>JAKSZU010000003.1:76811478-78063978 GCA_026018925.1 Tupaia tana | reverse complement strand
ATTTGCTATAAGAAATGTTCATGCACTAGTGAGAGACAGAGAGAGCAAGGGGGAGAGGGAAAGTGAGAAAGCAAGCCGCATGTCTAGGACTCGAACTGCGATTGGCCATGTTGGAGTCCAACACCCCAATCATCATGGCACCTGTTAACCCCCATCTTTTTAAGTTATTTATTTCAAGGAAGGAGAGGTACCTTTGATAGGGTCTTATCACACCATGGTTCCTTTTCCCTCTAGCTCATCAATATCTTGGGTGCAGAAGCCCAGCATGTTTCAGGTCAACTCGGGATCTGAACCAGTGGTCAGCCATGCTTCCAATGCTGCAGTTCAACACACTGCCTCCTGCACCAAAGAGAGTTATCTGAGAGTGCCATCTTGATTAAATACTGTTAACAAATTCTAATGAAGACTTTAGTTTTCTAGTTCAGAAAATTATATGTTATTATACAATAATGTTGATAGTAATACCAATCTAAATGTTGCATGGTCTGGAGAGAACTGAGGGAAGTTACACCTATGAAAGTGAGTAAACATTGCTGAGTTTGATGTGTACAGGGAAACTAAAGGATGAAAAATCAAATACATCCTGCCTCACACAGTTAAATATCCCCCCCCTCCCCTTTCTCTATCAGCACCAGGAGAGTGGAAATAGGCAAGAAGTTACAGTGAGCTTCTCACTTAAATGAGGGGATGTAGGAGAACTCTTGGCCAATAAGTACAACAGTTAAGAGATCTGGAAATGAGATGTTTCCAGTTGTCTTGAAATAAAGCAAAAGCCCCAGAGCTAACACTAGGAGATAGGTAATCCTATGTTTCACAGAGAAACTGTTGGAAGGCATATCAGTACAGGGCTTTTGGAAAGGTTGATGGGCCACCATAATCTTTGGGGAAAAGTCCTGTGTATAATCCCTGCAAAGGCATTTGATGGCTGCTCAGGATTACCATTTATTAAGCTTGGGAGGTGACTAAAAGAGGAAGTAGGTATGCTCTGGATGGATGCCTGCTGAACTGCAGAAAATGCAGAGGCCATTGGTACAGGAATTCCTAGAGAAAGGTTGGTTACACATTTGTCCATGGAAAATTTTAGCGCCATGCATTTGATGAGAGACGATGGTGCTTACTTCTTGAGGACAGCAGATGGCATAGTGGTTATGTTGCTGGACTCACACTTGGCCAACTCTGGTTTGAGTCCTGGACCCAGTGGTTTCAAAATCACTCTGGGTACATGTGCGTGTGTGCCCAGGACTCCAAGAGAAGAATGGAGAAAAAGGGATTGTGGTGTGGCCATTCCCTGGGGGGTGACTTCTTACTTTCCCTCTCACTGTCTCTTTCTCTGGTAAGTACACACATCCTAAGGCAAAAAACCTCTGGGGAAAAAATAAAGATGGTGCTTACTTCTTATTTAGAAATTAATGTATGGATTATTAATGATGCCAGGAAAGTGAGAAAGGAAATTATGTGGCCATATGTACTCTCATTGTTTGATGGAGAGCCCTGTAAACATAGGGGATTAATTTATTTCTTTTTTTTTAAAATAAGAGTTTCTATGTGTCATGATCCTCCTGCCTCAGATTCCTAGCTGGAAATACAGGTAGACTATGCCTACCTCTATTATATATATATTTTTTATTTTTTAAAATTTTTTTTAAAAGAATTATTTTTATTTAACTTTATTTATTATTATTATCATTATTTTCCAGTTTAGAGACAGAGAGAAAGAGAGAGAGAGAAGAAGTGAGAAAGCAAGCCACCAGGTCCGAGACTTGAACTGTGGTCAGCCATGTGGGAGTCCAGCGCCTTTAACCACCATGCCACTTGCCAGCCCCCCTCTATTATATTTTAAACAGGGTTTTGATTCTTTGTTCAGGCCATCCTGGAGACCTCTATCCTTCTGCTTTCACCTCCTGAGCCACAGGAATGTGTCATGGTGACTGTGGAATCCAGTCCTCCACATGGTCCCAGACTGTGGTGCATAGCATTTTAGCAGTACATGCCATTGCAACCTGACCCACATGAGTCGATTACTTCATGTATCATGTGAAGTAGAAACCATATATGTCTTTTTATTTTTTTTTTGATCTTTTTAAAAATTCCATTCATTGTCATTATTTTAATTTTATTTATTTTTTTTATTTTTTGAAGTTGACCAGAGAGAGACAGAGAGAGAGAAGGAAAGTGAGAAAGCAAGCTGCCAGGTCTGGGACTCGAACTATAGTCAGCCATGTGGGAGTCCAGCTGCCTTAACCACCACGCCATCTGCCGGCCTCTGAAACTATATATATCTTTTATCCTGAACTTTTAATGCTAAAATTACAGAATCTTTTAAAATTAAATTACAGAACTTTTTATGACTAAATGTTAAATTTGAAATGGGACCAGAAGTTAGCGTAATATCTATGTCACTCTACTCCCATGTAGTCAACTGTGGTTCGAGTCCCGGACCCAGTGGCTTAAATTCACACTGGGCGCTTGTGTATGCGTGTCCATGATCCTGAGAGGAGAATGGAGGAGAAAGGATTGCGGCGTGGCCATGCCCCCTGGGGGGGTGATTTCTTGCTTTCTGTCTCTCGGTCTCTGTCTGTCTCTCTGGCGAGCGCATGCACCCTGTAGCAAAAACCTCTCAAAAAAAATTAAAAGAAAAAATATCATAGCTAGTCAAAATGATGTGATTGAGAAGATATAGCATCTGTCAGAGTTGCTCAGACTGACAGGAAGGAGACCCAACCCAACACATTTGAAAGTCATAGGATGAAGCCATTTTATTTGAATCTTCACAGAGTTCAGCTTGCTAAATGTTAAAAAGAAAAAATTTAAAGAAAAAAATAATGGAAGTGCTACCCACTTTGGTCCTCTCTGGCTCAAGATTGTATCCTCCTGGGCAGTTGGCAGCCTCCGATGCTTCACTTCCTTCAGGACCCTCCACTCCCGAGGTTATATATGCCACAACTTTACAGGCTCTTCTGCTTTACTAACCAGAACCCATATCAGCTATGGAATCAAAGGGAATGTGGCAGTTATTTGAATTAATTTACCTAATTCAAAGGTAAATACACTGAATAAAGAACTACATTCAGAGTTCGTAGAAGTAATGAAATCTGGGCTAAGGATCAAGTCAGAAGTGCCATCCTTGTCTCATTGAAGCCAGGCTGCTTTATTGCAGGTGCTGATGTCAACATGTTAGCCTTTTGCAAGACCTTTCAAGACGTAATGCAGTTATCACAGGAAGGACAGAGAATGTTTGAGAAATTTGAGAAGTCCACAAAGCCTATTGTGGCCGCCATCAGTGGATCCTGCCTGTGTGGAGGACTTGAGCTTGCTATTGCATGCCAATACAGAATAGCAACAAAGGACAGAAAAACAGTATTAGGTGCCCCCAAAGTCTTGCAGGGCATCCTACCAGGATCAGGAGGCACACAGAAGTTGCCTAAAATATTGGGTGTGTCTGCTGCTTTTGACATGATGCTGCCTGGTAGGAACATTCGTGCAGACAGAGCAAAGAAGATGGATCTGGTTGACCAACTGGTGGAACCCCTAGGACCAGGAATAAAACCTCCAGAGGAACAGACTATTGAATACCCAGAAGAAGCTGCAGTTACTTTTGCTAAAGGACTAGCCGAGGAGATCTCTCCTAAGAGAGAAAAAGGATTGGTGGAAAAATTGACATCATACACCATGACCATTCCATTTGTCAGGCAACAAGTTTATAAGAAGGTGGAAGAAAAAAATGCCAAAGCAGACTAAAGGCCTTTATCCTGCACCTCTGAAAATAATTAATGTGGTCAAGACTGGACTTGAGCAAGGGAATGATGCTGGCAATCTCTCTGAATCTCAGAATTTGGAGAGCTAGCAATGACCAAAGAATCAAAGGCCTTGATAGGACTTTACCATGGCCAGGTCCTGTGCAAGAAGAATAAATTTGGAGCTCCACAGAAGGATGTTAAGCATCTAGCTATTCTGGGTGCAGGACTGATGGGAGCCGACATCTCCCAGGTCTCCATGGATAAGGGGCTGAAGATCATACTGAAAGATGTCACACTAGCCAGGCTGGGCCAAGGACAGCAGCAAGTGTTCAAAGGATTGAATGATAAAGTGAAGAAGAAAGCTCTAACATCATTTGAAAGAGATTCCATCTTCAGCAACTTGACTGGGCAGCTTGATTACCATGGTTTTGAGAAGGCCGACATGGTGATTGAGGCTGCGTTTGAGGACCTCGGTCTCAAGCACAAAGTGCTAAAGGAAGTAGAAGCTGTGATTCCAGATCACTGTGTCTTTGCCAGTAAGACATCTGCACTCCCAATCAGTGAAATTGCTGCTGTCAGCAAAAGGCCTGAGAAGGTGATAGGCATGCACTACTTCTCCTCCATGGACAAGATGCAGCTGCTGGAGTTCATCGTGACTGAGAAAACCTCCAAGGACACGACTGTGTCAGCTGTGGCATTTGGTCTCAAGTAGAGAAGATCATCGTTGTGGTTAAGGATGGTCCTGGCTTCTACACCACCAGATGTCTTGCGCCCATGATGTCCGAAGTCATCCGGATCCTCCAGGAAGGCGTTGACCCTAAGAAGCTGGATTCCATCACCACAAGCTTTGGCTTTCCTGTGGGTGCTGCCACACTGGTGGATGAAGTTGGCATGGATGTTGCAAAATATGTGGCAGAAGATCTAGACAAAGCCTTTGGGGAGCGGTTTGGGGGTGGAAACACAGACCTGCGGTGTCCAAGGGCTTCCTGGATTGCAAGTCTGGAAAGGGCTTTTATATCTACCAGGAGGGTGTGAAGAATAAGAGTGTGAGTTCTGACATGGACAGTGTTTTGGCAAGTGTGAAGGTGCCTCCTAAGTCTGAGGTCTCACTGGATGAAGACATCCAGTGCCGCCCGGTGACAAGGATTGTGAATAAGGCAGTCTTTTGTGCCTGCAGGAAGGGATCTTGGCCACGCCTGCAGAGGGAGACACTGGAGCTGTCTTTGGCCTCAGTTTCCCCCCTTGTCTTGGAGGGCCCTTCTGCTTCATGGATCTGTACGGTGCTCAGAAGATTGTGGACCAGCTCCAGAAGTATGAGGCTGCCTACAGAAAGCAGTTCACTCCGTGCCAGCTGCTCCTGGACCATGCCAGCAGCCCTTGCAAAAAGTTCTACCACTGAGCAGGCCATGCACCCTGTTCAGTAAGTGCACTACCCCACTGCAGGGCTGCTGCTTCTCCACCAATCAAGTGTCTAGATTTATCCCAGTAACCAAAGGAAGGCGGACTTGGGCATTAGCTTGCTCCTTGATTAAAAGTGCCTTCAGCTCTGACCACCTATCTGACCTGGTGAAGTCTGACTGTGAAGACTTTGCACTTCATGTTGGAAGGTGGAACCCACTGTGCTCATTTGATAAGGTCTAGGCCCAAAGTGGCTGCACAGAGCCATCTGGAGCCGTCTTTGTTATCTGTTCATCTCAGGAAGCCAGTGGTGATCATTGGTGGAGAGGACAGTTTTGCACCTAGCCAAACACATAACAATAAAAACCAAATCAGCCTCTCTAAAAAAAAAAAAAACAATAATAATAATAATGGGAAATATGACTTCAATTGTAAAGAATTTTTTTAAAGAATTATTTTTTTAACTTTATTTGTTATTTTAATTTGACCAGAGAGGGACAAAGTGAGAGAGAGAGAGGGAAAGTGAGAAAGCAAACCACCAGGTCCAGGACTCGAACCGCAGTTGGCCATGTGCCCTTAACCACCACGCCATCTGCCAGCCCCAAGGATTTTACTGAAATAGAGTTTCTCTTGAAGTTAATAGAAGATACCTCTGAGCGGCATTTGTGAAGGATGAGGTTCTGGCTAAGGCTGGAGGCCATGAATTCAGTGTTACAGTCAGCAGTAGTCTATCATTTCCTGTAACCCCTTTAAGAGACTGCTGCTGATGGATTACCATGCTTTTTCTTACTTATTTGTTTTTTGTGGTTGGATCCTATGTTAGCATTGAGTCACCAATTATTAAGCTCCAGCATAATGTCATCAATAAAGGAGAAGCCCCTACTATTGTTGAGGAATAGAGAATTTTATACATATATAGCAGGAACTGTGCAATGTAAAATAACTATAAACTTTGTAAGGAGAAGTCTATACCCTAAATCATTGGTGGGGTAACTCTGGAACCACCACTTATCAATATAAAATGAGTTTTGCCCATGTGAAAACTACTTTTCTACCACTTTTCTACTATTTATATACTTACCTATCATCTGGTCTGCTGGCTGTTCAGTCTAGTACATGTGCTCCCCTCACACAAGTCCATAAACTAATTTTACTAAATAGCTTCTCTCTCTCTTTCATCTTTCAAACAACTCTTAATATGGGTTCAGCAGATGGCATCACAGTTATATTGCTGGACTCCCACATGGCCAACAGCAGTTCAAGTCCTGGACCTTGTAGTTTGGAAATCACTCTGGGAGCATGCATACTCAAGATCCCAAGAGGAGAAAGGAGGAGAAGGATTGCAGCATGACCACCCCTCTTGGGGGGGTGATTTCTCACTTTATCTCTTACTATCTCTGTCTTTGTCTCTCTCTCCCTGATGAGCATACACATCCCAAGTCAAAAACCTCTATAAAAAAAGCTCCTAATGTGGCTAGTCCCTGGACATTACATATAATTTATTTTGTACACACAAATGCATAGTTTTGCATATTAATAAAATATCTGTCTCGCAGTTACTAAGTGTTATGTGCTATGTTCCAACTGTTTTATAAATATAAACTGACTTTTCATCATAGCTCTAGGGAATTGGTACTATTATTACCGTTACTCTACAGCTGAGAAAATTAAGCCACAGACAATTAAGTCACTTTTCCACGGTTATGAAAATATCTCTATTATCAACACTAGCAAAGATATTGCATCATGAAGATATGAGGGACTGTGTCATCAGTTTATATATGTCATTTCATTTAATTCTTCAAAGACCTGAGAAACTATGCTCAGAAAATTTAAGCAAATCATCTAAGATCACACAATTATAGGCAGATTAGTTAGAATTTGAACCCATTTAACCAAATACAAAGCCCAAGCTAGCCACTGTATCTGCCCTTTTACTCCCTTCTCAGGGGTGACAAAGACACGAATAAAGAGAAGCTTAGAAAGCTTCATAAGGCTCAGCCTCCTCTTATCTGTGTCTAAGGATATTATTGCCATTTTAAGGGGGAGGAACTGAGGCAGAATGTGACAAGTAATCTGACCAAGATCACACAGCAGGTGGGGCTGGGTTTCAAAGCCAGACTTTCAGCCTTGCAGGATCATTATGCTGCCTGGTGTCTTGATTTTGATTCCCTAGAAGCAGACATTTAACTAAGATACTTGTGAAACTAGAGGTTACCCCAGATGAAGGTAAGAATGTAGGCAAGTGAGAGGAAGAGGAAAGAAGCCAATGAAATTCAAGTAACCAGGACCAGCAGATAGTATGATGGTTATGTCACTGGCCTCCCACAACTCTGGTTTGGGTTCTGGACCCAGTGGCTTGAAACTCACATCAGGTGTGTGCGCATGTGCATCCAAGAGCCCAAGAGGAGAACGGAGGAGAAGGGATTGCAGTGTGGCCATCCTTCCTTGGGGGTGATTTCTCACTTTCTGTCTCTCTGTTTCTTGGTGTGTTTCTGGCGAGTGTACTCACCCTGTAGCAAAAATCTCTAAAAATTTTCAACTAACTACAGGCAACTAGAGTTTAGTCCCCTAGGAATTCTGAGGAACAGTGCAAAACAGTTACCTTGGGTACTGCTAGAGGGCTGCTGCTGGGAGACCTAAACCCCACAGCACTTCTACCTTACGAGCAGTTTTAGTTGCCAGAAAGCTATTGGGCAAGGACTTGAAGATTCCGGATGTTGAAAGTTAGAAAGAAATGCTCTAGAGTGATAAAGATTGAGCAGATATGGGTTGTGCCAACGGTGTCTGTGAAACCTAAAATTGTACACCATTAGTTTTCTGGAATTTCATTGCAACCTAGAAAAGAATTATTTGATCAAAGAACTAGATTCTTTCAGGTTCCATTTAAAATGGTTTGGACACTACACTAATACTTTATAGTTCCTATAAAAGTAGAAATTTTATAAGATAAAGTACATTTCACTTAAAATAGTAATTGAGTAGTAATTCTAAAAGGTTAATGTATTCAACCACAAATTCTAACTTTTTTTTTTTTTTGGAGAGGTTTTTCACTATAGGGCGTGTGCACTCGCCAGACAGACAGAGAGAGACAGAGAGACAGAAAGCGAGAAATCACCCCCCAAGGGGGATGGTCACGCCGCAATCCCTTCTCCTCCATTCTCCTCTCAGGATCTTGGGCATGTACACACACGCGCCCGGTGTGACTTTTAAGTCACCGGGTCCGGGACGCGAACTGCGGTCGACTACGTGGGAGTCCAGCGACACAGCCATTACGCTAACTGCTGGTTCCCCACAAATTCTAACTTTTTGACCTACCTATTCTTGCATGTTTTCATAAACTTTTCTTCCACACGATCCATAAATGCACTGTACACGTCACGTGGCCTTCTATGTCTCTAAAGGATGATGGTACAAATGACATTAGTAAAACAAACATGCATTAACTTTAAATTGTTTAAATTACCATTTAATAATCTTTGCTTTAAATGCTTATCTGTATGCCAGATTCATATCTTGTTCTGTTTAGACATACAAGGCATTCTTATTTATCTATGGTAGAATTTCAACCAAAGTAAAAGTACATATCCTTAATATTTTTTTAAGAGTATATCACAGAATCTTCTTGTTAGGCCTTCTTAGTGCAATTCACTGAACTTCTTGTGGTATCTCAATGAGGGGGAAGAAAATTTGGGAAAAACATTCCTTGCAATATTCAGGCCTCAATCTACTTTATAAGAAGCTCCATAGCACAGTGGTAAATGCACAGCTCAGGAGAAGCCAGATCTACATGATGACAACAGCTTGCATTTCAGCCTGGTCAGCCTGAAGCATATCAGGCACCTGTGAGAGCCCAAGATCTGATAGACAGGAGGACTAGATGAAGGAGATCACAATGTGACCAGACCCTGTGGAGGGTGCTCAAGTCTCTCTTTCTTGTTCTCTTGTGCATGTACTCTATCATGAGTAAAGAAACAATATGAAAAAGAAGAGAAAAATCCAAAAATTATAGATAATTCACTATTTGCGTTTCAAGAAAAAGCAGAGATCTACATGCTTTACTTTTTTTTCTTTAGAGAGACAGGAAGACAGAACATGAGAAACCACCCTTTGCTCTGTGTGTGTGTGTGTGTGTGTGGGGCGGGGCGTACTCATGCCTCAATCCCTTCCCTTCCATTCTCTTCTTGGGATTTTGGGCACCCAAGCACACATGCCTGGGTCCAGGACTCAAGCTGCATGGAAGTCCAGTGTCTTAACTACTTTGCCACCTACTGGCCCCTATATGCTTTGCTTTTAAAGATGAGAAGATCTTTCACTATATACATTACCACAAATTATAAACTTCTAAACTGAAGCAATCATTCACTACAGCGCTGAGGACAGTTCTCAACAGTGCTAGAGAAAGTCAAACTTACTGTGTATGAAGCAAATTTAACAGGCCATGGGGATTTGGGTAAAATTAGTTTTGAATCCTAGGTGATAAATTTTTCTATAGATTTCTTTTTTCTATAATTGTTCCATAACTGGCACCCATGTGCTAGATGTATGAAGATACTGTCATTATTCATGATGCCATTAAGGTATTATTTTTGGATATGAGAATTCAGGGGTGATAAATTTCTGGATGATTTATAAATACAAATCTAAGTAAAGCCTTCTTCAAACTGTGATTTGAATTGCATCTTTTATCTCTCTGGAAACCTTTTCCTAAAACTTCTTTCTCAGCAGGGTTTTGTGACTTAGATGGCATATTTTGCATTCTATCTGTGATTTAATTAGATGAACCCTTGATGTAAAAAAAAGGTCTTATAAAGTATCCTTGATATTTTCTTTTATAGTGAGTCACAAAGAAAGTTGATGTGCTCATTTTTGTTTCTTAATGGGCAGAGAGAGCCAGGAAGATAGAGAGACAGAGAGAGGAAGATAGCACTACCCAATGAGGTTAGTCACACAACAATCCTTTCTCTGATTCTCCATACTGTTGGTATTTGGGACGTGTGTGTATATAGATAGTATGTTCTTAAAGTAACAGGGGCCAGGATTTAAACTGTGATTGGCCATGTGGGATCCAGTGTCCTTATTAACTAAGCAACAGGGTTGGCATGAGGGGATCAAATTATTTTATTTTACCCTAAAAAAATGCTAACACTAACCCTAACCCTAACTCTAACCTAACCCTAAACCTAATCAAAACTTAACTCAAACCCTAAACCTAACCCTAAACTCTTACCCTAACCCAAACCCTAACCAAGCCCTAACCCTAACCCTAAACCCTAAACCCTAACCAAACCTTAACCCAAACTCTAACCTAATCCTAACCTAACCCTAACCTTAAACACTAACACTAACCCTAACTTAACCCTAACCCTAATCCTAACACTAAACCCTAACCCTAACTCTAAACCTAACCTTTACCTAAACCTAACACTAACACTAACACTAACCCCTAACTCTAATCAAAACACTAACCCTAACCAAACCCTAACCTTAACCCTAAACCTATCCTTAACCCAAACCCTAACCCTAACAATAACCCTACCCCTAACCCGAACAATAACCCTACCCCTAACCCTAACACAAACCCTAACCATAACCCTTACACTAAACCCTAACCCTAACCCTAACAATAACCACTAATACTAACCCTAATCCTAACACTAACCCCTAACCATAACCCTAACCCTAACACTAACTCTAACCATAACCCTAACCATAAACCTTACCCTTAAATGTAAGCCTAACTCTAACTCTAACCAAACAATAAACCTAAACCTAACTGTAACCCTAACCATAAACACTAACCCCAACCTAACACTAAACCCTAACCCTAAACCCTAACCCAAAATATAACCCTAACTTAAACCTAACCCTAATCCTAACCAAACACTAACCTAATCTAACCCTAACCCTAAACCTAACCCTTACCACCAACTTTAATCCTAATACTAATGCTAACCTTAACTTAACCCTAACCCTAACAATGACCCTTAGCCCAACCATCACCCTAACCCTAAAACTAAACCCTAAACCCTAAACCTAAACCTAACCCTAACCCAAACCATAACCCTAACCCTAACACAAACCCTAAACCTAATCCTAACCCTAAACCTAGACCCTAACCCTAACCCTAAAACAAACCATAACCCCCAATCTAACCCTAACCCTACCCTAACACTAACCCAAAATTAACACTAAACCTAAACCTTAAACCTAACCCTAACCCTAAGCTAACCCTAACCCTCACCTTAATCCAAACCCTAACCTAACTCTAATGATAACCTAAACCTAACCCTAACTGTAACCCTAACTCTAACTGAAACCCTAACACTAACCCTCACGCCTAATCCTGACCCTGACACTGATGCTAACCCTAACCCTAAACCTAAGCCTAAACCAAAACCTAACCCAGAAACCTAACCATAACTCTAACCCTAACACTAACCGAAACCTAACCCTAACCCTTACCCTAACCCTAATCCTAAACATAACCCAAACCGTAACCCTAAACCTAACCTTTACCCTAACCCTAAACCTAACCGTAACACAAACCCTAACCATAACACTAACCCAAACCCAAACTCTAAACCTAACCCTAACCCAACCCCTAACCCAAACCTATCCCAAATCATAACCCTAACCCTAACTCTGATCCTGACCCAGACTCTGACCCTGACACTAATCCTAACCAAAATACTAACGCTAACCTAACCCTAAACTAAACCCTAACCCTAACCCTAATCCTAACCTAATACTAACTCTAAGCCCTAAACCTAACTCTAACACTAACCCTAACCAAACCCTAATTCTAACCCTAAACCAGACCCAAACCCTAACCCTAACCGTAACCCTACCGCTAACACTAACCCTACCCGTAATGCAAACCCAAACCCTAACCCTAACCCTATCCAAAGTCTAACCCTAACCATAAACCTAACCCTAACACAAACCCTAACCCTAACACAAACCCTAACCCTAGCACAAACCCTAACCCTAACCAAATCCCTAAAACTAACCCTCACCCTAACCCCAAACCCTGTCCCTGACACTGACCCTTACTCTAACCCTAACACAAAGCCTAAACCGAATGCTAACCCCCAAACCTAACTGTAACCCAAACCCTAACAAAACCCAAACCTAACACTAACCCTAACCGAAACCCTAACCCTAAACCCTAACCCTGACCCAGACCTTGACCCTGACCCTAACCCTAAACGTAACCCTATCCTAAACCTAACCCTAACCTAAACTGTAACCCTAACTCTAACTCTAACAACTAACCCTAACAACTAACCTTAACCCAAACCCTAAACCAAATCTAACCCAAACCCTAACCCTAGCACTGACACTGAACCTGACCCAGACCCTGATTCTGACCCTGACACTAACCCTAAACCTAACCATAACCCTAAAACTAACCTTAACCCTAACCCCTAACTGAAACTAATCCTAACACTAACCCAAAACTAAAACTAACCATAACCCAAACCCAAATCCTAACCCTAACCCTAGCCCTAACTTAATCCATACCCTAAACCTAACCAACAACCTAACCCTAACCCCTAACCATAACCCGAACCCCTAACCCTAACCTAACCCTAATCCTAACACTAATCCAAACTGTAACTGTAACCCTAACCCTAACCTAACCCAAACCCTAATCCTAACCCTAACCCAGACCCTGACCCTGACCCAGATTCTTACCCTGAAACTGACACTAACCCTAAACATAACCCTAAGCCTAATTAAACCTAAACACTAAACCTAACCCTAACCCTAAACCTAACCCTAATCCTAAGCCTAAACCGAGCCCTAAACCCAAACCTAACCCTAACTTTAACCCTAACACTAACCAAAACCTAATCCTAACCCTTACACCCAACCCTAATCCTAATCCTAACCCTAACCCAAAACTAACCCTAATCCTAACCCTTACCCCAACCCTAACCCTAATCCTAACCCCTAAGCCTAACCCTAAACCCTAACACTAACCGTAACCGTAATCCTAACTCTAAACCCCAAACCTAAACGATAACCCAAACCTTAACCTAACCCTACCCCCAACACTAAACATAAGCCTAACCTAACCCTAACATAACCCGAACCCTAACCCTAACTCTAACCCTAACCCTGACCCAGACACTGACCCTAACTAACCCTAAACCTATCCCTAAACCTAACCAAACCCAAACTCTAAACCTAAGCTTAAATCTAAACCTAAAACAAGCCCCAACCCCCAAACCCATCCCTAACCGTAACCGTAACCCTAACACTAACCCAAACCCTAACCATACCCAAACAAAAACCCTAACCTAACTCTAATGATAACACTAACCCTAACCCTAAACCTAACTCTAACCCTAAGACTAAACCTAACTCTAACCCTAAGTCCCTAAACCAAACCCTATACATAACCCTAACCCCCTAAACTTGTCCCTAACCCCATAACCCCCCAAACCCTAACCCTAACCTAATCCCAAAACCCCTAACCCTAACCAAACCCTTAACCCTTAAACACTAACCCCCTGCTAACCCCTAACCCTAACCCCCCAACTCTAATCCAAACCCTAACCCTAACCTAACTCTAATGATAACACTAACCCTAACCCTAACCCAAATCCCCAATCTAACCCTAACCCTAACCCTAACCCCTAACTATAACCCTAACATAACCCTAAAGATAACCCCTAACTCTAACCATAACACTAACCCCTAAACCTTACAAGACCCAGACTCTTACCCTAACCCTAACCATAAACCTAAGCATAAACCAAACCCTAAAACCAAAACCTAATCCTAACTCTAACCCTAACACTCACCAAAACCTAACCATAACACTTACTCTAAACCTAAAACCTAACCCTAATCGTAAACCTAATCTAACCCTAACCATAACCCAAAACTTAACGTAACCCTAAACTTAACCAAAACCCTAATGTAACTCTAACTCTAAACCTAACCATAATCCAAACCCCATCCTAACCCTAACCCTAAACCTAAGCCTAAACTGAACACTAACCCCTAAACCTAATCGTAATTCTAATCCTAACACTAACCCAAACCTAACCTAACCCTAACCCTAACCCCTAATCCTAACCCTTACCCCAACCCTAACCCTAAACCCTAACCCTAAACCTCACCCTAACCTAACCCTAACCCTTACCCAAACCATAACCCTATCCCTAACCCTAACCTAACTCTAACCGAAACCCTAATCCTAAACCTAACCTAACTCTAACCCCTAATCCTAAATCTAACCCTAACCCTAACCAAATCCTAACCCTAACCCTAAACCTAATCCAAACCCTAACCCTAACTGTAACTCTAACCATAACTCTAACCATAACCCTAACAATAAATCTTAAAACCTAACCATAACCATAACCATAACCCTAACCCTAACCCTAACACTAACCTACCACTAACCTACCACTAACCCTAAAACAAATCCTAACCCTAAAATTAACCCTAACCCAAACCCAAACCCTAAGCCTAACCTAACCCAAACTCTAAACCTAACCCTGACCCTAAACTCTAACCCTGACCCTGATGCTGACCCTGACCTTAACCATAACCCAAACCCTAAAGAAAACCAAACTCTAACCCTAACCCGAACCCTAACCAAAAACTAACCCAAACTCTAAACCTAACCCTATCTTTAACCAAAACCCAACCCTAACCCTAAGCCTATATCTAACCATAACACAAACCCTAACTGTAATCCCAGCCCTAACCCTAACCTAACTCTAATGATAACACTAACCCTACCCCTATCCCTAAACAAAACCCTAACCCTACCTCTAACACTAAACCCTAACACTAACTCCAATTTCTTATACTAATCCTAACCTTAACCCTAAACCTAACACGAACCCCTAACCCTAACCCTAATCTTACCCCAACCCTAACCCTAACCCTAACACTAACCCAAACCTAACGCTATTCCTAACACTAACCCAAACCTAACCCTATTCCTAACCTTAACCCTAACCCTAACCCCTAAACCTAACTCTAATCCTAAACCCTAACACTAACTAACCCTAACACTAAACATAACCCCTAACCCTAACACTAACCCAAACCCTAACCCCTAACACAAACCCTAACCCTAACCCTAACACTAACTCTAACCCAAACCCAACTCTAACCCTAACCCTAACCTATCCCTAACCCTACCCTAACCCTAGCCCTACCCTAACCCTAATCCTAACACTAAAACCCTAACCCTAAACACTAACCCATACCCTAATGCTAACCCCTAACCCAAAAATAACCCTAAACACTAACCCTAATCCTAACCTTAACCCCTATCCTTAAACCATACCATAACCATAAACCCTAACCCTAACCCTAAATCTAACCCATAAACCTAATACTAAACCTAACCTAACCTCAACCCTAACCCTAACCCCTAAACCTAACCCTAGCCCTACCCTAACCCTAACCCCTAACCTCTAACCCTAAACCTAACACTAACCTTAACTATAACCCAAACCAAACCAAACCCTAACGCTAACCCAAACCCTAACCCTAAACCCTAACCCCTAACCCAAACCCTAACACTAACCCCTAACCAAAACCCTAACACTAACCCTAACCCTAACCCAAACCTAACCCTAACCCTAACCTAACCCTAACTCTACCCTAACCCTAACCCCTAACCCTAACCCTAATCCTAACACTAAAACCCTAGCTCTAAACCCTAACCCATACCCTAACGCTAACCCCTAACCCGAAACTAACCCTAAACACTAACCCTAATCCTAACCCTAACCCCTATCCCTAAACATTACTGTAACCCTAAACCCTAACCCTAACCCTAAATCTAACCCCTAAACCTAACACTAACCCTAACCTAACCTTAACCCTAACCCTAACCCCTAAACCTAACCCTAACCCTAATCAATCCCTAACCCTAACCCTAACCTAACTCTAACCCCTAACCCTAACCTAATCCTAAACCTAGTCCTAACTCTAACCCCTAACCTTAAATCTAAATCCTAACCCTAACTGTAACCTGAACCCAAACCATAACCCAAAACCCAAACCTAATGCTAACTCTCACCCCTAACCCTAAACCAAAACCTAAAACTAACCTTAAATCTAACTCTACTGTAACCCTTACCCTTACCCTAATCCTATCACCCAACCCTAACCCTAGCCACTAAACATAACTGTAACCCTTCACCCAAACTTAACTGTAACCCGAACATTAACCCTAACTCTCACCACTAACCCTAGCCCTAAACCTAAATTTAACCTTAACACTAACCCTAATAAGATGTAACCCTAACCCTAACCACTAAATCTACCCCTAACCCCTAATCCTACCGTAACCCTAACACTAACCATAATTCTAATGCCTAACATTAAGCCTACAACCTAACCCTAACCGTAATGCTAATCAAAACTGTAAACCTAACCCAAAACCTAACCCTAACTCTCACCCCTAACCTAAGTCTAACCGCTAACTCTAACCGTAAGCCGAATCCAAACCGTAACCCAAACCCCAAACCTAATGCTAACTCTCACCCCTAATCCTAAACCTAACCCTAAATCTAACTCTAACCCTAACCCTACCGTAACTCTTACCCTAACCCTAACCCTATAGCCCAACCCTAACATTAACCACTAAACATAACCGTAACCCTTCACCCTAATTTAACCCTAACTCGAACATTAACTATAACCCTCACCACTAACCTTAGCCCTAAACCTAAATTTAACCCTAACACTAACCCCACTGTAACTATAACACTAACCCTAACCCTAACCACTAAACCTTACCCTAACCCCTAAACCTAAATGTAACACTAACCCAAACCGTAACACAAACCCAAACTCTAAGCCTAATCCTCTCACCTAAACCTAATCCTAAACCTAAATCTAACCCTAACCCTAACCCTAACCCTACCATAATCCTAACCCTAACCCTAACCCCAAGTGTAACCCAAACCCCAAACCTAACGTGAAATTCCACACATAACCCTAAACCAAAACCTAAATCTAACCCTAAAACTAACCCTACAATAATCCTTACCCTAACCCTAACCCTATCGCCCAACCCTAACCCTAACCACTAAACATAACAGTAACCCTTCACCCAAACTTAACCCTAACCCAAATCTAACCCTAACCCTCACCACTAGCCCTAGCCCTAAACCTAAATTTAACTGTGAAACTAACCCTACTGTAACCATAATCACTAACCCTAACGCTAACCACTAAACCAAACCCTAACCCCTAACTGTAACATTAACTCAAACTGTAACCCAAACCTGAACTCTAAGCATAATCCTCACCCCTAACCCTAATCCTAAAACTAACTCTAAACCTAACCCTAACCCTACTGTAACCCTAACCCTAACCATAACCCTAACTTCTAACCCTAAGCCTAACACCTAACCCTAACCGAAATGCTAATCAAAACCGTAAACCTTACCCAAAACCTAACCCTAAACCTCATGCCTAACCCTAGCCCTAATCTTAAATCTAACCATAACACTAACCTGACGGTAACCCTAACCCTAACACTAACCCTAACCCTAACCCTAAACCTAACCGTAACCCTAACCATAACCCGAACCCAAACCGTAACCCAAACCCCAAACCTAACATTAACTCTCACCCCTAACCCTAGACGTAACCCTAAATCTAACCCTAACCCTAACCCTACCATAACCCTTACCCTAACCTTATCCATAACCCTATTGCCCAACCCTAACCATAACCACTAAACATAACCATAACCCTTCACCCAAACTTAACCCTAACCCTCACCACTAACCCTAGCCCTAAACCAAAATTTAACCCTAACAGTATCCCCACTGTAACCGTAACCCAACCCTAACCCTATCCCTAGCCACTAAAGCTAACCCTATCCCCTAACCCTAACTGTAACACTAACCCAAACTGTAACACTAACCCAAACCATAACCCAAACCCGAAACCTAAGCCTAATCCTCTCACCTAAACCTAATCCTAAACCTAAATCTAACCCTAAGCCCAAACCTACCATAACCCTAATTCTAACCATAACATAACACCTAACCATAAGCCTAACACCTAACCCTAACCGTAAAGCTAACCAAAACTGAAAACCTAACCCAAAACCTAACCCTTACCCTCACACCTAACCCTAGTTCTAACCCTAAATCTAACCATAACACTAACCTGACTGTAACCCTAACTCTAACCCTAACCCTAACCCCTAAATCTAAACATAACCCCTAAACCTAACCGTAACACAAACCCAAACCGTAACCCAATCCCCAAACCTAATGCTAACTCTCACCCCAACCCTAAACCTAACCCTAAATCTAACCCTAACCCAACCCTGCCATAACCCTTCCCCTGACCCTAATCCTATCGTCCAACTCTAACTCTAACCCTAACCACTAAACATAACCATAACCCTTCACCCAAAATTAACCCTAACCCAAACCCTCACCACAAACCCTAGCCCTAAACCTAAATTTAACCCTAACATTAACCACACTGTAACCGTAACCCTAACCCTCACCATAACCCTAACCACTAAACCTAACCCTAACACCTAACCCTAACCGTAACACTAACCTAAACTGTAACCCAAACCCCAAATCTAAGCTTAATCCACACACCTAACCCTAATCCTAAACCTAAATCTAACCCTAATCCTAACCCTACTGTAACCCTAACCATAACCATAATCCTAATGCCTAACCCTAAGCCTAACACATAACCCTAACCATAATGCTAACCAAAACAGTAAACCTAACCCGAAACCTAGCCCTAACCCTAACTCCTAACCCTAGTCCTATCCCTAAATCTAGCCATAACACTAACTGACCGTAACCCTTATGCTAACCCTAACCCTAACCCCTAACCCTAAAACTAACTCCTAACCCTAAATGTAATGAGAACCAAAACTGTAACCCAAACCCCAAAACTAATGCTAACTCTCACCCCTAACCCTAAACCTAACCCTAAATCTAACCCTAACCCTACCGTAACCCTTACCCTAACCCTAACCCTATCGCCCAACCTTAACCCTAACCATTAAACGTAACCGTAAACCTTCACCCAAACTTAACTCTAACCCGAACACTAACCCTAACCCTCACCACTAGCCCTAGCCCTAGCCCTAAACCTAAATTTAACCCGAACACTTACCCTTCTGTTACTGTAACCTTAACCCTAACCCTAACCATAAACACTAAACCTAACCCTAACACCGAACCCTAATCATAACACTAACCAAAACCATAAACATAACCCGAAAACAAACACTAACCCTAGCCCTAACCCTAAATCTAACATAACACTCACCCTACCATAACCTGAAAACCGAACCCCTCACCCTAAACATAATGCTTACCCAAACCATAACCCAAACCCCAACCCTAACACTAACCCTCACCCCAACCCTATCCCTAACCCTAAATCTATAACTATCACCCAACCGTAACCCTAACAGTAACCCTAATCCTAATCCTAACCCCTAACCCTAACCATAACTCAAACCCAAACCATAACCCAAACCCCAATCCTAACAATAACCCTCACCCTAAACCAAATTTAACCCTAACAAAAATCCTACTTTAACCATAACCCAAAGCCTAACCCTAGCCCTAACCATTAAAATGAACCATAACTCCTAACCCTAACCGTAACACTAATCGAAACTGTAGCACCAACCCGAACCCTAAGCGTAATCCTCACCCCTGACCCTAATCCTAAACCTAAATCTAACCCTAACTGTAATCCTACCATAAGCCTAACCCGAACCCTAATCCTAACACAGAAACCTAACCCTAACACTTAACCCTAACCATAACGCTAACCAAAGCCATAAACATAACCTGAAAACTAACCCTAACCCTCACCCCTAACCCTAACCATAACCCTAAATCTAACCATAATACTCACACAACCGTAACCCTGACTGAACCCTAACCCCTAACCCTAAACCTAACACCTAACCCTAACTATAACCCTAACCCAAACCATAACCCAAACCTTAATCCTAACCCTAACACTCACCCCTAACCCTAACTGTCAATCTAACCCTAACACTAACCCTACCGTAACCCTAACCCTAACCCTGACAATGTCGCCCAACCGTAACCCTAACCCCTAAACCTAACTGCAACCACTCACCCAGACTGAAGCCTAGCCCAGACCCTAACCTTAACCCTAACCCTCACCCTTAACACTCGCCGTAAAGCTAAATTTAACCCTAACACTAGCCCTCCTGTAACCATAACCTGAACCCTAACCCTTGCCTTAACCACTAAACCTAACCCTAACTCCTGACACTAACCATAAAACTAACCAAAACCGTAGTCCAAACCTGATCCCTAAGCCTAATCCTCACCCCTGACCCTAATCCTAAACCTAAATCTAAACCTAACCATAACCCTACCGTAAGCCTAACCCTAAACCTAATCCTAATGCCGAAACCTAACCCTAACACCTAATACTAACCGTAATGCTAACCAAAACTGTAAACATAACCCGAAAACTAATGCTAACTCTCACCCCAAACCCTAGCCCTCACCCTAAATATAACCATAACACTCACCCTACTGTAACCCTAACTGTAACCCTAACCCTAACCCCTAACCCTAAACCTAACCCCTAATCCTAACCATAACCCTAACCCAAAACATAACCCAAATCCCAACACTAATTCTAACACTCACTCCTAACCCTAACACTCAATCTAACCCTAACCCTAACCCTAACCCTACCATAACCCTAACCTTAACCCTGACCCTATTGCCCAACCTTAACCCTAACCCTTAAATCTAACTGCAACCCTTCACACAGACTAAAGCCTAGCCCCGAACGTAACCTTAACCCTCACCCCTAACCATTGCCCTAAAACTAAATTTAACCCTAACACTAACACTCCTGTAACCAGACCCGAACCCTAACCCTAGCCCTAAGCACTAAACCTAACCCTAACTCCTGAACCTAACTGTAACACTAGCCAAAACCGTAGCCCCAACCTGAACCCTAAGCCTAATCCTCACCACTGACCTAATCCTAAACTTAAATCTAACCTTAGCCATAACCCTACTGTAAGCCTAAGCCTAACCCTAATCCTTACGCCGAAAACTCACCCTAATACCTAAACCTAACCGTAATGCTAACCAAAACCATAAACATAACCCGAAAACTAACCCTAACCCTCAACCCTAACCCTAGGCCTAACCCTAAATCTAACCATACCATTCACCCTACCATAACTCTAACCGTAATCATAACCCTAACCCTAACCCCTAACCCTAAACATAACCCCTAAACCTAACCATAAACCTAACCGAAACCATAACCCAAAACCCAACCCCGACCCTAACACTCTCTCCTAACCGTAAGCCTCAATCTAACCCTAACCCTACCGTAACCCTAACCCTAAACCTGACCCTATCGCCCAACCCTAACCATGATCCCTGAACCTAACCGTGACCCTTAACCCAGACTTAAGCCTAGCCCTGACCCTAGCCCTAACCCAAATCCACACCCCTAACCCTTGCCTTAAACCTAATTTTTACCCTAACACTAACCCTCCTGTAACCAGAACCCGAACCCTAACCTGAGCTCTAACCGCTAAACATAACCCTAACTCCTGACCCTAACCGTAACACTAACCAAAACCGTAGCCCAAATCCTAACCCTAAGCCCAATCCTCACCCCTGACCTTAATCCTAAACCTAAATCTAACCCTAACGGTAACCCTACCATAAGCCTAACCATAACCCTAGCTCAAACGTCGTTACCAAACCCTAACACCTAACCCTAACCGTAACGCTAACCAAAACCGTCAACCTAACCCTAAAACTAACCCTAACCCTCACCCCTAACCCTAGCCCTAACCCCAAATCTAACCATAACAGTCACCTTACCGTCACCCTAACCATAACCCTAACCCTCACCATAACCCCAACCCTGACCCTAACACTCACTCCTAACCCTAACCCTAATGCCGAAAATGAACCCTAACACCTAATCCTAACCGTAAAGCTAACCAAAATCATTGACCTAACCCGAAAACTAACCCTAACCCTCACCCTTAACCCTAGCCCTAACCTCAAATCTAACCATAACACTGACCCTACCGTCACCCTAACAATAACCCTAGATAGATGTGATATCAGAAGAAAAGTTGTTGTTTGGATTGGCCTTAAAGAGTAAGTAAAAACATTCCAGGTGGTGAAGGAAAAAAATAATATTTCACAGACCCAGGAAAGTATATATATTTTGTCACAATGTATTTCTAGGATATTTATGGTTGCCTCAACCATCACAATTTATTTAGAGATTTAGTGATAGATGTTGATTTTATAGAAGCTATATATTGTCTAATGTGTTTCATTGGAAATAAAGAATGTCTTATTCTACATTCAATATGCATAGTAATTATCTATGAAATTATATTTTTACCACAAGGACCAGTTGAAATGCCGAAGTATTTTCATATCTCCCGGTCAAGATTTTTTTCCTTTTCTATTTATAAACACAGCAATGAAATGAAATTTGAAGCTACATCTTACCTTGAATTATTATTATGTTAATTATTTATAAGTTTTCCCCAAATTAGATTACAAAATTACTGAAGCAAGGATCTCTCTCTCTCTCTCTCTCTATATATATATATATGTGTGTGTGTGTGTGTGTTCAACATTTTGCTATGTGAAATTACTCTTAGTCACCTTTCAATCTTATAAAAATGCAAATTTTATATGGTTGAACCATAATAGGAATTGGCTAAATTCTGGAAATTTCAGATATTCTCCTTTTTGAAAACCATGTCTAAAAATCCAAACATCTAATCACAATCTTTAAAATAATGAACAGCTTCACCATAATACTTGCAATATAAAACATTTTTTATTTGAATGTCTTTCACAAATATTATTTACTTGGAAGTCAACAAATATTTTAGTTATCTGCTTTCATAAACTGCTAATTAAAAAGAAATATTGATACATTTGTTTGGCTAGTAAATGTATTAAAAGAAAGCTTCTTTTGCTTACATACCTAGGTTTAATTTTGTAACATTAATATTTTGGAAATAGATAGAAAAACAGATAGCTAGAGACAGGCACACCTGATATATAAATGGTATGAGTGTAAGAAATGATCATTGTAACACAGTCTGCTGTTAAGTCACAGTGAATTCCTTAGACACAAATTTATGGACATTTGTAAATAGCATAAAGAGAAATTCATCACTTTCTTCCACCTGTGCTTTCTCCTTCTTAATATATTTTTCATAATTTCTCATTTGATATATTTTATATAAATGAATAACTTTTTTCATGATAGAATTTTTCTCATATATTGTAATATATAAAACAGATTTCAAAGAGCTAGTTAAGTTGACAAACTAGAAGAATTTAAAACAAAAACCAAAGCAGTATTGACTAGAAAACTGCCAACTTCACTCACCATTTGAAGTTGAGAACTTTTTAGTAAAAATTTCTAGAACAATATATCTCAGCAAATCTTTTCTGCAAAGCCAAGGAAGACTAATCAAGAAATAGTTTTTATAAATGCTTATCCATGCTTTACTAAAGAATTCAAAGTTTATTTAAGAATTACTCATCGGGTTGCTAAGAAACTGAATTAGTTTTCTAAAGGACTGAAGTTAAAGTAGAAAAAAAGTGAAACCAGAGCCTTTATTGTTGCTAAAACCTAGCAACAAGGCAACAAATTTCATGCTCTTTTTTCAGTTTGGAAAATCAGATTAAGAAGCAGCTCAATATTCAGTAAAAACAAACAAAAAAAATAAAACACAACCAAAAAAAAAGAGAGAGAATATGAATAATTGCACTATAGTCTAGTTTTGTTAAATAAGAAATATTGACAACTCACTTTTGTATTTGTTCAGTTATCTCCTTTATAAGGAGATGTGAGTTTGATATTTTATATAGATAGATAGATATAGATATAGATATTATATATAATATATATATGACTTTGAGAAAGCAGTTTCAACTTTTACCTACTTGAGTTTGAAAAGGCAGAGTTAATTTGTCCAAAGGCCATTTTTAAAACAAAGATTCCAAGTTCTTCCTCCTAATCTATGGCTTAACCTATTGATTTCCACTAAATTAAATATGGTGAAAGTCTTCTTTTTGTTAATCAGATCATATACTCAGTAGGTGTATATCTCTTGGTGAGAGTTTAAGAAAACATTTTGTTATAGAAAACTTCATGCATATACAAAAGTAGAAAATATTATCTAATGAATAACCATGAAACCATAATTCAACATAAAAATGATCAATTTTTTTGGCCAATCTTATTTCACAAAATTGCTTCACATATATTTTAACTTCTTTCCCTCATTCTACATATTGTTTTGAAACATCATATTATTTTATCAGTAATTATTTCAGAATGTTTCCTTCCAAAATATAAAAATTCTTTTATTTTAAAGATATAATCCCAGAACCATTATGAAATCTAAAAAAATTAGAACATCAATTCATTGATATCCTTGACTATCTAGTAAATATTTAAGTTTTCAGTGAGCTCATAAGTGTCAGAAAAATTTTTATTTTTTTATAGTTTTTTACTTCCCTTTGAGCTAGTTATTTACTGTCATTTGGGCCACAGTTCTCTACAAACTAAGTATTAATTTCTTTTCTCATATTTCTCTAGTGGAATATCAAGTTTCTAAACAAAGATTCCTAATGGTTGGTTCCTCTTGATTATCTTAAATTATTTTATTTAAAATGAAAGTTTGCCACTGGGTGGCAGTACATTACTTATGTATAGTTTTGTACCAGTTTATAAACTGAAAAGGAAAAATAAATTTCCCTAATGTTTAATTTATGGTGCTTTTTCTACACCTATGAGTTATAGTAAAGTTGAATTAACTAAATTTTATACGGATTTTGGAAATAGACTTATGTATTAAGCTATCTAATTTTAAATTTTTTTTGTTTACTATATACATATTATTTTTTATAAAAAGCACTAAACTTATTTATGTTTAGTTCACCATTATTAGACGTTTGGGATGCACAAATACATTATAACATGGTTCTGATTTTAAGAATGTTATAAATAATTGACTAGGAAAGTTACAACTCTTTAAGAATACATCACAAGATAGTGTGCAAAATGCCAAGTGATCAGTCTTGACAGTTAATGGGGACTTAGAGATATATCCTTAAAGTTTGAGAAACTCTCTGAAGATATTTTAGAGCAGCTAAGAACAATATTTGTCCTTAATGACAACAGAGAACTTAATGAGGTGGGAAAAGAAAGGGAGTTTGTACCAACAGTACATGTAATTTCTTAGAATTCTCTTTAATTTTCTCTTGAAAACACTCCCAGAATTTCTTGGTATGGAAACATTATTTCCTAGCTAAGTAATTTGAATTATGTGTAGAACTACCCAAAACTCTCCTGTTGGGTAGGTTATTCTGAGTGTACTCAATATATTAAAATTTTCCTGCATACGAATATCTATGGTATATACAAGATCTGTATCTCAGCTTTCACAAATTTGGAAAGTAATAAGTCATGGCAAATGAAAACTTCAACACTCTGATTTTTATATTTCTAGGTATTAAGGACTATGCACACTTTTTAATAAGTTACTTAACAGCATACATTTCTACAAATGCATTAACTTAAAATGTACTATGGTAAGAATTTTGTCATGTAACATAACTAGTTTGAAATACTCCATAAGTTAAAAAGGAAGTAAAATAGGCTTTAAATTATGCTTAGAGAAAAAATGCAAAAATCTCTAAAAAAAAAAAAAAAAAAAAAGCCAGAATGCCAGGCTTGGGGCCAGTAGGTGGTGCAGTGGTTAAGATGCTGGACTCCTACATGGTCAACCATGGTTCAAGTCCCAGACTTGGTGGCTTGGGAAACTGTCCTAGACTTGGTAGCTTAAAACTCATGCTAGGCACATGTGCATGTATGCCCAAAATCCCAAGAGGAGAATGGAAGAGAAGGAATTGTAGTATGGCCTTCTCCTCTTGTGTGTGTATATGTGTGGAGGGGTGGTGGTGGTGGTGATTTCTTGTTTTCTGTCTTTCTATTTCTCTTTGTCTCTCCAGTGAGTGCATGAGCCCTATAGCAAAAAAAATCTCTTTAAAAATAATGCTAGATGCGGCTAGCAGGTGGCATAGTGGTTAAGGTGTTGGACTTCCACATGGCCAACCATGGTTTGAGTCCCAGACCCAGCAGCTTGAAACTCATGATGGGCACATGTGCATGGATGCCTAAATTCCTGAGAGGAAAATGGAGGAGAAGGGATTATGGCACGGCCGTCACCTCTTGGGGGTGATTTCTCACTCTCTCTCTCTGTCTCTCTTTGTGTCTCTGGTAAGTACCCACATCCTTTAGACAAAATAATAATAATAATAATAATAGTCTCTTATCTTGGGCAGGAGGAATAACATTAATGGATGTTGTAATGTAGCTAAACAGTCTAATTTCTCTGTCAAAGGGAACAATTTCCAAACTGGAAATAACAAACTTGAATAGGAAAGAAATGAAACTTAAAACAGACTAGGAGGTAATGAAATGATATAGTCCTTTGTACAAATTAAGGTCCATAAACTCATATGAATTACAAATCAGAATGATAAGAGAACTGGCAGTGGGAAATGAGGAGGTACCTTTGGAAACTTCAGAGGGCAAGATGCTCAATGATTGGATATCTGAACTTAGACACACCTACCTTTGTCCTGGAATACTTGTGCAAGGTAGCCTCTTTATGGCCATCACTTGACATGTCACACAGTGAGAATAAACCTTATTGGGTAACAAATTTACAATCAAACATCAGGTGAAAAAAAGAGAGCTTGGGTCTTCCAATCCCTCGAATATTCCCCCAGTGGGTGTCTAGGTTCAGGACACAGTTGAACACATGGTGGTTGAACATTATGGGTACTGGGAATTCCTCTTTTGTTGCTCTCCTTTATTGCAGACCAAACCTGACAGCAACTTTATCAACAGTAGCAAGCGAACAGAGTAAACTAAATTACCTGGGTATGAGTATTACTGAATTTGGATGCTAGCTGTTCATAGGGTTTTTTGGGAAACATTATCTGGTCTGGGCTTGTGAACCTGTGTGAAGTTGTATTTCTCTTTTTCCAGTGAAAATGCTTACAATTCAGTAAGAAGCTGACCCAGAAGCCACACTACATTTGGAGGAGGAAGTTTTAATTTTCTCAGTCCAGACCTGGTGAGCTCTTGGAGTTATTTTAAGATAGTAATGCTTCTGGGACCAGCAGATGACATAATGGTTACATGGCTGGACTCTCATGTAGTTGACTGTGATTCTAGTCCTGGACCGGGCAGCTTAAAACTCACACTGGGTATGTGTGTGTGCATGCCCAAAATTCTGTGAGGAGAATGGAGGAGAAGGGATTGCAGCATACCCATCACCCCTGGCGGGGGTGGGGGGGGTGTTTCTCACTTTATGTCTTTCTGTCTCTCTCTCTCTCTGTCTCTGGTGAGTGCACACACCCTATAGCAAAAATCTCTCTTAAAAAAAAGAAAAGATAATAATCCTTCTTGCACCATAGAACCACAATAAATTATATAGAATAGATTAAAAAAAAAAAAAAAAGATGACCAGTGATTGCTCTAGGAAGGTAGGACTTTCTGATCACTATCAGAAATGGAGATCAATTTATGATATGCATATAGTCTACAAAGGAAGGCATGTATTGTGTAAGACCGCGTATTAGATCTTGCACATGAACAACTGTTCATTTTGTTCCTTTACCCTAACATGGCTGTCTGCTTCTGTAAACCTGCTTGCTCTTCCCATGAGAAAATAGCTTGTGCTAGCCATATAGAAAACCATATCTGGGACGACAGCCTGAACCTGCTACTGTCTTTGCAAACTAGCCTGAAACCCTTTTGTTTAGCAATGTAACTGCTTACATGGAAACCCCACTCCCCTCAGAAATAATTAACCTGCTTGATTCAGCTTCTGTAACTGCTTGCATAGAAACCCCTGGTAACTGACCCCCTATAAAAGGACTACTGAAACTTCAGTCAGGGCTACAGTTCTGACTCTCGGTGCACCCCCTCTCCCCCAAGCCTCAGACTGTAGTCGCTGGCCAGCTAATAAAGACTCCCTTTAAACTTAATCTGGCTTTGGTGGTTGTTTATTCGGTGGCACTCTACAACAGTATGAGTAAAATACATCTAATGACATGTGATGTTATCTCACTGTGGCTACACTAAACTTGGCTGCTCAGTCCAAGATGTATGTCTGTGCTACTGATGTTCAAAGCTTGTTTGTTAATTTGTGAAAAATTTCCCACTTTCTCCCACTTTCTCCTTTCAAATTTATTACAGTTAGAAATCTCTTTGAGGCCAGCAAATAATGTGGTTGGTAAAATGGCTGGAATCCATATGATCATCTTTGCAGTTTGAGTCCCAGTGGCTTGAAAACACACTGGATGTGTGTGCCACTCCAAACCCAAAATCTCCTCAGGGGTTGCCCGCCCTCTCTTTCTCTTTTTCTCTCTTTCTCTCTGTCTCTAGCAAGCACATGCACCTTATAGCAGAATGAAAACAAAAAGCTCTTTCAGTTACTATGTTCAAGTCAAACCAGTTTAAACATGCTGTCTTGACTGAGTATGAATGATGCTTCAAATAAGGGTTTATTTTATTCTACAATTCTTACTAGGTCAAGTACCCACATATACAACAGTGTGCATAGTTGATACTAGCATAAGGTCCCTTTATGAAGGACCCTAACAAAATGGTGAACTTTGCCTTTTCACCTCTCTTCTTGGTACCTTCCTCAACTCCCATACTCTGACACTCTTTGTCTCTCTTTTTTTTTTCTTTGAGAGGTTTTTGCTATAGAGCGCATACACACTCCAGAAAGACAGAGAGAGACAGAGAAACAGAAAGTAAGAAATCACCCCTAGAGGGGATGGCCACACCACAATCCCTTCTCCTCCATTCTCCCCTTGGGATCTTGGACATGCACACACATGCGCCCTGTGTGAGTTCAAGCCACTGGATCTGGGACTCGAACCACAGTCGACTATATAGGAATCCAGTGACATAGCCATTACACCAACTGTTGGTCCCTCATTGTCTTTTTTTTTTTTTTTTTTTTTTTTTTTTTTTTTTTTAGAGAGAGATGATTTTTTCCATAGGGTGCATGTGCTCACCAGAGAGACAAAGAGAGACAGAGAGACAGAACACCCTCTGGGGTGATTGCCATGCCACAATCCTTTCTCCTTTATTCTCCTCTGGGGATTTTGGGCACACGACCAGAGTGAGTTTCAAATGACTGGGTCCAGGACATAAACCTTGGTGGACCATGTCAGAGTCCAGTAACATAATCATTATGCCATCTGCTGGTCCCCATTTATTGTCTTTTTGTCATCCTCTGGTGGTTTATAATTATTTTTTTCCATCTCATTCAGTGTATTGTCTTCTATAACTTTACTTTTTTTTAAATTTTTTTTTTTTTTGGAGAGGTTTTTCACTATAGGGCGTGTGCGCTTGACAGACAGACATAGAGAGAGAGAAATCACCCCCCAGGGGAGATGGTCACGCCACAATCCCTTCTCCTCCATTCTCCTCTCAGGATCTTGGGCATGTACGCAACTACGTGGGAGTTCAGCGACATAGCCATTACGCTAACTGCTGGTTCCCTATAACTTTCCTAAATACTCATTTACTCCCTTTTATTTTCTTTCTTTCTTTTCTTTTTATTTTATATTATCATAATCTTGTTTATATTACATTGAATCATATATATCTTTACAGTGTACTACATTTCTTTATCCAGAAGGAATACCCTGCATATCAGTCAAGACAGACACTACTATCCACATTTTCATAATCAAATAGCTTTACATAATTGTTTTTCCAGATTATTAGTATTATTATTGTCATTATTTTTTAAACATTCAATCACTATATATAATTTTGCTTGTAAAAAGAATTTACTCAATATGAAATACTTCTTAGACCAGTCCAGTTGAGAATACTATACATGTTTTTTTTTTTTTTTTTTTTTGAGAGGTTTTCGCTATAGGGCGTGTGCGCTCGCCAGACAGACAGAGAGAGAGACATAGAGACAGAAAGCGAGAAATCACCCCCGAGGGGGGATGATCATGCCGCAATCCCTTCTCCTCCATTCTCCTCCTGGGATCTTGGGCACGCATGCACACACGCCCAGCGTGAGTTTTAAGCCACCGGGTCTGGGACGCGAACCGCGGTCGACTACGTGGGAGTCCAGCAACATAGCCATTACGCTAACTGCTGGTTCCCAAGAATACTATACATGTTTTCATCAACAGGTAATAACCGTTTCTGTGTCCCCCTAAAGTCATGGCTCTCTATTTGTTCTCTTGCTATCCTTCTGTATACTCTTCCCTTCTGCCTTTTATTTTCAAAATACTGACATAGTTTATATGTTTATTTCTTTTGTGGGAGAGAGAGAAAAGACAGACAAGCAGAGAGACAGGAACCTCCAACGGGGACCTTACACTATGATCCACTCCAGTCTCAGCCAGGCTCATTCACTGGCACACATACATGCTTGGCATGCTCAGGAAGGCCCCGTGATGTGAACTCAGGACTTTTCTTATGTGGGTCCTGTTGCAATACTGCCCAGTCCCCCTTATCTATTTTCTTGAAGTATTAATACATAATTTTAGTTCTATTTGTCCAATTTTAAAACAACAGAATTTATTTAAGAAATAAAAAAATCTTCATGCCTTGCATGTAGTGGCAAATGAAAAAATTTTCTTGATTTAATATAATATTTGGGCCCAACTGATCTTTGTTGTATACCAAGACTGTTATAATTGCCAATACATTCAACCTGACATCTTTGGAAGTATGTACTTTATTATCTCATTTTACAGATGAAGAAACTGAGGGAGTCTAATAAATTGCCCAAGGTTATACAGCTTATAAACATCTGGACCAGCTTGTAAACCCATCAGTTTGACTTTAGAGGCCAGGTCCATAACCTTTAATGTACAACGACTCTAAATCAGTATTTTTCAAAGTAGGGCCCAATGCATTAATATCATCTGGAAACCTATTAGAAATGCCAGTTTTTTTTTTTTTTTTTTTTTTTTTTTTTTGAGAGGTTTTTGCTATAGGGAGTGTGTGCTTGCCAGGAAGGCAGAGAGAGACAGAGAGACAGAAAGTGAGAAATCACCCCCCAGGGGGATGGCCACACCACAATCCCTTCTCCTCTATTCTCCTCTCAGGATCTTGGGCATGCACAAGCCTGGTGTGAGTTTAAGCCACCAGGTCCAGGACTCGAACCGTGGTCGACTACATGGGAGTCCAGTGACATAGCCATTACACCAACTGCTGGTCCCAGAAATGCCAATTCATATATACCTCCCCAAATCCATTCATTCAGAAACTGTAGGTGGGGCCCAACAATCTGTGCTTTAACAAGCCCTCCAGGTGATTCTGACGCACATTCAAATTTGAGAATGTTTCACATTAGGGAAGGAACTGCTAGCACATGTTCTAAATGTTCTACTTTTGTTAGGTAGAAAATCATTGCACATATGTACACACATACATTAAGTTTTTTCTCATCACAGCCACTTGTAATTCATTTTATTTACAATTAAAATAAATACATATCTTTTTTTTAATACCCAAAGAGAATGTTATAGATTCAAACAGATATCTTAAGAAATGTAAGACATTGCAAAAATTACTTCCTTTCTCCAAAGACTGATTAGGATCCTTAAAGAGTATTATGGATTCAAATCTAGGAAAAGATTTCTAGCCTTTTACTTTAGAACTTCAAGCCATTTGCTGATGCTATATGCCAGACAAGATTCCCAGCTGGAAAGAAGTTGAGATATCTGCTGTTGAGCATTTACCTACTCGGGCTTCACTTTCAGCATTCTTCCCCACATTATTTCTGGGAGTGAGCTTAATATTTCAGGGGGCTGAAAAAATATTTTTTATTTTGTGAAAATTGGAGAACTTGGATTTAGCTTGCGTGTGCACATACGTGCCATTTCAGTTTGCACTTATCATCTACCAACCTGAAATCAAAAGCAAAATAAGACCTTACCCGATATAGCTGGGTATATTGTTATGATACACACTTCAACGTATAATTTGCATTTTACTGATGAGCCTCTTTGAAAAATAGTTAAGTGTTTCAAAATAACCAAATTATTATATTGTTTCAAGATGTTTTTCCTTATTTAAACTAGATTTCCAGTGACAGACAGATAGATAAAAGAACTACATTGTTTAACTAAGTGAAGTCTTACTATATTCCCCCTCTTTCTGTAACACATCTGGTACTCCAGTGCAAGTACTAGCTACTTAAATGTATTGGCATAATGATATTTGTAAGCACACAGTCCTGGAAAAAGAGATATTCTATCTATTCAACATCAAAATTAATGCCTTACATGTCCTGGGGATGGACATGGGAATGTGGTCTGAAATTGCCAAAGAGAGAGGGAGAATGAACACACAAAATGCAAGGAAGTCCTTAGAGTCCAGGTTGAAGAAAAGTATTTCAGATCAGTCCTCCTCTTCATTGTTTCTTTTTGAGGCAGAGAATTCTTTTGAATGGTTGTTGGAACTTAGGATTACTCAAGACTATTATAACCGAATGTCCAGAGGGATATGCTGCCATTATGTCCTTCAACACAAAGAATCGCTGACTTCGGTAAGGGATACTAAATGTCATATTTGTCATGAAGGCAGCAAAATAAGAAATAAAGAAGCAAAAGAATGTTATCACCATCCTTAATGCATTTATATGGGCTTTTGCCCTGACATTTCTAAAACCATGAGATCCATTTTGCATCCGATGAGTGTGCTTGTACAGAGAGATAAATAACACAAAAGTGCACACCACAAATATGGCTAGAGGAAATAGTAATGCTAAGTTGACAAGGAGCACATCATTTATTAGCTCTACCTTGGGATCAATCCCCATTAATGTCATGTTCCTGAGGACGTCATCATCCCAATTTTTAGGATAATCTACCTCAATACATAGTGTTGCAGTGCTCACAGAGACCAGAAGACTTCCTAGAAGCAGCCACAGTATTAACTTTGGTATCCTGAATTTCAGCCAAAGAAAATAAGTTTGAGTGAAGCCTGAAATCTTGAGGCAGTAAAATACAGAAAGGCAGGTGGCAAACCAGAGACTGATTGAGCTAAAAAACATCCAAAAGAATACCATTGCTGCACCATAAATTTTTGTCTGATAAATGAATGGAAAGAACATAGGAAAAAAACTTTGTAGCATTAATACTATCTGCAGACCAAACCTAGACAGTCCTATACATATTAAGAGGATTTGCATTGGTGGTAGCTTTTTGCTTTTGATTAATTCATTACAGTTCGTGATTATTAGAAATCCATTTACTGTAATCCCTATGAAGAATTCTGCTGACATGATGGCAACATGAAGAATAGCTGACAAAGAGGAGCCCATGTTCCCTGTGACAAATCTTAACTTTTCCTTGTGAATAGTCTTAAATACCTCCTCCAGATGATCTTGCAGAAGAGAACAAACTGCACTGAGGAATCTGATCTTCTGTCAACTCTTGGATCATAGGACGAGTTTTATACCAGCCTTTTCCCTAAGAAAGAAAATTGGAGAGGGAGAGACTATTCTTTTTTTTTTTTTTTTTTTTTTTTTTTTTTTTTTTTTTTTTGACCTAGTGCTCTTCTAATGAAACAATGTGAATGCAAATCTGAAGATTTGAATAGTGGTTAGGTCTTCCAATTACATCCTAGGAGAAATTGCCATACTGGCACTATTTCATTCACACACTTACTCAGCTTGGAAAAAAAAAATCTAATCATGAATATGTTTCATGAAGTTACTGCTGTTTTGTTTTTGCTTTTTATTTTTTCCTAATGTCAAATGCTGCATCCTTAAGACAGCTACTTGCTTTCTATATTGACATAAATATCCAATCTCATATGTGGCTCTTTCTCCAACATACCTTTATAGTAATTTTGAGACATTTTCACAAAATTTCTCCTTCTAGAACCTGTCCCCACCAAAGGCAATTTCCTCTCTCTAGACTTGAAAATCAGTGTCTGGAATATAACTTTTAAATGAATTTCTCCTTTCCCTTAAATATATCATGTTTTGATAGCCTTGACAAAACGTTGACATTAGGATTAGCAAATCAGAGTTTTAAATGTGTTACACAATTGGTTCACTTGCTAACGTCAACTCATGCACTTGTTGAAGAGCATCATTTCAAAAGTTTGATGGCACAGAAGCTTTTAATCACTAGCAGAGTGCATAATTACCATGTTAAGTTGAGTCTCACTTTTATACAAACAGATGTTTACATAACCTTGCTGAACTTTAGTTACCTTAAGTGTAAGATGTAAATAAACCACTACTACTTAATAAAGCAAGATATAGTTCTCAAGAGTACTTAGCTGAAGACTGTGTCGTATTGTACTCAAGGAATGTTAGCTACTATTGATATTATTAAATATCCTCATACTGTGTTTACCACAGGGAGAAAAGAATGATTTTATAAAAACTATTTTCAGCAAGAAAACTAAAAATTAAGATTTTTAAGAGTATTGAAAATTGAGAAAACAAAAATCTGAGTTTGTCACCCACTGTCTATACCAATCATGGTTTTTAGACCTACCCCTCAAGCCCTCCTCTACCCCTGCTATCCCTGCGAAAGAGCCAAGTGAAAGCTCTTCATGATCTGGCATAGCATAAACGTATGGACCTTCAGGCATAGCCATAAGTTCACACTGCTAGTATACCACAGGAGCAATAAGAAATCTTGGATGACCCAAGATGAACACTGAAGTGCTATGAGCAAAATAGAGAAAAATCGGAGGATAACATTATCTTTCAAGATTTTGCTTATTGTTGTTAATGCTCCTGTACACCTTCCTATTATTATTATTATTATTTTTTTGGAGAGGTTTTTGCTATAGGGCGCGGGCACTCGCCAGACAGAGAGAGACAGAGAGACAGAAAGCGAGAAATCACCCCCCAGGGGGGATGGCCACGCCGCAATCCCTTCTCCTCCGTTCTCCTCTCGGGATCTTGGGCATGCACGTACACGCGGCCGGCGTGAATTTTAAGCCACCGGGTTTGGGACGTGAACCGTGGTCGACTACGTGGGAGTCCAGCGACATAGCCATTACGCTAACTGCTGGTCCCTACACCTTCCTATTATTGATGTTCTTCATTCTCATATCAAAGTGATAGCCTACCCTCTAAGCTCCAACTCTATTATCCAACTGATAAGTCAAGGAGTTACAGCAGCTTTTATACCTACAACCTGAGGAGGACCTTTGCCCAGGTTTTCTGCAACTGAGAAGACACCAATGCGATTCTAAGGGTTATATCTATAACTGCATCAGAACCTCAAGAAGAAGATACTCAAGAAGTTAATTCATGATTTCAAAGTTTTGCCAAGGTTAAGAGGCTGAAAATATCACCAAGGTTGTGGTTGAGATAATAAATAACTTTAGCCCAGGTGTGGATGAAGATGACATTGAGGAGCTCCTAAGAGATGGCTCCTAAGGAAATGATTAACTAAAACAAGAATGCACAGCTGAAGAAGAAGCAAGATTTAAAAAACAAACAAACAAAAAATAAATAAATCAAGAGCCAGCCCTTTACTTGATGGTTAAGGCAGCCAGATCCCATATAGCCAACTGCAGTTGGAATCCTGGTCCCAGCAGCTTAAAAACATGCTGGGTATGTGTGCATGCACGCCCAAATCCAGATAGAATTGATGCAGGAGAAGGCATTGTAGCAGGACTATGTCCCATTGTGGGGTGCTTTCTCTCTGTCTCTCTCTCTCACATGAGTTCACATACCCTTTGGGAAATACGAAAAAAATAATTGCAGAAGAAAAAAAAAAGAACTGAAAGATTCACAGTGAAGTTAAGTGTTTAGCAGAAACTTTAGCAAACCTCAAGACACTCCTTAAAAAGTTTGAAAACATGGATACTAACACCAAAAGGTTTTTACTAATAGGAATGTTTATGGTATATTATCTGTATTAAAAGCAAATGTATACTGAATAGAAACAATCCAAGCAACTCACCATGGACATATTCCTGAAGCATGAAACCTCATCAAGAAAAGTCTTAAACAGATACTTCAGGAATTATTGTCTTTTTCTTTTTAAAAAAAATTATTTATTTTTTATTATCATCATAATCTTGTTTATATTACATTGGATTGCATATAACTTTACAGTGTATTACATTGCTTTTTCAAAAGGGAATGCCATGCATGTCAGTCAATATAGAGACATTAATCTCCCCATTTCATCATTCAATATCTTTTCATGTTTTTTTCCAGTCATTTTTATTATTATTCCAATTTTTTTTAAACAGTCAGTCACTATTTCTCATTTTGCTTGTAGAAAGACTTTACCCGTCATGAAATACTTCTCAGACCAATCCAATTGAGAATACTATACATGTCATCATCAACAGGTAATAAGCCATATCTGTTTCCCACTAACATCCTGCCTTTCTTTTTGTTCTCTTGCTATCTCTCTATCCTCTTCTCTTCACCCCCCCCCCATTCCACACTGTCTTATTTTCATTAAGTACTTTCACTGCTTTTATGTCCTCCAATATTTCGCTCTCTACCACAGAGTGCGGGTAGTCGGTATATATTGAGTGGATACATACAATATCTTTCTTTCATTGCCTGACTTACTTTACTCAGCAATAGATCCTGCATATCTGACCACTTTCTATCAAATGCCAGGGTCTTGTTATTTCTTATGGCTGAGCAGTATTCCATAGAGTATATATGCCACACTTTTCCAATCCATTCATCAGTTTGTGGACATTTAGGTCGGCTCCATGTCTTAGCAATTGTGAATAATGCTGCAATAAACATTGATGTGCAAGCACTTTTCTGACTGAGTGTTCTTCTGTCCTTCTGAAAAGCTAATGTTTGTGTCTTAGTTTTTATGAAAATAGTTTAAAGGTTAAAAAAATTTAAACAGAAAAATCTTACAGAATAAGACTATAAAAAAGAAAATATTTTGGGGGACCAGCAGATGGCATAATGATTACATCACTGTACTCCCACATGACCAACTGTGATTTGAGTTCCAGACTTGTGGCTTGAAACTCACTCCGGGCATGTGTGTATGCATGCCCAAGATCTCGAGAGGAGAATGGAGGAGAAGTGATTGTAGCATGGCCATCCTCCTGTGTGTGGGGGGGTTGGTTTCTCACTTTCTGTCTCTCTGTCTCTCTCTGTGTCTCCTGTGAGCCTTTACCAAAAATCTCTCTCTCTAAAAAAGAAAATAATGGGACCAGCAGTTAGCGTAATAGCTATGTCGCTGGACTCCCATGGAGTCCACCATGGTTCGAGTCCTGGACCCAGTGGCTTAAACTCACGCTGGGCGCGCGTGTGTGTGTGCCCAAGATCCCAAGAGGAGAATGGAGGAGAAGGGATTGCGGTGTGGCCATCCCCCCTGGGGGGTGATTTCTCACTTTCTATCTCTCTGTCTCTGTCTGTCTGGTGAGTGCACGTGCCCTATAGTAAAAAACCTCTCCAAAAAAAAAAAAAGAAAATATTTTTGTATAGCTATATGTTGTGTTTATATTTCAAACTTATTACAAAGAATCAAAGAGTTAAATTTAAAAAGTAAAAATATTACAATAAGCTAAGGTCAATTTATAACTGAAGAAAGAAAAATATTTGTTTCTATATTTAGTGTAGCCTTAGTGCACAATGCTTATAAATTTATAGGTCTTCACATTCACTTACCACTCACTCACCACTGACTCACCTAGAGAACCTCTAGCCCTGAAAGGTCCATTCATGGCAAGGTTTATATGTACATACATATATATATGTACAGGCATATTATTTTAAATGTTTTATACTGTTTTTATTGTACCTTTTTATGTTTAGATACATAGTCTTGATCATTGTGTTGCCACTGCTTATAGTATCAGTACAATAACAATAATATACAGGTTTGTAGCCTAGGAGTACTAGGTTATACCACATAGCACAGATGTGTGGTAAGTTGTACCACACAGATGTCTGTAAGTGCACTCTATGGTGGTCACACAATGACAAAATCATCTAACATACATTTCTCAGAACATTTATCTTTTATTAAGTGATGCATGACTATATATAAAATACCTTTGCCATAAGAATCAGTATTTTGGTAGAACCAAGTAAATAATATTATCTTCCTCAATCTCCATGATTGGTTTCTATAGTCATTTTCTCTCATTTTTTCATAGTAAATTAGGGTAATAAAATCTAAACTAATCTTATTAGTAAAAGAAATTAGCACTTGATTGGAATCAAGATGAATTTTTCTGTTAATTATATTTTACTAAAACATTACATGTTAAAATTGCATTTCTATGATAGCTACCTCAGAAGGCATATATGCTATAAGTTTAAGCAGTCCTTTTTGAATTTCATTTCTTAGATAAATACATGATTTATAAGCTAGGATTTATCCCCATTTAGTGTACAAGTGCTTTAAAATTTTATTATTTTTTACTGAGTTAATTTCAAACTGCCTTGCATTTGTCATGTTCATACAGGTGCAGCTGGCCGTATGGACTGTGGGCTAAATGACTCTGCTATAAGATTTGAATTTATCCAGAGTTTATTTCATTCTGAAATCCTGAATTCCGGTTCTCATTTGCCTCCTTAAGTAAATCATTTAATTAAACAGAAAGCTTGACTTTTCTAAAAACTATTCTAAAAGTATAATGGATGTTAAGTTAAAGTGTAGTTTGTATTTGCATCTGTGATTTTCCTGTCATATGTGGACTGTTTTGCATTTGCCCTTATTGAATCTCATTTTAGAGTTTTAGTGAAGAGCTCTTTCTCAGGTATAGTAAAAATTAATGGTGAGTGAGACAGTCTTAAAGTTACTAACAGGGCTGTTGGAGATTTGGAAAAGGCAGAGGCCAAATGGAAAAGTGATTTTCATATTAAGCAATGTTTGAAAGTTTCACTATACTAATAGGCACTTTTTGTAAGAAAAAATAGTATCTACCAGGAGACACTGAATATGTGTAATTCATTAAACTAATTTCAGTTTAGTCACCTTCTAATCAATATATATATATATATATATATATATATATATATACACATATATATATAATATAATCATTTTATTATTTTTTAATATATAGACATTTTTAAAAGCTTATTTATTTTACTGATGATAGAGTGTCTGTGTGTGCATGAATGAAAGAGAGAGGGGGAGAGACTCTTGACAGGGTCCCCTCATGCCACAGTCCCTTCTCCCTGACCCTCCAGCTTATCAGGAACTTGAACACTTGTGCACATGCCCAATATGTCTGGAATGTTTTCAAGCTGAAGTTGTAAAGTTTTACAGAGTAAATCAGCTTTATGGTCCAAATTAATCTGATGGATTAGTTTAATTCCATGTAAAAACACCCATAATGGTTTTTAGCCTTCTATAAAGAATTAACCCCAAATTTCAGTTACATTCTGTCATCTTGTTATTAGTGGTCACAAGAAATGAGAGGAGTTTAAATCATTTAAAAAGATACCCTTTTTACACAAAGATATCTTTTAACTGCAGCAGTTAATTCTATTTTCTGGCTGAGAGCAGATCACAAGTACCGGAAAAACAATGTTCTGAAGTTTATGCAATATATCTTCATGTCTATTTATGTTTGGTGTAGTTTTTCTTTTATTTGGTTTATTTCAGTATAGACTAGGTTATCCCTCTGGATTTTGAACTTGGAGACAAAGGTTTTACAATTTAGTCTCCGAATTTTCACTCCAAGCTTCTAGAATGATGTAAAATGCCAAGTGAGTGAAAGAGTATGTAAATAGGTTGATAATAAGGTTCATAATCCAAGCTACCAAAAATAATTTCCATATGTGTTATATTTCATACTTGTTATATTGCATTTGTGGGGTAATTCTCTAAAACAATAGTGAGCATAAAATTTAAATGATAAAAATTAAGAATACTTGATAATTATACTCAAATGTAACAGTGATTTATCATTTATTGTTATATTAGCAAAGTTATTTTATTTTTTTAAAGAATTATTTTATTTAACTTCCTTTCTTCCTTCCTTCCTTCCTCTCTCTCTCTCTCTCTCTCTCTTTCTCTCTCTTCTTTCTTTCTTTCTTTCTTTCTTTCTTTCTTTCTTTCTTTCTTTCTTCCTTTCTTTTTCTTTCTTTCTTCCTTTTAATTTGACCAGAGAGGGATAGAGTGAGAAAGAGAGAGAGAGAAAGAGAGGGAAAGTGAGAAAGCAAGCCGCCAGGTCTGGGACTCGAACCACGGTCAGCCATGTAGGAGTCCAGCGCCCTTGACCACCACATCACCTGCCCCCCCTGCAAATAGTTATTTTATTATTTTACCAGCACATTTATCTTAAATTTTAAAATTAATTTACATTCAATCACTGTATCATTACAGCATACCAAATGAGTGTTTCCATCATGAATGCAGTGTATATTGATTCAGCTGAAGATACACTGTGTACTTTATCATCAACAGGTAATTTTCCATTTTTGTGTCTCTTAAATGTTTTCTTCTTTCTTTTTTCCCTTGATTCCCTCCCTCTCATCCTCCCCCATTTCCCACTCTCCTCCTACACTGTCTCTAGTATCCACAGTTGCTCTTATGCCTTTATATCTTCCAATCTTTTAGTTTCTGCCATAAAGTGCTGACATTCGGTATATATTAAGGGGAGACACACAATGCCTCTCTTTCATAGTCTGGCTTGCTTTGCTTAGCAGTAAATCTTCCATATTTGTCCACTTTCTAGCAAGTTCCAGGATCTCATTGCTTTTTATGGCTGAGTAGTATTCCATAGGGTATATGTGCCACACTTTTCAATCCATTTATCTGTTCGTGGACATTGGGTTGGTTTCATGTCTTAGCAATTGTGAATAATGTCACAATAAACATGGATGTGTTAGTATTTTTCTGACTGAGTGCATTCCTATACTTTGGGTAGATACCCAGGAGTTGAATTGCTGGGTCATATATGGTAGTTCTATTTGCAGGCTTTGTTTTTTGCTCCATGTTATTTTCCACAGTGGCTGTAGTAATTTACCTTGCCATAAACAGTGTAGGAGTGTTCCTTTTTCACCACAGCCTTACCAGAATTTATCATTATTAATTTTTTTTTAATCTTAGCCATTCTGACTGGGATTAGGTGATGTCTCACTGTGGTTTTAATTTGTACCTCCCTTGTGATAGGGATGTTGGGCATTTTTTTCTTTACATTTTTCTTGATACATTCAATCACATTATTTAGCTTACAAGGTGATCATTTCAATATGTGAACATTTCTCCCCAGTCCAGTTGATCAAAATATAACAACACTACCTCCCTGTCTCAACAGTGCTGTCTCCGTATCCCTCCTCCAAATGTTTTTCCCCAGGCCCCACTCCTCCACACACACCACATCTGGCATTCACACCCATCTCTTATGTTTGTACATCCTTTAGCCCATCAGTTTCAGTTATAGAGTGCGGACACTCGGTATATATTAAGTGGGGCATACAGTGTCTCTCCTTCATAGCCTGGCTTGCTTCATTCAGCAGTAAATCTTCCATATTCTTCCACTTTCTGTCAAAAGCCGGGGTTTTGTTGTTTTTAATGGCTGAATAGTATTCCATAGAGTATATGTGCCACAGTTTTTCAATCCATTCATCCGTACGGGGGCATTTGGGTTGGTTCCCCATTCTTTGATCGAGCAATTTTTTAATATGCCTTTTGGTTGTTTGTATGTCTTCCTTGGAGAGTTTATGTTCATTTCATTTGCCCATCCTTTTATAGAGTTGATCATTTTTATTTTCAGGTAAGCTTCTTGAGTTCCCTATACATTCTGGTTATCAGTCCCTTATCTGATGCATAATTTGTAAATATATTCTCTCATTCCAAGGGTTGTTGATTTACTCTATTGTTCTTTTGCTCTGCGGAAGCCTTTTAACTTCATGTAATTCTACTTGTCTATTTTGGCAATTATTTCCTGTGCTGTGTCCCACAGGTTATAGAAACTTGTGTGCTAATTTCTTTGCTTTCAATGGGTCTTTTGATTTCAGCCTTCATTTCTTCAGTGGCTGTGAAGTCATTCAGGAGTAGGTTGTTTGGTTTCCATATGTTTGTGTATTTTTAATTTTTTTTCCTGAAGTTATTATCAAGTTTAATTCATCATGATTGGAGAAGATGCTGGATATAGTTTCTATGCCTTTGAATTTGTAAAGGTAGGTTTCTCTGAAACTGCAGGATGTGGTTTGAAAGGTTGGGTCTGGCTCAGCCCTGCCTACTGGTCCCTGGCTGGGCAGCATTTATTTTATTCTTAAAATATATTACCGACTTGTTTGAACACTTAATAACATTTCATTTTTACTACAAAACAAATTATCTCATTTGATAAATATATGAAGTTCAGAGTCTAAAGCTTAAGGACCATAATAATAAGAATTTGAGAGACCAGCAGTTAGCGTAATGGCTATGTCGCTGAACTCCCATGTAGTCGACCGCGGTTCAAGTCTGGGACCCGGTGGCTTAAACTCACACTGGTATGTGTGCATGCGTGCCCAAGATCCTGAGAGGAAAATGGAGGAAAAAGGATTGCGGTGTGGCCATCCCACCCGGGGGGGGGGGGGTGATTTCTCACTTTCTATCTCTCTCCCTCTGTCTTTCTGGTGAGCACAAGCACCCTATAGCAAAAACCTCTCCAAAATAAATAAATAAATAAACAAACAAATAAATAAATAAAAATTTGAAAGGGGCCACCAAGTGTTGTGGTGGTTAAAGCACTGGACTCCCACGTGGCCCACCAAGATTCGCATACTGGATCTGGTGGCTTGCTTTCTCACTTGTTGGGACCAACAGGTGGTGTAGTTGTTAAGGTGCTGGACTCCCGCATGACTGACAGTAGTTTGAGACCTGGACCTGACTGCTTAAAACTAACACTGGGCACATATATGCCCAAAATCCCAAGACAAGAATAGAGGAGAAGGGATTGTGCTGTGTCCATTCCCCCAAAAGGAGATTCTCACTTGATGTCTCTTATCTCTATCTCTATCTCTGGTGAGCACATGTACCCTATAACAAAAAACCTATCAAAAACAGTACTTGAGTAAATATATAAAATTTTCTGAAAATACCAAATACTGTATCCAATACAGTATATTAGAGGAAGGACATTTAGAAGAAAAATAGAGAGGCAAAGCATTAATGGGACAAAGAAATGTGGTATTATCTGTTGAAGATATTTTATAGTTTTATCAACTGTACTGGGGAGAGATGTTCACCTGTTGAAATATTCATTTTGTAAGCTAAATAATGTGATGGAATGTATAAAAGAAAATGAAATAAAAAATGAAAAAAAAGACTATTTCATGTAAAGCCAATGGAGAAACACAATTTAATGGCTATATTTCTTTCTTTCCTATATACCAAAGGGAGAAAAAATATCTTTTTAGTACATTTGTTTAGGAGAATATCTGTGAAATGATGAAACAGTAGAATTTTTTTTTTCTTTTTTAATTTTGCCAGCAGCTTCATGAACTCTTCAGAGAGAGAAAGAGAGGGAAAGTGAGAAAGAGCCCTCCATGGAAGGTGGTTCTGCTTCAATTCCTTCCCCTCCATCTTTCCCTTCAGTTGACCTTTGGACACCCATGCACAGGTACACAGGTACACAGGTACACACATAGAGCTGGTGTGTGTTTTAGGCCACCAGGTCTGAGATTCAAACTATATAGTCTGACATATGGGATCCAGTGACTTCAATCACCATGCCACAGGTTAGCTTTGAAATAGTAGACTGTTTACATCTTACATTGTTAGCACATCTCACTGTACCTAAATACCAAAGACTAAGGGAATAAATAAAAAATAAATCCTAATAGTAAGTATTCAATAAATATTATTGATCAAATATTCTATGGAAGGAGCAGCAGGTAGTGTGGTGGTTAAGGCACTGGATTTCCACCTGGTTGACTACAGTTTGAATCTCAGACCTGGTGGCTTGAATATCACAATGAATAAATAAATAAATGCGATTTTGGGAACCAGCAGTTGGCATAGTTGCTATGTCGCTGGACTCCCATGTAGTCGACTACAGTTTGAGTCCTGGACTCAGTGGCTTAAACTCATGCTGGGGGCGTGTGCATGCATGCCCAAGATCCTGAAAGGAGAATGGAGGAGAAGAGATTGTGGCATGGCCATCCCCTCTGGGGGGGTGATTTCTCACTTTCTGTCTCTCTGTATCTCTCTGTCTTTCTAGCAAGCACATGTGCCCTATAGCAAAAATCTCTCAAAAAAAAAATTCTGTGGAAAACATCACATAACCAAGTTCATGTGAAAGTTATAGAACTTCTAGGACTCATATAAATTGTTCTTCCTTTCATTTTATAAAGTTTATTTATTTCTTCCATGAAAAAGAAAGACAGAAAAGACAGACTAGAACCGCTCTCAACCTGATTATCATGCTGCTGTCCACCCCTAGCCTCAGCCAGCCAGGATCATAGATATGCATGCATGCCTAGTATGTATAAGGAGTACTTTGACATGAACCTGAGATGTTCCCATGCAACCTCAGCATTGGAGGATTGCACCAGGACTTGTCTTTATGCTAGAAGAAAGGAGTTAGATTCCACCACAACTGTTCCTATTTCATAAAGAAAGATATTTTGGTGGGCCACCTAGTGGCATGGAGATTCAGGTGGCTGGAACCCACATGGCTGACTGTGTAGTTCAAGTCCTGGGCCCAGCAACTCGAAAAACAGGCCAGGTGTGTGTATTTTCATGCTTAAAATACCAAAAGAAGGGAGAAAGGAAAGAAGAGATGTGTGTGTGTGTGGGGGGGTGCTTTCTCACTTTCCTTCTTCTCTGCCTCTCTGTTTCTCTCCAGGGAGTGCACACACCATCTGACAAATTAAAATAAATAAATAAAGATGTTTTGGAATCCTAAAGACTAAGTGACTTATTCAAGATTATGGCAGATTCTGTATAGGCCAGTTTGATTTTCTAGGGTTAGATTTTCCTCTAGATAAAACAGTGCATAGGCTGGTACCAGTAGATGGCATAATAGTTATTTCACTGGACTCCCACACAGTCAACCATGGTTCAAATTTTAGACCCTGCGATTTAAAACTCATGCCAGTCGTGTATGTGCACATGCCCAAAATCCCGAGAGAAGAATGGAGGAGAAGGGATTGCAGTGTGGTTATCACCCCAAATGAGTTCTCACTTTCTGTCTGTCTCTCTGGTAAGTACACTCACCCTATAGCAAAAATCTTAAAAAAAAAAAAAAAAAAGTACATAGGGAAAAAAAGATAAAAATCTAGTTTTGAATTTGTTCACATTTTCAGACTCATCTTCTTTATCTACTAAAACTTTGAAACACAGAGAGTTATGAAGAATTATGTCTTACCTAGGAGAGATAAAGAATGGGATTTGATAATCCATTGATTACTGTACTGAACTAATGTTCTTCTTTTGAGCAAACTCCATTCTCAACTCCCTCAATCGCTTTAGGTCTCTGATAACTAGTCAACGATGGGGTAGAGAAAAGTGCAATTTCTCTAAGAGACTATGTAACTAAGGTTTTCAGTATTTCTATCACTAAAATTTTATCTTTATTTTTCCTTTGGATAGTTTACTCCAGGATAAAATTAAGAATGTAATACTCTTGTACCTTAGACAAAGAAGTGCAACATAAATTAGTTGGTATGAACTGGTTGAATGAGAGATATATATCTAAGATAGTAGGACGGAGGCAAATTTGAGGGAAAAGAATTTAAATTAAAACATTTTTTATTGCAAATGAATAAATGCTGAACAGCATAGTAGAAATAGACAAAAGAAGAAAGACTAAAGAGCCTTTAGTCCAAAGGCTCAAAGAAATGTATTTAGACTGTTGTACTAATAAAAGTAAAACATGCAATCTAACCTGAGATAGACTGTATCCCACCTCCAGATATGTAACATTGATAATAATGCGTGTAAACTACAAAAATAGCTGATAGCAGAAAACATAGTAATAGCATAATGGACAAAATATATCCCCCAAATAGAGACTTATTGCAAGAGAATAGGTAAATGAGAATGAAATAACACATTTTATACTAAAATTGCAAGCACAGAGAATTCATTTAAATTCTTTAAATGTTCTATTTTGTTGTTGTTACTGTTATTTTTTAGAAAAAATTATGTCTATTACAGAAATAAGCTATAGTCTTGAGATGTTAGAAAACTTACCTAAATTTTAACATAGAATCCATGACAGAAGTAAAACTAAGTTTTGATCCCCAAATACATAAGTGAATACGTTTCAGATATATTGTCATGTTTTCTCCATAATTGAGCTATTTTATATTCTGAAATATAAAAGAATACAATCCCAAATCATATTTTAGAATGCACAGAAGAACAATTGATTTTAAAAATCATGAAATGCAGTCTAGCAGGTGGTGTACTGGTTTAGGTACTAGACTCCTATGTGGTGGACTACATTTTGAGTTCTGAGCCTATTCTCTTGAAACTCACACCAGGCATGTGAGTGCATACTCAAAATCACAAAAAGAGAATGGAGGGAAAGGGACTGCAATGTGGCTTGTCCCCATGAAGTGTAATTTCCCGCTTTCTGTCTGTCTCTCTGGCAAGTGCATGCACCCTATATGAAAATCTCTTTTAAAAAAATAATAAAAAATGAAAGGCAGTTGTTACTTAGCCCAACTTAAAAACAAAATTGTTTCAGTCAACATATAATGTTCAAATATTTTAATAATAATTTGTCCCTTCTTCAGAGGTAGATTCATTATCTATTTCTTCAATATCAACATATATATGAGGTGACCATGTTCCAACCTAAGACCCAGTTTTGCGTTTATATTTCTAGATGCGCACTTGACTAAAAAATGAAAAGGACAGCAATTTGTTGGAGAAAGATACATTCATTACTATTTCCTTAGTCCTTCCAAGTAGATAAAAGTCTTAGAATGAAAGATTTATAGTAGTTAGAAAACAATAGCAATGAGTTAAAACTTCAGTATCACTATTGATCTTCTTTAGCTTTGGTATAATAGTTCGGGCTGGTCACAGTACAAGATCAGTTTCTGTCTTTTGTTGCTGAGACATCACTAAAACATTTTCAAAGTGTATTTTTCGTCATCTGAAATATAGCTGATGTCGTTCTCAAGACATTTTCAGAAAATAAAAAGTTCCATGCCCAATTTTGGTAATACTGATATTTCTGAACTACTGATAAAGTGGTGATGTATTGAACTTTCAGGCTTCCAGCCTGGTGAGTGACTCAACCATATTGAGCAGCTCCATTCACCATCCTGCAGGAGCAGATGAGCCAGTTGATACCATCCACAGCTCTGTATCATGCTGGGAACTACCAGAGCAGCCCCATCTACCTGAAGCCCAGAGAAATAGCTGGTGACCTTTTCCTCCCACCATATACTGCAACCTGAAGTACTAGAGTGAACCTGCCCAACCATAAACATGCCTGCCTTTAGGAGATACAAGTCCCAACTGGTAAGTCAGCCCCACAAACCCTTGCAATCTAGGCCACTGAGGCATTCACAGGCATTGCTGATGCTGATTACTAATGAAGAAATACAGGAACATTACACTACCACGCCTACCTGAAACCAAGGTCAAGGCACTCTACTAATCAACATCCTAGTACCAACCTACAGGAAAAAGTCTTTCATCAAGGAAGTTATCCATTAAATTGGTAGAAGCAATTCTTTCACCAGATGTGCAAATATCAATGTAGCGACCCAGAAACCTGAAGAAACAAGGCAACATGGTGACCCTAAATAAACAATAATTTTCCAGTAAGAGATTCAAGAGAAAAGAAAATCTACAAAATACCTGATAAGTAATTCAAAGTAACAATGATCAGGAAACTCAATGAGATGCAAGAGAACACAGATAGATAACTCAAAAAGTCAGAAAAATAACACATGATACAAATAAATTCAACAGAGACATCATAAAAAACAACTAAACACAGATCTTGAAGCTGAAGAATTCATTGAAAGAAATAGAGATAAAAAAGGACAACTGAGAGCTTCAATAACAGAGTTGCTCAATAATAAGAAAGAATTTCTGAACATGAAGGTAGTTCTTTTGAAATAGTCCAAGGCTACCTTGTGGTTAAGGCAGCTGGATCTTACATGGATAACTATGTGGTTCAAGTCCTGGATCTTGCAGCTTGAACACACACCTGGCACATGTGCACGTGTCCAAAATCCTAACAGGGGGAAGAAATGGAAAAGAAAGTGTTGCAGCATGGTATTTCCCATGTATGATGCTTTCTTACTTTCTCTCTCTTTCTCTGGCAAGTTCACGTGCCCTCTATATTAAAAAAAAAATCGAAACAAAACAAACAAAAAAGTACGAAATAACCTAGTTGGACAAAAATAATATTAAGAAGAATAAATAATGAAGATATGTAGGAGACATCATTAAAGCAAACAAATATTTACATTTTGAGAGGTCCAGAAAAAGGAGTTGTAAAAAACATAGAGTTGTTAAAGACTGGCTTTAAATTTAAAGACTAGATTTCTGGAAGTGCATTTTTCATTTGAATTAGATGTAGTTGGCTTGTATTAAATGTACATATTGTGATTCTCTAATAATTTATAGAAGAAAATGAGGAAAAATTTTAAGAAACTTTACTCCAAGGCTGCAAGAGTGACTCTTTCCACCAGAAAAGGCTATCTGTCCATCTAGCTTAAACTTTACCAAATTAGGTACTATGACTGGTTATTAGTAATCAATTAAATAAATATGACTAAACTTATGAATTAACCTCTTTCTATGATGTTTAAGAATATTAGTTAAAAAGATAACTCAGTAAGACCAACCCATTGCTTAGGGATAAGAGAGTCAAATCCCACATAACCAATAGCAGTTCGAATCCCAGTCCCAGTGTCTTGAAAAACATGTTGGTGCATATGTATGTGGGCTCATGCAAACCCAGAATCCTGACAGGATGGGGAAATGGAGGAGAAGGGATGACCATGTGCCATTAAAGGGGTGCATCTTCCCTCTCTATCTCCTTCTGTTTCTCTAGTGAGTGCACATGGTCTCTGATAAATTGAGAAAAACAAATAAAGGTAGCTAAATATAACAATGGGTCCTATTACATAGATTTCCTCTACAAAAGTGAAAGTAAAGGCATGGCTAATATGTCTTCCTTTTTCATTTTATTAAAAAAAAATCACACCTGATCAAATCATGACTTTGCAATGGTGTGCATTTAATCACTACATTTTAGATTAAGTTTAACACCACATTATCTTGAGAAATAAGCAACTAAACCTGGGTATATTCTTTATGTAGTTCAGCAGGCTAAAACTTTTTTCATCCTAGCCCTGAAAAAAGAATAATAATTTAGTACTTTTTTTCTGCCGTTAATTTCTTGCAAGACAGTTCTTTTTTTTTTTTTTTTTTTTTTTTTTGAGAGGTTTTTGCTATAGGGTGCATGCGCTCACGAGACAGACAGAGAGACAGAGAGATAGAAAGCGAGAAATCACCCCCCGGGGGGACGGCCACGCTGCAATCCCTTCTCCTCTCGGGATCTTGGGCACGCACGCACACGCACCTGACATGAGTTTTTTTTTTTTTTTTTTGGAGAGGTTTTTGCTATAGGGTGCGTGAGCTCGCCAGACAGACAGAGAGGGACAGAGAGACAGAAAGCGAGAAATCACCCCCCCAGAGGAGATGGCCACGCCACAATCCCTTCTCCTCCATTCTCCTCTCGGGATCTTGGGCACGCACGCACACGCGCCCGGCATGAGTTTAAGCCACTGGGTCTGGGACTCGAACCACAGTCGACTATGTGGGAGTCCAGTGACATAGCCATTACACTAACTGCTGGTCCCAAGACTGTTCTTTTTTTTTTTTTTAATAATTATTTACTTTAACTTGATTGGTTTATTAATTTTTTAATTTGACCAGAGGATAGAGTGAATGAGAGAGAGAAAGAGAAAGTGAGAAAGTAAGCCGCCGGGTCCGGAACATAAACCACGGTTGGCCATATGGGAGTCTAGAATCCCCAACCACCACACCACCTGCTAGCCCCAAGACTGTTCTTTTTAAAATTCACTTTCTTGGGGACCAGCAGATGGTGTAATAATCACATCAATGGACTCCCACATGGCTGACCATGGTTCAAGCCCTGGACCTGGAGGCTTGAAACTCATGCTGGGCACATATACGTATGTGCCTGAACTCCCGAGAGGAGAATAGAAGAGAAGGATTGTGGTATGACCATACCCCCAGGGGGTGATTTCTCACTTTCTGTCTTTCTGTCTGTCTCCTTCTTGCCAGCAAGTGCACCTCTCCACCCTAGAGCAAAAATATCTCTCTCTCTCAAAAAAATATCACTTTCTTGAAATATAATTGACATATAAAAAGTTATAGATATTTATTGTATATAACTAGTTTATGGAGATAACTTTACCCTTAAAACTATCATCACTATCAATGCCTTAAACTTATCCATCACCTCTAAAAATTCCCTCCAATACTTGTATATGTTTGTTTTGTTTTGTGGTTAGAACACTTACCATAACATATACCTTCTCAGCAAATACTAAAGTATGCAAATTTTCAGTTATGTGAAGACTGTGTTTTACATAACAATTTAGACTAAAGGAACCTAGAATACTTTGCAAATAATTAAAAAAAAACTTTCTAATAGGAAGTCATATAGACTTCTATCAAATTAAAGAAAAGAGAACAGAAAGAATAATTGCTTCCTTTGAGCACATTCTCTGAAAGAGATATATTTATAACCTTTTAGAGTAAAATGTTGAAATTGCATCTGCTAAGCTATGTTTAAAAAAATAGTAGAGGAAGTGGTTTGAAATAAGAATATGAAAATTTTGATCTAAAAGTCTCTTTGGGACTGGCCACATAGCCTAGTGTTGAAGGAAACCAGATCCTCTGTAGCAAACCAGAGTTCAAATTCTGACCCTGGCAGCTTGAAATACATGCACATTGAAGTGTGCATACAGGCCCCAAAATTCCATCAGGATGGAGAAATGCAGTACTGTGTGACCATGTCCCAGTGGAGGTGCTTTCTCCTGCTATATTTGTCTCTTTGTCTCTCTCTAGCTAGTGAACACACCCTCTGGCAATTAAAAAACAAAAACGTAAAGTCTCTTTTTTCTAAAGGTATTCCTGTTCCAACTAGTAGCTCAGGCCCTGCACACATCAAGCTTATCCACTCTTTCTTCTCTCAGGAACAGACTTTAGCATATGAGTGCATCCTCTCCTCCCTCATAAAACAAACTGAAGAAATCAGACATTACTTTCTGACTGGCAGGCCGGTGCTCGACATGGCCTTCTCCCATCTTGAAATCCCAGAAACAGATTCCTTTCTGTTGCAATCTGTGATGCATGTTCTCAGGATCTCCCTGAATAGTGACTGTGAGAGAAGGGGAAGGGAGGGAAGAGAAGCTGATGGAGAGGAAGGTACCAGGAATTCTGCCCTCTTAAGCAAAGAGGAGGAGTTGGGGCATCGGGCAGCCACCTAGCCAAAGCTCTTCCTCTGTGCTCTCACTGCCATCTGATAGTGCCACGGAGGCCCACTCAGAACCCTGTCTACACCTGTAGCACCCATTAACACTGGAGAGGTCTACTCAGAGCCTCTCCATCTATCCACTGGCACCCACTCGTGTTGTGGATGCCCACCCAGAGGCTCCACTCACCTGTCTGCACCACAGAAGCCTGCTCTGTCCCCCTGTCCACCTACTATCACAGTGGAGGCTTGCATTAGAGCTGCTGACCACAGCCTTCACCTATCCCTCCTGCAACAAATCACTTGCATAGAGATGTGATCTGACTGTGGAGAGATTGGGTACTTATAAAGAAAGCTACATTAGAGTAACCTCAGAACTCTCAACAGAAATCTTACAGATCAGGTAGGAATGAATTGACATATTCAAATTTTGAAAGAAAAACATTTCCCATTCCTGAATACTACACCCAAGAAAGCTATCTTTCAATATGGAAGGAGAAATAAAATCACTCCCAAACAAAAATTGAAGGAATTCACCCATGCTAGACTGTTTTTTCTTTTTCTTTCTTTTTTATTTTAAAGAATTATTTTTTAATTTAACTTTGTTTATATATTTATTTTAATTAGACCAAAGAGAGAGAGAGAGAGAGAGAGAGAGAGAGAGAGAGAGAGAGAGAGAGAGAAAGTGAGAAAGCAAGCCACCAGGTTTGGGACTCAAACTGCGGTTGGCTATGTGGGAGTCCAGTGCCCTTAACCACCACACCACCTGCTGTCCCTGGTTTTTCAATGAATATTTAAGGAACTACTAGCTCTAGAAATTAAAGAAAGGTAAGTATCAACACTCGTGAAGAGAGAAAATCAGTAGAACTATGCAAACAAGAAAGACAACTGATTCATTCCCTATCACTATGGAAAGCTTCCAAATAGCCAAGATAAACAATAACAGAAAGAAGGAGGAAATAAGAAAACACAAAATAACATGGAACCAACCATAAAAATGAAAGATTTAATCCATACATAGTGATATCATTGAATGCAAACAGATCAAACTCTCCAGTTAGAAGATACAGACTAGCTGATCAGATTAAAAACAAACATAAAAACAAACATAAGCCTTCTATGTGGTGCTTACAGAAACACTCTCATCAGTAAATACACAGATTGAGAATGAAAAGGTTGGAGAAAGTCATTTTATGAAACAAAAATTTCCAAACAAAACAAAAATTGGGTTACTTATTCTAGTATCAGACAAAATAGGCTTTGAGCTAAAAATCTCAAAAAATAGACACAGAGGGTCATTACATAGTACTAAAAGATTAACTTCCCAGAAAGATGTAACAATTATAAATATTTACACATCCCACACTGGTATATAACTTCAAGCACCAAAATACATAAAACAAAGACTATTAGACATAAAGGGAGGAACAGTCTCTCAAGCATTAACTGTTGGGTATTTCAGCACTACATTCTCACCATCAGTTAGGTCATTTAGATATAAATTTTAAAAAGAGACACTAGAGTTAAATGATACCATAAAAGAAATGGTCCCAACAGATGTTTGTAGTACAAGTACAGAATACACATGTTTTTCAGATGCACACAGAACGTTTTCTTTTCTTTTTTTTTAGAATTATTTATTTAATTTTATTTCTTCATTCATTCATTTTATTTTGCCCAGAGAGATACATAGAGAAAGAGGCAAAGCGAGAAAGCAAGCCACCAGGTCTAGGACTTGAACGGTGATCAACCATCTGGAAGTGTCCAGTTCCTTAACCACCATGACACTTACTGGCCTCCCTCACACACAGAATATTTTCTAAGATTGCACATAGGGCACAAATAAAATTTAAAAGAAAATAAATTATATCTAGCATCTTTGATCATAATGGAATTAAACTTGAAATCAACAACAAAATGAACATTTGTAAACATACAAATTCATAGAAACTAAAAAAAAAAAATGCTCCTGAGCAATTTTAAAACCACAGAAAATATTAAAACTACATTTTAAAATTTCTTGAAATAAATGATAATGTCAAAAATATGCCACTTCCAAATCTTTGGGATGCATAGAAATGGTATTAGGAGGGAAAATTATAGTAATTAGTGCTCCCTAGAAAAAAAAGAAAAGATGGCAATAAGTAACCTAATAATGCTTCCCAAAGGACTGAATGAAAAATGATAAAAATTAGAGCAGAAATAAATGAAAAAGCAAACATAAGGGCCATACAAAAAAAAATCAACCAAGGAAAATGCTGTTTTCTGAGATGAACAATACTGACAAGCCACTAGCTAGACTAAGAAAAAAAGAGTGAAGACCCAGTTAAGTAAAATCCCAAGCACAAGAAGGTATATTACACTGAATATCACAGAAATACAAAAGATCCCAGGGTATACTATGAGTGACTACATACAGCAAGCTAGAAAACCCAGAAAGATGGGTAAACTTCTGGACACATAACATAGCAAGATTGAACCAGAAAACAATAGAAAGACTGGATAGACTGATAGCAAGTAGCAAGATTAAATCAGCAATAAATAATTTCTTAACAAAGAAAAGCCCCAATCTGGATGATTTCACTGTTGAGTTTTATGAATCTTTTAAAAGAAGAACTAATACCAACTCTCCTAGCATAATAATAGTTAAGACATGGAATCAACTTGGGTACCAAATAATAGATGACTAGATATAGAAAATGTGGCACATATAAGCTATGGAATACTACCCAGCCATAAAGTATCTTGTCATTTAACACAAAATGGATGAACCCAGAAGCTACAATGGTAAGTGACAAAAGCCAGGCTCTGAATAGTGCATGTCTCTGTTTGATGCACACTGAATGTCTGCACTCTACGACAGAAACTGAAGGAGTCAACAGCGTCGAAGTAGAGAGAGTAATGGTAGATACCAAAAGGTGCATAGCAAGTGAGGAGAGGGACTCAGGAAAAAATGATTAATAGACACAAACATGCATGCACAAAGTGAATACATTATGGAATGGTGTATCATTCACAGTAAAACATGTCATTGACAATTCAATACAAAATTCTAAAGAAACAAGCCCTGGAACTATTATTGAATGGGCACAACGTAACGTAAGGTTCAGTGTTGAATAAGATGAACATATCTATATGCTTAGTTTGATTTTTACATACACTTTGAAAAACTATAGTGTACTCCACAAGATGTAAAATGACTGCATGTAAACCAGAAATAACAATAAAAAAGCGTGAGTGGAAACCAACAATAAAATATGTCAAAGGGTTGGTGGAAAGCAAATTATAGGGGCTTTTAGGAAGTTGGTAATAGACAGAGTAATGGAAAATTAAGTGAAAAAAATGAAGATGGACTAGAAACAAGATGGACATGCAACCAGCTCGAAAATTCAGAAGAGATGGACAAACTTCTGCAAAAAGCAGTATTTGTTTGTTTGCGTGTTTGTTTTTGGAGAGGTTTTTGCTATAGGGTACGTGCACTCACCAGAAAGACAGAAAGAGACAGAGAGTCAGAAAGCGAGAAATCTCTTCTCCTCCATTCTCCTCTCTGGATCTTGGGCACGCACGCGCATGTGCCCGACATGAGTTTAAGCCACCAAGTCTGGGACTTAAACCACAGTCGACTACATGGGAGTCCAGTGACCTAGCATTACTCCAACTGCTGGTCCCTGTTTCTTATTTTTTTAAGTAGTCTATTAAGTTTTAAAATAATGACTAGACAACTTGGGACTCTTTTATTTACTTTGAAATGAAACTACAATTCTTGTAACAGAATTATTTGAAACTAAAAGAAAAACATATATATATTGTAGTAATTGTCAGACATGCTAAGTGAAAGATTTTAGTAATTTTTCAGAAGTGGCAAGTGAAATTTTTCAGTTTTCTGTGATTTATGACTGGTTCCCAGTGAAAGAAGAGGAAAATCTATCTCGGGTGAGACAATAATAGCCGTACATAAAATTAACTTAGCAACACAGGCACTCAATGTGATCTCCTGGGGCTCCAAAGACTCTTTGATCCTGGTTTTTCATTCCAGCTGTCAGTAATGTCAATTAGGTATTGAGGCCTTATGGGTTCTAGTTTATTTTGATAATTTGAAAATGCTACAAATAGCCATTCTTTAAAAGTATTTTTTTCTCTAAATGAAATAATAGCAATATTTTCAAAAGTGTCATAAAACCAGAGGCTGATTTATGAATTATATACTCCATATTAAGATCTCATCTCAAGAAAGAAAAATAATAGCTTTCTTTTTTCATTTTTTTTTTATTCTTTTTTTTTTAATTTTTATTTTTTATTTATTTGCATTCATTCTCTGAACATCATTACAGCATACAAAATGAGATTTTCCATCCAAATTACACTATATATTGTCTCAATCAAGCACATCAACAAGCATGTTATTGTCAGCAAATGATCTTCCATTTCTTGTCTTCTGTATGTTTTGCTTTTTTTCCCCCCATCCTAGATTCTCTATCTCTTACCCTCTGCCATCTCCCACTCTCCTCCCACAGTCTCTGGTATCTATGTTTGCTTTCTATACAGTTTTCTCCTCACATTTTATTGAATCGCCAAAGACCCTAATCAATCCAAATACCCTCATAGCAAACACAGGTGATACCCACATTTCCATGAACACAAGTCTTACTTTACGCATCCTATAAAGTAGCACCTAGCTGTGGCTACATATCCTACTGCAGTCATTGAATATATATATATTTTTTTCCTGAAACTTTTTTTTTTTGTAACTCAATTTACATTCCTTCCCTAAGCTTCATCACAGCATACAAAATGCAATCTCCCATCCAGTACACACTGCATAGTGATACAATCATGAACATTACAAAAAAATTTTCCATTACTAGTTCCTAGAATTACTTCCACCCCTCTTTCTGACCCTCTGTCCCTTCCCACCCTCCTCTCACACCACCTCCGGTGTCTACAATTGTCCTTCATTCCCTTCCCACCCACGTTGCATTGATCACACAATTTCCTACATAATCTAACTACTTTCAATGGTGAGTTCACTCATTACTACTAAGAAAACCAGTTATAACTTAACTCAAAGAAATGCCAAGGAACTTTGCTTAAAGCCAGGAAACAAGTTAGGATTCTGTTCAAATGGAAGGTGCATGAAGCTATCAGTCTCATGTACTTTTATCTTCTGTTCTGGTTCAATTTTCCTGATTAAATTCTGGGATATAATATTCAAATTCAGACTTGTCCCTCTGATTAAGTTGGCTACTTTCATAGTTTTTGGACTCTTATTTCCGTGTGTCTGTGTTTAATTTTCTTGATACAGCACACCCTTGAGAACTTCTTGGAGATCTGGTCTGGTGCTGGTAAATTCTTTCAGGTTTTGTTTATCTGAGAATGTTCTTGTCTTTTCTTCCCACCTGAAAGATAATCTTGCCGGGTACAGTATTCTTGGCTGAAATTGCTTCTCTCGTAACACTTTGAATATATTTTCCCATTCTCTCCTCGCTCGCATTGTTTCCGATGAGAGATCTGCTGTTAGCCTGATGGGATGTCCTTTGTAGGTAACTTGATGTTTCTCTCTTGCCAATCTTAGTATCTTGTCTTTGTCTGCGGTTTTGGTCAACCTGGCTATAATGTGTCTTGGAGAAGATCTTCTTGGGTTGATTCTATTTGGGGTCCTTTGTATTTCCTGGGACTGGATCTTCGAATGCCTCTCTAGGTTTGGAAAGTTTTCTTGCAGGATTTCATGGAATAGATTATCAATGCCCTTATGGGTCTCTTCACCTTCTGGAATGCCAATTATCCGGATATTTGGACGTTTGATGGTATCCAGTACTTCTCGCATATCATTCTCAAATTTTTGAGCCATTTTCTCAGTCTTCGTGGTGGACTTTTCTAAGCCAGCCATTTTCTCTTCTACATCTGAGATTCTATTTTCTGAATGATCTAGTCTGTTTTTAATACTTTCAAGGGAGATTTTGACTTCTTGTATTATAGACTTGATCTCTAGCAGTTCCGTTTGAGTCTTTTGTAAAGTGTGTAATTCCTCTTTTAGATCTTGCAAGAATTTCCTCATCTCCTGGAACTCGGCAACTTCTTTCTCCTTTCTCTTTAGCAGTTCATTATCTCTCTTTTCTTCCATCTCTGTTAGCTTCGACATTACGAATGCTCTAAATTCCTTATCAGACATTTCCATGACTTTCACCGAACTGCTTGTGGATGAAGGAGAGTTACTCTTTTCCCTTGGAGGAGAGGTATTTTCTCGTTTTCCCATATTTCTCGTGATCCGACGGTGATTTCTTGTCATCTGATGAATGGCGTGTTTCTTTCAAATTCTTGAAGTTAAACCTCAATGTTCAGGATTAAGCAGACAAAGGTGTTCTAGAATCGGATTGCCGTTCTGTAGTGATAGCACACTAGCTTTGCTTGCTGGAGGCTGAATTATGAGTAGAAAATCTTCATTTCTCCTGTGCCTGAAATATCTAGTTCCCAGTATCCATGTGGATTCTTCTCAGAGTATGGCTTAACTCTCCTGCCTGGGAGGGCAGCAGGAGGTCCCCGTCTTCTGCCTGCCACAGCTAAACCACGTTGGGCACGTCTCCATCGACAAAGCGGGGGCTGTGCCCGGGGAGCGGGGACCGCGCACAAAGGGTCGGGGAGCGCGGCTAGCGGTCCCCAGCCCTGGGCGTCAGGGCGGAGAGCCAAGGGGACGTGCGGCCCAGAGCACCACAGCGCGCGCCGCAGCAGCCCCCGCTCGCCGGCCTTTTTTCATTTTTGATAGATGTATAAGTACTTAAGAGTGAGAGTGAAAGAGAAGCACCCTCCTAAAGAGAAGCACCCTCCCACAGGGTCTGGTCATGCCATGACCCCTTCCTCTAGTCTTCTTCCTACCTGTTGGATGTTGGGCAATGTTTTTAATTTGACCAGGTTGGGGATTTGAAGCATGGTTGCCATGTGAAGTTTTTGCCTTAGGGTGTGTGCATTCACTGGAAAGACACACACACACATACAGATACAGTAAGAGGGAAAGTGAGAAATCACCCCCCCAGGGGGTATGACCACACCACAATCTCTTCTCCATTCTCCTGGGATCTTGTGCATAGACGCATACATGTCTGGCGTGAGTTTCACGTCACCAGGTGCAAGACTCAAACTATGGTTGTCCATATGGGAGTCCAGTGACACAACCGTTATGCTATTTGCTGGTCTCACCCCAGTGAACTTTTAAAATAACTGGGGGCTTGCCCAGTGGCCTAGTGGTTAAGGGAGTTAAGAGTTAAGGAAGCCAGATTCCATGTGACCAATAGAGCAGTTCAAATCTCAGACTAAGTAGCTTGAGTATATGTGCATGTCTTGTCAAAATCCCTACAGGATGTAAAAAGAGAGGAGAAAGGATTGTGGTATGACCACTACCCATCAAGGAGTGCTTTCTCCCTTTCCCTTTCTTTCTATCTAGCTCTGGTGAGTATACATACCTGCTGGCAAATTAAAAAAAATAGAACTGGGATTTTGATATGTTGGACATGACAATAAAAAGATCCTTGGTTATTTGTCTAGGAGATTATTTAAAAATTACCAATAATAAAATTCAATGAAAATTTGACAATCAGTGGTAGGTAAATCCAAAACTCTAGAACTGTATTTATTTATTATCAAGGTTCATTTTAATTTCAAATAAATTTGTGAGACTCCAACTAAATTAGTATTAGTGGAATGAGATGGGATTACACATTTTATTTGGTACACTAAAAAGTCTTTGTGGAGTCAGCAGGTGGCATGGTGGTTAAGGGCACTGGACTCCCACATAGCCGACTATGGTTCGAGTCCTGAACCTGGAGGTTTACTCTCTCACTTTTCCTCTCTCTCTCTCTCTCTCTCTCTCTCTCTCTCTATATATATATATATATATATATATATCCCCTTTCTGGTTGAATTTAAATAAATAAATAAACAAACAAATAAATAAAGTTAAATAAAATAATTCTGTAAGATAAAAAGATGTAAGTTTAAAAAGTATTTGCTTTAAAAAGGAAGCAATTGTGAATGACAACATTGGTTTTCACAAAATACCTCTCAATTCAATTTTCCACAGGAAATCTTCCAGACACAATCTTGTCTACTGTTTAGTTAGAAAAACAGCTTTTGGGTGTCATATAATGTGGGCTCAGAACACTAGTTATGTTCAACAAGCAGCATGATTCCCTAGTTAAAGTTAAAGTGGAATTCTGACTTTTTTTTTTTTCTAGATAGACTAACACAGTATTTTGATCTATTGAAATGAATTGTCACTTAAAAATCAGAATGCCTGTCATCTGTGTTTTTATATAAATAGTCTCATTTTAATTTTACTATATAGTTTATTTAAAATAAAATTCTAATTATAATACTTTTTAGAATACTTGAAAGTGCCAAATGCCATATTTGTAGACATAAATAGTACATTGTGGTTTTCAATCTCATTGATCTAATCTTCATCTTGTTATAGAGGTAGTTTGTATATACAGAATGGCACATATTTACATGGAGGAGGGGTTGTAGTTCCTGCTGTATCTCCTTACACACTAAATCATCATTCTGTAGGTAAATACAGGTTTTGTTCTATGTAAATAAGTGAGATGATGGTTCTTTTTACTAATCCATATTTACATGTATTAGCTGGACTTTTACTGGTGACAGTGAATCTAGCTAATAGCCATAGTGCTCTATGGAAATTGAAAGTTGAAAAGTTAAAAACATTGTAAACATAAGGAAACATTATTATAGGTGAGCTAACTATTATTATTGTTGTTCACCTTTATACTATAAACAAATGATCATAACTTAAACCCATTTATTTATTATAGCAATTATTATTAAATCCTATTTACTGAAATCATCTTTGGTATAATAAGAGATCTGGGGTCCAGCAGGTGGCATGGTGGTTAAGGGTGTTGGACTCCCATATGGCCGAATGCAGTTTGAGTCCCGGCGTGGTGGCTTGCTTTCTCATTTCCATCTTTCTCTTGCTCGCTCTCTCAGTCTGTCTCTATCTGGTCAAATTAAAATAAAATAAATAAAATAATATAAAATAATTATTTTTTATAAAAGAGAGATCTGTGGGGCAGGTGGTTGGTGGTTAAGGTGCTGAACTCCCAGATAGGCAACGTTGGTTTGAATCCTGGGCCCAGTGGCTTGAAAATCATGCTGGGTGCATGTGTGTGTGCACCCTAAATTCCAGGTGGAGAATGAAGAAGAAGGGATTGCAGTGTGGTCATCCCTCCTGGGAAGTGTTTTCTCAACTTTCCCTCTCACTGTCTCTCTCCAGTGAGTACACATACCCTATGCAAAAAGCTTAAAAAAAAAAAAAAAGATGGAACCAGCAGATGGCATAACAGTTACAATGCTGGACTCTCATATAGTCAACCACAGTTGAGTCCCAGACCCAGCAGCTTAAAACTCACACCAAAAACATGTGCCTGTGTGCCCCAAATCCCGAGAAAGGATTATGGTGTGACCATTTCCCCGGGGGATGACTTCTTGCTTTCTGTCTCTCTGTCTCTTTTTATTTCTCCACTGAGCACATGCGTCCTATAGCAAAAATCTCTCTCTTAAAAAAAGAAAGAAAGAAAGACTAGGCTGTGTTTCTCTCAGAAAAAGATGCTCTGTAAGCTCGAATATTTTGCAAACATCGTATGATTTCTATTCAGCTTCCTTTTATTATGCATCTTAAAACTAAAATTGTGATGAATTAGTTATTTAGAAAATTCTAGAGCCTAGTTTGTAGTAAATATTCAATGATATAACTTTAAAATCCATTTAAATTTTTCTAATAAGAACAAAGATAACTTTCACCCTGTCTGTATTTGAGTCAAGTTCATGTTGTAAATAAAAGCCATTTAGTATAAAAATTAATGTAAAAAATGTCAAAAGTATACATTTTAAAAGCTACCAATAATGAAGAGCACAATAACAATGCTGGTATTTCTTTTCTTTTTTTTTTTTTTTTTGGTGGGAAGAAATTTAAATGAACATAATGAAACCTATTCCTCTGAAGGCAATGATGACAGCATCAGAATCAAGTTAGAAAGTCATAAAAAAAAATCATTGAACTGCTTTTTCTTGTTTTCTGAAGATTCAACAGCTAGCATTTTTTGTAAAATTCTCAGGTAAGGGGCAGATTTCATGAGACCTAAAGTTTATGTTATCTGGGTATCTGGGTCCTCCTTATGTAAAATAATACAAAATTATGCATATAAAATTAGATACAAACACGGGGGGGGGATGGCCACACCACAATCCCTTCTCCTTCATTTTCTTTTCAGGCACTCGTATACACACACCTGGCATGATTTTCAGGTTACCAGGTCTGGGATTCAAACCATGATTGACCATCTGGGAGTCCAGTGCTTCAACCACCACACCACCTGCTGCCTCCCAGCCTATTCTCTAGACGCTATCTTATACCACATATCCTGTCTCAGTAATCTATGGAGAGACATTCAATTGATTACCTCTACAACTTTTTCCTCTCTCCACCACTTTCTTTGGTCCCTCCTTGTCCATGAGGACTTTCTGCGGAAATTAGTGAGAGATGATTATGTTAGAGGCCCATTTTTAGGGAGTGCTGCATATCTTCCATTGCTCCAGGTCTCCATAAAAGACAGACAACTTTCTAGGAACAAAAGAAACACCAGCAGGCTCTACTTTGTTTTCTTTCTTCACACACATTATGGCAGTTACTCACAGGGAAATAATGCCCCTTCAAATCTGGGAAGAACATTTCATTCATAAATGTCCATGAGAGAGATCCCTTGAAGAGAGACTTCTCTTGTTCTTTGTGAAGGAGATAATTTAGTAAGACAGTGTTAAGGTTCAAATGGAGGCTTCAAAACCAACCTTACCTGACTTTTAAGCATTTAGAAAGATGAATTTTGCAATAGGATGAGGAAGTTGCTCTACAAAGGAAAACTCTGGAAAGAGAAAGGAGATGTAAGACTGAGCCTTTGAGGGAAAACTGAAAGGATTTGGGAGGTTGAGGGAAGATCCTTAAGAACTAGTAAGAATTTGTGAGCTATTTATTATGAGATGTATAATATAAGTGCCCTCTTCTTGCTCCCAATTGAGAATGTTAAGAAGTCTTTGTTTTAATATACAATCCTGATGCTTTTCTCTTCCTTTGGGTAGAGAGGTTAGAATAGGAATTAAGACCTGGCATTCTGCAAGTGCAGAGAGTGATGAGTCAGAGCATAGCAGGAGAGCTCACACTGAATTAAGTACAATAACAATCTGAGGAATAAGTGAACTTTAAAAAAATACATGGAATATTTTAATAAAGCTACAAAGGCATATACAGAGGCTGAGACAGAATATAAAGATAGCTCTTTTATTGTAGGATGGATGTGGAATTTATGATCAAAATTTTATGGTCTGAGGATCTTTATGTTGTTTGCTTATGATATATGTTTGACAAGTAGCTTTGATTTTCCAAGTCTCTGTTTTTTCATTTGTAGTACCATAGCACTAATTTGAATAACTTCCCTGAGTAAATTTTTTTTTTTGGGGGGGAGGGAGGATGTAAAACTTTTAATTAAATAATATAAAAGTACATTATTAGAATATCTACAACTCTTGTATACATGTGTACTCTAGTGTATGACTACAAAATAAGGTGATACTTACACCATAGTTACTATAACCCTAAGCCTCACTAGCCCAAATAATAGAAATCAGCCCTATGCACCCTCCCTGCTTTTTCATTTTTCTGTGCTATTAACTTGTGTATAATCCAAAACAGGATCCACTGCTATTCTATGGAGACTACTATTGATGTCTTCTTGGATATTGGTATAGGAAAAACACTGAGTGCACATATTGCCCACAGCACACCTGGTTAGGCTGTGACTTTTTCTCTCTTTTTGGAGAAATTTTTGCTATAGAGCATGTACACTCACTGGCAAGACAGAAAGTCAGAAATCACCCTCCAGTGGGGATGTTCATGTGGTAATCCCTTCTCCATTCTTGTTTTGGGTTTTGGGCATACATGCACACTAGCCCGGCATTGAGTTTCAAGCTGCTGGGTTCAGAACTCAAACCACAATAAGCCATGTGGAAGTCTAGTGACATAACCACTCTGCCACCTGCTGGCCCCTAGACTGTGACTTTTAACAAAATGTGTTGAAGTGTTGGTTGAAAACAGAAGCACAATTCAGAGGGCAAATTCCAACTTGTCCTAGTCCTTTAAAGGTAGACTGTCTGTGTAACTCATGGTCATTTTCCTTGAGAGAGAAGCCAGTTTATCCATCACTGAATGCTCCAGACATTTTTTTCACCTCACAGCCAGGGTCTATTTGCCTCCTTTTTTTCCAAAAAGAAGCAAATGATTACCTTTCAAGGTCAAAACCTTGCTCATTTCCCATTCCATACTTAAGCCTTCCTGTGTTTCTTATCAGTGAAAACATAATCCCTTCAGTTGTCTTGGGTACTTCTACCACCATCACAGAAAAATCTGGCCCCGTGGCCTGCAGAAGACTGTGTAAGTATTTGGGGATACACTTACATATATATATATATACACACACACACAAACCCACGCAATCCCATTATTAATGCAGCATAAGCAGTCCAGTACAAACTGCTGTTTCTAGCCCAATCCTGGCCCTGCTTACTGGTTTTTCCTTTTCCTCCAGTCTGAGTTGAAAGGAAGATTCTCCCTAGTAGCCTGGGGTGGGGGGAAATGTGGCTGGGTATATCTCCCAGAAGGAAAAACAATCATTGTCAGGATATCAGCTGTTCGTACACTTGATTTAACATTTGTCTCTTCATCTGAAACATATGTTTTGGGCTGTTTCACTGCAATATTGCTTCCTGGGAACCATGAAGAAACAATAATTCCTAAAATGTCTTATCATAGGGGTCTTTCCCAGAATAAACATAAAGCACTTCTTGAAACACAAAGCGCTGCCTCTATCCCAGGAGAATGTCAGCAATTTCTCCAACAGGTACAGCTACCAAAAACAAACAAAAAATTAGGTGGCCATTCTTATATAGTGTGTCCCTATTAGTTGCAATCATTTAAAAAGTGAGAGCTAAATGACATAAAATGTATTTAATACACATAAAAAAGGTGTTATTTAACTTAATGTGTATCTTAGAATTTGAATAATTGTCCTCCATGAGCTATTATTCACATTATCAACAGATATTTAAAAGTAAAATCTGTTGGGACCAGCAGTTAGTGTAATGGCTATGTCGCTGGACTCCCAGCGACATAGTCGACCATGGTTCGAGTCCTGGGCCCGGTGGCTTAAACTCACGCCGGGCGCGTGTGCGTGCGTGCCCAAGATCCCGAGAGGAAAATGGAGAAAAAGGGATTGTGGCATGGCCATTCCCTCTGGGGGAGGTGATTTCTCGCTTTCTATCTCTCTGTCTTTCTCTGTCTGTCTGGTGAGCGCACACGCCCTATAGCAAAAACCTCTCAAAAAAAAAAAAAGTAAAATCTGTTGTCATTTTAAGTATATAAGGCATTTAAGCACATTTTAAGTGCATATATGTAGTATGCAATGTATACTAAAATTTGTTTCTATTAGCTTAATTAACATGCATTGTACATAAACATTCCTAAACTAAAATCTTGAGCAAAAATTTAAGCTGAAAAGAATTCTGATGTTAAAAAAGAAAAAAGAGAATTCTGATGTATAATTTCCTTCTTTGAAAACAGTCAGAAATTTTCACTTCCAAATATACTGGCCAATGGCTTAGTAGGATTTTAGTGAAGAATCAGGATAACTCTTTAGGTATTCATTGTAAGAGTGCTAAGTCATTAGTAAAGACAGCTTTAAGTTATACTTTGCTCAAATATTGAATTGAGTCTAATTCTCAGAGGGAGTGTAATTTTGTGTAAGAGATGTTGAGGCCCCTTGCCTTCCCCACATTGTATATTATATTACTATATCCAACAAACTGAGTGTGGACAAACCTATCTGCAACTCTCTCTAAAACTTTAACACTAGCACCAGCTTTACTTATTTCCTTTATAGCCTAGCAAAATGAAATTACTGATTGTTAATTTGTCTCATAATAGGATATATGTTTCATGAGGTCTAAACTTGGTCTTGTTCATCCCAATATTTTAGTATCATGCATGGCTTGTAGTCGGCAACAAACAAAAAAATTGATAATGTCTGACTATTAAAAAGCCTTTTCAGTTAGCTTACTTTGGTCCCACAAATATTTCCTGTTCATGTTTTGCACTGAGTGATTGGTATGTTTTTCTTCTCACTAATACTAGAAATTTTGTTGCTGATTTTAAAGTTAAAATCATGTTCATGTTTAGCTACACAAGTCACACAGATATGCAATCCATAGGATGTATGGATTATGTATTTCAATGTTTGCATTGACTTGACTTTTGACTTTATTTTATTTTGAATACTTATGTCTTTTTTAACTCAATATATTATATTTAACTTTCATATCATTGTATCATATTAACTTATAAAGATGCTCCATATTCTTTTGAAAATGAGAAAGGTACAGAAAGAAGAGTAGAAAAAGACAAAAAATTAGTTATAATTAGAATGGCTATATAACTTATCATACTTTAGAACACTTTTTCGAGAGTGAAATGGAGGTGCTAGAATAATTATGTCAGAATAAGAGACCCATCTGGGAAAAAATAGCATGTCATTCCAATTGTAATAACTGTGATCTGGAAAGATAAAAAATGAATATAAAATAATGTTAAGCCATGAATTTTTTGCTTGTCTAGTCTATCCTTGCTATTAGGATGACAAAAACATGACCTTCTGTTCTTTGACCTATGTTCTCTCTACATGCAACACCATACTCCCTTTTTCACACTATATCCATGGGCAATGTGTTTTGTCTGTGCTACAAAGGTGCAAAAGTACCACTCTGTCCACAAAATACCTATTTTTCTTTTGTGTCATATTCTACTAAATTCTCTTATGAACCTGGTAATTAAAGCAAAAACTGGAAGATTCTCAATCTAGTCTGCATTGTCTCAGAATTCTCTTTGAGGCAGTAAACACAGGTAGATTGAGTATTAAAAATCTAAGCAGAGGGGATCAGCAGGTGGTATGGTGATTAAAGCGCTGGACACTCCCACATGGCTGACCATGGTTCAAGTCCTGAATCTGGTAGTTTGCTTTCTAGCTTCCTCTCTTTGTCCCTCTGTCTCTGGTCAAATTAAAATAAATAAATAAATTAAATAAATAATTCTTTTAAAAATTTAAACAAATAGTAGGCAAAATATTGGAAAGAAAAAAAAGCAGAATAATTGTTCAAAATATTCCATCACAAATGTAAAACCTTTCCTAACTGGGTCTATTTCAGTCTATTCAGTGTTTTCACCCAGCATTCTCTTGCCCGGCCATGACATTCTACTTCTATAAAACTGAACTTGACATCTTTCTCTCATTCCTCAAGTTCTTTTCCTTCTTCACATTACTGATACAAAGCAAGTTTTCAGTAATTTTAGCTGTTACTTGTAGAGGTATAACAGCATTCTAAATTTTTATGTCTCTAAAATCTCTTTCCTTCATGGCACTCAATTTTATTGGAAAGGTTTATAAATATTATCACTTAATAAATGCAAGAAAGATATCATATGGGCTCTTTTAGTTTAATAGAATGAGAAATAAGACCTTTCAATTATATAAATGTTTGTAGGTTCTTCTTCTATTAAAATAATGTCAATTATGACTTGAATTATAGTTGCATTTTACTGTATTATGGTGGTTCTAAAACTTAGGCCAAAATACTTTGGAAAGTCAAAATACTTTGAATTCCTTCTCATTGAAAGGTGGGGAATCTGTGTTTCCTCCTTTGTATCTGGATGATTTATTAGTAATTTTACCAGTAGAATACAGTAAAAGTAATGTATGATTTCAGAAATGGCCATTTGGTTTCTGCCTGATTCAGTTGAGATGCTTTCTCTGGGGTAAGCCAGCAACCAAGTAAAAAGTCTGTCTATTCAGAATCCACAATGTTAAAAACAATATGCAAAATTTTTATATGTTAAGGGATTGAGTATGGTATTTAAAAAAAACCCTGGATGTTTAAAATAAGATGAATAAAAACATGTTAAAAATATGTTAATAGTGGTTGTCTCTGGCTGTTGGGACTATGAGTCATATTTTTGAGCTTTTAATATTTGTATTAGACTATCCAAAATATTTCTTTAAAAGCACATATTGTCATTATTATAAAAAAAATAGAGAGGCAAGACATTTATGGGACCCAGAAATGGGTGATTATCTGTTGATAATAATGTGTATAATATCTTCAATGGACTGGTGTGTGAAGTGTATTCATGTTGGGTAAATTCATTTTACAAGCTAAGTGATGTATAGTGATTGAATGTATAAAATAAAATAAAATAAAATAGAAAACAAAATAAGTAGCTCAATCATAACAGCACAGATAAAGCATGCCAGACTGTCTCTGGAAGCCATATGGTACCTGCAGTTTGAATCCTCAAGTGGATCAGCCTGAAACACTATGGGAACACAGGCAAGTACCTAGGATCTTACAGACTGAAAAACTGGAAGAATTGGATTGTGGTGTGACTGAGCCTTGTGGAGGGTTCTTCTCACTTTCTCCTGTGCATGCACATGAACTTGATAATAAGTAAAGAAAAAACTTAAAACAAAACAAAATAATCCAGTAAAAGAAGGAAAAAATAAGTCATATTGTTCTAGGAAAACATTAATCTTTTTTTTAGAAGAATTATTTTGTTTAACTTTATTTATTTATTTGCTTTTTTATTAATTAATTTATTTAAATTTGACCAGAGAGAGAGAAAAAGAAAGCAGCTGCCAGGTCCAGGACTCAAACCACAGTTGGCCATGTGGGAGTCCAGCACCCTTTAACCACCATGCCACCTGCCGGCCTTGGAAAACTTTCATCTTAATATTATGTTTTAATTTTAAAATGATTTTGCTTCTCAAAGGAGGGCAAAATTTAGAAGCCTGGGAATAGTTAAAATTAAATTTATTATTTCTACCTAAAAGATAAGAAGAAATTAAAATTATTTATTGAAACATTGGACTCTTTCTGGGGCTTGTGGCTAAATGAAATATTTTAAAATAAAGGATAGTTGATGTATAAGTAATACAGTAAACACAGGTTTTTTTTTTGTTGTTGTTGTTTGTTTGTTTGTTTTAGAGTTTTTTGCTATAGGGCATGTGTGTTCACCAGAAAGACAGAGAGAGACAGAAAGACAAAAAGCAAGAAATCATCCCCTATGGGGGATGGTCATGCCGCAATCCCTTCTCCTCCTTTCTCCTCTCAGGATTTTGGGCACGCACGCACACGCACCTGGCATGAGTTTAAGTCACCGGGTCCAGGACTCAAACTGCGGTTGACTACATGGGAGTCAAGCGACATAGCCATTACTCTATCTGCTGGTCCAAACACGGGTGTTTTATAGCCTGTCTGAATTGAAAGTATGGTGAAATAAGTCAGACGGCATAAAATAAATCAGGGTGGTACATATATGAATCAAATGTCAGGTTTATAAGTTAATAGGCTTGGTCTTTTTTTTTTTTTAAGAGAGATATTTTTGCTATAGAGCTTGTGCGCTTGTCAGAGAGAGAGAGAGAGAGAGAAAGAGAGAGAGAGAGAGAACCCCCTCTCCCAGGGAGGATGACTACATCACAATCCCTTCTCCTCCTGGGATTTCAAGAATGTATACATACAGACCCAGCATTCATTTCAAGCCTCTAAGTCCAGGATTTGAACCGCTGTCAGCCATATGGGAGTCCAGTGCCTTTATCACTATGCCATCCACTGGCCCCAGGATTTGTCTTTTTAAAAAGTATTTACAGTTGGAAACTGACACATGCAACATAGAAATGTACACAAACAAATAAAAACCCATTTTCTTCTTAGTCCAATTTTAATGTTCTTAGATTTAATAATATTTTTTCTTCAGGAATAGTTCATTTTGAATTTATTACATAAAAATGCTAGTACAGAAATATTATTAAATAATGAAATACATTATGACTATTCAAATAGTATATGCAAACCAGTGAAAGATGATATTACTGTATTAGGTATCTATTAGTAAAATGTTTGGCAATGTTAAGGCATACATCAGAAACGGAGTCCAATGCTGATTTAATAAAATAATGTTCTATGTTGTTCTTTCAAGTACTGTGAAAAAAAGAAAAATACTGGGTAAGAATTATTTTGTTGTTGTTATGGCTGTTGCTTTTAATGTTGGTACTATGTTATTACAGAGTTTCATTATAGCGGAATATGAAAGATGTCAGAATGAACTATGAAAGATGTTACAGATCATAAAACTTCTCAAATTCATATAGCACATTGGTTTTGGAGGGTGAGTAGAATGCTAGGAGCCATTAATCTCAGTAAATCTTCATTGATTAAAACTGATAATTTGACAATTATAAAAAGCATCTAATAGACGGCCATTTTCACTGTACAGTATGGCAGCTAACAACAAGCTTTTATTTTATTTGCTTTTAACAACATAAAATGTCTTTCTTTAAAAGAAATGGAATCTTGAAAAAAATCTGATATTACATTGACCTTTCCTACACTTTTCTGGGAGACAGTTTTCATAGAAATAGAAGTAGAGTGGATTTCATGTTGCAAAATTAAGTATGGCATTCATTTGAAACATTTGATAGATATCCTTTTTTTAGTTTACAGAGATTTTCTTCCTTTGCTAATTTGCTAAATTTTATATTTTTAGTTTAGTCATGAAAGATTATTGGATTATATTTTAAATGTTAATGTCTTTTTTTGCTTTTGATCTCAAGAATACTATTATGTAGGTTTAAAATGAATCTATGTACACATACATGTATACTCCTGTTTGTATATGCTTTTACATATTTTGTTTTCCTAATTATTTTCAGATTTTCTTCTCTTATATTTATAAGTAAGTTAATCTGCTATTTTCCTCTTTTCTATTGTCATTATCTATTTCATATAAAGTTATTTCTAGCCTAATCATGGAGTAAAAAGGAGTATATTCTATCAATATAATTCTTACACCTGGGACTATATTTCCTGCATGTACCAATACTAATGTAAGCTGTTCCAGATTAATAGAAAATTTCTCTGCTGCTCCTTAAGTCCCTGGACAGAATATTTCTTATGGATAAGGACAGGAAGAACTTGTCTTAAATGATTCTTTTCTGATCCACTAGCTTCTCTTTTTCTGTAGCAACATCTCCTATTATCCAGGGGATGACAGATTTCCAGCCCCTAATAGCTAGGCTTAAAACATGATCTAAGGAAGGGATGTGTACATCAACTTTCTGTTATCTTTACCGCTATTTTTTTCCCTTCATTTTTGTCACTTATACATTTGTTTCTTCTGAACCTCACTGTGAAATTCAGTAAACCATTCTGGTTTTGATTTACCCAGAATAAACATAAGTTTGCTGTGGAAGATGAGCTTGTCCACTCAAATTTGTCAAAAATAAAAAGTTTAAACAATTTCTGGATAAACAAGACTGTGAATATTACAAATGTTCAGTGAATAAAAATATAATTTATACTACTCCATGATATCAGATCACTATGTTAAGGTAGAGGTTTGATCCTCAATTGAATACTTGCTGGCAGTGAATGAAATCCAATTTTCAGAAAGGTTTTACAACCTTAAGTCAGATTTCATTTCTTTTTATCTTTATTCATTGTAAAGATAAATTACAGATAAAATGTATTTTTTTTTGCTAACGCACTCAAAACTGACATTCTTCAATCAAAAACAGAAGAGAAAAAAATATGACTTGCTTTAAACCATGCACTCTGTTTTTTTACTGGTAGATACTGTGATGTTGTCAACCAAAAATTAAAATGACACTGATAGTGTTTTTGCCTAAAGTTCTAGACAAAAATCTGTAAATCACTTTCTGTTACCTAATAATAACTACTACTCATTACTAGTGATTTCAAAACTAGACAGAGGAAATGTTATGCTTATTTTTTTCCCATATTTCCTCATAATTTTATGGTAGCATATAAGCAAAAGCAAAATACTTCTACTAAAAAAACTCCTGGACTTTAATAAAACCTTCACTGTATTATCCTTTGGAAATTAGGATTTAAGATAAGAAGTATGTACTTACTCTATCAAAAAAAGTTGCATGATGGGTTTTCCAAGAGTCCTTGGAAAGTGCACATTATAAACAACTATGAACGGATTTCAATTTTTTTAAAACAGAAATAAGCTCACACTTTAATTTCATTTCCACAGACTTTTTGAAGTACACGTATGTTTCATTTTTATCCTAGAAGAGTGGGCATCTATTCACCACAAAATCTTTCTTCTCCCAGATAACTTAATACTTTATTTTTATAAATAAATTGCAAAGTTCTTTTTTCTTTATGAGAGAGAGAGATAGAAAAGGAAAGGGAGAGGGAGAGAGAAAAGAAAAGGGAGAAAGACAGAGATATATTTTGGACAGGTCTTACTGTGTTGCCATTCTTCTGCTTCAGCCTTCCAATCAGTTGGAGTATTATAGACAGGTGCAATAATACCCGGTGTGTTCAGGTTGATTTAAGAACTGAAGCTAGGCCTCCCATGCAACTTCCAGCTTCCCAAATAATGGCATTACCTGTGCACCACTGTGATTGGGCCAGGTTGTAAACCTTTAAGTAAAATTTCAGTTACAAAAAGATAAAGTTCATTATGCATTTGGATACCACCTCCCCTTACCACTGTGCTCATATAAATTAGATCTTACAGATCCATGAGTGAACCCATGCCCTGAACTATAGTTTCTGTCAGGACAAGTAAAACCAGTCCTTGAGATTACCTACTTATTTCTTATTTAATAAATACTCCAGGAATGGAGTATCCCAGGGCAAAGTCCTAGCTTGTGGATGAAGACCCTGGAGATTACTGAGGTCTGAAAGTGTGTCCCAAACTCACGTGTTGGAAACAATACCCAGTGCAAGAGTGTTGGGTGGGGAGAACTTTTAGGAGATGAATTAATGCTGTTATAAAACAGCAGGATGGAGCAAGTGTGGCCTTTTGCTGTTCTGCTGTCCACTGTATGAGGACACAGTAAAGAAAGCCCTTAAAAGACAACTGATGCAAGTGCCTTGACCTTGGGCTTCCCAGTTTACAGATCTATGAGAGAATAATTTATGTTCTTTATAAGTTACCTAGTCTGTAGTATTTTTGTTATAGCAATACAAAATGGACCAGATGGGGACTGACTGTGCCAACAAAAAACCTAGGACAGCAGGCTTGTATATAAAAATATAAAACATTATCCATGTCCACCCTTGGGGCTTGATCCTGTGAAGGATAATTTAGAGAAAAGAAAGAAAACGCAGAAGCAGAGATGCAGGTGAACACAGACAAGCTGTGCTGCTCAGTCATGCTGAGCTTCTTTATTTATACATTTTACAAAGCATAGTGAGCAGTTTTCAAGGATGTCGTTGAAGTTCTACAGTTAGAGATACCAACTTTAGTGTAGATGTTTTTCGACCTTGTTGCTATCACGTGTGATCCTGTTATGCATCATAGGTCAAGCCAGTTTACTTATGCTGCTCCTCTGCAACTCCAAGGAAGGCTGTCTGAATATGCATCAAAGGGGATAATGTGTAAGCCATAAACTTTGTGTAGGACAGGCATCACATGACCTAGCCAGGGTCAGGATGTTTCCAGTTCCCCATAGATATTTCCACAGAGCCTCTAATATCTAAGACATGTGTCAGCCGGATCAAGTGAGTAATTAACAGGGAATGCAGATAACTGATTCATACTGCCAGGCTGCATACCCTCACAAAACATGCCGAGTTAATTGGAAAAAGAAAAAAAAAAAAAAGACCAGCTTCCTCAGTAGAGGTAACCACAGTTCTGAAGACAACATAACAAATTGGATACTATCTCCAGGCCAATTTTCGTAGTTGTGTGTTCATATACTAAAGATGGTAGGTCCATATGACGGAGGGTTCCTGGATATTTGGATCACAGCTGGAGGATAATCCTCCATTTCAGGGATGGTTGGGTTGAACTATAATGTTTGACTTTAATGGAAATCCATACAATCTGAATACACACCACATCAAATTGATTTCTCACAGGTTATTACCATTGAAACTCAAGTCTAGGAGGCAATACCTTTGTTGAGTCCCTTCTCTCCTCCAAGTCTAATTGCCAGGTTTAAATAAATACACATTAGGGAGATTGCTACCAGGTTGGAAACATGTCTTTGACCTTTCTAGGTAGAATCAGTCTTCCTTGTGGCAAAAGATAATTTAAATTTGGAAAACAAAGAACCTAATTTATCAACGAGCACACACCAACGCTTTGCTTTCAGTTTACACCACAATTAATGCCATGAAACACTCACATGGAGTCATATGAAGAATAGATGAGGGCATTGCTTGGATTCCCTTGGTTTCCTGTGGGGCTATGTGGGCCTTGAGTAGGTACCACTCATGGACTTCTTTGCTCTGCCTATAATCAGCCTTTTCCATCTTCCCCAATGTACTGTACAAATAGTTCTTTCTAGTTCTAGTACTAAAGCACAGTTAGAAAGCATTAGTTTATAAAATTTTCCCCTCCTTTCCCAGCCCCAATAATAGTCTTCCCTGGTTTGCTGATTACCACAAACATGTCCTTCTAGCTAGCCCTGTGGCATCTGGATAATGCTCTAATGGTTGTGTCTGAATTATGGACATTTTGCTCAAGGGTGTTTGGATTTTTCTATAGAATTCTAATATGGTCTGCTTTATAATTATGCTTATCATAAAAAGCAAATTTTCTTTAAGAAGAGAAATAGAGCTAAGCAAAATATTTTCTGTTTGAATTGAAAAAAATGTCACAAAATTGTTGAGAAGTTTGTATTTATTACAGAAGTCTCTGAAGCTCTTGAGGCACTTTCAGTGGTGGCTGGTCTTCTGAATTTACAAACTCTGTTTGGCAGCACTTAGAAAAGACATAAAAAAGATTCTCATTTTTACTGGAGAATGGAACAGACCCTTTGTACAGAAAACTAGAAACGGCATCCCTCCAAATTTTATTCCATTGAGTGATGATGGCTTGTCTTCCAAGATGGACACTCAATGAAAGAGGCATCAGCATCCTTCCAGTTCAAAGTAACTGATGCCAAAATAACTTAGGCATCTCAGTAGACTGTATAATAAGTCCTAGTGGAATAGCATTTTTGTTTAAATTTGCCATAGGATGTGTGTTCTTGCCAGAGAGAGAGACAGAAAGAGAGAGCGAAAGTAAGAGAGCACCTTTCATGAGGAATACTTACACTGTAATACATTTTCCTCCATTTCTCCCACCTTTCAAGATTTTGGTCATGCGTGCGCATGCACCCAGCATGTTTCTCAGGCCACAGGGTTCGAGACTCAAACAGTTCAGCTAACTATGTAGGACATAGCCACCTCAGCTACCACATCATGGGCTTGCCCTATCTAATGCCATTTTTCTTTTAGAGGTTTTTCCCTTAGGGTGCCTGTGTTCCTGGAGAGAAACAGAGACAAAGAAAAAGACAGTGAGAGAAAAGTGAGAAATCACCCACCATGGAAGATGGCCATGCCACAATCTCTCCTCCCAAGATCTTGGGCATGCAAGCACAGCGGTCAACATGATTTTCAAGGCACTGGATCCAGGACTCAAACTGCAGTCAATCATATAGGATCCAGAGACGTAACTGCTACACTATCAGCTGGCCCCAAATGAAAGAACTTACCTTAAGGAAAGCCAAAATTTTCGTGCCCAAGAAGATGCTGAATGGAAGAGTGCAGGAGCTGAAGGAACAAAAATACAGAAACAAAAAAACAACAAAATAGGTGGTGATTTCAAGAAGCAAAAGGAACAGGTTGTGGGTGTTAAAGACTGTCACTTAAAATATCTCCTGGAGAAGAAAAGTGTGTCTACTCTAGCTAGAGGTAAGCAGAGGAATGGTTACAACCTGGAATTAGAGAAGTGTAATTTAGAAAAAGGAGAACATAAAAACAGAAGTGTATTTGAAGCAAGTCATTGATACTGTTGATCATAACACTTTTTAAATTGATTGAATTAGGAAAAGGAAGGGATATTTAAAGTTATGTGAAAATCACTCAGTAAGATGCTTCCATTTCAAGTTAAGAGCCTCCAAATTGAGCAAGCATCTTTTCAGTGTGAAAATCTACATATGGACAGTGAGATTCAGGTGCTCAGGTAAGGCTTTAAATAGTGCCCGAGCTACAGTATGAACAAGCAATGCAGCATTTGCCAAGCAACACTGTTGCACTTACTCCACCTACAGCTCTGAGAAAGTCAGAGCTTCCCCTGCATTAGAGGAGAAAGAAAAGCTAGGAGGATTCCAGAATGCAGGATAATATGCAGGTTTGCTTCAAGTTTCATAGTAGCCAACCCCAAACACCCATAGGCAGAGCAGGACATATCATTTAGTTTCTCTCTTTAATTTATTGTTTTTTAACGATTAAAAAAAGAGAAAAAAAAAAAAAAAAAAAACTAGTTCCTTCCCAAGAAAATACTACTGTATAATTCCTTTATACTCTTATTTGCCTCCCTTAAGTAACCTAAATATAAAATTGAGAAAATCAAAGTCACATGTTTTCTTTTCTTTTTTTTTTTTTTTAGAGAGAATTTTGTGTATACTCACTGGAGAGACAGAGACAGAGACAGAGACAGACAGAAAGCAAGAAATCACTCTCCAAGGAGGAGGGCCATGCCACAATTCATTCTCCTCTATTCTCCTCTCAATATTTTGGGCATGCACACAAATGTGCCTGGTGTGAGTTTCAAGCTGCCAGGTTCAGGCCTAGAACTGTGGTCTACTATGTGGGAGTCCAGATATGTAACCATTATATGATCAGCTGGTTCCCTTTTTAAAATTTTCCATTTCTTTTATTCATTCAATCTCTATACATCAATACAGCTTGTAAAGTGGATTTAACCAACATGAATATACTTCACATCAACTCTGTCGAAGATAATATACATGTTATCATCAACAGATAATCATCCATTTCTGTGTCCCATAAATGTCTTGCCTCTCTGTTTTTCTCTTTGATATCTTTTCTCACACTCTTCTCCTTCTCCTCCCTTTTTCCACACTGTCTCCAGCATCTATAACCATTTTCCATGATTCTGTATCCTCTAATCTTTCAGTTTCCAACATAGAATGCAAATGGTTGGTATATATTAGTGGAGACATACAATGTCTCTCTTTCATAGCCTGACTTGCTCAACTCAGCAGTAAATCTTTCATATTCATCCATTTTCTATAAAATGCCAGGGTCTCATTGTTTATCATGGCTGAGTAGTATTCCATAGTGTATATCTGCCATATATTTTCAATCCATTCATCTGTTTGTGGACATTTGAGTTGGTTCCATGTTTTAGCAATTGTGAATAATGCTGCTATAAACATAGATGTGCAAGCACTTTTCTGTCTGAGCATTCTCCTAACCTTTGGGTAGATACCCAGGAGTGGAATTGCTGGATCATATGGTGGTTCTATTTGTAGATCTTTGAGGAATCTCCATATTGTTCTCCACAGTGGCAATACTAATTTATGTTCCCACAACAGTGTAGGAGGGTTCCCTTTCACCAGTCTTGTCTGCACTTACCTTTTCTTTTTCTTTCCTTTTTTTTTTTTTTTTTTTTTTTTTTTTTTTTTTTTGCTATAGGGTGTATGCACTCACCAGAAAGACAGAGAGAGACAGAGTGATAGAAAGCAAAAAATTACCCCCCCCAGGGGGGATGGCCATGCCTCAATCCCTTCTCCTCCATTCTCCTCTCGGGATCTTGGGCACGCACGCACACGCGCCCTGCGTGAATTTAAGCCACCAGGTCCTGGACTCGAACCACGGTCGACTACATGGGAGTCCAGTGACATAGCCATTACGCTAACTGCTGGTCCCAGTATCTTGTCTTTATAGGTGGTCTTAGCCAGTCTGGCTAAGAAGTGCCTTGGGGAGATCTTCTTGGATTGATTTTATTCAGATTCCTTTGTATTTCTTGGGTTTGGATGTGTGAGTGCTTCTCTAGAATTGGGAAGTTTTCTTCCAGGATTTCATGAAATAGATTTTTCATGCCCTTATTAGTTTCTTCACCTTCTGGAATACCAATTATTCAGACATTTAGATGTTCGTATATTATCCTCATTTTTTTGTTATTTTCTCTTTTTGGTGGTCTTTTCTAGGTCAGAGGTTTTATCTTCTACATCAGAGATTCGATCTTCAGCATAGTCTAATAGACTATTAATACTTTTGAGAGAATTTTTGATTTCTTGTATTACAGACTTCATCTTTAATAGTTCCATCTGATTCTTTCTTAGAAAGTAAATGTGTCCATTTCTTATTTCATATCGTGGAAGGACTTCCTAATCTCCTGTAGCTCATTGTCTCTTTTCTGTTTCAACTCATAGCACTTTGTCACCATAAATGTTCTAAATTCTTTCTCTGACATTTTGGTAACATCTTCTGTTTTTTCAAGAGATGGATGGGATTTATTGTGTTATTTTGATGGAGACATATTTCCTGGTTTATTTAGATCTGAGGCTCTTCTACTTCTAGCCATGGGGAGATATATTCACTTTTGGATACCTTCTTGGAGAATGTTTCTTTGACTGGGAACAAGTGTGCTTTCCTTTGCTGATGTGTACCAAAGTCCACTGTGTTTTGCAATGCGATCTGCACAGGAGGAGTCTTCTATTTAGGAGTCTGAAGAGCGGTCTCTCCATTTTCACAGGTGGTTAAGTATAAAGGAAGATCCCAGGGAACCTGACAATACCAGGGTATTTGAAACTGTGATTTTAGGCCTGTCTACCCTCTTATGTGCATGGAGGATAAGCAGGAGATGACAATATAAGACAGAAGAGAAAAGAGTATGAAAGTGAATAATGAAAAGATCAAATACAGAGATTTGATCAGGGGGCTGGAGATGGAAGTGGACTCTGCTGGAGAGCTGGGGGCGGTCCTGTAGGGTAAGGAGAAGTGGGAAATTAACAAAAGAAAGAAGAGAAGAAAAAAAAGCCTATGTTGTTAACAGAGAGAGGGTCTTTGGGGTTGGGGGACCAGGATCTGGAGCTGGGGCTGGGGAGCCCTGCCTCAGTGTCCCCTAGGCCATGGGGCTGGAGATGGAAGTTGCCTCATTCTTTTAAAAAAATAATTATTTAATTTATTATCATTATTATTAATTTGTTATAGAGCATATGTACTCAGAGAGAGAGAGGAAAAAGTGAAAAAGCAAGCCACCAGGTCTGGGACTCAAACTGTAGTCAATCATGTAGAAGTCCAGCGCCTTAACCACCACACTCCTGCTGGCCCCAAGGCAAATAAATTCTAATTAGTACAAAGGATAGTTAGACACTGATTCTGTTACAATTCTTTCTATTATTTTAAATTAGATCTCTATTGTGGGAAGATTCCTCCCTGTCCCTTCCCCGTATCAACTCTTTTAATCTGGGGAAAGAAAATATAGGTTAATTACAGTGGTGTTTTAACACATATGTTTGTAATAGTATTCATTAATTACTACTATTTATTGTTTAGAATTTATATAGACAAGAATATTGAGTGAAAAGTGATTAGTTCTTGTTTTATACATATCCTTATATCTTGCAAAAACAATCATCAATATATGGGATATATATCAGTAATTTTTATAACTAAAATGTAAGACTTAATAACTGTTTTGGTTATGATACTGTTTTTACTATTTGGTTTATCTTTATCTGTTTTATAATGGTTTGTTTATTTGTTAAATTAGGAGCTATTCTCCCACCTACCATATAATTTGTTTTTCTTTTACACTTCTTTTTTTTTTTGGAGAGGTTTTTCCTATAGGGCGCATGTGCTTGCCAGAAAGAGAGAGACAGAGAAACAGAAAGCGATCTCCTCTCGGGATCTTGGGCACGCATGCACACGCACCTGGCGTGAGTTTAATTCACCGGGTCCAGGACTCAAACTGCAGTCGACTACACGGGAGTTCAGCAACATAGCCACTACACTAACTGCTGGTCCCCCACCCACCATATAATTTGAAAATGAATATTAGATCCAATTCATTCAGTCATATCCTAAAATAACAATCCAGAATATGCATGATCTTTTTTCTAAGATAAGTATAATTTTTTCTAAAAACTTCTGAAAATAAATGCATATACTATATGAAATATGTATTTTTACAGTGAACCAAAGTATTTTGCAAAAAGTACTTGAGTGAAATTTTAGTAGGAAAGATACCTCAAGTTTTTACTGTAGATGATTTATTGTCTTTTAGCCTTAAATTTTCTTAAAATCTCTACTGAAAGTAAACACTGTCACCTGGTTCTAAGCTCCAAGTATGATTGACTGGTGCTGCCTTTGTTTTTCTTTAAGACCCGCTGCATTTTCATAAAGATCTTTTATCAATAAAATGCATTCAAATAATATAATAAAGATACATTTATTAGTTAAACAAAACTTTTAAAAAATAAAAATCCTTGACCAAAATTTAAAAAGAAAAAAGAATTCAATTTTCACTATAGGCCATGTGTCCCCCATTTAGCCTTCACATAAATAACTGTTACCTCTTTGAGACAGATGTTGTCACTTAGCAGGTTCAAGCTCCAACTAACTTCTCTGTGTTTCTTTGAGTAGAGATGTAAAGAAAATTGAAAAGAAATTAATATAAATTGAGCATCTTCTTTATTTAACAATCACTACAAGGTCATTGCAATTTTTACTCATTTAATTAAACTGAAAGATAGTTTTAGTTATGGTAAGTTAGAGCTATTTACAAGTCATTAACTCCAAGAATATAAGTTTTATCTTTTGAGAAGTGGTAGTAAAGAATACTTTAATCTTATACTATACACAAACAATAATGGTTCAGTGCTTTTTATACTGTGTTATAATATTTTCATAGAATTTATAACATTTAATTTTTGTATTACAATAGAATAATAAGGATGATAGGGTGAATTTTCACTGAAATTCTGACTCATATCATCACAGAAACTTTTAAGTAGGTAGGAAATCATCTTATTCCTGCTTCTCTTCAAAGGGAAGTTGGAAAGAGAAATTACCTGAAAATCAAAATAGGAGGAGTTAAGTATTCATTTTCCTAACGTTCAAACATATTCTAGCCACAGTAATGAAGACACTGGAGAGCTATCATATTTTGAACTAAAGATTTTTTTGTTCTTGTTTATTATTTGTAAGGGGGTTATGATGTCATTTTAACTATACATTTGTTATGTGTTTTTTAACGTATTGCCTAACAATAGTAAGAAATGATATCAAGGATTTAGGGCACACAATACCTTAGTTTACACACCAGTAATACCTTAGAACTTATTCAAAGCATAGAACAAATATAGATTTGAAAATAATCCGTCTATTATTGTCCACTCTTTAGCACTCCCATTTTTAGGGTGCAGTTAAAAATCTCACAGGTCTGATGCTTTATGGTGGATGATGAATAAAGTTAACATAAGGATATGGAAAAGTCATTGTTACTGCTTATTGGCTTTCAAAATTTTTTAGGTAATTTTACTATCAACAACAAAATATTTCTCCTCTTCTCTAAACTTTTCTGTTAATTCTTGGATTCCAATTGTAAAAGACTATGAATTTAAAGAGCATTTTTGTTGTGTTCCATAGTAGTGTATGTGTGTGTTTGTGTGTGTGCACATGCAGAAGTGTGTGAGCTACTATATCAGAATGTATAGAAAATTCTGGTTTGGAGATATCCTAGGTGAGGAATTATCCACTTGAAAATATAGTGTTCTAGAAATGTACTTATTTTTCATAGCTATTATAAAAAGTTGTATTGCAAGGGCCAGCAAATGGTGTAATGATTAAGGTGCTGACTCCACATGGCTGACTACAGTTTGAATCCCAAATCTGGTGACATGAAAATCACACTGGGTCTGTGTGTGTGCATGCCCAGAATCCAAGGAAGAAAATGGGGGAAAAGAGACTGTGGCATGGCCATCCCTCAGTGAGGAAGAGGGAGTGATTTCTCACTTTTGCTCTCAAATCTCTCTCTGGAAAGTGCACACGCCCTGTGACAAAATCCTTTTTAAAAAAAGTTGTATTGCAATGTATTGTGAGGATAAGTGGAGTATATTTTATATTATATTTACCCTGCAGAAAGATGAATCTGAACCCCTATCTGTCACCATTAACAAAGATCAACTCAAAGTGGATCAAAGATCTAAACCTAAGACCAAAAAGTATGAAACTACTGGTGGAAAACACTGGAGAAACTCGAGGAGATGTTGGGGGTAGGCAAAGACTTCTTAAACAAGACCCCCAAAGCACAGGCAATAATCCCCAAAATAGACAGATGGGATTAAATCAGATTAAGAAATTTCTGCACAGCAAAGGACACCGTAATTAGTGTGAATTGACGACCCTCCAAATGGGAGAAAATTTTTGTTAACTCTGCCTCAGATAAGGGACTGATAACCAGAATACACAGGAAATTCAAGTGGCTTACCTAGAAGAAATGATCAGCCCAATTAAAAGATGGGAAAATGAGCTGAATAAACAACTCTCTAAGGAAAACATATCAACAGCCAAAAAAATATGGAAAATGCTCAACATCCCTCATCATAAGGGAGATGAATATCAAAACCACAATGAGATACCACCTAACCCCAGTCAGAGTGGGGAAGATTAAGAAAACAAAAAATGATAAGTGCTGGAGGGGATGTGGTGAAAAGGGAACACTCCTCGTTCTTGGTCAGAATGTAAGTTGGTCCAGCTACTGTGGAGAACAATATGGAGGTTCCTCAAAGACCTTCAAGTAGAACTACCATATGATCCAGTAATTCCACTCCTGGGTATCTACCCCCCCAAAAAAAACAAGAGAATGCTCAGTTGGAAAAGCACTTGCGCAACTATGTTTATTGCAGCATTATTTACAATTGCTAAGATATGGAACCAACCAAATGTCCACAAACAGAAGAATGGATTGAAAAAGTGTGGCAAATATACTCCATGGAATACTACTCAGCCATAAAAAACAAGGCCCTGGAATTTGATAGAAAGTGGACAGATATGGAAGATTTGTTGCTGAGTAAAGCAAGTCAGGCTATGAAAGAGACATTATATGTCTCCAATTAACATATACTGACTGTCCGCACTCTATTGTAGAGACTGAAAGTCTAGAGGACATAAAAGCATTAAAAATTGTTATGGACACTAGAGACAAAGTGGAAAGAGAGTGTGGGAGGGGAAGAACATAGGAAAGGAAATTTGGGGAAAAAATAGAGAGGTAAGACATTTGTGGAACACAAATATAATTTATTATCTGTTGATGAGGATATGTATAGTATTCTCAATTGGGCTGGGCTGGGCTGAGGTGTATATCATGCTGGGTAAAGTCTCTTTACAATCAAATTCATGTATAGCAATTGAATGTATAAATAATATTAACAATACATTAAAAAATAAAATAAATAAAAAAGACATTTACTTCTTATATTCATTTTTTATATCATTTCAAAAGTTGCTAGAGTTTTGGGACCAGCAGTTAGCATAATGGCTATGTCGCTGGACTCCCACGTAGTCGACCGCGGCTCGAGTCCCGGACCTGGCGGCTTAAACTCACGCCGGGCGCGTGTGCGTGCGTGCCCAAGATCCCGAGAGGAGAATGGAGGAGAAGGGATTGCAGCATGGCCATCCCCCCTGGGGGATGATTTCCTGCTTTCTATCTCTCTGTCTCTCTCTGTCTGTCTGGCGAGCGCACGCGCCCTATAGCAAAAACCTCTCCAAAAAAAAGAAAAAAAAAAAAAGTTGCTAGAGTTTCATAAAGCATGAAAATTAAACAGATCTTTTAAAACTTTTACCTTTTAAACTCATGTTTTATATATACGTGTGTGTGTATACCCACATATATATAAATATACATATATATGTGTATATATATATAATATATATATATATTTTTTCCTTTTTTTATTATTATCTATTTTTTTATTACATTGAATTACATATAACTTTACAGTGTATTACATTGCTTTTTCAAAAGGGAATGCCATGCATGTCAGTCAGTACAGAGACATTAATCTACCCGCTTCAACATTCAATATCTTTCCTATGTTTCCCCCAATCATTATTATTATTATTCTAATTATTTTTTATGATAAACATGATTTTTTTTTCCAATTATCAGATCATAAAGTTCCCAACAATAGGAAACGTAGACTGCACTCAGGGCTGGACCAAGGGTGGGTCTCGTGCAGCCCCGCAAATGTAGGTGAATCTCCATGGAACACAGTTTCAGGAACGCGGCTCAGGAGAGCAGAGACGGCCATCAGCGGTTGCAGCACGCGGGGCAGATCCCGGCCACGGCCCGCGGGGGCAGAGCCCCGGCCACGGCCCGCGGGGCAGAGCCCATATTTTTAAGAGAGATTTTTACTATAGGGTGTGTGCACATACCAGAGAGACAAAGAGAGACAGAGAGACAGAAAGCAGAAAATCACCCCCCGGGAGCATGGCAATGCCACAATCCCTTTTCCTCCATTCTCCTCTCAGGATTTTGGGCTCGCATGCACATGTGCTGACTTGAGTTTTAAGCCACCGGGTCCAAGACTTGAACTGAGGTTGACTACATGGGAGTCCAGTGACATAACCATTATACCATCTGCTGGTACCAAACTCGTATTTTAAGCTGCCTTTGATTAAAAAGTTACCTTAAGAATCTTAACTGATGATATCAGAACAAAGACACTATGACTTTGAACATTTTTTTAAAGTTAATAGTGTATTTTATGTTCATTTTTCTGTCCATTTTTCTTCTTTATGCATCTTCATGGTACACTCTGTGTCCTGTGTGTTAATTTCAAATTTATATTTATTTCTTCTGCCATCTCAGTGAACTAATTAAACAAAATCCATATATTAATCAAGCTTGCACTTATAGAGACCAACTATTGTATGCTAGTTCCCAAAGAAAATACAAAAAGAGTGGGGTGACAGCCCTGTCGTGCAGTGGTTAAGTGCTGTGTACTGGTAGCTAAATCGTAAGTATCCAACCATGGTTTGACTTCTGTTCCTCCTTCCTTTTGGTGGCTTGAAAAAGCATGCACACACCGTCTGAAAGTTTAAAAAACATATAGTGAAAAAAATGAATTTGGAAAAATAAAAGAAATGTAAATTCTCCAAGCTTTCTGTTTTCAGTAAGGTCTATATCTAGATGTATTTAAAAATGAAAATTATACATGACTATAAAAATTTTTGATGTTGGGACCAGCAGTTAGTGTAATGACTACGTTGCTGGACTCCCATGTAGTAGACCGCAGTTCAAGTCCTGGCCCCGGTGGCTTAAACTCACGCCAGGCACGTGTGTGTGCGTGCCCAAGATCCCGAGAGGAGAAAGGAGGAGAATGGATTGCAGCATGGCCATCCCCCCTAGGGGGTGATTTCTTGCTCTATGTCTCTCTGTCTCTCTCTGTCTTTCTGGAGAGCGCACACACCCTATAGCAAAAAGCAAACAAACAAACAAAAAACCAAAAACACCTTTCCAAAAAAATAATTCTTGATGTTATAATCTTAGGAATTTTAATTTGTGTATATTGTTTGTTCTATTGAATTTACTGCCTATTTAAATCTATTCCGTTGTAATTCTAGAACAGAGATTGACAACTTAAGGTCCTTGGGTCACTTGTCACTATCTTATGATTTTATGACCTGAGCCACCACTCATAGATGAGCTTTATGAGCCATGATGATCAGGTCAGACATCCCCAGTACCTTTGTATTGCCCTCCACCCCAGTTCCTGCCTCCAAAGGCCTGGCCACATCCCATGTATGCCCAGGGTCAATGCTATTTACCACCTATAAATTGTGGATTTCACTTTAGGTAACTTCTTAGCACTAAGAGTTACAATTTTAGTTCAGGTCGTGATTAGTAATACATCACCTTGCCTTTAACCAGTTTCTCAAGGTGAGATGGAATGCCTGGCTCTCACAGAGAAGTACCAGGATCTAGTGCTTCTAGAAAAGAGTGAAATGACCTGGCATCTGTCCCCTGTCCCTCTAGGATGTTGCTCCCAGGATATCTCCAGTGATCATCTGGCTACACTGTATGTCTACCCCACTCCGTACAAATGATAATTGACCTTTTCTATCTTTCCACGTAAGTACCTACAGACTATATTTGACCTTGTCTCTTGGTCTGAAAAGTCTAAATATTTACTATGTGGCCTTTTATAGAAAAAGTTTGAAGACTCCTTTTAGAGAATATTAGATATGAAATGAATTATCTGTATCATGTATTTCATGCTTATTTATAATGAGAAACTGAGTTTCAGAGATGATTTATACTATTATGTACAAGCAGAATACGCTGAGACCTCAGATTTCCCATGGGCTTAGTTTTTGTGACAATCTGTGTGAACAGCCTGACTGCAGTTATTCTAATGTTAGTCTCTTTTCCTTCTTCATCCCACATAGCCTCTTTCAACTGCTGGTGGGAAAGATGGTTAGGTCCTAAAAGTCATTTTAGGCTGACTAAGAAAGTGAGGTTGATCCAGAGAACTGTGCTCCCCTTTTCTCTTTATATGCCCTGTATCCTCAATTACCATTGACCAAGGGCATGCATTGATAATGGGCTCAAAGTCCCTTGTTAGTTGAATGCAGTGGACTTTGCTTCCACCTACTGGATCATACTAAAAATTAAAAAAAAAAATGAAATGGAGTAATTGGAAATTGGTTAGTGCATGATACAGGCAACCAACAGTAAATGGAGAAGGTTTAACTATGATTGTTGAGAAGTTCATCCTGCTCTCTTTTACTGTATTTGGTGTCCTATTTAAGGCAATTTTTTTTTCAGGCTAAGAACACTGTATAACATTTTACAAAAATAGTTTTTGCAATTAAAAAGGCAGAATAAAATTAATCTCCACTTAATCTGCAAGACTATTCTGGTATTTTTTTCATGTGGCCTCATTCTGTTGGCCTTAGGGACCAACTTAAATTTGCCAAATTAACTCTACTTAACTCTATTGAATGTAAATAGATTCATTTTTATTTAAAATCTGTCAGAATTTCTTCCAGTAATTCATTTTGGGTTACCCATTCTGAGACAGATTATCAGATTACACAATCTATGTACATACTGTCTTTTTCCCAAGATGATGTTTGTGAGCATGAAAACTTATTATAACCCCAGCAAAGAAGAGTTCCACAAACTTCCACAGAATTCTTAGGCATTTCATTGGTCTGGATTGAGTTGGCTGGGTCCATATGCTCCCAGATTTGGTCATGACTGGGCAGAGAGGCCTATTTGGCATTTTAGGAGATAGGGAGCACAAACAGCATTTATAGTCCCTGTCATTTGTCCCCAGACTCAGTTTCTCATTCATCTCTCTATTTTCATCAGTTAGGTCATTATTCCAATTTATTCCCACATAAACAAAGGAATTAATACTACCACAACCTCATAGGCAGTGGTAACTACCACACAGTTTAGTGCACATAAAATACTGAAAACAGTACTCAGTGCACTAAGTGCCCAACAAATGGTGGCTCTCAGAGTGAACCACTTACCTCCCCACTGTATCTGGCTAATCATGTACAGCCAATGTGGAATGTGACACCTAACTAAATAAATGGGTGTCCTGTGATCCTGGGTCTTCCTCATAGTAGCAAGCCAATACCTCTGAAGTTCTCAAGTTCCCATTGCTCATTATATGTGCATAGCATATAATGCAGAACAATGCCATTTTGTTTTCTATGAATGCTGCCTTATACCAGATTACTTTTGAAAGATGAGCATCAAAAATATTTAATGGTAGTTATTATTTTCTCTTCTGTTTATTTTATATTCTTCATTTTCCATTTTTCTTTAATTTTTAAAGTAGAAGCTATTTTTATTTAAAAGTTATTTCAAAGGTTAAGATAACCTACCATAATATCTGAATAAATCACTATCAATAGATAACCCAAATAATTAAATGTATGACTTCTACATAAAGGTTGGGCAAACATTAAAATTATATTTTGAAGAATTACACTCTTCATGGGAACATTTGGTAAAATGTAATATTCGTTTTTTATGTATTTATTTATTTTTAATTTTTTTACATTAATTCACTATACATTATTACAGTATACAAAATGAATTTCCCATCCAAAATACACTGTCTATTGGTGCAACCAATCACATCAACATACATGTTATCAACAAATAATTTTCCATTTCTCATGTCTTGTTTATTTTGCTTTTTTTTTTTTTTGTCATCCTTGATTCCCTATTCCTAATCGTCCTCCCACATTGTCTCTGGTATCCATGGTTGCTTTCTATGCCATTCCTCCCCATTTAATTGATTTGCTAATGTACTTAATTTGTCTAAATATTTGCAGTAGCAAGCGCAACTGATATATACATTACAGGTAAATCCATGTCTGACTTTAGGCATAAACCTCAGTGAGTAGAATGAACATACTATGAAATAGTACCTAGCTGAGACTATATAGCTTACTGTGGTCATCAAATACACAAAATACACAGTTTTTTTTTTAATTTCGATAACAGTTTTAGTGTTTTTTTTTTCCTTCTAAAAATTTTGTTTTATTAATTTACATTAATTCCCTGAGCATCATCACAACATACTAAATGTGGTTTCCCATCTAGAATAAACTGCATAGTGGCTTAATCATGCATGTTATCATCAATACTATTCCATTTCTACTTTCATATATATATGTTTTTTACCCCATGTCTGACCCTCTACCCTTTCCCACCCTCTTATTACACTATCTCTGCTGTCTACAGTTGTCTTCAATTCCTTTTCCCCCAACATTTTGTTGATCACACAATATTATAGGTAGTCTAACTACTTTCAGTAGCAAGTTCAGCTGGTGGTTTCAAGAAAAGCAATTTTGAACTGGTAAGGATATTTCCTTGAAGCTTAAAGCCTAGAAACAGGTTGGTATTCTGTTCAAATAGTAGGTATATGAATCTACTGACAGCTCAAGACAGGACAAAAATCCTTAAAACTGGACAACAAAGCTTAGAAGAAAAGCAGCAATACTTTAGTCAAGTCACAGAATGCTGTTTCATCAGTTCAGTCTCATGTACTTAATCTTTCTTCTGTTTCTGTTGAGGTTCAATCTTCCAGATTGAACTCTGGAATATAATACTCAACTCCAGACTTTGTCCCTACAATTAAGTTGCCCATTTTCTTAGTTTCTGAACTCTTATTTCTGTGTGTCTGCATTTAATTTTACTGACATAGCACTCCCTTAAGAACTTCTTGGAGATCTGGTTTGGTGCAGTTAAATTCTTTCAGGTTTTGTTTATCTGGGAATATTCATGTCTTTTCTTCCCAAATGAACGATAATCTTGCTGGGTACAGAATTCTCAGTTGAAATTGCTTTTCCCTTAATACTTTGAATATATTTTCCCATTCTTTCCTCGCTCACATTGTTTCCGATGAGAGGTCTGCCGTTAGTCTGATGGGATACCCTTTGTAGGTAACTTGCCATTTTCTCTTGCCAGTCTTAGTATCTTGTCTTTGTCTGTAGTTTTGGTCAATCTGGCTATAATGTGTCTTGGAGAAGATCTTCTTGGGTTGATTCTATTTGGGGTCCTCTGTATTTCTTGGGACTGAATCTTTGAGTGCCTCTCCAGGTTTGGAAAGTTTTCTTGCAGGATTTCATGGAATAGATCATCAATGCCCTTATGAGTCTCTTCACCTTCTGGGATGCCTATTATCTGGATGTTTGGACATTTAATTGTATCTAATATTTCTCGTATATTATTCTCAAATTTTTGGGCCATTTTCTCAGTCTTCGTGGTGGAATTTTCTAGGCCAGCAATTTTCTCTTCTACATCTGAGATTCTATTTTCTTTATGATCTAGTCTGTTTTTAATACTTTCAAGGGAAATTTTGACTTCTTGTATTATAGCCTTCATCTCTAACAGTTCAATCTGATTCTTTTGTAACGTGTGAAATTCCTCTTTTAGATCTTGCATGAATTTCCTCACCTCCTGGAACTCTTCAACTCCTTTCTCCTTTCTCTTCAGCAGTTCCTTGTCTCTCTTCTCTTCCATCTCTGTTAACTTTGCCATTATGAATGTTCTGAATTCTTTATCAGACATTTCCATGATTTCCATTGAACTGTCTGTGGATGAAGAGGAGTTATCCTTTTCCCTTGGAGGAGAGGTATTTTCCTGCTTCCCCATACTCCTTGTGGTCCTGCAGCGATTTCTAGTCATCTGGTGGATGGTCGGTTTCTTCCCAAACTTGGAAGTTCAATCACGCGAGTTTTGTATGCTGGAGGCCGAATTATCCATGGGACCGCTTCATTTCTCTGTTTCCCCCAAAATGTCTAGATCACAGGAGCCAAGGAGCTGTCTCTTGAAGAAGGCCTGTTCTGTTCCCTTCCGCCTCTCCACGCGAGTTTTGTATGCTGGAGGCCAAATTATCAGTGGGACCTCTTCATTTCTCCATTTCCCCCAAAATGGCTAGATTGCAGGAGCCATGGAGCTGTCTCTTGAAGAAGGCCTGTTTTCTTCCCTTCCGCCTCTCCTGGGTTCCAAATAGAATATTCTTTTAAAAATTTCACTGGACATCCATGACTGTGAACACAGAAACTGCGTGAATGATTCCTTATAAGCTCTTGCAATTGAAACCTTGTCAGTGAGATCAAACCTTTCTGGAAGCCCTATTTCTTGATGTCTACTTACCTGTCTGACAGAACACAAGGGAAGACTATTTTTTCCAAGGAGGGACCTGGAAGTGACCTTTGTGGACACAATCTGCCGAAAGACACTGTAGATCCAAGAAGAACAAGCCTTGACCTGGAACATGGGCACATATGTCCACTAATGCAGCCTTCTCCATGATTATAGCCTAAAATGTGTAAATGGAGAAATGTTAGGGCATGGTATTGCTTGAATTTCCTAGGGCTCCTCTGGGGCTACATGTAGTCTAGAATGCACACTGCTCATGACTGATCTGCTCAGGCTCTATTAAGCCCTTTTTGTTCTCCACAATGTTCTGTACAATAACAAACCTTATATTTGTGCAACAGCATGGCAAAGTTACTTAGAGAGCATTGGCTTAGAAAACCTGGCTTTCCTCCCAAACTCCACTGATAGTCTGTCCTGGAGCAAAATGCTTGTATGGTTTAGGGGTAGAACACTCTTGGGGTGCTAGTTTTAGCTCACAGGACATTGCCAGAGGTATGCAATGCCCTTGAGAGCTATGGGCCTGTGACTGCTACCAAACTGTCTTCCAGTCAATCCTAGAGCAGCTGGACAATGCTTTGAGAATGCTGCTAAGTTGTGGACAAAAATCTCAAGTATCTTTGAGCCTTCCTCTACAAATTTGATTGTTTTTACAGTAAAAGAATATATTTGGGGGACCAGGCCAAAACATTTTTTATCCATGCTGAAGTACATAGAAATGTCAGTGAGAAGAGATACTGATTTAAAGGAATTCATCACAATATGACTGCTGCCTTTTTTTTTTTTTTTTACCTTTTTTCTGTATGATATAATTTATATATGCTAAAATATACCCTTAGTGTATACTTCTGGGAGTACACTTCTGGGAGTTTTTACAAAATGTGTATGGAGTGTTACTATATTTATAAGTAAGCTATAAAAGGGAGATATCTCTCTCATACTAAAAAGTACCTTCATGTCTCTTTGAATTCAACTACTTCTCACAGCCAGACCTTGGTTAGAACTCACCTGTTCTAACCAGATGGTGTTGCCATTAAAAAGATTTCATGTAAGTTAAATCAGAGAGTAAGTACACTTTTGAGCTTGACTTCTTTACTCACATATTACAAAAGATGACTAATCTTTGTAAAAATGTCATATTTAATTTACAACGATAGTGGTGCCTAGGCAAGTAAATATATTTCCAAACTGGGTCTTATGGTATTGCTTGCTTCCAAGAACTGAATCATTTTCTTTCTTAGTATGGAGAGATCTATACAGAATAACTAGTACACAACTCAATGAATCCAGATCCAAGGGAGCAATAGCAAGAGGGGAGGATGGAGAGTGTAACTGTGATGCTGTGGGGATGGCATGCTTGTCTTAGTATTTAATATAGAACACTCTTGTCATTGGGCTTATGTCACTTTAATCATGAAGAGGATCTTTCCAGGTAAAAACAATGGTGTGTATTGTATGTTGGAGGCAGAGGTTGAATTCCCACATGACCAAGCATGGTTCAAATCTCAGACCTGGGGCTTGCTTTCTCACTTTCCTTCTCTCTTTCTCTCTCTGGTCAAATTAAAATAATAATAAATAAAAATAATAAATAAAAAAATTTTAAAGGAAGGTAAAGAAATTGAGATGCACGTACACTCTTTTCCATAACTACACTATACTAAGTGATTTCTCAGTGTGTCTCAACTACCATGCTTCTGCTCATGCTGGTGTAAATTGTGGACTTTGAAGGCAGATAAACCTTGAATTCTGATGTCCACGGCAACAGAATACGTCTACCTTGCTGTGTCTCAAAAGAGATCCATTCATCTGCTATATCTATTCTCTCTGGCCCTGTTGTTGATTGGATAATACCAACCCACATTGAGTGCGGAACTCTCACATCTAGTCTATTCAGATTCACATGTTAATTTCTTCTGGAAAAACTCTTACTGACACACCCAGAATCATGCTTTATCAGGTTTCTAGGTATTCCTTAGTGCAGTCAAGTTGACACCCGAAAGTAGCCATCACCTTTGTTTTGTATAACTCAAAATTTCCTCAGGCTAGAAAAATGTCTAAGCAGATGTCATTCCCCCAAAGCATTATTAAATCAAATGAACAACCTGATACCATCTGGGACAAGGTATTTCAGCTAATGCAAGTAATAGACACTCTGAAAACCTGGGAGGAAAAGCTGTGAAAAGTTTCTTTGGAAAATTAGGGCATTGACAAGTACCAGTGTGTACTATGGAATTGGGAAAATATGTACTTTCTCAAGGCAAGAGTATACTCAGAAAAGACCTGAGAAGACTCTAAGCTTTCACTTCTGACTGGTATTCAGTCTCAGTGCTAGTAGAATGTAAATGGTATGAGAGAATTGTGAAGGGGTAACTAAACATTGAAGGATTGCCTAAACACAGAGCCAATCTGAAAAGACTGGGAGAATTTTTCTTTTTTTCCTTTGTCTTGCTTTCTTATTTTGTTCATTCTTTTCTTTTTATTCCCCCTCTCTCGCTTTCTCTTTTTGTACAAGCTTTCAAAGAAATCTTTTAAAACACTAATCAATTGTAAGCAAGAGAAACAGACTTTAGAGACTATACAAGAAAAATAACATAGATTGTGAGACACTAGTGTAGAAAAGTCACTGGTCAACAACTGCAACTCTCAGGAAACTATAAATCAAACCCTGAAGAAAGGAAAGAACTTCATTTCCAAAGTGAATACATTTAGATATTCAAAATATACAGTTTTCAACAAAAACTTGAAGCATGCGGGGGAAAAAAAACAAAAACAAAAACAAAACAAGAACGTATGACCTATTTATGGAAGAAATTAACATACACTCTTTCTTTCTTTCTTTCTTTCTTTTTTTTTTTTTTTTTTTTTTTTTTGGAGAGGTTTTTGGTATAGGGCGCGTGCAATCGCCAGACAGAGAGACAGAAAGCAAGAAATCACCCCCCAGGGAGGATGGCCACGCTGCAATCTCTTCTCCTCCATTCTCCTCTCAGGATCTTGGGCACGCACGCACACGCGCTGGCATGAGTTTTAAGCCACTGGTCTGAGAGGCCAACCGCGGTTGACTACATGGGGGTCCAGCGACATAGCCGTTATGCTAACTTTGCTGGTCCCCTAACACACACTATTTCTGAGGAAGCACAGTTATTAGACTTATAAGACAAAGAGTTTAAGCTGTCTCAAATATGCTCAAATTACCAAACAAAGTAATATATAATAGTAAAAAGAAATTAAAAAAATAATGTATTAAGAAAATGAAAATATCAATAAGGAGATAGAAAATTTTACAGAAGACTCAAGGAGAAATTCTATAGCTGAAAAGTAAAAGAACAGAAATAGAAGTTTTACTAGAGTTTAAGTAACATATTTTGTACTCAGAAGAAAGCATCAGTAAACTTGAAGACAAGTAAATAGAAATTACACTGTCTCGAAACAGACAGAAGAAAATAAAAATCATCAGAGTCTAAGATAAATTTAGGACACCATCAAATGTGCCAACATTCAAATAACGGGAGTATCAAAAAGAGAGGGAAGAAATGAACAAAGAATATTTGATGAAATAATGACAAATTTGATAAAAACACAAATACACACATCTAAGATGCTCAAAATTCTCCAATAATGATGAACACAAAGAGATCCACATTGCAACATGTTATAGCTAAGTTGTTCAAAGACAAAGACAAAAATCTGGAAAGCTGCAAGAGAGAAGCAATTAACTCCGTAACTAACATAGTGTATTGAAGCTGGAAAAATCCAATTTGCATGCTATAATGATATACAGTCATTGAATGTAAAATAATAATAAAATTAAATTAAAAAGAAAGGCAGTCTCAATAAGATTAACACTTTCTCAGGAGAAGGAATGAAGGCTGGAGGCAGCAGCATGACAAACTCAATATTCAAAGTGCTAAAGGAAAAAATAATAGTTAATCAATAATTCTGTGTTTGAAAACATTTCTTTTGAAAATGATGAAGAAATAAACAAAAGTTGATAGGCTTTGTCATATGTAGGCCTGCTTTATAAGTAAGTCTAGTGAGAGTCCTTCAGGTTGAAATGAAAGAACATTAACCAATTAAAAACAGTATGAAGAAATAAAAAACATTAGTAAAGATAATTACATGTATAACTATAAAGACAATACTATTGCATTTTCTTGTTTGTAACTTACTCTTTTGTGTATAATTTTAAAATGCATAAAATAAAAAAATTAAAAATGCATAAAATAATTATACACTGATAAATAGGCACAAAATATATAAAGATGTAATTGTGCCAACAACTACGTAAAAGAGCAAGGATGGGTTGTTTAGAGAAGAATTTTTGTGTAGTATTGAAACTGATAATATTAGTTCAAAATATATGTTTGTAACTTTAAAAGATTAATTGTAGGGCTGGCAGGTGGCATGGTGGTTAAGGGTGCTGGACTCCCACATGGCTGACCACAGTTCAAGTCCCAGAACTGATGACTTGCTTTCTCACTTTTCCTCTTTCTCTCTCTCTCTGATCAAACTGGAAAACAATAATAATAAATAAAGTTAAATAAAATAATTTTTAAAAAAGCATTAATTGTAAGGCCAGCCCTATAGCGGCATAGAAAAATGAATCCCACATGGTCAAACATAGTTTGAATCCTAGCCCTGGTAGCTTGAAGAACATGTTGGGTGAATATGAGTGCATGCCCAAAGTCCTTATGGAATGCAGAAATGGAAGAAAAAGGATTGTAGCGTGACAATGCTCCAGTGAGAAATGCTTTCTCTCTCTCTGATGAGCCCACATGCCAGCTGCCAATTAAAAAGAGAAAGTTAATTGTAATCTCCAGAAAAAATCAGCAAGAAAACAACTTAAAAATTATAGAAAACAAAATAAGAGTCAAAACATTATATTACTTAAAATCAATTAAACACAAAAGTAGGCAGTAATAAAGCAGTTGTGGCTATGTAGAAAATAAATAAAAAATGACAGAAGTAAGTCCCTTCTTATCAGTAATTACTTTGAATGTAAAAAGTTAAGCCCTTTAATCAAAAGCAGAGAATAGCAGAATAAAATTAAAAATTGATACTGTACACTGTAAGACACATTTTTTTTCTTTTACTTCAAAGGCACAAATAGGTTAAAAATGAAGGTAAAAAAAAAAAAAATTCCACGCAGGAACAACCCAATAGCACAGCAGTTAAGCACTACCTGAAAGAAGCCAGATCCAGCATGGCTGTTTGTACTTCAAATCCTGCACCTGACTGCTTGAAACATACACACTAGGTGCACATCATGAGTGTCCAAAATCCTAACGACCTGGAGAAAAAAGGACTGCAGCATGACAATACCCCATTAAGGGGTGCTATCTCTCTATCTCTCAGGATTGCTCACCTTTGGCAATAAAAAAAGTAAAAGCCATGCAAATAGTAACCAAAAGAAATCATGGTGGCTATACTATTATCAGACAAAATATATTTTTAAAAAGTTACAAGATACAGAAGGACATTATATATTGATTAAAATATAAGTCCATCAAGAAGAAATATGTCATTGGAGTATACTGAAATAGAGTGTTAGTGACAGACACTGAAGTTGGGGAATGTAAAGATGATAAATTAGCAGTATGAGAAAGGTCATTATGTTTCAGAACCAAGAACAGAGACAGCTATGGTCCAAATGCTCAAGTCCTCAACAAATATGAATAGGCAGGATGCCAGTAATAAGAATTGGTTAAAGAAAAAAAAGTATGTTTAGACCTCATGATTATCACATTTTTTTAGAGGGGCATTTTCTAGAAGAGCAATGGGATAAGAGAGACATTCTAGAAAATTCAAGAGAATGTTGACATTACAACTTTTCAAACTGGGTCTAAAGAATACTTGGTCTAAAAAAAGAACTGTGATGTGGCGTGCTTTCCTTATGAACAGTATGGCTATAAGAAGTATGATAAGAAGTTAGAGGGAGGATTCAATAGAGTTTGAGATGAAATATACTTAATTATACTGTGGACTTACAAAGGGCATAGAGAAAATTTCTGGGAAGAATGAAAATTTATTAAGTGAAGGAACACAGGCCAACTGAAATAAGGGTGTGAGTAACTGAAGGACCATTGGGTATGGCTATAAGTTTGCTCAAGAAAGTAGCTGGCTTCTAAATTTTGTCTTGAGCTTTGTCAGTTGGCATTCAGCTTTCATTCCCCTTAGTCTGCTTTCTTGTACCACAGAAACTAAAGAAAGCATACTTGAGAACAATGACCCACCTTAGATAGATTTCTACTGTCGATACAAATTTGATTTCAACACGGGACTTCTATGTCACATGGAAAGCTGCATGAAGCAATGATCAGCTTGTTGTTGTTTGGATGTCTTTTCTTCAGGCAAAAAACAAAAAACAAAACAAAACAAAAACAATAATAGGAGGTAGGTTTTCTGTAGCAGAGCTTCATCCAAGTGTCCAGTCTTCAGTTTCGAGTGTGTCTAGGAGCATTCAGAGTGATGGCCAGATTCTGTTCCATGTTTTATGCAGTGATGTGCAGTCACTGGGAGCTTCTTCCCATTTCTGACAAGGGCAGAGATAGAAGCTTCTGTGTCCAGTCAGATCTTTGAGATTCCTGGGACCCAAGATAGAGTCTTTTAGTCAGCTCTTGCAATGATTTCATGAGCATACAAAGTCCTCTATGAAATCCCTTTCAACTTATAATATCAGTGTTTGTTTCCCAGAAGCACCTTAACTGATACAGTTTTTCCTTGAGTTTTAAGTGACTCATTTATTATCTCTGTTTTCACTACAGTAACCAACAAATCATGGCCTGGAAAAATATTTATTTAAACAAAAAAATAAATTTTTAGGAATTTTTGATGCAATTAGGAAAGGCAATAGTCAGTTTTTCCCAATTTGGTACTTACTATATTATATTATTTGAGAGATTATCATTAGACATAGGTCATACTGGTTTATTAAAGCAAGCTGATCACTGTTCGAAAATGAAGTTTTAAAAGAACCATTAAAAAAAAGACATTTTTCTGATAATTGATCCTGGAATTTTCTTGTTTATATCCAGCTTCCAATAGTGAGCTATTTAATTTTAAGAAATGAAACCTGAACACAGTGATTTATGTGTTTTGGAAACCTTTCTTCATGTAATTCAGACAAAGTCCTCTGTCACCTACAAAATCCTTTTATTATAGTGCTTAGTGGTATATAGCTTTTTCATAACTGTCTGGAGTTGAAAGTGCCATTCAATAGAAACAACTTGTGCTAAGAAATAACAGACAGGAAACTCAGTTCCCTCAAGCAAGAGTAGAATTTTCTCTGGTAGTTAAGAGGAAGAAATAGATCTTTTCAAAGGCTCCATTTTATTTGAAGTCTATCATTAAGGCTGTTGTTCAGTATGACAATCTACAAGAAACTGTGTGTTTCTTCAATTTTTTTCAGTCTCCTTTTGTGGTACATTGTATGCATCTCTTCCTTTATTTTGAGGTGTAGTTCCCTCTTCAACCAGATTTAAGTGTCACAATATTAAGAGTGAAACTGAGATATATAATATTTTACTATCACTCTGCAGGTAGGCTCTCCTATGTGATTTTTTTTGCACATCAATGTTCAGTGTTACATGTGTGTACAATCTCATCCCATCTCACCTTTCCTTGGAAACTTTTATGGGAACACACATTGTTATTTTTTTCTTAATTGCCTTCTAATAAATTTCAGTTAAATTTGATTTGTGTAGTATTTTTTGGTGATATTTATTCTCTATACACCATAAGACAAAATACTGATGTACATAGTTACACTTACCTAATGAAGCCAATTAGACCTGTTCATCTCTACTTCATAACAAGAGTTTAATTCCAAGCTAAAACTTAATAATAGCCTCATTTCTTAAGAGATTATTAATGAGGTGGGGTCTAAGTGCTTGAAAAATCACTTTTTTTATTTAACTGTCACTACAACCCTGTGATGTATGCATTTTCTCACCTTTTGTTATAAATGAGGAAACTAAGACATAATAGGGTCCAGAGCTGACATTTCTAGGTTTGCACAATCACAAAATTAGCACTCTTAACTGCTGTGTGATCAACTTAGCTCTCTCCCTTTTACTTACTAAAATAAATTTGTGTGGAAAACAATATGGCAGGTTTTTAAAAAACTGAACAGATTTATCATATGGCCTAGCAACTCCACTTTTGGAACTGTACCCAAAGTAATATACGTACATATCCGGACAAACACGTACATTAAGCTTCATTATTCACAATGACTGAAAAATAGAAACAACCTAAAATGTCTAACAACTGATGAATGAATAAACAGATTTTCTCTATTCATACAATGAAATATTATTTCTCAATGAAAGGAGCAAAATACAGATAAATCTACAACATGGGCAATCTTGAACAGTAAAAGAAGCTAGTCACAAAAGAACATATGTGATTCCATTTAAATGAACTGTCAAAAACCCCCTCCAAGTATACAGAGTATCTAGAGATAGAAAGTAGGTTTCTTGTTGCCTAGGATTGGAGGTCAGAATGGAGAATAATGTAAGTTGGCATTAAGTGTTTCTTTACAGTGACAGAAATGCTCGAAAAATAGATTCTGGTGATGTTCATATATAAGTATGCTAAAATTTTATGCTAAAAACAAGTTAATTTTATTTGTTGCAAACTGCATCTTAAATGCACTATTTAAAAAAATTTTTGGAGATGTTTTTTGCTATAGGGCGCGTGCGCTCGCCAGAAAGACAGAGACAGAGACAGAAAGCGAGAAATCACCCCCCAGGTGGGATGACCACGCCGCAATCCCTTCTCTTCTATTCTCCTCTCTGGATCTTGGACTTACACGCACACATGCCTGGCGTGAGTTTAAGCTACTGGGTCCCAGACTCAAACCAGGATTGACTACATGGGAGTCCAGCAACGTAGCCATTATGCTAACTGCTGGTCCCTAAATATGCTATTTTTAAAAATTAGTTTGTACATTCTAAAATCTAGTTCATTTCAAATTGAATTGGAGTGGATGTTTGGGACAGCAGAACAAAAACTAAATTACTGACATCTATTATTAACAGATTGCTTTGTCAGTTTAGCTTCTATTTCAGTTACAAGCTATCTATTTTATTACAAGTTATAATTATGAACTAAGAATGCTTTGTGATTTAGAAAAGGATGAATACAGAAATCATATAAACAAAAACATAAGTGTCACATAGCTTTATCACCTGCTAAAACATTTTATTTAAGGCTTTTAAACATATCTAAGTAACATTCAAATATAGTCATGATACTGACCAGACACTTCCAAGGCATTTTGTAATGAATACTTCAAATGTGAATGGTATTACTAATATATGAATGGCTGTTGAAAGGGAAAATACACCTTTTTCAACTCCATTCAAAGGAACCATCATATTCTGATCTCATTTTATATCACATTGCAGAAAACATAAGTTAAAACAAGTTAATTTCCTTTTAACAATAACCCCCCCCCTTTTTTTTTTTTGGAGAGGTTTTTGCTATAGGGCACGTGCACTCGCCAGACAGACAGAGAGAGACAGAGATATAGAAAGCGAGAAATCACCCTCCAGGAGGGATGGCCATGCCACAATCCCTTCTCCTCCATTCTCCTCTCGGGATCTTGGTCATGCACGTACCGCACCCAGCGTGAGTTTAAGCCACCGGGTCCGGGTCTCGAACCGTGGTCAACTACGTGGGAGTCCAGCAACATAGCCATTATGCTAACTGCTGGTCCCAACAATAACCCTTTTTGAAAGTGAGTTTTATTGTATAAAAATGCCAGAAGTAAAATTTTTGTCATTTCTGTCTTCTGGAAAATATTGGATTTATTTTTCTATCTTCAAATATTAACATTTTAGGGTAAATAGAGTACATTGCAATCACATAGACAAGTGACTCATTTTGCTTGTGGAAAAATCTCACATTAAAGACTGGTATTAATTTTTTTTCCTGATAGAATTTATGCTTCTTGTTTTGGAGTAGCTATATAAGCACTTTAGTGCATATAAAGTAGATAACTATGGTATTAAAAGCCCAGGTAGGGAGACCAAATAAGGACCCCAACCTCCCAATATCTCAAGTCACAATACCAGAACTATTGAATATGCTGTTTTAAGTGATAAGGGAACTTTGAAGAATGTGATTAAATTAAGGATCTTGAGGTAAGAAAATGATACTGGATTATCTAGATGAGACCAGTGTGATCTGAAGTATTTTTATTTTATTTCATTATATTTTATTATTTTTATACATTTAATTGCTGAATATCATCACAGCATACAAAATGAATTTTTGCAGCATTAATACATTTATATTAGTCCAGTTAAAGGTATCATACACATGATCATCAACAGATAATTTTCCATTTTTGTGTTTCTTAAATGTTTTCTTTCTTTTCCCCTTTGATTCCCTTCCTCTCACCTTACCATTTTCTACCCACCTCTCACATTGTCTCTAGTATCCACAGTTCTCCATACTTTTATATCTTCCAATCAGTTTCTGCCATAGAGTGGAGACATTCAGTATATATTGAGTGGAGATATACAATGTCTGTCTTTCATTGTCTGGCTTCCATTGCTTAGCATTAAATCTTCCATACCTGTCCATTTTGTATTAAATGTCAGGATTTCATGGTTTTTATGACTATTATTCCATAATGTATGTGTTACACTTTTTCAATTCATTTATCTGTTTGTGGACATTTGGGTTGGTTCTATGTCTTAATAATTGGGAATAATGCCTCAATAAACATGGGTGTGCAAGTACTTTTCTGACTGAGTGTATTCCTATCTTTTGGGTAGATACCCAGGAGTGGAATTGCTGGATCGTAGGGTAATTCTATCTGTAGGTCTTTGAGAAACTTCCAAATTGTTCTCCATGGTGGGTGTACTAATTTATATTCCCACCAACAGTGTAGGAGAGTTCTCTTTTCATCACAACCTTGACAAAACTTACCTTTTTTAATTTTTTAAATATCAACCATTCTGACTGGGATTAGGTGGTAACCCATTGTGGTTTTAGTTTGTATTTCCCTTATGATAAGGGACGTTAAGCATTATTTCATATACTTTTTGGCCGTTCATGTCTTCCTTGGAGAGTTGTCTGTTCAGCTCATTTCTCATCTTTTAGTTGGGTTGATCTATTTTTTCCCCCAGGTAAGCCTCCTGAGTTCTTTGTATATTCTGGTTATCAGTCCCTTATGTGAGGCATACTTTGCAAGTATAGTCTCCCATTCTGAGGGTTGTTAATTCACTCTAATTATTATTTCTTTTGTGGTGTAGAAGCTTTTTAACCTGATCTACTTCCACCAGCCTATTTTGGGGATTCTCAGCTATGTTTTAGGGATCTTATTTAAGAAGTCTTTGGAGTTATCTACCAGTAGATTTATAATTTGGGTCTTAGGTTTAGATCTTTGAACCATTTTGAGTTGATTTTTATAAATGGTAAGAGACAGGGGGTCCAGTTTTATTTTTTACAAGTGTACATCCAGTTTTTCCACCACCATTTACTAAAGAGATTTTTCTTTTCCCCACTGGATTGACTGGAACCCTTTAGCAAAATCAATTGGCTATATGTTTGGGTTTTATTTCTGGGGTCTCTATTCTGTTCCATTTGTCCACATGCTTGTTTTTGTGCCAGTACCATGCTGTTTTGATTATCACGGCTTTGTAATATATTTTTGGGTCAGGACGTGAGATGCCTTTTACTCTACTCTTCTTGCTCAGAATTATTTGGGCAATGCAGGGTCTTTTCTAACTCCAGACAAAATTCTTTCCTTTTCTTTTTTCTTTTTTTTTTAGAGAGTGGCTTTTTGTTATTAGGTTAAATACACTCACCAGAGAGACATAAAGCAAGAAATCACCCCCCTGCAGGAGTGACCATGCCACACTCCCTTCTCCTCCATTCTCCTCTCGAGATTTTGAGCATGCACGCACATGGCATGAGTTTCAAACTGATGGGTTTGGTTCTCGAACTGAAGTTGGCTATGATGGAGTCCAGCACCTTAAATACTATGCCACCTGCTGGACTCCCAAACAAATTCTATAATTGTTTTTTCTCAATCTGTTAAGAATGTCTCTGTTAATTTGATTGGGACCAAATTTGTAGATTATTTTTTATAAAGCAGGAGTCAGAGAGAGACTTAAGGACTGAAGCAGAGGTCAGAGAGTAGAGAAGATGCTGGTTTTAAAAATGCAGGTAGGGTCCATGAGCCAAGGAATGTAGGGAGCCTCTAGAAAATGGAAAGGGCAAAGAAACAAATTATTTCTTAGCATCTCCAGAGGAAATACTAACATTTTGATTTTAGCCTAGTGAAACTGAACTCAGTCTCTTCTAATTAATATAGTACTGAGAGCTATACCCAGAGTAATTAAGCCATAAAAAGAAATGAAATGTATACAAATCAGAAAGGAAAGAACAATTTTCTGTTTGCAGATGACATGATTTTGTATGGAAAATCTTGACTCCATCAAAAAGCTATTAGAGCTAACAAATGAATTCCCTATGTTTTAGGATACAAAATTAACATACAAAATTCAGTTGTGTTTCATACACTACCAATTAACTATCCAAAAAGGAAATGAAAGAAATAATTATATTTATAATAGCATAAATAAATAAACACTTAGAAATAAATTTAACCAAGGAAATAAAAGATTTGTTTACTTAAAACTATAAATCACTGATGAAAGAAACTGAAGAAGACACAAATACATGGATAGATATCCCATGTTTATGGGTTGGAAAAATCAATATTGTTAAAATGTACATACTACCCAAAGCAATCTTCAGATTTAATGCCTTATGTGTTAAAAATAGTTTTTTTTTTTTTTTTTTCCCACAGAAAGAGGAAAAACAATCTTATAATCTACATGGTGCCACAAGAGATGCCTCATAGACAAAAAAACTTTAAGCAAGAAGAACAAAGCTGGAGACATCACACTACCTGATTTCAAAATATACTATAAACAATAGTAATCAAAACAGCATGGTAGTGGCAAAAATGGAGCATACAGATTAATAGAACTGAATTTAGAAAGCCTAGAAATAAATCTACTTATTTACAATCAGTTGACCTTTGACCACAATGCCGAGAATATGCAATAGAGAAAGAATAATCCCTTAATAAACAGTTGTTGAGAAAACTGGTTATCTGCATGCAAACAAATAAAATTAGATCCTCATTTCATACCATACACACACATAAAAGAAAAACCAACTAAAATGGATTAAAGTCCTAAACGTATGGCCTGAAACTATAAAACTAAAAGCAAGCATAGAGAAAAAGCATTTATATTGTATGTATTTTAGTGTACACTATGATGTTTCAATATACATATATATACACAGTGAAATAATTACTATAGTCCAGTAAATTAACATATCCATCATCTTACCAAGTTACTCATTTTCTGTGGCAAGAGCACCTAAAATTCACTCTTCCAACAAAAATCTTCAGTACAATACAATACTACTAACTATAATTTTCATATGATTTTCAATTATAATCTCTAAAACTGACCACAGTGAAATCATTTATAGGTAGACATCAGACTACTTGGAAAGAAACAGTTACAGTATTTCAGTCTTTCAAGCACTGAATTATCTTCTTGAAAAATATATTGAACTTATCTGCTGATATTTTTAAACTTTGCAAAAACAAGAAACCATGCTTTTCACTGAATCTTTTTGATTGAGTAAGTTCTATATGGCCAAATGCCCAGTCTACTCCTGCCTTCCTTAACAAGCAACTGAAATATTTAAATACAAACCACACTTGTATTTTTCTTTTCTTTCTCTACAAAAATGCTTAAGCACAACTAAATACTTAATAATATATATGCCTTAGATTTAATGGTGTTATTTTATCTTGGTTGTAAACAACACAAAAACAAATTCAAATTTACTTAAACCTAATTTATAGTCAATGTTTTAGGGGTATTTTATGGAAATCCAGGTAGTAAATATAGGCAGTCCTCACAAGATTGTGGATACATAGAGTGGAAAATCACCAGGAATTAGAATATCTCTCTTTTTCTTTGTCTCTGTCTGTGTCTCTCTCTCTCTCTCTTTCTGAGACTGTGTGTCTCTCTCCTTTCTCTGCACATGTGTGTGTGTGATTTTCTCTATTTCTCTATCACTCTCACATGTTGTTTCTCATTTCATCTTCTCTTTGGATAGCCACCTCACTCTTCTCTCTCAGCTGATCAGGACTCACAGCTTGCCCATACTCATAGCCAAATCTGGCTTAATTTCTGCTTCCAAGTTCACCTCACTTTTCCTACCAATTTTGCTTCCAAGTTCAGCTCACTCTTACCACTTGCATTTCTAAGTTTCTCTTTTTGTTTCTAAAGAGGGAGAGAGAGATACTTTCAACGACAATGTCTTTATGCCATAATTTAGCTCTAGTCTCAGCCAACCATGATCACAGGCATAGCATTCACATGACTAGCCCATGTGTACAGGAAGACCATGAGATGCGAACCCAGGACCTTCCCATTTGGCTTCAGCATCAAGGAGTGCTGCATTACTGCTATCCAGACAGGGTTGGTCCCAATCTTGCATTTCTGGTCAAGAGAATCTATTGTCCCAGTGCGGAACAATATTACTGTCAATATAACTGAAAGAGAGCAAGAACTCTTTCATTTAATAAAATATACATGTGATAAAGAATTTATATATAAGTGTGTTTTTCAGTAAAGTTACCTCAAATTATGTTGCATATTGTAATAGTGTAATGCTGAGAAATGATGCACCTTTATATCATAAGATATAAAAAAGTATAATTATATAGAATTTTATTCTTGTCTCTGTAACAGTAAACTATTATATTCATTCAAAATAGCTACTCTGGACTAGAGACTATTTTAAGTGCTATCTTCATGCTCTCTTCTGTCCCTGCACCTGCATACAGGCATATACAAACTTCTGATCCTTAAACTCTATAGGATATTATTATTATCATTCCTACTGTACAGAAAAATGAGGTTAAGAGGGGTTGAGTGTGCTGTTCAAGATTCCACAGCCAGTAATAGGAAGCATATCTAGGATTAGAGTGCAGGTATTGTGAGCCCAGGGTCATGATACTGTGTCTTTATCCTCTGATTTTGGTCTTCTCACCTATATAATCCCATCCTGATAAAAGCTGAGTTAATTTCTTTCCAAGAAAATCATTATTTCTCCTTTTTATTCAAGTTATATTATACTTATTAGTTCTTGGTTTCTATTTTTCTTCCTTCAGACATTCTTATTTTTCTCTCAGTGATATACATGTACTGCATTTTACAAGTATTATCAGTATCTATAATTAGAATGCCATGTATAAATAGTTTTTTCTTTTCTAAAAATGAAAAAAATGAAATATACCAGTATTAATCAACTTCACTGGACTTATCTTTAAATACCATATTTATTATGTTTTGACGTTTATGCAGTCCTCTAACTAATTTTTAGTCACGACATTCCTGTAGATCCAAGCCAGTTTAGATAAATTTCCAATTGAACTTGAAAAAAATTCTTAAGTTGTTCTTAGTTTGTTCCATCTTAACTCACTTACATGGAGGAAAATTGATTTTTGGCACACATACATTGTAAGCAAATAAGCTACTATTCACTAATAAAAACCTGAAGAAAAAATAAAACTTACTCTGCATTAAATTGTATGTTTCATAGAAATCAGAGAGCATGTTGTCCTCCAAGAAAATATGAAAATATTATTACATTTCCACAGACACTGTTAGTAAATTCATAAAAGTCTTGCTAGGATTTGATTCTAATTCTAATTATTACTTTATTTCTGGTGATTTCACAATAGAATAAGAAAATGTATATTTTTCCATTTCATTTTCTTAGGACTTTATAGTCTGAAACTAAGAAGTCTCTTGATTTTCTTCCTGCGTATGTTAAATCATTCTTCCATAATATGTCTTTATGAAGAAAATCACCTGCCCACACCCCACTAAAGTTATTATTCATTTTTATCCTAAATAATCAGGTGTTCTTTCTGCATATAAAAAGGAATACACAAGTTTTTTGTGGACCAAAAAGAAATTATTTTTCAAGATAGGTTAATACTTTGGAGATAGATTTTAAACTTTTAAATTATATTTTTTTCAATGAGAAATAATTATAATCAATTAGAAATTAACTTCTGTGTGCATTTGCGCACCTTTTTTCTCTATGCCTAATCAAGCCTTGATCCACCATATCTGTAGGTGGAACTGTGAACCCTGGTGACCATGAGGACCCATGGGTCACCCTTTGTTACTGGTGTCCTTTCCCTTCACTTAAAGGACCTGTGAGCACAAAGTCCCAGGTGATGGATTGGAGTCTCAAGGACTGAGACTATTAGAGAAAATTAAAGTGAGTGAAGTTTCATTTCCAGACATTGAAAGATTTCTTTCTTTTGGGGGGGAGGGGAGGAGATGACGTTTTTGCTATAGGGTGCATGCACTTGCCAGAAAGACAAGAGACAGACAGAAAGCAAGAAATCACCCCCCAGGGGGCGTGGCCACTCAACCACGCCGCAATCCCTTCTCCTCCATTTTCCTCTTGGGATCTTGGGCATGTACCATAGTCGATTACATGGGAATCCAGCGACATAGCCATTACACCAACTGTTGGTCCCCAGACATTAAAAGATTTCTAATGGGTCAGTCTGTGGCCTGGTGTTTTAGCTGACTGGATCCCATGTGGCCTATTAAGCAGTTCAAGTTCCCCACCAGTAGCTTGAAAAATACATTGGGCACATGTGCTAGTGTGCCCAAAATCCACAAAGGAGAGTGAAATGAAGAAGGCCCTGTGGAGTGACCCTCTCCCTCTCCCTATCTGTCTCTAGCAAGCTCACTTACCCTCTGACAAAAAAACAAACAAACAAACAAAAACAAACAACAACAACAAAAAAAACCAGTGTAGAATCATTTGAATTGAGAAACTGCTTTCTCTGGAGAGCTGGAGAGGCAACCTCACCTCTGAAGACAACTCTGTGCTGGAAACCACTTCCAGGGCAGCCTTGGAAGTTATGTGGTCATGTGCCAAAGGATCCTGGGTCACTGGGTCACTCAGACAAGTATGAGAATCATCAGTAATTACGTGGTGACGAGTCCCCACAGTTTGGATAGTGTTTAAACACAATTTCTTCCACTTCTGAAAACCTGCCGTAGAGGCAGAGGAAAAGCCACTACTCTTGCTACATTAATCTTTCTTTCTTCCTTCCATAGTTCATCACTGAATCCTAAGGTGACAGGAGCGAATTCTGAGAAGCTTGTGTGTCTATGAGAGCAACTCTGTACCCCCAGTTACGCAGTTAAGAATTCGTCTGCAGATAGTAGCATGACCCTTTGGACAGAACCTTGCAAGGCTTCTTTATTTTGGAGGTCAGTCTGATCGGTTTCTAGGATTAACAAGTTCTCTTAAGTCATCTGGTAGGCCCAGAGGGTGCATTCCAAAGCTACATGCCAGGAGCGTGGCTGTGTGACTGCAGGGTGACATCCAAGGTGGTAGAGCCACAGCCATGAAGCGCTGGGCGTGTCGCGGCCCTCAGAACATGTTGGGCGTGGCTTTTCAACTCCGCAGTCAAGGTTGGGGGGCTGGGGGCAGTTGCAGAGGAGTTGTGCTAAGGCTCCGTCGCTATCCCTGTGGAGGAACGGCTGCGGCCCAGAGCGAGGACACGCAGCTTCCTTGAAGGCCTTGCTGAAGTACTGAGAAAGTCCAGAGAGAGGGGGGTTGCAGTGCACCATCCTCCGCGCGTCTGCAGCCAGGACTCTGCCACGCTTCGGTCCCACCTGCCGCAGCAGCTATGCTTGGCGGAGTCTGGGCATCGCTGATCGCGCTGATGCTCCTGGCCGGCGGGGAAACTCAGCCAGGTAGGGCGCTGGCGGTCGGGAGAGCAAGGGCGCCGCTGAGCAGAGGAGGCTCAGGACTGATTCTCGAATCACAGAAGGGACATCCCTGGGCGACTTTACATCTGATATTTGCCCCTTACCGGCGTCTGCTCTGTCCTGTTATGGTCTGAAGCAGTCGCCACAGCCTGGAGCTCTTCAGGGTTTTGCTCACAAGAAGTTGTTGGCGCCTCTTCCTCTAAGATCCTCCGTGTTTTTCCATTTTCTATGTTTTCTGCTCACATCCCTGCTCTTAAAAGTCATTTGAATTTGCTGTAAGAAACTGTTTGGAGCTGCCAGTTATCCTAGGAAAGTGGATCCAACTAGAAGAGTTCAGTTTCAAACTTCATGATTTCTACCTCCACCCCCACTTTGGGAAATAGCTGATGAACGATTTATCCCTACAATAAATCGTTAACTTTTGTGTTTGATTCTTTTGTGTATCTGTTAGAATCCATTTTGATACTCTAATAGAGAACTCTGAAGATGGTATCTGTCATACTTCTCACTCATGACAAAGTAAACATAGTTTAAAATACAGTGACATTAAAACAATAGGAAAATAGAGCAAAGTTCATTAGCCCTTCCTGCTTGTTTTTTTTGTGTGTGTGTTCATACAGATATGATATTAAATAAAAAGTAATTTGTCCTTATACGTTTCTTATATTTTTCAGAAATCTGATATGTGCAACTTTGCAACTTGAAAAAAGTCATGTGCAACATTTTTGACCATTTAGAGTATAATTTTGTCTTATCTTGTTGACCTTTATCAGTTTTTCTAATGTAAGTTTGCCCTGTTAAAAGGAGGTAGGGTATGCTCTCCCATGTACTCTTTTTTAAAAAAATTATGTAATTTTGTTTATTATTGTTATTTTTTACTTTCTCAGAGAGAGACAGAAAGAGAGAGATAGAAAGTAAGAAAGCAAGTTACCAGGTCTGGGACTCGAACCATAATAGAGCATGTGGGAATCTAGCATCTTAATCAGCACACCACCTGCTGGCCCTCTCTTGTACATTTAAAAAGAAAATTAAAGCCCCCTTTTTTGAGATATTTTTGGTATAAGACACATGCACTCACTGGAGACAAGAGAGAGAGAGAGAGAGAGGGAGAAAGTGAGAAATCACCCTCACAAGGGGGCTGGCCACACCATAATCCCTTCTCTTCCATTCTCTTCTCAGGATTTTGGGCATGTATGTATATATATCCAGCATGAGTTTCAAGCTGCTGGGTCCAGGACTTGAACTATGGTTGGCCATATGGGAGTCCAGTGCCCTAACTACTATACCACAGACTGTCCCCTAAAGCCCAATTTATTACTTATTTCTTAAAACGAGGCAACATAGAAGGGTATCATTGGTCTGTGCTTCTTTGATTTTCTTATGAATTTATTAGGTGTTCATGAAGATCTTTTTTTTTCCCCCAAGAAAAGCAGTTTTAACTTCAATAAATCAAAGAAATGCTAAGGAACTTTGCTTAAAACTTAAAGCTAGGAAACAGGTTAGGATTCTGTTCAAATAGTAGGTACTTGAACCTATCGACAGCTCCAGACAGGACAAAAATATTTAAAACTGGACAACAAAGCCTAGAAGAAAATCAGCAATATTTTAGTCAAAAGTCATAAAATGCTATTTCACCAATTCAGTCTCATGTACTTAATCTATCTTCTGTTGTGGTTCGATCTTCCGGATTGAATTCTGGGATATAATATTCAAATCTAGACTTGTCCCTATGATTAAGTTGGCCATTTTCTTAGTTTTTGAACTCTTATTTCTGTGTGTCTGTATTTAATTTTCCTGATATAGCATTCCCTTAAGAACTTCTTGGAGATCTGGCCTGGTGCTGGTAAATTCTTTCAGGTTTTGTTTATCTGAGAATGTTCTTGTCTTTTCTTCCCATATGAAGGATAATCTTGCCCGGTACAGTATTCTTGATTGAAATTGCTTTTCCTTTAACACTTTGAGTTTATTTTCCCATTCTTTCCTCGCTGTCATTGTTTCTGATGAGAGGTCTGCTGTTAGCCTGATGGGATATCCTTTGAAGGTAACTTGCCATTTTTCTCTTGCCAATCTTAGCATCTTGTCTTTATCTATGGTTTTGGTGAATCTGGCTATAATGTGTCTTAGAGAAGATCTTCTTGGGTTGATTCTATTTGAGGTCCTTTGTATTTCTTGGGATTGGATCTTTGAGTGCCTCTCTAGGTTGGAAAAGTTTTCTTGCAGGATTTCATGGAATAGCTTATCAATGCCCTTATGAGTCTCTTCACCTTCTGGGTACCAATTATCCAGATGTTTTGACTTTTGATAGTATCTAGTATTTCTTGTATATTGTTCTCACTTTTTTGGGAAATTTTCTCAGTATTGGTGGTGTATTTCTCTAGGCTAGTGATTTTCTCTTCTATATCTGAGATTCTAGAGATTCTACTTTCTGTATGATCCAGTCTGTTTTTAATGCCTTCAAGGAAGATTTTGACTTCCTGTATTATAGCTTTCATCTCTAACAGGCCCATTTGATTCTTTTTTTTTTTTTTTTTTTTTTTTTTTTTGAGAGGTTTTCACTATAGGGCACGTGTGCTCGCCAGACAGACAGAGAGAGACATAGAGAAAGAAAGCGAGAAATCACCCCCCAGGGGGGATGGTCACGCCACAATCCCTTCTCCTCCATTCTCCTCTCGGGATCTTGGACACGCATGCACACGCGCCCGGCGTGAGTTTTAAGCCACGGGGTCCGGGACGCGAACCGCGGTCGACTATGTGGGAGTCCAGCAACATAGCCATTACGCTAACTGCTGGTTCCCCTTGATTCTTTTTTAAAGTGTGTAATTCCTCTTTTAGATCTTGCAAGAATTTCCTCACCTCCTGGAACTCATCAGCTCCTTTCTCCTTTCTCTTCTGCAGTTCATTGTCTCTCTTCTCTTCCATCTCTGTTAGCTTCACCATTATGAATGTTCTAAATTCTTTATCAGACATTTCCATGATTTCCATTAAACTGTCTGTGGATTAAGAGGAGTTATTCTTTTCCCTTGGAGTAGAGGTATTTTCTTGCTTTCCCATATTTCTTGTGGCCCTTTGGTGATTCCTAGCCATCTGATGGATGGTGTGTTTTTCTTCCTAAACTTGAAGTTCAATCTGAGCGTTCAAGAGCGTGCAGAAAGTAGTCATCTGGAATCTCTTTGCCATTCCATTTTGATCCCTTTGTGCAGTAGATTCAGTATATATTGAGGAATGTGTTAACCCTAATAGTATTTGGATGTTTGGCTATAGTTCCCGTAGATCCATCTAGAAACACAGTGAATGGAGATTGAAGAGCAGAGAGATGAGATAAAAGAAAAAGACGAGGAAACAGAGAGGAAGAAAAAAGAACAACAACAACCAAGAAACAGAGAAAAAAAGAAGAAAAAACAACTGAAAAAATTATTTTTTTAAAAAAAGCAAAAAATAAAAAACCATGCAGTGGTTTTTTTCCCCTGAAATCACTAGTTCTCAGATCCCATGAAGGTGTCTTCTTCTGAAGGCCTGCCCCTTGCCTCTCTCTTTTAAAAATACATGTAATAATATTAAAAATGCATTCATGGGGCTGGCAGGTGGCATAGTGATTAAGGCACTGGACTCCCACTGGCTGACCAAGGAAACTCATGCCGGTGTGTGTGCATGTGTGCCCAAAATCCTGAGAGGAGAATGGAGGAGAAGGGATTGTGGCATGGCCATCCTCCCTGGGTGGTGATTTCTCACTTTCTCTCTCCGTGTCTCCAGTGACTGGACATGCCCTATAGCAAAAATCTCTCTAATAATAAAATAATTGCAATCTCCCTACTGAAGGCAAACAGTATCCCTTAGCAGGTCTTAAATTTATATTGTAGTAAAGCTGATCATTTCTTTATGCTTAATAGAGTAGAAATAGAAAGAGGTGAATGGGAAATATATTTATTGACACTTTTTTTTCCAGGTATATCTATTAAGCTATAATTTATATACTATATAAATCACTCAAAGCAATTCTAGAAGTCTGGCCCTGTGGTCTAAGGATCTGAATCCCACATGGTTTTAAGTGGATGAGGGAGTGGTATATCACATGGGCAACTGCAGTTCAGATCCCAGTTCTAGCTCCAAAACATCCTGGGTACATGTTCATGTGTGCTCAAAATTCTGATGGGAGAAGAAAGGATTAGAATTTGATTAAGGCCCCCTGAGGGGGGGTGCTTTCTCTTTCTTCCTTTTCCTCTCTCTTTCTTTTTCTGGCAAGGTCATGTGTCCTTTACAAATTTTTTAAAAAATACAATTTTGTGGTTTTTAATATAGTCACAGAGGTATGCAACCATCACTATACTCAATTTTGAAATATCTTCATTAATTCTGAAAGAAACACTACCCTTAGCTATCACCCTCCTACACCTTCCATGACTCTTCCTGCATTTCCACTCATAAGAAATTTCTAATCTACCCTTGTCTCTATGGATTTATGCAGTCTGTTTATTTTATATTCATGGAATCATATGATAGATGGTCTTTTATGACTGGCTTCTTTCAATTAGCATTACATTTTCAAGGTTCAGTCATGTTGTAGCATGTATTAGTACTTCATTTCATTTTAAGGTAGAATAATAAGTTGTAAGGATATACCAGATTCATCAGTTGATGAACATTTGGGTTGTTATCACATTTTGATTATTAAAAGTAATGCTACCATAAACATCCAGGTACAAGTTTCTTTTGTGATATATATTTTCATTTATTTTAGCTGTAGACTAAATGGAATTACTAGGATATAGGGTAACTATATGATTAGCCATTTGAGGAACAGCCAGAATGTTTTCCAACAAAACTGTACTGTTGATTATTTCACAGAACCAGCTTTCAGTTTCATTGATTTCTCTCCCTTTTTTTTTTGTATTCTCAATTTAATTAATTTATTCATCAATCTATAAAATTTCCTTTCTTTGCTTTATTTATATTTAGTATGCTTATTTTTCCAGTGTTTTCAGATGCATGATTAATATTATTTTTAGTTTTTGTTGTAGTTATGTTGTTAAATATATGCATTTATATCTACAAATTTCCCTCTAAGTACCACTTTAGCAGCATTCCATCCATTCTGGTAGATTCTGTCTTCATTGTAATTCTTCCCCAAGTATTTATCTTTTCATTTCTTCTTCTTTTTAAAGTGTTTCATTTTTTTTTCCTGACACACGCACACACATACACACACACACACACACACACACACAGAGAGAGAGAGAGAGAGAGAGAGAGAGAGAGAGAGAGAAAGCATTCTCACCAGGATCTTTATACCATGCTCTACCCTCAGTATCAGCCAACCTTGATAAGCATTCTCACCAGGATCTTTATACCATGCTCTACCCTCAGTATCAGCCAACCTTGATCACGGGCACATGTGCATATGCCTGCTATACTCATGGGGGCTTTGGTAAGCAAACACAAGACCTTCCAATATAGTTCCAGATATGTTACTGCTGTGTATTAATTAATCTTTCCTTTCTACTTTGACCTAGTGGTTATTTAGGTTGTTTAATTTTCACATATTTATAAGTTTCTTAAATTTTATTCTGGTATTAACTTTTAATTTTATTTCATTATAGTCAGAAGACATACTTTGTGTGTATTTCATATTTTTGAATGTAGTAAGATTTGTTGGGACAGCAGTTGGTTCCATGGTTAAGGTGCTGGACTCCCACATGGTTAAGCATGGTTTGGGCCCTGGAGCCAGTGGCTCGAAACTCATGCCAAGCGTATGTGCATGAGTGTCCAACATCCCTAGAGGAGAATGGAGAAGAAGGAATTGTGGTGTGGTCATCCTCTTCAGGGGGTGATTTCTTGCTTTCTGCCTCTCTTATCTCTCTCCTTCTGTCTCTCTTGCAAATGCATGCACTCTATAGCAAAAAAAAAAAAAAAAAAAAAACAACTCTCTCAAAAAAAAAAGAATAAATAAATAGATAAATAAATAAATAAATAATTAATTAATTAATTAATTTGCTTTGGGGCATGGTGGTTAAGGTGCTGGACCCAACATGGCTGACCACTGTTTAAGTCCTGGACCTAGTGGCTTGAAAATCACACTGGGTGCATGTGCATGGATGCTCAAGATCCCAAGAGGAAAGTGGAGGAGAAGGGATTGTGGTCTGGCCATTCCTCCCACCTCATTCTGGTGAGCACACTTGTCCTATGGCAAAAACCTAAAAAAAATTGTTTTATCATTTAGCATATAGTATCCTGGGCAATGTTCTATGTGCACTTTGGAAGAATTTATATTCTGCTGTTGTTGAGACTAGTGTTTTATGGATCTGCTAGGTCAAATTTGTTTATAATGTTTCATAGTCTCTAGTTTCCTATTGATATTCTGCCTATATTTCTATGCTTGTTGAAAGTGAGATATTGAAGTCCTCACTCTTTTTATTGAAATGTATATTTCCCCCTTAGTTTCTGTCAGATTTTGTTTCATGTGTATCAGTGCTCCGTTATGAGGTGCATATAGGTTTATGATTGTATGTCTTCTTCATGGAGTAACCCTTTCACCATTATAAAGTGACCTTCTTTCTCTCTAGTAGCATTTTTGTTTGTTTTAAGATCTTCTTTGCCTGATATTAGCGTAGGCCCTTCAATTTTCTTGTTGTTGCTGTTTGCATGATATATTATGTTCCATTCTTTCACTTTCAATCTGCTTGTATTCACTTTAAGAGACACTTAGTTTGCTTCTTAATATATAAATGAGGGCATGGGATCAGTAGATGGTGTAATGGTTATGTCACTGGTCTCCCATGTAGTTGACCACAGTTCGAATCCTGGACCCAGTGCCTTAAAACTCATGCCAGGTGCGTGTCCGTGTGTGGCTAAAATCCAGAGAAGAGACTGGAGGAGAATGCAACATGATGATCCTCCCTCAGGAGAGATTTCTCATTTTCTGTCTCTCTGTGTCTTAGGTGAGTGCACACACCCTATAGCAAAAACCTTTCTAAATATATGTATAGCCTTTCCTCTGCCCTCATTTATGTATATACACACATACATAAATGAGGGCAAAGGAAAAGGATTTAGCAAACTCTCTTTTTTCTTGGTTTCAAATCTTTCATGTTGTCTCAAAGCCCAAAATTCTATTTTGAATTTCAGAAGGTAAATGGGTAGCTTCTTATTTCTTATTAAATTTAAAGTTGAAAAGTGGATTTTCTCTTTCCTACATCTTTGGGGACAGTTGTGAGATTTTAAAAATTCACAAATACTTGAAATCCCTCTAGGGTAATGTAAAGAAGGTTTTATAATTACATATTCAGTTATGAAGTGCCTGCGTTCAGGTGTTAGGCATTTTCATTCCTCAAAAATAAAATTATTAATTTATTAGTTTCTTAACATATTTGTTTATGAACCAACCTTGAATTTTAAAAAATTATAGTCTTGGCCATTGTGTTAAACAGAAAACAATCTAATATAGTTTACGGTTACTTAATATCTACAAACAAAACCAGGAATGTTTTATCATGTTCTATCAGTTTGTATTTATTATTTATAACCTGAGGTATCCTTCCAAAGTATTTGAAATTCCATTACTGCATCTTCTAATATACTCTATTCAGCCTCCTTAATCATATCAGGAAGAATACCTAATAAATAGAAATATAACTTTTATTGTATATTTTATAAGTTCTTTTGTTTCAAGTGAAAAATATATTGGAGGTTTGATAAAAACTCACATGTTGTGAAACTGACTAATAAGTGAGGTGGTCTTATAGAGCTATATATACCTTAAGTGCCTGAGGAGCTAAGTGCTCAAATTCCCAAATGGGAGCTCAAGCCATCATTATAATTCTCTCTTAATTAGCTCTAGAATTTTGGTTGGAATGAAGTTTTAAATGTGGTTTGTTCATTGCTAACAGGATTTTAAAATTTCTTATACAAACCTTGCCCATTCTGAAAGAGACATTTTTAGAAAAAAATAATAAAGTAACATAAAAATATGAGCTATTATTAACTGTATAATATTTTCCTCTAAAGTAAATATTAACTAAAAATAAATTAATTCAATAAATATTCTATTTAAATATTATACATTTATCTAATATTGTTGCTGTCATAAATGAATTTCTACAATATTTTTTACATCTTCAGTTTTGGATTAGGAAACAATTATTCAAAGAAGCAAAATCTTAGAGGAAAGGTTAGAACCTCAAAGACACTTTGGTTGGAGAAATACTACATAAAGATGGGGTTACTGATTTTTTCCCCCAAGTACTATAGTTTGAATGTAACTTCTAAAAATTCATATGATATTAAGAGAGTGGTCACTTAATTGGATTATGGTATTAGAGGTAGGGTTTTGGGAAATTGATTAGGATTAAAGAAGGTCCGGACCAGCAGTTAGCATAATGGCTATGTCGCTGGACTCCCACGTAGTCGACCGCGGTTTGAGTCCCAGACCCGGTGGCTTAAACTCACCCCGGGCACATGTGCGTGCATGCTGAAGATCCCGAGAGGAGAATGGAGGAGAAGGGATTGCGGCGTGGCCATCCCCTCTGGGGGGTGATTTCTTGCTTTCTATCTCTCTGTCTCTCTCTGTCTGTCTGGCGAGTGCATGAGCCCTATCGCAAAAACCTCTCCAAAATAAAAAAAAAGGATTAAATAAGGTCATCTGGGCATCTGGGTGGGTATGCACACTGTTGGATGCTGGTGGCTTAGAAAGACAGACCCAGACATGCACATAAACTCTTGCCTTGTGATGCCTTGCACTGCCACATTATTTTGCAGAGAATCCTCATCAGCATGTAGGCCCTCAATGGATGTGGCCCCTTGACTTTAGAGCTCCAAGAATAGTGAACTAAATAAACTTCTATCCTTCATAATTACCCAGAATGGAATTCAGTATTTAGCAACAACAACAACAACAACAACAACAACAACAAAACAAACTGAAGCACTAAGATAAAATTCTATTCTAGATAGTAAATCACAGAAAACATTTTAGTCATTTACACAAACCTCTTTAATTATCTCTTTTAAAATATTTCTCTTAGCTTTTTATTTTTTTAAATTTTTATTTATTTATTTATTTTTTTGGAGAGGTTTTCGCTATAGGGCGCGTGCGCTCGCCAGACAGACAGAGAGAGACATAGAGACAGAAAGCGAGAAATCACCCCCCAGGGGGGATGGTCACGCCGCAATCCCTTCTCCTCCATTCTCCTCTCGGGATCTTGGGCACGCACACACACGCGCCCGGCGTGAGTTTTAAGCCACCGGGTCCAGGACGCGAACCGTAGTCAACTATGTGGGAGTCCAGTGACATAGCCATTATGCTAACTGCTGATTCCCAATTTCTCTTAGCTTTTAACCAGGTGCTATATTCTTATAATGAAAGATCTTTGAGTTATTTCAAAATTAGATAAAATGAGAGCAGAGCTTCTGTATTCTCACTACACACACTTTATAAAATATTTATCTGGTGTTAACGTCTTGTGATTGTCAAAGTCATTAGGGCTTTTTGAATTAAATTCTTCTATGGAAATGTACAACTATAGAAGAGTAAGAGACAAAGAATATCCTTTTGTGGTGACTCCTAAAATATTTTACTAAATGATTCTTTAGAGAGCTCTTTTATGTTAAAAAAAAAAAAATGACACCTAGCCAGCACATGACCTGGTGGTTAAGGCAGCTGGATCCCACATGCCCCACTGCATGGTTTGAGTCTCAGGCAATAGCTTGAAAAGCACAATGCATATACATGCGTGAATGCCCCAGATCTTGAAAGGTGAGAAAGATGAGGGAGAAGGAATTGTGGCATGACTGGACCCATGGAGAGTGCATTCTTATTTTCCTCTCTGTCTTTCCTGGGTGAGAATAAATTAAGAAAAAAATTAAAAAGAATAAAAACTAAAGCCTTCTCCATCCCTGGAGCCTAGAAATTAAGGAAACTGGATCCCACATGACTGACTGTAGTTTGAATCTCTGCCCTGATAGCTTGAAAAACATTGTGTGGATGTTCACGAGTGCCCCAAAACTTGACAGGATGAAGAAATAGAGAAGGGATTGTGGTGTGACCACATCCATGGAGTGGTGCTTTTTCTCTTTTCCTCTTTCTGTCTCTCTGTCGTGAGAATGTACAATCCTCTAGCAATTGAAAGTAAATAATGTTGAAAATAAAATTATATAATTAATGTCTGAGTGTTTTATTCTTTGAATAACTTTTTTCATAGTGAGGTACTTTAGTAATGACTAAATTCTTTCACATTTCTGTTTGATAAATACCATCTTTTTTTTTTCATCTTTATAAATCTTTATTTGTGTTTTGATTGTCTAGTAGATTTTTTAGGTCAAAAGTTATGATATATATTGCAAAGTGGAGGTGGGGCAGCATATAAATTCTAACACAGGAGAAATGATAAAATGACTTTCTTCCTACCAATAATTAACAAAAAATAGGACAGTTGTTTCTGAAATAGGTACTAACATAATTTTAGAGAGCCACTTTTTTTAAATTTTTAAAGAATTATTAACTTAATTTCTTATTAACTATTAATTATTAACTTAATTTTATTACCAATATTATTATTATTATTATTTTTTTTTAATTTTTTATTTTATTTTATTTTATTACATTGAATTACATATAACTTTACAGTGTATTACATTGCTTTTTCAAAAGGGAATGCCATGCATGTCAGTCAGTACAGAGACATTAATCTCCCCGCTTCAACATTCAATATCTTTCCTATGTTTCCCCCAATCATTATTATTATTATTATTCTAATTATTTTTTATGATAAACATGATTTTTTTTTTCCAATTATCAGATCATAAAGTTCCCAAGAATAGGGAACATAGACTCCACTCAGGGCTGGACCAAGGGTGGGTCTCGTGCAGCCCCGCAAATGTAGGTGAATTTCCATGGAACACAGTTTCAGGAACGCGGCTCAGGAAAGCAGAGATGGCCATCAGCAGATGCGGCACGCGGGGCAGACCCCGGCCACGGCCCACGGGGCAGAGCCCCGGTCGGGCCGGACCTCTGGATAGGGCACGCGGAGTAGAGCCCTGGCCACGGCACGCGGGGCAGACCCCAGCCAAGGCACGCGGGGCAGACCCCGGCCACGGCACGCAGGGCAGACCCCGGCCACGGCACGCGGGGTCAGAGCCCGGCCACGGCACGCGGGGCATAGCCCTGGTCGGGCCGGACCTCCGGATAGGGCACATGGAGCAGAGCACCGGCCATGGCACACAGGGTAGATCCGGCCACGGCACGCGGGGCAGACCCCGGCCACGGCACGCGGGGCAGACCCCGGCCACGGCAAGCGGGGTCAGAGCCCCGGCCACGGCACGCGGAGCAGAGCCCCAGTCAGGCCGGACCTCCGGATAGGGCATGCGGAGCAGAGCCCCGGCCACGGCACGCGGGGCAGACCCCGGCCAAGGCTCGCGGGGCAGACCCCGGCCACGGCACGCGGGGCAGACCCCGGCCACGGCACGCGGGGCAGACCCCGGCCAAGGCTCGCGGGGCAGACCCCTGCCACGGCACGTGGGGCAGACCCCTGCCACGGCACGTGGGGCAGACCCCGGCCACGGCACGCGGGGTCAGAGCCCCGGCCACGGCACGCGGGGCAGAGCCCCGGTCGGGCCGGACCTCCGGATAGGGCATGCGGAGCAGAGCCCCGGCCACGGCACGCGGGGCAGACCCCGGCCGCGGCACGTGGGGCAGACCCGGCCAAGGCTCGCGGGGCAGACCCTGGCCACGGCACGCGGGGCAGACCCTGGCCACGGCACACGGGACAGAGCCCCGGCCACGGCACGCAGGGCAGAGCCCCAGTCAGGCCGGACCTCCAGACAGGGCACATGGGGCGGAGCCCCAGCGCCCTGACCCCGCGCCCCAGCACGTGGAGTGGAGCCCCCGCGCCCACCTCCCCACCCCCGCGCGCCGGCACGTGGAGTGGAGCCCCCGCCTGCCTCCCCTGGACGTTTAATTGTATCTAGTACTTCTTGCATATTAGTCTCAAAGTTTTGGGCCATTTTCTCAGTCTTTATGGTGAACCTTTCTAGGCCAGCCATTTTCTTTTCTACATTAGAGATTCCATTTTCTGAATGATCTAGTCTGCTTTTAATACTTTCAAGGGAGATTTTGACTTCTTGTATTATAGCCTTCATCTCTAACAGCTCCATCTGATTCTTTTGTAAAGTGTGAAATTCCTCTTTTAGATCTTGCATGTATTACCTCACCTCCTAGAACTCTTCAACTCCTTTCTCCTTCCCCTTCAGCAGTTCCTTGTCTCTCTTCTCTTCGATCTCTGTTAGCTTTGCCATTATGAATGATCTGAATTGTTTATCAGACATTTCCATGAATTCCCTTGAACTGTGTGTGGATGAAGAGGAGCTATCCGTTTCAATTGGAGGAGAGGCATTTTCCTGCTTCTCCATATTTCTTGTGGTCCTGCAGCGATTTCTAGTCATCTGGTGGATGGTCGGTTTCTTCCCAAACTTTTGAAGTTTAATATGAGGGTTGAGAAGTGTGCAGAAAAGGAAGCAGAGAGAGGGAAACAATACCAACAACAAAAAAAAACAGACAAGAAACAGAGAAAAAGAAGAGAAAAGCTTTGGAATAAATCTAAAAAAGAAAAATTGATATTAAAAAAATTTCAATAAAAATCAAAAATTAGAAAACCGCGCGGCGCGCTATCGCGCTGCGCGAAATGTCTAGATCTCAGGAGCCATGGAGCAGACTGTCTCTTGAAGAAGGGCTGTTCTGGGAGGAGCAGAGGGGATTATTAACAAAACAAAGGCCTAGGAGGGAGGGGCCAAAGGGCCCTGTAAGACGCCTCACCTTAAAAAATTCTAAAAAGCAAAAATTAAAAAAAAGACAGACAGACAGAGAGAGAGAAAGAGAGAGAGAGTGCGAGGTAGAGAGAGACAAAGATTGATTCAGAGACAGGAGATATGAAAGGGGTTTTCCTACCACGTGGGATTTTGTATGCTGGAGGCCTAGTTAGGAGTGGGACATCTTCCTTTCTCCCAGCATGTCTAGATCTCAGGAGGCATGGAGCAGACTGTCTCTTGAAGAAGGGCTGTTCACGTGGGATTTTGTATGCTGGAGGCCCAGTTAGGAGTGGGACATCTTCCTTTCTCCCAGCATGTCTAGATCTCAGGAGCCATGGAGCAGACTCCCAATATTATTTTTAATTTGCTTATATTTCTGGAGGTTAGAACTCCAAAATGGGTCTGCAGGGTTGTGTTTGTTCTGCAAGCTCTAGACAGGAGTCCATTTCCTTGCACTTCGCAGCTGTATGCCCTGGCTCACGGCCTTTGCCTCCATCTTTAAAGGCAGCAGCCTTGCATCTTTAAATCCGGTTCTCTTCCTCTGGCCTCTGCCTCTGTCACCACATCACTTCTCTTTCTGCCTCCATCATCATCAATTTCTCTGTCTCTGGTCCTTCTGCCTCCTTACAAAGTCCCTTGGGATTACACTGGATGCAGGATAATTTCCCCTTCTCAAGATCCTTAATATCATGTACGAAGTCCCTTTTGCCGTATAAGAAAACATTCACTGCTAGAGAAGTGACAGTGAAGTCTCTTGGGGGGAGTGAGGCATTATATTTTGTCTACCACACTTCTTTTTGAATATGATCATTTTAGCCCACGTCTTAGTTGGTTGTGTGCCGAGTCATCATTAACACCGTTCACGAGCATTTGGGTTCAGCTAGGTATAGTGACCTGAATCTCAAACTATGGCTAACCCTAACTCAAACCCTGTTACCATTGTTTTTCCTGATTGCTTTGGAGTTTAAGAATCTGGCGGAGGTTGGGAAGACGACCTGGGGAGCAGTATGTGTGCTCCCACGCGATCTTCCCACCCAGCCTCCTGTCTTTACCCAGTTCTTTGATGGGCCTCCTGTTCCCAATCCCAATCCAAAGTAATTTAGATGAATCCTTCAGAGACTATCCTTTTGATTTCTCAATAAATACCATCTTTATTATGGTATTTTTCTTTAAAAATCTAATATAGAATATTTGGAAAATTTCTACCTACTACAGCAACAAGATATTTTGATATAGATAACAAATAAGGACAGTTTCTTGTGACATTTATAATTGAGTAATCTGGGAATACAATCTTAAATAAGAATTGCGTTTGTAAGATAACTCAGTTTTTTCTGCCTATTCTTCTCTCTTTATGTTCAGAGAATGAACATATCTTCTGCCTCTGCGGGTTTGACAGAAAAAGTATCTTTTACATCAAATACTACCCAGAAAATGGGGGTCCTGAAAAAAACTACAAAACTCTCTTTCTCCATGGCCTTTTCTTATTCATCCCTCAAACCTGCTTCTCTCTACCCCATTCCTTTTCCTGTGCTTAATAGTAAAATATGACTTCTAACACTTCAGCTTCAAAGAAAGAAAAAAAAAAAAACAATGTTTAAAACTTTATATCATTTCCTGCAGGAAAGAATGCAGGAATCTTCAGCATATGAGCACTGTATAAAATTATAATTAAAAGATTAATTAAACTTTTCACGTTTCAGGATCTGATAGAGAGAGTATTTTGAAGGCATGTGCCTACTTTGGGGGAAAGCTGGATATTCAGGGTCAATAATGGCATAAATCTGAAGGATGAGGGACAAGAAGAATCCTTATGGTGGGGCCTTGAGATGGTAAGAATAAGCAGATTTTAACTCAAGACAAATTAGCTCTATTGCTTATTCAAATTGAACAAAAATAAAGTTTTTAAAGTTTAAGTACTTCAAAAATTCTAAATATTTTATTTCAAAGAGTGTTATTGTTTATTGTGTTTATGGGAAGTGCAAGTTACCTTCGACTTACTGAAAGACCAACATTTCAAATGGTCTTTATGTGTAATAGTGCATTTATTTGCTTTATTTCTGTTTTGAGAATCGGTTTTAATTAAGGACTGAATTATGTTAATGAACAAAACTCATTACATAAAGACATACATCTTTCTTTCCTAGGTCAGGAGTGCTCTCCTGGGGGACACCAGTTTCTTCGGAGTCCTTATAGAAATGTCCATTTTGACTCATTGCACCTCCAACAGTCAGCTGTTCAAGACCTGATATGTGACCATTCCCTTTCCCCAGGATGGTATCGATTTCTCATCTTTGACAAACCTGCTGAGATGCCCACCAAATGTGTTGAGGTATTTCAGTTCACCACATATGCTTTTCCTTATGTGCTTTTTCATACAAGGATTTAATCTTCTTACAACCAATTTATTTGTTATGCTGAGATATTATTATTATTATTATTTTGCTTCCTGTCCCTGACCCACCCCTCAGTTCACTCGAGCTCACGACAACCACCATTCTACTTACTGTATCTATGATTATTTGTCCTTTCATGATTGGATTGATTTATTTATATGACGTTCTAAAGGTTCATCCACGTTGATGCTTGTGTCATTTTCTTCCCTTTTAAGGAAATAATATTCCATCATATGGATAGACCATGTGTTTTTTTTATCCATTATCTGTAGATGGACATCTAGGTTGATTCCACTATTTTGCTATTGCAAATAATGATGCTGTGAACATGGGTACACAAATATCTGTCCAAGTCCCTTATTTAAATTTTTCTGAGTATATTCCTGAAAGTATAATGAATGGAGCATATGGTAATTTAACATTTAACCTTTTGAGGAACCGCCATATTGTTTCCACATTGGCTGTCCTATTTTACATTCCCACCAATAACATAGGAGGTTCCAGTTTCTGGGCCAGGCTGTGGTATGGTGGTTAATGTAGCAGGATTCTACATGGACAATGGTGCAGTTTGTGTCCCAGACCCTGTGGCTTGAAAATCATTCTGGGAGCATGAGCTTGTGTGCCCAATCTTAGAAGGAAGGAGAAATGGAGGAGAAGGGATTGTGACAAGATCATTCCCAAATGACAGGGAGAGATGTTTTCTCACTTTCTCTCTTTTGCTCTCTGTCTCTCTCTCTCTTTCACTAGAGTATATGCCTCTAGCAAAAATTTTTAAAAAGGGAAGGTTCTAATTTCTTCACATTCTCACCAATATTTGTTGGTTTTGGTTTTTAAGATTTTATCATTTTTTAATAACAGTCATTCTGATGGGGGTGGACTAATTTAAATTTCAGATTGCAAGGTTTTGACTGAATTTATTTTATTCTTATTTCTTTTTCTTTGGAAAATCTTTGTTATTTTTAAAAAATTCAATTAAGATATAATCAAGAATACAAATGAAAAATACAGGATAAATCAACAATGAACTTGAAATTCTTAGGGTGACCTGAAATGTCATCATACATACTTTAATCCTAATGAACATATATAATTAAACTGTTATGTGAAATAATGTGGTACACAACAGAATTTAGTAATTTAATAATGAATATACTATTTTAAGTGCATTACTTCTGTCACTTGCTGCTTGCCACCACCTGTCTTAACTGTGGGCACTAATGATATGAAATCTACAGGCTCCACCCTCCTATTCCATGCCTAAAGAAAACTTAGCCTGGCAATGACATCTCCTAGTATTTTCTGGTCCAAAAGTGAGTACAGTGCACTTGTAGCAAATTCAAATACGGTGAAGTCACGTGACCTTGGTTCCATTGAAATTTTCTCTTCAAGTCTACAATTTGTGCAAGCAGTGTACCTTGTTTTACTGTGTAGCTGTGTACACACATGCATGGAGTTTTCAGAAACACTGTGTTTACTTTTGTCTATTTGTGATCTTTTATACATGGAATCGCATTGGATGTATAGTTCTGCAATTAGCTTTCTACAACATCCATTCTCTTGACCGTACCCTATGATGGATTCTCATTATGGCAGTGTCTTATTTAGTAAATTAGCCTGAATGGCTTCTCTCACTCAAGCAGCTTTGACAAATGCATTCTCTTTCAAAATAATTAAAAAATAAGCACAACAAGAATGAATGCAAGGCATGATTTCTGAGTATTCCTCAACTAGCTTACATTTCTTGTCAAGTAACTCCTTGAATTTTATTGAAAAGTGTAATAATCATTCTAACTTATGATTTTCAAATGCAAGTTTCCCCCGAACTTATTCATAGTCCCCATTCAACTCATGATACTGTCATGAAATAGGCATTATCTCTGCATATGACACTTTTGACCAGTTAACCTTTCAGTTCAACTCCTGTTTTTGCTATCACATTTCTATTCACATCATCTAAGGAACTATACATTATATTGACTGTAATTTTATTCTTGAGATAGATTTCCTTTATAAACCAAAACATATATATTTCTTTTTTAAAAGAGAGATTTTTGCTATAGGGCATGTGCACTCTCCAGAGAGACAGAAACAGAGAAAGAGAAAGTGAGAAATCACTCTCAAGGGAGATGGCCATACTGTAATCCCTTCTCCACTATTCTCCTTATGGGATTTTGGGCATGCATGCACACATGCTTGGTGTGAATTTCAAGCCTTAGATACGGGACTCAAACCCTGATCAACCACGTGGGAGTCCAGTGATTTAACCACTATGCCATCTTCTGGCCCCTGGAGTGAGACATCTTAGTAGAAGACTCATTTTCTTTATTGCTATATATATATATATATATATATATATATATATATATATATGTATGTATATATATATATGTGTGTGTATATGTATGTATGTACACATACATATATACATGTATGTATACACACATACATGTATATACATACATATATAATATATATGTATACATACATACATATATATATTTTTTTTTTGGAGAGGTTTTTGCTATAGGGCGTGTGCACTTGCCAGACAGAGAGAGACAGAGAGACAGAAAGTGAGAAATCACCCCCCAGGGGGGATGGCCACGCCGCAATCCCTTCTCCATTCTCCTCTCGGGATCTTGGGCATGCACGCACACGCACCCAGCGTGAGTTTAAGCCACCGGGTCCGGGACGCGAACCGTGGTAGACTACGTGGGAGTCCAGCGACATAGCCATTACACTAACTGCTGGTCCCTTTATTGCTATATATTTTGTGAGTTTTTTAGAAGAAGGAATTAGTTTTCTTTTTAAGCACTAATGTAAAAGACATTAGGAAAGCATTCAAATTTTAACAATGTTAACATTAATTTATGGCATTGTGGCTGTCTTCTTTTTTTCTATTATTATTTGCTTGTCATATTTGTAACATTTTGTTTGCCAGAAACGAAAAAAATCAGAATTTAAAAGCAAGCTTCAAGGATACTCACTGCATCTTTAAATATTTGTGTTTTTTCCTTTTGACAAAGTTAGCTATAATCAATTTTAGAATCTCACACAAACATGAAAGTGAAATGGTTTTTCTGGCTCTTTTATTTAAGATGAGCTATGCCCTATGAAGAAGTGTTTCCTGCCATCCCCCGTCAGATCCGTGGTAGCATTAGATTCTCATAGGAGCACAAATCCTGTTGTGAAGTGTGCGTGCTAGGGACCTAGGTTGAGTGCTCTTTATGAGAATCTAATGCCTAAGGATTGGAGGCCATGATGCTAGTGTAGGAGAGCAGCTGCAAATACTCTCTTATGGGTATTTGTAATTATTTCATTACATATTGCAATGTAATAATAACAGAAATAAAGTGCACAATAAATGTAATGCTCCTGAATCATGCTGAAACCATCCTTCCTTCCCTTCCCTGCTCCTGCCCCTTGGGATAATTGTCTTCCACAAAACTGGTGCCTTGTGCCAAAAAGATTGGAACCACTGTTTTAGAGTATTCAACTGGAGAATTGATAGAATTTTCTTTTTCTCTACAAGATAACACAAGTCTGTTTAAGTAAATTTTCAGTTTGTGATGTATAAAGTAATACATGAATGTTATAGAAAAACTTAGAAAATAAGGGACAAGATTGGAACATTTATTCAAAATCCAACCACACAATCATAACTATCATTAACATTTTGGTATGGTTTCTCCTTATTTAAGTTGTTTTGTAAGACTCATGTTATATGTTCAATCGTATAATATCCCTTTTTATTCATGATAGATATGGCATTAGCTGTATGTTATTATAATATCCTATGTTATACATTCATATCACTTAAGAAATAATATTATGCCATAGGTATATATCATATTTATTTAAACCATTGCCATATTTGTACACTTTCAGATTTTGCCATTATAAATAATTCTGCATTTAGCAAATGTGCACATAATCATTGTCATAATTTTACTGTGTTTCTATTTAGTAAGATGGATTTTTATAAGTAAAATTAATGATGGTTAATATCTTTTTAAGACTTTTGATACATATAGTTTTTTTATTTAAAAAAAAGCCAATAGCAGTAAATAAAAATACTTTTCCCAATATGGAATATTCTCATGTTTTCATTAGACATATATGTTTCTTTTGTGAATTATGTGTTTGTATATTGATATTTTGCTCATTTGTGGCATTAGATTTTTAAGTGAATAATCTTAGTTAAAATAAAATAAGAAACATAGTAATACAACAATAAATAAATAATGTACTAAATATAATACTATCTACAAATCACTTTCTCCTTATTTAGCTCATTTTTAAAATATCGTTAAAATTATTATTTATATCTCTATCAATCCTTCCTTTGTAAATTTTCCTTTACTTTTAAACATGGGAATACTACAATGTAAATAGTCTAACTAATGATTGTAGAACCAATGGTATATAGAAGTTGCATTATTTACATTATTTCATTTGTATCTTCCTCTAGCATTTTTAGGTGATAACATTATTATCCACCCAACATAACAAAGAAGATGTTGAATGTCTAGAAATGATCATGGATTTAGAAAATACTTCAGTTTTTCCCAAATCATATAAAGTTTCTTCTTATTTTTCCTAGAGCAGTTTTCTATTTAATTTAGTTTTATCTAGAAATTAAATTGATAATTGGCTTTAACTTTATTTTTTTTCTACCTTTCTCAACCATTAGTCCATCACCAGATTTTGAATACCTCTTTATTCCCTAATTTGTGTTGCCTCATGAGCTATGCATTAATTTCTTATATATACTATTTCCAGCAATTCTTCAAGAAATTTACAGAATCAGTTTCTTTGTCCTATTTGTTAAGATCATTTCAGCTGGACTAAGAATATATCACCTATTTTAGTACATTATCTGACTTTGAATTTCTGTTTATATTACACATGTAGCAAATGGAATAAAGGTATTTATACTGAATAAGATTGTGTTAATTATGAAGTGTCTATCCTTAGGTTTAGTATTCTTTAAAATGACCTTTTCTTATAAAGTACAGAAACAAGATTTTAAAAAATGACTGGCAATTTAATATTTTAAAGGTTGTTAGAAGAAAATGCAACGTTGATTTCTACCATGCATGAAGATAATTTAGATTGTCCACTTTTATTTTCTTTGATGCAAAAGATGAATCACTGCGGAACTCAGGCCCCCATCTGGCTGTCTCTGAGAGATTCGGAAACACTGCCTCCTCCTGGAGAGATTAAGCAACTGACAGCTTGTGCTACGTGGCAGTTTTTTTTCAGCACTGCAAAAGACTGCTGTCTCTTTCAAATCCCAGTATCTGTAAGAAATTGTGGAAAATTTTTTGTGTACTTACTGCAACCCACTCAGGGATGTATGGGCTATTGTGCAGAAGGTAAGAAAACATGAATAATATGTCTGAACTACTAATTGTGGAACTGTGTCGATATGTTTGTGCCGTTCTCTGGATAGCTTATTTATTCAGAGTTCATGCAAATCTCAGTAACAGACCTGGTCTAGTTATTGTCACACTGAAACTCAATTCATGGCTGAAATTGGCCAAATTCATTTAGGATTTCTTGCCAAGATCTTAAAGTCTTGAATGGTATTTGTTTATATAAAAGTATCAAATCAGACTTTTTACCATTGTCCCAATGAACACAACAATTGTGTTAAATATTCTTTGACGTTCTCCTTTAACAAAGGGATGAAGGATGGTGAGTAAAAGTTATGAGAGTATGTATTTAGTATTATTTCATTTGCGAGTATTGGTTGAAAATTAATTCCAGGCAGGACCAGCAGTTAGCATAATGGCTATGTCGCTGGACTCCCATGTAGTCGACCGCAGTTAGCGTCCTGGACCCGGTGGCTTAAACTCACACTGGGCGCATGTGCCTGCGTGCCCAAGATCCCGAGAGGAGAATGGAGGAGAAGGGATTGTGGCGTGGCCAGCCTCCCTGGGGGGTGATTTCTCGCTTTCTGTCTCTATGTCTCTCTCTGTCTGTCTGGCGAGCACACGTGCCCTATAGCAAAAACCTCTTAAAAAAAAAAAAAAAAAAAAAAAAAAAAAAAAAAAAAAAAAAAAAAAAACTGGATTTCACAGTACTGTCCTAAAGTCAACTTGTTGATATTGACAGATTTATCATGGATCTGTAGTATATTAACTTTTGCTAAAGGTGGGTAAGTACTATCATGGAAAGCTTTGTATTATCTTTGCAACTATTTTGTAAATTTAAATTATTTTAGATTAAAATGTTTATCACAAAATAAAAATAAAACGTAAAATAGAATCATTTTTGGAAATTAATATGTTATAAGTTTTTTAGAGAGATTTTTGCTATAGGACACTTATATTCATCAGAGAGACAGAAAATGAGAAATCACTCCCTTCCCTCCCACAGAGGGAATGGCTATGCCCCAATACCTTCTCTTATTCACCTTTTGAGATTTGGGGCATACACTCATATGCATCCAGTGTGAATTTCAAGGTACCAAGTCCAGGACTTGAACTGTGGTTGGCCATGTGGGAGTCCAGTGCCTTAACCACTAAACCACCTGCTGACCCAATGTGTTATAAATTTTAAAAATTTACCAATGCAGTAGAAATGTACCGTCAGCGCTGCTTTCTTACAAAGAGTACCTGGAGAAATTCTCTTTGAAGGTCATTAATTTAAGGTGAGCTCTAAATGAGGCGAATGAGGCAATGATGGAAAGGTTGCAGGGGATGTGGGCATTCTGGCTAGGAAGAATAGCAAATGCAAATATTCATGGGTAGGTGTGAAAATAGCAGTTCATGGAACTGACGGAGAAACAAAGTGGCAGAATTGGAGTAGGTAGGTCAGTCATAGGAGATGAGGTCAGTGAAGTGTAGTGAAGAGACAGCAACTGTAAGATCTGAAGTCTAGTAAGAACTTAGGTATAATTATAACTGCAGTTATAAGATTTTTTAAATCGATGAGTAATATGATCTGAGGATTGTATTTAAAAATATTAAAATGTTAAATGTGGGACCAGCAGGTGGCATGGTGGTTAAGGCACTGGCTCTCACATGGTAGACTTTGTGATTCAAATCCTGGACCAGGCAGATTGAAAAACATGCCAGACATGTGTGCCCAAAATCCCAAGAAAATGAAGGAGAAGGGATTACAACATGGACATCCCCTCTGTGTGTGTGTCATGGAGGGAGTGGGGTGATTTCTCATTTTCCCTCTTTCTCTGTCTCTTTCTGGTGAGCATACATGCCCTAAGGTAAAAAATGCTCTAACATTTTTTTAAAAATGTATTAAATGTAGAAGACACAGCTAACTCCCTTTAGGAAGCTTATTTGGAAAAAGCTTATTACAACTACCTTAGAAGCTCATCTCTCTCTTTAAAAGCAGTCTGTAGAATGTCATTTTTTTAACTGATTTTATTTTCCATTTTTTAATTTTATTTCCTTTTTTGTATATACATTCAATTGCATTGTTTAGCTTACAATGTGAGCATTTCAATATGTGAACATTTCTCCCCAGTCCCATTGATCAAAATATCTTCAACCGATAACACCACACTTCCTCTTCCCGTCAATGATCTACCTTCGTGTCCCCCTGGAAAACACTGGGGAAACTCTGGGAGACATTGGTGTAGGGAAAGACTTCTTAAATAAGACCTTCAAAGCACAGTCAATCATCCCCAAAATAGACAAGTGGGATTACATCAGACTAAGAAGTTTCTGCATGGCAAAAGACACAGTAATTAGTGTGAATCGACAGCCCTCAGAATGGGAAAATATTTTTGTAAATTTTGCATCAGATAAGGGACTGATAACCAGAATACACAAGGAACTAAAGAAGCTGTTTGGAAAAAAGACGATCAATCCCATTAAAAGATGGAAGAAGGAGTTGAATAAAACACTCTCTAAAGATGACATATGAATAGCCAAAAGGCATATGAAAAAATGTTCAACATCCCTCATCATAAGGGAAATGCAGATAAAAATAACAATGAGGTACCACCTAACCCCAGTCAAAATGTCTAAGATTAAAGAAACAAAAAATGATAAATGTTGGTGGGGGTGTGGTGAAAGAGGAACTCTTTTACACTGCTGGTGGGAATGTAAATTGGTCCAACCACTGTGGAGAATAATTTGGAGATTCCTCAAAAATCTGCAAATAGATCTACCATATGATCCAGTAATCCCATTCCTTGGTATCTACCCAAAGGACAGAAGAATTCTTCATTGGAAAGGTGCTTGCTCATCGAATTTTATTGCAGCACTATTCACGATTGCAAAGTGGAACCAACCCAAATGCCCTCGTATGGAGGAATGGATTGAAAAACTGTGGCACATATACTCTATGGAATACTACTCAGCCATAAAAACCAAGAAAACCCTGGCTTTTGACAGAAAGTGGAAAAACATGGAAGATTTACTGCTGAGTGAGGCAAGCCAGGCTATGAAGGAGAGACATTGTATGTTCCCACTTAACATATAATGAAGGACATTTGTAGAATGTCATTTTATACTTAGATATATGCCACAGTCCGTCAATAGCTCCTATATGTAGCTCTTGGGTAAATCACAATTGGTCAGTAATATTTTCTTTAAAAATCACCAGAATGGCAAAAATTAGAGAATAAAGTTTCACTTTAACAATATTCTCATGAAGATGCTTTGTTTCTTATATTTCACATAATTTATCTACCCTTAGAGACTCCTAGAAGCCAAATAAGAAAAGGAACATTAATGCAAGACTGTACTTACAACCAATGTCATTTAAACAAAAAATGTATTTATTGGGTTGTCAGGAAAGTCTTGATACATTTTTGCATAGAAAAATAGAAAAACATATCATGACTTTTCCAACAACCTAATACATATTCTTTGTAAGAAAGCAGCCCTGACAGTACATTTCTACTGCATTGGTAAATTTTTAAATATGTATATATATATTTCACACTGTCTATATTAAAAATCTTCCTGCAGCAAGCCTTCTAGAGGCTGTTGCATTAATATAATAGAGAGATGGTGGTGACTTATAGGGGATGGGAGTAGAAATGGCTTAGACTAGTGGCAAAGGAAAGAGGGTATTGATGTATTTTGGAGCCAGAGCTTGTGTAATGGCTGTGGAAGAAAATGGAAACAGAAGAATCAAGAACAATGTCTGTTTTGCTTTGGTTTAGTTTGGTTTCTAGGTTTGAGGGTTTTGATTTTTTTTTTAGAGGTTTTTGCATTAGGGTGTGTGTGCTTGTCACAGAGAGAGAGAGAGAGACAGACACAGTGAGAGAGACGAACACAGTGAGAGGGAAAGCAAGAACCCACCCCTCAGGGGAAATGACCACATGACAATCCCTTCTCCGTTCTCTTCCCAGGATCTTGAGCAAGCATGCACGTGCACCCAGTGTGATTTTAAAGCCCCTGGATCTGGGACTCAAATTGTGGTTGGCCATGTGGGAGTTGAGCAATATAACCGCTGTATCATCTGCTGGTCCCTGTTTGGTTTTGCTTAAGCAACTAAAATGAAGAAGAGTGTAGCACAAACACATCAAGTTGGAGAGAGAAAAGAATCAACAGTTCTGTTTTGAACTGTACCTAAGAGAGGACATGCCATACATATACAAGCAGCCAGTATATACTGGACTCATGAGCTTGACACTGACCATGATGTTGTTTAAGAATACAGTGGAATATGGACTTTTGATAGTGCCCATAAAACATCATCATGGAACTCACCATAGATAATTGAACTTACTGATGTTTTTTTTTTCCTCTGTACTCAACTATGACTATAAACCCTTTGGGGGAAAAAAAAAAAAAAAAGAAAAAGACAATGTGCCCTTTACATCAGGGTCTCATGATCTCCTATCCTGATAAAATAGGAACACAACAAATGCATATTTGATAGTAGTGTTTAATAGAACTCCTGACTCAGTTCCTTAGATGCTGGAAATTTAAAACAGCAAGCAACCACTAATGGCATTTTTTCTTGGACTATTTAGCTATTTAGATAATGCTAAAGTTGGTAAGTTCAGGGCTTATTCTGTAGTTTTGAGAAAAGGTTGAGTATGCTTATGTGTAACCAATTATGGGAAGAAACCAACCCCCACTGTGTAATCTGGGCTCAACGTTATGTAGGAGACTAAAAATGCTGGAGAAAATGCTGACTAGTGTTATCAAACTAGACAAAGACTTGATTCAGCAAAATATAATAATTACATGGAAAATGCTTCTGAACATTTTCATCCTGAAGCTGTTAGACTTCCCAGACTAGCAAATTAAATAGTTTAGTTGAGTATTGTGATAGTTAAAATGAAACATCATTTTAGGCTTTAATATATAATATATATAATAAGTGCTCAATCTTGAAAATAATTTTGCTCATCATGGCTATGGAATTTGAACCACTATTTTTAATCTTTTATTTTATTAATCAATAAAGGATGTGTGTACTCTCCAGAGAGAGACAGAGAGATAGAGAGGGAGGAAGAAAGCACTCTCAGCTGGGCATGGTCATACCTCAGTCCTTTTTTCCCCATCTCTTCATCCTGTTGATATTTTGGACACAAGCAAATATACCTAGCATGTTTTTCAAACTGCTAAAACCGTGTGGAATCTAGCTTCCTTAACTACTAGGCTTTGGGGCCAACTCATCGTACTGTTAAAAAAAATAGATTCTTTTTTTAAGTTTCTAGCATCCTTACATCTTGAAAATATGTCTCGTAATTCCAACAAAAATAATATGCATTTTCTCCTGTGATTAAGTATTTCTTTGAGTTGAAAATGCAAAATAATAATTTCAGTATTTGTTTTGGTTTAAAATTCACTATTTTTTCTCAAAAACAATGACAAACACCTCAATTTCACATTCTGTTCTTACAACATTTCCAAATGGCTTCCAAAATTGATGTAAATATATCACTATTGTCAAAAATCTCTTAGCAAATAAGGCATTATTACCTATTTACATGAGAGTAGAGACTAAGAAAGATACTTTTCTCAACATATCATTTTATTATTTCATTGTTTTTGGAATACATGCTACATTTATGGGAAATGGAATTGTTTGCCCAGTAATTGTTCTATCACTCAAAAAGAAATAATACAAAGTTTATATTTACTAATAAGATGAAATAATAAACTTACAAAGTTTATTAATTCAAGGAAGTATTTATTTATTGTCAGTATTTCGCAAGTTTAATAATGTACTAATTAGTTTGCACATCTATATTGTTGGATTCATGCTTATTTCCTAACCACCACAGCAGGTCCTTGGTCTAGAGGGGTGAACAAAAAATCCAAGTAGTTGCGTGGATGTAGTTGCAAGTCAGGCTTGCATATCCATGCAACTACAAATTACAATTGATGGTATTAATGAAAAGATTAGAAGTTGCCATAGAAGAGAACACTGGTGCTGAGGGGGAGATATAATTTTTAAGAAAGGTCACCAGAGAAAGCTTCTACTAGCGAAAGAACATTATGCTGAGAGAGGGGGATCAGTCGTCCTTGGTCAGACAAAGATTAAGGGGAAGAATACCCCAGGCAGCAACAGCACATGACAGGCCTCTAGGCCATCAGAGTGTGGTATGCTCACAAGTGAAAGCAGGTCAGAAATGTTGGATCTTAATGAGGGAGAGTGCCCCAGCCTAACAAAGCGGGGACTGGGGGTGTGATCCCGAGTGGGAGCGGTGGTGGATTTGGAAAAGACAAAGATATTGTCACACAAGTAGAAAAAAAGCTAGAATTGGTGGTCCTGGTGTCTCCTGTGGCACTGAGTTGTTCCCAGGTTTATACTTTTATAGCGCAAAGCCAGGTATTTTTCTAGAATCAACTACAACTGTGGAGTTTCTAGTGTCTCGTGGTTCTGAACAAGCCTCCCCCGGCCTTCTCTGGCTAACACACAACTTTCTTCAGTCTACACTGCCCTGTAGTGCAGATTTATTAGAGCTTCTACTTGCCCTGCAACATCAGCACCAAGACCATATCCACTTTAAAGGTCACTGCCCGGGACCAGCCTCGGCAGTGGGGGGTGGCTCGTACACAGGAAGGCGACACGGGTGATCAGGAACAAAAAAATTAGACTGAGACCTCATTGCCCTTTTGCATGTTCTCAGCCGGCCACAGCCAGAGCCAGCTCCAGGCTGCAGCCCGTGGCTAATAAGACATGCATATTTATTGAGGGAGGTTTAGGAAGTAAAGGGGGTGAGGGGTAGTAAAAAACCCACTCTAAGGAACAGCGTATACAAAGCATGGAAACAATAATTATAAAACATGCTCTTTGTCTTGTCAGATTAGTTAAAAATCAATCCCAGTTTTTAGGATGAGGAAGTCCGTTTGTCTGTTGTATCTTCTTCTTAGATCTTGATTACTGGGAAGGGTCTTTTGAAGAGGGAGCTTGCAGGATGTTTGATAGTTTCAGTCCCGGGCCAGGGTGGTAACATTGCTGGTTGCAAAGACCTAGATAGAAATCTTGTCTTGTTAAGTAAAGACACAGTTAATATATGGGGGATGATGTCTCGCTTTCTGTCTCTCTTTCTCTGTCTTTCTGGCAAGCACACACACCCTATAGCTAAAACCTCTCAAAAAAAAAAAAAACTGTCACAACAAATAATGCCATAAAATATAGTCATTTTGACAGAAATGTTATTGTTTACATTGAATTAAAAAATGCAAAATTTTAAATTTGCATTTTATGACACTCCTTCAAAACTTAAAATATATCCTCTTTTGTTAATATCATTACCATACACCACACTCAACTTTTCCACCTTGATTTAAAATTACCTCTCTCATTGTCTACACTCAAGTCCTCCAAATATGCAGGGAGGAGGAATTTCTGGGAGACAGTTGTTATTCTTTTCTCTTTTTTTCAATGTTGGAGGGTACATATGCACATGAGAGAGAAGGAAATAGAGAAAGCACCCCCAAATGGTGCCTGTTCATGCCAAAATTCTTTTCCTCAAATTCTCCATCAGGATCCTGGGCATGTGTATACATGAGCACACATGCCTTGTAGCAAATTAAAATAATAGTAATAAATAAAAGTAAATAATTATTTTAAAAAAGGAATTTCTTTTTCTAGTTTATCAAGTATCTGGATTGTGCATTGGTGATAGTAAATTGGCCACTTTACAGTGTCAAGCTGAGGTCTCTGTGATTTGCTAATCTTTTCTTTCATGGTGACAAGATGAAGCTTAATTATTAGCCTTTCTATTTGCATTACAGACAGGATAAAAGAAAAAGCTGAAAAAGGGAAAGGGGACTGTGCTAACTGAAACTTATTCCCTATTAAGGAGCTTATTTAGAAAAAGCCCCATCACAACTACTTTAGAAGGCTCATCTCTACCTGCAAAGGCAGTCGCTGAAATGACATTTTTTCACTTAGACATATGAATACCCTCAGCTGATAGCTCCTTTTTGGCTCTTGGGTAGGAAGACAGTAGTCAGTAATATTCACTTTAAAAGTCACCAAAATGGAGGTCAGCACGTAGCATAGTGGTTAAGGTGCTGGATTCCCAAGTGGCCAACCGCAGTTTAAGTCCTGGACCCAGCGACTTGAAACTCACGTTGGGCATGTGTGTGTGCCCAAAGTCCCCAGAGGAGAATGGAGGAGGAGAGATTGCGGCATGGCCATCTCCCCTTGGCGGGGATTTCTCACTTTCTGTCTGTCTCTCTCTGTCTCTCCAGCAAATGCCTATTTATGTGCCCTATAGCAAAAGTCTCTCTCTCAAGAAAAAAAAAAATGTCACCAGCCCTTGCCTGGTGGTTAAAAAGCTGGATCATATTTGGCCAACTATGTGGTTAAAATCCTGGACTCTGGCATGGGAAACATGCTGGGCACATGTGTGTGCATGCCCAAAATTCCCAAAAGAGGAGGAAATGGAGGAGAAGAAATTGTAGCATGACCACTCAACATGGGAAGTGGTTTCTCTCTTTCCTTCTCTCTAGATCTCTATATCTCTCTGGCAAGCACATGTGACCCTTGCAATAAAAAAAAAAAAGTCAATTCTGCTCAAACTGTTATGTTGTTCCAAAACAATTCTAATCAATATGTCAACAAACTTTTTTCTGTGGAAATTGACAAACTACTTCAACATTGTGTATAGAAATACAAAGTACTTATAATACCTAAAACTACTTTGAGAAGAAAAAAAAAATCAAACCACTTATACTCCCTGACTTTCAAACTTATTCAAAAGTTATAATAAAGTAGACTGTGGTATTTGTATCAGGATAGGTAAATAGACCAATAGAAAATAATGGAGAGTTCACAAACAGACCAATACACATAGAGTAAATCGATAATCCAGCAAAGGAACAATGCCAAATCTATAGAAAAAGGATTGCATTTTTGACAAATTGGATATTCACTTGCAAAAACAAAACAAAACAAACTTTGATTAATATTTCTCAGCAAAAAGTAAAAACACATGACAAGCAGAAAAACAAAAACTTTACAATCATCAGAGACCCAAATATAAAGAGTATTTTCACTTATAGGTGAGTAAGTTTTCAACTCCTTTACATAAATATGAAGGGCAACCTTTTTTTTTAAATGTTTTTGCCTTAGGGTGTGTGTGCTTACCAGAAAGAGAAGAGGAAGAGAGAGAGAGAGAGAGAGAGAGAGAGAGAGAGAGAGAGAGAAAGTGAGAAATAACTCCCCAAGGAGGATGACCATGCCACAATCTCTTCTCTTTCATTCTCTTCTCAGGATTTTGGGCACACATGCACACATGCACACATGCACACATGCCTGGTGTGGTTTTTAAGCACCAGGTCCAAGCATGATCAAACATGTAGGAAGCCAGTGCCTTAACCACCATGCTACCTGCTGGCCCCAGGATCATGATTTCTGTATTGTATGGTAAGAATCTGTTTGGTTTTATAAGGAACCACAGAACTGTCTTTCATGGTAGCTGAACCATTTTGCACTCCCACCAGTCAATAATGAGCTTCTGTCCTGGACCCAGTGGCTTGAAAATCACGCCAGGTGTGTGTACGAGTATGCCCAATATCCCAAGAGGAGAATGGAGGAGAAGGGATTTTGGTATGGCGATTCCCCTGGGAGGTGATTTCTCACTTTCTATCCCTCTGTCTTTGCCTTTTTGTGTCTCTCTGGTGAGCGCACAGGCTCTATAGCAAAACTAAACATTAAAAAAAAAAAGATAGAGAAAGAAGAAAGAAAACAAGATTCTATCAATCATTGTTTTGAAACATGATTCCTTTATTATCTCAATTTTATTTAATCTTTAAAAAGGAAAAAAATTACAAAAAATTAAGCAACTAAAAAAAACATAGTCCATATTAAAATACACTTCTTTAAGGAATCGTTATCTTGGATATATGTCGATTTATATCTTTTATCTAAGTTGTCTAAATATACAAATCTTAATCTTTTGCAGCTGTTTCTGGTATAGAAGTAAACCCATGTGGCCCTGATGAAATTGAAATCGGAGGTGACTGTGTTCGTAAGTATCACATTTTGTTTATTAATGATGTATTTGGAAACCAGTGATTTTGACAGGTATTTATGTGACTTTAGATGCTGAATTATGCTAATACGTGACAATGCCACAGTCTGGTGGGAATCAAAAATTAAAATAACTTTAAGAAATGTAACTTTAAGAAACAGCCCTAGAGTTGGCAGAGGTGGAGAGAGTTGCGTGTATCAGTTTCATGAAAAAATTCGGTAATTCATGTCCACATTCTTATAAATCCACATGTATTTTTACCTATAAATTATACTTTTACTTAACTACCTTGGAGAGCTATTTAAAAGTGTGTAAGCGCAATATTTATAATCGTATTTTTGTTTTCTTTCTTTTTTTTTTTTTAATTGCTAGAGGGCATGTGTGCTTGCCAGAAGGTATGTATCCTTTCCAGAGAAAAAGACCCCCCTGGGGTGATTTCTCACTCTCTCTCTCTCTCTCTCTGTCTCTCTGTCTCTCTGTTTCTCTTTGGCAAGCACTTGTGCCATATAACGAAAACAAAAACAAAAATCAACAAAAAAAGACGGTTATAATAATCTCAAAATAAATCACTCTCGAGTTGCCCTCCATGCCTTATTCCAACTACTAATAGATTTTCTTTTTCTTTTATTATATTCTTTCCCCAAGCTATTGTTAAATCTGAATATCTCAGTTTATTTAGATACTATTATTTAAGTAATTAAAAGAATAAAAATAGTTCTTAATATAATAACATTGGATATAAAATATATTTATTTGTTTTGGCAATTAATTTTGGAAAAAACACATGCTACAAAATATTACACAAAATTTGGGGAAGTAACTCCTGAATGAAAATATTGAGTCAAAAGTCAATATACAGGGACCAGCAGTTAGCGTAATGGCTATGTCGCTGGACTCCCATGTAGTCGACTACAGTTCGAATCCTGGACCCAGTGGCTTAAACTCATGCCAGGCGCATGTGTGTGTGTGCCCAAGATCCCAAGAGGAGAAAGGAGGAGAAGGGATTGTGGCATGGCTATCCCTCCTGGGGGGTGATTTCTCGCTTTCTGTCTCTCTGTCTGTCTGTCTGTCTGGCAAGCGCATGGACCCTATAGACAAAAAAAAATCTTCAAGAAAAGAAAAGTCAATATACAAAGCTTCATGATAAAAGAGAAAACATAGTAACAATTTAGTACATGCTATTATTAGAGTTGACAATTACAATTTTCAAGCAGAAATAATGTATCTGTTATTTTAAAAGTACATTTTGGGGACAACTCCATGGCATAAAGATTAAGGCGCTGGATCTCATGTGGCTAATGGAGCAGTTCGAGTCCCAGATTCTGTAACTTGAGAAGCACGCTGGGCACATGCACACATGCCCCAAATCCAGAAAGGTAGGAAGATGGAGGAGATAGGATTGCAAAGGAAGTATTCCCAAAGGATGGTGCTTCATTCTCTCCCTCTGACTCTCTGTATGTCTCCCTCTGGTGAGTGCACTCACCTGCTAGCAATATTTGGATATATGTATATATATTTTTAAAACAAATTTTTTTCAAACAATTTTGTGTTGTTGCAAATAATGTCCAATTCACACAGATTGATGATGCTATTTTTTATAATTGCCAGAGGGTATATGCTCTGGCTGGAGAAATACAGAGAGAAAGAAAGAGAGGGAGAAAGTTCCTCTCAATATGTGGTTCCCATAATCTCTTCTCAATGACTCCATTCTGCTAGAATTTTAGACATGTAGACAGACACACACACACACCAGCATATTTTGCAAGCTGGGATTCCAACCATTCTCAGCCATGTGGGATCTGGCTCTGTTAACCACTATGCTACAAGGCCAGGCCAGTAGATGCAATTTAAAATACTGATTTCAAGATTTTAATTGTAATAAATTATTTCCTTCAGGTGTTTGTTAGCTATTATTCCTAATAAGCATTTCTGTAGTTTTTTTCTCTGTATAGAAATAAATTCAATTTTTTTTTTGCTAGTATATTTAAGGAAATCTTTTTTAAAAAATCAGACATGTAGCGGCCAGCAGACAGCATAGTGGTTAAGGTGCTGGACTACCACATGGCCAAACTCGGTTCGAGTCACAGACCCAGAGGCTTATGTGTGTGTGTGTGTGTGTGTGTGTGTGTGCCCAAAAAATCCTGAGAGTAGAATGGCTAGAAGGCATTGTGTTGCTATCCTCCTTGTGGAGTGATTTCTCACTTTTTATCTCTCTCTGTCTCTCCAGAGAACACACACACTTTGTAGCAAAAATCTCTCCAAAAGAAAAATAAAACATGTATTCAAAAGTAGTGTAATATTTACTTCAAATTTGAATTTGAACATTGATCTAATGTCTAAACAGTTTAGCAATATATTCACTAATTAGGTTCATTTGAAAACAATTAGTCCTTAGGGCTTTGGCATATGATGTCTAACAAAATAACATTTTTAAATTTCAAAAACAACACTTCATCCACAGAAGAGATCTCAGGTGAAGGTCCCTCTGAATTTTCCAAAATCAACATGACAGCTGAAAAATGAATTTTGTGACATTATAAAATGATCATGTACATAATAGACAAATAATTTATATATATTAATTTTATTTTAGGTGGTATCAACCATGTTATTGAGAGGTTTGGGGGTTTGTTGAAGACGTGCTGAGGAGGGCATGGCCAGCCAGTTTGTTCATGGCCTGGCAGTTGAGAAGGAAAATTTTAGAACATGTTTTAAATCTTACTTTAAAAACTTACTCAGACATTTTCTTTTTTCCAAAAAGAACAAAACAAAAAATTAATTAGAAACCTTTCTGACCCCAAAATTGCTTTAATTTTGCAAATGCCCAGAGTTAAAAATCATAAAATCTTTTTATGAGTTCCTAAACTTCCAATATTTTTTTAAGAATTATTTTATTTAACTTTATTTATTATTATATAATTATTATTTTTCAGTTTGATCAGAGAGAGAGAGAGAGAGAGAGAGAGAGAGAGAGAGAGAGAGAGGAAATGAGAAAGCAAGCCACCGGGTCCGAGACTTGAACCGTGGTCAGCCATGTGGGAGTCCAGCGCCTTTAACTACCAAGCCACTTGCCAGCCCCATAAACTTCCAATATTTTAACCCCAGAAAAATGGAAAGAATAAAACTGTTGTTGAACACGATGTATTTCACTAAGACAGAATAATCACCTCTGCAATGAGCAGCTCTTTCAACCAACAATAATGGAGAGTTGAGTTGTGAGAATAAATTATGAGAGTAAAAGAGTAAGTCATTTGATTTTAAATTATAGTGACTATTTTCCTTTATAACCAAGAATTATAATGCATACAAACTTAATTTTATTTATTTCAGACCAAGAAATTAGTCTACTATCAATATTCATGTGATTAGGGGTCAAAATATGAATGTGCTACTTTGCTAACTGCTAGAGAATAACCACTTTTTTGATTTTATCTTGTTTTTCATGAAGGTAAATCCCAGAGTTATAGGTTTGTGTGTTTTTCCTGTAAGGCAGTCTTTCTTCTTTGAGAATCCTGACTATGGATTATGCACTTTCTCCCACCAGGCCAGCTGTCTGCCTCATTGCCACCTGCGCCTCCAGGAAGGCCAGAGGTTGTGGTGGAGTCGATTGAGTCCAAGCTTTTCTGTAGGTGTTCTTTTGATGTATCCCCTACAAACGACTCAGTTGGATTTCTCATAGCTTGGTCTAGACTTTCTTCTCAAGAAATCAAAGAGGAATTGAAACAAGAGACCACAGTTCAGGCATTCTCTCGTTTAGAATTTGATGGCATAAATCTCAGACTTGGAGATAGGGTATGTTCAAACAGATTGAATTTTCTTTCTTTCTTTTTTTTAAAATGAATGTATTGACTTTAAAACACAGTATTTTAAAATATTATCCTAAAAGTAGATTTCATACCCAGAATATACAATTTTAATGTTTTTCTTTTCGTATTTTTCTTTGGCAATTGTGCCAATTCTAGTGATAACTGGATGAAGAAACAGAGAGACAGAGAGAAATCACTTCTGGGGGGATAGCAATGCCACAGTCCTTTCTCCTCCATTCTCGTCTTGAGATTTTGGGCATGGAGGCACACACACACACATATGCCAAGCATGAGTTTCAAGTAGCCAGGTTCAGAACTTAAACAGTGGTTGACCATACGGGAGCTCAGCTCCTTAAGTACTATGCCACCTGCTGCTGCTGCCTCCCCAAAAATAAATTAAAAAAAATAATGATACTATCTTTATCCACTTTTAAATATGTCTTAATTAAAAAGCCTACTACATATTAACATAAGTTTGAATAAACAACATTTTATAATGTTGAAATTTTTCTTAACTTTTAAGTGTTTAAATTACTTAGCTCTTTTATCACTAATGCTCTATGTACAAAAATTAAAGAATCGAAAGATAATAACTTATACCTTTTTCATAATTTTATTGCTAAATAATTGTTTGTTAACTCTATTCATAGATATTTTGCAGTGTTTCTATCTTTTTCCTGGAGAAACCACATATACAAAGTTTAGCCATCGAAAGCCAAGAATTTTTTGCAGGCATTAAGGTATGTAGTGGGGATGGATCAGAAAGATTATTCCTCTGGAATTGTGTTTCCCAAACTGTGATTTGTCCATGATGGTTTCTGGACCGCATCACAGACCTAATCATACTGTGGAGACCCAGGAGTCTATATGAGAGGACTTCAACACATTTGTGGAAAAGTAAAATTAAAGTATGAGTTTATTTTGGGCTGAATTTTTTTTGAAACCCATACATTGCTTTTATGCACCAAAATAAACTTGCACTTCAATTCCTTTTATACAAGAACTTTTTGAAGTCCCCTTGTTCTTCAAGAATAACCCTAGTAATTAATGCACAAGGTGTTTTAGGACCTTTTTAGTGAACTAAATTTGGGATATACTTACATTTTAAAAAAGAAATAGCTCGAATAAAAATAAAACAAAATCTTTATCCCTGTACTTCATCCCATTCTGTAACTAAAAACATTTCATTATTTATGTATCATGCATTTTGGAAGACAGGTACCATGACAAGGATTAGAACCTCTGACTAGAGTACAATTGATCCAGAGCTCTGGACATTATCAGCTACAAAAACTGAGCTAACTAAACAGTGCAGTATGTTTAGTTATTTGTGGTAGCATTGGGGTCCCACAATCTGTTAAGTCATTCAAGCAGATAAACAAAAGTGAAAAGGAATTCAGAAGTGATGGAAGAGGAAGTAGTATTGGGAGGTTCAAGCAGGCAAACACTGTGAAGCTGGGAGGTCTCACCCACAGGACTGAAGCTTGACCTAAACCCACAGGACTCAGGATCAGGATAAAACCTGGTCCATTCATACACAATAGAGACCAAGAAAAAAAAAGAGAAAAATGGACTAGGTTGTCAGAATAGCATAACCACATGGAAGTGGGGAAGGAGAGCTCAGATATTCTGAGCACAGGGACCTTTCCATCAGCATGGCTAAGTACTCAGCAGACGTGTCAAAGGTCAGTGATCAGCACCAGGTAATATTTTTTGTAAGGTTAGCAGGGAGAGTATTCTGTGCTAAGAACATCTGTTTTGAGAGCTAGCCAAGATTTTGAGCCTGCCTTAAAAAAAATAATACTAGGAAAAAAATAATAATAATACTAGGGACCAGTAGTTAGCATAATGGCTATGTCGCTGGACTCCCACGTAGTCGGCTGCGGTTCGCGTCCCAGACTCGGTGGCTTAAACTTAGGCCGGGCGTGTGTGTGCGTGCCCAAGATCCTGAGAGGAGAATGGAGGAGAAGGGATTGCAGTGTGGCCATCCCCCCGGGGGTGATTTCTCACTTTCTGTCTCTCTGTCTCTCTCTGTCTGTCTGGCGAGCGCACGCGTCCTATAGCAAAAACCTCTTCAAAAAAAAAGAAAAAGAAAAAAAAATACTAAATTCTTGCCTAAAGAAAAAAAGTGTAAGCTGAAATAAGGCAAGTCCTAGATTGCAGTACTCAGTAAATACAGCTGTGGAACGCAGAGGCTGAGAAATACGCTGAGTGGAGAGGTATTTCTGGTGACAACGATCATTTGATTTAAGTATTAAGAATCCTTAAATTTCTATTTAAGCTTTAAGAATAACAAGACTCCTCCATTAGTGTGTCAATAAACATTAGCAAAAATTTAAAGAAAATAGCAATATTTCTCAATTCCTCAGTGTTAAGTGTAGAACCAGATTCTCCAAGGCAGGCTTGGGTGAGACTTGCTCAACATGTATTAGGGAACAAAACTGAGTCCAAACCTAGAAAAATGCAGAGCTTCGTGTACTTCTCTGCCTAGAGCTTATATTTTCATGTGTTCATTGTAACTGGTCTTATTTAGTTAAAAACTCCAGTTCTTTAGTTCTTTTTTTTTTTATTTTTTTTTTTTGAGAGGTTTTTGCTATAGGGAGCGTGCGCTCGCCAGAGACAGAAAGCGAGAAATCACCCCCCGGGGGGGATGGCCACGCAGCGCTGCAATCCCTTGTCCTCCATTCTCCTCTCGGGATCTTGGGCACACATACACACGCACCCGGTGTGAGTTTAAGCCACCGGGTCTGGGACTCGAACCACGGTCGACTACGTGGGAGTCCAGCGACATAGCCATTATGCTAATTACTGGTCCCAAAACTCCAGTTCTTAAGTTATTACTAGTTCGTTGCCAAAAGACGAGCTACTGGGAAAATTCACTTTTAAAAGTATAGCTTAGAAATAAGTCCTATTTTAACATAATTGCTCTACATATTTTCTTATACCAGTTACAACCTGAATTGAGCACTATATCAGAAGATGGGAAAAAATATCAATTGAGGATTGAGAGCACAATTCCAATTATTTGTTCTGAATTCAGTGAACTTGGTCAAGAATGCAAAATTTCATTAAAACTGAAAACTATTGATCAAGGTACTGTAATAAATTAATTTTATTATTAGATTTTAAATTATAATAAAGTATTTTTTTCTGCTAGAAAAAAAATCACTGGTGTTTACTCATATAATCAATTACATTGCATGTTTATATCAAATTATAGCTCTATCATATTAATAATATCAGACTGAATTTATGATTTCCAAAACAATTCACATTTATCCCTTCTTGATTCAAGGCATAAATAAAAAAAAGAAAAAAAAAATGAGCAACTGCCTCCCTATATTCTTTCTCCTCTCTTCATTTTCCCCCAGATTTTTTCTCCCTTCTCATCTTCCTATTTATTTTTCTCTTTGCTTTGTTTTCAAAGGCTGAAGAAAAAACTGTTCTTTAAGATTTTCTAAATTATCCTCAGTGAGAGGTGTGAAAAGTTATTCCAAAAGTTGTCCCATTAAACACAGATCTCATAATTCATTCTTTACACTTCTTCTCCTAACGTAAGCATATATTTGGAATCTTTTTGTTTTAAAATTCTTCCACTTAAATGACTAATTATATAGACATCACGCTGCATGGCCACTTATAAGTCACTGTCATAGCCACATGGAGAGAGCAGAAATCTTCCCACAAAACATGATGAAAATAGAAGAAAAGTAACCATATATAGCAGGATTGATGGAGGAATTTTTGCCGTATATTGCTGATATAGAAATCAAAGTAAGTGAGAAGTACATGGGTAAAATACAACTTTTTAACACTTTTAATAGGTATTATAATTTTGCTTAGATATATCATTTTTTTATCATGGCACATAACATTATTTATGTATTTATTTAGTAAATACACCAAACACAAGATATCTGTTCTTTACACTCATATTATATCTACTTACGCCAAGAACACAAGTAGATAAAAAAAACAGGGAGAGAATTTCTTGGGAATGACATACCCAGGAAAAGAAATGGGTAAAGAGATAAAGGAATTTAGAGTGGCTATCCTAAAATACTTGACAAAAAGCAAGATTAGATAATACCCAGCTATTCACTCAAATTCTGAAACACCATGAACAACACCATGAGAGGACTTTGAGTTTATAGAAAAATGGAATTAATGTACCAGTTTATATTGGTGCAAAAAATTTAAAATCTATGCATAACCTTTTTATAATAGTCATTTTCATTTTTATAAACTTTTGGAAGACTCCCTCATATTATAAATTACAGCTCAAAAGTTGAAATGAAACCCTGTTTCTCACACTTAGCACAATTCTACTTCAATTCATTTCCGAAAAGAATAATTTCTTAAATTTTCCATTCATGGGGAAAGCAGAAAGAAGATGTTACTGATATTTTCCAAAATTGTGTTAGGCAAAAATTTCCTTCAGATACAAGTATGCTTTAAAATATAGCTGCATGCTCACAATTATTTCAATAAAGCCAATATTGTTCCAAAATACAAAAACAATAGTCTAAATACATTTCTCTGTTTTAGAAATTTGCATATTTTAATTCTCTGTAGATTAAAAATGATTATTTTCTGGAGAAAAAAATTCTGGATTTCATTTTGGATCTTCCTCATCTTGTCTTCTTTAAGTTATTTCCACTAAACTTCTACTTTTATGAGAACCAATTGGTGCCTCTTAGTTTTTTTTCTGCAAAGACTGTGCTGCTTCTTCACAGGCTTACAGAGAACAATACTTGGCTCTCACACTATAGACTAGGGGAAATGATGTAATGGGCAGTTTCTCAGCCAGAAATATTTGATATTCAACTCAAGGAGTAGGTTAGGAGTTTGGATACATCTGTTATTTTTTATGGGCAAGGGGAAAATACATATTTCCAGATAAAAATGGATAAAGAAAACTTTTTTCCAGGAATTTTGAATTTAGTGCAATGTACTTATATCTGGCTAGTATAATTTTATAATGGAAATACTTGTGTGAGAAAAAAAGAAGATAGAAAAATATGGACAACTTCTTTCTTCCTCTTTGATTCTTAGAAAGACTTTGTAACCATTAGTTGGATATGAAAGTATCTTTCCTTTTTGTGCCAATTTCTGAGAAGAATCTGTTCTTTTTGTTTAATTATACAAATTCCTAGAGTCCCTTTCTCCTTCTGTTACTGTTTCTTTTCCATATTATTTTTCTTATTCTTTGTTCCATAGCCAAGAGGGAATCCTGAGGTTCATAATTTATCAAGACATTTGAGAATGAAAAGAGCTAGTTTATTATGGGTGTAAGATCACCTTTGTTTGTTTTAGTTTTCTATTTTTTAGAATGATAAGCCCTATTCTAAATATTTTCTACTATTTTCCCTGCATCCCTGCAGTCAAGTGCACCCAGGATGATATAAGGTAGATCTAGGAGCAAACCTGGAGCCTTCCAATGTGTCTTCCAGCCTCCCACGGCAACACTCCTATTGCCGGCACCACTGAGCTGGGCCTATTTATTGCCTATTTATTGGGCCTATTAATTTGATCCGACTGTACATAGGCTTACAACCTAATTGAAAATATTCGTAATAATACGTTTGTATGGGTATACACATATGTATTGAAATTTATTGTAAAGATTAGGTAAACTTGATAGCTTTGGTTTAATCTAGACAAAAATAGCAGTCATATTTGTTACAAAAAGAAAATAATTTAAGAATAATCTTTCAATTCAGTGTTTCATTTTAATTAAGTTATTACATGGTTTAGTTAGCATATTTTCTTGAGAAATTTTTCTATTTTTATTAATTTTTTGTTGTTGAAATAGGTAAAGAGCACTTTGGCTTAAATTTGGCACTGTCTTCCTGTCATGTGGACCTTCCTCAGACACCATCCTGTGCTGATGGAACCTGTAGCCATGCTGTTGTGCAGTACACTGCTGTGACAGATTTTTCTCGAGATGGAGATAGAATTACAAGCATTGAAGTACAACCTATAGTTAATGAAGATTTCCTATGGAACAGCTACATTCCAGCCAGCATCCAGGTTGATAAATTATAAAAATATCTTTATAATTTAAGCTTTAAAAAACATGTTCAGGGACCAACAGTAGGTGTAACGGCTATGTTGTTGGACTCCCATGTAGTCGATCATGGTTCAAGTCCCAGACCCAGTGGCTTAAACTCATGGTGGGTGCATGTGCGTGCATGCCCAAGATCCCGAGAGAAGAATGGAGGAGAAGGGATTGCGGTGTGGGCATTCCCCCTGGGGGGTGGGGGGGGAAGATTTCTGGCTTTCTGTCTCTCTGTCTCTCTCTTTCTGGTGAACAACATATCCTATAGCAAAAATCTCTCAAAAAGAAAGAGACATGTGCATTTCATAACTATACCTTGTAAACTATTCATCTAAAAATTATTAGATTAAATATTTTTGCTTTCAAATGATCCAATTTTCAATAACCATGGTTAAAAACAATAATTAAAATTGAAATTGTATTATCATTGTTATGCAGCTAATTGGATATTACTGAATAACATGTAAAAGTAATATTTACCAAAAATATCTTTGCTTTTAAGATCAAAGTAAAGGACGTCCCAACTGCTTACTGCTACTCATTTACTGACCCACATATAATTACATTTGATGGAAGGTAATTACCTATAATATTTTTTTTCTTTTAGCAGTTTTTATTTGTATTGGTTTCATTGCTGTTCTATTTTAAATAACATTCTGTTTCATAATATATTAGTTGCAATCACTGAAAATTAGAAAGGAAAGTATATATGGATATCACTAGCTCGTTTCAAGATGATAGTTTATTTACCTAGAATTTTCTTTTGTTTTAAAATCTAGTTCTCAGTTAAAAAAATACAGACTAATTGTGAGACCAAATTTGTAAAACTTGAGTATTACTAATGCAAACAGTCATTTTTGCTTGACCATTTATTTATTTTTAATAGTGATTTAATTATTTGCTCTAAAGATATTTACTGTGTTCCATTTTTACATAGTAATAAAAATGGTCTTTAAGGTTTAGACTAAATGATTAAACTAACACATTATAATTATTTTTAAAATTACTCCTAATTCATAACAGGAATACTCAAGGGAAAAGCTACTATAACTATTATGAAACCTGAATATTTGCCACTGGAATTTAAAGTAAGATGGGTGAAATCACTAAAAAGTATTTAATATTAATAGATATTATTAACATTAATAATATTAATTACTATTAATGCTATTAATATCTGCATAGGAGTATTCTAACTCATTTATTCTCTTCTGGGGGGATTCATGATCCTGAGATGTCCTTAAGAATAATAAGGACATATTAGTGTTAATCTGAAAGTTTCTTCACCATGTAAGTAGGTTTTCTTTTATTGTGACGTAGTAATAACAGCAAAATTATTCAATTTGAGTGAATAGTTGTAGAGTTTCCTCTAATAAAACATGATAGTCCACAGATTTGAGCAGGAATTAGAAAGTTGTCAGACTTGATCCCTCATGCAGAAGTCTCTTATAGTTATAGTTTACTTTTATAAAATGTTAGTGGAAATCCTCAATTAAATGTAGTGGTGGAGCAGCAGGTCACATGGTGGTTAAGGCACTGAACTCCCACATGGAAGACTGTGGTTTGAGTCCCGAACCTGGAGGTTTGCTTTCTCTCTCTCTGTCTCTTTCTCTGGTCAAATTGGGTAAAAAAGTGATCATGTGGAATGCAATTGAATAAAATAATTCTTTTTTTAAAAAAAGAAATAAAATGTAGTGGTGATGAAAACCCCATTTAATTCAGCAGGATTAATTGTACAATGACTAAGTGGAAACTTTTCTAAATGTTGGGCACAGCAGTGAATAAACAAACACTCCCTGCTGTCATGGATCTGAATAGGCAAAGAGAAATGTAAACACAATTATTAGAGAAATATAGGATGTATTTGAGGAAGATCAGTCTTCAAAGAAAACTAAAGTAGGAGTGGAAAGGGTAGACTGAAAACAGAGGCTGTAATTTACATTAAAATAGAGTGGTTATGAAAAGCAACTAGAATGGGTAACATCTGCACAAATACTTGAAGAAGGTCAATGAGATAACCATGTGTAGCTACATTTGGGGATAAGATCATGTGGCCTGTCTACTCTGCTCAAGGAGTGCAGGGTGAATGGAAAGGTGAAAGGGAAGAAAAATGTGTTTATTGCTATTTGGTTTTGCTCAGGGCTGTACAAATAGTTCTTCATAATATATAAAACCATTGCAAATTTAAATTTTTAATTCTTGCAACAAAACATATTGACTGTCTATGAATAACTTTAATACCTATTTTTGGTTTACAGCACACGTACTATTGTGATATTTTATACTTATTCTTAACATGGTTGACCTCTGTTAATGATAGGGTATATGATAATTTCAAGACCGGAACATTCGTGCTTTATAAGAGTATGTCACGTGATTTTGAAGTCCATGTGCGTCAATGGGATTGTGGAAGCCTTCATTATCCTGTGTCATGTAACTGTGGGTTTGTTGCCAAAGAAGAAGGTGACGTGGTTACTTTTGATATGTGCAGTGGTCAGCTACATGAATCACAACCATATTTATTTGTAAAAAGTCAAGACGAAACCAGCAATATCAAGATAAGTGAATCTTACTTAGGAAGAAAAGTCACAGTATGTATGATTCTTGGTATTAAAAATATTTTTTTCCTTTTTTCCTTTTGGTTTTTATCCAGTTAGCAGCTATCATTTTTTAACATTATTTTGTTTAAGAAATTTTCAACATTAATTTGTTTAAGAAAATTGCATTTAGATTAACTATGATCATAGAAGGAATAATTTTTTTCACCTATTTTCACAAAAAGTTAAAACTGTCAAATCTAAACCACCTTATTTAAGATTTCAATAATACGACTTTGTGGATTACTCAAAAATATTTCTGACACTGTCTAAGAAATGGCATATTAGACAGAGATGACAGACAGCTAGCTTATTCTTGAAAAGAATATAATATGATACCACCTCCAGCAAGGACTGATAGATAAGTGAAAGAAAATATAGTCAAGAAACAAACCCAAGATTATATATTCACTGATATCTTTTTAAAGATGATAACTCATATCTGTGAACTATTTGTATCTTAAGGTTATGGTCTTCTTTTCTTATCTTTCAAATAAAATTAATTAAAATATTAAAAATGTAAGTATGGGGCTAGAATCACCATCTTCTAGTAATTCACCAACATGACGAGCACAAAGAGAAAGAGGAGAGGCACCGGATATATGTTCTCTAGGCCTTTTAGAAAACATGGAGTGGCTCCTGTGGCAACATATATGTGAATCTACAAGGAAGCTGATGTGGTAGACATCAAGGGAATGGGGACTGTTAAAAAAGGAATGCCCCACAGATGTTACCATGGCAAAGCTGGGAGAGTCTACAGTGTTACCCAGCATTCTGTTGACATTGTTATAAATAAGTTAAGGGCCTGGGAACCAGCAGTTAGCGTAATGGCTATGTCTCTGGACTCCCACGTAGTCGACTGCGGTTCGCGTCCCGGACCTGGTGGCTTAAAACTCACGCCGGGTGTGTGTGCGTGCATGCCCAAGATCCCGAGAGGAGAATGGAGGAGAAGGGATTGCAGAGTGACCATCCCCCCTGGGGGGTGATTTCTCGCTTTCTGTCTCTCTGTCTCTTTCTGTCTGTCTGGCAAGCGCACGCGCCCTATAGCGAATAAACCTCTCCACAAAAAAAATAATAATAATAAGTTAAGGGCCAGATTCTTGCCAAAAGGATTAATGTGCGTATTGAGCATATTAAGCAATCTGCAAGCAGAGATGGCTTCCTAAAATGTGTGTAGGAAAATTACTAGAAAAAGAAGGAAGCCAAAGAGAAAGGTACCTGGGTTCAACTAAAGCGCCAGCCTGCTCCACCCAGAGAAGCACACTTTGTGAGAACCAGTGGAAAGGAGCCTGAGCTACTGAAACCTATTCCCTAGGAATTCATGACATAATGGGTGTTAAAATTAAACTAAGCTATGGCCTATAAAAATATATATATGTGTGTGTTTTATGATATTTATTGAAGTGAGCGATATTTTTAATATGACATTATGTATTTGAATTCTAGCATGAAAACTCAAAATGCAAATAAAAAAACTGGGATATTTGCTACAAATATATAGTCAATATACAAAACACTCATATGTTGCTAATGTATAATTGATACAACAGTTAAAATGAACAAATAATGTAAAAAGGCAGTTCACACATGAAAATAACATTGATAGGTATGCTTCAAAAGACAAATAGCCTATACAAATATAAAGCTTTAACCTCATTTTTAATCAAATAAATAAATAAACAAAATATCTCTCATATAATGTCAACAAGAGTAGAGAAAGTAGAAATAGTTCCAGTTTTTCTAGAGAGCATATATACTATATATAACCTGAACCTGTGTATGTCATTTTATCAAGAAATTTATTTTAATAAAATGGCTAAGGATATGCATAACCCCAGTAATGTTCATTTTATCTGTCCTTGGAAGAGAGAAAAGTTATAATTAATTAGTGATCAGTAAGACTGTAACTAAAATCTCTTAATATAATGATGTCACATGATAGAACACTGTAGTCATTCAAATGATGGCATGAGTTTGTATTTATTGACAAGCAAAGATATTTGTGACATATAGGAAAGATTTTTGAAGAATTGGCACAAAGACATTAAAAATAGCTACCTGATTAAATAGGAATGTAAGGTTTATCTGCTTTAAGAATAATTTCCTAATGAAGACATACCATTTTTGTAAAAAAGAAAGAAAACATTACTTTTAAATTTTAGAAAATTAAAAGGGAAAGAAAAGCAGAGGACCAAACACAAGTGGTTTATCTTAAATGATATAGAGAAGAGGTGTTTTTACTATATGTATATTCAAGTGGCTGTCCTGAGAGAAGTGATATATTCTTGTCATGGAGAGAGATGACATAGTTGACACAAGCTATTTGGGTTATTTGACAAACTCCACTTGCTCTGCTTGTCAAATGCCCAAGCAACCTTCTAGTTATAATTTGGCTTCTGTTTCTATTTGCCTATTGGCAGTATGGGAATGCTGATTAGCCACAGGGATATGTAGTCCTCTGGAATTATATTTATCTGTATCAATTAATAACTTGCTACGTTAGTTCCATATGAAATAATTATTATCAGAAACATTACTTGGTGAACATCATCCTCAAGATTTATAACTGTTAAAATTGTGTAAGATATCTTACTTTAACTTAAATTATTTAAGAAAAGGGGTTGTGATCAATATATCTCAAAATAAAATGATCAATATGGAAGTAAAATTTCAAGTCCACAAAAAGCAAAAAATGGATTTTTTAAAGTATTTATTTATTTCATGAAAGAGAAAGAGAGGTACACTTGGCAATGACTTGCCATACCATGCTCCTTCCCCAGCTGCCTACCCAGCCGGGATCACAGGGACATGTAGGACACCGAGTGTATTAAGGTCAACCTGGAAGCTGAGCCCAAGGCCTCCATTCAGCTCTAGCACCACACAGCAGTGCCCTGCCATCTGCATCATGATGGCTGGGCCAATTATTTTGATTTATAATACTTAAAAGAAAGTTGTCATTTAGAGAAAATCAGTACTTTATTCTCTTTTTATATTGAAGAAATGTCTGAATTAATTTATTTCTTAAGTAACAGCTTTTTCCTAATCCATATTGAATATTGCTGCAATATCTTTTATTTCTACATTTCAGATTTGGTTTTCTTCTGGAGCATTTATCCGTGCCGATCTTAGTGAATGGGGCATGAGTTTAACAATCAGAGCCCCTAGTTTAGATTATAGAAACACTTTGGGACTTTGTGGCACCTTTGATGAAAACCCAGAAAATGATTTCCATGATAAAAATGGAATAAAAATTGATCAAAGTTTTAATGATTGTGTTGCTTTTATTAATGAATGGAGGTAAGAAAGTAAACTATTTTTCACTTGATTTAAAAAGGGGGGAGGTAACTCAATACTCTTTTTTACAACACATAACAACAAAAAATGTTCTTGTCTAAATTACTATCCTTTTCTGTTTTACGTCTGGAAGGATTTTACCAGGAAAAAGCATGTTTGACACGGTGCCTACTTCTCTGCCATCACCGGAAAAACTATCTTTCTGTAGCTGCTCATTAGACTCTGATTCACTGTATCTATCTAATCATCTGGACAGTGCTTCTCAATCAGAAATTGCTGCAGGTTGCAAAGACTTCAAACATGTCAGATTCTCTTCTTTGATACCAGTACTGGATGTCACCTCTGAATATATTAATTCAGAGGCTCTTGTCAGACAGATAAACAAGCATACATCTAGAGAAGAAAATAATTTGAATTTCTTTCTGCAAGAAAAAATGCTTGTGAACCTAACCAAAGTGGATTTAAATTTACAAAGACATCCTGGGAAAGAAAAACAAGATGCATCAAAAACTTTAGACAATGAAAGACATACACAGGATCCAGGTAGCCACAACAAAGAAATGAGATGGAATGGACAGAACAGATGGAAACGGCAAAACTTTCATGAGTTTTTTCCTTTGTTTGCTTTTCAAAGTCTCAGCCATACTGACCTGGAAAGGTTTACTTATTTTTTCCCTGAGGACTATGCGGAGGATATCCACCAGGAGTTTGTCCCCTCATGGCCCACACCCTCTGGCCTTACCAAATCCAGCACCTTAGCCCTCTGTCAACAGAATCTAGCCAACTCCAGCATAGGAAGGCTCTGTCTAGCCTTTCTTGGCACAAGACTAGACAGTGTTATAGACATGTGTGTTCAGGATGTTCTGTTAAAAGATGATCTTAGCTGGGCAGAAGCAGGTGTGGCCCTTTTAGAGAATGAATGTGAAAAGCGGATTTTGGAAGAGGGGAGATATAACGCAAAAGTATATACCAAGTCAATTGAAGACATTCTCTCCATATTAAAATGCCCCAATTTGTGCAGTGGCAATGGGCAGTGTATGGAATGGGGGTGTGCATGTCTCCCGGGCTTCAGTTCCTATGATTGCAGTGATTACTATGGTAAGTACACGCTAACTTTGAAACACATATGATATTTGATTATACGATGTTCCTTTTTAACTTTCAGTATCTTTCTCTCGCTCTCTCTCCCTCCCACTCTTTCTTTCTTTCTCACTATTTTTTTTGTCAGAAGGCACATGTGCTCACCAGAGACAGAGATGCACAGAGAGAGAGAGGGAGGAGGAAAGGGGGAAGCAACCCCAATGGGGTGTGATCATGCCATAATCCTGCCCCTTCTCCACCTCTCTCCGCTCTTGGGAGTTCAGGGAGCCCACACATACTTGCCCAGAGATTTATTTTTGTTTCTAAGGTTTTTGCCATAAGGTGCCTGCACTTACCAGAGAGACAGACAGCAAGCCAAAGTGAGAAATCACCCCCTGGGGGGATGGCCATAATGCAACGCAATCCCTTCTCTTTTATTCTCTTTCTGGGATTTTGGATGCACACACTCACACATACACACACGTGCATGAGCATAATTTTCAAGCCACCAGGTCCAGGACACAAACTGCAGTCAGCCATGTGGGACTCCAGTACCTTAGCCACTGCGATTCCTGCTGGTCCCCACTATCCCTCACCACCCCACTGCATGTTTTTATTTTTTTTTCTTTTTAAGCTGCCAAGGCTGGCATTGAAACCAGGTAACAGGGCCAGCCCTACCTCTGGTTTCTCAATAGGGTTTTTAAAAATAATGTAGGGGAAAAACATTACATTAATACATTAACAATTTCCCAGAATTGCTTAATCTTACTCAGCATAAAAGCTGAAATACTTATTATAGTCTACAAGGCACAACATGATCTAGCGCACAACAATATCTATCCAAACTTATCTCTTTCTCTTGTCATCTTGTCGGGACCAGCAGATGGCGTAATGGTTATGTCACTGGACTCCCAAGCAGTTGATTGCTGTTCGAGTTCCGAACCGAGTGGCTTCAAACATGCTGGACCCATGTGTATCTGTGCCCAAGATTCCAAGAGGAGAATAGAGGAGAAGGGATTGCAGCATGGGTCCCCCCAGGGGGATAATTTCTCATTTTCTATCCCCCCCCACCTCTCTCTCTCTCTGTCGCAAGTGCTCATGCCCTATAACAAATTTCTGTCTCTCTAAATATATATTTTTAATGTAACTTTTTCCATTTTTCTGAAAACACTTGTAATATTCTATTTATTTACTTATTGGCCTCTCATGCTAGAATAAAAGTTGCTTGAAGGCAACTTGTTTTATTCATCACTACATCCCCAGTACCTACAATAACACCAGTTAGATAGTCATTGCTAAATAAACATTTGTTAAATGCATGAAAATGAACCAACACTTTTTTTCCTAAAGGTTTTTAGGATTCTGTGGGCATATGATGTATGAGTGTTTTTACCTTATTGCTGGTAAAGTTCACTTAGATTTGTACTTAGGCAAAGGACCTAATTATTTTTACACATTGTGCATTTTTATTTTGACAACCAGATCTTATTGGTAAATAGTACATTACTTTATAAAGAAGAGGATCAGGAATCCACAGATGGCATAATGGTTACGTTGCTGGTCTCTCACATGGCTCTCTCCATGGTTCAAATCCTGGACCTGGCAGCTTGAAACTCACACCAAGTGTGTGTGCGTGTGTGCCCTAGATCCTGAGAGAAGACGGGAGGAGAAGGGACTGCAGCATGGCCTCCCCCTTGGGGGTGATTTCTCATTTTCTGTCTCTCCAGCAAGCACACATGCCCTATAGCAAAAATCTCTCTGAAAAAGAAAGAAGTGGCTCAAATAAATAACCATTTGTAGGTCAATTAATTCTGGCTGCTAGAAGAAAGATTTCCCCTATGATTGAAAAGTACACCTAAGATTATGTGGAGGCCATTGGTAATACTGGTACAATGGTAACACAACTGGACTCACATGAGAAAGTCCTGGGTTCATGTCTTAGGATCTCCCCGGGCATTCCAGGTATGTGCAGGTGTGCCCATGATCCTGGGACTGGATTGAGGTGTGTTCTCTCTTTCATGAAAGAAATAAACTTTTTAAAAAAGATTAGGGTACTGGGACCAGCAGTTAGCGTAATGACTATGTTGCTGGACTCCCATGTAGTCGACCACAGTTCGAGTCCCGGACCTGGTGGCTTAAACTCACGACAGGCGTGTGTGCGTGCGTGCCCAAGATCCCGAGAGAAGAATGGAGGAGAAGGGATTGTGGCGTGGCCATCCCCCCTGGGGGGTGATTTTTCGCTTTCTGTCTTTCTGTCTCTCTCTGTCTTTCTGGCAAGTGCACGTGCCCTATAGCAAAAAAAAAGGAAAAACAAATAAAAAGAAAAAAACTCTCAAAAAAAGAAACCATCATATGTAGGGTACTACATATGATAATAATAATAAATAGGAATATCAGCAATATACAACAGCAACATACATAAATTTTGATAGCTCTTTTCTAAATATTCTATTAAGAATTTTTCTGAAATTTAAATACATTGTTTTGCTAATTTATTATAAAAGTATTTTTCTATAATTAATCTATATGGCACAGACCAAAATATATTTCATTGTAGTGATAAATTTTTAATATTTGTCCCTAAATTGATATCAAATATTACTGAAACTTTAATAAAACCTCTATATTTAGACACTGGTAGCATAAGTAAGGATATTTTTATTGATTTGATGGTAGGTAACACTTCTTTTAATACCAGATTACTCTTAACATTTGATAGTTGAATCAATGTAGTTAATAATATATAGGGGATACTTGGAATATTATTAAATATGTTTTAATTTGAGCTTCAAAAATCATATTTTTTTCTGGAATTCAAGAAAATGTATCTTATTTCTTATCATTTCTTCCAAAGACAAAGCTCCTGAAATTATAGAACTTGAGAATGCTGGATTCTGTAATATTCGAAAATATAATTGTATGATGGTAAGAGTTTTTGGTCAAGGCTTCAAAGAATCACCTTCGATGAAATGTGAAGTTACTAAATTTCAGGTACGTCAATTATAAATTCAAAAACAATTTTGTTTATGAGTTTCTCTGATTGATTTTATCTTGGATTAGGTTGGTCTGAAAATTAGCAACTTCATCCTAGAGAATGTTATAGCCCCAGAGAATTGGACAAGAAAATGATTAAGTTGCTTAACCTTAAAGCTTCTCCATTTTTTTAACTTTATTGAAGTATTTTATATATAATTTTTATTGACACATTGGCTCACTATTTCCAGTCATAATGATAAACTAAAAGCATGTCATGTTTTAAATATATATATATGTATATATATGTATATGTATATGTATATGTACATATATATGTATATGTACATATATATATATATATATATGTAAGCTTCTGTATTTTCTTGAAATGTAAAATTTCAAATAATAGAGGTTACTTTTAGTCAAGATAGAGTGCATGAACTTTAACTTATAGCAATGTGAATATTTCCTTACACAACCCAAAAAGTAAGGACTAATTATGTTTATCTTTTATCTTTTTTATTATGGATTTCAGACCAAAACATATTCTCATAAATAATATTTAAGATATTTCTTAAAATATCTTTTAAGAGGGGGACCAGCAGGTGTCATGGTGGTTAAGGCACACTCCCACATGGCTGACCTCAGTTCGAGTCCCAGACCTAGTGGCTTGCTTTCTCACTTTCTCTCTCTCTATCTCTCTCTCTGGTCAAATTAAGAAAGTAAATGAATGAATAAATAAAATTAAATAATTCTCTTTTAAAATCTTTTTAAAAAGATATTTTCTTTTTTAAAACCACAAAAGCAGGCATGATCATTGAGTTTGAACATTAGTATATAAGATTATACCTTATTTTGGACTGTTATTTATGCATTCTTCCTTTCTCTCCTTCAAGTGGAAATTTTTTTTAAAGATAGTACTTCAAATTTAAAAAGTATTTATATAGGTCAGCTAAAAACTTAAAAATAGTAAATCATTTATTTAAAAATTGAAGCTAAATGTGATTCTAAGATTGAGAATTTATATGAGGAAATAACTTTTTAATGTGTTCTTATCAAGTAGTTTTGTACAAGTATACTTATTTCAGGATTTTATGGGTAAAGCCTTTCTAAAGAAGTCATGAAATATTTAAATCCCAATGAAATAATGACACACAATAGAAGGATATATGTATAATTTTGATATCACTCCAGAGAGTAGCTAGTATATTAATCTTGGCAGAATAAATCATGTGATATCATAGTACAATTAAGTAATTTTCCAGGAGAGAATTTTACAGATTTATATCCTCTTGGAAAGTACATCTTGTACTTACTTTCAGATATATTATTTGTTGTGATTACCTCCCTCTTCCAAACATCTAATAAAGAATAAAATTTGAAATTCCCTAACACTCTCTACAGAGCTATAGAAAGATGTCTACTTGCCAAAACCAAAATTATAATGCATATCCAATATTTATTTAATATGATGCTAAGGTTAAGTCAGTTTCTCTCTCTCAGCCCCTGTTTGCCTATTGCTAAGGTTTAAATATTTCTTAACTTTTGATTCATGCCTTGAGTCAAGCTTATCTAATTTGGCACTATTTTAGGATTCCTTAATTCTCTAACTTGAAGATTGCTCAAAGTCTTATATTTAGTCTGTATGGAATGTACTTGCTTTTCCACTAAGCCAATATCTCCTCTTAGCTTCCTTGTTAGGTATTTGATCAATATGAGTGGATTTCTCCTCACTTTTTAGTTTGAAATCCAGTTCCCTTTGAAGAATGTGTCCTCCTTAAAAATGTAGCTTTTTTTAAACATCAAAAAATTGAAAACCCTTCATAATTTCCTATTGTATGAAGAAACTTTTACTTTGGAGTAATTTGAGGTTGCAGAAAAGTTTTAAAAGTAATACACATTTCTCAGTAATCCTTCACCCAGTTCCTGTTAATGTTAACATTTTTCATATCCATAAAACAATAACTGAATTGCTGACTTACATGACTAAATCGACATTGTTATCTTAGAATGGATGGCCCTTCATGATTCAGTTATTGTCTATTTTTGTAGCCTTGAACCTCCTGTTTATGCTTTCCTAAAATTTCATGCTGTTTTGTACATTCTTGTCTTTTCATGTGCTATTCTTTCCAGCTATGCTGAAACTCATTCTTTCCTTATCCGCTACCATTGCCCAAAAGGCAGTCTTTTTTTCACTTTCAGGAAGAGAAGTACATCTCCTTTTTTTTTTTTTTTTTTTTTTTTTTTTTTTTTTTTTAAGAAAAAGAGGTTTTTGCCTTAGGGTGCATGTGTGCACCAGAGAGAGAAAGACAGTGAGAGGGAAAGTTTGAAATCACCCCCCGGGGGGATGGCCATGCCACAATCCCTTCTTCTCCTGGGATCTTGGGCATGTACGCACACACACACTTGGAAAAATTTTCGGATCACTGGGTTGAGGACTTGAAATGTGGTTGGCTATGTGGGAGTCCAGCAACATAACTGCCAACATCTGCTGGCCTCATCATCTCCTCTTTTTAAGCCTTCCTTAACTGTGTTATTTAGACAGTGACTTCTTTCTTATTGCACCTTATTCAAATCTCAATTATTGCAGTAATACAATTATATTTTATTTGTTTTTTTTCCTCAGTGATCTCTTTAATTGGAATACTCTTAGCGCATAATAGATGCTCACAAAATACTAATGAATAGAAAAGAAATAGAACCCTCTTTATTCCTCATTTTGGGCATGTCCCTTCAAACAAAAGGGCAGAACTAATTCCTACTCATTGGCTAAAGTCTTATTTCTACAAACAGAAATGAGAGATCCTATATTCATTTAAGTATCATGGCCACCCAAAGATGATGTCATCGTTCCTCTGCTAGAGAGAGACCATTGATAGATCTATTAGGTCAGATAGTACACACATCCCTAAATATGGAGACCGTACCGTGGTTCACTCTTTTAATCACCAAATCTTCAACAATATAGTCTCTACTGATCACAGACTACAGGGCCCTTGCCTTCCTTTTCCTTTCATGCTGACTTCAGTACTGAAACATCAGCATGCTCTGTGACCAAATCTGAGTGGTTGATAACATTCTGAGGACTAAATTTTAAAAAAATTAATCTAAATTTTGGCAACAAAATATACCCTTTTAGCTTTCTATGTAGTTACCAACACTTTGAAAATTATTCTGTTTTTTCCTCATTAGACATGATGCATTTTCAATACTGAAAAACAAAATCTAAAAGGTGCCTTAAGTACAATACGCCACTCAATTTTCATACAGGACAAATTGGATAAAATTTATTTTAAGTTTCAAATGACATAAACTAACTTGATTAAGAATATTTTTTAGCAGCAGCTGCTGCAGTGCGGCCCGGAGAAGGTGCTGCTCCAGCGTTCAGAGTAGGAGTGGCTGCCGCATGCGGAGCTGTTTAGTGGTACAATCTTGTTTGAAATTAGGATCTGTTGTATTGGTGCGGGCTATGTTGGAGGACCCATGTGTAGTGTCATTGCCCACATGTGTCCTGAAATCAAGGTAATTGTTGTGGATGTCAATGAATCAAGAATGAATTGCATGGAATTCTCCTACGCTTCCGATTTATGAGCCAGGACCTAAAAGAAGTGATAGAATCCTGTTGAGGAAGAAATCTGTTGTTTACTACTAATATTTATGATGTCATCAAAGAAACTGATCTTGTATTTATTTCTGTGAACACTCCAACAAAAACCTATGGAATGGGGAAAGGCGAAGCAGCAGATCTGCAGTATATTGAAGATTGTGTGAGACTCAAACAGATACAAAATTGTGACTGAGAAAAGCACAGTTCTAGTGTGAGCAGCAGAAAGTATTCGTCACATATTTGATGCAAACAAAAAATTCAACTTGAATTTACAAGTACTGTCCAACCCTGAGGGAACAATCTTGGCAGAGGGAACAACCATCAAGGACCTAAAGAACCCAGACAGAGTACTGATTGGAGGAGATGAAACCCCAGAAGCCCAAAGAGCTGTGCAGGCACTGTGTACTGTGTCTGAGCACTGGGTTCCCAGAGAAAAGATCCTACCCATGAATACTTGGTCTTCAGAGTTTTCCAAACTGGCAGCCAATGCTTTTCTTGCCCAGGGAATCAGTAGCATCAACTCCCTAAGTGCCCTGTGCGAAGCAACAGGAGCTGATGTAGAAGAGGTAGCAACAGCCATTGGAATGGACCAAAGAATTGGAAGTAAGTTTCTAAAAGCCAGTGTTGGTTTTGGTGGGAACTGCTTCCAAAAAGATGTTTCGAATTTGGTTTATCTCTGTGAGACTCTGAATTTGCCAGAAATAGCCCATTACTGGCAGCAGGTCATAGACATGAATGACTACCAGACAAAAAGGTTTGCTTCCTACATCAGAGACTGTTTAATTCAGTCACAGATAAGAAGATTGCTATCTTGAGGTTTGCATTCAAGGACACCAGTGATATAAGAGAATCCTCCAGTATATATATTAACAAATATCTGCTGGACGAAGGTGCACACCTCCATATCTATAATCCAAAAGTACCCTGGGAACAAATATCTTTCTCATCCAGGATCTTTCTCATCTGTGGATCTTTCTAATCCAGGTGTTTCAGAAGATGACCAAGTGTCCCAACTCATGATCATCTCCAAGGATCCATATGATGCTTGTGATGGTGACCATACTGTTGTCATTTGTACCGAGGGGGACATATTTAAGGAGCTGGATTATGAATGTATTCATTAAAAAAAAATTGCTGGAGCCAGCTTTTATCTTTGATGAATGACGTGTCCTGGATGGGCTCCACAGTGAACTGCAAACCGTTGGCTTCCCGATTGAAATAGTTGGCAAAAAAGGTGTCTTCAAAGAGAATTCCATATGCCTCTTCTGGTAAAATTCCAAAGTTTAGTCTTCAGGATCCACCTAGCAAGAAACCTAAAGTATAGACACTGCCATTTTTAGCTGTGATTTTTTTTTCTTGTTTTTTTTTTTTTTTCTTTTCTTTTTTTTTTTTTGTACTTCAGCATAGCAGATATCTAGCTGAGATTAAATGATAAATAAACCAAATATTTTTAAGGAAACAAAAGAATTTTTTAATCTTTAAATATATATACTAGCTATATGGGTATTAGCATATGGTAATTAAGAGTCTAGACTATTTTTTACATATTTTTATAATATTATTAGCTCAGTTGTTGGCTAAGTGGAAAGTAATCTGTGGTTTTCGTAGTATCAGTTTTTATAAAATAAAAATGAAATTTCAGATGTTTTTAATTTACCAATTGTTCATTGTCAGCCCTTTAACATCACATTGTAAAGGAAAACACTGTCTTTGATTTTCCCAGTCATCATTTGTTTGTCAGTAAATATATAGGGGTTTTTTGTTTCTTTGTTTGTTTGTTTGTTTGTTTGTTTGAAGAGGTTTTTTTTGCTATAGGGCACATGTGCTCCCCAGAAAGACAGAAACAGAGAAATATAAAGCGAGAAACACCCCCCCCCCCCCCAGGGGGGGATGGCCACGCCACAATCCCTTCTTCTCCATTCTCCTCTCGGGATCTTGGGCACACACGCACATGTGCCTGGCATGAGTTTAAGCTACCAGGTCCGGGACTCAAACCACAGTCTACTACATGGTAGTTCAGTGACATAGCCATTACTCTAACTGCTGGTCCCAGTAAATATGTGTTTTGAAGTCATGAGATTACCATGCTAAATAGACATTGTAAGTATGGTCTGGTTAACATGTCTTTGGTTTTTGTTTTAATTAATTTTTAGCTCAAGAAGATTGTCACTATTTTTTTCCAGCTTCTCTAACTATGGTGAAAAAGACTTTTGTTGTTCTTTTCAGTGTAAAGAGAATGTTAATAGTATGGTCTATTTCTTGTCCTTTTATTTCTCGGTTTTCCTCTGATCAAAGGCCAAAAATAATTGTTTCTTTGGTTTGTGTTTTTATTTCTGTGCTTACTTGTATTTTTTTTTTCAATTAAATAAGGAAACAAAAAAATTATTATGAACTAGCTTGGCCAAAAATATGTATGAGGATAGTACATTTCTTACAGAATCAAGGACAAGAATGTAGCTGAATTTTTAGGAACAAACTTGAACACCACAGAGTGTGTGTGAGTGTGTGTGTGTTTAGCTGTTTGTTGTGGCACTATTTTTTTTTTTGTTTGTGGGCCTCATTCTTTATTTTTAATTGCATTTAATTTTTTCCCATTTATTTATTTTTACGTTTTCCACAAACATTTACTTTACATATTACAACATTTTTGCTCATACTCCATAGTTCTTGACAGTTAATAAACAACTTTTAAAATTTCAGAATACTGAATTTTAAAGATAATGTTCAAAATATTTCTTATAATTTTGTTTGTGACTCAATAACAACAGAAACTTGGGACCAGCAGTTAGCGTAATGGCCATGTTGCTGGACTCCCACGTAGTTGACCGCGGTTTGAGTCCCGGACCCGGTGGCTTAAACTCATGCCGGGCGCGTGTGCTTGCGTGCCCAAGATCCCGAGAGGAGAACGGAGGAGAAGGGATTGCTGCATGGCTATCCCCCCTGGGGGGTGATTTCTCGCTTTCTATCTCTCTGTCTCTCTCTGTCTGGCGAGCGCATGCACCCTATAGCAAAAACCTCTCCAAAAAAAGAAAAAAAAAGGGACCAGCAGTTAGCGTAATGGCTATGTCGCTTGACTCCCACGTAGTAGACCGCGGTTCGCGTCCCAGACCCGGTGGCTTAAAACTCACGCCGGGCGCGTGTGCGTGCATGCCCAAGATCCTGAGAGGAGAATGGAGGAGAAGGGATTGCGGCGTGACCATCCCCCCCTGGGGGGGGTGATTTCTCGCTTTCTGTCTCTATGTCTCTCTCTGTCTGTCTGGCGAACGCACGCGCCCTATAGCGAAAAACTTCTCAAAAAAAAAAAAATACAGAAACCGTATGGTTTTAAATATTTTTGAGAAAATATTTACATGTCAGCTACTCAAATTGTTGAAAAGCAAATGCCAAGCACACTAGGCACACATACACTTTTTTGATTCAGCCCTGCCTACCAAGTACTCTGTGATATATCATTAGCGAAGATCAGTCTCTTTTTCTTCCTTGAAAGTCTTTCTCAAGATAATCCTCTGGTGTGGTTGCTCTTTTGCAATCTCTACTGATTACAATGCTGGGCTGGAAAAGTCCGGGTTATTTTATGTTATAAATTCTTTCACATATCTTCTCTAACCCTCTCTGCTAAGAAGAACTATTTATGGTGTCAGGCCATCTTTCTAAGAGCATCTGTTGGCTTACTTGAGATCCACCTTAGTTCCATAGTTTTCTGATTAATCTTCAAGTATGAATGACATTCCAGTCAAAGCCCTGTCCAATAATGAGTATTTCTAATTTCTGATTCAATGCAATAAGCATTATTGAACTTATGCAAATAAATCTTCTGCCACAAAATAAGAATACTCCCAAATATTTCCAATTAAAGAGGGGTCAGGAAGAAAGAAAAGTTTATGTTTCCATTAAAAGAAACAAACAAGAAAAATATTTTAACAAATTGCTGAACCCATCAACAACTCAAAAGAAAGTAAAATGTTTAAATTGGGAAAACAAAGCATAGTAAAACAAAGAAATCAGTAATGTTTTACTCAAAAGTCATAAAATTCTATTTTGCCATTTCAGTCTTATGTTCAAACTCTCTTCTGCTGAATATGCAGTGTTACTGTGGTCCAATCTTTCCCTTTAAATCCTGGAAATTAACATTCAACATTACTATTGATATTTCTTGTCCCTAGCATTAAATTGGTCATTTTCTTGGTTGTCTTTTGTTCTCTTATTTCTGTATGTGCCTTTAGTTTTCCTGGTAGAGCACTCCTTTCAGAACTTTTGAAGAGTGGGTCTGCTATTGGCAAATTCTTTCAGGTCTTGTTTATCTGAGAATATTTTTAGCCTTTCTTTCCATAGCCTGATTAATTTCTCTGTTGCCGATATTAGTATCTTGTCTTTATCTGTAGATTTGGTCAGTCTGGCTATGATATGCCTTGGAGAAGATCTTCTTGGGTTGATTCTATTAGGGGTCCTTTGTATTTGTTAGGTCTGGATATTTGAATGCCTCTCTAGATTTGGAAAATTTTCTTCCAAGATTTCATGGAATACATTATCAATGTCCTTATTAGTTTCCTCACCTTCTGGGATACTGATTGTCCAGATGTTTGGATGCTTAATGCTGTCTAGTATTTCTCGTGTAGTATTCTCATTTTGGGGGGTTATTTTCTCTGTTTTTTTTTAATTTTTTTTTTCTAGATCAGAGGTTTTACCTGCAACATCCGAGATTCGATTTTCTGCATGGACTAATCTGCTTTTAATACTTTAAAGGGAGGTTTTGATTTCCTGAATGGCAGCCTTCATCTCTAATAGCTCCATTTGATTCTTTTTTGTGGTGGGTATTTCCTCTCTCAGGTCATGGAAGAACTTCAACACCTTTTGGAACTCATTGTCTCTTTTCTCCAGCATCTTCTGGAGTTCATTATCTCTCAGCTATTGCATCTCATTTAGTTTTGTCACTGTGAATATTCTGAATTCTCTATCAGACATTTCCATGAGTTCTACTGTTCTGTCTGTGGATGATGAGGGATTATTCTTTTCCCTCAGGAGAGAGATATTTTCTTGACTTCTCAAGTTTCTTGTGCCTCTGTGGTTGTTTCTGGCCATTCTGTGACAAAACTTATCTTCCACGGTGCTTTGCGATGTGATATCCACAGAAAGATTAGAAGTTCATATTTATAAAAAGAAATTTCTTCATTAAAGCAGGAGGTTCAATAAGCGTTGAGGATTTCAATGACTCTAAAAGTATTCAGATGCTTAGAGTGGGAAAGTAAGGTTAAAGAATATAAGCAAAAAGAAAAACCCTAGAAAAATACTACCAAAAAAGAGAGGAAAAAAAGACTTATTTTTTTACACTTAAAAAATGAACACTCCAGGACGTACCTCAGCTTTAAAATGGCTTCTGAAATTAACAAGTGAAAGAAAAGGCCCAAGAGGAGAAGTGGTTGAAAAGTTTAAAAAAGTTTTTAATTTAAAGAGAGAAAGAGTGAGAGACAAACAGAAAGACAGACAGCCAGAGACAGAGAGAAGACGGAGGTTGTCTACCTTGTCTGAATATTTCGGGAGTCTAGAAGATGGGGTTTAGAGCATAGCTTCCCTGAACACTGCAGGACATACCTCAGCTTTAAAATGGCTTCTTGTCTGAATATTTCGGGAGTCTAGAAGATAGGGTTTAAAGCATAGCTTCCCTGAACATGCCAGGACACACCTCAGCTTTAAAATCTGTGGGCCTCATTCTTTCATTTCTCTATATACTAGCTTTCTCCACATATTGAAAAACATGGCTACCAACAGCTTCATAGATTTGTATCTTGCAAGTCAAACCACCAGCGACAGACTGGTTGATATAAAATTAAAATATCTGAAGTAATATAAGCATTGACCAGTTTAAATCCATCCTTGTACTGTCAAGAATAGTCAGAGAGGTCATATAAGAACATGAGAGGCCTGTGGGAACCATGGCGATGCAGGACAGAAAGGACAGTTTCAAGTAGATAGGAAGGTAAGAGCTTTTGCAGGAGAAAAGATGGAGTTTCTGGGTATCAAATCAATCCATAGTGTGTCAACTGTATAGTTGTTGCCTTTTGTTTCCTCTCACTACAAAATTCATTACATACTGTTCTCTTATGTATGGCCAATATTGGTAACTGCTTTGGTGTAAACACTTAAAAAATACATGATTTGTTAGATGCATTTTATATCTAACTAAATAAATTGCATACTTTTTCATTATTGTGAATAAAATTCACTTTCCATGTAATTTTTATTTATATGTGTGTGTGTGTGTGTGTGTAATTTTTTTTTTTTTTAATTTGCTATAGGACCTATGTACTTGCCAGAGAAAGAAGGAAAGTGAGAAACTATGAAGTTTCATAGACATCCCCCCAGGGAGGATGGTCATGTCACAATCCTTTCTCCTCCATTTCCTTCTTGAGATTTTGGACATACATGCATACGTGTCCAGCAGGTTTTCCAAGCTGCCAGGTCTGGGACTTGAACAGCACAGTCAGCCATGTGGGATTTAGTCATCTTAACCAACACACCATCTTGCTGGCTCCCATTTTATTTTGATTACATGTAATTTACTAGAAAAATATTTCTGTAACTAGCAGAGGTTAATTGCTTTCTCATTATGGTCATTATGGTTTCAGTATAATAGCGGTAAATGGGTGCTTGGAGAACCCATCTATGTGAAGACTATTTTTCGAAATAGCAGAACTATTGATTGTCAGCTGCCCACCGACTTGCAACATTCCGATACCATGGATTTGATGGATGAGGAACTAATAGTGAAATGGCAATTAAAGGTAAAATATAAAAAGATATCCTCATACTTATAAAATACATATAAATTTCATAATAATTTCTGAGGCTGCATTTAAAGCAAATTGTCTTGTTTTACAGGTATCTAATGATGGTTATAAATTTAGTAATCCCAAAATAATGGTCATATATGATAGTGCTTGTCAAGTTTGTGGGCCCCATGAAAATGACTCATGTACTACCAGAGTATGTATCTTTTCACTTATTTTTATATTTATGTGATGAATATTTTCATCTCCTATGCTGTGAGCACATTATTATAGTTTTTTCACCTTCATATTAGAAAGATGAATAGAGAAAAGTCTTCCTCAAGTACATATAGGCTATAACTCTTGTTGAAATGAGGAAGAGGTTTCTGCTGTTAGCATTTTGAAGCAGCAGACCGTTTATTCCTAAGAAAATCAAAAGAAGTTCAGACTAAATTATTCCCCCCTAATTACATTGTCTTTTAAGTAGTGCTAAAGATTTTCCAATATGGTATCTCTTTGTAGTTACCTAATCCTCTTAGTGGCAAACTATATGTGTTTGGGTAGCCTTTGTAAAATGTGTAAGGCTAGCACTGTTATAGGAAATATTTTCTGGTAAGTAAGTTCACTGGGCCATGCAAATGGCCACTACTGGATAATTACAGAATAGCAGCACAGCCTGAGCTGAGTCCTCATAGCCATCACCTCTTCTTAATGTATATCTAGTCTGTTGGGTTTAGAACAGGATTTTCTCCCATGTGAACTGCTGATTTAATGAACACCAAGAATCTAATATCACTTGACTCTTCGAAACTGAGATGCACATGAATATTATTTATGTATATTAAAGTTTTAAAGTATTTTTTTTCTAAATCCTAAATCAGTTTTGCTGAAGACTAGCCATTGGATCATTACCAGTAAGTTTCTATTTTTGAGAAATTGTGTGATTTTTATTATTCTGAAAGATACTATTTTTACAAATTCATAAGTACTTTTTTAAGAGTTTTTTGTTTGTTTTGTTTTGCTATAGAATGTGTGCGCTTGCCAGAGAGCCTGAGACAGAGAGAGCAAGAAATCACCCCCCTAGGAGGATGGCCACACTATAATCCTTTCTCCTCCTCTCTCCCCTTGGGATTTGGGGCATGTATGCACACACACCTGGCATGAGTTTGAAGTTGCCACGTTCAGGACTTAAACCATGGTCAACTTGTGGGATTCCAATGACGTAACCATTACACCATCTGCTGGTCCCAGTACTCTTAAAATGTTCTTACACAACTTTGTTTTATCCTCTTGAAGCTATCATGTTTTTATTTATTCCAAGTGATATCAAAGGAGATTTTGCAAAATAAACAAAGTTTATATTTCCTAAATAAAATTTAGTATTCTTCTCAAGTTAAGAATGATTGCTATGGGCTAGCAAATGGTGTGGAGATTAAGGAGGCTGGGTCCTACATGGCCAACTGTACAGTTGGACGTCCAGACCCAGCAGTTTGAAAATCACACTGGCCCATGTATGTTTAAGTCCATAATTCCAAGAGGAGAATAGTATGGCTATCCCCCTCCCCTCCCCGACCAGGGAGTAATTTCTTGCTTTCTCTCTCTCTCTAACTCTGTCTTTGGCAAGCTAACATTGGCAAGAAACATTCTTCCTGTGTTTGTCAGCATCTCTTTCAATTATCTTGTGTAATGGTATCCATGATTAAGTATAGATATTTATGCCATGAATATGATCTTGTTTTCTGTGTTCACAGGATATAGTGGACTGCTAGGGAAAAAGAAGATAGCTATAAACTAATATGATTCTATAATTTTGACAGAGATATAATTTATATGTATTGTATCATTCCTCCAAATATATCAATTCCATAGGCCAATTTAAGATTTAGAAAAAAATACTTTAAATTTTCATAGACATAAATATTATTTGTTTGCATCTTAGTTTTGAAGAGTTTCATTTACACATCCTGGAAATAATCTGTTTTCTGACATGCATTTATGATTATGAGGTGTGAAAAAATATTTACTAAACATCAGATTTATAAATAGGCTTTTATTTGCTGCTATAATTCTATGTAGATTTTTTTTCTCTATATACTAACTATAGCTGTATCTTTATTAATGTTTTTCTTTTTGAAAAATCTCCATTAGAAAGATGTTTGCATTATTGATGGATTCTGCTACACTGAAGGGGAAAAAAATCCAACCAGCCCTTGTTTGATATGTAAACCCCAAATTTCAAAATTTACGTGGTCATTTTTAGAAAGTAAGTTTTTCCTTATTAATCCATTTATTTTCTATACAAGTTTTTTAGTGGTTTTAAAGTGCAAATTATGTAAATGTGTTCAAGATAATCAGCATTGTGTTTAATTTAGTATATCACTTAACTGCATCATTATTTTGCTGGAAGAATGTGTTAAGATAAATGATTTTTTATACATATAATTTCTATAATTATACTGAAATTCAGTATGTGATATTTATTTTAATAATTGATAAGGAAAGTAAGTGTGAATTATTAATGGAAGAAATGAAATTGTTAATTTAGTCACAAATAATTTGCTATTCTTAGCCTTGCCTTTGTTGTTTTATGATGAGACTCTTAACCATTTACACTCCAAAGGCTGCAGGTTTATCACCTCCTAATTAAACAGTCTGGACTCAGTAATCTATGAAGTGCCTCCCAGCACTTCCATTCTGTGATGCTGAGTGTAATATTGGGTACATATAATTTTGGGATACTTTGCTACACCCAAACAATACCCTAAATTATAGTCATATACCTGATTATAGCCATATTTCTGAATACATCGGTGGATGAGTTCCACAAAGGTGTCCAAGTTTTCTTTCCTTATAGGGAGGTTAGACCTTCTTCGATGCAAGAGGACATGATAATTCCTTGTCCCTTAAGTTTTGTTTGTCATTTCACCTTACATTATACAGTGCTTTATAATATCAATATGCATGTTATTATTCATGCAAATTTCATTACTGTGTTAGACCACTGCCAGGCCATCGACTACTTAAGTGAAAGACTCAAGGAATATTGTGAGAAGATAATGGAAATTTGAAAGAGAATTTAGTGCAAGAAATAGGAAAATATAATATAACTTCTGAATTGGTGTCTTTTAAATTTTTTTTTTCAAATTTGCTAATGGGTGTGTGTGCTTGCCAGAGAGAAACAAAGAAACAGAAAAGGAAAGAGAAAGAGAAAACACCCACTAATGGGGCAAGCTCATAGCCCAGTCCCTTTTCCTCCATTTCTTCATCCCTTTGGGATTTGGGGAATGCACACAAACACACCTGGTGTGTTTTACAAGACACCAGGTCCAGATATCAAATCATGCATTTGGCCATATGGGATCTGGCTCCCCCATCGCTGGACCATGGGTTCATCCTAGTGTCTGTGCTTTCTAATGACCACGGTTTGACTGATTCATCATAGTTGCATAGTATTCAAAGATAGAAAGAGTTTTAAAATATCATCTGTCCCTGGGGGCCAGCAGGTGGTATGGTGGTTAAGATGCTGGACTCCCACATGGAGGACCACGGCTCAAGCCCTGGACCTGAGGGCTAGAAAATCATACTGGCCATGCATACATGTGTGCTCAAAATCCTGAGAGGAGAATGGAGGAGAATGGATGGCAGTGCTGCCATCCCACCAGGGAGTAATTTTCCACTTTCCCTCTCTCTATCTTGCTTCTCCAAGCACATACATCGCCTGGCAATACAACAAAAAACAAATCTGTCACAAAGCTTTCATATAGAGGATGAGGAAATTAAGATCAATAAATTAAGCTGCTTTTGTGAAAATATAGAAGGACAGAATGGAGCTAGATATACAGTCTCTTGGCATCCATGCTTCATCGATGTAAACAGGGTGTTTGTGCCAGTGCATTATAATGAGCCTGTGTATTCCATGTATTAAGCCAGTGATCAAAGAAGACAAACATTTTTAAATATAAGACAATAAAAGATGATGTTTTAAACTGTTTCATGAACGTGAAGGATAAACTCCCTGTCTTCTAAAACAACCATTTTACTAGTGTGTGAGCTGTCCACTGGAAGGACCTCTGTGAAAACTGGTATGACTAATGGCTCTCTGTCATTACCACTGGGGAGGCAAGTGAGAAAAGTTCTGAAGAAATAAAGAAGGGAGGCATCGAGGAAGAAAGTGAGGCTGAAAGGGACAGAGGACAAAGGAAAGAGTGAGAGAAGGAATGAGACAGCCAATGCTGACAAGTAATTTAAACAGAATAGGAAGTGCTTTTAGTTTGGCAATGCAAATGTCATATGTACATATGACATTTATATATATTATATATTTGGCCATAAGACACTTGCGCTTGCAGGAGAAAGACAGAGAAAGGGAAAGGGAGAAATTACAGCACACCCTCTCCCCCCACCCAGGGGAGATGGTTATACTGCAATCCTTCTCCTCTGGTCTCCTCTCAGGATCCTGGGCACACACACACACATGCCCCGCATAAGTTTCGAGCCTCCTGGCCCAGAACTCAAACCACAGTTAACCATGTGGGAGTCCAACACCTTAACTACCACATCACCTGCTGGCTCCGTGTCTTTTATGTTTTTAATGCTGTATTTAAAGTGCTTTCACACTCTGATAGCAAAACTTGTGTCTCTCACCTACCAATTAACATTTACATTTTCTTTATTTTGAGAGATTTTTGCTATAGGGCACATGTACTTGCCAGAGCGACAGAGAGACAGAAATTAAGCAATCATTCCCCACAGGGGATGGCCACACTGCAATCCCTTCTCCTCAATTCTCAGGATTTGGGGCAGGTATGCACATGCACCTAGTGTGAGTTTTAAGTCACCAGGTCTGGGACTCAAACCGTGATCAACTACGTGGGAGTTCAGCGACATAACCAGTATACCATCGGCTGGTCCCAGCATTACGCTTTCTATATATAGAATTGTAGGGACCAGCAATGGCATACTGGTTACATCGCTGTACTCCCACATGACCTACTGCTGTTCAAGTCTCAGACATGGTGGCTTCAAAATCACACCAGACACACGTGTGCATGTGTGCCCAAGATCCCAGGAGGAGAATGGAGGAGAAGGTGTTGTGGTGTGTCCATCCCCTCTGGGGAATAATTTCTCACTTTCCCTTTCACTGTTTCTGTCTCTCAGGTAAGTACACATGCCCTAAGGCAAAAATCTCTTTTAAAAAATTGTGACCAGCAGGTGGCATAATAGTTATATTACTAGACTCCCTTGTAGTTGACTGTGGTACCCAGCGACATCAAACTCATGCTGGGTACATGTGCATGTATGCCCAAAATCCGGAAAGGAGATGGGAGGAGCAGGGATTGCGGCATGGCCATCATCCCTGGGGGGTGATTTCTCACTTTCTGTCTCTCTGCCTTTTCATGTCTCTCTGTGGAGCACACATGCCCTATAGTAAAAATCTCTCTTAAAAAGAAAAAATGGATTCATTCAGAATGCTAAGTAGCTAGTGGAACTTTTAGCAGAGTTAAATCTTTATTGAAATGCCTTTCTCTATGGGAGCTCTCAGAATCATACTTTCCTTTGCTACACAGGTCCATAGTTACATGTTTTCTCTTCCAGATAACCAACCTCCTGTGATTCAAACATCACAAGACGAATTACAGGCATTTTATGGGGAAAACTTCGAATACCAGTTCACAGCCTTCGATCCAGAAGGTTCTGATGTCCATTTTACTTTGGATTCTGGTCCTGAAGGAGCAAGAATTTCTTCTGCAGGACTTCTTATGTGGAAAGTAGAGTTACAAACTCCTCAGCAATTCACTCTACATCTCTATGATGACTGTGATGCTGAAACTAGAGTCACAATTGAGGTAATATTCATAATTACATAAATGTCACCTGATTATTTAGCAAAATTAACAACGAGATTTTAAATTAAAATACATGCCAAGGTCGACCCCTAAGTACAATGATTTAGCACTTCACAGAGGAAGCCAGATGCAACATGGCCAATCAAGGTCCAAGTTCTGGGCCTAGCACTTTGAAAAACACACTGATTTTGCAAGCATGCCCAAGAAGAGGAAAAGGAACTGAGGGAAAAAGAATTCAGCATAGCCAGGACCCTTTGAGGGGTATGTCCTCTCCTTCCCTCACTCTTTGTCTTGTTCCTTCTTTCGTGTGTGCACACACTCTCTGGCATATATGTGTATATATATATATATATATATATGTGTGTGTGTGTATATATATATATATATACACACATATATATATATATATAACACACATACACACACACACATATATATATATATTTGTATATATGCACACACATATTCCATATTCTTGTATCTTAAAGAATAATGAAGTTATTGAGTATTGCATGGAAAAATTAAATTAACCTGCCAATATTTTTACTGTTCTTTGTAAGAATTTTAAATCTTAGAGACAGTCTCAAGCCAGCATGGATCTAAATTCATAATCTACACCACTTTATTCTGCACTTAACTATGAGAAGGGTAAAACACTCATTCATTTCCACCACCATGAAAACCTGTGATTACTTAAGATTGGTAATTATAGCATTTTCTTTTTCATGAAGGAATTTCAAATGTTGAATTAGAAATCAAGAGTGTAAATATAAGACTGAAATATAAGATTTGAGCTATATTTCAACTATTGAAACTGACAACAACAATTCCTGCCTTTATTGACTTTTCTTTTGATTATGTCGGTCATGAGCACTTAATACTTATTAGCCATTTTTGTGCCCTATGTTCACTTGAGATTTGGGGCATCCTTTCTGACAGAAGCAATATTGTGATGGGCGGTTGTGTTCTATGTCCTGTTAACCTAATAATTCCAGTGTTAGTCAGCTCTCTAGATTTGATGTTAACCTCAGCGACCAATCAATTCTACTTTAATTTTTTTTCAGGCATTCTCTTTGCATTACAAACAGAATTCATCTTATAACACTTCTTATTTACTTTTTAAAAAATACAGTACAACTTTAAAACTTCTTTAATTGCTGAGGAGTGTGAATATGAAAAAGACAGAGAGAGGAAAAGAAAGAGAGAGAACACGCCCCAACAGAGCATGATGACACCACAAACTTTTTCCACCATTACTCCCTTCTGTCAGGACTTGGGGCACACATACACACATGCCCAGCATGTTCTTCAAGCCATCGAGGCTGAGACCTGGACTTCAGTAGGGCACGTGGCATCCGGCTTGAGTGCATTGCAATGTATACTATGGAGCCAGCCCTGTAGTATCCTTTTTGTTTATTCATTTCTTTAATAAGAGAGGGGAGCATGGAAAGAGAGGGAGAGATAAAGAGATAGGCACCCTCCACAGGACCTTTGCACAGTGATCCTCACCCAGCCCTGCAGGCAGCTGGAATCACAGAGACACACAACATGTTCAGATAAACCTGTGATCTGAACCCTAGGCCATCCCATATGGTTCTGTCATACCATAGCAGCACCCCTACTGTCTGTGCCACTGTGCTGGACCTCATTTTGAAGTAGATCTTAAAAAATAATTCCTAGAATTTATATTTGGCTATAATTTTGAGAGTGAGTATAGGTGCCCTATTAAACTATTTTTTACCACTATTTTCTACTAAATACTTACTTATAGCAAAAATACATGGCTTGATCATTCTTATACATAAGCATGCGTGTCTGGGGGGCATAAACTGAGGATAATTTTATTGCAAAGTAAAGTATTTATTTATTTATTTATTTATTTATTTATTTATTTATTTTGTAGGTTACTGTAAAATCCTGTGATTGCTTGAATGGTGGATCATGTGTATCTGATATGAAATCTCCTCCAGGAAGTGGCATGTACACGTGTTTCTGCATGCCTGGCTTCCAGGGGAGTCTTTGTGAAGTGAGTGCCAGTAAGTGCCACTCGAACCCCTGTGGCATTGGCAGATGCATTAGTGGTTTGCACAGTTATGCCTGTGATTGTCCATCTGAGCTCAAAGGTAAGTTTGATTCCTCATGCACTAAATTAAAATGTGAACAAATAAGAAGGGAATGTTTCATGGGCCAAGTGGTTAAGGGAGCTGGATCTCACATGGCTGACCCTGGTTCAAATTCCAACCCTGGCAGCTCGAAAAACATGCTGGGAGCATGTGCACCCCCAAATTCCAACAAGATGGAAAAATGGAGGAGAGATTTTGTTGTGGCTATACCCCATTAGAGGGTGCTTTCCCCCACTCCTTCTCTTTGTTTGTCTTTGTCTCTCTCTGGTAAGTGCATGCACTCTCTGGAAATTAAAAAGAAAATGTTCCTTTGAATATTCAAGCATATAAATTATTATAAATATTTTAATACACATTTTAAAAATTCTAATAAAAGTTATCATAAATACATGTGCTTGGGGTTAGCAGATGATGTAGTGGTTATGTCACTGAACTCCAACATGGCCAAATGCATTTTTTTATTTTCTTTTTTTGGAGAGGTTTTTGCTATAGGGCGCGTGCGCTCGCCAGACAGACAGAGAGAGACAGAGAGATAGAAAGCGAGAAATCACCCCCCGGGGGGATGGCCACGCCGCAATCCCTTCTCCTCCATTCTCCTCTCGGGATCTTGGGCACGCACGCACACGCGCCCGGCGTGAGTTTTAGCCGCTGGGTCCGGGACTCAAACCGTGTTCGACTACGTGGGAGTCCAGCGACATAGCCATTACGCTAACTGCTGGTCCCGCCAAATGCATTTTGAATCCTAGACCTGGTGGCTTGAAACTCATACTGGGCGGGTGTGCATGCATGCCCACAATCCTGAGAGGAGAATAGAGGAAAAGGCATTGCGGCACAACCATCACCCCCCGGGAGTGATTTTTTGCTTTCTGTCTCTCTCTGTCTCTCTGGTGAATACATGTACCCTACAGCAAAAATTGAGGAAAAAAATAAGTGTGCTACTCACTTCTCTTGTTTTTATTGTAAACCGCTTACTTTTGAAATTTTGCCCATTTTTATAACTGTATTGGCTATATTTAATGTCTATATTGTGTTTTGCAGGTTTCTGAATATTTCTACCTATATTTGGTAGGTAGGAATTGAAACATAATATGAAATAATAAAGAAATTATGCCATGGATATTACAAAAATTTTTACTTAAGAGAAGTTTTTATGGATAATTTATCAACTTAGAAATATTGTGCTATAAATTAGAGTTGAAATTAAATAAAATGTTAACATATTCACTAATTCATTAATTCTCCTAAAATGTCTGATTCCAAAAACTCAAATTAGTACATAATTGACGATTTTTAATTTCCCCATGATTTTAAAATACTTGTTTCTTTAGACTAAACAGATGCAAATATTAAATAAATAAATGTGCAATTATTGAGTTGATATTTTTCTGGATGACACATATTTTAGCTTTACAAGAGAACTAAGCAGAGTATTTGCATGTCTTCTAATTTTCATCAACACTTTAAAATTAAAATGTTATTATTTGGAACTATAAATATAAATACTTCTTTTAGACTGTGCTGCAGACTATATTTGAAATAATTCACATGTTGATTGCCTCACGAATTTAAGTATAATAAGGTTATTTATCCATTAATCACTGTAAATTTATTCATTCAAATAACTTATTAAGCATTTCAAAGGACACCACTTTATTTCAGAAAATTTTACTAAAGACTGACTTTCCTAGTATATCATAAAATTTTCACTGATTTTCACAGCCAAGGCAATGGCAGCACAAACCAGTTGTCTTTAAGCCAAGCAGGCAACCACTCTAAGCAACTTTTTTTTTTTTTTTTTTAATCACTGAGTTTTTAAACAAACTACAAATTACTGCTTGGTAATATTTTGCCTGAAACATTAATAGAGTTCTTAAGTCATCTACTTACAGAAAGAGGTTTAGGTACTTTAAGGATCTGATATAATGTTAAATAGAACCTAATTAATGACTTTATAATTAATTTTAAAGGAAAATTTAAAAACAGCACACTTCGTACAATGCATGACACCTGTTTTAGGATTAAGAGGACAGACATAAAGAGTAGAAGAAATCAGCTAAGGAGCTGATTGGACATAGACTATATATTTCAATTTAAATAATTTGAAATCATTTATATTTCATTTAGGCAAAAATTGCCAGGAAGATGTTGATGAGTGTCAGTCTAAGCCCTGCTTCCCAGGAGTAGAGTGCCTCAATACCTTTGGTGGCTATCATTGTGGTTCATGTCCAGAGGGATTTCATGGTGATGGAAAAATGTGTCAAGGTAGAAGTCCCTATTTTCTGCTATTAGATATTTTTAAAAAAATTTGCTCTATTTAATTAATTCAAATCACTCACTTTTATTCTTTTACTCATGCTTTCATTCATACACATGAACTAGATGCACAGAATGCAGAAATATATAAGATATGGGCTGGCTGGTGGTGTACTGGTTAAGGGCACAGGACTCCCACATAGTTGACCATGGTTTGAGTCCTAGACCTGGCAGCTTGCTTTCTCACTTTTCTGTCTCTCTCACTCTGTCCCTCTCCAGTCAAAATTCAAAAAGAATAAATAAATAAATAAATAAATAAATAAATAATAAATAAAATACATGTCTTCCAACTTAGTTAGAATGTGATAGCAGGAAATATGACTAGTAATTACATAGTGCAATAAAGTGTGCTGTGTCTTTTGATAGAAATGCATGGAGGGACTAATAGGAATATTATATAGAAAATCATGTTTACCTGGAGGGATGATGAACAACTTTAAATATATTAGATACAAAATGAGAGCTGAATCTGATGTATCAGAACATGGGAAGGAAAGTAGGAAGGAACAGCATACGTGAAGGTACAGAGGCATGTAACATCACAACACACCTTGGGTACTCTGAATAATTCAGTGTGCCTGGAGCATAGAAGGTAAGGGGACTGCTACAAAAGCTGGAGCTAGGGAGGTAGCCTTCAGCTGGACCATTAGAAAATCATCAGGGAGTCTCTTGAAGTTTTGAAACAGGAGAGAAACGTGACAATATTTACATGTGAGAATGTTTACTTAAGGAATAGTGTGGAGAATGAACTACTGCAGATAAGGAACCTTGTAAATCTGTAGGTAGATAGCAGAGTTAAGGGAATATTTCAAATATATAGGAAAAACATGGAGATATTATATTTTGACCTAAGGTGATGTAATCATGGATAAAAGAGATAATATATAAAGAAGCAAGTTGATAATATTTGGTCAGTGATTGGGATTAACATAACAAAGAAAAGAAAGTCAGCAAGTGTCAAGTGCTTGATTCAGTGGATGGTGGTATAGAACTGGCATGCACATTGCTATTGAGAAAGTGGCCATCTCCAAGACAGAAAGAGAGCCCTCACCAAAAACCATATTAGTCAGCACATTGATCTTAGACTTCAGAGCCTCCAGGATGGTAAGAAAATATTTTTGTGTTAAGTTAGCCAGTCTATGGTTTTCATTTATGGCAACCACAGCTAGGACCTGCATGCAATAGACAGAAGGAATAAGTGATTTTGAAGGGCTATGATGATGACCTCAGTTTGGAGGGATGGTAAACAACTTTAAAAAACTGTCTAAATATACTAGACACAGGAGAGCTGACTCTGATGTATAGGAGCAAAGGAGAGAAAGGCATTCCAGTCGGAAGGAACAGCATAAGTAAAGTACAGAGGTGTGTAACTGAACAAACTATGGAATATCTACGTGGAGTTCAGGAGAGAAAATTAAATTAAAGTTACAGTATTTAGAATCATTAGCCATGGAATGAAATTGTTCAGGGAGAACTCTTCGATTTAGAGGAAAGGGGGAAAATTTTGTGAGCATCAACATTTTAACAGTACATTATAGAAGACCATGTCAAAGAACCAGATCTTTGGTATAACCAAGTAAATGGAACACAATTTTGATGGAAAATATATATTAACGGTATAATGCTGCCTTATGTTTCAAAGTGGGGTGGGCCTGTCTAGCAATGGAGGGAGTGCACATGAGGAACATGGTGAAGGATGCTGAGATTTCCTACTGCTTTAGCTATTCAGATTTACTCCTCAATATCAATTCCTAATATTTACACCTTCCACTCCATGCACTGAAGAGATATGACATCCATCTTTCCCAAACACAGAGATTCATTCCCTCAGTAAATTGAACCAAATTCCATTATACATGAGTGTCTACATTTGTTAACATGATCAGAGTCATTCATGTATTTTAGGAAGATTCTTATTAATACAAAAGAACTTCTGGTCATCGGTCATGTTTACTTAATTTTATAGTAGGCACCAGAGTAGATGAATATAAGCAAAGCACAGCTCTTACTCTAGAGATTAATACTAGTTAGTGTGGAAAGAAGACCCCGAAGGGTCAATAGCTTGACTGACAAAATTCCATGAGATGAAATTGGGTGGGTGAGGGGGACTGAAGAAGGGTGTGCTACTTGGCTCAGACTGCTGTAACAGAATACCACGGACCAGGTAGCTTACACCACAGAATTTATTTTATCACCATTTGAAGGCTTGAAAGTTTGAGATAAAGGTGAGTTATGACTGGTTTCTGATGAAATCTCTCTTCTTAGCTTGCAGATGGCCCTTCTGGCTGGGTCTTTCCTCTGCATGGTGTGTTCTCTTCTTACACAGACAACAGCGCAGCTGGACCGCAGCCCCATTTTTATCTTTTAATCTGAATAAACTTTTTGATGTAATTTTCTTTAAATATAGCCACATTTAAGGTTAAGTCTTCAACACATAAATTTTGGGGAGACATGATTCACTCCCTATATGAAGACAGGTACAGAGATGACATTTAAGCTATTTTTTACATTTGATTTGCAAAGACTTCAATCTAAGTGACATTTGTATTATATGTTCTTATTAATGGTGATTTGCTTTTATACTAAGTTAACTATGATATGCTTTTTATGTGCTCCTTTACAGTTGAAACACAGTTTTTCAATGAACTTAGTACACAAACTATGGTTCTCACAAAATCTGACAAAAGTGCAGATAAGGAGCAGGCCGGTAAAAATGCCAAGCAGAGAGAAAGGCATGATGAGCCAACAAATGGAAGTGTCTCCAGTAAGTATTCATCTTAGTTAAGTCTAATGGCAGATTATACCTCCCGTTTGTTTTCCAGAACACCAACATGTTTATTCTTTAGGTATGCTTATTTTTAGAAAGATCACCTGAAAAATTATGTGTTTCAGTTTAAAAAATATATTTTCTTTCCAGTCTATTAAATCTTCTGGTTCATATTCTAGAAAATGCATTCCTGTCACATAATAAAGAATGGATAGCATCATTTAAGGTGATTCCAGAGAAGCTTATAGTGAGAAGTGACTGCTTCAAGCTTACAACCTATAAATTCTTGGGAATTGGTCACCCCACATCTTCTCTGACCCTAACGGTGATAAGAAGTTTATTATTCCACAAAGCATTTCCCTTTTTATAGTGCTTTTTTAATAACTCATTTTATTCAGTAACATTCTATGATTGTCTTCATAAAGATCTTTCACATATCACATTAGTGTTCTTTATGCTTTTCATTCTGTAATATAGCTATTTTGTGAATGCAATTTTGGTTTATCTTTAAGATATTTTTAATTTTTTTTAGTGTTTTTTTTTTGTTTTGTTTTGTTTTGTTTTGTTTTGTTTTAGTTTTCCTTTGGGATGTATGCACTCTCTAGAAAGAGATAGAGGGAGAGAGAGAGAAGTAATTACTATCTGGGGTAATGACCACACCATAGTCCTTTCTCCTCTAGTCTCTTCGAAATTTGGGGCATACATACACACAAACCCAGTGTGATTTTTCAAGCTACCAGGTCTGGAACTCAAACTGCTTCCTCAGTCATGTGGGAGCCAGCACCTTAACCTCTACATCACCTGCTGGCCCAAGATGTCATTTTTAATTCCTGGAATATTAATTCATGGAATATAGTATATAATATACTGTCTGTCTTGATTTTAATGGTGTTCATGCATCCAGTCACCTTACTGAAGATTGATTTACGCTATTTTTTTAATAGTGGATTTTCTTTTTTTTTATTTTTAAATAATGTTTTTGCCATAGGGCACATGTGCTTGCCAGAGAAAGTTAGTGAGAGGGAGAGGGAAAAATTTCCCTCTGTGGGGTGGATGACACAGTCCTTTCTCTTCCATTCTCCTCTTGAGATTCTAGACATGCCTGCATACAAGCCCAGCATGATTTTCATGCTGCCAGGTCCAGGACTCCAACCATGGCCATATAGGTGTCCAATACCTTAATCAACATGCAACCTGCTTTATTTTTAAAACTTTTTTTTTAATTTTGTGAATTCTCTTTTACAATTTTATCAGCAGATTTTATTTTTTGTGTGAGAGAGATTTTTGGTATAGGGCACATGCACTCGCCAGAGAGACAGAGAGACAGAAAGCAAGAAATCACCCTCCAGGGAGGATGACCATGCTGCAATCCCTTCTCATCTATTCTCCTCTCAGTTTTTTTGGCATGCACAGACATGTGCCCGGCATCAGTTTCAAGCTGCTGGATCTGGGACTTGAACCACTGTAGACTGTGTGGGAGTCCAACACCTTAACTACTATGCGATCTGCTGGCCCCATCGGCAAATGCTGTTTATCAAATAGTGATTTTTGTCTTCTATTGTTATTTACATTTTTATGTAAATATTGATTTAATATGTACTTACAACATGCCAATACCAAACTTTTTTTGTGTATTATTTAATTCAATCCTCAAAATAGCTATATACAGTTATTGTTATTATTTCTGTTTTACAGGTGATTAAAGAGACATATATGAGTTAAGTAATCTGTCTAGATTATAGAGTTGTAAATTATGGAAGAGAGCTTTGATCCTGAATAATCTAACTGCAGAATCCAAGCTGTCAAATTTATGGTCTCATTGCTGTGGTTGGGACCTTCAGTGCAGTGTAGAAATGGGAGAACAGTGGTTTCATTGTAAATTTCTGTGGTACTGCTGTAGATTCTGTGAGATATCTTTCATCCAGTTAAGGAATTTTCCTTTTTCTTTTCGTTTTTTTTAGAGAGAGATTTTTTGCTATAGGGCATGTGCACTCGCCAGAGAGACAGAGAGAGACAAAAAGGCGGAAAGCAAGAAATCACCTCCCAAGGGGGATGGCCATGCCACAATCCCCTCTTCTTCACTATCCTCTCTTGATTTTAGGCATGCACACACACACACACACACACCTAGCATGAGTTTAAGTCCCTGACTCTTGGACTCGAACCGCAATCGACCACATGGGAGTCCAGCAACATAACCATTATGCCATTTGCTGGTCCCAGGAATTTTCCTTTATTTCTTGATTTTTTTTTACCATTTTCTTTATTTTTAACTCAGGAATAGATTTTTAATTTTATCAAAAGCTTTTTTGGGTATCATTTATTACTTAATGTAATTTCAGTTAACAAAGTTTCTTTAAGGTAAATTTTTCAGTATAATTTTTAGTCAAGAATTATGTATCAAATTATATTTAAGCACTATCTTATATTGCTATTTTCTTCATTAATATCTTTATGTAATTTTGTAATCTAATTATGTTAATAGATTCAAGTGCAATTCTGATGTTATTCCATAAGTACATTGCTGCATTTTATTTGCTAGTTTCATTTAACATTTTTACATAATTTAGTAAGTAATAGGGACTATAGAATTATATTAGAATTTGATTAGATGTTTATAATACTTTTTATCTGTTTTGTACATTTGCAGTAGTTTTTTTTTTTTTTTTTTTTTTTTCAAGAGAGACTTTTGCTATAGGGTGTGTGCACTTGGCAGAGAGAAAGAGAGAAATCGGAGAGACAGAAAAATGAGAAATCACCCCTGGGGGTATGGCCATGCCACAATCCCTTCTACTCTTAAGACTTTGGGCACCCATGCATATGCACCTGGCATAAGTTTCAAGCCACTGGGTCCAGGACTCAGACTGCAGTCAACTATGTGAGAGTCCAGCAACCTAATCATTATGCCATCTGCTGGTCACTACATTTAGTTTTTAATTCATCTGAAGCTTGCTATTTTATTATTTGAGGTTGAGGCCCAATACTTTTGTTTTTCTTCAGTTGAATAGCAGTTGTATAGTATCATTTATAAAATAAGTCACATTTAATTTAAATATCACTTTATTTGTTAAATCCCCATACATATTGAGTTATATTTATTTCTGAGCTTTCTATTATGTTTTTATTATCAAATAATCTTTTTATATCCAAGAACACATTCTTTTCATTATGTGGCTTTATATAGTATATTTTGATATCAATAAGTTAAATATATTTGTATGATTCTTGTATTTTTGCAATTTTTTAAAGATATCACTGATAAATTCATTTGACCATTAAAGTCATTAAATTTCAAAAGAAAAAGTATACTATACTATAATAATATTTATTTGATAACATATGATCCTTCCTTTTTTCTACTGTACTTCTTATAATTTACAATTAATTCCTAATTTTCCTCTACTTTTTTCTCCTATCCTAATGCCAAAAATGCACCCAAAAAGATGGTTCACTTACAGCAACTTGGAGCTGGAAGGAACAGTTGCTCAGTGTATGGAGGCAGAGGGTAGAGGAAGCTGATTTGCCCCAGATATTCTAAAGCTGGGCTTTGGAATGTGACAGTCCAGAACTAGAAAATACAAAAATGCTCTTTGTATTTGTTGAGCGTACCTCTTTGCTCTCATTTATGTTTTGGACTATGTTTATTGCTTCCTGTTTATCTTGTAGTTTGACCTCATATGTGTTCCATGTTTCAGGAAGTTTTTTAAATTTTCAAAAACTTCTTTATTGCACTCATTGCCAACTATGTTAAGGATTAATTTTTATTGTTTTAGATTTGTTTTCTTCTTTATCTGGTTTTGATTTAGCTTAGTTTATTTTTTGCTGTTTTCATATTATAAGCGATTCGAAAAGAGCTGTGCATAAAGACAATATAAAATCAAACCCTAGGGCTGGTCAGTGGCATGTTGTTTGAGGCGGCTGGATCCCACATGACTGACTGAAAGGTTTGTGGCCTGAACTCAGAGGCTTAAAAAGTGCCCAAGTCCCTAAAAGAGAGAAATGGAGTAGAGTCTGTGGCATGACCATCCTCCATTGAAGATGCTCTTTCATTCTCTCTCTCTTTCTCTGTTTCTCTTTAGTAAATACATGTACCCTCTAGCAAATATTTTAGAAAATCAAATTCTAAATTAGCAGTAGAAAGTATAAAAAGATAAACATGCCAAATCATTGCTTGCAATACATTCATACTGTAAAATCAATTATAATTTTCCATACCAAAGACATTAAAAAAAGTGTTATAAGGAAATAAAGTACCTTGGTAGATGGAAATAAATGATGACCCTTGACAAAAGCACATGCACAAATGTTTTCACTTCTAGTAAACCAATCAAGGGAGTTGGAGGTTGGGGCAAGCCCAGGGCCTGGTAGTTAAGGCAGCTGGATCCCACATGGCCCAACTAACAGTTAGAGTTCCATACCTAGTGGCTTGAGAAACATGCTAGGCATATGTGCATGTGTGCCCAAAATCCCAAAAGGAGGGACAGATAGAGAAGGGTTTGCAGGGTGACTGTGCCCCAGGAGCTTTCTTGCTCTCTTTCTCTCTTTCTGTGTATCTCTGGGGAGCTCATGTGCTTTCTGGCACAATACAGGAAAAAAAAGAGAGAAAATATAAAAATATAAAATCCCATTTTGTCTTATTAGTAAAACTTTTAGAGCTACAGCTTTTTGCCTGTCATATAAAAGGGCATTCATATCACTTAGCAATGTTTATTTAAGTATTTAGTTTCAATCTTCTTTTTTCTAGGCAAAAATTACTTTAGCCTTTTATGTTCCTGTAGGTTTCATTTCATATTTGCCACTCTGTGGTAGTTAACGCTGATTATTATAATGAGTTGTTCATGTGCCTTGATAATAATCTGAGTTGCTCAGAGATAAGGGTTATGTTTTCCTTTCTTTTGAGGCTAATGTGTATTAGGTGATCAATAAATGTTTGTTGGTTATTTTTAATTCTTAATAAAATTATTAATTACAGTTCTTTAGCTTTTACATTGTTTGTCATTCTGATTATCTTGTGTTCTCAAATAGATTATAAATTGCTTAACGACAGGAACTGTGCTAACAATTTAACCATTGTACAGCTCCTGATAGAGCGTTACGCATGTAGTAGACACTCGATGAAGATGTGAACTACATAAGGTCAAATATTTTAGGCAGAGCAGAACATTAACAACTGTTTTTGATTAATATTTTCATTTTTTTGTTTTGTAGATATAAATTTTCTGCCACCATCAACAGAAGATTCACAAATTGGTACAAGCTTTACCCACAATCCTCCCACTATCAAAAAATCCTTGAACACAACCAACAACTTCTCACCTTTTGTACCAAAGTCAGTTACAACTCAAATGGATAGTTCAATGAAGGTTATTTCCCACCAGATATCAGGTTATGAACATTTGGATAATGTGCTCAATACAAATCTCAGTCTGGGTGAATTACAAATTCTTATGAACAGTAGTTTTTTAAGCGTTAACACAAATAGCTCTGATGATGAGGTAAAAGATGTTACCCAAAGCATCATCCAAAGGGAGACAAGAGGGCACAACTCTGAAATTAACAGATCTTCCCAAGGTTACACACAGTATAAGGATGGGTTTACATCATTGATGACTGAAGCAATCACTATTTTTCTGGAAAAGTTTGGATCAGCCAAAATATCAACATGTGCTGAATTATCTTGCTTTCTTGGTGTTTCCTGTGTGCCAACAACAGATGGTCACTTCAAATGTGGACGCTGCCCCTTTGGGTATTATGGAGATGGTATCAATTGCAGAGGTAGGATGAAAACTCTTTAGAATACACGAAGAAAATTTAGTTCAAGTAATTAAAATATGTACCTGTTTATTAATTTCATGTATCACATTTTAAAAGAAAAAATTCCAAAAATGGGATTTCTGGGTTATTTTAAAAAGCAATGTTAACATTACATACTAACATCACATTATGACTATAAAATACATATTATAAAAATAGGTAAATACCTACTTTGTTCCAGAGTTTATAGAAACCTTCTGTATCAGTTGTGTCATATAATCCACAAGAAACACATACATTGGTTGCTATTTGTCTATTTTACACATGAGAAAGCAGAGCTGTTTAGGGCCAACTGAGGAGATAAAACAAAGATATGAATAGAGACCTGGTTAATATTATGGTTTGAGTTCTTTTCAACTCATAGTGGGCATCTAGCACTTCTAATGACTAATTCTAACATTTTCTTATTTGCGTAAACTGTTTTTCTGTAATTTCTCCAACTCTTAAGATTAAAGCAAATTATATATCACTTTAATTTTAAAAGTATTACATGGGACTAGCAGATGGCGTAATGGTTATGTCGCTGGACTCCCACGTAATTGATTGCAGTTTGAGTCCTGGATCCGGTGGCTTAAAACACACTCTGGGCACATGTGCATGCATGCCCGAGATCCCGAGAGGAGAATGGAGAAAAAGGGATTGTGGTGTGGCCATTCCCCCAGGGGGTGATTTCTCTCTTTCTGTCTCTCTGTCTCTCTTTCAGGTGAGCACACACACCCTATAGCAAAAGTCTCTATCAAAAAAAAGTATTACATCTTTTTACAATTAGCAGTTGTTTTCTCTGATGCAAATAAAATTTTTGGCTTTGACAAGGTAGATACTTTTTATAGTCATTGTTTTGTTATTATTCTTTTGTTTTGTTTGTGTTTTGATTTGTTTAAGATAAAACTTTAGCAAGAAAGCTGTTGGAGTACTCCTGTGTTCTCAGTATGACCTCAGGACACTTCATAATTTTCTTCTTGTTTTTTTTTTTTTTTTTCCTGTACAAATAAGAACAGTAATAAATCTCAACACCTACATGCTTGTAATATACTATTCCCTATTTTGTAATATTCCAAAACAATCTCATGGACTTTAGTCACTTCAGGAAGTGTTAAATGATAAGTAGTTAGAATACATAAGGTCGTTAGAGAAATTTAAGGGATTACATCCTATTAGCTTATGATGTATTCCTGGTATCTTGCTCTTTGAAATCAGGATTATCCCTGTTTTGTTTTGTTTTTTTCTAAGAGGTTTTTGCTATAGGGCGCGTGCGCTCACCAGAAAGACAGAGAGCGAGAGAGAGAGAGATAGAAAGAGAGAAATCACCCCCCCCCTCCAAGGGGGATGGCCACGCCACAATCCCTTCTCCTCCATTCTCCTCTTGGGATCTCGGGCATGCATGCACATGCATCCAGCCTGAATTTAAGCCACCGGGTCTGGGACTCGAACCATGGTTGACTACATGGGAGTCCAGCGACATAGCCATTATGCTAACTGCTGGTCCCATGGATTATCCCTGTTTTTCACCAACATTTAGCTGAGTGGTATTTGAAACTTTATTGTTCTGTTGAAAATCTCATGTATGGTTAGCAGCTATCTCCAGTATCAGGTTCTTCTCTGGGAGTAAACACATACTGTACTTATCACCCTACTAATGATTTTCCTCAGTCATTCTGGTAGCAAAACAAATATAAAGGGAAAAAATTTATGAGAAAGTGTAGTGACTGTTGTTTTTTTGTGTGTGTGACTCGTTTAATAGCAGTAGCAAAATGTTTACATTTCAGAGGATTTTGCTTTGATTATAACTAAGTTTGTCAGCAACATGTATACACTATATCAACCACTCAGCCTTTCTTCCTTGATTTTTCCAGCCATTTGTAGACACCCATGTGGAAAAAGCAGGGAGTGTGTTGCCCCAAATGTATGTAAATGTAAACCTGGTTATGCTGGTTCTAACTGCCAAACTGGTAGGTGCATCATTTCATAGTTTGCATAATAAATTTTATTTGATAATTGACATCTCTAAACCCTGGACTTTATTTTACACAGCTATATGCCATCCTGATTGCAAAAACCATGGGAAATGTGTTAAGCCTAACGTGTGTGAATGTCTCCCAGGACATGGTGGAACAAACTGTGAGGAAGGTGATGCTTCACATTAAAAATGAAATAGTAATGCTAAAATAAAATATCATTTTCTTTAAAATATTTTTTAAAAGAATCCAGTTTTATTGCATATATGCTAATATATTTTCATTAGCACTAATTCTAGAATCTAATTTTTTGAATATTTATTAAAATAATTTATTTGAGAATTTTACGAACTTGAATCCTTAAATTAGGGGTCCAAAGAGAAATAGCTGATTTGTCTTTGGTAAAATTACTTTCCAAAAACATCTTTTTGAGACTTTGCTATCGGGGACCATATCTCTGAAAATATTTTTTGCCTCAAAAATAAACAATTGTCGAATGACTTATCAGACATAGTTCTAAGAAAGTATTAAATGCTACATAATTACAAGATATAATGTAACAAGAGGAAACCTAAAAATATGATTAAAATGTATACATAGTATAATAATTGCATTATTGGGGCCAAAATCTTAAGTGCAGAATTTATGAAATGGCATTCCTAAAGTAGATGATATATTTTTTTTTTCTCCAGAGGGCATGTGCACTTACTAGAGAGAGAGACAGAGAGGGAGAAGAGAAAGTACCTCCCTCCATGGAGAATGGTTACACGGTAATCCCTTCTCCTCCATTTCTCCCTGCTTTGGGAGTTTGGGCATGCACATACACACACACATGCCTGGCATTTTTCCCAAGCCACTGGTTCCAGTATTTGAATCACAAGATCAGCCATGCATTATCTGGCTACCTTAACTACTGGCCCTTGGCTGATATTTTAAAGAAACATGTAGTTTATTTTTAAAAGGTCTTTTAAAAGAATATATTTTAGTTGAAGGTACTTAGAATTATGAATAAACTGAGAGCCATGTCATATGCTTTCATGACAAGGAAAATTACAAATTAAAATTAACTTGGGGTAAACTAACAGACACATTCAGTATCAATTGGTATTTGAAAATAATTAGGTATATAGAAATGTTTTATTTGTAGGGCAGGAGTACACAAGTCCAAGTCTCACTTCTTAGAAGCCGCCTCAGCTCATATATTTCCATCTATTTAATCTTAACTTTTACAAACCAGAATATTGATCATTTATATTTTCAGAATCTTTATCTTGTAATTAATCCCACAGAATGAAATTTCATAGCAAAAAAAAATCTGAATTTATTATAAATTGACCTTACAACAGGTTTTATGTGACTGCACTTCATAAATATAAGCCTTTTTTAAATTAAGAACTGACCTAACAACATGATCTGTGTCTGCAGACCATTGTAACCCACCTTGTCAACATGGTGGCTCATGCTTGGCTGGCAATCTCTGCTCGTGTCCTTACGGTTTTGTAGGACCAAGATGTGAAACAAGTAAGCAAAGCTCTCTTATAATCTGATATAATGAAATGGCTCATTTGCATAGTTGATGGCTTCATCACTAAATGAAATGAGCCCATATCCTAAGTAAAGAGCATGTACACATGATCTATGATGGTGGTTATCATCCTGCACAGCACTGGAGCAACCACAGGTAACCAGTGCTAAGATAAAGAAGTTTGCTATTCAAAGTAACTCACTTCTTGACCCTACTCATGAACTCTTCTCTGAGATAACAGAAATCCAAACTTGTCATTTCCCATACTAATTCAACTCATTTAATTATGTGTATGATCACGTTCATCAGTAGCTAGTAGTTTTCCCAAGCAGCCAACTCTTGTTTAACACTCCACTCAATAGTTTTCTTCATCTCTGTTAGTAAAAATAAGTATGTATGAGCATCAAAGAGCATTTAAAGCCAAAGTATAAGTTATGTCTTATTTTTCTCTCTGATTTTATGCATTAGCAGATGTGATCAGCAATTAGGAGATAGTTAAGTAATAGCCACTCCATGATCATTCCACTCTTAATTTACCTTTGTTTATTCATTTATTCTGTGATCTTAGTGGTTTGTAACAGGCACTGTGAAAATGGAGGTGAGTGTGTTACACCAGATGTTTGCCATTGTAAGCCTGGCTGGTATGGACCCACCTGTAGTACAGGTAAAATCAGAAGTTATTTCAATCAACAATCAATTAAAAGACATGTGTAATGCGGGACCAGCAGATGACGTGGTGGTTAAGGCAGTGGACTCCCACATGACCAACTGAGGTTTGAGTCCTGAACCCTAGTTTGAAATTCACTCCAGGGGTGTGTGTGTGTGTGTGTGTGTGTGTGTGTGTGTGTGCCCAAAATCTCAGAAGGAAAATGGAGGAGAAAGGGTTGTCGTGTGGCCATCCCCCTAGGGACAGTCATTTCTCACTTTCCCTCTCACTGTCTCTGTCTCTGGCAAGTGCAAACACTCTATGGCAAAAACCTAGAAAAAGAAAAAGAAAAAAGATATTTGAAATGTGCTTATATCTCAAAGACATGCGCACCTAAGAAATAAAAAATAAAAACTGGCCTGAAAATACACTTGTAAAGTTGTTATTTCTGACAGATTTTTAAAACTCTGTTTTAATCTTTTTTTAAATTTTGTTAGACCATAAAATGTCTCTCACATCTTTAATGCTATCCTATTCAACCAACACTTTTTTTTTGCCTTTATATTTTCTTTTCCTACCTATCTTAAGGAAGCGAGAAACATATCTGTGTTGCATCTTCTCAGTTTCTTTGATGTATTGTTCACAGCACAGATATTCTGCTTCAATAAACATACAAGCAATTCTGAATTAAGGGAACACATGTTACATTATTTCATTTATTTATCACAGTATCAGGCTCTTTGCTTAGCAGCAATGTTTGCAAGGACTCATGTTTAATTTAACTGATGATTTTCTCAACAGAAATGTAATTTAATGTGTATTGCTTGCCAACTATGTGCAAAGCATGAAACAGAGAGAAACAAAAATCAAGTAACATATCATTAGTGAAGGAGACTTATAAAAAAGACTATGATACAAGTTTAATTATTATTAGCAATGTAATTGAAGCTCAGTTCCTTGGAAGCAAAGAAGACAGAAATTAGTTCTGGCAACTGGAGTGTGGAGGAAAACAGTATTTGTAACATATCTTGGAGAATGGGTTAAAAAATGAAATTGAGAGTTTCTGTTAATGGAAAACAAAGGTAAAGAAGTAAAACAAAACTGTCTCTGGGTGTGCTAAGACTTGAGGGCAATGTTTCCTCTTCTTTTTTTTCCATTCATTCATTTGTTCATTCATTTATTTGCTGTAGAGTTCAGGCACTCTGTCCAGAGACAGACAATGACAGACAGAGAGAGAAGAAAAGTGAGAAAGCACCTGGGGTGGGGTGGGCATGGGGGTTGGCCTTGACACAATTCCTTCTCTTCCAATCTCTTCTCCTTCATTCTCCTCTCTGGACTTTTGGACATGCATGCACACATGTCTGGCATGTTTTTCAAGTTGTCGAGTCAAGGACTAGAATTGTGCAGTCAGCCATGTGGGATCCAGCTGCCTTAACCACCATGCCAAACACAAAAATGTGCACAGTCACATGTATTTAACCAGATTTCAAACCATCCAGTTAGTGTGTTAAAATGAATTGTCTTCTCTTAAATTCTATTTTTTTTATATTTTTTTGATTTAACAAGGGCATTTTAAATTCTAATCATAGCCTCCAAATTCTTAGCCTACAATTATTTGTAAACTTAATGAACATACTTTTAAAGCAATTATCTAGCTATTTTATTCCTTTTATGTTTGGCAGTGTCTAATTAATTATAGACTATGGGTTTTACTTGTAACATTAAAATATTTCATTATGCATTATTCTGTTCTTCTGTACAGCTTTTATTTTTTAAATAATAAAACTTTTATGGTCTTTTTCCCCCTTGCTATTCATTAGCTTTGTGTGATCCCGTATGCCTCAATGGTGGTTCCTGTAATAAGCCAAACACTTGCCTCTGTCCAGATGGATTTTTTGGTGCCCAGTGTCAGAATGGTAACTATTCTTACTTTTTATAAATAAAAAAGGAACATGACATTATAGAGTTCTGAGTAAATACAAGGCAAATTTCAAAGAGCAAGATGCTATTTATAATTTTTTTCTTTGAGAGATTTTCTTGCTATAGGGTACATGCACTCCCAGAGAGAGAGAGACAGAGACACAGAAAGTGAGAAATCACCCCCAGGGGAGATGGCCATGCCACAGTCCTTTCTGCTCCATTCTCCTCTCAGGATTTTGTGCATACACACACACATGCCCTGCAAGAGTTTCAAGGTACCAGGTCTGGGACTCAAACCTCAGTTGCACACGTGAGAGTCCTGCTCCTTAACCACTATGCCACCTGCTGGTCCCTTATTTATTTTTCTTGTTCTCTGTATCTTGAGATAGTGTAGGTATGACCACTAAATGACCAGTTCATACAAATATATCAATAAATAAGCATACCCTATTTATTTATTTTAAAGAGGTTTTTGCCTTAGGGCACATGTGCTTGCCAGAGAGAGACAGAGACAGTGATAAGGAAAGTAACAAATCAGCCCCCAAGGGGGGATGGCCATGCTGCAATCCCTTCTCCTCCATTCTCCTCTTGGGATTTTGGGAACACACACAGGTGTTGGCATGTTTTTCAAGTCTGGGACTCAAACCGCAGTCAGCCATGTGGGAGTCCAGCGTCATAACCGCTATGCCATCTGCTGGAGCCCCAAGTATGTCATATTTAGTCAAGATATGTTAGGCTCACAACCTTGGCACTTACCTGTAAAGTTTTGTAAAATCAACCTGTATAACAAATAAGTAAAGTTTTCTTGCAGTTTATTACAATGATATGGTGTCATTTTATTATCTTCACAGCAAAAATATTTGATTTATGGTCAATCTGCAGTTCACTGTTATTCCATGATCTCTCTTGACTTTAGTTTTATTAAACACTTATGAAGTCACCCATATGCAGCCCTGTACAAAATGACGTGAGGACATAAAGATGCATCGTTTTCCCCCTTCATGACCCATTATTTTAACACCTTCCATCATATAATTAATACTAAGGATTTTTCAGAATATTAGGAATAAATGTCTTAACAGTGAGAATGTAGTTATAAAATAATGTCAATATAAAATGAAATGTAAAGTGTATTTTCTGTATCTTCATAAGTTTCAGTGGATATACAATGTAGAGTAGATTTTCATCATAAACCATGTCAGAATAGCTCCATAATTTAATTCCTATATTCATACTTTCTTTGCCATGATGCATTTTAATTGCAGTTTTATCTGAATGTTGGCTAGGATTCTTACGGTGAAACTAAAGAGGAAAAGAAATCATCCCTCAAACACAGGATAAAGGGAATAAGAAAGAGTTCCTTGAATTCAGATTTCCTTTGAGGAGCCAGTTTTTGTTTTTTAAAGAATTATTTATTTAATTTTATTTATTATTACTATATTTTTAATTTGTCATAGGGCCTGTGCTCAGCAGAGAGCGAGAGTAAGAAAGCAAGCAGCCAGGTCCGGGACTCAAACTCAGTTGGTCATGTGGGAGTCCAGCACTTTAACCACTATACCACTTGCTGGCCCTGGAGGTTCAGTTTCTAAGTGAAAAGAAGTAAAAATAAGGTTAAAGTAAATCTTGAAAACAAGGAGAACATGACTGAATCCATTTGGTGTAGTTCTGAGTGGACAATGTAAGGAGGAAAATGAAAAGCCTACGTCTGTCATGTCACTTAAAGTAGATAGAAGGAAGGTATCTCAACAAAGATCTTCTCCAAAATGTACATGGCAACTATGTAACTAGATAAAGGAGGGATCCTCTAAATGACTAAATTGAACTAAAAATTATCTATGGAGCATATACCATGTTTTATGGTCCCAGGAAAAAGGGTATTGTTGTAGGAAGAGTAGGTTTTGGCACTAGCCAGTCTCTACAACTTTCTAGCTGCATCAACTCTGAAAATTTACCTCAAGTCTCCAGCCTTCAGGTTTCTTGGCTTTCAGCTTTGGTTTAGACACTCATTAAATCACATCTCCTTGCAAGCCGAAATAGTGAAAAGGGAAGACGGCACACACAAAGAAATTAAAAAAAAAGTAAGGCAGAATATGCTTAAAATAAAAGTAAGTAGGAAAAACATGTACTGTACATTTATTGTAGACTTTGGGGAAGATGGAAATTGAGCTAGAAACATTACAAAAGTGTTAAATTACTCTAAACATATGGCTAGAGAGATACGTAAATATGCCTTCCAATTTCCATCATGACTTGAATTCCACACAGAGGGTGAGCCCTAATGACTTGGCTCCTTTTGGGGTTTGAGGAAGAGCCAGATGAGAAGTGTAAGAACTCATCAGTGTGAGGGCAGGATTTTCCCAAATCTTCTTTTCCTAGTGTGGGTTATGAGTGGACATGACCACGCCTAAATTGTATGTCCTTTTATATACATGCTTTTTATATACATGAATTGATTTCTATATTTAAATCTTTGTGGATGGTTAATTAATTATAGCAAGGTCACCCATGATAAATAATTGTGGGTTTTTTTTAAGTTTTCTTAATAAATCTATTTGAAATCAATGGAAATTTTTTTGACAGTGTTTGGAAATAAAAAAGAAGCAATGAAAGATGAATCTTATCCAAATTGGGATCAGTTTACCCCAGCGCTGCTACCAAAAAACAGTTAATTTGAAATTCACCTTTAAAATACAAGCTAAAATGCATTTAATTATCATTTAGGAAGAAATTAAAATGAAAAAATTTTAGGCAGTAGAGATCAAAATATTGGAGGGCATAAAAGCAGTGAAAATAGTTATGAATGCTGAAGACAGTGTGGAATGGGGCAGGGGAGAAGGGAAGAGTATAGAGAAGAGAACAAATAGAGAAGCATGACATTAGTGGGACACAGAAATTATTTCCTACTTATTGATGATAACTTGTATAGTATTCTCAACTGGACTGGTCTGAGAAGTATTTCATGTTGGGTAAATTTTTTTTTACTAGCCAAATGATATATAGTAATTGAATGTTTAAAAAATGAGAATAATTATAATAATCTTAAAAAATTATGAAAAGCTATTGGATGATGACGTGGATATTAATGTCTTCATCTTGATTGATATGCAGGGTATTTCAGCTGGAAAAAGAAATGTAATACACTGCAAAGATATATGGGATTCAATGTAATATAAACAAGATTATGATAATAAAAAATTTTAAAACTGGCATAGAAAGGGAAATAGTATAATTATAATAATATAGTTATTAACATTATTAATTTATATTATAAAATTGTTAATATTATAATTAATGTAAGGAGATATTCATGATACATGTAATATAGAAAATAAAAGATACAAAATAAAAAAAAATTTTAGGCAGGTTTACCTGTGTATTTTTTTAAATCACGGCATTTAATTTTTGTATCTGGAAGAAACATGAAGCAATAATAATCTTTTCATAAAAAATTATAAGTATTACCTTCTGAATTTCATAGACCAGAAAAATACATAGAACATACTAGTATATTCAAAACTATCTAATAAATACTTGTAACAAAGTTATAGATTTATTATTAAAAAGACTTTTCCAAGAATTTACAAGGATAAGTTACCTACAAATCTGTTTTCATAACTTCAGTAGTTATTCAAAAGTTAAGTTAAAAATATTTTCTAAATATCATATGACGAATTATCCATATTTTTCCTATTTCCACAATGACAAGTGCATTTTTATTTTGGGCTAGATTTTGACTTATTTGCTTGGTTTTGTCTAGGGTACTTCACAGTATGGTGAGACATAAATTAAGATTCATGATATATGTACTGTAACACCAAAGATTTCATTCATTATAAATGCTTCACCATACATTTCCAACTGTAGTAACCCACTAGCAACTTAAAGCTTTAAGCACCGTAGTTTTTGATTTAGAAAGGACAGTTTCAATGACTTGTAGTTGTGATCTTTTATTTCAATAGCACATTTCTCTATCTTACGACCCCCTAGATAACAAACATATGGTACAATATGTGATCTATAGCAATTGAATATGTGATATTCACAGATTGCTGCCATGTGTTCTTTCAGCTATTTGTCACCCTCCCTGTAAGAATGGTGGCCACTGCATGAGAAATAATGTGTGCGTCTGTCATGAAGGATACACCGGTGGAAGATGCCAAAAAAGTAAGACACCACAAAGTGAATCCGCCAGCTACAGGTAAAACAAACACAAACTGTTGCTTTTAAGGGCTGATATCTCATGTTTTTACCTTAAGGCATCTGCAACCCTATGTGCATGAACGGAGGAAAATGTGTGGGACCAAACATTTGCTCTTGCCCTTCTGGTTGGAGTGGAAAACAATGCAACACACGTAAGAATACTCTCAGAATGCCTAAGTCTTCATCTTTCATAAGAACATAAAGCAGAATTTAAAACAAACTTGTTTTTGTTTCTTTGCTTGTGTTTTGCTTATTTTAAAAGTTTTCTTTCATGAGAGAGACAGCATCGCACCATGCCAGAATCTGCCCCACAGCCTCCTGGCCGGCCATGATCACGGCATGTTCAAGTCACCTCCAAACCCAGGACCCTCCCATATGTCTCTAGCATTGCGCAGCAGCACCCTACCACTTGTGCCCCCAGAGTTAGGCCTGTTTTTGGTTATGTATTCCTGCTCTTGGACACATTTTTTTGAAATGAAAAGTCAGAGTGCTCTGGATTTATATTTTCAGGTTAACAGGACAATGGCATGTTGTATTTTCCAGTTTTCCTATTATACCTGCCAGAATAAAGTAACAAGTCCTTAATTCCTGCTCTCCTAATCTAAAATGGGGTTTGGGAAAGGTTTAAAAACATTACTCATTTCCTGGCCCCACCTCAAACCAAGCACTTGAGACCCTCCCAAGATGGAGTGCCGTGCTTTTTAGATTAGTTTGATTCTGAAAATAGAATATTTCTCATTCAGATATTTCATTTTTTCCTTTTTTTAAGGTTATTATTTAAGTTTAGCAGATATTATAGTGTATTGATTAAAATGAAAAGCAACATAATTGTCCAACAATTAGGAGAAAATAAAAAACATTACAATGCAAACAATGCCAGCCCCATAGCCTAGTGGTTAAGGGAAGCCAGATCCCACATGGCCAATCAGGGTTCAGATATTGGCCCTGGTGTGTGTGTGTGTGTGTGTGTGTGTGTGTGCGTGTGTGTATGTGTGTGTGCATGTGTGTATGTGTGTGTGTGTGTTTATATGTGTGTGCTTCCTCAAAATCCCAACAGAATGAAGAAGTGGAGAAGAAGTGATTGTGGCATGACTATGCCCCATTGAGGGGTGCTTTCTTCTCTCTCTGGTGAGCACATGAGCTCTCTGGTAACTTAAAAAGAAAAATAAGAAATGCAACATCATTGAACCATTAAAATCATATTTCCCAAGAGTATGTAATGACATTGGGAAATGTTCTTGATAAAATGTTAGGGAGAAAGATCCTTTAATCACTGACTTTTAACCATTTCTTTGTTTTTTCTTTAATATAAGTGTTTGTGGTTTACGGTAGGATTTGACTAGTAATTTAACATTTTTATTTGTCTGTGTTTCTATTTGAAGCTATCTGCTTTCAGGAATGTAAAAATGGTGGTGAATGCATTGCTCCCAGCATATGCCATTGTCCTTCCAACTGGGAAGGAGTGGATTGTCAAACACGTAAGCTTCCAGGATTCTTTTTCTACTATATGCTCTGAATCTGTTATAATAATTAAAGTAGAATGTTAGACAGCATTCATAAGGGAAAATTACAGCATGCTGATACTTTTAAAGCAATAGAAATAACAAAATAATGTAGCCAATTTCATATCCATTTAGAAGAAGGAAGTATGATATATTAATATTTTGTTTGACATACATACATAATTTTAAATTATGGTGTGTGGTTTGCAAATGGACATCCCTCATGTGGATCAAAGAAGGTTTTCATATACAGAAATTTAAATATTACTTAATATTGTATGATAAGTATGTAATTGATCATGAATATCTTACAGGATATGGAAAATATTTTTAAAAACAATTTCAAATTTTACCACCCAGAATTAATTTCTGTTATTTTTCTAGTATTTTAATATATTTCTATGCAGTTTAATCATAAATTTCTGCATAGTTGAAATCTCTAGGTAGAGAGAAAAACCAAATATTATGCAATTTTAAAGTTTATAGAACCTTAAATAACATGCTTAAATATTAATGAAGATTAACCTAATGGGAAAAGTTATGATGTCAATATTCAGGTTTGTTTTGTTTTTGTACTACACAATTAGGAGAAACTATGAACTATGACATTTTCTCTGTGTTATTTTTTATATTATTTCAAAATAAAAATTTAATTAAAAAAATATTAACTAACACGTTAAAATATCAACAAAGTTTAGCCTAATGAGAAAATTTGGGAATCCCCTTAAAATAATTTTAAATGATTAATAATTACAAAAATTTAAAACTGATGGCCAAAAATATAATATTATACTCTGAAATTACTCCGTTGCAACATGACCCTGCCTTTTTTTTTTTTTTTTTTTTTTTTTTTGGAGAGGTTTTTGCTATAGGGCACGTGCGCTCACCAGAAAGACAGAGAGAGACACAGAGACAGAAAGCAAGAACTCACCCCCCAGGGGGGTTGACCACACTGCAATCCCTTCTCTGTTCTCCTCTCAAGATCTTGTGCACACATGCACACGCACCTGGCATGAGTTTAGGCCACAGGGTCCAGGACTCGAATCGTGGTCGAATCATGGGAGTCCAGCGACATAGCCGTTACACCAACTCCTGGTCCTAATTTTGCCTTTTTATAATACTATAAATGTGTGTCCTCCTTGTTAATGTCTTAGTGGAAATTTTACACATAATTTTGTGACCTGTAGCTTTCTTTTATTAGTAATTGCTCCTATAATTTGTACATTATTTTGCCATAGAACAATATGTCGAGGCTGGCAGGTGGTATGGTGGCTAAGGTGCTATAGACTGTCACTTGGCCAACTGCAGTTTGAGTCTTGGACCTGTGGCTTGTTTTCTCACTTTCCCTTTCTCTCTCTCTCTCTGGTCAAATTTTAAAAATAATAATAAATTAAATTAAATAATGCTTTAAAAAGAAGATAACAATATAAATAAAAGTTTTTAATCAAAACAATGTATATGGTAATATCCTTGATTTGATTATCACATGTCGTAGTCGTATGCATGCTTTGAAAACCATGTTGTATGCCATAAAGATGTAGGGCAATTAAATGTAAATAAGAAGATAAAAATTAAAAAAAGAATGTATAAAAGTACTAGTAAGTGCTGATATATATAGAAAAATATGTACTTGAAATTGATACTTTTTATTAGAAGTTAGATGTGATAAAATGCCAGAGGAAGAAAGATCTATGAATCTCCCCTTGGGCTGCTCATTCTGGAGGGAGGTTTGCATGGACATGAGAGTGAATGATGAGAAGATGGTTAAAAGGCACATTCATGTGGAATTATGCCCCAATGGTTGTAGATTGAGGTTCTCTGAACATAGCTGGAGCTCTGCACCCTTTTCTGCAACCTACAGCATTTCTATGTGAATTAGAAAAAGTCTGCCTTCCTCAAAATGCTTTTATTTCCAACTGTCTGGAAACTAATCTAGAGATAATGCTATTTAAATAAGATGTATTACTGCCATCTGCTGGAAAAGTGTTGTAAAAAGTATTCAAATCTCTGATGTCTATGATGTGAATGGTAGCATATAGATGGGGAGTCCTTGTGCATTACACAACTTGTCCAACTTTATACAGGAGCTCTGATGAAAACATGCCCTGTTAATGTTGCATTTATATTAAAGGTAATATCATTCTTGAATTGTGCAAGCTTTCAAAATGACATTGAAATAGTACCTCTCCCATGAAAATTAACTGTATTCTATATAATTTTACAGTGTTCTTGTTTTCACTCATTATTACTTGAAATTATTTATCGTTCTTTAGAAAATAATTTTAAGGAGCTGGCAGGTGTCATGGTAGTTAAGGCTGCTGGACTTCCACATGGTTGACTGCAGTTCAAGTCCGAGACCTGGCAGCCTTCTCTCTCTCTCTCTCACGCGCGCGCTCTTTGGTCAAATTAAGATAAGTAAACAAATAAATGAAATAAATAAAATAATTATTTTTCTTTGAGAGGTTTTTTTGCTATAGGGCACATAAGCTTGCCAGACAGACAGAGAGAGACAGAGAGACAGAAAGCCAGAAATCACCCTCCAGGAGGGATGGCCATGCCGCAATCCCTTCTCCTTCATTCTCCTCTCGGGATCTTGGGCACGCACGCACGTGCGCCCGGTCTGAGTTTTAAGCCACCGGGTCTGGGACTCGAACCGTGGTCAACTACATGGGAGTCCAGCAACATAGCCATTATGCTAACTGCTGGTCCCTAAATAAAATAATTCTTAAAAAAATTTTAAGTGACATGTTGTTTCATAATTAAAAAAATTGTCATTTGACTATTTCCCTTATGTTGAGTATATTAATAATTTACAATTACTATTATTCTAGATATTATAAGAATTGTCTCTATAGATAAACAATAGATGATAGATGGAAAGATATCAAGATACTAACACAGATGTAGGTATTTTAGTGGCCTTGGGAGCGATTTGAAGTAAGAAATGTCTAGTACAGACACTGTGAATATCTTTAAGGAGCTTCTGATAGAACTGTTTCACCTTAAACTTCCAATAGTAGTATATATAAAGTATTTTTTAAATACACTAGCCACTATTCTATTGTCTTTTTAACATTTTGATAATTGTTAACGAAACAAATGATAAATGCTATTTTATTGTTACTGACTTGAACTCCTATGAAAAAATAAAACAGAGATATTTCAAGTACTTTAAAATGTAACCAGTGAAATTTTTATTTTCTTTAATATGATCTTTACAGAATTGTAAAAATGTTTCAGTTTTGAGTGGTAGTGGTTCATAAGTAGGTTCTTATGACTATGTTAGTGGTCTGATCACTGAATAACTTCTAGTGCTAGAATATATTCACTGGCACTTCATGTCAAAAGTGATAATTGTAGAAATTTGTGTGTTGCAGCAATTTGCAATCCAAAGTGTCTTTATGGAGGCAGGTGTGTATTTCCCAATGTGTGTTCTTGCCGCACTGGACATGTTGGAGTCAAATGTGAAAAGAAAATACAGGTACTTTAAATTTTAAATAGAAAATAAATATTAGATATTTATAAGTGCATAGCTCTGTATTTATCACTAATTGATTCCTGTTAATATGATTCCAACATAAAAAAGTACAAGGATTTGCCTCTAAAACTAAAAATAGCATCTCTTTAATGCCATTACTGAATAAAAATTTAGATATTCATTTAAGGAATTGCAATGTATAGATACAGCTGTCAAATTGATGCAATATTTCATGACACTGGAGTGAGTTTAAACAGCAAATATTTGACAATATGGATTTAAGACATCCATAATTTATATTTAGCCAATTATTAGACCAAAATTATTGGACCAAAAGACCAACCTCACCCCTCTCTAGAATTCTGCCATTTTTAAATCAGAGACCAGTACTTGATTAACTTGAAGGTGTCCCTGAACATTTTCACTAGGTCATGTGCAATTAAAGCCTTGTTTATCCTCATTCTTTGCCCTGATAGGTAGTGTTTCTCTTCATTTGCTTCCTATTTAAATCCATCCCTAAAAAACAGTAGAAAACTCTTTCTGTCATTAAATTAGGATTTATTCGTATTTCATAAATCAAGAAATGAAAGAAAGAACAGAGCTTTCTTTGAGTTTCTGAAATTGCCCCACACCTACTTGTAAGTCCAATGCTATATAAACATCTACTTTAAAAATTTCTGTGATAATATTTCTGCATATAAGATTAAATTGCATTTGTATGGTCTCTAATCTTAAATTTCCAAATGTCAACAGCCAAGATATTTTTTCAGTCCTAATTCCTAAAGGGTACCTCTAATGATCACCAAAAAAAATTCTTAATCTGTAGCAGTTTTAATTTAAAAAGCAATTACATGCTATTTAGCACTTCAAAAAACCCAAGGGTAATAAATATCAACGTATGATGGAGTACTGTAATTTGAAAGATAGAAATTTCCTTCTTGAAGCTTGATACTCAGTCACTCTGACTTAGAGGCAAAGTGGTTGCATGTATATTTTTCTTCTAGCACAGCTGTTTATCCTGGAAATATATAGCCTCCATTTTGAAAATAACAATATCATAATAGTGGTATGGTTTTAAAACCCAAAAGTAAAAATTATTGAATATTAGATACGTTGAGAAAAATAAACCTGTCTCTCCGGCGAGATACATGTGCCCTATAGCAAAAAAAATCTCTCTTAAAAAAAAAAAAAAAAAAAAAAAAAAAAAAGAGAAACGAGTTTCCCTGTTTTGTTTTTGCTAGAGGGTATGTGCACTCACCAGAGAGAGAAAAAAAAAAGAGAGAAAGCACCCTTTCATGGAGTATGATCATGTCACAATCCTTTCTCTGTCATTCTGTCAGGATTCTGGGCACAAATGCACTGGTGCCAGGCATGTTTCTCAAACTGCCAGGGCCAGGACTCAGCTGTGGTCAGCCAGGTAGGATCTGGTTTTCTATGCACAGTCTTTCACCACTGCGCCATGGGGTCAGTGTTTTTCTGTGTTTGAAGTCGGGTCAGCCCAAGTTTTTCTGTGTTTGAAGGCAGCCTAAATTTATTTTATTTTTATTTTAGATTTTAGATGTTTATTGCACAGGAAACTCAATAACCTCAAAGTTTTCAACTCTATTGTGACAATACTAAACTAGGCTGCTTCTCTATATTCTATTTTTATGTATTAACTTACCATCTGGACCCTCATATAATCAAAAACAAATTATCTTTATTGCTGTTCTTGTTGCTTCTGCGACTGTGCTTGGAATCGTACTAAGGTAATAGAAGTTCATGGGGAAGGAAAAAGACTAGCACCATCACATGACCTGATTAACCATAGCCAGATTTCCCAAATTCTTAACTTTAATTCTCACCCTGCCTTTAGTCTATTAATCACTAGTATGATCATTTTTCCTTGTTATTGATATTTCTTTGGCTCCTAGACACAGAGTAAAATATAAATTTCTCTTAGCAGAATAAAAGCAACCACTATTCATGGTATTTACGCAACCTTTCCTAATTCCTTCCCTCCCTCCCCTCTTTCCTACTCCCCTGACTCAAGAGGACTCAGGTTGACCCATCACTTCCTGGCCCTTCTTCAAGCACCCTGAGGTAGCGGATTTAAAAAAAAAGAAATGGAGAGGGACCAGCAGTTGGCATAACGGCTATGTTGCTGGACTCCCATGTAGTCGACTGCGGTTTGAGTCCCGGACCTGGTGGCTTAAACTCCTGCCGGGCGTGTGTGTGTGTGTGTGTGTGTGTGTGTGTGTGTGTGTGTCCAAGATCCCGAGAGGAGAGTGGAGGAGAAGGGATTGTGGTTTGGCCATCCCCCCTGGGGGGGTGATTTCTCACTTTCTGTCTCTCTGTAGTTCTGGCGAGTGCACCCACACTATAGCAAAAACCTCTCCAAAAAAAGAAAAGCGGAGAAAAGAAAAGAAATGGAGGGTACTGATTGCATTAGAAGTATCAGTGAAAAAGATAAGGAATTAGGGAGAGAGAAAACAGGCACAGAAAAAAGGGGGAAATAGAAAATCAAGGAAAGAGGCACTAAAGAATGTGAAGTGACAAAAACCTTTGAGAAGTATTATAACCTGCCACTAGCTACAGAGTGCACTTACAATTGACCTGCCACTTGTTTACTCTATGGCCTTGGGCAAGTTATTTAACCCTTCTGATTTTCTGTGTTTCATCTGTAATATAGGGTTAATAGTAGCATAGGGTTTTATAAGGACTCGATATGTTAATATACTGTTTAGTATGGATTAAATATGTTAATATACTACCTTAAGTACCTAGAACTATGCCTGGTGTGTGGAAAGTACTAAGAAAAGGATTCTTATTATTTATTGCATTGAATAGAAAAATAGAGATAAAGAAAAGGATAGGGAAGGAGACTTTGAAATATTTTCTTTTCTTTTTTTTCATCTTTCAGCCATTCATTTCTTTTTATTTACAGTTTGTGTTCAATATGAATCAATTCCATAACATGAGAAGTTACTAAGAATCAAAGCATAAATACACAAGCACAATATACAATACAAAATAGATGTATAGGATTCAGGTATGAAGCAAAAGGAATGTTCATTCACACACACAGTCACTTCAGATCTGTTCAGCCTGGTTCTTCTCATACATGTTTCTTTTTTTTTTTTTTTTTTTTTTTTTTTTTTTTTTTTTTTGGAGAGGTTTTTCACTATAGGGCGCGTGCACTTGCCAGACAGACAGAGAGAGACAGAGAGACAGAAAGCGAGAAATCACCCCCCAGGGGGGATGGTCACGCCGCAATCCCTTCTCCTCCATTCTTCTCTTGGGATCTTGGGCACGCACAAACACACGCCCAATGTGAGTTTTAAGCCACCGAGTCCGGGATGTGAACCGCGGTCGACTACGTGGGAGTCCAGCGACATAGCCATTACGCTAACTGCTGGTTCCCTCTCATACATGTTTCTAAAGATGAAGGAAAATAACTTTGTGGCCATATTAGATACTGGAATAGAACCTAAGCATCGGTGTGTGACCATGCGAACAAAATACTTCAGGGAAGTGTATTTTTACAAAGGTTTCTTTCTCTTTTAAAAATAATTAATTAATTAATTTAAGTTTGACCAGAGAAGGACAGAGAGAGAGACAGAAAGTGAAAAAGCAAGCCACCAGGTCCAGGACTCAAACGTTGGTCAGCCATGTGGGAGTCCAGCGCCCTTAACCACCATACCACCTGCTGGTCCCAAAAAGGTCTCTGTGTTGAGGCTGTTGGAAAAGATTTTACAGAATCAAGCTCACCTGAGATTCTAACTATCTAAAAATATTGACTGATAACAGAAAGTGTTCCAAACGTGGCTATTCTGAACCATAGGTTAAAAAAAAGATTTACAGAAAGCATATAAAAGTTTCTGTGAATTTATGCATGTTAACTTCCATTCTTCACTTCCCAAATACCTGATTTACAGTTTTGACTCCTTCACATATTTATCTCTTTAATTTCAAGATTCGTAATTCTACCTTTGAAACAGATCATTTTTTAATGTAAAAAATGCAGAAATTCAGCATATGCAGAAATAAAAAGCAATATTTTTAAATTAATTGAGGTCATTGCAATTCTACAATTCTACTCTTTTAAAATAGTTTAACTAAAAAAAATAAAATTAAATTAAAAATAAAAAAAGTTTAACTAAATGAACCTGGTGCTCTTGTCCAGTAAGAACATTGAACCATTTGACTTCATAAGGTTAAGCAATATTCACCCAATATGCTTGGATTTGGGGGTAGATTTCAACCCATCATTGCCCTGGCACATCTCAATTACTACATAAAAGATTAAATGCAATGTCAAACCCAAAGCCTCAGAGGAGAAGAGTTTAGTTCGCCAGAAAACAGTGATAACTTTACAACGAGAAATTTTATCTAGAGTATATTGGCACTAAATTAGTTCTACTGAAACAATACACTGAGGATTTACAGTAACACCTGGAAGTTCCTTATAATGTACATATAAATAGAATCATGGAAACTTTTGATATTATGTAATTGTTTTATGGCCTTATAGATTTAATGAACAAAATGAAAACTGAATATTCATTCTACATCCCATTCTTTATCTCTAGATAAGACAAAATCTATTCTTGATTTCAAGAGAGAGTTTTACATGTCCATATTTCTTAAACCACATTCAAGGAAATCATGTATTAACTAATTTAGAGTGTTGTCTCTTCATCTTGTACATGAAACTCCACCATGTTTAATCTTGGCATTCATCATCTGGTCAAGTCCTTCACATGTTCTTCAATCAATCAAATTTGGGATTTGCAACATTTTCTGTGTTGATAAATAAGGTGTGGAATTAGTAGATTCAATGAAGACCTGTTTGGTTTTGTTTGTTTGATTGTTTGTTTGTTCCCTTGCCACTCTGGACTACTAAATGCCATTGGGACTGGGTTTAGAACTTGGGGAACTGTAGATATTTCTTGGCCTGAGTTTCTTAACAGTAGAGATGGAGAGGAGAAAGTGAAAGTACAAGGAAACTGGCTGTTGACTGTAGGACACTGCCAATGGCCTTGGTGGCATTAGCTGAATTTGGGGCAGCTCAGGTATTCTGGGAGGAGTTACTTGGAAGAGTTATGACAGTATTTTGAGTTGAATAAATTTGCATGGGTAGGAGCAATGCCAGCAGCAGCAGTCCCAGCCCCAGCCTGGCCACCACAATGCTGGCCATGTCTGCTCCATCGATTCTCCGCGCTCTCACTGGATACGGCATGCTTGGAGAACCACTGGCTTGGGGGCAGGCGCAGGTGAGGTTGAGACTTAGAAATATTTCAGTGTCTCATGAATATCTATGGTCATTTCTTGAAGGATACCAGAAGGTAAATGAATTGGTTTTATTGGGCATGAATGTTTCTTTTTTTTTTTTTTTCTTTTTTTTGGAGAGGTTTTTTGTTTTGTTTTTTTTTTTTTTTTTTTGGAGAGGTTTTCGCTATAGGGCGCGTGTGCTCACCAGACAGACAGAGAGAGACATAGAGACAGAAAGCGAGAAATCACCCCCCCAGGGGGGATGGTCATGCCAATCCCTTCTCCTCCATTTTCCTCTCGGGATCTTGGGCACGCACACACACGCGCCCAGCATGAGTTTAAGCCACCGGGTCCAGGACTCGAACTGCGGTCGACTCTGTTGGGAGTCCAGCAACATAGCCATTACACCAACTGCTGGTCCCGGGCATGAATGTTTCTTGATTGAAACTCTGCCAAGAAGGGATCATAGGGTATGAAAAATCCATTCAGTCAATTTACTTTGGCCTTCAAATGCAATTTGATTAGATCCCAATTTTATGAAAATAGAATTGAATCTAGTGGCAAACAGAATCCAAAGAGCTTTATGTCTCATGTCAGAGGGAAGGAGGCAACAAATAATAAGTAATTGTTAAGCAATGTTCTATTATTTATTGATTTCCTTCTTCCTATTACAGATAAAAAACTATTGAGTGACATCAAGTATATGAATGATAAGCTTATATTAAGAACTGAAATGTTTTACTCAAAAAAAGTTGAAGATAATTTCTAAAGTTTATTGTAAAAATACTTCAAAGACTGAAGAAACTAATCAAATATAGAATGATCTTTTTGTCATTGCTAAAGAAAAGAAAAATTCAAGGTAATTTAAATTTGACTTTGAAATATAATTGATATTTATGTATTAAGATGATATATCTGATACTGCAGCCATTCAATGTTTAACAAACTGAATATTTTCCTAGTATATCTGTGATTATGTCTGTATTATCAGGGGTCAGTCAGCATAACAGAAACCATTTGATGTCTTCCAGAAATACAGTATAGAATGCAGAATCAGGGTCTTGCAGGACTGTTGAAAGAACTGGAGTTAAGGGCAGAGAGGTAGAGGTCAGAGAGCAGCCTCTGAAGGTCATAAAGGTTGATACTGAAGGTGTCAGCCTAAAGCACCAAGTACGTACTTTTCAGATATTTTCCTAGGACGTCTGCAACACTTCAGAATGTTCATAAACTACAATCAACTGTCTCAAGCAAAGTGGGTCATTCTCAAAAATTGGCTGAAAAACCATTGTGATTCTTTTATCTTCCCAAACATCTGGCTACAAACAACTCTGAGAAATCCAGTGGTATTTTCATTTCAATCTCTCAAGTCTCTGCAGAGTACTCATTGGAAAACTGGAACTCAGAACCACACAGAGAAGGGGATTCTGGAAAACATAGCTCCTAGCCTCAGGAAGGAGGAGCAGTGGTGCTATGCAGCTAACAGTGCACTCATGCGAGACGTGCTAAAAGGTCTGTGTCATCTTGCTTTCCGCTGTATTCCAGAGATCAAAGTCAATACTTTTCACTAAGAAAAATGCCTTATTTCAAAAAAAGACTCCCAAGACCCAGGCAATAATCCCCCCAAAAGACAAGTGGGACTACATCAGTCTAAAAAGCTTTTGCACAGTAAAAGAAACAATCATTAGAGTAAAGAGACAATCCTCAGAATGAAAGAATATATTTGCAAACTAGGTCTCAGATAAGGTATTAACAACCAGAATATACAGGGAACTCAAGCAGCTTTCCTGCAAAAACAATAATAATAATCAATTCAATTGAAAGATGGTCAAATCAACTGAACAGACAACTCTCCAAGGAAGACATACAAATGGCTAAGAAACATATTTTAAAAGTGCTCAACATCTCTTATTATAAGAAAAATGCAAATCAAAACCACAATGAGTTACTACTTAATAACCAATCAGAATGGCTGAGATTGAAGGAGAAGAAAATGAAGAATGAAAAGTGCTGGCAAGGCTGCAATAAAAAGGAACCTTCCTACACTGTTGGTAGGAATAAAAATTAGTGCAGTCACTGTGGAGAAAAATATGGAGAATCCTCATAAACCTACAGATAGAACTACCTTATGACCCAGAAATTTCACTCCTCATTATCTTTCCATAGGAAAACAGTCAGAAAAAGAGTTGCACATGCATGCTTATTGCAGCATTAGTCACAATTACTAAGATAGAGAATCAACTCAAATGTCCAAAAACAGACATTTGATTGAAAAAGTGTGACACATATATACTATGGAATACTACTCAGCCATATAAAACAATGAGACCCTGGTCTTTGATATGAATATGGAAGATTTAATGCTAAGCAAAGCAAGCCAGACTATGAAAAAGAGGCATTGTATGTCCCCGCTTAATACAATATATATATTGAATGTCTGTACTCTATGCTAAAAACTGAAAGATTAGAAAATACAATAGCAGGGAGGGCAATTGTAGATATTAGAAACAATATAGGCGAGTAAATAATAGAAAGTGGGAGGAAGGGAATCAGGAAAAAAATTTAACAGACACAAAACTGAAATGTTCTCTGTTAATGATAATGTATATGGTATTTTTGACTAATATGCACTATATTTGTGCTGGAAAAAAATTTGTGCACTATAGAGATGTACAGTGATTAAATGTAATTAAAAAGATTAAAAATTAAAATTTTAAAATACCATATTTCATTTTGTTTGTTTGTTCCCCCCCCACCACCACCCCGTGTTTCTATTGTTCTGGCTTATATCATTCTTGGACAAGGGAGAAGAAATGATGAAAGTTTGGAGTTTTAAAAAATTTCCTGGTTATTGTGTTTCTGTGTAAAAAGGATTTGAAAATCCTTGTTTTATCTTTCCACTCATTTAGTACTGTGATCCATTTTGGTGTAGAAGTCAAAAGAGAGTTGATCACAAAACCAAATCATTCTACGCATATCAAAAGAGAAGTAGATATGAATATTTAATAAAAACAAACTTTAATTACATGCATTATTGTAGAAGTGGATAACATCAAGAGGGAATATATGTATAACCAAGATGCAAATAATTACAAGCTAGCTGGAGTTATAAAGCTTCCTCTTACCTACTATCTCATTTTTTACCTCAAACTTTTCAAAAATATTTTAATTTAAACATACCCATCTTCAATCATGTAAATTTACAAAGTTTATCTTTTTAAGTAAAAACATTGAGGATTTCTAAACCCTGTCTAAATTTAAAGATTGCAGGGAGCACCATAAAGTGGATATAGTCTTTGTTCTTAGTCTGCAGGGCATGTGAAAGCTCTAAACAAAGGCATAGTCTACTGCTGGGTGATTAACTAGATTGGATCCAGTTGTCTGACTGAATCAGACAAAAAATAGCAGTAACCTGAGTATTTGCCAGAGAAGGCCAGGAGAGGCTTATTTAGAATCACGAGGTGCTCCACAGCTGAAGAAAGTGGCTTTGCCTCCTCTATAAAAGAAAGAGCACAGAATGGTTCAGGATCCCAGCAGACACTGAATCCACCTGACCCTTACTTTTGTCTGTTCTGCGTTCAGCCCTTCCTCTCAAGGTACCCTATCTCTTCGCCCTCAAGTTGGGGTATAAGATAAAGTAACATGATTAAAATAATATTAGTGCTTGCTTTGCTAAAAAAATTTAAGTAATAGCATCTAATATAATTAGAATTTTTAATTTATTAGTTTATATTTGCTTAAAGGTAGCATTAAAGGATTTTTTTAATTGACGATAACATGCGTCTCTATGTTTTAATCTATGTTACCAAGAATTCAGGAATGTAAATGCAAAATAAGCCATTAAGTTCTTAAATTCTTAAGCTCTTGTGAGAATATGAGTATTAGGAAGAAAAAAGTACTCTAGAGAAAAGTAATTTTTAAACTTAATCATTGGATTTGCTATCCCTTCTATGAAAATAGATTTTTTACATCAGTCTCTGCCATCTTTGCTAGTATACAAGATAGCAATTTTGCCAGTAGTTTTATTAAAGCAATTTTTAATGCAAACTTTTTCTGGTTAAAAAGTTATAACTACTTAAGGATTCATTCTGAAATTCCTTAACTAATACATACATTTTTTTATATACATTTTCTGGATCCATACCAAGAATCATGAGATACAATTAAAATAGAGTACCCATTTATAGTAGATTTAATGGACCTGTATGTTAATAATGAAGAAATTCTATGGTTTACAGGTTTTACATAAAACCTCTCTTTGTAAAAGCTAATGACTCATGGAAAATGAAAGTAATGTTTTAGAAATATAATGTGCATTTAGAAATACAAGTAATTTGATACATTTACAAGAAATGAATTTAATTTTTTTTCTTATTTCTTGGTGATACTGTGGGGTGGCTTCAGTGATATCCATGTTCTTGGTGTTACAAAGAATTGAACAAAACATGCCAATAGCAAAGGATGGTTTATTAAGTTAAAGCCAAAGTACACTTCCAAGAGCTAGGCATGAACCTGAGCAGAGAGGGAGAATGGCTTAAGGGCCCCAGTAATTACTTTCCACAGGGTTTATAATTCCTTAACTGGGGTTGTGTTGATTGATCATTGGCTGTGCTCATTAATTGCTTTCATCCCATTGGCTATATCAAATATGGCTGGTCCCACTGATTTATCTCATTAGTTATGTCTATAGTGACTGGGCCACTTACATTACCTAGAGTAGGGAATTCTCTGTCCTGATTGGTTTTTCTATCTAGCCACATAGGCAGATGCTCCAGCCCCCTTACTAGTCTCTGTTTTCCAGCTTTCTTCTTGCCTCGGTGATATTTCACATCAATTAACTTAAGCATACATTATTCACAGTCTATTTGGAAAATACTTGAAGATAATGTGTTTAAGAATTTAAACAAAAGTACTTTAGATGTGCAATTTCAATATTTACCTTACAAATATGAATTCTTTTTAAAAAGGGATTCCGATCATAGGTCTTACTAAATTAATATTGTTTGCTATTTTGTGTTTATTGCTTTTAACATAAAATGTAATGTTTGAATTATCAAATACTTTTTTTTTTTAAATTTTCGCAGTTCACCTATTTATTTCCTGAGTAACAGAGACAGACTGTCTCTATTACTACCAACAGGGTCCTCACACCGTGATCTCCCCTCAGTCAGCCCATATAACAGGCACACACACATACCCGATCTACTCGGGGAGGTTTCAGGACATGAACCCAGGACCTTTTCCACGTAGTTCAACTGCACTAACATTGTGCTACCACCTGGCTTGTGAATTATTAAACATTCTTTTCTTTTCTTTGATAATCTTTTAAAATATAACACCTCTTTGTGCTTTAAAATATGCATAATAGATTTTTTTTTTAAAAGAGAGATTTTTGCTTTAGAACATGTGTGCTTCTCTGAGAGAGACAGAAAGTGAGAAATCATCATCCCCCTGGGGGATGGTCATGTCTCAATCCTTTCTCCTCCATTCTTCTCTTGGTATTTTGAGAATACATGCACATGCACCCAGTGTGAATTTCAGGCCTGGGTCTGGGACTCAAACCACAGTCAACCATTTGCGGGTCCACCGCCTTAACCACTATGCTACCTGCTGGCCCCATGTCTAATAGTTCTTATTCTGAAATAGTAAGTTGTCACAATTTTTCTGATAGAATTATTTTATTTATAAACATTATAAAATACATATTCTAATCACAATATATATATATATAACACATATATATATAAACATATATATATAAACACATATATATATATACATATATATATGTGTATATATATATATATATATATAGACAATTTAAAATTTCAGAATCTGCCTGCAGTGACAACTCCTGCTGAGATGGTTTGCTCCACAGATTGAGACCACATGGGAGACCAGATTCTATTTCCAATCTAATTTAAACAGCCAGGCATGATGCTGTGTGCCTGTAATCCGTGATTCAGGAGACTGAGGCAATAGGACCTCAAGTTTGAGGCTGGCCTAGCCAACACGGAGACACCTTGTCTACACTACACACTGTAGTCCCAGGGGGAGTCTGAGGCGTCAGGATCCAGCACAGTGAGACCCTATTTTTTTTTTTTTTTAATTTCTACAGGACACATGCCCTACAGTAGGAGATCCTATCAGGATCTGGAGTGTGCAGGTCCACATGTTTTTTCAAGCCACCAGAACCAGGATTCAAACTACAATTGATCATATGGGACCCAGATTTCCCTAACCACTAGGCTACAGGGATGGTCCAGACACTGTCTTTTAAAAAAATAAAATTCCAGTTTAAAACTATTTAGAGATAACTTGAAACTCATAATAGAAACATAAACACATGTATTATATTTTTAAAAACATCATTATAATTATGTCATTGTTTTTAAAGTATTTATGTGCTAGAATTTAAGTCATTTGCATTTATGATAATCAAGTTAACCTACTATTTTACTTTCCTTTATGTCATTAGTAATGTGTGCCTTATGGTATATGTATGCCAGTTACTTTTTTAAATAAAATGCAGTGGCTTAAATATTAAATATGTAAGTGGGAAAACATAGGAAAATCAGTAAACCTAAAAGGAAAAACATTTTCCTTTGTATCTACAATGTTATAACCTATAAATAAGAAGTAAATAATAAGCGGCACTAAAAGTGTGTCCTTTAAGAAAAAAAAAAAAGAGGACTAGCCATTTGTGCGCAGAGGGCAAAAAAAAAAAAAAAAAAAGAAAAGAAAAAAATCTAAGTGGAGCATATTGACTAACCTCTGCAGCTGATAATTTTCTCAATCATCATTTGCAAATAATACTGAAAATACACACTCAGTTCTTTTTTATAGAATAAAGAACTATGACGAAGTATTTAAAAACTGCTAAGTCTTATGTCTTTCCTTATCTAATAAAGTAGATGAAATATTTGTAAGCAGTGGTAAAGCAGCATGTGCTGAAATCATTAATATGTAATGTTGTATAAGAAATTTATAAGACTTATTCCCACATGACTGTCGTTTTTAACAAAACTTAGTGCTTACTCCCAGAGAAGAGGCTGCAAAAACTGACTCCATTGACTAATTCTTATTAGTTTTCATCCCCCAAGTTTCAATTTGCTTCACAAGTTCCTCATCACATTACACTTTAAACTCTTTCTTAATGTTGAAAACTATGGGGAAATGCTTGACACTCTGCTTCTTCTAATCAATGTTGTTTGCAATGGCTTGGACTTCTCTACAGTTAGCCATAGACAAGAATGTTGAATTGGTGCCTACGTTTGGCATTGAAGAGTGGGAAACTTTCAATTTAGTTTTCTATCCTAACAGTCTCACCCTGGTAGAAACTGCCTCCCTTCATCAAGGCAGGAGCCATCAGGTTGAAATTTCTGTTTGATTCAATTCAGTGAAAATGGTGTTAATTAAATGGATACATCAATCAAGACAAGAAGTGAAGCTGGGTTTAATGGGAGCAGGCAACAATCAAGACAAGATTCCCACTGTACTCTTTCTGAAACTTAGTGAACTGTCTTCCTGGCTTCTCTGTAATTCTTTCATTCTCTTTGCCCATTGCTGTCATTTACCAATTTATTTTTTATTTATTTATTTATTTATGGAGAGGTTTTTGTTATAGGGCACGTGCACTTGCCAGAAAGACAGAGAGAGACAGAAAGCAAGAAATCACCCCCCAGGGGAGATGGCCACGCTGCAATCCCTTCTCCTCCATTCTTGCCTCAGGATCTTGGGCACACACGCACACATGCCCAGCATGAGTTTAAGTCACCTGGTCTGGGACTTGAACCACTGTCGACTACATGAGAGTCCAGCAACAGCCATTATGCCAACTGCTGGTCCCTCATTTACCAATTTAACTCAGGATTCAATATGGCTACCAGGGACCAGCAGTTAGCGTAATGGCTATGTCGCTGGACTCCTTATGTAGTCGACTGTGACTTGAGTCCTGGACCCGGAGGCTTAAACTCACACCTGGCATGTGTGCATGTGTGCGTGCATGCTCAAGATCCCGAGAGGAGAATGGAGGAGAAGGGATTGCGGTGAGAAGGGATTGGCCATCCCCCCTGGGGGGGGGGGTGATTTCTCACTTTCTGTCTCTCTGTCTTCCTCTGTCTTTCTGGTGAGCACACATATCCTATAGCAAAAACCTCTCAAAAAAAAAAAAATATATATATATATGGCTACCAGACCTATGTGGTGATTTTTCAGTTCCAATAACTATCACTGATTGACTAGAAAATACAGTTTAGTTCAAAAGTCTTGAGAGTGAAGAATCTCAAAGAGTAGTGACTAGTCAGTGGATGGGTGGACTTAAGCCAGTGACTGTCCTTAATTAACCATGGTCAGGAGCAGCGCAATCACAAGGTAGTTGGAGTTGCCTGGTTGTTATGTTAGGCTATGTGGAAGTTCATGTTCTGAAATGGGCATGCAACTATTCTAAATACAGGAAGCTCTCAATTTTCTCTGATTTCCAGGACTTGGCTTCTATGGTACTAAAGTTAACCAAGGTAAATAATTTGGCCAGAATAGGTCTCAATTCTTGAGAAACTAAAGTAAGACGCTAACATAGTTCATGGTTGTCAAGGGAAGGTATTTTTTTAATTATTAATTTTCTTATTTAAATAAAATTGGTAAACTAAACTTATATGAAGTAATATGTCTGTCAGACATAGTGTTACACATGATGACATCTCTACTTAGTATTCAGTTTATTCTTATAAATTATTGAATAGCATACTGTTTTCAGAAGTGTTTTCTTGATTAGAGGTAGATCAATTATGTAGTTATCAATTAGAGGAAATAAATTTAGCTAATTAGAGAAAAAAGCTAAAATGTATTGAGCATGAATGTTAGGAAGGAATTTTAACACTGAGATTTCGCAAAATTTTTGCAAAAATAGGGCAATAAAGACATCAAAGACTAGAAAAGTGCAATTACTCTTCAACTGTCCTGCTGCTTTCATATGTGAAAGCATATTTACTGGACACCAATGTTAATTACTTTTTTCAACTGCATAGAATCAATCACCTATTAAAAACAAAAGCCAATGCTTATTTTTTAAGTTTATTCCTTCAATATGAGATAGAGATAAAGACACAGAAAGACAGGTACCCCCAATAGTGCTTCATTCCGTAATCTACTCCCAGTGTCAGCTGGCCTGGATCACAGGCAAGCACAAGCATGTCTGGTGTGCTCAGGAAGGTCCCAGGACGGAAACACAAGACCTTCCCGTGTGGATCCAGTTGTGTTACCACTGTGCCACTACCTGTCCCCTTAACTCTTCTTTTTTAAGATTTTTATCATCGAGTATATGTGCTTGCTGGAGAGAGACAGAGAGAAGGAAAAGTGAGAAATCACCCCCAAGGAGGAGAATGGCCATGCTGTAATCCCTTCTCCTCCATTTTCCTCAAGATGTTGAGCACGCTTGCACACACACCCAGTGCTATTTTCAAGCTAGGTCTAGGATTTGAATGGTAGTCAACCATGTGGGAGTCTAGCACTTTAATCCTACACCACCTGCTGGTCCTCCAGCCCAGTGGTTTTCAGTGGCTCAAGATCATTTGATTATCTTGTGAAAGCATTCTACTTGAGTATCTCTTCCCACTTATCTTTTTAATCCATATTTAGGGTTGATGGACGAAAACTACCCATGGTAAAATATTTTAATATATTGAATTACTGGGCAAAAATGTTTTGAAAGGAACATGTTTCAAGAGGAATTTACGAATTAGTGCTCAAGTGCACTTCACAGAAAGAACCAGTGGCAGGAAAGCAGCAAAATATTGAGCTGAGATTCAGAGTCAGGCGCACCTAAGTTTTAATTCATCCCCAAATCCTGGATCCACCTCTTCCCAGTTATGTGGACTTGGGCAGAGGGCTTCATCTCTCTCATTTAATTCCTTCATTTGTAAAATAAATAATTCTTATTTTGAAGAGTTAGTGGGTAATTTCTTTTAAGAGTGAGATTATTGTAAAATTTTCACAATAATTGTCATCAAATAAATGTGCAACACAAGGTAACTATATGCTTTCTGTTACTAACTGACTCAGAAATAGCTGAGGAAATGATGACAGGCTAAACTCCCCTGAGTTTTAATTTTTTTTCCAATTGTTATAATATAGTGATTTTTTTGTTTCATAGTTGAAGACATTACTTTTTAGAGTAGTGATTAAACAGTATGTAAGTATAAAACTAGATAAAATAAATGAACACAAATTTTAGATCAACTCTAAGCATACTTTAGAACCAGACTACAAAGCTAAAAGCAGCTGACATATAATAATTAAATTTTGAGAACTGTATGTGTGCCTAGCTCTGTTCTAAGTCGTTCACAGAGTTAAGCTGATTATTTCTTGCAGCTCACTTGAATAGTTTTTCAGTATTTAACAGTCAACTTGCCATTAAGGTCAGCTGGCTTTAGGCCCTGGGCATTTTTGCCATCTGGGCCTTTTCCTCTATTTAAAAATACTAAACATTCTATTTTATAACAGACCTGATATAAGGATGAATCCTATATTAAGTGTTATATGCATTTAATGTAGTAATATCTCTTATTAAAATATTTTTTTACCAAAAGTTCATTTTTATCCTTCTAATTTTAAGAGAAATCAAAACATTCTTATGAACTGTGGTCACTGAGAGCCATGGTCACTGTGCCTCTAGCACTGATCAAAAATAAGCACTCCTGGGGAACCAGCAGTTAGCGTAATGGCTATGTCGCTGAACTCCCACGTAGTCGACCGCAGTTCACATCCCGGACCCGGTGGCTTAAAACTCACGCCGGGTGCGTGTGCGTGCGTGCCCAAGATCCCGAGAGGAGAATGGAGGAGAAGGGATTGCGGTGTGACCATCCCCCCTGGGGGGTGATTTCTCGCTTTCTGTCTCTATGTCTCTCTCTGTCCGTCTGGCAAGCGCATGCGCCCTATAGCAAAAACCTCTCCAAAAAATAAAAAAATAAGCACTCCTGCAAGAATGTGGTAGGCGCAAGCACATAGTACTTTTTTTTTCCCCCCAGTTTGCTAGAGGGCACGTGTACTCACCAGAAGGAGAGAGAAAAGGAAAGTGAGAAAGCTTGGGGGGCTGGTCATGCCAGAATGTTTTCTCTTTCATTTCTCCTTTCAGGATTATGGGTATGTGCATACTCGTACTCCACCAGATCAGGGACTCCAACTGCAGTCAGTGAGATCCAGCTGCCTTTACCACCACACTAAAGGCTGACCCATACATATTCTTTAATTGTGGACTATGAATACTTTGAGAAAAGAAGGCAAACTAGATGGCATTCCAATTTATATTTTTACTGTAAGATTCTTCACTATTGTTGATAATAATTTTAACTTCAGTTTTAACCTTTTGTAAAATAGATTCTACACAGGGACCAGCAGATGATGTAATGGTTATGTCACTAGAGTCCCACTTAGTCGACTTGGTTCTAGTCCTGGATCCACCAGGTTAAAATTCACATGGGGTACATGTAAGTTTGTGCCCAAAATCCCAGGAGGAGAATGGAGAAGGGATTGCGGTGTGGCCATCTTTCCTGAGGGGTGATTTTCCACTTCTTTCTCTCTGTCACTATCGCTCAGGCGAGTACATGTGTCCTACAGCAAAAAAATCTCTCAAAAAAAAAAAAAATTGTTCTACAGCTGGATGAAGTTAGCACATTTTGCCTGCAGGTGGTGCTAGATCCTCAATTCTTAGGTAATATACCATAAGTGCAAAGGACCACTTTGATAAGAGACATATTAAATATTTAATGCAAATGTGACATTTTTCAAAAATAAAATTCTTCCTTAGCACAACATCAGTATTTCTTGTGAGCCAAGACCTTGTTAGAATTGGTGATTACCCAATCATACTCACTTGCCTGAGTGCAGTTAACAGTTCCTAAGGGATGTTATTAATATTTTCGTTTGAAGATCTGATGACTTACTGAATCCATCTAAGATTAAAATTTTTATGAGTAATGTTAAGTTAGGTGTAAAACATGTTTTATTGTGTGTGTGTGTGTGTGTGTGTGTGTGTGTGTATACTCTGAACTTAGAAAATATAGCATAGCAGTACTTTCAGATAGTCCAAGATTATACTTATTGGTTATTTTTTTATTATTATTTCTTAGTAATCACAGATCAATATGCATCACACCCTGCCAAGACTAAACTCTTTGTAAAGGATGATGCTTTCCTAAATGTACTTCTTGGCACCATAATTTTGTCTGATGTAAGGAGGGTTCTCTCTGCTATGTACCTGCTCATGACAATATCCACAGTCTTTGAATTGAGACACTATGAGCTTGAGGAAAGTAATAAGACTTACTGCATACTGTACATTCAAATTAGAGTAAGAATTATCCCAATTTATTTTCTAATTTGAGAGATGATAGACATACATAAAATGTATACAAGGCATCTTCAAAAAGTTTTTGAAAAATACATATGAAAAAGCTATCAATGGGACCAGCAGTTGGCATAATGGCTATGTCTCTGGACTCCCATGTAGTCGACCATGGTTCGAGTCCCAGACCCAGTGGCTTAAACTCACACTGGGTGCATGTGCGTACACTCCCAAGGTCCTGAGAGGAGAATGGAAGAGAAGGGATTACGGCATGGCCATCCCTCCTGGGGGGTGATTTCTCTCTTTCTGTCTCTGTCTTTCTGGCAAGTACATGCACCCTATAGCAAAAAAAAATCAAAATAAAAAAAAAGCTATCAATGGATTTTTTTTTTTTTTTTTGCACCAAAATAAACATATGCTCTAATTCCATTTACTTAACAAACATTTGAAGTATTCTTGTATGGAATGAATTCCAATAGCAAATTTCAATCTTCCTTTCCAATGAATTAGTGGTAATCCCTGGTGAGTGTGGCCAAGAGATATCATGATGGTCTAGGAGGATTGCTTCTAGAATCTAAAGATGATTTTATGTATTTTTTTTACTGCTTGGTTTCAAGACTGACTTAGCTGAGATGTTCCTTTCTTTGTTAAAGGCTCTGATTACTAATTAAAGAAAATTCTCAGTTTGCTTATTTCGTGGTTCAAAGTTGTGTCTTTAGACCCTGCCATAGTTTCAATGTGTCCTTTGAAACTTTGTGTTGAAATTTGGTTGTAACAAGTCTGAGAGGGTAAAAACAATATGATTATTGTTTCTGTGTTGAGAGTTATGGCCTTTGGGAGTGATCAAGATTAAGATGCTTGAATAGAGACCCTGTGATTGACTCCTACTGGGTTTATAAAGAGTGGGAATAAGGGACCAGTAGTTGGTGTAATGGCTATGTCATTGGACTCCCAGTTTGAGTCCTGGACCTGGTGGCTTAAACTCACACTGGGCGCGTGTGCATGTGTGTCCAAGATCCTGAGAGGAGATTGGAGGAGAAGGGATTGCCGTGTGGCCATCCCTCTTGGGGGGAGGGGGTGATTTCTTGCTTTTTTGTCTCTGTCTCTCTTTCTAGTGAGTGCACGTGCCCTATAGCAAAAACCACTCAAAAAAGAAAAGGAAAAGAGTGGGAATAAGATAGACACATACACTTGCTCTACTCTGCCCAAGGTCATGTCCTGTGATGTCCTGTGTCACCCTTGGGACTCTATCAACAAGAAGACCCTCGCTAGATGTGGCTCCATGACCTTAGTCCTCAAAAACCATACACTGAAAAAACCCCTGTTCTTCATAAAGTACACAGACTCATCTACTCCTGTTATTAGTAATAGAATGGACTAAAACACAGGCATGAAAACCTGTCAGTTTCCACAGAAGACTTTAATGCTTCCTCCTGTACTAGCTAACAGGGATGGGGACTACATGATACATTATCCCTCTAATCTGACTCCTCTTTGCCACATCAGCGGTCTCAGCCATGCGTTCGCAGTGTTGATCTACATTTTCTGAAGACTGAGAGTGGTCAGGAACTTTTTTTAAAGAGAGATTTATAGGCTGTGTGCGCTCGCCAGAGAGACAGAAACAGACAGACTGGGAGCAAGAAATTACCCCTCAAGGGGATGGCCACACCATAATCCATTCTTCATTTTCCTCTCAGGATCTTGGGTACTCACGTGCACGTGCCCAGCATGAGTTTTTAAGCCACCAAGTCCAGGACTTGAACCATGATTGACTACGTAGGAGTCCAGAGATACAACTATTTTATCATCTGCTGGTCCCATGGACAGAAAATTTTTTTTCAGACCGATTTTTGTGACAATAGTCAACTCTTTTAATTTGACCTAGAGTCTATCTCCCATATTGAAACCATTTCCAGTGTGATAGCATGACCATACTCCTGCTACAGCACTACAGATGAAATATTACAGATGAATTTATAGTCTGACCACTTCATGTCCAGTAGTGGCCATAGCAAGTGGCCTATGCAGAAGACTTAAAGGAGACTGACGAGTTCAATTCAGAGAAAATACCAAGGCAGCAACAAAGCTTCATGGAAAATGTTGGCACTTTTACAGAGAAAATTACTCAGGAGTCAGAGGAAAATATTTTGAAAAAAATTTTTCATTTACTTTTTCTCTCTATAAAAGAAAAAAATAACTTTAGGATACACAAAGTTGCATTACCAGAACATAAAACCTAAATTGCTCATTTTAAGGGTTGTCATTTGGCTGTGTGCCTGGCTTCACAGAGCCAGAGTGGGATTTTTCTAGAGCCATATGGTTGAATCAAGAAGGGCAATGGACTAGAGAGGACAGAAGGCCGTTTACAGTTAATGATAAAGTCCTAATGCATAATGTATTCTAAAAAGCTTCCAGTCTTAGATTTGCATTAGAAAGGAGGAGGGTGCCAAAAGATATTAGAAAGTTTTTTTTCTCCTGAACTGAGAGAACAGAGATCCCAGACTGAGCAATACCTTCAGCACTGCTTGGATGCCTTATCTTCCAATCACTGTTAAGCCAAACAATTAAGACAGAATTCCCATTTCTAGTTGTTTTGAACATCATAATTGTCTTCCAAGTGAGTGACTATGGACTCTACACTAGAATGCAAAAATCCTTTACTAACCCGTGGAGGCAGGTGGTTACAGGCTCTGCTTGTCTCTATTACTAAGCACCACTGAGACAACTTACTTACTAGAGAAAGGTGTTAGGTTCTCCACCTTCAAATGGCAACCATGATTGAAACAAAAATAAATAAATAATTTGTATCTTCTGGTAGAAACCTCATGCTCAAAATATACATGAGAGATTTTAACTAATTAGGCCACAAGCTCTTTTTTAAAAGTCACATTGCAATTAATTAAAATGATTGCTACTCATTTTTTAATCGTAAATTTTTTATCATAGGAAAGAAATTGTCAGAGACAAGTAAACATGCTTAAACTAGCATATTACAGTTTTTATGCTGAAATAGATAAAATATTTATAAGATCAACTTTATTCTTGTAAGCTGTCCATTTGTGTTGAAATTGTCATACTACTATGAGGTTTTTAGCTAATATTTAACGATAATTGGTGTAAAAAAATTAACATGTGTAATCTTTTATTGAGGAACAAATTTAGTAAGAATTATCACATCCACATTCATTTTAAGAACAGTATTATGAAATAGGACACCTTTTGGAAATTTTGAGAGATGAGCCTAGGGAGTAACAAAAGTTTAATTCTGACATATTAGTTTTTTAACAATTTATCTTAATTAGAATAGCAATTCTATTGTCAACAATGTTTATGACACATGGTTTTCAATGCTAAACAAGTAATAAATAATTAAATTATTAATTATAAATTATTTTACTAAAAAATTATCACAAGTTTTAGAATCAGCAGATGGCGTGATGGTTAAGGTGCTGGGGTCCCACATGGCCAACTATGGTTCAAATCACAGACCCTGCACTGCAAAATCACTGTGGGTGCATGTTCATGCATGCCCAAAAATCCCAAGAGGAGAATGGAAGAGAAGGGATTATTGCTTGGCCAACTCCCAAGGGGGTGATTTCCCACTTTCCCTCTCTGTCTCTCTCTCAAGTGAGCACACATGCCCAGTGACAAAAATTCTAAAAATAGAAAAAAGTTACAAATTTTATTTTATACATTTATAAACACATAAATTAATAGTAATACACTTTAAATTACCATCAGTAAGAAAATAGTTAAATCATTATATATTTTGTCATAGAATTTCTATCCAGGCAGAAAAATAAACAATTAATACAAAACCATATCTTATATTGCATGAAGATAACTATGTTATATTAGATGAAAAAGGTGAAAGGGAAAAATTTCAGGCAATAATTGTAGTATGTTCTTATTAAAATGTATGTGTTTATATATACAGATGGTTTTATTAATAATATCATAGAAACTTTCTAAGAAGATAGATATCAAACTATTAATAGGTTACTTCCAGGGAATGGGGTTGAGAAATGATTGGTAATTTAGGTAGATTTTACTTATTACATCATATGTATATATAACATTTAAAATTTTCATAGTGATCTTAAATTACTTTTGTAATATATATTTTTGCAGCATCTCTGATTAACTGTAAACAGTATAGCTTTCTGGGAATATCAGTTTAGAAACATTAAGAATATAAATTTGAGTCAAAAAAATCAAGAAACTACTGAATTTTTTTCCCTTTACTCAAAAGGGAAAATAAATATTAATAGTCAATGTGTCGTTATTTGTATGAAATTTTAATTTTAGTATTTATGATTATGCTCTTTCAGACTGAAGATTTTGACATCTCATTATTGCATATGTATCAAAGTTGGAACAATTGTGTTTAAATTAAAGGACAGACTTACCATCCCGTAAGTATTGCTGTGAAATTAAAATTAATTATCAGAGTTTTCATTTTGAGGCTAAACTGGACAGGTAATCAATCATAGGCTAATGTTATTAGTTTGATTCATATTATCAAACTATATTTCTGATAATATACAAGGAGTGGGTGGGAGAGAGATATACTTGGTAAACCAAGTTCTTTTGTTCACATTATATTTTAATATGTAGAGGTCACATTTATAGCAAAGAATTGAGAATTATAGTTGAACAATTCAAGCAAAAAGCTAATGTCTGCCTAAATTTACCTAAATGATGCTTTCAACTTAAAAGTCTAGAGTACTTTTTTGAAAACATAAAGTGAGTTAATCACACTTCAAAATGAATTAACAAATGTTTCTTTTTAAAAACAAAGAGCACTAAAATGCACTATTTAGTTTATAGGTATAATCTGAGGGATGCTGAGATAAAGTGACCTTCTCAAGGAATCATAAATCAGAGGAAATGCAATGGTTTTCAGTAAAACCTGGAGTTATCAAGGGTCAGTCTCATTTAGGTAGAAATTTGTTTTGTTGGAGAAGATGATGATTATCTTTTTTTTTTAAATGTGATTTTTTATACATACGAAAAAAGAGTATTATATCTCTAAAATTATAAAACATAGCAACATAAAAACCTATGATTTAATCATCTAATTAAATGCCAATACAGTTATACTGATGACAAAAATATGTCAATGCCAGACGTATATCAATACCAATACAATTGTAGTGATGACTTCTGTGCTCCTCTTAGAATTCTGCTCTCTCCTACCCCAAAGTACTACCTTGTATTTTGTGTTTGTTAACTGTTAGGCAACCTCTAAAATGGCCCTCAATGACATCCACTTTCTGATATCCACACCCTTATGTAATCATCTTCCTTGAAGTGTATTGGACTTAGTGATTTATTTCTAACAAATAAAACAGAAATAGTGGATGTCTATTCAGAGATTGGGTTACAAAACAACCAGAGCTTCCACCTTTCTCTCTCTCATTCTATTGCTTGCTCCAAGAAAAGTTGGCTGTCGGGACCAGCAGTTAGCATAATGGCTATGTCGCTGGACTTCCATGTAGTCGACCGTGATTAGAGTCCTGGACCTGGTGGCTTAAACTCACACGGGGCATGTGTGCGTGTGTGCCCAAGATCCCAAGAGGAGAATAGAGGAGAAGGGATTGTGGTGTAGTCATCCCCCCGGGGTGTGATTTCTCACTTTCTGTCTGTCTCTCTCTGTCTTTCTGGTGAGTGCATGTGACCTATAGCAAAAACCTCTCCAAAAAAAAAAAAAAAAAGAAAAAGTTGGCTGCCATATTTTGAGTTCTACCATGGAAGGCCCACAAGACAAAGAATGGAGACAGGCCTCTACCTAATAGGAAAAAATGAGGACCTCAGTCTAACAACTTAGCGGGAGTTGAATTGGTTCAACAACCCCATGAAGGACTTTGCAGTGGATCATACCGAAGTTGAAACCTGTGATGAGACCATAGCTCCAGCACCCTGATGACAACCATAGAAGAGATCTTGAGCCAGAAGCACTCAGTTGAACCATCCCTGAATTACTGACCTGTAGGAATATGGAAGCTGTGAGATAATAAATATGTGTTGTTCTAAGTCACTGTGTTTTGGAGTCATTTATGTTAGCTTGTCGATCCTGGACACTGTAACCAGCTTGCCTTCTGGGTTTGAATACTGAGGCTACTTCTTATTAACTCTGTGAATGTGAGCAAATTGCTTAAAATTCAACCTTTTATTACCTCACCTGAAAACAGAAATAGCAATAATCCTGTTAGAACTTATAGGCCTATACTAGTGGCTGACATATAAAGGGACTTCAAAACATGTGAATAAAACTGAAATTAAAGTACTAGTCAATTTTGGTCTAAAAAATATTTTAATCGGGAACCAGCAGTTAGCGTAATGGCTATGTCACTGGACTCCCATGTAGTCGACCGCGGTTCGCGTCTCGAACCCGGTGGCTTACAACTCACGCCGGGCGCGTGTGCGTGCGTGCCCAAGATCCCGAGAGGAGAATGGAGGAGAAGGGATTGCGGCGTGACCATCCCCCCTGGGGGGTGATTTCTAGCTTTCTGTCTCTATGTCTCTCTCTGTCTGTCTGGCGAGCGCACGCGCCCTATAGCGAAAAACCTCTCAAAAAAAAAAAAATTTTTAATCGTGCATAGTTGTCTCATAATACATATTTCTATGAGCTTTTAAAAGATTCCTTGTACATTTAGCGCATTATGAGCTATTAGTAAATTAAAACATGTTCTAACCACTTTATTCCCAATGTTTTCTTTTTTCTTAAAGATTATTTTGATTGAGTGCCAGCCAGTAGTGTGGTTGTTAAGGCAACTGAATCTCACCTAGCTGACTGAGCGATTCGAGTACTAGACCTGGTGATTTGAAAAACACACCAGGCACATGTGTGGATGTGCCTAAAATCCCAAGAGGAGAATGGAGGAGTAGGGACTGTGGTGTAGTCATCTCCTCTGAGGGGTGCTCTCTCACATTCCCTCTCTCTCTTAGGCATATGCACACTATAACAAATTAAAAATTTTAAAAAATTATTTTCATTGATATTAATGTAGCTACCTCATCATTTTTTAAAAAAGGAAACTCTTTTGTGATTATTTTCTACTGTATTTCCTTAGGGTGTTTGTTTTAAGGTTTTTGTCACAGTGCAAGTGTATTTGCTAGAGAGAAACAGTGAGAAAGAATGTGAGAAATCACTCCCCAGGAGGTCTGGCCACACCGCTATCCCTTCTCCTCCACTCTCTTCATGGCATCTTGAGTGCATGGGCATGCACGTGGCCAGTGTGAGTTTCAAGTCGCTGGGTCTGGTACTCAAACCACAGTCATCCATGTGGAAGTCTGGTGCCTTAACCACTATACCACCTGCTTGCCTCTATCATTAGATTTTAAATATACATCTTAAGCTAATGTCTAGCTGAATGTCCTTTTCAAGGTACAATGCCTTCCCTTACCCATCATAAGGGTCATGGCCAGCATGCTAATAAAAAGACAGGTTAACAAAAAATGCATTTAGTCTAAAGTTTTACATGACAAAACCTTCAGAAATGAAAACTAAGGAGGACTCTGTAACCTAGTGTTTTACAAGAGCCAGATCCCTCATGGCAGACCATGTAGTTCATGCCCCAGCTCTGTCAGTTTAAAGAATACACTGGGAGCATGTGTTTGTATGCTCCAAATCCAAATAGGATGAAAAAAGAGATTGTAGTGGGATGACACCCAATTGGGGATATTCTCTCTCTCTCTCTCTCTCTCTCTCTGTCTCTGTCTCTGTCTCTCTCTCACTCTCTCAGGAACACATGCCCTCTGACAATTAAAAAAAAAAGTTAGCAGAAATGAAAACCCAAACACTTGGGAAAACTGTCTATATTTATGCTCAGGTTCAATGAAGAACAGCTAGCCATATAGAAATGTGAGCAGGTGGCGTGGTGGGTAAGGTGGCTGGATTCCCACATGACTTAGTGCATTTCAAGTCCTGGGCCTAGTAGATTAAAAATCACACTGAGCATGTGTGTGTATATGTCCAAAATCCTGAGAAGAAAATGGAAGAGAAAGGACTGTGCATAGCCATCTCCTCTGGGGAGTGATTTCTCACTTTCCCTCTCTCTGCCTCTTTTTTCTCTGGTAAGTGCAAGAGCTCTATGACCAGAAAAAAAAAGAAAGAAAAGATTGCCTCTGACCTCCTTTATTTGTATTCTTTCCTTTAAGATCCCCATTAAAAATATGAAACAAGTGTCCATTCCCATTTTCGTGTCAGTTTACTAATCTTTCCTATTTCCCAAATCCTGTTTCTCTGTGCTACTGGCAATTTCTTCAGACCTATGTCCTAAACCACTAATATTTTAAGTTGTGTTTAACCTGCTGTTTAACCCAAGGGTGCTGGTGGGTAAGCGTTTGAAGGCACAAGCCTATGTTGCCTGACTCTGCCCAGCTTACTTATCTTTGCAGATTGCCTGGTCTAGACTCCCTGATAGAGCCAGACAAGAGATGCTGGCATCAGCCAATCTGAGGTCAGCAGGAAGGAGAGGTCAGGATATTTAATGCCTTCTCTCTTCCTGTGTTAACACAATGCTTGCATTTTAATAGAGTTAACATTTACTTTTTTGTGATGTTGAGATTTATTCTTTGATATATGAAAGACATGAAGGTTGTGTTTACCGCAAAGAAGACTGAATTAAACTTTGCAGAATCATGACTAATTCCCAAATAAATGAGGAAAAGCAAATCATTTTTGCTTCACCTGAATGTTGCCATGTCTATCTTCACTGAATATTCATGTGAAATTTCTTCAAAGATATTAAAGATAAATAAACGCATCCTTTTCCACTCCAAAGAGGCAGAGCAATTCTCTTTAGATGCAGCACATCTGGTAACAGAATGGGCATTGTTGAATGAAGATGGAGAATCTGATTACAAAAAAAGAAGAAAAAGTTGTTGGAGAAATTTGCATAATGTGATCAAAAGCTTTTAAAGAAGGAAGAAATACACAGGAAGAGTGAATTTTTGAGCTAACATTTTTTTCCCTTGCTTACATAAAAGAGCAACTACTATCTATATGGTTTTGTTATTTATTTATATGCAATCGCTACATTATTAATAAGGACATAAGTAAGACTGAACGATTATAAGTGAACTTCTAAACGTAAGAAGGAAGAATGGAAGAAAAAAATTGAAGAAACCAATTACATTCTATGACAGAACACTACTGTATTACCACAAAACAACTTCACCCCATTTACAGTTTGCAGACATTGTCTTGATAGCCTAAATTTAATAAGCATAAGAATGGACACTGCCATAACTCTGGCTTATTTTTAGCTGTGACACTAAAAGAAAAATACATGATTATGATTTTTAGGGCTTCTGTTTTGACTCTCAACATCTCTAACTCTCAGTAGTGGGAAAAAGCTCAAGCAATTCCCCAAGTCTGTTCAAGAATCATTTTATTAACCGTAACCTGTGCTAGTCTCCCCAGGGTTCTGCCAAAAGGCACATTACAAGAAATTTAGTGTAAAGATCTTAATTGGATTTTATTTGCAATTCTACCTCATTCTATAGAACAGAATGACTGTTCCGTGAGCTGAGCAAAAGAATTTGGTTTTACGGATGGAAAAGAGATGAAGAGAGCAGAAACAGAACAAAAAATGATTTGTTCACTTCAAACTTACTTTCCTTCTAAGGTTAGAGGAGATTTTCTTATCATGCTGGCTAAAACTGACCCTTGAGGATTTGATTATTATCTCTCTCCTGATTTCTTAGAAGGTTAAATAAAGGACTAAGTTTGGGCGTGGTGGCCTGGCACTTCAGCTGAGTGACTCCATTTTGTTTTTTGGGAGGTGGGGATGAGGAGGGGCCTAGTGCAATAGCTTAGTTCAAACCAATAGCCCTTTAAATTTTTTATGTAATAGCCTCTGAGATAAATAACTAGTCAATTTGTTCTTCCCTAAACCCCTGCTGCTCAAAGACCAGACCAAGGTCTGAGCTTTTCTTCTCTCCTGTGCTTTTAAATAAGTAAAATGACTAGAATTAAATGGTAATAAATGTTAGTCTCATAGCCTTTTACTCTGATACACACACTTTTACTTACTGGGTTAAGGGTGTGTTATTTACTTGTAAAAAATTTATTTAAAATATTTCAGTACACATAAAACACAGTTCACTAGTAAATTATAAAGCTTTTAAATGAAGAAAAAAATCTAGCAAGAGTTGGTCTATCATAATATAAGAGGCTAAAAGGTCCTGGTACTCATATTTTGGAGTTGGTGAATTAACCTTATCTAGAAGGTTATAGATTTATCTAAGGAGAAACCTAAATTTGAGGTATTATTAACTTAATGAAACACTGTATTTCTTCTCTAGATAGTGTTTAGATAAAAGTTTGCTTCAAGCCAACAAGGTCATGCATTGTTTTCCATGTGCAGAAAACATGGCCAGTATAAATATTTTTAGAATAAAATCCAATTTATTCTAATTTAAGTAAACTGACTGGAGTGTACTGTCAATAAGGAAAAGTGCAACAGTACTCCCTGTGTTGCTTGAAGATAGACCGGGAAAACTATGAACAGGTGATTCTGTCTTGAAAAATGTATAGCTGGCCTCCGCCAACTACATACCTTTTATCAATTATTAAGGATGAATATAAAGGGAATTTTTCAGCATACTTTCCTTTCCCCTTCTGCCTTACAGTCTTAAAGGTTCTTTGTTCCTTCTGATTTATTGTCTTGTTTGTGCATTCCAGCCCCAGAGTCATAGTTAAGGGGACAGCTAAAATTAAGGGACCAAGGAATAGTCTGTCAATCTTTGCCCCCTGGGTAGAAAGCTGCTATAAAGCAAATGAAAAATGAAGCATCATTAAGAATAAATTGTAGGTTTTGAGTATGTTCCTTTATTCTCAAAATGGGTTTTCTTTTTTGAGAATCGCCTCTTTCCATTTGAATTGGCTTGTATTATAAGCTGATTGTGGCATTCTGTATTCATCTGAGCCTGCCCAGATGTTCCTTCCATTTACAGGATAAATTTCTACTTCACATACAAAGTTCTGTATTTTGAAGTTCCATATGATGAGTTAGGCTTCAAAGTCTTCACAAAGTTTTCAGAAACGTATGGTAGGTTTTTTTTCTTTGAATCTATATTTGCCTTCTAACATAAACAGAACTAACTTTTGTTAGCTAGTTTTGTTAATTAAGCTTTGAAAGTTGTCCTGCATAAATCAATTAAATTTTACATTGAGAAGCAGCATTTTTATATTTAATATTGTAACCTGAATAATCAACTTTAACGTGTTTTAATTTTTTTAAGTTCGTGAATTTATTTCTTATATGTGAGAAAGAAAGAGAGAGAAAAGGTACCCCCGACAGGATCACTCCATGCCATCAACCACCCCAGTCTCGGCTGTACTGGATCACAGACACAGATGCACCGACGTGCCCAGGTCTTGGGATGTGAACCCGGAATCTTTCCCTTGTGTGTCCAATTGCATTACCATTGTTCCACCATCTCGCCCTGAAATGTGTTTTTGTTGTTGTTGTTATTTGTTTTCTTTAGTTGCCAGAAGGCACGTGCGCTCACCAGAGACAGACAGACAGAGAAGGAGGAGGAGAGACACCCCCTAGTGAAGTGTGGTCATGCTGCAAGCACTTCTCCATCTCTCCATCCTGTCAGAATCTAGGACATGTGCACATACACCAGCAGGCACATTTTTCAAGCTGCTGGGCCCAAGACTCAACCTGCAGTCAGCTATGTGGAATCTGCTTCCCTGAAGCACTGCATTATGTGTCTGGCTTGAAATGTGTGGAAGTCTTATTATTTAGTTTCTTTATAAATATAGTTAATTCATAAACATAGAAAACTATAAGGAAATATTAATCAAATATCACACTGAATCAGGAAATGATAAATACACATTGATATTTATGCACTGAAGGCAAGATGAAATAATAAAACTTAATTTTTCAACATCATTCTAAAACACAATTTAATCAAAATATTCATTAAATAATTATTCCAGGTTAAATGAAAATCAGACTTACTGTATGTATTTATGAAGCACCGAAAAAAAAAGAGTAAGACGAAAAGGAACAATTTGTCTATCATGCGTGATGTATTTCTGACTTACTTTCATGATGTTCATAAAAATTAAGCCAATTGTGTCAATATCATTTAGTCAGTTCATTCGATGTTCATCTATTCAATGTTCCTTGAAAGACATTACATAAGAACTTCTCAAATAGTCAAGCCAAATGATTAGTCAAGAATCACTTTTAGGTTTCTACCTAAGTGTCAAAGAATTTTGGTATAAAGCTAAATTCACAGATTAAAAAATATAAATAAAACTAAATTAAAAAAAATATTTCTGGGACCAGCAGTTAGTGTAATGGCTATGTCGTTGGACTTCCTTGTAGTCGACCGCGGTTCAAGTCCTGGACCCCGTGGCTTAAACTCACATCGGGCGCGTCTGCGTGTGTGCCCAAGATCCCGAGAGGAGAATGGAGGAGAAGGGATTGCGGCGTGGCCATCCCCCCTGCGGGGGTGATTTCTCGCTTTCTGTCTCTCTATCTCTCTCTGTCTTTCTGGAGAGCACACGCACCCTATAGCAAAAACCTCTTCAAAAAAATAAATTCTGAGTTTTTTTTATGATACCTGAAAATAGACCTTAATTTTTTTTTTTTTTTGTTAGAGGGTGCATGCATTTACCAGAGAAATACACACACACACACACACACACACACACACACACATATATATATATATATATATAGAGAGAGAGAGAGAGAGAGAGAGAGAGAAAGGGAAAGTGAGAAAGCCCCTTCCATGGGGAACAGTCACATAGCAATCCTTTTTCCTCCCTCCTTTTGAACATGCTCATGCACCAGTGTGTTTTTCAAACTGCTACATCCAGGACTTGAACTGTGTTGTTGGCCATGGAGGATCAGTTTCCTTAATCACCACACCCCTAGCTGTTCTGAACATTTAAAATTTGGTAAACTTAAGTCTTAAAGTAACATCTAAATAAACTGCTTTGATAATTTGAAACTTAGCTCCCTTGAAAACACACCAAACAGAGGGATTTCTTGGATGAACTCAGATTAATAAAGGTAAATACAGGAGGGGGACATCAGATGGCATAGTGGTTATATCTGGACTTACACATGGCTGGCCATGGTTCAAGTCCCAGATCTGGTGGCTTCAGACTCACACTGGGCACGTGTGTGTGCATGCCCAAGATTCCAGGAGGAGAATGGAGGAGAAGGGATTGCGACATGGCTATCTCCCCCAGGGGGTGATGTCTCACTTTCTTTCTCATTGTCTGTGTCTCTGTCTATCGAGCAAGTGCACACACCCTAGGGAAAATGTTTAAAAAAATAAAAAAGTTAAGTATAGGACTACTCATGATGGCACAGGTGGTAGGGTGCTGCTGTGTGATAAGGAAGCCATATGGGAGCTGGGATTAGCTCTTGGTCATGTCCTGTGTGACTGGGAAAGTCAGAGGGAAGACTGCAGTATGGCGAGACCCTATCAAGAGTACCTGTGTCTCTCTTTTTCTCTTTTTCTCTCCCTCTCTGTTACACTCTCTTTCTCATGAAAGAGAAAAATAAAACTTAAAATTGACACTGTGTGTACTTTATAATGTAATGCACAGTAAATGTAATTATATATACGCTATGTACTAAATAAAGATAAAGAGGAAAAAGAGAAATAAAAATAACATAAATTCATGGTGAGTCACATATTTAATATGTTAGATCAATTTCTGTGACTGTACTCAGATTCAAAATTATTTAAAACTTGCCTCAATTTGGGAACTTAATATTAGGGTCCAGTAGAATTTGTAAGGCACAGGTAAAAAATTAGTTCTTTGACTCATCGAATTTGTGGTGTACAATAAATACTTGCACATTTGTAATTTTGAAATCTTTCCTACTTTTTTATGATATTATTTTACTTCAATATTTTTCTCTACAACTTGCAGAAAGCTCCTCAAAGTAAATTGTGCTAGAAACAAAGTTTGTCAGTGCTTGTGGATACGTGAGAATGTTGGTCAGTCTAGCACTAGAACTAGTCAGTGTCCAGGGACCAGCAGTTAGCGTAATGGCTATGTTGCTAGACTCCCACGTAGTCAACCGTGGTTCGAGTCCCGGACCCAGTGGCTTAAAACTCACGCTGGGTGCATGTGCGTGCGTGCCCAAGATCCCAAGAGGAGAATGGAGGAGAAGGGATTGCGGCATGGCCATCCCCCCTGGGGGGGTGATTTCTCACTTTCTATCTATCTCTCTGTCTGTCTGGCGAGCGCACGCGCCCTATAGCAAAAACCTCTTCAAAAAAAAAAAAAAAAAAAAAAGAAAAAGAACTAGTCAGTGTCCAGATAACTAAATATGCACTAATTGAAGTCACAAAGTTCTTTATTAATAACAGCCTAAGGGACATGCAAATTTATCATGTATTCATCTTAAATTCTTAAAATATTCAAGTGAACTTAATTCATTATATTAAAGAAGATCATGTTTGGGAACCAGCAGTTAGTGTAATGGCTATGTCGCTGGACTCCCACATAGTCGACCGCGGTTCGCATCCCAGACCCGGTGGCTTAAAACTCACGCTGGGCGCGTGTGCGTGCGTGCCCAAGATCCCGAGAGGAGAATGGAGGAGAAGGGATTGCGGCATGACCATCCCCCCCTGGGGGGTGATTTCTCGCTTTCTGTCTCTATTTTTCTCTCTGTCTGGTGAGCGCACGCGCCCTATAGCAAAAAAACCTATCTCTAAATAAATAAATAAATAAATAAAAATAAAAAAAAGAAGATCATGTTTTAGAATTTGGTGAGAATTAATATGAAATATTTTATGACTTAGGGAATGTATAATAAAATGAACTTTCAAACTGTTCTTGATAAATCTAAACAACCCTTATGTCAGTTCGTCTCTTAGCTCCTCAGGAGTTAGATAACAACAATTTAAATCAATATTACAAAGCCTCTGCACATTCCTGAGTGAAGAGTGGAGTAGCTGTTGCTGTTATTTTGTGTGTTCTGGTCATTCCTTCATGTTCACATGACATTAACCCAAGCATTGTACTACTTCATCTCTCCTGCAATTGAAGCAATAATACAAGATTTGCAAGGAGCAGACATTTGGCTAAACAATTACATTGCACATAGTAAATAATAAACTTCGATTTATGCATATATGTTTTTGAATATTTCTAGGGCCACCCATGCCACTAAAAGACTCTAATTCATCATTTTACCCCACATGGAATTTAGTCTTGCACTCCGTCTTTGCCCTTTCCATCCTTTCTTTTGCTTGTAAGAGCAGAACAAAAATGCACTGTTTTGTCCTCTTTTGCTCTCCCACAGAGTAGCTGAGCTTTCTCTTTCACTGCCTTGGCCTCTACAGAAAAATGCTTTCCACCCCAAATAGCTTAACAAGGTCTTGCCGTTAACAGTGGCAGTTCCTTCCAGTAAGGATTTGTTTGGCAACTGCTGGGATTAAATGTTTTCCACACTGTGCACACATTAGTGTTAAAACTACATGGCACAGAGTTATTACTCACATACCTATAGTTTTATTTGAAGAAGTCTTGGCAAAATTATAGCATGTTAGGAGAGAAGTTCTGTCCACAAGTAGCTGGCAAAGTAGAGGACATTAGAAAAGCATTTCTCGGGGCCAGCAGGTGGTATAGTGTTCAAGGCTCTGGACTCCCACATGGCAGACTGCAGTTTAACTCCCACACCTGGCAGTTTGAAAAATCATTCTGGGTGCATGTGTATGCATACCCAAAATCCTGAGAGGAGAATAGAGAAGTGGATTGCTTGCAGTGTGGTCATCATCCCTGCAGGGTAACTTCTTGCTTTCTCTCTTTCTAGAGAGTACACACGTCCTATAGGAAAAAGCTCTCTAAAGTAATTTAATAAAAAGCATTTCTTGGAGTTAGCAGGTGGTGTCACTATTAAAGGCACAGGCTCCCACATTTCCAACTGCAGTCAAGGTCCTAGACTTGGTGGCTTGAAATTCATGCCAGGCACATATTCAAGTGTGCCCAAAATCACAGAAGGAGAATGGAGGAGAAGGGAGAAGGCATTGTGGCATAACCATCCCTCCTTGCTGGGGGTGGGGTCAGGGGGTGGGGGGTGATTTCTCACTTTCCCCTCACTTTTTCTCTGTGTCTCTCTCCAGTGAGCACAGATCCCCTATGACAAAAAAATAAAAATAAAATAAATAAAATAACTTTAAAAAAATAAGAAAAGAAAAGCATTTTTTTCTTTTGTTTTTAAAATTTGCTAGTGTGTATGTGCTCACTGGAGAGAGAGATAGAGAAAGAGAGAAGAAGAAAGAAAAGCAAGGAAGCACCCCTGCCATGAGAAGGGAGTGGCTTGCCACAACCATCCTCCATGTTTCTTTCAGGATTTGGGGCATGTACTTGCATTCACCCAGAGTGTTTTTCAACCCACTGGATCTGAGACTTGATCAGCATAGTCAGTCATGGGGGATCCAGCAGCTTTAATCACTACACCATCTGGCATTTCATTAGCTATGGTAGAAATGTCAGGGGCATCAAAGTTACCAATTTACAGAAGCCATTTCTCCAACATGTCAATATCCAGGAAATGTCTTCTGGCAAGCCGTAGAAACTGAAGGGAGGCTGAGAACCAGACAGCACCATTTGTCACACATACGTCTTAACTCTACCTGGTAATTGGTGTGACCATATTAGCTTTATTTAGAGTGAAGACTAATCTGTCATAGCTTTATGACAAGAGGTAATTTTCTAAGTTGGAGCTAGGAGCACTATCTTCTTTCTTTTTTACATTTCAAAGAGATGGCTTCCAGATCTAGGGAAACACTTCCCAAGTCATGAAGTCAAAAAAAAAAAAACAAAAAACAAAACCTATTTCATTTCTAAAAAGGTTCATATACATTTCAAAAGATTAGAGAAAGTACTTACATTTACAAGTTTCCTAAAGTAAATGTTCTGACAAGAAGGGAATAGAAGAAAAAATCTCATCTCAGATTTTCAGTTTTACTTTTTTTCCCTTTTTAAATGCCAGAGGGCACATGTCCTCCCCAGAGAGAAACAGATTCAGAGACAGTGAGAGAGAAAATGCACCCTGGAGTGTGGCATGATCACAGCTCAATCCCTTTTCCTCCATTCCATCAGGATTTTGGACATGCACCCAGTGCTCAATGGGTCTTGTTTTTAAGAATTATTTATTACATTTTATTTATTAATTACTACTATTTTTATCATCTTTCAGTTTGCCTTGATTTTTACATCATGAACTCAAGAACACTGGGAAGAAAGAGGGAAGCATTACATTGTAAAATCTGTAATCCTTTAACAGCAGCTCAGCCCTACACTAAACTAAAACATGCCTTTTTGGGCAATAACTCTGATGGGTGTGAGGCATAAGTAAAGTCCCAGGCTTATGCTTTACTGAGGCCTTTAAGATTTAAATAGAGGGACTAGCAGATGGTGTAATAGCTAAATCCCATGTAGTCAACCACAGTTCAAGTCCCAGACCTAGTGGCTTTAAAAAACCTCATGCAAAGTACACGTGTGTGTGTGTGTGTGTGTGTGTGTGTGTGTGTGTGTATGCCCAAGATCCTGAGAGGAGAATGAAAGAGAAAGGATTGCAGCATGGCATCCCCCCTGGGGGGTGATTCTCTCACCTTCTGTCTCTCTGTCTCTGTCTGTCCAGCAAGTGCATGAGCCCTATAGCAAAAATCTCTTAAATAAATAAATAAATAAATAAACAAACAAAATTTAAATGGACCTTGTATTTCAGTCTGCTCTGGCTTGCTTTTCCTTCATACCTTCTTCATGTCTTTGTTTGTTTTTCTCTTTCCCAATTTCATACTTCTATATTCCTCTCAGTCTTTCTAGCATCAAGTCCCAAATAATCTCCTTGCAGTTAAATCTTTCTCTAAGTGTCTTCTCAAGGGAAGCAAACTAGGACAAAAAGTATATTTGGAAAATCTGAAAATGTACATTGTGAATCACTAAGATGGGAATATGGTATGTAATATTTTAGAATTGCTTTAAGATTATAATCTCCCATTTTATCTATTTTTATTTTTTTTAGATTTGTTTTGCAATAGGATGTATGCACTCACTGGAGAGAGATGCAGACAATCCTTTATTCTTCATTCTCCTTTTGGAATTTTGGGCAAGCACGTGCCCAGCGTGATTTTCAAACTGTTAGGTTCTGGACTTGAACCACGGAATTGACCACATGGGATCCAGGTTCTAAACCACTATGTGACCTGCTGACTCAATTTTATTTTTATAGAGAGTCCTAAAATAATTTTTAAAAATGTTGCTTATATGGTTGAAATAATAATATGTTATTTACGTAAAGATATAAAAGACACTACATTTTAAAGAGATATGTGATGTTAGTTTTTGCTTCACTTCAACATCACTTTCAAATTCTATTACATATATTTTATTCTCAAAAATATCTCTTACTGCTACAAAAAATGACAATTCCTGATTATTCCACTAATCTTTCCTGAATCCTGAAGCTCTTAACCAAGTGAATAATGATATTTAGAGTCTTCTTACTCAAAAAGTGATCTATAGTCTGTTAAAGAGAATGATAGGAGGTCATTGTTGTGAAAAAAGCTCTTGCATTACGCCTTAACAGACTAGGCTAAAATAAAAATGGATTCACTCATGACTCCATGCCACCAAACCAAAATTAAGTTGTTATTCAGCACTCTGAGAAACTTGGAGAAAGAGTTAACAGTCTAGTTTCCCAAAACTGCCCAGTTCCAATGCTCATGATAACGAAATTTCTTCTGTTTTAAATCCTTAAACAAAAGCAGTAAACTAATATTAACTACTCAGTTATTTTCCTCTTGTTCTATCTGTCTCTACCTTACTAGTAATTTTAAAGTGACCAATCTGCCTTTCATACATTATACTTTCTTCAGCCCTCCTCTGTCTAGAAAGCCAATTTTTTCTTCACAACTCCTTGAAACACGTAACTCTGTTTTATGGAGTGAGGTGCTGCCCAATTTAGACTTGTAAAGAAAGCCAATTAAGTTCTTTAAACTAAATTGCTGTAGGTTTGTTTTTGACAGGTCCTTGGATCAGCATGCTCAACATCACCTGGGAGCTTGTTAGAATCAGAGAATCCAGGTCTTGCCAAAGACATACTAAATCATAATCTGTACATTAACGAGATCTCCTTGGCTTTCTTCAACTTGGGATAATCCTTCCAGTTCATTCTTCCTTATAATACAAGCTTTGATTCTTATCCAAGGAGGGATTCCTTTCAGGCACCTGACTTTGTAGATTCCAGCACAGCTGCCAGAAAAGAGAGTTTATCCTCTCATCATTCTTCTTCTGCCCTCAGTTGTTGAAAACCTTAAAAACAATGTCTACCAATTGATAAAAGTTCATTCCAACTTTTTCAATTTTCTTTTCATGTCTGAAGCTCTTTGCCTAATCAAAGTCATATTAATCATCCTTTATGTTGTTGGGGGCTCTAGGGTCAGCATCAGTGTATTACTTGTAAGGCTGATCAATTATTTTTTAAAAATTTGAAGGACCCTTTATTTGATTTCTGCAGAATTCCCTGGACCTTATTAAAGTTCTTCTGCTTTACAACTAATTTTCAGAGTCTGTTCATGTGAAACCTCCTATAATGTTCCAGTCAATTCATTCCCCCATCATTAATGGTATCCTAACTTGGCTCTTTTATAGGAATAGCCTGATTTGGTTTCTAATGTTCCTTGTGGATAAGCAAGCTGCCATTGATATGCCTCCTCCTGAGCCTTAGCAGTTCTTTCATCCTTCATTAATATCATATTCTAAAGACTATGCACGTCAGTCTAGGCAGGATGGTGAATGGCAGAGATGGATAAGGGACCCTCTCTATAAGGGAGGTTATGGATTTTCCAACTAAACTGGTCTGAGGCTGAAAATGGGCTCTTCATCCTTCTGAACCCTGCAGGCTGTCTTTGGGCATTGAGGCCCCCTGTGGAATATTGGTGCAATAGGTATTGCCCTCTCCAGGTTTGCACCTTGGCCAAATTGTGTCCCCTTGTTGCCAGGAAACTCAGCTCATGGGGATCTCACCCACAATTTGAGGGTTCTTGGCTTCACTCAGAGAAAAATTCAAGAGCAAGTCATTGAGGGAGAATGAAAGCAAGCTTATTAAGGAAAGTGTACAGAGTGTACTACTCCAGAGGTGGATCAGCCATGCGAAGAAAGGTGGGTGATCAGTTTCATTCCTTCCTCCAAGAGGAAGGGGTGAATTGTTATCTGGAAGGGAAGACAGAAGGGCTACCAATAGACAGGACAGCCCTGAATTTTGGTGGGTGTCTGGCTTATATGGCTTGGCTTAATGTCAGGCAATTAAGGAGTGCTTTATTCATCATTTTTCCAGGAAAGGGTTTTGGAACCACTAATCCTCCCATTTTCTTGCCTTACTGGGGTAAGTCCCATCACTCATTATTCTGAGGGCATAATGAGTCTGCAGGCTAGGCAGCAGTTGGTGGGTAGTTCCAGGTGCCATCTTGGTTCCAACTGGTTGAGACCCAGTCCCTCAACCACTTCTTGTTTGTCAGATTTCAGGTGTATGGAATGTCCTTCACCTTACTTTGGAACATCCCTCCTGTCTTCCCCTGGCAGATAGAAGAGAGAAAAAACAGGCAAGATCATTCCTCTTCTAGATTCTTTATTACTGGCAATTCTTTCAGTGTCTCTGATGGAAGGGGATCCTCTAATGGGTGAGCAGAGGAGTGAGAGCAGGCCCAGAGATAGGGATGGGAATAGAGGCCTGGCAGGTGGTATGGAGGTTAAAGCACTGGTCCAATATAGCCAACTGTGTGGTTTGAGTCCTGAGCCCAGTGGCTTGAAAACACAGTGGTATATGTGTATGCATTCCCAAAATCTTAAGAGGGGGACAAGAAGAGATAGTGGTGTGCCCTGGGGGTTGATTTCTTTCTCTCTCTCTCTTCCCCCCCCCCCAACAAGTGTATGTGCCCTCTAGAAAAACTAAAAACAAATGAAAAGAAAGGGGAATAGGAGTAGATAGAGAAGAGAGAGGCAATGGTAATAGGACCATAGGGGCCATAGGAGGTGGGTTAAGTAGTTGAACCAGTCTCCTTTATCCCCCCACATTCATCCCTCTGTCCTATAGAACAGGTTTCTTTTCAGTAGTCACACCGCTCCTTTACAGTATAACCTGATTCTTGGTCTGCTTCTCTTCCTGATGCAATAACATAAAAGCTTGAACATAAAGAATTTCATCATTTTTACCAGCTTATTCACAAAACAATTCCAATTTTGGGACAGTATAATAATACTATGGACCCAGCTTATCACAAGCAGTTGCTCCTCCATTTAATGGTCACCTTTCTCCCAACCCCAGAATGTACTGGGCCCAAACAATGTTATAGTAAAAGTTTATCTTTCTCTTAGTGAGGATAAGCTACATACACTGAGCTTTCCTTCTCACTTCCTTTTTACCTTATTTCTTTGAGATCTGACTGCTGGCCCAGCTGGACCTTGTGAGCTCCTTGTGACCACTCTCTCACCTGGTGGAACTGGCCCATGGCTGGGGCAGTTCCTTGTGACCCTTACCTCAAGGAAGGAGGAATGCTCACCCCTCCCACATTAACATTCAAGATTAGAGGCACTAACCCCAGATATACTCTGCTGATTTTGTTCACTGATAAGCTGATCTGGTATTGGAACTCCTAATGATGTGTCTTTACTTGATTTATGCTTGCTTTCTTCTTAAGGTATGTAATCTGAGCCTGTACTCACAGTATAGACCATTCTCAGCCCAGCCGTCAGTGGAGCTTCCTTAGTAAGTAAACTCATGTCTTTCTTTGCTGGACCTCTGTGTGTGTTCTTTGGAATCAGGAAATATCACAGGAAAGCCTCCCCAAATTGATGGGGCCCCAGAACACATAGTCATAGGCTCATAACTATAATCAGACCATTTGCTCAGAATTTACCCCAAAGGGCTTTCCTTGGTGATGGAGGCTTCATCACTCATACTCAGAACAAAACTACACAGAGTCAGTACGAGGGACAGAACAGACAAAAACAGAGGGCCAATCCCACAAACCAAACAATCAGATCACAAAATGCTACTGAATTGGTTTACAAACACAAAATGGATGGAAGTCTTCCAACGATTTTCTTTTCTAACAGGGTGCGCTCCCAAAACTTATCACCAAAACAAATGGATTATTTTCCAACAGAGAAAGAAGCCCAAATAGAGGAGGGGATTTTTCAGTTGTACACACTGAAGTGACTTACCCTTAACCGGAATATCGACTCTTAGAGAAAGTCTGTTCCTTGTCCCAATAAAACAACGCACTAGGGTAGCTGTCATCAGTGTAGGGAACCAAATGGAAAGCCCCTCAAGGCAGATACTCTCAGCAGGTGCTAAAGAGAGTCCTGGGAGAACCCTAGTGTGGAGTCAGCTTATTAGAGGCAGTTGCTCCTGGCTAGCCCACCACAAAAGTCTATAACCAAGTTCAGGCTTGTTCCACTCATCATAAGACAGCCAATAAGGCAAGAGACTTATTTTTGGGCCAAGGAAGGTGACTTTATTAGGGAAACTAGCTAGCAGAGACAATAGCAGACTAATATCCTAAAGAAACATCTTAAGGAAAAGTGAACAAAAACTTGATTTTTATAGCAGGGTAAACGTTAGGAATAGTTAGGATCAAGGGGTCACAAGCTACTCCAGACATTGAGGCTTTGAGGTAGGTCTTGGTTATTTCTCTGTTCACTGACTCTGACTGACATGTGTCTGGTCACGATGTTCCTATAAATCTCCAGAGAACAAAGGTTATTTACTGCATTCCTTTCTATCTCCCAGAGTATAGCAGGCAAAGATCAGAAGATTCTACACTGAAGAATGCAGGGGAGGCTGTCTCTGTGTAAGTGATTACTTAGTCTAGGCAGGCGTAAGTGTGGAGAGAAGAAACATAGAAGCAAGATGGAGTCTATGCGACTAAGCGTTCGAGCGTTAATTCAGAGGCAGCAACAGGGTTTGCTGACTCCTGAGCTGCTTCTAGTTGCTCATATCCAGGATCACATTCCTGATTCAGGAAAGAAGAAAAATAAGGGAGGACTTTATGGTGCCTCTATTAGAAAAGTAAAGTGTTCCAAGAAAATTTTAGCTTTCATGTCATAAGACAGTCAAGTCAAGAGACTTATTTTTCCCATAAGACAAAAGTGTCTGTAGGAAAAAATCTTTGAAACTGCAAACAATTCCAGAATAATGTTATGTAATTGGACATACTGTCACCACAGACAAAAATCGGAGTTTTGCTAATATGAAGAAAATAAGAATAAATATTGGGTAGGCAATGAATAGTATTTGTTACAAGAAATGAATTTTCATGGGTAGATACTATTTTTACTTAGCACAAAGTGACCATTATTTAATTACTAGAAACCCCACCTTGACAGCGCAATTAATTATAATAAATAAGAATTAATTATATACCTATATACCTACTTAGTATGATGATATGCATATATCATCAATATAATTGATACCAATTAATAATTGGAAAATCTAAAAATCACCACTTTATATGGCCTGGGTACAAACAAAGCAAAACATTATAATAATAAACCATCACAGTTATCTCATTGGGAAAAAAAAAAAACAGCTTTGTAATGCTGGGTCGGTATAACAAATTCTAAGACAATGCAAAAATTAAGGTCTTTGAATGCAGTTGAAATGTAAAGAATCTTAATTGTTATCCTCATTATTTTTCAGTACCCATTATCCTAGAATATGATTTTTTTAATTAGAAAATGGCTTATGGGTAATGTACAATTAACAAGAGATAAAGCTGCATATACAAAATCCACTTTTCTTTAATACCATAACTTGTTTGAAAAGCTACAGTGTAATAAGACTTAAACTGAAAATTGAGGTTAAGCTATTTGTCAGAGAACATCTATTTCTAATTTCAAAGGTTATTAAAATCAATTGAGAAACTCTCTTTCACCATATCCTTTCATTCCACTTCGTAGCTCTCACATTGAACCCCACAGGGCTTGGGCAATCTTGCCAAGCCAGTTACCACGCAGCAACATTTTACAGTCTATCGGCTTCTTACATAGTCATTAAGAAGATTGATTTTTTTCTCCTGAAGTAATTTTCATATTTCTGATTAAACCTTTCCACGAACTTATTTAAAAAGTCGTGGAACACATCAAAGATGTGTGATAATGAAAATTAAGACCAAGTCGAGATCTCATTTAAACCACTATGTTAGTTTTCATTTTAACACATTTAATGAATTTGCTCCCGTGAGAGGGTAATGTTTTGAGATACTCCTTTATGTTTTGTTTCCAGTGCCATGCTGAGTGCCTTCTATGCGTCCCTACAGAACATATTCTCCACTTTTCTCCACGCTGTTCAGTGCACCAGGAGATGGGACCAGGAGGCAGCCACGACTTTCTTACCCTCAGTCTGGCAAAGTCAGGAGATTGAAGAGAGAGACAAGAGTAGGATGAAGATATTCAGGGCCTGCCCTGTAATGGTGGTCAGGGGAAGCTGGTAGTATAAAGAACTGGTAGTATTACCATTGTGACCACCTCTATTACTATAATTATTACTACTGTAATTGTTATTATTATTGCATGTATAATGTGGGCATGTATACTCACCACACAGAGACAGAGAGACAGTGAGAGAAGGAGAGGGAGAAAGCACCCTCCAATGGGGCATGGTAATGCCACAATCCATTCTCCTCCATTTCTCCACCCTGTTGGGATTTGGGGCATGCTTACACAACTACCAGGCCTGGATTCAATCTGCTTGGTCAGCCATGCAGGGTTAAGCTCCCTTAACGACATGGCTGACCACAGTTTGAGTTCCAGCCCTGAGAGCTTAAAAAACACACCATCCTATATGTTCATATACCCCAAATCCCAATAGGATGAAGAAATGGAGAAGGGATTACAGCATGACCATGCGCTATTGGGGGGACATATTCTTCCTCTCCCTTTCTCTTTTTCTGTCTATCTTTCTCTGTGAGTGCATATGCCCTCTTGCAATGAAATAAAACAAGATTCTCATTCATTCATCTTCTTCCATGCTTTAGCATGCCGTGTCTGTGGTCTGCTCTCAGGCAGCCCTCTCTAAACAGCTTTTTTCCTCCTGTATCTGATAATTGTCACTTCCCTTGCCCTCTTTAAATCCAGGACTAGTGACAATACTCAAGTGTTATTAGCACAGGAGTGGTATGTCACCACTTGATGCTTTTTTATTTTACTTCATTTTAGTGTGTGTATGTATGAGAGAGAGAGAAGAAAGAGATGGAAGTCCAAGAGAAAAGATAGGTATATATATATATATATATATATATTTTTTTTTTTTTTTTTTGAGAGGTTTTTGCTATAGGGCACATGCACTCGCCAGAGAGGCAGAAAGCGAGAAATCAGCCCCCAGGTGGGATGGCCATGCCACAATCCCTTCTCCTCCATTCTCCTCTTGGGATCTTGGACACACACGCACACGTGCCCGGTGTGAGTTTAAGCCACCGGGTCCGGGACTCAAACCGCTGTTGACTACGTGGGAGTCCAGCGACATAGCCATTATGCTAACTGCTGGTCCCAGGATAGGTATTTTTGACAGCATCTTGTCATGTAACAATTTTTCCTGCCCCAGCCTCTCAGTAGCTAGGATCACAGGCACATGCCACCAAGCCAAGCCTGCTTAGACTGGGCTTCAAACCAAACCGAGGAGGAGTAGCCTAATCCATCAGGCAGAAGCACCTTCCTGCTTGCACCACCACAGATAGGTCTCCTGATTATTTTTCTAACCATGCTGTCTGCATTGTGAAGTAATTTTACTAAACTCCCCTTTCATGGCCAAGCTTGAGTGCCCATGTGTTTCTTACTAGGACTCTGACTGACGTAATTGCTATAGGTGTATTTCTCTTCTTGACTCCAAAAAGCAAGAAAGTTAGAAAGGTCAGCAAATTACTTTAGAATGTATAACTGCTTAACTAGAACACTTAACTTCCCTAGACACACACTTCTTCACTGATAAATTCAAGATCAATGACTCAAGTTCTTTCTTTACAGACAGAATACCTTCCTATTCACTCAAATCACTTTTGAGATTTGCTTTAACTATACTTTCATTGACAGCATCCTTAGTAATAGGTAGTCTTTGCAATCTAAGCTACATTTTGTCATTTGTTTTATTCTTTAATGATTTTAACTAACTTACCAAATTTGTATAAATTTGCTCTTTAATCCATTGCTCTTTAATGACTTATGAAGGTCTTTCTCTCTAGTTTAAACATATTTTGATGCCTAATTAAAGATAAAATCAACGTCTCTCATGTGGTGAATCTTTATACAGTTTTATGAAGATAAACATAAAATTTTGTAGTTACCAGCCTATTAATTTTTGTAGGTTAGTAGTAAAAGCTGAGATGTAATAAAAATATGTAGTGATTTATCTTTAAAGAGTCAACACTATAAAATAATTTAAGGCTATATTTTTACTATAAAGCAACTCATATTTTGTTATTCTATTCTGAAGTTCTTTTCACAAAATATTTATTTAAATAGCAAGCCAATTAATCCATTACTTGCTAAACTTTAAAAGGCATAGGAAAATGGATCAAAGTTCTTACAATTAGTTCAAACATCAAAATCATTATATTTCAACAAAATTTTAGTAATGAAATTGTCTTTGTTTGTACTGCTATCACAAAATACATGAGACAGGAAAATATATGAAAGATAGAATTTCTTTCCTCAGAGTTCTGGAGGTAGAGAAGTCTAAGACAAGGATCAGGGACGTTTAGTGTCCAGCGAGGGCTGTATTCCTCTGCTTCCAAGATGGCATCTTCAATGCTGTGTCCTCATGTGGTGGAATAAGCAGAGAGGCAAAAAGGGTATAGACAGTTTCCTTGAGCCTTTTTCATAATAGTGCTAATCTTTTCTTGAGGGTTGTGATCACCACCTGAAAGACCCTACCTCTTGGGACCAGCAGTTGGCATAATGGCTATGTCACTGGACTCCTATGTAGTCGACCGTGGTTCCAGTCCCGGACCAGGTGGCTTAAACTCATGCTGGGCGTGTGTGTGTGCGTGCCCAAGATCCCAAGAGGAGAATGGAGAAGAAGGGATTGTGGTGTGGCCATCCTTCCTGGGGGGTAATTTCTTGCTTTCTCTTTCTGTCTCTCTCTGTCTTTCTGGTGAGTCCTTGACCCTATAGCAAAAACCTCTCCATTAAAAAAAAGAAAAAGACCCTACCTCTTAATACTATTGCCTTGACATTCTTATTTGTTACTCTGTCATAAACTTCAATTAAACATTGGCACACAACTAGTATTTATCAGTCATCTACTATATGCTACACATTGTTTAAAGAGATGAGAATACAACAGAGAACAAAAGCAGACACTGTCCATTTTTTTCTGAAACTTCAATCATTCAGTAATTAGTATATTCATCACCCCACTATTTATCATTTTTGTGGTAAAATCATTGAAAATCTACCTAGATAAGGTTTGACTTGCATATACATTGCTATTGTATCATTAACTTAATAGTTCTATTTGAAGTGACTCATTATACTTAAATTTAGTGAGAGAAAACCCACATTAATACATTTTAAATAGGTAGTACTTGCGCTTTTTGTTTTTCAGTTTGCCAGAGGGCATGTGTACTCACCAGCAAGAGACAGAGAGAAAGCGAGAAAGAGGGGGAAAGTGAGAAAGCACTGCCTCCCTATGGGAGATGGCCATTTTGTAATCCCTTCTCCTCCATGTTTCCCATTCCTTGCCCCGTCAGAATTTTAGGCATGCATGCATATGCACCTGACACGTTTTACTTTTCTAGGTTTTGGTCATAGGTTGCATGTGCTCCCTGAAGAGACAGAGAGTTACAGAGAGAGGGAGAGTTAGAAATCCCCCCTGGGGGGATAGTCATGTTGTAATCCCTTCTCCTCCATTGTCCTGGGATTTGGGGCATGCACACACATGTGCCCAGAGTGATTTTCAAGCTGCTGGGTCAGCCATGTGGGATCCAGTCACCTTAAATAGCACACCACCAGCTGGTCTGTACTTGGTCTTAATGCAGAATAATTGTAAACAAATTAATACAAAGAAAACAAAGCAACTTTATTAACTAATATATTCCCCTTAGTCATGGCTATGACTTTGATTATTCTGAACTTATAAAATGCTTCCTCCTTATTTAAAGGGGGCAAATTAGAAAGTGTTAGAGAGTTAAAGGGCGCCATAAACTGAGACGTTTTCCATTATGTTAAAATAAAAAAGGAATATTATGTAATTATTTTACTTTTATTTGATGGATAATAATTGTACATATTTATGAGGCACAATGTGATGTTTTAATACATTTATATATTGTATAATGATCATGTAAGTGTAACTAGTATATTCATCACCCCAACATTTATCATTTTTTTTTGGTGGTAAAATCATTGAATATCTACTTTTAAAGCTATTTTGAGATACACGATGTATTTTTTTTTTTACTTTTTTGCCAGGTGTGTGTGTGTGCCAGAGAAAGAGACAGAGAGACAGAGAGAGAGGCAGAGGGAAAAGCAAATTCAGAAGGGGCTTGGTCATGCCACAATTACTCCATTTCTCTATCCTGTTGGGATGTGGGATACATATACACAAACACTTGTCATGTTTTTGGAGCCACAGGGGCCAGGATTCAAACCACAAGGTCAGCCATGTGAGATCCTCTGCCTTTAACCACTAGGCCAAAGATAAGCCCCCAATACATTATTATTAACTATAATTATACTACTGTGCAGTACAACTCCAGAACTTATTCTTCCTTTCTAATTTTTAACATTGTACTCATTGACAACCACTGTTTGATTCTCTGGTTTTAGATTTTTTAATTTTTACTCTTTCTTCCTTCCTTCCTTCCTTCCTTCCTTCCTTCCTTCCTTCCTTCCTTCCTTCCTTCCTTTCTCTCTCTCTCTCTCTCTCTCTCTTTCTCTCTTTCTCTCTTTCTCTCTTTCTCTCTTTCTCTCTTTCTCTCTTTCATCTGAAAGCAATTCTCTCTTTCTTTCTTTCTTTCTTTCTTTCTTTCTTTCTTTCTTTCTAGATTTTTGCAATAGTGGACAGGTGCTCACAGGAGAAAGGCAGAAAGAGATACAAAGAAAGTAAAAAGCCACTCTCCAGAAGGGATGCCATACTGAAATCCCTTATCCTCTTTCCTCCTCTTGGTATTTTGGGCATGCATGCTCCCAGCATGATTTTTAAGCTACTAGGCCCAGAACTCAACTGTACAGGAGGCCATGGGGATCTAGTGTCTTTTTTTTTTTTTTTTTTTTTCTATAGGGTATGCACATTCACTGGAAAGACAGAAAGTGAGAAATCACCCTTCACCTTTCCCCTAGGGGGAAATGTTGCAATCCCTTCTCCTCTCAGGACTTTGAGCATGCACACACACACAACAGGCGTGAGTTTTAAGCCACCAGATCTAGGACTCGAACCATGGTCAGCTATGTGGGAGTTCAGCTGCCTTAAACACCATTCTACCTGTGGGCGCCCTAGTGTCTTAACTCCTATTGTCATTTGATAGTCCAGCCTTTTTCTATGGGATCAGTTTTTTGGATTCCATATGTAAATGAGATCATGTGGTAATTGTCTTTCTATGTCTGGCTTATTTCACTTAGCATAATGTTTTCCAGGTTCATCCATGTTGCTGCAAATGACAGGATATTATTTTTAATGAAAAGTAATATTCCATTGTATATACACACACAATCTCTTTATCCATTTATTTGTCAATGTACACTTAGGTTGCTTCCATATCTTAGCTATTGTGAATATTAGTGCAATAAACATGGGATATCGGTTAAACATACTAATTTCCTGTTTTTTAGATATAAACCCAGAAGATGGACTACTGGATCATATGGTAATTCTATTTTTAATTTTTTGAGGAATCTCTCATACTATTTTCCACTTTGACTTTATTAAGCTCCATGCCCACAAACAGTGTATATGAGTTTCCTTTCCTTTTCTCCACATCCTAACCAAAATATGTTATCTTTTGTCTTTTTGATACAGGCCATTCTAGTAGGTTTGAGATAATATCTCATTTTGATTTTGATTCTGTCCTATTCGCCTATGTGCCTATTTTTATGCTAGTAGATGTTGTTTGGTTTCTGTAGCTTTGTAGGATGTTTTGAAGTCAGGTAGGTGATACCTTTACCTTTGTTCCTTTTGTTTAAGATTGCTTAGGTCCTTTGGAGTCTTTTGTGGTTCCATATAAATTTTAGGATTTCAAAATAATTTCTATGAATAATGTTATTAGCACTTTGGTAGGGGTTGCATTGAATCTGTAAATCACTTTGAGTAATACGAATATTTTCACAATACCCTTTCAATCTGTGACCACAGGACACTTTTCCATTTATTTGTGTCCTCTTCAATTTCTTTTCTCAAGTTTAATTGTAGAGATTTTTCATCTCCTTGGTTAAATTTATTACTAGGTATCTTTTTTTTGATAGTTATTTTAAAACAAAATTATTTTCTTTATTTCTTTTTCAGATATTCACTATTAATGTATATAATGCTACTCACTTTTGCATGTTGATTTTGTTTCCTGCAACTTTACCAAATTTATCTATTAGTTCTACAATAGTTCTAATATGTTTTTGGTGTGGTCTTCAGACTTTTCTACATATAAGATCATGTCATCCACAAACAGACAATTTGTCTTTCTTATGTTAATTTTAGATGCCTCTTATTTCTTTCTTTGGCCTAATTGCTGCCTGGCTAGTATTTCTAGTACTATATTAAATTTTTAATGTCATGTCTTTACCTTGAAATTGTCATTACTAAGACTAACAATTTGTTGTTTTATGAAGTATCCATCTTTAAAGTTTTCTTTTTATTCATGATAGGAATCATGCCTGAGAGAAAGAGACAAGAAGGCTCAATAAGATCTTATCCCACTGAGACCCCCTATCTTTAACACTCCTGCTCTCTAGGATTCTGAGCACAAGTACATATGCCTAGTGTGTTTCAGGTTAGTCAAGACAGGAGCTCAAACAATGTTTGGCATGTGGCTTCCAGCTCTGAAGTCCAGCATACTTCTAACTGCACAACTAAGGCTACACCAGTCACTAGCTTTCAAGTGACTTCACAATAGAAGGGGAAGTCCTGCCTTTAGGTGATAAGTCTGGGTAGAATATATGTAACAGAGAAGTGCTATTGTGCTAAGGCCTTGAACATCTGGTAGTCTAACCAAAAATAAAAGAAGCAAAGTTTAAATATGAGAAAAAGAACTTCTTTCACGACTTTGCTTCTGAAACAATTAGAAACATTAATATAGGATAATATAGCTATTTCCATTTTCAAATGGGTAAAAGGTAAATAGCTATTTCTATTTTAAACTGTGTAAAGTTTTTTGGTTCCATAAATAATTCATATATTCCCAAATTAAACTTTATTTTAGGGAATTACTTAACTGAGATGTAATGAATATAACAGATAGATGGATAGATAAATAGGTGTACACACACGCACGCACGCACGCACACACATATGTATATTTGTGTGTGTGTGCATGCATGCGTGTGTGTTTGTGTTACAAAATTATCATCTTTGGAACACAAATGTCCAACTTGAAATAATTAGTAAGAATGAAACAAATCTTGTCATTGATGTGTTAGGCAGTATCTGCTTGTCCAACCAGGAAAATACTTTATTTAGCTTCACTCTACTCTGTGTTTCTGAAAGGTTGAACTTGTATGAATAACACCAACAAGCTCTTTTTCCTCTGGCATCCTGTTCAACTGCAGTAAGTGGTAAGCCCCAGAAAATTAGAGGAATGGAGGAAAATGAGGTCTGGATGCTCTTTTGCTCCTTGGCTTCCTTCCTATGGGATGACATAAATTGGGTGATCCTCTCAAGTAAAGATCTCAGCTCTTGTCAGGAATTCTTCTTAAAATAGCCCTCTTTATCCGATTCCCCTTCTTTTCTAGGATGGTATTAGTGACACAATTTATGAGTCCCAGGGTATTGGTAGCTACCTCTTGTGGTTTCTCTATATTGTGCCTACATTTTATAAATTGTCCTTTATAAGCACTCCCAGATGACCCAATTTGAATGTATCATTTATTTATTTATTTATTTATTTATTTATTTATACTAGATCTTTGACTAGCTCAAAGAATCATTTGTTTTCTTTTTTTTTGGAGATGCTTTTGCTATAGGGTACGTGTGCTTGCCAGACAGACAGAGAGACAGAAAGTGAGAAATCACCCCCTGGGGGGGATGGCCAAGCCGCAGTCCCTTCTCCTCCATTCTCCTCTCGGGATCTTGGGCACGCACGCACACACACCCGGCATGAGTTTTAAGCCACCGGGTCCGGGACACGAACCGTGGTCAGCTACATGGGAGTCCAGCGACATAGCCACTACGCTAACTGCTGGTCCCAATCATTTGTTTTCTTGAGAGCCTCAGTGTTTGGGATCAATTATTCAACATATAGAATTAATCTTTCATAAGGAAATCTAGTTTTTAAAATGCCATTTTATGGTAATTGTTTTATATATCAGAGAAGAAAGGTAACACTATCATTAAAAATTTGTGTCCTTGTTTTAATTTCCATTACATCTTACTGTCTTTACTTTGGAGGAAAAAATTCCGGAGTAAAATAGAGAATTAAAAAAATAAAGCCAGCTGGTTATATAATGGCTAAGGGACTATATTCTACATGGCCAATTGAGCAGTTTAAGTACTGGAACCACAGCCTAAAAACCACACAGGGCACATGTGTGTGTATGCCAAAATTCCAACAGGAGGAAGAAATGGAGGAAAGGGATTATAGTGTGACCATCCCCCGTAGAGAGTGCTTTCTCACTTTCTCTCTGTTTTTCTCTGGTGAGTACATGCACCCTTTGGCAAAAAATTTTTAATTGCAAAAATAGATAAAATATTCTGTTATCTGATTAAAAATGGTTAAAACTTTTTTTTTGATATTTTTATTTTTGATATTTTAAATTTGTATGTGACTATGGGGTTGCATGCATTCTCTAGAGACAGACAGAGAGAGAGAAAGTGAGAAACCACTCTTGGGGGAGGGGATCATGCCATGAACTCTTCTCCTCTCAGGATTTTGGGCATGCATACACATTGCCTGGTGTGTTTTCTTTGTAACTGCTGGGCCCAAGACTCAAGCCCCATAGCCATGTGGAATCCAGCCACCTTAACCATATGCTACCTGCTGGCCCCAAATACTTTTTCCTAATAAATATGGTTTTAAAATGTTGATGATTAGTTCTGAATATTATGAAGTAATTAGGAACAGATTTAAACTTCTGTTATGAACACTATAAAAATTGGGGAAAATTCTAAATTTAAAAAGCAGCAATTTGTAGGCACTGAAAAGCCACCCACAGAGCTATGACTTGTGTGAGAAAGGAAAAAGATGAATGAGTACCCATGCTCACTGGTTTTCATGCTGAGATATTTTTTCATGAAATAACCTGGGACAAGAGAGAGTGCAGTCTCACCAGTTGGAAAAACAGAGATCACAGTTGAGAATTTTGTAGCAGGCTGGCATTTGTAGGTTGGAGTACTAAAGAGAAGAAAGCCAATCAAAAAAAATAAATAAATCAAACAAAAAACAAAAACAAAAACAAACCCAAATCTGCACAAAGGTTTCCCTCCAGTCTTTGAACAACTTCTGAGCTTTACATGATTTGAATGAAGTATTGCTCAGTATAGTAGAGAATTCAGTTGGCAAGAGAAAAATGTTATGTTACTTACAAAGCTTATTCTATTAGGCTAAAGTCAGAACTTGAATCGGAAACAATGCAAGCAAGGAAAGAATGGGAAAATATATTTAAAGTGTTAAATGAAAAACAATTTCAACCAAGAATACTACACCTAACAAGATTATCCTTCATATGGGGAGAAAATATAAAAACATTATCAGATAAACAAAACCTGAAAGTATTTACTAACACTAGACAAGCTCTTCAAGAAGTCCTGAAGGGAGTTCTATACCAGGAAAACTAAAAGCAGACACATAGAAATAAAAGAACAAAACAAAGAAGATGTCCAATGTAATGGTAGAAACAAATCCGGAAATATCAATAATAATGTTGAATGTTAACTTTCAGGATTTAAGCAGAAAGATCAGACCACAGTAACTGTCAATTCAACAGTAGGGAGATTAATTACATGAGACCAAACTGGCAAAATAGAATTTTATGACTTTTGACTAAAACATTACTGATTTCCTTCTATGCTTTGTCTTCTAGAATTAAGGATTGTTGTTCTCTTTTGAATTGTTAAAAGGTTCAACAATTTTTAAATTTTTTTTTTTTTTGAAATTGAAACATAAACTTTTCTCCCTTCCTGACCCCTCTGGAATGGGAAAATATTTGTGAGCATTCTTATTTTGTGGCCGAATGATTATTCACATAAGTTCAATAATATTTGTTGCTTTGCATCAGAAATTGAAAATACTGGTTATTGCCAGTTTTGACTGGAATGTCATATCTGAAGATTTGACCAGAAAGCTAAGACACTAAGTTAGATCTCAAGAAACACAACAGAAGCTCTTGGGAAAAATTGCCTGATACCATAAACAGTTCTGCCTGGCAGCTAATTAAAGAATGTAATCCTGGGACCAGCAGTTAGTGTAATGGCTATGTCGCTGGACTTCCACGTAGTTGACCGTGGTTCGAGTCCCGGACCAGGTGGCTTAAACTCACGCCGGATGCGTGTACGTGTGTGCCCAAGATCCCAAGAGGAGAATAGAGGAGAAGGGATTGTGGCGTGGCCATCCCCCCTGGGAGTGATTTCTCGCTTTCTATCTCTCTGTCTCTCTCTGTTTGTCTGGCGAGTGCATGCGCCCTATAGCAAAAACCTCTCAAAAACAAAAACAAAAAACAAAAAACACAAAAAAACAAAGAATGTAACATCCTGACAGTCCCAAAAAACTCTCAAGTGCAGGTACTTAAAGGTACAGTCAGATGGTGAATTCTTGACTTGGTTCAGTAGCCTTAGTAGGCTTTTTAAAGAGTCTAATCTGAAGTTCTTGATAGAAGGTACCAGCAAGGCACACTAAATCAATGAGTATTCTTATGGGACTTTGTGCTAATAACAAACCAAATTGAGACTAAACTTATTATTTTTGCAGATAAGTTAGTTTATGCCTCTCTTTAGTAAAAGGGGGAATGGAGAGAGAAAAAATGTTTCAAAAGATTACAGTGCACTCATTACTAGATTTTAGCTTTGTCCACATCTGTTTTTGAGTTTTTAGTATCTACCTACTGTTTGAACGAATGAATCCTAATCTTTTCCCTGGCTTTAAGTCTTAATATAATTTTTCTTAATATTTTTTATTTTGATTTATTAAAGCTAAAACTACTTTTCTTGAAATTAAAAAAATAAAAAACAAACAAAAATCAATAAAAAACATACCTCCTGGCCAGTAGGTGGCATGGTGGTTAAAGGTGCTGGATTTCCACATAGTGGATGGCAGTTAGAGTCTGGGACCTGGTGGTTTGCTTTCTCACTTTCCCATTCTCTTTCTCTCTGGTCAAATTAATGTAATAATAACAATAACAATAATAATAACAACAACAAATGAAATTAAATAAATAAATAATTCTTTTAAAAAAATATCTACTTAATGACCACAATAAGCTATATAGCCTCAACTAGGTGCTTCTTTATAGTATGTTCATTCTACTCACTGAATATTATGCCTAAAGTGAGATATGTGTTTATAGATATGTTTATATCAACTACTTACTGTTGACAGCATTTAGTTTAATTAAGATCTTTTTGTGAAGCAGTAAAATGTAGGCAGAAAAAAAGAATTTAGTCTAGCTGAGAATTCCTGCTGGGATGTTGAAAAGTTGTGCAGAGATTTTAAAAGTGTCACAGTATTGTAAAGAAGAAGGAATTTTGGATCTAGCAGAGTGGAGAGTACTTTGCAAACGATTAGTTTTCAGTTAAGAACTCAGGAAGGTTTATGAAGAACAGACCCTGCTGTGGTGGCACACTTGGTAGGGAAGGCTGAGTAATGCCGAGGTCATGTGAGAGGCGCAAATTCGTTTCCTGGGTTGACCTGCATATGTCAGGCAAACCCACATATGTGAGCCTGGCTAGCTAGGAAGTTGGGGGAGGATCATGGCATGGAAAGACCCTATTTAGGGTAACTCTCTTTGTCTCTCTTTCTCTAATGAAGCAATAAATAAGATTTTTTTTTTTAATGTAAAGAGAAAAATTAGGAGGAAGAGAATAACCAATACAGACCAGGGTAGAGATCCACAAATTAAGTCTTGCTAGTTTCATAGTAGATGCTTCTAATGAACTGCTTGCCACAATATAGAAGAATATGATATAATGAAGAGTTTTTATATAAAAATATTCATAATATTTAACATAAAGTCAATAACTATTAAACAAGTAAAAAGGCAGCTAGTAAGTGATATTCCAAGTATAAAATAGCTGGAACCAGCAATTAGTATAATGGCTATGTCGCTGGACTTCCATGTGGTCGACCGCAGTTCTAGTCCCAGACCCAGTGACTTAATCTCAGGCCGGAAGCATGTACATGCATGCCCAAGATCCTGAAGAGGAGAATGGAGGAGAAGGGATTGCAGTGTGGCCATCCCCACTAGGGGGTGATTTCTTGCTTTCTGTCTCTCTGTCTCTTTCTGTCTTTCTGGTGATCGCAAGCGGCCCTATAGGAAAAATCTCTCAAAAAAAAAAAAAAAAAGTTAACAGAATCACATCCAGAGATGATTAAAAAAATGGAGTTACAGAAAAAGATTTCAAAACTTCTGTGATTAACACGTAAAAGAGAAGAGAAAAATGACAAAATAAATAAAAAATGATTTGTATACAAACTTAAAACCTATAAAGGAATTTATAAATTGTCCAATGAATTTATAAAATTAATCTATTATTTATTCACTTTAGGACAACAGAACAGCAAAATATAGTATTTGAAATTAATTATTTATTTTATACTTTAAACAGCATGTTGAACAGAGAAGACACAAAATGTGTGCACATAGAGCTAAAACCTAGAGAAAACACCGAAGAAAAGTGTGGGGATCCATCTTTACTCTAGTCCCCAGGATTTCTCACTCTCACACCAGTTCATAGCCATCTTCTAGCAACTCATCAAAGCTATATGTAAGTTTCCTACCATTTTGCTGGTCCTTCAGTTTCCACTCCAGGTAAGCTAATCTCATCTGTGAGTCTCTTTATTTGCTTATTTTTTAGATTTTGAGTGGTTGTTTCCTATAATTCTCAATTCATCAACTGTCTGATGGATCCAAGAAGCATTCTTGATTTTTCCCCCATTATTTTTCTTGTAAGTGTCAGAGTTATGACTTCTAAGCACTTGCCATGTGAGAGTTGAAATAAGTCTGCATATGTTTTTAAATGTTTTTTATTTTAAATATGTACATATAATTTTCAGAATTCACCTATTAATCCAAAACTGAAATGTATGCTAATATCAACCAAAGGAACATTTTTCAGAAGCTACATTTGACAGATTCATTCTTCTCCAAAGAAATGCTATATCTTGGGGGCCAGCAGGTGCCATAGTGGTTAAGGCTCTGGACACCCACATGGCCAACCACAATTCAAGTTCTGGATCCAACGGCTTGAAACTCATGTTGGGTGCATGTGCCTGCATGCCCAAAATCTCAAGAGGAGAATGGAGGAGAAGGAACTGTGGCATGGCCATCCTCTTAAGAGGTGATTTCTCACTTTCTCTCTCTCTCTCTCTCTCTCTCTCTCCCTCCTCTCTCTCTCTCTCTCTCTCTCTCTCTCCCTCTCTCTCTCTCTCTCTCTCTCTGATAAGCACATATGCCCTAATAGAAAAAGTCTCTCTTAAAAAAAAGAAAGAAATGCTACATTTGTACTTGCTTCTTGCATATGTCTTTTCAATAAATAATTATGATATTGACTAACATGCACATAAGTCTGTTTTACTAATTCAACCCCTTATGTTAAGATATACTAACAAAACATATTGGATCATGGGATATAAAATATAGAGATGATAAGATGTTTAAAAAAGCCCAAATACCTAGGAATCAATCTGACCGAAAAATAAAACCAAAAAAACAAACAAAAAAAAACTTCACACATTAGTGGTACTCAAGTGAAGTGGAGTAGTTTCTCCCTATGGGTCATTTGACAATATATACAGACATTTTTGGATGACTCATTTAGTTGCAGAGATGCTACTGGCATCTAGCTGGTAGTTGCCAGGGATGCTACTAAACATCCTGCCATAAACAGGACAGGTCCTTTACTGCTTATTCCCTCCTCCCTCACACAACAAAAAATTACTCAACACAAAATGTCACTAGTGTTGAGCTTCAGAAACCATTGTCTACACTAAAAACTATAAAATATGAGTGATATAAATTAAAGACCTAATAATTAGGGGCTGGCAGGTGTGGTGGTGAAGGCACTGGACACCTACATAGAAAACTGTCGTTTGGGTCCCAGACCTGGCAGCCTACATTCTCACTTTTTCTTTCTGTCTCTCTCTGGTAAAATAAAAATAATAATAATGGTAAATAAAATTAAATACATAATCTTTTTAAAAAACAACCTAATGATTAGAGATGTAAACAATAGTTCTAATAAGAAAATAGTTTAATGTGAATCTAAGTTGGGTCTAGAGACTCAGTGTAGTATTTTAAAAATCTGCATTTTGGCTGGTGTCCTCCCTTGGAACCAGCCTGCTGCTACCTCTCAGGAGTGTACTTGCATTTTCATTTTTCTCCTGCTTTGTACTTTACTTCACTCTGCTTTATTGTATGCCTCTTGACTAAACTCTTCCGAGGAGACAAGAACCAAGGTATTTATCTCCATGCTAACAACAACAACAAAACACCCTGCATTTTTTTAGTAGAAATTGAAAAGGTAATTTTAAAATGTATGTGAAAACACCAGTAAATTTGAAAAGTCTAGCAACATTGAACAACAACACAGCTAGATTTATATTAATAGACATAAAGACCTATAATTACAAAACAATAATTAAGAGAGTATGATACTGGTGTAAGGACAATCAGATAAACCAGTGAAAAAGAATAGGAAGTCTAGGGACCAGCAGTTAGCATAATGGCTATGTCGCTGGATTCCCATGTGGTCGACCGCGGTTTGCGTCCCGGACCCAGTGGCTTAAAACTCATGCCGGGTGCGTGTGCGTGCGTGCCCAAGATCCCAAGAGGAGAATGGAGGAGAAGGGATTGCAGCGTGGCCATCCCCCCTGGGGGGTGATTTCTCACTTTCTGTCTCTCTGTCTCTCTCTCTGTTTGGCGAGCGCATGCGCCCTATCACAAAAACCTCTCAGAAAAAAAAAAAAAAAGAATAGGAAGTCTATAAAAAGAGCCATATAATATGGTTGCCTAACTTAGGGACCAGCAGACGGCATAATGGTTATGTCACTGGATTCCCATGTAGCCAACCGTGATCTGAGTACCTGAAGCAGTGGCTTACAACTGACGCCAGTCGCATGTGTGTGTGTGCCCAAAATCCCGAGAGGAGAATGGAAGAGAACAGATTGTGTCCCTCCCCCCCAGGGATGATTTCTCACTTTCTGTCTCTCTGTCTCTTTTTGTCTCTCTGGCAAGTACACATGCCCTATGCAGCAAAAATTTCTTTAAAGAAAACAAAACAAAAAGATCAACTTCAATTCAGGAGAGGCATACCAGACTTCTCAGTAATGGTGATGGGTTATTTGGATTATGCATATTCATTTAAAAGAGAACATGGACTCTTACTTTATAGCACATAAAAAATTATTTGAAGATGGGACGTAGTAGACTTAACTGTGAGAGTTAAACCAATCAAGCTTTTAAACAGAGAAATGGTATAACATATCCATTGCAGTAACCATAAATATATTGACATTTATTAAAATAAGAATTTCTGTTCATTAAAATAAATTACTAAGAAAGAAAAAGTTAAACCAAAATTGAGAGACAACACTTACAATACACTCAACAGGTTGAGTGTGTATATATTCAATAACAGGTTCATAGTCAGAACATATAAAGAAGTCGTACTTGTAAATAAATTCAACTATAAGTGGGTAAGAGACTGAAACAACACTTTCCAAGTGAGAATATCGAAATAGCCAATAAATATATAAAGAGCTCCAAATGCAAGTTAAAGCTTCTCCATATCCGCCAGAATAGCTAAAATTAAAAAAGACCAAACGTATCAAGGATGAGTAAGGGCATGAAACAATGAAAACTTTTACTGTTATCATCAGTTTGGACAAATATTTGTTATTTCCTACTAACGCTAAACATACTTACACACTTTGACCTAACAGTCCCTGTACACAGTGAAAAAGAATGGATTACTGATACACATACCACAGCGTGTGTGAATCTGATCAGCGTAATGTTGAATGAAATGAGCCAGACACCCAAGAGTTCATGGTGACTGATTACTAACAGAAAGCTCAAAAAGAAACAAAATTAAGATGGTGATCTGACAATAGTGTTGGGGGATGGGGCAGTACTCCCTGGGTAGGACATGGGACTCTTGTGAGGGGTGGTGCTCTTAGAATGTTCTATTTTGATTAGGGGAGTGGTTACATGAATGACTCAACAGGTGAAAATGTATCAAGCTGTATAGTTAAGAACGGAAGTATTTTATGTAAGTTATATTTCCATTTTTTAAGTACATATAAACAAATGGAATGAGTTATAGAATAGCATTTATTATAGCACATTAAGAAACATTGGTGAAAATTTAATATGAATTTCCAAAAAACAAGAAGAGCAAATTTTGAATACACACAATACAATGTAATGAAAAACCTTAGAGATGGTAAATATGTTTATTTCCTTGATTTGATTATTACACACTGTGTACATGTTTCAGAAAACCGCAATATGCCCATAAAAATGTACAACTGTTATATGTAAATTATGAATTACAATACATATTTAAAAAGAAATTATATTCTCATGATTATTTTACAATATTCTTTGATGACAGAAATTATTTTTATTACCATAAATTTTTTATAGGTGTAGTTTTTTCCTTTATATTTCTGGATAATAATTCTTTTATATATATAATTATTATTTACACTTAATTACCATACATCTTTACAGTGTACAAAACATGTTTTTTCTCCCAGCACAAATACAGTGCATATCAATCAAGATATATTTTCATTTTTTTTGGGGGGGGAGAGGTTTTTGCTACAGGGCGCGTGTGCTCGCCAGAAAGACAGAGAGAGACAGAGAGATAGAAAGCGAGAAATCACCCCCCAGAGGGGATGACCACACTGCAATCCCTTCTCCTCCATTCCCCTCTCAGAATCTTGGGCATGCACGCACACGCGCCCGGCATGAGTTTTAAGCCTCTGGGTCTGGGCCTCGAACCGTGGTCAACTACGTGGGAGTCCAACGGCATAGCCATTACGCTAACTGCTGGTCCCAAGACATATTTTCATTTCTAAAGAGATACATTCTTTTCTTCCATACAATGAAACCAAAGTAGGGTTGTAATATTTATTTTCCACTCAATCAATTTTTAGTTGTGTTGCACAGATGTAATAGATTTAGCTTCAAAATAAAATCAATAATTTCTTTAAAATTTAATCACAAGTATAATTTTTAAAACAATAATGTTTTGCTTTCTTTTAATTGTTCATGCTTTAAAAAAAACTGAATTGGATCTCATATTCTAATATTTTAATCTAAAGTTGAGAGGTGGGGGAATGATACAGATTAAAGATCAAAAGCTAACATATTTTTAGTATAGAATGAAGGCTTCTACTGAATATTATCCCAACTGACAATCTCTTATTAAATTATCCCTTTATTATTGTTGTTATTTTAATTTGTTAGAGGGTGCATGTGCTCATCAGAGAGAAACAGACAAAGAAAGAGGGAGAGAGAAAGTGAGAAAGTACTTTCTATGGGGAACAGTCATGCCACAATCCTTTCTCTTTCATTTTTCTCCTCGGGACTTTGGGCATGCATGCACATGTGCTTAGAATGTTTTTCAAGCCACCAGGTCCGGACTTGAATTATGCAGTGGGCCATGTGGGATTCTGCCACCCTAACCACCATACCACCAACTGTCCCTCCTTTATTATTTAACTGAGGAATCCTTAAATTAAAAGCTAAAGATCATAACTACACAGTTAACCCTGTAAGTTCAGTTTTCCTTAGGCTTGCAGAATACTTACTTAGTACTAGTCTATTCTGGGTAATAAAGTAATGATCATATTACAAATAATAATTAGAAATTATTGGGAACCAGCAGTTAGCGTAATGGCTATGTCGCTGGACTCCCATGTAGTTGACCACGGTTTGCGTCCCGGACCCAGTGGCTTAAAACTCACGCCGGGCGCGTGTGCGTGTGTGCCCAAGATCCCGAGAGGAGAATGGAGGAGAGGGGATTGCGGCGTGACCATCCCCCCAGGGGGTGATTTCTCGCTTTCTGTCTCTGTGTGTGTCTCTATCTGTCTGGCGAGCGCACGCGCCCTATAGCGAAAACCTCTCCAAAAAAAAAAAAAAAAGAAATTATTAAATAACACACCAGGAATCTAGAGATGTGAGATAGGAATACTTACACTAGTTTAACAGAAATATAGTCATTCATTGGGAAATCATAGGTAATATTAAGTAGCATCTTGACAAATCAGCTATTTGTGAGAACGCAGAAAGCTCTTTAGTTTAGGAATCTGGCGCCAGACTTTTTAATTATGGGACCTTGTCTGAGGCTCAGGTCTCAGCTTTCTTACATATATAAAACAAAGGGTTATTTCTCAAGTTCTTCCATTCTATTGCCTAAGATAAAGTTCCACAATTATTTTTTAATATACTACATTATGGGTTTTCATGGAATAGCCACTTATCTATGCAGCCTTATTAGGAATTTAATCATTTTTCCATTTTATATATAGATCAGTGCTTTGCTCACAATGGGAAAAAGAGCCATTTTGATAAATGTTTCCTTAAGTACTGACTTTAAGAAAACCTCATAGTATGCAAAAGATTCCCCTACTCCGCTTTCCCTCTGGACATGGTGGCACAAAAATATTACAAAAATAGTCACCTGAATCAGTGATTTCTTCTCACCTCTATACTAAACCTTTTACCCAGGATAGCTATGAATACCTGTTATATAATCAGGTCTAGTCTGTCCAAATATTAAAAACTGAAAAAACAAGGCAAATGATCTATAAATAAATAAAATAAATTCTGCCTTTATACAAACAACTATAACTTTACAAGAACAAAATTTTTAAAGTATGTGTAGAGAAACAACAACGTGGGTAGCACAATTTAAAAATTAAGTTCTTTTTTATTTGGCCAAAAACATTGTGGATAAAGCAGCCGGGGCAGAGAAGGGGATAAATTTCTTGGTCATTTTGAGGTTTGTCTCTCCATTACTCAGTCAATGCCTGGAATCCTCTGCCCAGTTGTGACCTCAAACTCTATCTCCTGAGTTATTTTTATTTTTATTTTTTAAAGGTTTTTGCTATAAGGTGCAGGTGCTCACTGCCAGAGAGAGAGAAAATGAGAAATCACCTACTTCCCTCCCCCAACTGAGGATTATCATGTTGTACTCTTCTCTCTCCTCTCAGAATTTGGGGCACATGGATTTATGTGCCCAGCATGATTTTCAAGCCACAGGGTCTTGGACTTGAACAGTGGTCATCCATGTGGAAGTCGAATGCTTTAAACTCCATGCCACCTGCTGATCCTAAACTGGCCTCTTTTTAAACATCTGGAATGAGCCTGTGTCCGGAAAGCCAGATTCTAAATTTGAATTTTCAGACTCTTCTGTAACTGACTGTGGTGATGGCAGAAGCTGGTCCCTAGACTCTACCTCACCCTACTTCACCATCCCTCCTCTTTGCCCTCCCTTTCCACCCACCACGGCATTTTCACAGCCAGGATTCACAGACACCTCTGCTAACAGCTCTCTCTTGAATAGTGGAGCTTAGGATCTGAACATCCCCTGCAGGCAAGCCAGCAGAAGGAGCCCCATGGTGCTGGAAACTGGGTGCAGGGCTTGCAGAACAGGCAACCCAGAGTCCCTGATAGCCATGATATAATCCAGAAGGCGAAGCCGTGCTCTGGGTGGGCAAATCCCCTTGGTCCTGTGGGGCAAGGAAGGTGACTAGCACTTGCTGGAGTAAAGACCTTTCTTATCTGGTTTAATGAGTTGTACTGGAGCCAGCAGGTGGTACGGTGGTGATGGTAGCTGGATCCTACCTGGGCAACTGCATGGTTATAGTTCCAAGTTCCCAAACTGGTGGCTTAAAAAATCATGCCAGGCGTATGTACTTGCGTGCCTAATATTCTGAAAGGAGAAATGGAGAAGAGGGGATTGTGGCATGACCATCCTCCAGGAGGGATGCTTTCTCACTTTTTTGCACTGTTTCTGTCTCTCTCTGATGAGTGCCAGCTCCTCTAGAAAAAAAAAGAGAGAGAGAGAAAGAGAGAGAGAGAGAGATGTACTGACCACAGTGCTACTTGAGTGACAAAACTTAGGGTGCTTAAAACATAAAATACAATTAACTGTGCTAAAAGGTCAGTGCTGTAAATAAAAAGCAGAATACTGAGAACATTCATTCATGAGTGAAAAGTATAGTTTTGGTACTGGAAGCATGTGACTCTGATACATCCCATCTGGTCCTAGGACGAGTGTGAAGTATGTGGATTTTGAATTGATACCTCCTAACCCCCTCTGCCCTCCTCCTCTCTCAAGAAGTGCAATCTGCTCAAAACTTGAATTACTCTCCTCACAAAGGGGTGGACTGATCATTTTTCCTTTCCTTCTCACCCTTAGAAACTTCCTTTGTTTTGAAGAAAGTAATGTCAGCGAGGTAAAAAGAAAGGGCAAGAACAACAGTCTGCTCAACAGCATCTCTCAGGGGATTTTCATTTTATTTATTTATTTATTTATTTATTTATTTATTTATTTATGCTAATTGGCATATGCACTTGCAGAGGGAGAGAGAGAGAGAGAGAGAGAGAGAGAAAGTGTGAAAGCACTCCCCCACCATTCGGAATGGTCATGCCACAATCCCTTCTCCAATTCTCTCTGCTTTCATGATTTGGAGCACACATGCACACATGTGGAGCTTAAGCTGCACTATCAGCCAAGTGGGATCCGGCTGTCTTAAATAGCAGGCCACAGGCTGGCCCTGATTTTTCATTTTATTATTTTTATTTTTTAAAATTAATTAATTAATTAATTTTTGAGATGTTTTTGCTATAGGGTGCAAGTGCTCGCCAGAAAGACAGAGAAAGACAGAGAGACAGAAAGTGAGAAATCACCCCCCAGAGGGGATGGCCATGCCACAATCCCTTCTTCTCCATCCTCCTCACGGGATCTTGGCCACACATGCACACACGCCCAGCATGAGTTTAAGCCACCAGGTCCAGGACTTGAACCACAGTCGACTACATGGGAGTCCAGCGACATAGCTATTACATCAACTGCTGGCCTCAGATTTTTTATTTTAAAGGATAACACTCATCGGTAAATGGATCTCTCATTGGAAGCGATCTGAGATTACAGCAAAGGTTGTTGGAGGGAATGGCTCAATGTATTCTGTTCTTAGCTTTCTCAGCTGAAATTCAGGACAGTATCATAAACACAGTGGTGCCTTTGAGGAAGTACAATAAAAATATATAGGGTTGTGAAGACTTTGCTTTAGTCTAGGACATTAAGAGTATTCTCATCTCTCATAGACAATGTTAGTGGTGATGGAGGAGAGGATGGAAAGACAAGATGAAAAATTTAGGAAAATAATGTCTAAAATGTATAAGTGATAAATTAAAAAGTGAAAATATCATTAATTTTTTTAGTGTGAAAAAAAGCAACTGAAAACCTAGCTATCTGCTCTATAAGAGAAAAAAAAGCTAGTTAAAAAAAATTTTTTTTATAGATACTTATATCTTAAGTGTCTATTTCTATTCCAGATTCTCATTTTCCTTCTTTACAGTCTAGGAATGACTTTTTAGAGGTGCTATTAATGACCTCATTCGCTTTCACTAAACTGGAGCATAATTATTTCACTGGAAAGCACTACCGTATATTATTTTATATTTTATTTCTTCCATAACCTTGTTCATGTATTAGCTTCTTACAGTCCTACCTTATAAAATATTGTAAGAAATTATCGGGAGAGATTTAATGCAGAAATAACAATGGTGTATGATGTCCCTACTTATTCATTTATGCTTACATAACTTCGAAGGTGCTCAAAGAGTTCCACAAATATTGAGTCATTAAAGCTTAGTACCCCTGTGAGGTGCACTTGGCTATTATCATTATAGTTTATTATTACTCCGACAGATCAAGTTTCCCCTGGAGTTCTGAATGGCTCTTGTAGAAAGTGTTAGCTTTTTAATATCCTGCATCTGAGAATCACAATTCAGGTTTATAAAATTAACTCATTTTTCCTCGGATGGTCTCCTGTGAGTTACCAGGTATCATCTACTTCAGGTAGCAGAGAAGAAATAGTACTTACTCTGCTGTTAGAAAACTTGCTGAAAGACCATTTTATCTCCTTCTAGAGACACAGCGAATATATGAGAGAGAAAGTCAGTGGGTGACATGAAAACTGTTAGTGCATTTGCTATCACTTATTTATGTATAGGCTGTGCCTGGACTGTGCTAAACCCATTTCAGAGATAAGGGAACTGAGGATTTGAAAGGTTACATACTTTGCAAAAGCACCGCTCCCTAAAAGGCAGAGCTAGTCCCAGATCTGATCTTTTGACTTCTAATTCAATGCTCTAACTCCATCCCAGAATGTCCCAAAAATGTGATATATTTGCTACCAGTGGCACAAGTTTTAACCTTTCTATGTATTTAAGTATACTTTAATAATGATGTATGTCACTACAGTTTGAAAATAATATATTTCCACATCAAACTATGATATTCCAGAAATTACTTCTTGGGAGAAGGCTAAAGTAGATAGAGAGTAAGTGGAAATGATGACCATCGCAAAGGTGAGACATTACTGCCTAAAGTCCGGGAAATCTAGTGTGCATCATTTCATAACTATGACGTGTGAGTGTCAAAGAAGGGGTATGGTTAGAATGAAAAGATGAGGCAAAGAAAAGGCTGGTAGCTCTAGTTCTAGTTTCTGTTCATTTTTGAGGAGATAAAGCTGTTGAATTTCTTTTTTTCTGTTTCTTCTTGTAGATATGTAAAACTTAAAAAACAAACAAAAAAGTCTTAAACAGAAAGCCGCCTGAGCTGCCCCCATGACCTGATGTTTAAGATAACTGGATCCCACATGGCCAACTACACAATTGAAGTCCCTGACCCAGTGGCTCAAGAAACATGCTGGCCACACGTGTGTGCATGCCCAAATTCCATAGGATGAAGAGAAGAAACGGAGGAGAGAGGATTGCCATGCCCCACAATAGATGTTTTGTCCTTTCTCTCTCTGCCTTTCTGTTTCTTCTCTTCTCTTCTCTTCTCTTCTCTTCTCTTCTCTTCTCTTCTCTTCTCTTCTCTTTTCTCTTCTTTTCTTTTCCTCTCTTCTCTTCTCTTCTCTTCTCTTCTCTTCTCTTCTCTTTTTTATTTTATTTATTTATTTTTTTTTTTTGAGAGGTTTTTGCTATAGGGCACGTGCGCTTGCCAGACATTGAGAGACAGAGAAACGGAAAACAAGAAATCACCCCCCCAGGGGGATAGCCACACTGCAATTCCTTCCCCTCCATTCTCTTCTCAGGATCTTGGGCACACACGCACATGCTCCTGGCATGAGTTTTAAGCCACCGGGTCCGGGACATGAACCACAGTCGACTACATGGGAGTCCAACAACATAGCCATTACACTAACTGTTGTCCCTCTGCCTTTCTGTTTCTAATGAGCACATGCATCTCTAACAAAAAAATAAAACAACAAAAAAAAAGATTTTAAAAAAAGAAAGTAGCCTGCCCTATCATAAAGTTTTACATTCACACTGTTACACTGTTGCTAAAATCCTAGAACATCCAGCTACTAGTTATGTGACCACTGGAAAATTAGTTAACTTCTCTGAACTTTAGATTCTTTATTTATAAGCCTTTCAGCACTAGGTGGGTGAGGATTAACAAATACATTGCATGGATGTATTAGAAACATTCCATAAAAGATATATACTATTGTTATTTATTTTATTTTACTTTTAGGTTTTTGCCATAGGGCACTTGTGCTTGTCTGAGAGGCAGAGCGAGGGAAAGTGAGAAATCATCCCTCCACGCCTGGGGTAGGGGGTTGGCCATGCTGCAGTCTCTTCGCCTCTATTTTCCTCTCGGGATTTTTGGCATGCTTATACATGTACCTGGTATGATTTTCAACCACCAGACCCAGGACTCGAACCACAGTTGGTCATGTGGAAGTCCAGTGTTTTAACCCCCATGCCACCTGCTGGCCCCTACTATTGTTATTTATATCATAATTATCATACCTCTTTTTTCTAAAACTTGGCAACTTTGTACCATCAATGACATCAACCACTGTAATTTTTACTTTCTGACTCATGGTCAGTCTCTCCTACTCTATTCCAATCTTTGATGAGAACATGAATAGTCCTTATAAAATATGGGCTTCTCTGTTTCTTAAACTCTTCTCTCCTCAAAACTTTGTTCTCTACCCTAATACAGCCATTCATTCCCATAGTCATGTACGAGGCCTTGATGTTATCAATACCTGGCATCTTCCTATCATAATCTGTTTCTTTACTCCCCAAATTTAATACCATCTATGGATCCTTTTTATACCAGTCCTTTCCTTATCGTTGCTCTGTTTCTTTATTAGTCTGCTTCGGATGCCATAAAGGAATACCCAAGGCTAGGTGGCTTACACAACAGAAATTCATTTTCATACAGTTCTGGTGGCTGGGAAGTCTAAGATCAAGGTACCAGTAGATTTGGTTTTTGGTAAGGGCTCTCTTCCTGACTTGCAGATGGCTACTTTTTTGCTGTGCTCTTGTATGACATTTCTTGAGTGCAAATATTGGGTTGTCAGAAAAGTCGTGACGCATTTTGCATGGAAAAACATAGAAAAATACATTATGACTTTTCTAATGACTCAATAGGATAGAGATCTGCCTTTCTCTTCTTACAAGGTTATTAACCACATTATAAATCCTTACTCTCATGACCACAACTTACCTTAATTACTTCTCAAAAACTTTACCTACAAATACCCTTACACCGCGGGTTGGGCTTTAGCATATGAATTTGGTGAGGACACAATCGTTCAGTCCATAATACCTTCCTCTCTCTCCTAATCCAGCTTAAATTGGATAATTAAAATATTCTTGCCAGTACATTTTTAACTCTTGTATCTCGTCATTATTTTTGCTTTACAAAACCAAGTTTATAATTAATTCATTTTTTCAGCTATTCTAGGATTGGCGTATGAGGTGACTGAAATAAAATAAACACATAAATAAACTTGACTGATATCACTTTTTAGTGAACAGCAATGAAGTTGGGTGGGTGCTTAATGCAGCCACACACTCAAATGATGATTTCCTGGCTTATTAGACTTTTTCATTTTCCCTAGAACTTTACTATTCTAAATGTGATCCATGGGACAGCAGCATTGGTTTTCTTTTTAGAATTATTTATTTTATTTGTTATCCATATTATTATTATTCATTTGACCAGAGAGAGAGAAAGGGAAAGTAGTGAGAAAGCAAGCTGCCAGGTCCAGGACTCGAACTGTGGTCAGCCATGTGGGAGTCCAGCACCTTAACCACTGCGCCACCTGCTGGCCCCCAGCATTGGTATTACCTAGGAGTTCTGAGAAAAACAGACTCAGACTCTAATCTAGAGCTACTGAATAAGAATTTGAATTGTATCAAGATCCCAGAAGATCCTTATGCACATTTAAATTTGAGAAACTTCATCTTAAAAGAAATCCCTCACTTCCCAACCCCCCAAATCTCTTTCCCTACCCACAGTCTCAGTTGATGACCTTGCTTCCTACTTTCTTGAGAAAACTATAGCAATACGTGTCACAGACTCTTGTCACTACGCGTCTTGACCTACCAGCGTCAGCCCTCACCTGCTCTGCCTTCTCACTGGGGCAAACAAATGAGCAATTCATGTTCTCAACTAAAGACAGCACTCCTCTGGCACTATCCCTTTCACTTTCTCTAGCCATTGCTCCAGCAAGAGATCCTTCTCCTTATGTTAACAATGTTCAGTTTCTAAGTCATACCTACATTCATACAACAATCCTCTTATGTTTTGCTTTTTAAATATTGGGTCATCTAGAAAGTTGTAACACATTTTTGCATAGGAAAAGATAGAAAAATATACCATGACTTTCCCCGTGACCTAATAATACCTTCTTCCTTTTTTTTTTTCTTTTTTTGAGAGGTTTTTGTTACAGGGCGCATACACTTGCCAGAAAGACAGAGAGAGACAGAGAGACAGGAAGTGAGAAATCACCCCCCGGGGGGGGGATGGCCACTCCGCAATCCCTTCTCCTCCATTCTCCTCTCGGGATCTTGGGCACGCATGCACACGCGCCCAATGTGAATTTAAGTCATTGGGTCCGGAGCTCGAACTGCGATCTACTACATGGGAGTCTAGCGACATAGCCATTACACCAACTGGTGGTCCCAATAATACCTTCTTCTAACTCCATTTCCCCTGCTAAATGTTTCTCCTGTTTTTCTATCCCACCTTCCACAAAAGGATTGTCTATATCACCTGTCTCCAAATTCTCTGCCCCTTTCTCTATTAATCCTACTCCAAATGTGTTTTGGCTCCTTTTATGTCACTGAAGTTCTTTTCAAAGCAAGCAATGATCTTCACATTACTAGGTACAACCATTAATTTTCAGTCTTCATTTTATATTATAATATCAATTGCATTAGAATAAGTTGATCACTTTCTCTTCCATGACATGCTGCAATAAAAGATTATATTGTACATATGTATAATATATTTTAAAAATTACAAATCATTATTCTTTTAAAAATTCATGGTTCTTTCAAGTTCAGCTGCATATAACAGAAAAATCCAACATAACGCTTGCATAAATTAAAGTGTATCTATTTCTGTAAAAGAAATCTGAAGCTAAGTAATATGGAACCAGCAGGGAGGCCTCTCAGTACCTGTCACTAAAGACTAAGAATCCAATCTTTTTGTTTCATTACCATCAGTGTTGGTTCCAAATTTACTTTACTTTTAGTCTGAAAGAGTTGTTACAGAGCCAGCAGATGTCATAGAGATTAAGATGCTGGACTCCCAGGTGGTTGACCATGGTTTAATTCCTGCATCCGGCTGCTTGAAACTCACATCAGGCATGTATGCATGCAGGCCCAAAATCCCGAAAGGAAAATGTGACATTATCGTTGTGAGGAACCATGCCATTAGAATCATAAGAGTGTCCCAATAGATAGATGACTAATGCATAAAGAGGTCATTTACAGAGAGGTCAGCTGATTTATTAGTCCTTTAACTGCTTTGTTCTTCAAGCTCACATAAATCCAAACACTATAATCACCTTTACAACATCAGTACAATTTACCTATGTCACACTGTAGTTGATTCATAAATGACATATTTGTTTCAACAAACGTATTTCATATAAAGATTGACAAAGCAATATCAACTTTATTTCTGCAATGTTCCATTGTCTAGCTAATATATGTAACAGTCTTGCTCCATAAAAATCACTCTCAAGTATGAAGAACAAAACATTAAACTGTATTCATCTAGAAAATAGATATCATAATAGGAATATTTAATGTACTATCTTGCATTAAATAAAAATAAAACTGATTATATGGAACTTAAGTTTAAGTGACTTATTAAATGTCCTTAAGCAAATAAACAAATACTGCCTATATAGTAAATTTGGGTCAGAAATACCAGGATTATTTGATACAGTAGTTAGCCTACATAAATAACACAACTCCTATATCCAAAAGTTATAAAGACATTCCTCTCTATTTTTTAATCTCCCCTTTAAAAATGCCTTGTGGAGGGACCAGCAGTTAGCATAATGGCTATGTCGCTGGACTCCCACGTAGTCGACCGTGGTTCGAGTCCCGGACCCGGCGGCTTAAACTCACGCCGGGCGCGTGTGCGTGCGTGCCCAAGATCCTGAGAGGAGAATGGAGGAGAAGGGATTGCGGCGTGGCCGTCCCCCCTGGGGGGTGATTTCCTGCTTTCTATCTCTCTGTCTCTCTCTGTCTGTCTGGCGAGCGCACGCGCCCTATAGCAAAAACCTCTCCAAAAAAAGAAAAAAAAAATGCCTTGTGGTTTTTCTTTAATGTCTAGATCAGGGGTCAGACAAGTTTTTCTGAAAGGATCAAAGAGTAAATATTTTTTGTTGTGTCACAATTCAACTCTGCTGTGATGTGACCAATGCAATAGACAGTCCATAAACAAATGGGAGTGGCTGTGTTCCAATAAAGCTTCATTTACAAAAGAGGCAGCCAGCCCATGTTTGAAGTTTCTAATCTATAGACTACCTAGATTGTTTATCTCTCTAGATTCATTTTTGTGAACAGTGTAAAGCATGAACTTAACTTTTTCTTCCCCATGTGAATAGTGAATCACTCTAACACTACTTATTTATTTTTTATTTTACTTTTGCCATAGGGCATGTGTGCTTGCTAGAAAGAGAGAGAGGGAGATAGGAAAAGTGAGAAATCAACCCCCTCCCCCTAGGAGGTGGGGACTAGCTACACTTCAGTCTCTTCACTCTCCTCTTGAGATTTTGGACATGCACACTTGCCCAACGTGTTTTTTAAACCACTGGGTCCAGGACTTGAACCTCACAGTCTGCCATATGGGATCCAGTCTTCTTAATCACCATACTACCGACTGGCCCTCAACACTATTATTAAATAGTATATTTATTCACCAGGATGTTTTGTTTTTTTTTTTTTTTTTTTTTGAGAAGTTTTTGCTGTAGAGTGAGTGCTCTTGCCAGAGAGACAGAGAGAGGCAGAGAGACAGAAAGCAAGAAGTCAGCCCCCAAGGGGATGGCCACACCATAGTCCCTTCTCTTCTGTTCTCTTCTTGGGATTTTGAGCATACACAACATGCGCCCGGCATGAGTTTTTGAGTTACTGGGTCTGGGACTTGAATTGCAGTAGACTACATGGTAGTCCAGCAATGTAATCATTACGCCATCTGCTGGTCCCTTATCCACCACTTTTAAAAGACAGTTATTTTAGTTGTTTTGTTTTGTTTTTTTTTTAGAGAGATTTTTGCTGTAGGGCAGTGCACTTGCCAGAGAGACAGAAAGCTAGAAATCCATCCCCGCTACCCTAATGGGCAAGGCCATACTGCAAGCCCTTCTTCAGTCTCCTCTCAGGATTTTGGGCACATATACACACATGCTCAGCATGAGTTTTAAGTTGCTGGGTCTGAGACTTGAACTGTGGTCTACTACATGGGAGTCCAGTGACATAACCATTATGCCATCTGCTAGTCCCTTTAAAAGACAGTTTTAAAGTAATGGGACTGTTTGTGGATCTTCATTTAGTTACTAAAATCCATTTTCTATTTTTGGGTCTATACTAGGCTTTTATTTTAGAGAGATATTTGCTATAGGGCACATGTGCTTGTCAGATAGAAGAGAGAAACAGAGACAGCAAAAAAATCACCCCCCAGGGAGTGCAATCCCCTCTCCTCCATTCCCCTGTTGAGATTTTGGGCACACACAACATGTGCCTGGCATGAGTTTTAAGTCACCGGGTCCAGGGCTCAAACCATGGTTGACCATTCAGAGTCCAGCAACACTGCTATTATTCCATCTGCTGGTCCTAATACTAGGCAATTTTGATTTCCATAGCTTTAAGGTATGATCTTGAAGTATAAATTCAGTGTTATCCTAATCAGTCTGTTTAAGTCAGACTGTCTCTTGTTAATTGAATTTTCTCTTTCTTCTTAGCTGGATAATCTTTGTGATCTCTCTTAGGAACCCCAAGGAGATGGACTTCGTGGACAGTCAGCCTGAAACTCAAAACAATGAGCAACACTTCAACATTGTGAACCGAAAAACGCCTGCCTTGCAACTTCATTATTTTCCCAGATAAAGTAGACAAAAAATTAAGCTGACTTATGAGTCTATGTATTGCCACTAGCCCTCAGCCTCTTTCTTTCTCTATTAAAGCATCATAAGGGGACCAGCATACCGCAAAATGGTTACGTCACTGGGCTCCCACATAGTAAATCATGGTTCGAGTCCCAGACCTGGTGCTTTAAAAACGCATGCTGGGAGCGTATGCATGAATGGTCAAGATTCTGAGAGGAGAATAGAAGAAAAGGGATTGAGAAGTGGCTATACCCCTGGGGAGTGATTTTTCGCCTCCTGTGTCTCCAATGAGTGCATACACCCTACAGCAAAAGTCTCTTAAAAAAAAAATAGCATCTGTAAGTTGACTGACCAAAGATATTTTTACATGACTTCCTGGTATGGCCACACTGCAGTAAGTTCTCCTGTCCTCTCTAAACAGCAAATTTGCCTCTCTGTGTCTCGTTGCACAGTGAGTGATTGACCCTGCTTTGGGTCTGGACTGGGACACAGTGCCCCTTCTCCAGCAACAATCTAATAGCACATATGGCGAACCCATGCTGTTGGTCTAATGTTTGTCTAGTCTTGTACATTTAACTTCCACTTGAGTTTAAGAATTAGTCTGATGAATTTCATGAAACTTTTTGTTAGGATTTTGATTGGTATAACACTGAATTTATAAATCTGTTTTGAGGAGAATTATTACTATATTAGGTATTTTCTTTCATGGTTATGGTTTATGTTTTAGTCAGCTTGGGCTGCTATAACAAAACATTATAGAGCCAGCCCTGTAGTGCAATGGTTAAGGACTGTGTGAAAGGAGCTGGGTCCCACATGGCTGACCATAGTTCAAATCCCTGCCCTGATGGCTTGGAAAATACACCAGGTACAAGTGTGTATGTGCCTCAGATTTTGATGGGAAGGCGTTATGGAGGAAAAGAGATATTGCAATGTGACCGGGCCCCACTAGGAGGTGCTTTCTCTCTCTCTGTCCCATGTACATGTCCTCATTTTGAAGAAAGGAAGGAAGAAAGAAATGAGGAAGGAAGAAAGCTAGAAAATGGAAAAGTTCATAAGGAGGCAAGAACATTTGCCTATGTGGCTACATAGAAAAGTCCCCACTCGAGGTACTGTAAGTGGGCCCAGCCACATTTGATATGGCTAATGAGATAAATCAATGGGCCCAGCCACATTTGATATAGCCAATGGGATGAAAGCAATCCATGGGCTCTGCCAATGATCAACCAACACAACCCCCGTGGAAAGTAACTATCCTGGCCCTTGCACCACTCTTTCTCTCTCTGTTTGGGCCTGCTCCTTCTTCCTAAGAATACACTTTTGCTTTTACTTAATAAATTACCCTGGCTTTGGACCTCCCTTGGAGGAATGTACAATTCGTTCTGGCTACCTGTTGTACCTCTATTGAGACGGAACCAATCTCAGATTCAGCATGCCAAGAAGCAGATGCTATCTTTGCTAGGATCCCACATGGAATATTTCCAGAACATACTGTCTATACAACTGATTTGGAATTATAATACTCCAGTGGGAGTGAATTGGAGAGCTAAATTCCTAGAGGCTCTTTTGGCAGAAATGAGACATAGGATACAAAAGCCTGTAAATTATGACAAACTAAGAACAATTGTACAGGAAAAAGATGAAAACCCAGTTGCCCTCTATGACAGGTTAGAAGAGGGATTTAGAAAATATACTAGTCTGGATCCTTCTTCTCTAGAGGGAAGAGTTCTTTTGGGATAATGCTTCATTAGCCAATCTGCCCTAGACATCAGGCAAAACCCCAAATGCTACAAATTGGACCCCAAACCAAGCAGTCTCTATTACTTGACATAGTCTTCATGGCATTTAATAATCAGGAACTTGAGGAAAAAAGAGCAGAACAAAGAAAAATGATAAGCTAGGCTTAAGACTGTGGTAATTGGCAAAGCCCTTGAGACCCACAGACCATCTAAGAGTTCAAAAGCCAGAGGGAAAAACCTGCAGATTCCTGCTTCAAGTGCAAAAGACCGGACAATGGGCAAGAAACTGAACCAGCTACCTCCTGGGCCCTACTATCAATGCCGTAATATAGGAAATGATCCCTGGCATTGGAGGGTTGACTGTACACTCTCCCAAAGGAGGGGACAGCCAGACAAGGCCCTCATGAGCACATGGGAGAAATCAATGGCTGAGGAGGCTCGGGGAGCCCCTCTGCAGAGAAGTCATCATAGCTACGGAAGAACCCTGGGTGACTCTGAATGTAATAAATGGGTGAGCTCGTTTTATTTCTCTTAGTTACAGGGGCCACTTACTCTGTTCTCCCTTCTTTTTCAGGAATGCCCTCCTCACGTACCACAATAATTATGAAGATGGGAGGAAGAGGTACTATGAACTATTTCACTCTCCCCTTGGTATACCATCTTGAGAACCAAGTATTCTCACAGGAATTTCTAATAGATTCCAGCTGCCCAGCCTCTCTTATTGGAAGAGATAAATTAACTAAGCTGGGGACCATCCTTCAGTTTAAGTTTAGTCCTCCAAGGATTAAGATCATTCAAGATTCTGAAGTGGTACCAAGCCACATGGATAGTAAAAGTTGACCCTATGGCCTAGTACTCCGGACAACCAGAAAGAACTATAACAGCATCCTCTGTAAAAATAAAACTTAAGGACCCTTTAAATTCCCCCATCGCAAATAATATATTTTTTTTTCTTTTTGAGTTTTTTTTTTTTCTGTTTTGTTTGTTTGTTTTGTTATGGGGCATGTGTGATCACCAGAGAGAAAGAAAGTGAGAAATCACCCCTCCCCCCCACGGGAATGGCCTTGCCACAATCCCTTCTCCATTCTCTTTTCGGAATTTTGGGCATGCATGCATACATACACACATGCCCTGCATGAGTTTCAAGCCTCCGAGTGTAGGACTTGAACCACAGTCAGCCATGTGGTCGTCCAGCAACATAACCATTACTCCATATGCTGGTCCTGCAAATAGTATTCTATAAGACTAGAAGCTAGGAAAGAACCAGTACCCATTGTTAAGGAATTCTTAATATTTGGCCTACTAAAATCTTGCCAGTCCCTTTAATACTCTTATACTGCCAGTACTTAAGCCAGCTGAGGATACAGGTTGGTCCAAGACCTAAGGATTATTAATGGTGCAGTGCCCTATTCACTCCCTAGTGGCAGAACTTTACACTTTACTGTCCCAGATCCCTAGGAACCCTGAACGGTACACTGAATTGGATCTCAAAGATGCATTTTTTCCCATCCCTTTGCATGCAGACTCCCAGTTCTTTTTTATTTTTGAATGGGAAAATTCAGATATAGGAAAGTAAAAACTAAAACAAAAACACAGCAGTATTGCTTGGACAAATTTTTCTCAGGGTTTTAGGGTGAGCCTTTACTTGTTTGCTTGGGCTCTGGAAAAGAACTTCAGAGATTTTAAGTAGACTCAGGGAAGTATCCTCCAACATATTGTTGATTTCTTAATTTGTAGTCAAATGAAACAGGACTGGGACATAAACACTATGGAGACTTTTAATTTTTTGGCAAGATGAGCCCATAAAGATTTAAAAAAGGGGGGGGGGCAAATTTAAAAACAAAAAGTACAATATCTTGAGTACATTTTCACCCCGGGACATGGCATCTCTCCCCAGATCACGTCAGGGCTATTTGTACTTTGTGATATCCCCAGACCAAATACCAGCTTCAGTCCTTCTTGGGCATGGTAGGATTTTGTTTAGTATAGATACCCAATTTTGGCCTCATAGCCAGACCTCTTTACAAGGCTACTAGAGGATCAGAACATGAGACCCTAGAATGGACTGGAGGAATGAAGAAAGGGTTTGATGACCTAAAATAAGCTCTCTCCCAAGTTCCAGCTCTGAGAATCCCCAACCTACTCAAGCCCTTTACTTGGTAGATTATTGAGAAGAAAGGATTTGCTCTTAGGGTCTTCATTCAAATATTAGGGCTGGAATCCTGACCAGTAATTTGTTTTTCAAAAAAGCTGATGGCACAACCATGGGCTGGCCTAGTGCCTTAGACCCATCACTGTTACTGCATTATTGACAGAGGAAGCCACCAAGATAACTGGGTGGGCCTTTAGAGGTACTAACTTCTCACCAAGTTAAATCAGTCCTTGAAATGAAAGGTCATTTTTGGGTGACTGGGGCATGTGAGCTATTCCTTCTCTCTTACTTGGGCCTGCTTTCTATCTCTTGGGAGTGTGGTTTTGCTTAACAGACTATCTTTTGCTTTTGCTATTGGCTGTTCAGTTCTTTGTTCAAAATCCTGAAAACTTGGGATTTTATCAACAAAGCCATCCTCAACAGAAAGAGAGAGGAAAGGAGGGAGGAAGGAAGGAAAGAAAAAACAAGAAAGAAGGAAGGAGAGAGCAAGAAAGAGAGAAAAAGAGAGAGAATAGAAGAACAAAAAAAAAAAAAAAAGAAAAGACAGGAAGACAAAATATCATAAAATGGATATGTTAAGAACAATAGAAATTTATTTTTCATAGTTTTGGAGTCTGGAAAGTCTTAGGTCAAAGTACCAGCAGATTCAGCATCTAGTGAGAGACCACTTCCTGGTTTATAGATGGCATCTTCTTATCAAATCCTCATTTGGCAAAAGGGACAATGGTGCCTTCCAGAGCCTCTTTAATAAGGGTACAGATCTCATTCATGAAAGTTGCACCCATATTATCTTACACCTATCAAAGGCCTCACCTTCTAATATGATCACATTAGGTGATAAGATTTCAACATATGAATTTTGGGGGGATTTAAATATTCAGTTTATAGCAGTATATTTCTCATTTATTTGCATCTTTTGTATTTAATAATTGATTATTATTATTTTTTAAATTTGTTTTAGAGAGATTTTTATATAGGGTTTATGTACTCACTGGAGAGACAGGGAGAGACAGAGAGATAAAAGTAAGAAATTTCCCCCTAGGGTGGATGGCCACGCCACAATCCCTTCTTCTCTATTCTCCTCTTGGGATTTTGGGCACACACATACATGTACCCAGTGTAAGTTTCAAGCTGCCGGGTCTAGGACTCTGACTGCATTTGGCCATGTGGGAGTCCAGCGATGTAACCATTACTCCATCTGCTGGTCCTGACAATTGGTTATTATAGATTCTATAAGTCAGCTACCTTCATTTCTGGCTTGGTTTATTCCTAAGTACTTTACTACATTACTATTGTAAATTTTTAAAAATTAATTATTGCTAACTGGTTATTATTAACACAATGGTAGGAAGCTTGTTTTGTATATTAATATTTTTAAAATAATTATTTATTTAATTTAATTTTTATTATTATTTTTAATTTGATTGAAAGGGACAGAGAGGGAGAGAAAGAGAAAATGAGAAAGCAAGCTGCCAGGTCTAGGATTTGAACCATGGTTGGCCATATGGGAGTCCAGTGCCTTAACCACCCTATGTACTAAGAAGATAAGCCAGATACTTTATGAACAGTTTGAATAGTTTTTCAGTTGATTCTCTTGAAATATTATATGTCTGAGCAAGGGCAAGATCCTTTCTTCCTTCACATTCTTCATTCTTATAATCTAAATCTTGTCTGTCCATTAACTAAAAGTTATTTGGTGCACAGAGATTTTGAAATCTATGCATAGTTTTTTTCATAATAAATATTTCCCATAAATGTTTTGAAGAGGCTTCATTCATTGGTTATATATTATAGTAATGTAATGGTGTGAAGTAATGTTCTGTCAAAATTTTATGTGTGTTTTAAAATAATGTTTGGGTTAGTTTGGGTTATACATCTCCACACATAATTATTATAATAATTATTATATATTAAATAAAATAAATATTTACTCAAATCTTTAATATATTGAACTTTCTGTTTCAGAAAAAGAAGTATTCCGTTAACATTGTTCAGCTGTTGATCACTCTTGTGTAGTGTCACTTCTTGTTCTCTGTACCTTGGAGTTGTTTCATTTGGTACAACTCCCATTGTTTTACCCAGACATGACCACACTATCACTCTCCTTTTTCCTTCAGGTATGCAGTTTCTTGCTTCTATCTTTTAGAATAGTATAATCCCATGTACTCTGTTTTCTCTTAATTATCATCTGTCTGTTACATATTTCTATTTCACAGAGATTTCTTTTTTTATTTAATTTTATTCATCATTATTATTTTTTAAATTTGACCAGAGAGAGGGAAAGTGAGAAAGCTAGCTGGCTGCCTGGTCCAGGATTTGAACTGTGGTTGGTCATATAGGAGTCCAGCACTTTAACGACCATATAACCTGCTGGCCCCAGTGATTTCTTTAGTTCCGAATAAATGGTCAATTTCTCTTAATTTTTTTTTTTTGCTATTTTTTAAAGTTTCTTTCTTCCATAGAGAGAGAGAGAGAGAGAGAGAGAGAGAGAGATACTCTCAACAGCATCTTCCTGCTACAATCTACGCCCTGCTTCAGGCAGCTTCTGCTTATGGTCACGCACATTCCCAGCATACTCAGTGAGGTCTCCATGTCAGTGAACCTGGACACTTACAATGTGGGCAAGCCCTGCAGAACACTGTATTACTACCTGGCCGCTGTTTGGCCTCCCTCTTCTTGTTTTCAAGAAGAATCATCACCTTATTTATTTATTTATTTGTTTGTTTAAATTAATTTGTGCTAGGAAGAAAATATTGGGTTTGAAAAGGCATGATGTATGCCAAAATGTGTCTTGACTTTTCCAACAATCCAATATTTTATGATATTTAACCTAATATGTTAAAATGTAAAGGCTCTACTTCTTTATTACATAAATATTCCAGAAAAATTTCCAAAAACAGAATCACTGGGTTCCAAATATAAGTTTTCAAATGAATATTTAAAATGGGGAGATAATGACAAAGTACTCTCTAACAAGGCTATATTTAATCTCCTACCAAGAGTATATAAAACCATTTTCATATCTTGTCAAAAATGGTTATATCTTTTAAATATTTTCTAACCTGAAAGAAAAAAAATCACATTTTATTTGCATTCTTGTGAGTTCAAGCGTAAAATTCTACTCAGATCTCAGATATATATTTTTTAGAGACTTTTGCTATAAGGCACGTGTGCTCACCAGACAGAGAGAGACAGAGAGATAGAAAGCGAGAAATCACCCCTCAGGGGGGATGGCCATGTCGCAGTCCCTTCTCCTCCATTCTCCTCTTGGGATCTTGGGCAAGCACGCACACGCGCCTGGAGTAAGTTTTAAGCCTCCGGGTCCGGGACGCGAACCGCGGTCGACTATGTGGGAGTCAGCGACATAGCCATTACGCTAACTGCTGGTCCCCTTAGATATTTTGATTAAAATGTATACCAGAAGCCCAGACCATGGCCTGGTGGTTGGGGTGGCTAGATCTCATGTGGCCCACTACAGGTTTTGCAGTTTGAGTCTCAGACCCAGCAGCCTGAAAAACACACTGGATATGAGTGCATGCATGTCCAATATCCTGAGAGGAGAAGAGAGGAGAAGGAATGGTGACCTGGCCATCATCCCAGGGGGGTTATTTCTCACTCTCTCTCTGTTTCTGTCCGGCAAGCATATGTGTTTTATGGCAAAAGATCTATCAAAAAAAAAAAATTGATACTGGAAGTAAATGATTTTGAATTATAGAGGATGGGTTTTGGGTCTCAACTTTTTTATCATAAGGTCATAAACCTATGAATAGCTAAAAATCAGACCCCAATAATCAGTTGATTATATCACCCACAAGATGAAAAAGAAAATACTGCTCATAAAAAGAGCAAATAGACATAGTTACTAGGCTGCTTTCATGTTTCAGTTTTCTAGCCACAAAGTAACTTAGCTTTGCAAAATAAATACAGCCGAATACATGTTATTTGCACTAGTCTGATTCCAATTAATTCAGGATACAGCCAACTGGCCTGGCTAAATGTCTCTGCAGTTCAACTGAAATTCTATTAGAGTGAACTGTCTGAAACTTTAAATAGGTAGTCTGTAAAACAATTCAAAGTGGCAGCTTGCTGTCAGTAATTTTATCCAAATCTCCAGATAAACGAAATAAAAATCCTCACCACTGAGAGTAAGTGTCCTTGAATAGTGTGTTCAAATTCTCTGTTCAGTTTCCAAATGTAGAAGCAATGCTTTCAGCACTTAAAATCATGTTTGCTTTAATTTCTTGCTTTCTGTTTCTGCCTGGTGAGCACACACACCCTATAGCAAAAATATCTCTAAAAATAAATTTTAAAAAATTAAAAAATTAAAAAAGAAAAAGAAAAAGAATGATTCAAGTGACTCACCCTACGTAAAGTAATGTTGACTTCCTCGTGTTTCAGGATGCCTGTACTCCAAGAACTGGTATACGTGACAGCTGTCCAGGAAGTCAGTTTTACCATTGTTTTTCATGAAAATATATATAATGAATAAATCACATATATAAATCATTTTCCTTTATATATAAATATAACATACATAATATATATTTATACATTATTATATGAATTATTTGCCTTTTGTAAATCATAAAATGATAAAACCATACCTAAATAATAATACGATTTATTCTAATGAGAGTTTGGAAAATAAGCCATATATTTCCTTTTTTTGTGGTGGGGGGAGAGGATTTTGCTATAGGGCATGTGCCCTCGCCAGAAAGACAGGAGAGATCCATTCTCCTCTTGGGATCTTGGGCACGCATGTGCACACGCCCGACATGAGTTTAAGCCACCAGGTCTGGCACTCGAACTGTGGTCGACTACATGGAAATCCAGCGACATAGCCATTATGCAAACTGCTGTTCCCGAGTCACATGTTTCTTGTTAGAGTTAATAGGGTTAACAAAGGGAAGTTATTTTGTTAATTGCTTCCTTAAATTTTCCAGCGTGGCAGTTGTCGAAAATATTTGTCTCAGTCTGAGGTGATCTGCCGATCCGGAGCCACCTGCCCCTGCAAGACTGGCACATCTGCAACCCATTGGCAGCACACTGGGTAAACTCTGCTTCGGCTCCCCAAGATCTTACTCTGTCTCCCATTCTCCATCTCCTCAAAATGCTATCCTTGTATTCCAGCTCTGTCCTCCATTGTAGTCCTGAAAGGGGTACCGAAGGGTCCAGAAGGTAGTGCCTATGCAATAAAATTGATTGTCGGCCACTGTTTCAGTCGGCTTTTTTGTTGCTAATAGCTGCATACTATGAACTGGGTGATTTGTAAAGAATAGACATTTCCTTCTTTTTTTTTTTTTTTTTTCTTATTTTTAGAAAGATTTTGGCTATAGGGTGTCTGCACTTGCCAGAGCGTCCAGAAATGTAACCATTATGCCATCTGCTGGTCCCAAGAATAGAGGTTTTCTTTTTCTTTTTTTTTTTTTTAATCTCATGGTTTTGGATGTCCAAGGTCAAGGGGGCTGTATCTGATAAAAGTCTTTTTGGGGACTCTCTGAAGAATCTTAAGATGGTTTAGGGCATCACCTGGTGATAAAGGCAAGACCCTGTGTGAGTGTCCTTGTCTGTATTCATGTCTGCGTATGCTCTGGTCTCTCCCTTTCCTTATAAGTTCTCCAGTATTCAACCAAGGGACCCATCCTGATGACCTTGTCACCTCTAAAAGACTCTACCTCTTATTTATTTATTTATTTTTTGGAGAGGTTTTTGCTATAGGACGTGTGCATTTGCCATCCTGATGACCTTGTCACCTCTAAAAGACTCTACCTCTTATTTATTTATTTATTTTTTGGAGAGGTTTTTGCTATAGGACGTGTGCATTTGCCAGAAAGACAGAGACAGACAGAGAGACAGAAAGCAAGAAATAACCCCCCCCCAAGGGGGGGGGGATGGCCACGCCGCAATCCCTTCTCCTCCATTCTCCTCTCAGGATCTTTGGCACGGACGCACTCCGCATGAGTTTAAGCCACTGGGTCCGGGACTCGAACCACAGTCTACTACATGGGAGTCCAGCAACATAGCCATTACTCTAACTGCTGGTCCCTTTTTAAAATTTTTTTGGCTCTACCTCTTAACCCCATAGTCACACTTGAGTTTCCACCTACTTAATACTGTGACAATAGCAAGTAATCTCAACATATAGATTTTTTGGGACATATTCAAACCACTTTATTCTTAGCCACTAAACTTTTTTTTTTTGAAGGTGGGACTGTATACGTTCATCTTTGTATCTCCTGTAACAAAACACAGTGTTTTGCATATAGTTGTTCCTACCAGTTTACTGGACTGAAACTTTGGTTACCTATCACCATACAGTTTTTTTTTTTTTTTTTTTTTTTTTTTTGGAGAGGTTTTTCACTATAGGGCGCGTGCGCTCGCCAGACAGACAGAGAGAGACATAGAGACAGAAAGCGAGAAATCACCCCCCAGGGGGGATGGTCACGCCGCAATCCCTTCTCCTCCATTCTCCTCTCGGGATCTTGGGCACGCACGCACACGCGCCCGGCGTGAGTTGTAAGCCACCGGGTCCGAGACGCGAACCGCGGTCGACTACGTGGGAGTCCAGCGACATAGTCATTACGCTAACTGCTGGTTCCCTCACCATACAGTTTTGAGTTCTTGCAATTCTAAATAGCATAACTATGTCTTTAAAGACATTTAAAAAATGATCATTTTCATAAAGGCAGATAGCAGACTACTTAAATACTATCTTTGACTTTAATAAACCTAGAAATGATGAAATTGACTTAAGTTAAACCAGGAATAGCATGGAACAAAAACAGTTCATCTTTTCTCTAGATTGTTAATGAGCTTTTTGTTAGTTGATAGTCCAAGTCAAAATTAAAACTTCAGTTGAACAAACCTCAGTTTTTTAAACTAAAAGATAAAAGAAGATACATATGTCAAAAGATCATAAATGCTATATTAAACAATACATAAAGAAAGGTATTGGGGTTGGCAGGTGGTGTGGTGCTGGACTCCCACATGCCTGACTGCGGTTCATGTCCCAGACCTGTCAGCTTGCTTTCTCACTTTCCCTCTCTCTCTGGTCAAATTATTAATAATAATATTTAATAATAAATGAAGTTAAATAATTCTTAATAAAAAGAAAGCTTATCACAGTGCCTGACATACAAAAAGTTTTTACAATTTTAGTTATTACTTTGGGGACCTTACTTCATTAAACACATTGGCTTTCAAAGTAATTTTTCAGTTTGTTACATAACATTCCTTTTTTTTGTTTGTTTTTGTTACTTATTTCTTTCTTCCTTCCATGAGCAAGAGAGACAGACATTGCAAGAGGGTCTTCACAGTGCAATCCACCCTGAGCTTCAGCCAGCTCGTTATACCACTAAATTTAGATACTGTGTAAACTTAGCCTAAGCAACGCCATTTTGTAACTCCGCTCCGCTCTGCTACGCCATCTTGTCATATCCGAAGAGGCGCAGGCAGTACACCACAGCTGCTACACCATGGTAATGAGAAAGGAACATGCCTGGTTGGCCTGTAAACCAGGGTCTCCACAGTCACTCCTCGGAACTGTGGCTCGGCATTCTGTGCAGTCAGAACGAACGTTTCCCCCAGGAATAGAGCTAACTGAATCCTCCCTCGATCTCAGACTCCAAACTGGGAGACGGAGCTGAGTCCTCCCCGGTCTCGCGTTCCACCTGCCCAGACGGAGCTAACGGAGTCCTCCTCTGGTCTGGACCCAACAACCAGCGGAAAACATCATCGCAGCATTCACGGGAACAAGCTCTCTCAGCACGTTCAGGGACATCTGCAGGTGAGAACCTGAGCCCTTCTCTTGCTTTGTGGCTGTGCCAATATATCCAATGTTTACATTTCTTAAGAGGTATTAAATGCCTAGTGTTGACAGAAATAACCAGCTGTGCAAAAATAATAATTAATGTGGTTTATTTTTAAGCATGAATTTGTGAGACCAAGGCCAGAGGAGAGGCAAAACTCTCTCAATGACTCTCTCTCTGAGCAATCAGATACAGAGGTCCCTTTTGTTTGATTTTGAGAGTGAGAATTTAGTGAAGAGCTTTCCATTGGCCTGGTCTAAAAAGGCAGGACATGTGGAAATGAGACTTGCAGGTTTTGGGAATGAATTAGTAACAGAGGTAAGGGGGCTTGTATTCAGTTACAAAATACTGTCTTAAGGACAAGACGTTGAAAGAGTCCTGTTATCAATGAGTCAGAATACTGGTGTTAATAATTATGGGTGTGACTCACCCATTACAGGGATACTGTACTGGGGACAGGATGATTTTTGTTATCAAATGAGCCAAAATGGCCAGTTAATAATGTCTGTGGGTGTGACTCACCCCAGACCCTCGAGAAGAAATTTTAGAAAAAAACAGATTTTGGTCCTCAATAGTTTATAGCATACTATATTTAAAAAATTTGTAAATATAATAGACTTTGTGTATGAAACAAACAATTTTTTTTGATATAAATAGAACAGCAGAGGGCAGCAAGTAGTGTGGTGGTTAAGGTGCTGGACTCTCACATGACTGACCACAGTTCAAGTCCTGTACCTGGTGGCTTGAAAATCATGCTGGGTGTGTGTGTGTGTGTGCCCAAAATCTCTGGAGGAGAAAGGAGAAGAAGGGATTGCAGTGTGGCCATCCCTGCTTGGGAGCGATTTCTCACTTTCCCTTTCACTGTCTCTCTCTGGCAAGCACCTATATTCTAAAGAGTAAAAAGGAAAAAAAAAATAAAAAGGAAAAAACATCCAAAAGCATAACGTAATTTTCCACCATAAACTTTTTTCAAAACTTAAATATTATAAAAATACAGACTATTTAAATGAGTCAATGTGTCTTTGGCACAAGTTTTACTGTATGGATGTAAAACATGTATTTAACTTAGTTATAAACAGTAAAACATGAATTTAACTTAAAATAGCCATATACGTAAAGACTGTATATTTTTATTTTTTTTATTTTTATTTTTTTATTTTATTTTAATTCTTTTTAAATTTTTTTTCTTTTTGAAGACAGGGTCTGTCATGATTTTCCTGCCTCGGCCTCCTCCTAAATAGCTAGGACCACAATCTTGTGCCACCATGTCTGGCTCTCTGAGCAGGTTCTTGCTATATTGTCTACCAGCTTTAAGTCTGCAATCCTTTTGCCCCAGTCCCCCCTAGATTGCTGAGATTACACACCATGAGGCTGGGCCTTTAGGTTAGCCCAGGAACCAAACCCAGGCTCCCATGTAGTCCCACCCAGCGGAGTATATGGTCTTAGCGGTGAGCAAGGTGTTGGCCTCTTCTTTCTGAATGTTACAGATGTTACTCTGGAAATTACTGATAAAGTAACAGTGAGGGAACTTTTTATATTGGTTATTATAGATGAAAGATTTCGACAATATTTAAAATTTTTTTAGAGTCTGTAAAAGTCTAATGATGTTATTTGAAGTTTTTCTTTAATTGACAAATATTTTAGTGAGTAGCTGCAATTAATAAAAAAGTAAAAATCCTTTTTATTCATGCTTACTATGTTCTAGTGTAATAGGCATAAAAATAACAAGTATATCAATAGATATGTATAGTTTTTCACATTGTGATAAGGTCTTATGGAATAAAGGCATGAGAAGGATAGAGAATTCCATAGTTCACAGGTATTGAAAATATCAGTTTCTTTTCTTTTCGTAATTGTCAGAGGCCATGTGTACTTGCCAGAGAGAGCTGGGAAGACAGAGAGTGAGAGAGGGAGAAAGCACCCTCAATGAGGTGTCGTCATGCTGCAGATCCCTTCCCCTCCATTTCTCCATCCTGTCAGGACTATGGGCATAAACATGCGCACTCACCTGGCGTGGTTTTCAAGCTACTGGCCTGGGGTTTGAACCATGGTCAGCCATATAGGATCCAGCTCCTTTAAACAGTAGGCTATGGGGCCAGGGTCCCCCGCCCCACCCTGATTATAAGTCACATATTATAGTTGTACATGTTTATGGGGTACAGTGTGATATTTCAACACATGCATGAGGAGGTGTAATGTTCAAATCAGGGCAATAAACATATTTACCATCTCAAACATTCATTACTGGTTTGTGCTGTAAATATTCAAAATCTTATCTTCTACCTCTTTTGATACATTGAATTGCCACTAACTAGCTAATCTACGGTTACAGTGTTTTAGAACCCATTCCACTTACGTGCTTGCCTTGCACTCTTGTATCTATTAACCAAGTTCTCCTTATTTCTGCTTGCCCACTTCTTCCCAGCTTTAGGTATTTACCATTTCGCTGACCACTTCTATGTGATCAAAGCTTTTAGCTTCCACTAGTGAGTGAGAATGTATGGCATTTCTCTCTGTGTATGGCTTCGTTCACTTAGAATTATTTCCTCCAGACTCATCCATGTTACAAATGACAAGGTTTCTTCCTTCTTACGGCTGTATAAAATTCCACTGTGTGTGTGTGTGTGTGTGTGTGTGTGTATATATACGTATGGATATACTTTATCCATATCCATTCAGCTTTTGGAGACTTAGTTTTCCATGTTGTGAATAGCGCTGCAATAAACATACAAATGCAGGTATCTCTTCAATACACTGATTTCCTTTCCATTTGGGTGTATACCCAGTAGTGGGATTACTTGATTATAAATTCTGTTTTCAGTATTTGAGGAGTGCCATACTGTCTTACATAATAATATTAAATTGCATTCTGACAAACAGTGCATGAGTTCTCCTTTCTCTACAAACTCACCAGCACCTATTTTTCTTTTTTAATAACCATTTTAACTAGGGTGAAATAAACTAATCTGAGTATAAAATGGGAAATTGATAATTTTTTTGTTTTTATAGCAGACACAGGCTTATAGAATAGTATAGTGGTTATGGCAGCTGGATCCCAAATAGCCAACAGTGCGGTTTAAATTCTGGACATGGCAGCTTGAGGAACATAATGGGCACATGTGCATGCATGTTCCAAATCTCCAACATAGGAAAATAGAGAAAGGACTGCAGTATTATTCCCTATGGGGGGGGGGTAGTTGCTTTCTGCTCTCCTCCTCTCTCGGTCTCCGGGGAGCTCAATGTGCCCTCACGGAAAAAAAATTCTTGAAAACCACCAATCAGGGGAAGCAAAATTTACTAAGAAAAAAACTAATAAATTTGCTAGTGATTCTTCTTTCTAGGTGGAACACCTAGAGATTTATTTATTTATTTATTTATATATATTTACTTGGAGAGGTTTTTGCTATAGGGCACATGCGCTCACCTGAAGATAGAGAGAGATAGAGAGAGAGAGAGAGACACAGTGAGAAATCACCCCCCAGGTGGATGGCCACATCACAATCCCTTCTCCTCGGTATCTTGGGCACGAACACACGTGCCCGGTGTGAGTTTAAGCCACTGGGTCCAGGACTCAAACTGCGGTCGACTACATGTGAGTCCAATGACATAGCCATTATGACAACTGCTGGTCCCTATTTTTACTTTTTTAAGAGATTTTTGCTATAGGATGCATGCACTCACCAGAAAGAGGGACCAAAAGCAATAAATCACCTGCCAAGGGGCTGGCCATGCTGTAATCCCTTCTCCATTTTCCTCTCTGATCTTGGGCACGCACACACACGTGCCCAATTTGAGTTTTAAGCCAATGAAACCAGGAATCAAACTGCTGTTGACTGCTTGGAACTCTAGTGACATAACCATTACTGTATCTGCTGGTCCCCAAATCTTTATTTTTAAATTATTTTTCCCTATATTCTCCATCTAAGTCCAGATCATGCTACTTGATTCAAGATTTTAAAAGTAGTAAAACACAAACTCTAAGCTGATAAACTTGAACAAATGTTGATTAAAACAAAAGTTTAAAACAAGATTTGGGACCAGCAGTTAGCGTAATGGCTATGTCGCTGGACTCCCACGTAGTCGACCGTGGTTCGCGTCCCAGACCCGGTGGCATAAAACTCACGCTGGGCGCGTGTGCGTGCGTGTCCAAGATCCCGAGAGGAGAATGGAGGTGAAGGGATTACGGCGTGACCATCCCCCCTGGGGGGTGATTTCTCACTTTCTGTCTCTATGTCTCTCTCTGTCTGGTGAGCGCACGCACCCTATAGCGAAAACCTCTCCAAAAAAAAAAAAAAAAAAAGTTTAAAACAAGATTTAAGCTCAGTTCAAATCTAAAAGTTTTGAATTAAAAAAATCTTTGTGCTTTGTCAATTCCTTTAAAAATATACATTCAGGGGACCAGCAGGTGGCATGGTGGTTAAGGTGCTGGATACTCCCACATGGCTGACCATGGTTCAAGTCCTGGACCTAGTGGCTTGTTTTTTCACTTTCCTTCTCTCTTTCTCTCACTGGATAAATTAAAATAAACAAATGAATAAATAAAATTAAATAAATAATTCTTTAAAAATATACATTCAGAAAAGAATCAACAAATATTTGGGTAAGTGTGGAAGAAGACAAGGAGAAATGATGAAATAATTGCTGGGCATTCAAAAAGGTAAAATTAAGGGATTAAAAAAATGCTCAAATAGTTTTCTAAGGAAAAGAACAGAATGAGGAAAAGAATACAGGAAAGAACTATTTTCTTTTTTTTTTGTTCCACTTTTTTTTTCACATTATTATTTATTTTTTGTATATACTTTCAATCATATTGTTTGGCTTACAATGAGACCATTTCGATATGTGAACATTTCTCCCCAGACCCGTTGATCAAAATATCTTCAACAGGTAACACCACACCTCCCATCCCGTCAATGCTCTACTTCTGTATCCCTTCTCCAAATGCCCTTCGTTAGGCCCCACTCCTCCACATACACCTCAGAACTATTTTCAAGAAACTGCACACCTCTCAATTTGGCTTGGACACAGAGAGGAGTAGTAAGAATAAACAAGGGTTAGCAGTAGGGGTGTGGCATGCTCTGTGACCCTGTACCTGCATGGGAAATCCTGGGTTTAAGAAAGAAGTAAGATGATAAACATTGGCGGTATTCATGTAGCAAGATTCTCAATACTGGAATAAAAGACTGAGGACTTTTTTTTTTTTTTTTTTCAGTAAAGAAATAGGAGTAAGAACAACAGAGATTTCAAGAATGAGAGAATCCAGAGGTATTACAGACACAGACTTGACAGAATTTGATAACCTATGAGAAGGAAAGTGGATAAAAGAGACATCCCAGATGACGGTGGGGTTCAGGTAAGGATGAGAAGGACTTAAAGCTAGAGGACTTTCAGTACCTACACTGATTTATTTCTCTGCGGGCATCTCATTAGCATAAGTGAGATACTTGATTGATACCAATTTTATTTTTCATGCTAAAAGTTTTAAACTTTTATTTTGTCATATACAATTACAAGAGTACCAGTTACAAGAGAATTTAAGAAATAACATTCTGGGACATTTTTGTTCATTTGCTACTATCTTAAGCATGTTTTGTTACATGACCAGCAATAACAGTTACAATTACAGAACTGTTCAATTTGTAAATCTAATAAAAGTATGTCATGATGAGGCCACTGCATGATATAAACAAAAAGTAAATGCTTAAACATATTCTCACATTTTATATTATTCTTTATTTTGTAATTAGAAGGAAGGGTCAGCATCTAGTAATGTTACCATTCAAGTTTCTGACCAAGAAGGTCAAATGAGTATTTCAAATCATTTTCAGAAATATTTTAGTTCTAAAAGAAAATATAAGACAAAATACACAAGGCATGGCTTGTTGATATTTTATGCTTAAAACCAACCATTACATAAACAAATTCTACATCTTTCAAAACTTGGTATTTGTCCCATCTCACACAATCAGTAGAAGATGAAGAGTATTTAGAACACTTAAAATCACCCAACTACAGCTGATACAGCATCTCCCAGATTTCTAGTTTCTAAAACTCTGGGGGAAGTGGAATAATTTGAACTGTAACAGTCTACACAGTAGTAATATTACCTTTTGGCCATTGGCCCAATACGAATCCTTTTTTAGTATACAAAATACGCTGAAAACATTTCTCTTAAACACATTTCAATTAATGTAATTAAACAGAAGGCAAGAAATTCCTTCTAGAAGAGTTAAATTTAGCTATGAAAAACTTGCCATATACTTGATAAATATGTTATGGAACATTTTTAGAGTTAAATACAGACCATACTCTATTCTTCAACTTAAAGCCTGTGCTAAGGATGTGCAAAAAGAACTATAAGTATATCAAATCAGTTTTAAAAAATGGAAACTGCCATTTTTACCTCTAGAGTGACTTTATATCACTTGGTTTTATCTAAATTAAGGATAAATTTTGAAGTTCCATTGTGAAATTTGTATTTTAAACACAAAATATACAAATGTTCCAATCAGAAATTCCAGCTGACAAGTGAAAATTTTTATTTTGAAATAAGGAGATGTGGAACATACAAGTTATATTTTTGATCAAAACACATCGCAAATATAGTTTCAATGTGAAAATAATTTTTTAAAGAAATAATATTTAACCGTCTTTTTTACCCCACCATCTTAAACAAAGTATTTTTTTCCTTAAAATAAAATAGTTTAAGATAAACATCTCATTTAAAATCTGATTTTACAAAAGAGGAAGAAACAAAACTAATTTCTCTTATATGTACTTGAGCTAAGTAGTTGCTATTTCCAGATGTTGTAGGCTAAAAATCATTACCTGATGATATTTGGTAGATAACCTCTACTTAACAAGTAACTCGGAATTCAGTTCATATTGCTTATCTAAGAAGACTGTTAGGTTATTTGTAAATTTAAAAATTTACATCTTTAAAAAAATTTACATCTTTTAAAAAGTATCTAACTGAAACTATTTTCTTGAATAACATAGTCATTATATAGAGAACTGTTTGTTCCAAGAACTTTAAAAAGGAAACAAATGAAATGGGAGTGGGGGAGACTTGGGGACATGTCCTCCAATTTAATACCCAGAACGATACTGCAATAGTAAGACTAAGAAGGCTAAGAACCACAAAGGACTCACTAAGCTAAAGCTTCAAGTCTAATGTGTTACTTTTGTGTTCTGACAGTCACTTCCTACCTATTTCAACAATACACTGGGTCATTTTCAATCTATAAATCAGAAGATCAGAGATGAGTGATACTTTCTTGTCATGATCATTTTTAAAGAGCAAATAATTACCTCATTGGTCTAAACAAGCAAAGGCATAGAAAAACTGCACACAAATAAAAGTAGTCATTGAAATGTTATATACTGTAGTAAAGATGTTCATTTAGTCCTTTCAAGCAATTTACCTGGTATTTAAGGTTTTTCTACTGCTTTTATTTCAAATATCAACACACTAATGCCTCTTACTGATAAATAATTTACTCTTGACAATACATCAGTCTTATTTATTAGAATGATCAAAGCATAATATTTTTTTTCTTTTTACGATGGTAAAAGCATTTGTGCGCATGAGGAGGCACAGCTAGAAAGTACCCTTGACAGGATCTCGTCATGCCACAAGTCTTCTTCCCCAGCCCTCCAACTCTTTAGGATCTGGGTATCTGCATGCACACCTGGGTGTATTTCTCACCTGAGATCTAAGTGGCAATCCCCGACTGCTTTCAGCACTGCAGGGCACTAGTGTTACTAGTGTGCCACAGAGGTTGGGCCAGAGTACCAAATATCAACCATAAGATGAAGCTACAGATTATGCTGTAAAATACTCATTCTCCACTTAAAAAATATTTCAGTATCTACTTACAGCTACCCACATCTTAGTTCATAGGTATTGTTTTTTTTTGGAGAGGTTTTCGCTATAGGGCGCGTGCGCTCGCTCGCCAGACAGACAGAGAGAGACAGAGAGACAGAAAGCAGGAAATCACTCCCCAGGGGGGATGGGCACGCCGCAATCCCTTCTCCTCCATTCTCCTCTCGGGATCTTGGGCACACACGCACATGCGCCCGGTGTGAGTTTAAGCCACCGGGTCCGGGACGCGAACCGTGGTCGACTACATGGGAGTCCAGCGACATAGCCATTACGCTAACTGCTGGTCCCATCGGTATTGTTTTGATTATCAACATGAACTATGTGAATAATTCTTCTAATTTTTAAGCATACAAACTTGAATCAGCAGGGTTTTCCAATGGATATTTTAAATGATAGGGCACAGATATGAGAGACAAACTTCAACTCAACTATTTACTGTATGTATTACCTGTAGCAAGTACCTTAACTTCTCCATGCCTCTCTTCCCTCTCATAAAGACTGAAGATCCTATCACCCTCCTTTGTCTGACTGGTAGGACTGTGCAAACTTATCTAATAACAACAAATGAAAGACTGTGGAAGGGCCATATACATAACAACACAGAGGCTTGTTACACTATTGGATTTGGTAAAAGTGATCAATCTACCAGAGTGTAATTTGAGAGAAAATGATGAAATGTCAAGGAAAAAAATGGTGTGACAGCTTACCCATGTCTTCTGGACAAGGTCTGAGAGCAGCTGAAAAAAACTTATCGATGCCTATTGTATCATGTAGGAAACCAACCACACTGGACTTTGACCTATTAAAAGCTAAAAGCTACCTTCATTCTTTCCAGATTTCTTTTCTTTCTTTTTTTATGGCTATACGTCTGCTTCACCTGAATTACTGAATTAGTCTTTTGTAGTTTTACCAATATATATATATATATATATATATATATATATATATATATATATATATATATATATAGTCTGTTTTGTAAGCAGGCTTACTATGGCAATTATAATGTCATCAGGAAAGCCATGACATATTTTTCTGCTTTTCTATACAAAAATGTTTCGTGACTTTCCCAACAACCCAATATTTACCTTCCTCTGAAAGTAGTCATAAGCAATCTATTTTTCTCCTACTAGCTTCTTTTTTAAATTCTTTTTTTTTCTGACTCCAACTCCACTGAAACTAGACCTAATAAAAGGTCTTAATTTAAAAGTTAAGAAAAGAGATTCAAAATTAAGTCACTAAAAGCAAATGTTTCCCTCTACCTCCTTGCCTATCTAGGAGATATTATTTATTTTTAAATAAAAAGATCTACAAAACAACAGAAAAGTCTGCTTAATTTACACTATGCAATTTTTCAAAGTTAAAAGACAAACCGAAAAGATAAATAAGGATTGATTTTTGTATGAGGCATAGCTGAAACATGATTTTGAAGAAACAAATAGCAATTTTGAAGTAAGAGAACAGAATTGGGATCAAAACAGAAAGAATAACATTTCTTGATGTGACATGTCGTTATTAAAATACTCTTTCTCTATTTCATCACTAAAGGTGCAATTAGATAAGTGACTGCTCAAGTATACAAAAACAGACTTCAAAATCCTACTAAAGGTATTAGTGACTTTTGAAGTCATGGTATTTTAGAAATTTTGAAGCAAAAGGAAATGTAGGTCATATACAGACAACAGGTCCTGTCAACATGAGGGAATGATGAAAAATGAAATGAGGATGATTTGAAAAACATGAACATAATCGATGTAAAGAGAAGTGTGCAGTTACAGGGAGAATGGGAGCAGTCAGAAAACTTAATAGAAAAGAAACCAAGATAAAAAATTGGGCTTGACTAGAGAGTGGTTTGGGTTTAACAGTAAGGGTGGCTTAGTCAGGAATGGATTAAGGAAAGACTAAGTGGTAAAACAAGCAAAAAAAAAAAAGGCACATTTCATCATTTACAATATTCACCCAGGAAAATTAGGAAAAAATGAAAGTTAAGGTTCAAAAGCAAAATTAAATAATTTAAAAAAGCTTATTTTATAGTTGAGAGAGTTAGAATGATAAAGAAGCTATTTCAGACTTAAGTTAGGCACTTGAGGGTAAGGAAGGGAAACCTGACTTCTATCATTAAGGAATAGAAGAAATTAACCTCAACCCACTTACTCTTTTGGTATCATACTTAGTTCCTATGCTTAGTGGTATGTATTTAAAAGGAACTTAGAACATGGTAAGTGAAAATGCAAAAAGATCAAATAAAAAATAGTATTGAAAATATAGAACAGCAAAGTGAAGAAGTCAACCGTTTATACTTGGAAACTAGGTTGTCAGTAAAGTCATGATGCGTTTTTTACATAGAAAAATACATTGTGACTTTTCTGACAATCTAATATTCTAAGTAAAATTAAAACAAAAAGTAGAAAACTTTAAAAATGTACCTTCTAGAGGCACCATATTTATATCATGTGCAAAGCAATTAAATTTTAGAACCATAATACAGATTTTATTTTGATACAGCCACCATCATTTAAGGGCAAGATTTCTTGAATAACTGCTATTAATGAAATAACTTCCTTCTCTAATACATTCCTAATATGAATGACTGGGTACATAATAATGTCAAAAGTGTCTACACCATTCTTTAGTATGAAAAGCAACATAAAAGTGGAATATCATAATATTTTATTTTAAATCTATTTTATGCCAGATCCAACATATAATTGGAACCTATTCACATTCTATAGATTTCTGAAATTTTTCCTATTTTATTTAGATGAGCAACTTGCTTTGATTTTGAATCTGTACCACTTTATTTGACATTTACTAAAGCTGTATAAAAGCCATGCACAGTTTATTTACAATATTGTACATTAAATGACTATGTTTGAATGTCACATAAAAATTTCATGAAACTATATTAATAATATAGAAAGACATGTGAAACACATTATTTAGTGACTTTTATAAATTTCAGGTACAGAATTCTGCAAAGATTATTTTGGTAAGTATTATGCAATCGCTAGCTTGAAATAAGACTCAAAAACATGCAAATGAATAGAATTTCAACAAATGATGAGCTACAAACATTTAGCTAAAAGCTAAAATATTGTTAGTTGAAACACTACAATGTAACAATGAAATTTATAAAACAGGAAAAAAAGGTTATTCTTTAAAAGTCTTCCATGAATAATAGGCTTTCAATAATTTCCTATAAAAACATTCAGAAATGAAGTTTCTCAAAGTATGTTCATCACCAAAATTATGGTTTCAGTAGTGATTACAGCTATGACTTTTAAATAATTATTTACTATACTACAGGGAAGTCTGTTTTTCCCTTTGGGGAGAGGTGGACGTCAGTAAGTTTATATTCAAATAAAAGATCCTGGGACAAATATATCATTAACACAGGGTTAAAGAGCCACAATAAGTGCAAGTCCACCTACTTTTAACTGTACTATTCAAACAGTAGTGCAAACTTTAGGATTGCTCAATTTAAGATCACCTATTTGGAAGCAGTTCCTCTTTTAAGAGTTCAAAAAATATCAATAGGTTTCTTCTCCAGATGCATCTACTTTAGTTTTTACTGTTGTGGCTGAAGTACATTGAGATATTCAGACTGCCCCAACTGATAGGTGGTGTTCCTTCCACAGTCGACATACTGGTATCTCTCTTGGGATATCTGTTCAGAGTGGCCAAAGTATGTTGTTGTCACAGTAACTCTAAAAATAAAAGAATGAGAAGAAGGGTTTAATTGTTATATTAAAAGTTTTCTCTACACTGCTGGTGGGATTGTAAATTAGTCCAGCCACTATGGAGAACAATATGGAGATTCCTCAAAGATCTACACATAGAACAACCATATGATCCAGCAGTCCCACTCCTTGGTATCTACCCAAAGGACAGAAGAATCGATGTTTATTGCGGCACTATTCACAATTGTTAAGACATGGAACCAATCCAAATGCCCACATACAGAAGAATGGATTGAAAAACTGTGGCACATATACTATATGGAATACTATTCGTCCATGTAAAAACAAGACGACCCTGGCTTTTGACAGAAAGTGGATGGATATGGAAGATTTACTGCTGAGTGAAACAAGTCAGGCTATGAAGGAGAGACATTGTATGTCTCCACTTAATATATATGACTGTCCACATTCAACAGCCAAAACTGAATGACTGGAGGATATAGAGACATAGAAAATGGTTATAAATACCAGGTACGGTGTGGGAAGAGGGTAGGTAAAGAAGGAGAGTCTGAGGAAGGACATTAAGAAGAAAAATAGAGAGGCAAGGCATAATGGGACAAAGAAATGGGTTATTATGTATTGAAGATAATGTGTATAATATTTTCAACTGGATTGGTGAAAAATGTATACATGTTGGAATATTCACTTTGCAAGCTAAGTGACATGTGATTGAACGTATAAAAGAAATTGAAATAAAAAAAAAGTTTTCTCCTCCATACTCCTCCTAGGATTTTGGTTACACACGAACATGTGATGGCATGACTTTCAGCTGTCAGGTCCAGGACTCAAACCACAGTCAAGTCATGTGGAAGTCCAGTGCCTTAACCACTATGTACCTGCTGGCCCCTTAAAACTTGTCTATAGTGATAATAACACAAGTTTTCTCAAGGATGAAATTATTTGTGTAAAGATAGCTTAACACTGTAGACAAGGACTCTTAAGAAGTACTTCCCTAGCAAAACAAGAATGCAAGTAGCGGGGCTGGCAGGTGGCATGGTGGTGAAGGTGCCTGACTCCCACATGGGTGACTGCGGGTCAAGTCCTGGACTTGGCAGCTTACTTTCTCACTTTTCCTCTTTCTCTCTGTCTCTCTCTAGTCAAATTAAAGTAATAATAATAATAAAATTAAATAAATAATTCTTTACAAAAATGCTAGTAGCTGTGCAAGTCCTATCCAAATAATTATACACAATAAATTTTTTAAAAAACATTTAAGTTAAAAATATAAAAAGTTCATTACATACTTAAAAATAATCATACGTTTCTCTCACCATAGGAAAAGGGTAAATCCAATGCCAGCTAGTGGACGAAATACCAAACAAATAAACAATATTTTATAGGCTTAGATAATATTCCAGTTATAAACCAGAAACATTTCTTCTCCTCATTACAGTTAATGATCATTTCCCAATACAGAAAGGAATTGGATACTGGGCTCAGTTCTCTCTATCCCAACCTCTGCTATTTTTCTAGCTTGTTATGCCCCAATTCACTATTTAACCACCAGGTATCCCTTCACTACTTTTCTGTGCAACCATTTCCTAAAGTGTAAAATGGGATAATATTTATTTGTTTTCTATTTTAAAAATTTTTTTCTATAATTATTTTATTTAACTTTATTTATCTATTCATTTATATTAATTTGACCAGAGAGGGACAGAGTGAGAGAGAGAGAGAGAGCGAAAGTAAGAAAGCAAGCCACCAGGTCCTGGACTGGAACCACGGTTGGCCATGTGGGAGTCCAGCATCCTTAACCACCACACCATCTACTGGCCCCAAGGGATAATATTTGAATTCACAGCATTTTTGTATGACTTAACACTCAATTGAGATGTCACTTGTAGGAAAGATGTGGTGTACACTATCAGCCAATGTTATAAATCTAAAATCTTAACAAGAAATATTTTTAAAAATAATTCATACTTACTGCATCATGAGTACTATATTATGCACTTTGATGGATATCAATGTACAGAAGTCACTGTAAAATAAATTAATATATGAATAAATACAAGTATTACAATATAAATTTTAAATTCTCATGTTAAAGCTAATAGGTACACTATTAAAATTACAATAAATAAGCATTTATTGGTTGAACATTTTCTATATATCAAATAATGATTGACATATTCATGACTTCTTATTCTAAACATTTATATGCTTTCATACCACTGCAGCTATAGTGTTAATATGGTCTACACACTAAGAAATTTTGCTCACCTTTTGAAATTTTAGTAACTAGTCAGTTTACCTAGAAATACTATATCCATGTTTATATGAAAGACTAATAAGACATTATAATTATTTTTGCTTAGAATTTAGCATTTAGACCAAATTTAAGAGCTTTAGAATTTCAAACCAATCATAGAGTATTATACATTATTAGCACTTCCTATACTAAAACATCAACAAATACATGAATTTGTATAAGAATTTGTTTCATATAATATAGTAGCTAACAATAAAATAACATAGTACAAATCATCTTAATTATAAAAAGATAAAAAACTAAAAGCCAAATTTTCTGTGAATAGATATATGTACATAAAGTATACTGAGAAAGGAAGAAGAGAGATGATTATGGGCCAGAAGGTATATTCCATAATGTGTCCTTTCTGACTGGTAAGATTATAGACATTAAAAAGAAAAAAAACTTCTTTATATTTTATTCCACTTTATTATTTAATAATAGTTGTTATAAATCAGAACTTACTACATATAACTCATTTCCTCTGCTATAACAGTAGGAACTGTGTAATCAATCTGAAAAACAAAAAAAAGAAAAAAAATGAATAGAAAATAGAATAAAATATTTCAGCTAAATCAAACATTTCAGATACACTTCACAACTTCAACAAGTTATAACCATCTCTCTTTATGTAAGCTTGATTCTAAGATTTCTTCTAATATATATGTGGAACACATTTCAGAATCAAGTTATTTTATTTTCTCTAAGAGAGAGATTTTTGTTATAGGGGGCATGCACTTGATGGAGAGACAGAGAGAGACAGAGAAAGACCACCCCTCATGGGGGATGGCCATGTTGCAATCCCTTCTCCTCCATTCTCCTCTTGGGATTTTGGGCACACATGCACCCATGCCCAGCATGAGTTTTAAGCTGCAGGGTCCAGGACTCGAACAGCGGTTGACTATGTGGGAGTCTAGTGATATTATGCTATCTGCTGGTCCCTCAAAATCAAATTTTTGAGGCAATCCCCACATCCCTTAATTTATATGATATACGAATTTGAGACTCAATGAACACTTGCAAAGTATTTCATGACTACGGCTTACTTGTTTCATATCAAGTGGACCAATATTGGTTATGTTGTTTAGGCGAGCTTTTCCAATAACTGTTTTTGAAAACTGAACTTGAGCAGTGATGTTTTCGACTTCAACAGAGTAATAGTTATTGTTCGTTATATTTAGCGTATTCTGTAAAAGAAATTCATAAAATGTACACATTATTTAAAAATATTCATATAAATGTATACTCAAAATTAATAAAAACATAAACAAAAATGACTTCAGATATGGTTATGCTTTATTCATTAGAAGGAAGAAAATTACTACCAAAAACATCAAAGAATATTAAATGAACAGGTTACTTGGTTTTGTGCATGAGCACTATGTATGTAATATGACGATATTACACTCCCCCACACAAAATAGATCAGTAAATATATACTGCAGAGATACAGAAAAATATTAGAAACCAGGTAGGCTTTACTCCACGGATGCAAGGGTGGTTCAACAAACACAAAACCATAAATGTAATACACTATATTAACAGAAAGGAAAATAAAAACCACATGATAATTTCAATCAATGCAGAAAAAGCATTTTACAAAATACAACATCCTTCATGAAGACTCTCAGTAAAATCGGCACAGAAAGATTGTTTCTCAGCACAATGAAAAACATCTATGAAAAATCTATAGGTAACATTATACTGAATGGTACAAGACAAGGCTGCCCACGTTCTCCATTCCTATTCAATATAGTACTGGAAGTTCTAGTCAATGCAATCAGACAAGGGAATGAAATAAAGGGCATTCCAAAAGGGAAAGAAGAGCTGAAATTATCTCTGTTTGCAGATGACATGATTGTATACATAGAAGACCCAACAGTATTCATGAAGAAACTTCTCGAAGTAATAAATGCATACAGTAAAGTGGCAGGATAGAAAAGTAACTTAAGATCTTTAGCATTTCTATATACAAACAATAAGCAGAGACAGAACTGAAGAAAGTAATCCCATTTATCATAGCCACAAAAAAAAAAAAAATAAGATACCTAGGAATAAAACTAACCAAGAAAGTTGTAGACCTGTATAAGGAAAACTGAAAATATTAAAAAAGAAATCTAAAAGGACACAAAAAAGTGGAAAGACATCCCATGTTCCTGGGTTGGGAGAATGAATATAATCAAAATGGCAATCCTACCCAAATTAATCTACATATTTAATGCAATCCCTATAAAATTATAAGAGACATTCTTCACAGATCTAGAAAAGATAATCGTAGAATTTGTCAGGAATCATAAAAGACCATGTATTGCTAAAACCATTCTGTGCAAGAAGAGTGGAGTGGGTGGCATCTCTCTTCCTGATCCCAAAATATATTACAAAGCTGTGATAATCAAACCAGCATGCTATTAGCACAAAAACAGACACAAAAAACCAATGGAGTAGAGTAGAGACCCAAGAAATAAACTCCAAAACATACAGCCAACTGATCTTTGACAAAGGGTACTCGTCAATGTAGTGGGAAAAGGAAAACCTCTTTAGCAAATGTGCTGGAAAAAACTGGGTATCCACCTCCAAAAAGATGAATCTGAAACCCTATCTGTCATCATTAACAAAAATCAACGCAAAGTGGATCAAAGCTCTAAACCTAAGACCGCAAACGATAAAACTACTGGTGGAAAACACTGGGGGAAACTCAGGGAGACATGAGGTAGGCAAAAACTTCTTAAGCAAGAACTCCAAAGCACAGGCAATAATCCCCAAAATAGACAGGTGGGATCACATCAGATTAAGAAGTTTCACAGGGAACTCAGGAATACAAAGGAACTCAAGAAGCTTACCCTGAAGAAAATGATTTACCCAAGCAAAAGATGGGAAAATGAGCTGAATAAACAATTCTCTAAGGAAGACATGAAAGGCCAAAAAGCATATGAAAAAATGATCAACATCCTTTTTTTTTTTTTTTTTTTTTTTTTTTTTTGCTATAGGGCGCGTGCGCTCGCCAGACAGACAGAGACAGACAGAGAGATAGAAAGCAGGAAATCACCCCCCAGGGGGGATGGCCACACCGCAATCCCTTCTCCTCCATTCTCCTCTCAGGATCTTGGGCACGCACGCACACGTGCCCGGCGTGAGTTTAAGCCGCCGGGTCCGGGACTCGAACCGCGGTCGACTACGTGGGAATCCAGCGACATAGCCATTACGCTAACTGCTGGTCCCAATATCCCTTTTCATAAGGGAGATACAGATTAAAACCATAATGAGATACCAACTAACTTCAGTTAGAATGGCAAAGATTAAAAAAACAAACAAATGGTAAGTGCTGGCAGGGATGTGGTGAAAGGGAAACTCTTATACATTGTTGGTGGGAATGTAAATTGGTCAGCTACTGTGGAGAACAATATGGAAGTTCCTCAAGGACCTTCGAACAGAACTACCATATGATCCACAAATTCCACTCCCGGGTATCTACCCAAATGACAGGAGAATGTTCAGTCAGAAAAACACTTGCACAACTATATTTATTGCAGCATTATTCACGATTGCTAAGACATGGAATCAACCCAAATGTCCACAAACAGATGAATGGACTGAAAAAGTGTGGCACATATACTCCATGGAATACTATTCAGCCATAAAAAACAAGACCCTGGTATTTGATATAAAGTGGACAAATGTGGAAGATCTATTGCTGAGTGAAGCAAGTCAGGCAATGAAACAGAAACATTGTATGTCTCCACTTCACAAATACCAACTGTCTACACTCTATGGTACAGACTGAAAGACTGGAGGAAATAAAAGCATTAAAAATTATTATTGACACTTGGGACAAAGTGGAAGGAGCGTGGGAGACGGGAAGAGTGCAGAGAATTTCGCAAAAATATAGAGAAGTAAGACATTTGTGTTACAGATGTTTGTTGCCTGTTGGTGATGATATGTATAGTAGTATCAACTCATCTGCTGTGTGGCATATATCATCTTGGGTAAAATCTCTTTACAAACTAAATGATGTATAATGATGGAATGTATAACTAATAATAAATAATACTGATAGAGAAAAGAAAATGTATTCACTTTAATTAGCAAAAGTTCAATAAAATAATTTTTAAAGGTATTTGTGATAGAGTATGTACACTTGCCAGAGACACAGACAGGGAAAGTGAACAATCACCCCCCTCAGGGGATGGCCATGCCACAATCCCTTCTCCTTTCAGGATTCTGGGTATGCATACACACATGCCTGGTGTGTTTTTCAAGCTGCTGGGTCTGGGACTGGAACTGTGGACTAGTGCCTTAACCACCACACCACCTGTTGGCCCATTGATAAAAATCATTTTGAAATTCATTTAAATTCTAATAGCTCTTTATATATCTCTACAAATCATACTAGTAAGCTGTTTATTATTCTATTAAATATAATGATGACCATTTAGAATGTTAGACAGTAGTTAAAACATTTTTATTTTAAGTAAACTGGCATTTTAACATATACTAGTAGGGATATATATATATATATATATATATATATATATATATATATATAACATATACAAGTCACTGGGGAGAATGGGATAGATTCAAGTATGTTTGTTTGGACAGATTTTTAGTTGCATCACTCTAAACTTAAGTAACAGCTGGAGACAGTTTCTGAATTTATAATTCACAACAACTATCTCAGAGTTCTTTAAAAAACAATCAATGAAAATAAAAAAGAATAGAAGAATTAACAGGTAATAAAATGTCTAAAAATGTCATTACACGGAGTATGACTACATATAAGCTAATATAAATTTGGAGAAATATACATAAATAAGCAATATGGTATGAGTGGAAAAAAGAGAATATGGTCTCGGTAAAGGAAGTGCTAGAGATCAACAATAGTATGAACACATTTATACATTCATTTAAATGATCATAGTTATAAATGTAAAGAAAAAAATGTAAATGTGCTAACATAGTAGAAATAACTTTTATTAAAATTCATAAACATTTTCTTTATTTGGCTCTTAACATTGATGTCAATTTCATTCCTACACACAATGTTAATTTGTTTGTTAATGTGAAGTAAACAGATAATTCTGAAACAGTCTAAAGATGGGATTCAGAAGAATCTTGTAACCTTTTGTGTATACATAATCACATTAGTATCTTTTCTGACATGTCTATAACTTTCATTAGAATATTAAAGGAATTGGGCCAGCAGGTAGTGTGGTGGCTAAGGCACTGTACTCCCACATGGCTGACTGGTTCGAGGCCTGGACCTGGAGCCTTGAAAATCATGCCGTGCATGTGTGCCTAAAATCCCAGGTAGGTAGAAAATGAAGGGACTGCAGCATGGCCATCCCCCTGGAGGGTGATTTCTCATTTTCCCTCTCACTATCTCTTTCTCTGTCTCTCTCTGGAGAACCCAAAAATGGGGAGGGGGGGGGGGAGAGAGAGAGAGAGAAAGCAATATAATTCTTTTTTTCAAAATACTGATAAATACAGTATCTAACTGCCATTTTTGTTAAACTTTATGTTCTTCTAAATAATAATTCTAGTTCTTATTTCTCAACTTAATCAAGTGGTATAATTTCAAAATGGGAATTCCTATATAATTATTTAAAATAATTTAATAGGTACCAGCAGTTGACGTAATGGTTATGTTGCTGGACTCCCATGTAGCTGACTAAAGTTCAAGTCCTGGACCTGGTGGCTTAAACTCACGCCAGGTGTGTGTGTGTGCATGGCCAAGATCCTGAGAGGAGAATGGAGAAGGGACTGCAGCATGGCCATCCCCCTGGGGGGTGATTTCTTGCTTTCTGACTGTCTGTCTCTGTCTTCCTGGCGAGTGCATATACCCTATAGGAAAAAAAAAAATCTCAAAAAAATTTACTTAAGTGATAGTATTCTAAAATGTGGAAATTCCAATATAATTATTTTAAAATAATTTCTTGATTTAATTAAGTGGCAGTGTTCCAAAATGAAGGAATTCCTATATAATTATTTTAAATAAAGTATGGTGCTCGCATTTAAATATACTCTTTTTTGGTATTTAAAAAGAAATGTCACTTTTTTATTATTTATTATTGCATATTCATAGTATTTGATACTAAAACAGGTTTTGGATGTTGGTCAAAAAAATCTGGCCACTGCTTCAACGCCATGCAAAAAAGAAAATACATTCTCTGTTCCATGGGGCTGCTGAAGTGGGAAAATATTCAATTATTTTCTGTTCATATGAAACTACTTCTGATTATTATTGTGTTATGAATGAATAATTCATATATGTATGTTTCCACAGAGCTTTTAAAAAGAAAGCCTCAGGTAGACAGTTTTTGATAGTAAGCAATGAGATTAAATGATGAATGGGAGTGAGCTCTTTTTTTTTCTTTTTCTGTAATTAGTAGCAATTTCAGTTTAACATACCATTCCCTTCACTCTCTTTCCTTCCAATATTCTCTCCTCTCACCCATCACCATAGATAACTCTACCCCAACTTGAACTATACTAACCACTTCTGCAAGGAAAACCAAGTCCAGTATCACGTTTCTAAACAGATCACTGCCACACACATACACCTCAGGGCACATGGCCTCTACCAACGGCATGATCAATATATTTATATCTTCCCCTGTTTTATCAGTGATTTGGAAATGATGCTTTTTTAAAATTATTAACATGTAAAACAAGTGGAAGACCTATGAAGTTTTTGTTTGTTTTCAGCAGTGGGGAAGTAGCATAGTCCTTCTGAAAAACAATGTCATGGGAAACACAGAGGACATTATCACATGGGCTAGTTTACAACAGGGAAATCAGTCACTTACAAACTTCATCTTTAAACACAATAAAGGAATGTTCTGTTGCACATGGCAAAGATCACACTTTACAAAATACAAGGAAATGAAAATGTTCCATTTATAACTTCAATCTTCTTATTTTTTTAATTTGCCAAAGGACATACATGCTCACTGGACAAGAGAGACGGAAAGTGAAAAAAGTGACCTTGTGACAGGGTCACCCCACAAACCCTTCTCCTCCATTTCTCCCTCCTTTTAGAATTTTGGGCACATCCAGTGTTTCTCTCAAGGTGCCAGGTCCAAACTTTGAACAGTGTGACTGGCCATGTGGGATCCAGATGCCTTAACATCACATCACAGGCTGGCCTGAATCAACTGTGCCAACAGCCTACTAAGAGTAGGCTATGTGGGATCCAGTGCCTTAATCTCTTGCTGGCCACCTACTGGCCCCAAAGTAGTAAATATTAAAAAGTAAATTGATTATAATACTTGTTTTCTTTGCCAGTCATTAATTATTTTACCCTCCTAAAGAAATCTTCAAATAGTAAATAATTCCTTATACACACGATTTCCAGTATGTATTTCTAATTTGCCATTTTCAGTCAAACTAGAAATCATAGAGAAGGTCAATTCCAAAAAGACATATAGTATACTAACAGACTAACCGGTGTCACATTTAACAAATATCCTCTTAACAGGGACAAAGGTGCTGGATAATAGGATAAAGTCAAACATCTTTAATATAAATTTGTACTTACTGTGATATTTAAATATATTGTATGCTTTTGAACATCATAACTGACATATGCTGATTTTACGCCAATGTACTTCACATCGATAGAGCGAGGGAAAAGGAAAAATACAGCCAATCCAGAAAGGAGCAGACAAACAAACACAGAAGCCATCACATACAGCTTTCTGGAAAAAAAAAAAAAAATGGATGTATTTAAATATATGTGCAACCAAAAAATTACATAATGCAACATTTAGAGAAGGCATTTTCAATCTGTATTTATCCACTATGTATTACATCGGAAAGAAAATGTTTTAATGTTAGCAAATTTTCACATAATAAAAACATTATAAGGTTGAATCCAAATCTGTTAAGTGTTAAAATATTGTTCTTAAAAGATGAATTCGCCTTTTTTGGAGACTGGGATTTCAGTGTGATAATGAGATAGGACATTTATCGCAATGATTCCAAACCAGGTTTCAGAGCTTTATACAAATGTAGGTTTCAAGCCTGCCTCTGTGAATTAACTGAAGTGGGATTTTCACATGGTTTTGCCAATACATGACTCCCATCAGAATCACCTGTGAAGCTCTTAAGTAATAATGACGTAACCACACGCCTCATTATCAGTCTCATCGATTACAATCAGTACTTTTTGAGTCTCTTTATCCAAAAGTATTTATGAAATCAGTTTTTACAATATTGTTTCAATAAACTCTGCTTAAAGATGTTATAATCTTTCTTAAAATCAAGGAGAGATAATGTTATATAAGTATAAGACAAAGACAAACTTATATACCTTTGTTGTTCTTCTAATTCCCCTAAAATATATCTTTTCATTCTCCATAAAAGAAAACTTCGTTTTTACAAGATTACCCTCTAACTAGTTTCAAGAATCTTCGATATTTCCTGATCTCTCCAACTTATATACTTCTGCTAAAAGTCCATAGGATTCTTTAAAAAAATTTTTTTCCCTGTCTTGGATGTCACTTGTTTCATCTTTTGCTTATAATCTATTCACTCAAAAAAAAAAAAAAAACCTCTCATTTTTATCCTTTAAAAGTTTCTACTTTGGGGCCAGTAGGTGGCTAGCAAGAGATTAAGGCACTGGATCCCACATAACCAACTGCACAGTTTGAGTCCTGGACCCAGTGGCCTGAAAATCACACTGGACGTGTGTGTGTGTGTGTGTGTGTGTGCATGCACATGTGTGCGTGTGCCCAGAATCCTGAGAGGAAAAGAGACTGCTGCATGGCCATCTTGAGGGTGATTTCTCATTTTTCCTCTTTCTCTCTCTCTCACCTGTGAGCACAGATAACTTACAGCAAACTAAATTAAAATTATTGCCATTCTCTGCCATTTAGAGCACATCTTACTAGACATAGATAGTTAAAATTCAATGTTTTCAAGTCACATAAAGCAATTATTTCAGCTATTTATGTTACCAATTTGAAATATTTAGATTTGTTTCAATTTTCAGTTAATTTATTTATTTTGAGAGTTTTTTTTTTTTTTTTGCTATAGGGCATTTGCACTCACCAGAGAGATAGAAAGAGAGAGAGAGACAGAAATGAGAAATCACCTCCCCCCGGGGGATGGCCACGTCTCAATCCCTTCTCCATTCTTCTCGGGATTTTGGGCTCACACACACATGCGCCCAGCGTGAGTTTTAGGCCGCTGGGTCCAGGACTCAAACTGCAGTTGACTATATGGGAAGACAGTGATGTAACCATTACACTATCTACTGGTCCCTTTAATTTTTTAAGTTATATAAAAATAAACAATAAATTACAGGGTTCGGAAGTTCAACCAATGTGCACATTCACACAAATCTCACTTGCTTACCTGTTTTCTCTTCCAAATTCTCTAACTATGAGGGAATCTAATTTTCCTATGTCACTTATAATATTTGACAATAATCTTTAGAATAAAATTGTCAAAGTACAGTTCCTGACCCAAAGAGTAAATGCTTATGTAATTTTGCTAGATAACGCCACATTTCCCTTCATAGCAAGGCATGAGTATGCTTGTTTTCACTCAGCACTGCTAACAAAATACGCTGTTAAATTTAGGATTTTTGCTGATAGGAATAGTATTTCACTGTAGTTTAAACACGCATGTTGTTTATGAGCAGACTGAACATGTTTTCACATACTTAAAGGTGACTTGCATTTCTTTTTTGTGAATTTCTTTTTAGTGAACCAGCTGTTCACAGCTCCTATTCTTTCATGATTTAGAAGTTGGCCTTTTTCTTCTCAGAATTTGAAGCTCTATATGGAGAAAGAACACTGCGCTTCTGTGTTGTAATTTGTAGATAACTGCTTTCCATTTGAATCCTGATTTTGACTGATATTTTGTTGCACTTTTCAATTAAGGTTTTGCTTTCATTTGGTTCTCATCTTTATACTGTCATATTGATTATTCTTTTTTTTTTAATCACTTCTGGATTTTAAATCACAGTTTGTAAGTTTTCCCAAGAATCACTTCAAATTTCTTACATTATTCACATCTGTCTACACATTTTATACTAAAGGTTAAGACTGTTTATAAAATATTTGGCTCATTTATTTCCATGATTGCTAAATATTTTGCTCTACTGCTTATTTGTTTGATGAATTATGGGTAAGTGGCATGCCAATCTAACTTTCTATCTCATAAATTAATTGATCCTTTTGACTGAGTGTTCAAAGGAATTCTGTATTTATTTTTAACCTTCCAAGTACAGGAATCTCTCTAGAATGAATTGGTTTTTGGGATCGAGGTATGTGTCTTTTCAATACATAGGTTTACATCTTTTACTTCGGGGAAGTATTCCTGAATTAAATGTTTAGTGTTTATTTAGTTCTACTCTTTTTATTTTCTTCATTGGGGGCTCTAATTTCACGCATGTTCAACTTCTTTTGTCCTCTATGTGTAATTTTATCTCAAATTATTTTCATTAATGTGTGAGCATATTTTCTCCAACTTATCCTCTATTTATTTTACTGTACTTTTCATGGGATCTATTTACAGTTGTTTTCTTCCAGTTTTGCTTCATTTTTTTCGCCTAATTTTCCCCCGGGGTCTCTAGAATCTTTTTTCACATTTTCCTATTGTTCAGTTTTCTTATTTCTGAGCTTTTCAATTTCTGACTTATGCTCTTTTGTCATAGCTTCTGCAGTTTCCTGGATTTCATGAAGAATATTTTAGAATATTGTTAATGTTTTCATCTGCTTTTCTGATATGCTTTTATCATTTGTCAACATTTTGCTTTACTTTTCTTTTTTAAAAAAAATCTGCGTATGTTCAGTTGTAATCCCTTCCTGTTACTTACGTTTAAATGAGAAGAGTTTTATAGTTTTTAAAAAAATTTTTGTCAGAGTATACATGCATTCAGCAGAGAGAGAAACAGAGAGAAAAAGAGAGAGGAGGAAGTGAGAAAGCAGCCCTTATGGGAAATGGTCCCACTACAATCCCTTCTCCTCCATTTCTCCCTCCTTTTGGTATTTTGGGTATACATGCACGCATGCCCAGTGTGCTTCTCAAGCCACCAGGTCGAGGACTCAAGAGTACAATTAGCCATGTGGGATATAGCTGCCTTAACCACTAGGACATGGACTATCCCAAGTTTCTGTATTTTAGAAAAGGTTCCATTTTGGGTGATGGGGATGGGCCAGCGTTGCTTTCCTAGCTTCATGACTCAGATCTCCAACCTTTGTTTTTGTAAAGTAAGATAGTAAGTATATTAAACTCTATAGTTCGGAGATTATTTCCCTGGTATTTGAACCTTTTCTCCCCTTTAATACTGATTCCTGTCCTGTGTAAATCAAATTCTATCCCAGTAGCTTTTTTCCTTAAAATGTGTATCAGTTCTTTTGCAAGACATTTGTTGACTTATTTAGGTGCTTATGATGGTCTAGCTCCTTTTATCTTCTCAAAGCCCCTTAGATAGATCTCTTTTTGTGCTCTCTCAAAAGTAAAGCATGTAGACTCTTCCCATTTAGGTTATTTCAGAGATATTTGCTAGGAGTCTTCTGAGTGGGATCCTTTTCTTCTGAGACAGGTTATTTGTTTTGTGTATAAGGCCTTAGGACTCTTAGGAACACCCTGTTAGTTTCCTTTTATAACCTTCACGCAGCTGATAAGCATGTGCAGGTTCCTGTAGTCATCATGGTTTGAACATAATTTTTTAATTTTATTTTATATAGGGTAGGTGCACTTGGTGGAGAGAGATGGTAATAGGGAGGTTAGAGAGCACCCCACCAGGGTGATGGCCATACTCCAATTCTTTCTCTTCCACCAACCCTTTGGGATTTGGGGCATATACTCAGGTGTGCCTAAAGTGTTTTCTAAGCTCTACATATGGGACTTGAACCACACAGTCAGCCATGTGGGATCCAACAACCTTCACCACACCACCAGTTGGCCCTGAATACCCATTGCTAATCTGGGATTGATTAGCACATCATTACACATTTGTGATGAAAATGTGTGTATGTATGTTATGTGTATGTGTGTGAGTGTGTCCTACTGCTATTCTAGATGTGTCAATTTCACTAACTAGACTAGAGAAGATTCGTACACCAAGTTGCTTTTAAGACTATACTCTAACTGGGAATTCTTTTATGTATTTCTTTAATAATAATGAATGTATAATGGCATAATCTAATAACTGGGTAGTACTTTTCCTTTTACTAATTTTAACTAGAATAAGTATTTATAAATAATTTGAAGAGGAAAAAATGCAAGTAAAAGAAAAAAAGATTGCTCTTCTCTTATAATCACTTACGTTCTCCTTGGCCTTAATCTCTGGTCACTATATGGAATCAATGCCACCAGTTGGTTTTCTTGCCCTAAAAGTGAAATAAGTAAGAAGCAAAATTTATTAACATGATTAATTAACAATATGGTAACTTCCTATCACAATCTGGTTTGGAAAGACCAGAATACTACTTTATTCTCAACTCATTCTCTTAGTAAATTGCTGTCAAAGTCTTCAAAAATTATATAGAAGTTAAGTTCCAGAGCAGATGCTATGTTTTTTTCATACCTAGATGTCTAGCATTTAAAAATAACATAAATGAGGGTTTCATTACTTTTTATTCCACTCTGAAAAACACCTAAAAGTTTCCAGCTTTATCAGATGATCTAAATTTACCAGGCCTTCCTTCGACTCCATAATTTTCCATTGACTATGACTGGTTTATCTAAAGGACAGCAGAAGAAACCCAGTGCTATTTCCCTGTCCTGAAATTTTTGTAACTGCAGTTTTTATACTGTCTTCCTAGAAAACCAAAACTAAGATAATATTCGAAAAATGGCAAGAGAGAAATATGAAGTTACTTAAAAAGGTTACCCCATTAGACTAATATCAGACCTCTCAACTAAAACAATGAAGGCAAGGAAAGAATGGGAAGACACATTTAAAATGCTGAAAGAATTTGCTAAAACTTAACTAGCTCTTCTGGAAATACTTAAGGAATGCTACACCAGGAAAATTAAAGGGAGATACATAGAAGAGAACACAAAACAACTGTGAAAAAAGTTAAGTCCACACATATCAATAATAACACTAAATGTCAGGATTAAATTTCCTAACTAAAAGGCTAAAAATGAGAATTCAACTATTCTATACACAAGCAGGTGTAAGTACCAATTCACCAATTATTTGTCAGACAATTGTCTTTGTAGGTTTCAATTTACAAATTTGTTATAACCATTACTCACTGTACAAAACTAGGTAACAGGAAAAGTCCAAAATGTTACAAATAGCTGAGTCTTTCTTTGAAATGAATTTAAAGAAGGCTAAAATCAAGCATGTAATAAAAACGATAAATTGCCAAATCACTGACTTTACCATGTCTTCTCATTTAAATATCTCTTTACATTTTCGTCTTGTTTTTGCTTTTTTGAGGACTTATTTCTTTATGCACAGTACAGTACTATGGGCTTATAAGAACTCACAGTGTGTGAGTAAAAGTTTTCTCTCTCTTCCTAATGAGCCATTGAAATGTACAATTTTACCTATCTCTAACCGGACCAATGATAACACACAGATCTTTTCAGAGTAGAAACTCCTATTTCCCACAGTCCTCTCTGGAAATTACAAATTCTTCTTTCACTGGATATTCAGATTTTCTTTGTTTTCAAAAATCCACCCTCCTTAATTTATGAGACTTTTTGTTGTTTGATTTTTAATTAATGTTTCTTTAGCACTGTATTTCACATGAAAGAACATTATAGACTATTCTGGACATTTCTCCAGAATAACCAGTAGAGCAGGTTTTAAATGTTCACAACATAATGTAATGTTAAATGCTGAAGGTAATGAATATGTTTATAGCCTCAACTTGTTTATTATACACTGTGTACATGCTTTTAAAGACCATTCTGTACCCTACAAAGACGTGTAATCATTATATATAAATAAAAAATCCCTCTTCTGATTTCAAAACCCTCTAGTTACCACCTATTTTCTCTCCTTTTCTATACAGCAAAACTCTTCTAAAAGGCTATTTTCTCTTTATATAACTTCACTCCTCTATGCATGCTTCATCCCACTCTATATGCTACACACACACTTATATATATTATTTAACTTTATTTATTTATTCGTTTATTTTAATTTGACCAGAAAAGGACAGAGAGAGGAAAAGTGAGAAAGCAAGCCACCAGGCCCAGGGCTTGAACCACAGTTGGCTGTGTGGGAGTCCAGCATCCTTAACCTCCACACTGTGACCTGCTAGCCTCATGCTACACATACTTTTGCAAATGACCAAAAGTGTTCTTTCACATAACCAAATCCAATGATCAGTTCTCATTCCTCATATTATTGATCTATCAGTAGTATCTAACAGGTGATAACTCTTAACACACTTTCTTCACTTACCTTTTAAGACCCTAGACACAAAGATTTCTGTTTCCTACTCGAGCTACTATTTTTCAGTGTCCTTTACTAATTCTCTGTTATGTCACTGGCTTCAACATGCTGCAGTATCCCAGGCTGGGTGCTGGGGTCTCTTTTTTCTATCCATACTGAAGAGCTCAGTGCTCTCATCCAGCTCAATGTATCGTCAACACATTGATGATTCCAGGATATGCTCATATTTGAATTCTAGACCCTTACAATAAACTGCCTGCCAAACATATCTACATCAATGTCAAATAGGCATCTCAAAACACTCATGTCTAAAATTGAGCTCCTGAGCTTTCCTCTGGCACATACACACACACACACGCAAACTCAAATCTTCTTTTCTCCACTTCAGTAAATTGCCATTCTATTCTTTCATTTAGTCAAATGAAAAAAGAATTGGAATCATTCATTTTTTTAAAGAGATTTTTGTCATATGGCATGTATGCTCGCCAGAAGGACAGAGACAGAAATCGAGAAATCATCCCTGAGGGGAGATGGCCATGCTGTAATCCCTTCTCCTCCATTATCTTCTTGGGATTTTGGGTATGCATGACACATACCTGGCGTGTGTTTCAAGCCTCTGGGTCAGGGACTCGAACCACAGTTGGCCTATTATGAGTCCAGTGACATAACCACTGTACCATCTGCTGGTCCCTGGAGTCATTCTTGATTTCTTACTTTGTATATTCCAACCTGGCTGCCAAAAAGCTAGTAAGCCATATTTAAAAAATATAACCAGTCTGCTAAAATAGTAAATTTTTCTGTTGTTGTTAAACTTGGTGCATCAATCCTTTCAACTACAATTCTATTATTTCAAAAGCTACTATTCTTGCAAAAATAAAACCATTATAGTCAAAGGTCAACTCCAACCCAAACCATTTCTCAGAGACTCTGGTTTATTTTATATTATCACTTTTTCCATCAGGGTTTTGCCAATGTCACGGATCAACTTTTATGGAGAGACTGAAAACAGCACAAGGTATCTTTATTATTTCTACTTATGCCACTGCCATTAAGGCAGTCTATAAATGGCACATAGGAGATTATTTCGTTCTGACGTCCCCTGTGATATTCCGTGAACTATTGTTTTCTTTTAGTTCATCTTTACATACCATCGCTCTTTATGGAGTTTTCTGTTTTTGTTTTCAAGAAATAATAAATTAGGGCACGATAGCTTGTTATTCTTTGGATAATGAGCTAAAAATATCATATTGTCAAATTACTTAAGTTGCTTCTAACATCCAATGTCACATAGTGACTGTGATATGACCTCTATCGGTATCAAATAAAAGTTTTCTGTCAAGTGATAGTGCGCTTCTGCAGCAACAGCAGGGCAGTAAAGAAAACATACTTGAGGTACTAAGTTGTTTTTCTAGGAACTATAAGTAGCATTTCTATGTTTGAGTGTTTTTGACCAAAGAATACTGATAAGAATCTTTAATTTCAATTCTAAGAGTCTTTTTAAAACAGGTTTTTTTTTTTTTTTTTAGCTTTTTTAGACCAATGGGTTTGGTAACATCATTCTTTAATGGAAAAACTATGCAACAACACATACCCCTGGGAATTCTTCCTGTTCCTTGACAAGTGGGGCAAGTGACGCTGTCTCTTCCTGTAAATTCCACATATGGAAACTGAGAAACATCTCCATTTCTCCCGTCTTCATTATGGACTTCATTATTAACTAATCCATTTCTCAGATTTTCAGTTGACGTGATTCCATCATAAGCATCTTCTTTATTCGAATGCAAAGGCAAATGAGAAAGAGACTTTCCCATGTCTAAAGAAAAAGAAAAATCTTACAATGTACTTCAGGAAAAGCATACATTCGAGAATCCTATGGAATGCTTATCGTTAAGACTCTAGGGGATATTTATAGTAATCTAATTATTGAGTCATTGGAAAAGTCATGGCATTTTTTTCTGTGTTTTTCCATGCAAAAATGCATCATGACTTTTCCAATGAACCATCAATTTGGAACAAACTTGAAGAGAGTGTTTGAACTACTTTTTGGGTTAGAAAGTATACAATCACAATAATTTCTGTAATAAAGGAGCCGTTTACTAGAGTCTAAAAGTAGTTTTCTGACAAAATATTATGAAATAACATTTTATCATGTTTTTGATGAGACTGGGCCCCCAAACAACATTGATATTTAACAAATGTCTATAACTTCTGAGGATTCTCTGAAAAGAAACATACAGATTTCTTTTTTCTCAGACTTAAAAATTTATTTTATCTTTAAGCCAGTTGGCACTAAAAGCAAAAGTTGCTTTGGGAAAACAGTAACTAAGTTTTAGGTGTATCATTGGAAAATTTTAAGTTAATACTCTGTAGCCTTTAAATGCACGCCCCTTTGTGATAAGCCCACAATCCTTCCCATCCTCACTTCCATCCTTAGATCTCTTGATTAAATATTTAAACACTTGCAACAACAACCCTCGAAAACCCCAAACCATGCAGATTTTTCTTTAATTTGATAGCTGGCATAATTAAAACAATGAAGTTAATATTTAAAAATATTAAATGTAATTTACCAATACAAAGTAGGAAAATTTTGAACATAACATTCCAAATTTTAGAATAACAGTATCAGAATAACATGGGGGAAAATTATATATAAATTTAAAAGACAAATAAGCATATGTAATTGATACTAGTATTCATACAAAAATGAACTCTGCAGGTAGGTAACAAATTAACATTGCAGTAAGGGCAAAAAGAACTAAAAAAATCATGTGATCCAACCTGCTGATCTTCAAGCAAACTAAAAGGTGAAAGCAAAACTTAAAATATAATTCCACATCAGTTTTAAAAAGATATATTCAAACAGGTATTTCTTCTATAAATTCTCACTTATCGGAGTTAGTAAAACAGACTCTAAATTCAATTCATAGTATATGGTGAAGAAATAACTGCTTTTAAAATTGGCAAGTCATTTGTTGCAGTTATTTAAACATAGTGTAAAAAGCAGGATAAAAAATCTATACAACTGTACACAGACAAAATTGTAGAACAAGGAATAAAAATGTTCTTTTCACTATTAAATCTAAGTACTCATTTCCTACATAAATTCAAAAACATAAATGATTTATGACTTCTAAGAAAGTATTAACTTCTTTTGATTTGCCTCAATAATAGTAAACCTGATCCAAACTGACACTTGCCATGCACAGGTGGTTTGAAGGATGAATTCACATCACTGTCCCTTCATAGTGATCTTGGGGGCCTATGTGGAACATTACAATAATGGGGGACAGTGGGTCTCTGCAGCAGTGTCCCAGAGGCACCCTTTCTGGACTCTGTCAACATAGCAGCTGTATAAGGTGTAGCCAACTGGAAGGCCTTGAGGGAAACGCTCAGGACAAAGCTAAGTGGCTCTCAGTCCCGGGCTGTTTTCTAACCTAATCCAAAAGCTGCCTTCATTAATTCTGCTTTAGCAGGTGTTCGGTCAGACCCATGAACAACAGACTTTGTTAGGTGCTGGGAATCCCTGTCTTCCCTACTAGATTTTCTCCGAAGCAGTGACAAGTTTAACCACTTTTATTCTCAGAGACATCTTGGTTTAAAAAGAGTTGCTAGACCCCTTTCTCCTTCTTCCTGTGCTCAATGATTTTTATCGCAGTCTCTTAACTTACTGAAAAACACCGAAGATCTCAGATTCAGTCTGAGGGGTGGGGGAGGTACAGTATTTCATCCAATTTAAATGGGCCGTGATCTTCTGTGCAGACACTGGGGTAAATTCTGGAAAGGCTTGGGAACCAGGGGAAGAGCTCCTTTCAAAGCTGCATAAACGAAACCCAGCACACAGCCTCCACTGTAAGAGTGAAAATAAGTTCTAGGCAAACATACAAGCAAAACCAGGGGCCACCTGGCCTCTCTACGTGTAGGGGACTGGAATCCACTCAGAGCGCCAGGCTAGGGCCCAAACCAGGAGCTCCGGAGCAGAAGGCTGTCACGGGTAAAGAAAGGTGACACAACACCTCCACCAGGAGCCCTGCGCGCCGCCCCCGTCCTCCGGAAGCCCAGCTTCCCGGCGGCATCCCCTCCTCCACCACCTCCTCCTCCGGAGCGGCTCGGCTCCAGGCGCCACCGCACGGCCCAGCTCCGGAAGGGGGGCTAGGGGTTGCGCGTCCGGGATCGCTCACCCGCATGCGGGTCGCTGCGCAGTCCTGGGCTGCTCCAGCACCTACAGGCCCGAGGACAGGGTCACGGAGTCCGCAGTCCCGGTGCGGGGGGTGGAGCCGCGGGCCGGGAGCGCCGGGAGGCCGCGCAGTCTGGGCGGGGGAGGGGCAGGACGACCGCCGCAGCAGCTGAGACCCGGGCTGCCTGTGCCCGCGCCTGCGCAGAGCGTTCCTTGCCCAGAGCGCGCTTGACGCATGCGTCTGTCCTTCCGTGCTCCAAAGCCGGAAGCCAGTCTGTGGTTCTTGTGGTTTGTGAGGGTTTCGTTTCCTTCCTGTTCCCGGACTTAAAAGGAAGACTTGACCACTTTTACCTGGATGGCTTAAAGATAGTCCTCCCCCCAACCTTTTTTCAGAGGTAAAGAACGTGCCTCTGACTCAGTTCTCAGCTGAGCCGGTTCTGGTACCCACGCTGCAGGTCAGGCGGTGCTGACGCTGCGCCTACTCATCTCCTGGGAGTGGGATAAACCGGTCGGTACACTCGCCTCTGGCAGCCTAAAGATAACCCATTTTTAATTTAGAAACAGTTGCCCACTCGAAGGAAACTGCAAATGGTTTGGAACCCTGTTTTGTTTGTGTTCAAAGTTTATTTCTTTCATGAGGTGTTGGGGATACTCTTGACAAAGTCTCACCAGGCCATTCTCCCTTCAGCCTCCCAGGCAGCCCTGAGCCACCAGGTTGAGCCAACCCCAGCCTCTTGCTTGAGCAACCCTGGCTTCCCACGTGGCTCCAGTATGGCATAAGAGTGCTGACTCCCACTAACCAACCACTGTGTACGAGTGTGCCAGAAGAGACCTCAGCTCAAATCCCAGTGCCTCAACTCTTGAGTTAGGGCTTCTCAACATTTCCAACCCAGGTTAGAAAATACACAGTAACAAGGAAGGAAGTGATAGTAGTTCGTTTCTCTTTTTTGCAGGATCAGCATGTTTTGCCATGGAATATGAAGATACCTAAGAGTAAGAAACACAAGTCTAAACAATATGCAATTTAAAATTTACAGTGATTATGGTCATGTGTGAGATAATGAGCCTTCCCATACAGTGTTGGCAAAGATAAAAATGTAAGTTTTCTGTCAGCCAGGCAGTATGTGTCAAGATTGTTAAAAATGTTCATATCCTTTGGCCTTGCAAGTTCACCCTGTGGAATTTACCGGAACGTAATGAGAACTCTCAAAAGATGTGTGTACAAAGTTGGTTTAAATAAATGTCCAACAATGGGGCATTGGTCAAATCATTATTTTTCAACTCCTTTTATTTAGCACGTAGTTTCCCAAAGTGGGTGAAATAGTGGCCTCCAGTAGCATTGTTTAAAATTTCAAAACAAACAAACAAAATCACTTGATTAAGACAAATCAGAATCATAGAGGGAAAAAAATTCCTAAATGTATTCTGACAGTCTAATTGTAAAGATTTAACCCTCCTCTTTTTAGACTTACTGGATTACTTACATTATGGAATAGTTATGTAATGAGATCCCATAAAGCCAGTAAAAATCATGTTGTAAAGATGATAATAGTAAAACATTGCGTATAATCAGTATGCAATTAAAAGGATATTAGAATATTAGAATGTAAACAATAGTCACATTCAGAGCATACAGATATATGTGTATATTATATACCTACTTTGAAATAGAAAATAAACAAAATGTAAGCAGGCAAAATGTAAACTCTTTAGTTTGAGAGACTGTGTTTATTTTAGATAGTTAAATTAGCAAATATTTCTATAACTCAGTTGCTTTTTAATGAAAAGAGTGTTACTTAAAAAAAATTACTAAGTGAGTACTTAGTATTTTTTCAACCTTACCATTTAACTTAAAACATACTGGTGATACAACACAGTCCCTATCTAAATTACTGTAATTCACATAGTAATGAACCTTTCTAGGAGAAACTTTCTGTCAGAAGCAGTTCAATGGTGCAGTTAGAAACAGTCTAAAGGAGGTAGATTGCCTGAGGGTGAGCCTGGCCTCACAAAGATATGTAATACAAAGTCTGTCCCATCCTGTTAAGGATGGGACAATGTACTTAGCTTGTTTGTACCTTTTATTTCTGTAAAGTGAAGATAGTAATGGGCCAGTCCCCTGACCTAGTAGTTAAGGGAGACAGATCCCACATGGCCAGCTTGTTTGACTCCTGGCCCCACCGTCTTGAGGAACATGCCCCAGTGGGAGAGTGCTTTCTCCCTCTTCCTCTCTCCCTGTCTCTCCGTCTCTGTTGAACATATGTGCCCTCTGGCAATTGAAAATAGAGATAGTGGGGCCAGCAGGTAGTATGGCAGCTGAAGTGCTGGACTCCTACAGCTGACCAGGGTTCGAGTCCTGGAACCTGGTAGCTCGAAAATCACTGCAGGCACACGTGTGTGTGTGTGTGTGTGTGTGTCCGTCCGTGTGTCCGCAAAATCCTGAAAGGAGAATGGAGGAGAAAGGATTGGGGTGGAGCCATAACCCCCAGGAGGTGATTTCTCAGTTTCCCTCCTGCTCTTTGTCTCTCTCTCTCCCTCTCTCTGGCAAGTGCATGCACCCTATAGCAACACCCCCCTCCAAGATAAAAAAAAAAAAAGATAGTAATAATATCTAGGAGCTGACACCTGTAGGTCACTCTAAATATTGAATATTATGACAGATTTTTTTGTATAATAATGAAATATTTTAAAGACATGTTGAATGGTGCATTTGCTTCTATACTTTGAATTTTAATCATTAAAACAAATTTTGAAAGGGAAATTTTCTCAAAAAGCTTTCAGTTATTTGATAATTATTTCCTGCGTTCTTAATTCAGTGTCAGGCTATGTGTTATTTGATAAAAAGGCAGTGATTTTAACAGTACACAGTAATTTGAATAGACCATTCTTCTTCAACAATTTCTAGCTATATTGAACACTTATGTTAAAGGATTGCTCTGTGTTAAATTAAATCTTGAAACCTTAGACATGTATCTTGTTTCAGTTCGCTATCTTTAATTTTCTTTTATGGAAAACCCCCCAAATCATAATAGCAGTCAGCCATATTGCAAAACTTACTTTATTAGAAATTTCCTGTTCGAAATTACAAACAAACAAGTATTTTTAAATTATTTTGCTCTCTTAAGTGTTCAGAAGTACATAGTTTATCAGGTGTTTGTATGCAAGTCTCTCACGAAGATTGCTTTCCATCTATGTGGAACTAATTTCGCTAATATGTTCAAATTTTCTTTCCTAAATATAATATTAAGTTAATAATGTCTTAATGTTTATTTTAATCTTTTGTAGGATCTTTGTCATAATCACAGTTTCTAATGACAATAATTTTAGGGGTTTTGGTAAAGCTTACCAATGAACGAATTTCTTGTGTTAGATATTATATGAAGAGGTTTACATCATCTTATTTAATTTTTATGGAAACACTATGGATTAGGTACTATTTTTATCCCACATATATATATTTTAAACAAAAGAAATAGAGGATTCAAGATAATATGACTTGGCCATGGACATAGAGTTGGCAATTGATAGAACTGGAACTCATTTCTGATTGTAAAGCTTCCACTATTAACCACTGTGGCATGAATAGCTGGGAGCTTATCTTATCAATTACATTTAATTGAGAGGGTAGATTTTGTCTGAACAGGATGATGTATTTAAAGAAGTGGCTAGAAGAAATATTTGAAGAGATATCTGAGACGTCTATAAAATTGACTGAAGATATCAATATGTTCAAGGTGTTCTCTGAATTTTCAAAACATAAATGGAAAAAAAACCTAAACCTAGAGCATAATAACAAGAAATTTTTTTTTTAAAGAGATTTTGGGTACAATATGCTCACCAGAGAAACAGAGACATACAAAGAAAGAGAAAGTGAGACATCACCTTTTAGGCGGTATGGCTATGCCAAAAATACCTTCTCCATTCTCCTCTTGGGATTTTGGGTACGCATGCATATGTGGCCAGCCCCTGATTTTCAAGCTGCTACATAACCGCTATGCCATCTGCTGGTCACCCTAGTCTGTAATTTTATAGGATGCTTTGAGATCTGAAGGACAGGGTATTTGGCTTTACCTTAATGTATACTGGGTCTACCTTGTTCAGGTTTCCTGTTCATCCAAATGTCCAAAGGCACTTGTATTGTGACTTCTGGTAGGACGGTCCTTTCAAAACAATTAGAATTCAATAAGACTGCTGGAAAGAGCCAGTCATGTTCAGAAGGGACCAAGAACTAACTTTGTGAGGTGAAAAGGTTATCCACATGTTTAATTTTGTTAATATGTCACAACACAGGAGGAATGAGCATTCTGGCATATATATAAAAAAAAAAACTATGTTTCAGGCTGGTCCTGTAGCTTGGTGGTTAAGGGAGCTGAATCTCACATGGCTGACCATATAGATTGAGTCCTGGCCTCATGGCTTGAGAAACATGGCAGGCATGTGTGTATGCATGTCCAAAGTTCTAACAGGATGGGGGAGTGTAGGAGAAGAGTTTGCAGCGTGACCATGCCCCATTGGAGGATTCTTTCTCCCTTCTCTCTTCTGCTCCCTTTGTTTTTTCTCTGGACAGCACATGTGTGCTCTGGCAAAAAGTAAACCAAGAGCAACAACAACAAAAAACTGTTACAGCAAGGCGTCAACATGTTCACAGTCAAAATGCTGTAAGGCCTCTCCTGAGATCCCAATTACCAGTCAAGTCACTAGTTATGGCTGAGATTGATTGTGTGACTCCTGTTTCCATAAGACCACCAATCCACTTTTCTCTCACCTGTATTTCTACCTGTGTGAACTTTAAAGTACCTCGTTGTGTCTGTGTGTTTTTTTCACTCATCGCACTATTTACACAATGCTGCTCTGTGAAATAAAGGAATGACATGTTGGTTTTGAGATAAATGGTAATGTTCATACTACAGATTTGAAATTACTTTTATGAAAACTGGATTAAAATAAAGAAGATCAGTCATAAATGGGATTTGATGCTTTGACTCTGAATATATGCATGCATGGCCTAACCTGATCATAAATAATTTTGATAAAACTTTAAGTACAATATGCATTGTAAATGCAATAAAAATTGCTGTAGATTAGCTTTTAAACTATCTGTCATATTTACTATTAGTTGTTTTCTAATTTACTTTTAAGATCTAGTTGGAGAAAGACTAAAAGAGAAGGCACGTGTAAGTTCCAAGGTTTTGAACCAGACAATAGAGACTGTAACCTTTGAACCAAGAGGCAGATTTGACAGTAACTTTAAAGAGCTGATATTGAATGATAGTAGTGATATACCATTTGCCCCTTAATCTAAAGAAGCATTAGAAAATTTTAGATACTAAAAAAAAGAAGTGAAAATTGTGTCCTGCAAAATTGGTAGATTAATTTCACGCAAGTATGTCATTTTGTTTGGCTGGTCACATGTGTTGCAGCTATTAGTCCCTCTGAGTCTGACCTTGTGCAGATTGGCCAGAGTGTTTGCTAAGATGGGCCACAGGGGCTGATGCCTTCTGTAGAGGAATCCAACTGCAAATACTCTGACAGATTCTGCAGTCTTTGTTCTTCAGTTTTTCCTGGCTTGTTCTTCTAGCTACTGTGCTTCATTCCTGCTCTGCATTTTTTACTTGGGATGGGCTCATCTCCTTCCTATGTGTGTTTTGTAATGTTTTTACTTCATAATCATTTTTCCCATCTAATGTTAAGTATCTAATATTTTAACATTATCAGTGCCTTATTTTTGTTATTTTCATTATTAAGAATCGATGATATACATGGAAGTACTATTATTTCTCCCACTTGCTTGTAAATTTATTTGAATTTTTCCCTTACTAAAAGAATTCTTATGACATTTGCTGATCTGTTTTCATTGAAGTATTTTGGAGAGCTTATAGAATACTTGGCATCAATACTTTGAATCACAAATACAAAAAGAAACAACACACAGGGAACATTTGAACAGTTTGGCATTGGCTAATAAACCAATCAGAAGATACAATCTGCTCTTTGAATTGACTAATTTATGACTAATGGAAAATTACAGAGCCTCACTTCAAGCCTTGATATTCTTTTAAGGCTTTAGTTTCATAAGAGATCAGGCATGCATATGTAATAAGTAGGGCACCCAAACAAAAATAAACGTATTAAGACAATCATCTGTGAGGAGATTCTACTTGTTTTTTCTACTCCTAGTAGCAGAATTTAACTAGAATAATTACATAGAGATTATCGTTACAAATACGCCTGGGAAGATTATTTTATTAAGATTCTATAAGATTTTGTGTTATTTTAAGAAGCACAAACCACTGTGGAAGGAGAGCTGTATAAATTTAACTATATAGTCAAGAAGAAACATAATTATGTGTGAAAGTAGGTTTCTAGATTTTTTTTCAGCAAAAAATTGCAATAAAATTGATCCTTTATGTGAAAATATTATATGAAGACATATGGATTTATATATATATATATATATATATATGCATATATGTATGATTTAAAGATATATAAATATATATCCCATATAGAAGAATATATGTCTCTTTTTGCTCAGTTCTGGGTTAATTTCTTAATTCACTAGTTCTTTGTGTCTCTGAATATTTATGTTCCATGTTGTTTTTGTAAATTTTTGTAATTCCTATTCTGTATTCAAAGTTTGTTTTTAAGCATTATCTTTATTACTTGTACTTTTAAAGCGCTGATATCTGTCTTATACTTTTTATAAAACGCTTAGTAACAGTTTTATCTTCAGATATAGCTTAGTTTTCTTTTTAGAAAAACTGTAATCAATCCCCCCCCAATACCAAAGGGTTTCTTCTTTTTTTTTTTTTTTTTTTTGGAGAGGTTTTTTTCGCTATAGGGCGCGTGCGCTCGCCAGACAGACAGAGAGAGACATAGAGACAGAAAGCGAGAAATCACCCCCCAGGGGGGATGGTCACGCCGCAATCCCTTCTCCTCCATTCTCCTCTCGGGATCTTGGGCACGCACGCACACGCGCCCGGCGTGAGTTGTAAGCCACCGGGTCCGAGACGCGAACTGCGGTCGACTACGTGGGAGTCCCCCCATTACGCTAACTGCTGGTTCCCCAAAGGGTTTCTTCTTAAGTATTCAGACTCAGATGCCAAAAATTATATGGTTTATAATAATTATTTGCATACTAAATTATATAATTTTTATAGCAGAGGTGTTTTTTTTTTTCTTCTTGGCACAGATCATTCCAAATTTATACTGATGTGCTTTCCATATTTGTATCTGACAGAATCTAGATGAGAAATGACAATACTTTTAACTAAGTATATTTTCTCATGTAATAATAAAAATGAATTTAATTTAAAAAATACTTCAGGAAAATATTTTTGATCACTATGGCAAATGTATGTCTGTGAAATTGTTAACCTAAAGACATCTCAGTTATGGCAAACTCACAGACAGGGTGTTCCTCCAAACTGAAAATGTAGCTCTCTGCCTGGTTTTCCGGAGTAAAACATTTGAATTCAAAGTCTCCTGGTGTGCATTTAAGCTACATGGATGTTCTTTTATTACGTTGTTTCATCCACCTATCAGACATTTTTCACAAGTTTAACTCAGAAGGTACATGTGCATACATGTGTGTGTTCACACATGTGTTTGTATGTGCACATGCCCATGTTAAAAGCAAGGGACTTAAATTAATGTTTGTGAGGAAGTTTGAAAGCTTATCCTAGATCATATTGCCTTAAACAACATAGGTATACAATAAACAGTTGTTGAGTTAATAAATAAATCTCTAAGTGAGAAAAAATATTTTCCTATCATTTGAACGTTATGTATTATTTTCCAGCTAAATGAGTCTAAAGCCTGAAATGGAGCTAATTAATCATATAACTCTATTCATCCTGTAGTCATTATTTAGTCTTTCATTATTACTAATTACCTCCATTTGTGTTGGCTCATTTATTGTCTGTTCTCTTCTCACTAACATCAATTCTTTGGCCTCCATCAAAAATTTTATTGCATTGAGTTCTTGTAAGAACTTGAACTACCCCATAAGACTTAAGAAGCAACCTAAAAAAAAAAATGAAAGAAGCAAGACTTATTTAAATAGTAACACACACATTAATAACATTCAGAGCCTAGCCACTGTCTGTGTGGCTAAGACACTATGCTTTGCAGGCTGGGACCACATGGGAGACTAAGAATTGATTTCTGTCCAAAACTGAAGACTCAACAGCAGTAATCCCCATGACTGGGGAGCTAAGACAGGAGGATGGGGTGAGGATTATAAACAAAAATAGCCATTCAAGAGAGTGAGCACTCACTTAAGTATAACAAATAGTTTAACTACAGTGCTATATTGGTAGCTTGCACTTGTTTTCTAGAGGCAGCAAAAAGGAGCACTATCTTCCTCTCCTTACTTGGGATACCCAACATCTCAACAACGCATTTCCTCCTCTATTTGCTCCACCTCCCAGTGGAAAAGGGACTGTTTGTTACAAGAATGCTGATTCTTAAGATTACAAATTGATGTGACTGTAATTTAAATTTCTCAGTGTTCTACTGCTCTTCTCACCCATGTACTTCTGCACCACCAATCTATTCTCTGTAAAGTGTTTTATCCTCCTCTATAGTTTTCTGACTATAAATCAGCATGCTTATATGGAGTGAAGGGAAATTTTCTCTTAGAACATTTCAATTTACATTTATTTGCTCATGTACATGAATAAATTACAAATTTACATGAACAAAACCAACGAGCATTTTGGTTCAGTGGAAATGCCTCAAAAATGGCTTTCATTTATGCATAACCAAAACAGTGGCCAATTGTGCTTAACTTTGTATTTTGATTGGGGAGGAAAACAAAAAGTATCAATGTGTAAAGACCAAAAACAAAAACAACTCCTTGCACTGATCTACATTAAACAAATAATGTGTAAAAAATAAAAACCTACTTGCACTGACCTACATTAGACAAATGCAATAATCAGTAGCAATAGTGGTATAGACTAATAGTATTTATCAACCATATTAACATCAATATAAACTAAAATTGTGTCAGTGGGAAATAAAAAGTAGACACGGTTGATATTGAATAATTTTATAGGGAAATCTGAAGTAGTTATCAGTTTTAGAATTGATGTAGATCACAATAGACTCCACATTTAGAAGAAGTTGTAACTTAATTAACAAGCAATATGGCTAACCAATAAGTAGTACAATAAATCCAGTATCAGTAGCACGTAGTCTCGTAGCTTGTTTCCCTGACATGTTAGAGATCATTTATTCCTATTCAGTTGACACATGCTCTTGCTTTCTCTCTCTTTTTTGAGAGGATTTTGTTATAGGGTGCTTGCTCTTGCCAGAAAGACAGAGAAACAGAAAGCAAGAAATCACCCCCTGGGAGGGATGGATGGCCACTCCGCAATCCTTTCTCCTCCATTCTCCTCTCGGGATCTTGGGCACGTACACATACGTGCCCGGCATGAGTTCAATCCACCATGTTCGAGACTCCAGCCGTGTTCGACTACATAGGAGTCCAGCGACATAGACATTATGCCACTTGTTGGTCCCATCTTGCTTTGTCTCTTTAACACACACATTACACATGTGCATGCAGACAGAGACACAAATGCACAGTTCTTAAGATAAGGACGTACGTTCTGGAGGCAGGCAAAAGTCTGAAATGAACTGGTGCATAAAGAAACTAAAGTCTCAGGACAAGCAGTTAGCATAATGGCTATGTCGCTGGACTCCCATGTAGTCGACCACGGTTCAAGTCCCAGACCCGGTGGTTTAAACTCACGCTGGGCGGGTCTGCGTGTGTGCCCAAGATCCCGAGAGGAGAACGGAGGAGAAGGGATTGCAGCATGGCCATACCCCCTGAGGGGTGATTTCTCGCTTTCTGTCTCTCTGTCTCACTCTGTCTGTCTGGCAAGTGCACGTGCCCTATAGCAAAAACCTCTCCAAAAAAAAAAAAAAAAAAAAAAAAAAAAAGAAAAGGAAAAGAAACTAAAGTCTCAGGACCAGCAGATGGACCTGGAGGCTTGAAACTCATGCTAGGCATGTGTGTGTGTGTGTGTGTGTGTGTGTGTGCCCAAAATCCCAAAGGAGAATGGAGAAGAAGGGATTGTGGTATGGCCATTCTCCCTATGGGGTGATTTCGTGCTGTCCCTTAAAAAAAAAACAAAAAAACCAAACCAAACAAAAAAACCCTAAAGTTTAATTAGCATACTATTCTTATCAGCTAGTTAATTTATCATTTATACCCTAAACACTTTTCTGCATTATTCAAAGGCCTAAGAAGTTAAATTTCAAAGTCAATTTTTTCTTTTATATATTATCCATGTTTTATTGAGCATGGTTATTAAATGGTCTGTTTATTAAAAAATGTATTCGATGGTCAATATATTTTTGGGTCTTGTCACTGTAAGTTTACCTCAGAAGATTCTGTATTTTCACAATGACATGTTTATATCAGGATTATAGACTATAACTTGGTTATTACTGTTGTTGATTGAGGTTTATATTAGAATTCATTATTTCCTCTTAGATGCAATAGAGTTTGAAAATAAGAAACTCCAAAAAGAGTAGTTATTTTATTCTTATGCCTTCTCACAGAGGGAGAAAACAAGATGATTAAAAGGTATAGAGTTTAAGATTTTGACTTATGAATCTGAATCCAGATTGGTGTATGTATGCATGTATGCAAGTATGTATGAGTTTATGTATTCAGGTAATCTCCCTTTTCTTTGTATGGTTGAGGCTACACTTAAGGAGTGCCTGTCCTTTAGGGGGACCCTATGGTAGCTGATAGTCTTTAACACAAATTCTGCAATATTTTACTCTCTGTGTTGGTAATATGCAAATAGGATATGTGACTTTGGATTTAAATAAGACAGAATACAAAGATGGTATTTTGGACTATCAATGTAAGATCTCACTGACTAATCAATGAATGGTAAATGATCTTTGAGCCCCTTTTTATCAGTCTGCATTGACTCTATGAGGCTGACTTGTTTTAATGTCTTTGAGAATGGCCTAATTTCAGCATACTTTATATAATATGAATAATTTAGCATATTTTACTAAATAAGTATAGTCATGTTAATTACTATTTTTATCAAATACTTTGACGTTTTTCTCTTTTATCAATTTATAATTCCAATTTGAGACTTTAAGTATATATTTTTGATTACTATAATATAATTTAAATAATTTAATATGATTAATTTTATATATTTAATATACCTTTTGGCCCCCCAAAAGTTTTTATATGGCTACACAATATTCCATTACATAAACCGTTTCATAATCTCTCCAATTATCTCTTTTTATTCAGTCAAAGTAGAATCAAGGATAGAAATGAAAAATATGTAATAAATCAATAATTAGCTTGAAATTCTTAGGATGAATAAAAATGTCATCATGCATACTTTAATCCTTATGAAAATATGTATGATGATTAAACCAATTTGTGAAATAAACTGCTACCCAATAGAATTTAGTTAATTTCATAATGAGCTTGTTCTATTTTTTCCATTTTTTTTTACAATTGTCATCTGTCAAATGTTTCATCCCCTTGTACCTTGCACCCACCATCACCACCCACTTTTTACCGTTCACTATCCCCCCCCCCCCGTATAGTCACTAGCACTCACACCCATCCTCTTCATCACCACATTTTCAAGACTTTCAACTTCTGCTATAGCACTGAATGAGGATAAATGATGTGTATCTCAATGGCAAAGCTAACAGAGATGGAAAAGAAGAGAGACAATGAACTGTGGAAGAGGAAGGAGAAAGGAGTTGAAGAATTCCAGGAGGTAAGAAAATTCATGCAAGATCTAAAAGAGGAATTTCACACTTTACAAAAGAATCAGATGGAACTGTTAGAGATGAAGGCTATAATACCAGAAGTCAAAATCTCCCTTGAAAGTATTAAAATCAGACTAGATCATACAGAAAATAGAATCTCAGATGTAGAAGAGAAAATTGCTGGCCTAGAAAAATCCACCACAAAGACTGAGAAAATGGCCCCAAAATATGAGAATATAATACGAGAAATACTAGATACTATCAAATGTCCAAACATCCGGATAGTAGGCATCCCAGAAGGCGAAGAGACTCATAAGGGCATTGATAATCTATTCCATGAAATCCTGCAAGAAAACTTTCCAAACCTAGAGAGGCACTCAAAGGCTCAGTCCCAAGAAATACAAAGGACCCCAAATAGAATCAACCCAAGAAGATCTTCTCCAAGACACATTATAGCCAGATTGACCAAGACCATGGACAAAGGCAAGATACTAAGATTGGCAAGGGAAAAACGGCAATTTACCTACAAAGGGTATCCCATCAGACTAACGGCAGACCTCTCATCAGAAACAATGCGAGCAAGGAAAGAATGGGAAAATATATTCAAAGTGTTAAGGGAAAAGCAATTTCAACCGAGAATACTGTACCCAGCAAGATTATCATTCATTTGGGAAGAAAAGACACGAGAATTCTCAGATAAACAAAACTTGAAAGAATTTACCAGCACCAGACCAGATCTCCAAGTTCTCAAGGGAGTGCTATGTCAGTAAAATTAAATGCAGACACACAGAAATAAGAGTTCAAGAACTAAGAAAATGGTCAACTTAATTGTAGGGACAATGTCTGGAGTTGAATATTATATCCCAGAATTCAATCTGGAAGGTCAAACCACAACAGAAGAAAGATTAATTACATGAGACTGAACTGATGAAACAGCATTCTGTGACTTGACTAAAATATTGCTGCTTTTCTTCTAAGCTTTGTTGTCCGCTTTTAAGCATTTTTGTCCTGTCTTGAGCTGTCAATAGGTTCATGTACCTACTATTTGAACAGAATACTAACCTGCTTCTAGGCTTTAAGCTTCAAGGAAATATTCTTACCCTTTCGAAACTGCTTTTCTTGAAATTACCAGCTGAACTTGCTATTGAAAGTAGTTAGATTACTTATGATATTGTGTGATCAACAAACTGTTGGGGGAAAAAGAATTGAAGACAACTGTAGACAGCAGAGATAGTGTAATAAGAGAGTGGGAAAGGGCAGAGGGTCAGACATGTGGTTAAAAAATATATATATATATACATATATATATACACACACACACACACGTGAAACTAGAAATGGAATATTATTGATGATAACATGCATGATTAAGCCACCATGCAGTTTATTCTAGATGAGAAACCACATTTAGTATGTTGTGATGATGCTCAGGGAATGAATGTAAATTAATTTAAAAAAATGTTTCAGGAGGAAAAAAAACCCCACTAAAACTGTTCTTATGAAAATTAAAAAAAAAATGCGTATTTGATGACTGCAGTAAGCTATATAGCCCCAGCTAGGTACTACTTTATGGTGTGTTTGTTCTACTCACTGAGGTTTATGCCTAAGTCAGACTTGGGTTCATGTGTATGTATATATCAGCTGCGCTTGGCTATTGCAAATATTTAGATTAATTAAGTTCATTAGCAAATCAATTAAATGGGGGTGGGAAGGCATAGAAAGCAACCATGGATACCAGAGACAATGTGGGAGGAGGGTGGGGCATGGCAGAGGGTTAGGGATAGGGAATCAAGGATGGCCAAAAAAAAAAAAGAAAGAAAGAAAGCAAAATATACAAGACATAAGATAGGGAAAATTATTTGTTGATAACACGTATGTTGATGTGCTTGATTGAGCCAATATACAGTGTATTCTGGATGGAAAATTCATTTTGTATGCTGTAATGATGTATAGTAAATTAATGTAAAAAATAAATTTAAAGAAAAGGAAAAAAAATCTGGCTCACTTCACTCATAATTAATTCTTCTAATTGATCCATTTTGAGTCAAATGGTAGGATCTCATTGTTTCTTATGGCTGTATTCTATAGTATATATGTAAGACAGTATTTTTCAATCCAGTCATCAGTTTTTGGATGTTTAGATTGGTTACATAATTTAGCAATTGTAAACAATGTTTGAATAAACACGTATGTGCTAGTGTCTTTCCAACTGAGTGTTTTCCTATACTTTGGAGTTAATACCAAGAAGTGGAATTACTGGGTCACATAGAAGTTCTATTTGTAGGTTGTCAAGAAACCTCCATATTGTTTTCCACAGAGGCTGGACTGATTTACATTTCCCCCAACAGTATAAGAGAGTTCCCTTTTCCCCATAGCCTTGCTGACACTTGTTTTTCAGTTTTTTATTTTAAATTAGATTATTCTTTTTTTTTTTTTAATGATCCAGCTACTTGAGTTTCCTGACATTCAAGATACAATTCTTTGTTTGAGTAATAATTTGAAAATATTTTCTCACATTCTGAAGGTTGTTTTTTCACTCCAGTTATAGTTCCTTTGGCTGTGAGGAAACTTTTAACTCGTTGTAATACCACTTATCTATTTTAGGGACCATAGCTTGTGCTTTAGGATCTTATTTTAAAAATCTTTGCTTCAGTGTCTTCAAAAGTTTATCCTACATTTTCTACTATTAGGTTTTTAGCTAGAGGCTTTATATTAAAATCTTTGATGCATTTCAAGTTAATTCTCATGAATGATGAGAGATAGTGGCCCAGTTTCATTTTTAACAGATGGATATCCAGTTCCTCCAACACAATTTGCTAAAAAGACTTCCTTTTCTCCACTGAACTGTCTTTGATAAAGTGTATCTTTATCAAAGATCAGTTGACTGTATGATCTGGGGTTTATTTCTGGATTCTCTAGTCTGTTCTATTGGTCTATGTATCTATTTTTGTGCCAGTACCATGCTGGGTTTTTTTTTTTTTTTAAGAGATTTTTTTTATAGGGCATGTGCACTTGCCAGAGAGACAGAAAGTGAGAAATCACCCCCCCTGGGGGATGGCCATGCCGCCATTCTTTCTTTTCCATTCTCCTCTCAGGAATTTGAGTATGCACACACACCTACCTTGCATGAGTTAAAAAACCACTGGGTCTGGGACTCAACCACAGTTGACTATGTGGTCTTAGTCACTACACCACCTCCTGGCCCCATCATGCTGTTTTTATTATCACTACTCATAAGATACTTTAAAGTCAAGTAGTGAGATGCCCCTGTTTTATTTTTTGGTACAGTATTGCCTTGGAAATGGGAGGTGGTTTTTGATTCTAGACAAATTTTGTAATTGTTTTTTCTATTTCTGTGAAGAATGTTGCAGGTAATTGAATTGGAATAACAATGAATATTTAAATAAACTTGGGTGGGACTGACATTCTGATTATATTGATTTTTCCAATCCAAAAGCATGAAATGTCCTTCCTTTTTTTTCTTTTTTTTTTCTTTTTTTTTTTTGCATCATGCTCAATTTCTTTTTTACTTTTCTTTGTAGAGGTCTTTCACCTCCTTGATTGGATTTATTTCTAGGTAGCTAATATATACAAGGTCTACAGTATTTTTTTTTTTTTTTTTTTTGGAGAGGTTTTTGCTATAGGGCACGTGTGCTAGCCAGACAGACAGAGAGAGACAGAGAGATAGAAAGTGAGAAATCACCCCCCAGAGGGGATGGCCACGCCGCAATCCCTTCTCCTCCATTCTCCTCTCGGGATCTTGGGCATGCACTCACATGCACCCGGCATGAGTTTAAGCACTGGGTCTGGGACGCGAACCACGGTCGACTACGTGGGAGTCCAACAACATAGCCATTACGCTAACTGTTGGTCCCAGGTCTATAGTATTTTTATACATCATCAATGATCAAACTGAGACAGAGTTGAAAAAAACAAACCCATTTACAATACCTATTCAATATACTATTTATATTATATGTTATATATAAATAAAATTAATATACTTAAAATAATTTTATCATGTTGTAATAAATTGATATGGCTAATGACTATACAGATTGGATCAGCATACTAACAAAACAGACATAGCAATCTATGCAAGAGATTCCACCCCTGCTGTTATGTGAGGACACAAGCATTCAAAGTCAACCCAGGACTAAAGCACGATCTTGGGAGCATAAAGTGAGACCTTATCAGACATCAAGAATTGTCATAGCATCCTAGAGGAATGGGTACCTTATGAATAGTTAATTTCTGCAAAGAGGAGAACCTGGAGTGTAATTTATAAAATTTTATATCAGTACAATGTCTTCTAGACTTTGCTATACCCACATTGGCCCCACTTAAATTATCTAATGCATGGACCATAATCATCTATGGGACAACATTGAAGTGGTGGAAATGTCTTATCTAGTCATCTAACCAGCTACATGTAGATATAGATAGAGCATGTAAAATGTGGCTAGTGAGACAGTGGAACTGAACTTGAAGTTTTATTTCATTTTAGTTTATTTTGATTTCAGTTTAGTCACATGTGATTAGTGGTTACTCTGTTGACAGCACAGCAGCACTTACTCTTCTTTGTGGTGTTCAGTAATGAATTGGTTTATGTTTTTACATTTTGATCTTTGATAATTTTTGTTGCTGAGATCCAGTGGGTGGCAAGAAACAGAAGTCAGCTTTGACTAACTTAAGTTAGGAGGATATAGATACTGCTGAGCCCCATTTTTATAGCCTTGGTTGTTTGTATGAGGGGAAGAATATGTTTTAGTTGGTTCTCAAAACACTGCTGTGGTTTGAATGTTTGTATTCATTTAAAATTCATGTTGAAACATAACCTTCAATGCAACAATAGTAAGAGGTAGAGCCTTTCAAAGTTGGTTAGGCCATTGGGGCTCTATTCTAATGGACAGGATTAGTTAGGCCTAATAAAAGGGCCTGATGGAACAAGTGTACCCCTTCGAACCCTTCTGCCATATGAGGACACACAGTTCATCCCATCACAGCAACAAAGTACCGTCTTGGTAGCAGAGAGAGAGACCTTACCAGAAATAAACCACCAGCATCCTGAATTTGGACTTCCAAACTCTGAATGTGAAAAATACACTTCTATTCTTTATAAATTACCCACTGTGTGGTATTTTGTTATACGAGCTGGAACAGATAGCAGAAGGGAGCAGATTGAGACACCATATGAACAAATATGATATGGATTATAGCGGTCTCATCTTTTGCTTCTGAGTCAGTATACATCAGAACTGTTTCATCAGAGCAAGGCTTATTTATTTTTTAAATGTTAATGTCATAAAAGGGAAAGTTTATCTTCAATGAGTAAATTATCTTATTTTTCTTAACAGAAAATATTTTATTGTATCACAGGTAAAAATACCTACCTACCAGCAGAGAATGCTGATCAGAACAAAATTTTCTGATATACTTTTGATCATCAAACAGGTTTATGACTTAAATGTCAAAAGTAGCATATTTTGTGTATGTATTTTTAAGAATAAAAAAATTCAACAGTAATATTCACTAGCAGGTAATCTCCAAAATACAGGGTGACTTTTTTTTTTTAATCAACCTAGTAAGTTTAGATATTCACAAATAAAATTTTAAGGAATAGTTTTTCTGCAGAATCAGTTTGTATGATCATATTCAGTTCAAGTACTTATTTAAATTAGGAATTAACTTCAAGTTTCTATTTGATATTTTATAGCAAATAATATGCAACATGAGTCTAATTCTAAGCAGAAATTCTGGAGTACTGAATATAACTTAGTTTTACATGCAGATCATATAATTCCTACATTTTTATCAGAAAAAAATAGTCAAATATAGATACCATGAAGGTACAAACATCAGATGAGAGAGAATATTTGTAGAAAATATTCCAGACAAAAGGAATGCTAAGTAATTTTAGCCAGGGTCTATTCATCTCTTAATATCTTAAGGATAGGCAAGCCTCATTCTGTCACCCATATCCCTAGTACCCTTTTTAGGGAGAGAACCAGAGATGGAGGCAGGCAGTTGAAAAACCTAGTATTTAATACAAATGAGAAACTGGGAACCAGCAGTTAGCGTAATGGCTATGTCGCTGGACTCCAACGTAGTCGACCACAGTTTGCGTCCCGGACCCGGTGGCTTAAAACTCACGCCGGGCGCATGTGCGTGCGTGCCCAGGATCCCGAGAGGAGAATGGAGGAGAAGGGATTGCGGCGTGACCATCCCCCCTGGGGGGTGATTTCTCGCTTTCTGTCTCTATGTCTCTCTCTGTCTGTCTGGCGAGTGCACGCGCCCTATAGCGAAAAACCTCTCAAAAAAAAAAAAAAAAATACAAATGAGAAACTATAATATAAAGCAACTTTTGAAAGTATAGCTTCAGTCTAAGTTGAAATAAAATAGAGATTATGGGCATTTAGTTTATATTCTCATGATAACAAGGGAGTAAGAGATTTAAGGAAAAATCCGGATTGTTGTCATTCATTTATTTTATAGATGCTTATTGAAAGTCTCCTGTGTGCTCAGTGCTATTCTAGATGCTAAGAAAAATGAAAATTAATTAAAGTGATCTTTCTCTTTCTCTTTCTTTTTTTTTTTTTTAAGTTCATGATAGATCATGTGAGCACACATGACAGAATGAGAAAGAGGGAAAAGGTGGAAGAGATGAGCAGCTGCCACCAATCTGATCACACCATGATCTTTCCTTCGTCCTCCAGGGCATGGAATCCGGGGCCTTTACACGTATGCCTGGTATGCTTTTAGGCTGACTGGGCCAGCGATTTGAACTACTGTTGCTTGTGGTATTAGGCTTCTCTTGAGCAGCTTATTACTACTACACCAGAGAATTGACCCACAAAAGTGGTCCTTGTTTTCCTGGTACTTACAAGTAGGAAAGTAGGGGAGAATAATAATAATAATAAAAAACTGACATAGAATAATATACTAAAATGTAAGTAGTTAGTGTAATATAGGTGGCATAGTGTAGTATCAAGAGAAACCAGATACCACATGGTGACCATGGTTTGAATTCCTAACCAAATCATCCTGAAACATACTGGGTGTGTGTGCAAGTGCCCTACATCTTCTGGACTGGAGGACTAGAGGACCAAATGACTAGAGAGGAAGGGAATTATGGCACAACCAGACTCTGTGGAGGATGCTCTACTCTCTCTCTTCCCCCTCCCTCACTGTCACTCTCACATGTACATGTATGAGCTCTATCATAAGTCAAGAAAAAAGTTAAAAACAATGTAAATCAGGATAAGAAGTAAAAGAATAATGAAGGAGTTGATATTTGTATATCTTACTGAGAAGCTGGAGTTTAAGCAGTGATCTGACTAAAGGAAGAAAGCCAGACATGCTTATCTGGAGAAAGGACATTTGACAGAGGAATAGTAATGGCTCTGAGGTAGGAGAGTGCGAGGCACATTTCAAACTGGGACGTATGAATGAATGGAGCCTATAGAAGAATGAGCGAGGCAAAGAGTAATTAGAACCAAGGTCAGAGAGGTATCCTGGGGTTAGAGCACCACAACCTATTATTATTTGCTCAGTATAATGGGAAGCTGTGAGAGGATTAAAACTAGAGAAATAATATGATCTGATTTACGTTTTAATAGTATCACTGTCTATTGTGTGGCAAATATACTATGGAACATTGAAAGAACAGAAATAGGTTGTTTAGTTGGTAGCTTTTAAGTAGTCCAGTCAAGAAATAATATTTTGAATTAGAACTGTAGCAATGGAAATGGTGGTAAATGGACAAACTGTAGATGTATTATGAAGTTTAATCAACAGGATTTGCTGACAGTTCACATATGGAAGGTGGCAAAAAGAAAGAAATCATGGTCAATTCCACAAACATGGTTGTGTCTCTCTCTCACTTTTTTTCAACTCCCTCCTCTTTTTACTTATCTTTTCTCCTCAGTTTTCCCTCAGTCCCTCTTCTCTTTTCTTTTTTCTTTCTCATTTTTTCTCTCATAATGATCTTGCCTCCTTTCTTTAATGCACTCTTCTCTTCTCCCCTCCAGTTTCCTTCTTTCCTCCTTTGGCTTTTCTGCTTTCCTTCCTCCTTTTCTTTTTTTATGCATATTTTTTTTCTCTCTTGCTCTCTCTCATTATTTTAAAGATAATTATATCTTCTGTGTCAAAAGTGTTTACTTTAAGGAGCCAGAGTTGGAAGACCTCAAAGAAGGCTTTTAATAACTAGGGTAATGAACAGTCCTCATTATAAGTGGTTTGATTGGGGACATTGAAGTTTGAACTAATTGGACTCACTGATGGATTGGATGTAGTAAGTGGGAAGTAAGTCATAGAATATTCCAAGGATTTTTCCTCTAAAAAAATGTAAATTGTATCATCAATTGAAATGGACTGGCAGATTTGGCAAGAGTTATGAGTAGAGATAATAAAATTTCTCTTTTTTAAAACATGTTCATTTTGATGTACCTTTGTATAAGTGAAGATGGAAGATGTCTGGAGCCCAGGGAAGAGATTACATTGACCTATTTCATTGGGCTGTTATGGTATACATACCCTCAAGTGGTCCCCTAATCAGAAATCCCCTCCTCTGGAGTATGGCAGGACCTGCACCTTGCTTCTGACAAAAGGACTATGACGATGGTGATATGGTGATGGGATGCCACTCTTATGATTATGTTTGATTATATATGGTTGTCTTTACACACTTGAGAGAAATTCTGTTGGCTTTGAATAAGCAAAATCATCCTGTGAATTACCCATGGATAGGATCACATGTCAGGAAATAGCTGGTGGCCTCTAGGACCTGAAAGAAGTCTCCAGCCAATAGCCAAACTCATATAGTCATACAGCTCCATGGAAATGAATTCAGCTAAAACTATGGAAGGGGTTTTTAGAAGGAGACTTTTTTCCAGTTCAGTTACAGCTCAAGAACGTAGCTAAGAACATGGCATAGCTGACATGCAAATTGCAGCCTTTTAAGTCCTTACACAGACGAGCCAGCTTAGTCTGCTTGAATACTTGGCACACAGATGCACAGAAGCCACCAAGTTTGCAGTAATTTTTAATGTCATAATAGACAACTAATACAATTGACATCAATTGTAGATGGTATTTAGTATATAAACTAGATAAAAATCACTTGGAGTGTAATTTTCAACTGTCCAACCTGGTTATAAGTACTTCCTATTTTTAAAGTTTATTTCTTTTATGAGCAAGACAGAGGGACAAACAGATCCCCTTGACAGATCCTATCATGTGCAATATTTACACCTCATTCCTCCAGCTAACCAGGATTATACATATGCTGTGCCTGTGCCACCATGGCTGGGCCAATTAGGTCCCTTTTTAGTAATTTTTTTTAATTAAAAAAAAAAAAAAAAAAAAAAACCAAAAACCTAACTGCTGTCTCTGAAGCCTAAACACAAGTTTTCAGGAAAGAAAATATAATTTGCCAAGCTTAAATCTCATGTTTACCCATAAGCTAAATGAATGTAATTAGGAAGAATTCAGGCTGACAAGAATAAACACATTGGCAAGGCCTATATATTTGTGGGTGGGAGTAGGAAGTACAGTGATCAGAGATGAAAATTGTAGACTTGACAGACACCTTCACATTTGTCTGCTATATCTGTCCATCTGAAAATGATACTCTTTCTCTTTCATTTTCCTATTTCTTGGCTAATTCCCTCAGGGTTGGTACCAGTCAGAATATTAGAGAGCATCTTTTCCTCTACATGATATATTTTTTGAGGAAGTGAAATTCATTAAAACTCAAACAAATTAAGAAAAAAAAAAAAAGCTCGGGGCCAGCAGATGGCGTAATGGTTATGTTGCTGGACTCCCATGTAGTTGACCTTGGTTCGAATCCTGGACCCGGCAACTTAAAAACTGAGTGAGTGTACTGCTGCTGAGTGCGTGTGCATGCATACACAAGATCCTGAGAGGGGAATAGAGGAGAAGGGATTGTGGTATGGCCATCTCCCCTGGGGGGTGATTTCTTGCTTTCTGTCTCTGTCTCTCTGGTGAGTGCACACCCAGTATAGCAAAAACTTTTCAAAACAAAACAAAACACACAATAAGGTCTACACATTTGTTGAAGTACTATGGGTCATCAGAAAAGTCATGACATATTTTTTCTGTTGTTCTAGTCAAAAATGCATAATGACTTCTCTGATGACTCAGTACATATCTGTGCATATAAGCAGATGTGAAGCCAATCATGTTTATTCTTCCTTGACCCATAAACAAAATAATCAGGCTCCTTTAAAATACATTTGATCTTTCAAAATGGTAGATATTAATAAATCACAATAATATCCTGATTCTCTACAGAGGTAAAAGGAGGAATAGTAGACTTAGCAAGAAGGCTGACTGATATTACAGCGCCATCATTTAGAGAATTATTGTGACTCTGTGTCAGGTTTACTACAATGTCATTGTCTCTAGACAGATTTTGTCCACTTCTAAATTGTTTAAAGTGGAAGCAATATATTAATTCATCTTTATGTATAATATTTTTGGAAAATCAGCAACTTAAATTTTCATTTTAATATAGTAAAGACAGTATTTTCTAATTAATCTAAGCATAAAATGTTTTCAGCATTTGTTTTTAAATGGTGAGATTATGGATGCCTTTAAAAATTTTCATTTTACTCTGCCATAGTTTCAAAATTTTTGAAATGAAAAAATAAGTCTTATAATCAAAAATATAAAACAATCTCTAGCTTGAAATAATTACAAGAATAGTCATTTTTCATTGTTTTAAATTTACTATAAACTAGAAACATTAAAAGTAAGTAATTAGGCCCATCAACCATGTGAGAGTCCAGTGCCTTGACCACCATGCCACTTGCTGGCTCCTAGAAAAAAACATATATAAAATTTGGTTAGAATCATAAAAGACCCTATATCGTCCTGGCATTACTGTTCAAAAAGAATAAAATAGAAGGCATATTACTTCCTTACTTCAAAATTTATTACAAAACAATGATAACCCAAACAGCTTGGTACTGGTACAAAAATAGACACATAGATCAATGGAACAGAATAGAGAATCTAGAAATAAACCACAGATAATACAGTTAACTGATTTATGACAAAGAACATATGACAATGCAGTGAGGAAAAGAACATCTTTTCAGCAAATAATGCTGGAAGAACTAGATATCCACCTGTAAACAAATGAAACTGGACTCCTATCTCTCACCATTAACAAGGATCAACTAAAAATGCATCAAAGATTTAACTGTAAAGCCTCAAAGTATAAAAGTACTAGTTGAAAACTTAGGGGAAACTCTTGAGAACATTGGAGTAGGCAAAGATTTCTTAAATAAGACTTCTAAAACACAGGCAGTAATTCCAAAAATAGACAAGTAGCATTACATCAAGCTTCCTCACAGCAAAGGAAACAATAGGGTGAAAAGACAATACTTGGAATGGCAGAAAGTATTTACGAATTACTCCTCAGATGAGGTATTGATAACCAGGATATATAAAAAATTCAAGCATAAATAAATGAATACTCCAATTAGAAAATGGGCAAATTAATTAAATAGACAGCATCCTAAGGAAGACTTCCAAATAGCCAAAGGGTTATGAAAAAATGTTCAAAGTCTCTTGTCATAAGAGTAATGTAAATTAAAGCCACAGTGAAATACCATTTAACCCTAATTAGAATGAGTAGGATTTTAAAAAATAAGGAATGATCAGTGCTGTAAGAACCCACATACAGTTTTCATGGGAATATGAATTAGTACAACCTCTGTGGAAAACAAATAGAAGTTCTTAAAGTACCTGCAAATAGAACTACTTTAGGACCCAGTAATCCCAATCCTTAGTATTTATGCAAAGGATGGGAAAACAGTAAGATTCACACTTGTATTTATTGTAGCATTTCTCACAATTATTAAAACATGGACTCAACCTAAGTGTTCAGAAACTGATTACTGGATTGAAAATTTGTGACACATATATATCATCTAATATTCAGCCATAAGAAACAATTTGACCCCATCTTTTGATTCAAAGTAGATGAATATAGAAGACAATGTTGAGTGAAGTGAGCCAGACTTTGAGAGATATACACTGTATATCTCCACTTAATGTATAATGAATATCTTTATGGCATAAATAGAAAGATCTGAAGGTATGATAGCAGAGAGGATAAATGTAGATACCAGAGCCTATAAAGGGAATGGATTATAGTGAGTGGGGAGTAGAGGGTGGGTGTGAGGTACAAAGGGAAGAAACATTTAATAGGCAAAAATATGTAAAATTCTATTTGAAAAAAATTATATACAGTATGTTGACTTTATGTAAAATGTGAAATTAATCTGAAAATTTACAAAAAGTTAAAAAAAAGTGTATGTGGACAAAGAAGAGATAGCTAATTAGTATTAATTCTCTTCTGGAAAATTACTCAAAAGATTTAAAGCAATATAGAAAATAATTAAATTAGGGAGAAAATGTAGAAACAGAACTGCAAATGTAATGTATAGAACAAGACTTTGCAGAAATTTTCCGTATATGAGGATAGTATATTGTTTCCTCTATTTTTCTAGCTTTGCATAAGTTTTAACATTGTGTTTACAATAAACTAAACACAATAAGCATACTAGGAACATAAAAGTTAAGATTTTAAAACTATTGTAATGTTGGGCAATATTGTGGTGTGATGCTAAGGCTGCTAGATTCCATATGGGCAGTATCTCAGATTGGAAAACATGCTAGGCACATGTGCAAGTTAGCCCAATATTCTGAAAAATGAAAAAAAGGAGTGAAGGAGAAGGGATTGCATCATGACCATTCCTTATGGGAGAGGGGGTGCTTTCTCACCTTTACTCTCTCTCTCTCTTGTTCTCACTCTTCTGGCTCTGGGCAATGTATGCACCCTCTGGCAAAATTATAAAACAAAACAAAGCAAAACAACTGAATGCATAAGACTAGCACTGAAAATATCTTATAAATCAGTAATTACAGAATTCAAAAATTTTGCTAATAAAATGTTATATAGTTCTGGACAATGAATTGCACTATAGGCTATAACTTTTCATAATATGGCCCTATTTATTTTTTACATTATTATAATTTTGTAATCTGTTGTACTTTCCAATCTTCTAAGTATACTGCTTGAAAAGCAAAAAATCATTTTCGCCAGACAGACAGAGAGAGACAGAGAGATATAGAAGACCTAAAAGGGTAGACTACCCCACATACCTGGTGGTTAAAAGGGAGCCAAATCCTACATGGTCAACTGTAGTTTGAATGTCAACCCCAGCAGCTTGAGAAACTTGCCAAGGACATGTGAGTGTATGCTCCAAATTTAAACAGGTTAGAGAAATGGAAGAGATGGGACTATGGCATGACCATGTCCCATTGCAGGTATGCATGCTCCTTCTCTCTCTCTCTCTCTGTTTCTGGTGAGTGTACGCACCTTGTGGCAATTATAAAAGAAGTCCTGAAAAAGCAGTATGTTTAATATTTTAAAAGTTATGTGAAAATATTCAAATATAAGGATCATTGATTTCCTTAGTGTACCTGTTCAGTTGAAGAAGTTAAGATAAAATGTAATGAAATATTTCTTTACAGTTTTTTGAGCACCTCAGGAGTCAAAAGTAACAGCTAAGATGTGATAGTACTAAACAAAGCAAGAAACTACAGTCATTTTTTCAACCATAACTACAGAGTAATTATGCTCCCAGAAGAATACCCCAAATTCACTTTCAAGTAGAAAAAGTGTGATCAGGTTCAGCTAAGGAGTATAGGTGGTAAGTTGCTGCTCTATATTACTGGAGCCCCTTGGAAGACTGTGGTTCAAATCCTGGGTCAACCTGAAACACTCCAAGAATACCTACATACCTATAATCCTGGCTGGCTGAAAGGCTGGGGCCTGAGGGGGACAGTGACCCTGTCATGGATGACTGTTTCCTCCTCTCTCAGATGAATGAAGCAAAATAAATAATTTAAAAAGAGGGGAAAAGGGCCAGAAGATAGTGTACTGGCTAAGGTGCTGGATCTCAAATGGCCTACCATGGTTCGTGCCCCAGACCTGGTGGCTTGAAAATTACACTGGGTGTGTATGTGCTTCACATCCCAAAAGAATAGAGAAGAGATTGCAGCATAGCCATCCCCCCAGGAGTGATTTCTTGTTTTTCTTCTCTGTGTCTCTCTGTCTGATGAGTGCATGTGCCCTATGACAAAAACCTAAAAAAATTTTAAAAAAAAGGTGGTAAATGATATTTGTATTAGTATTGTTTGGTATCTAACACTGAAGGTTTTATATTCTTTAAAGTTCTATACTGTAAATGTCTTACCCTAGAAAATATCTTACAAATTGCCTAGTTTGGATATTACATCAATTTTTATTTATTTAATTTAATTTTTTACATTGAATTACTATTTATTATTATAGCATGCCAAGTGAATTTTTTCATCATAAATACCCTGTATATTGGTTCAAAGACAATACCCTATGTGTTATCAACAGATAGTTTTTAATTTTTTTCCTTAAATGCTTTGTTTCTTTTCCCTCTTGATTCCCTCCCTCTCACCCTCCCTCATTTACCACTTACCTCCCACACTGTCTCTAGTATCCACAGTTGCTCTCCGTGTCCTTATACCTTCCAATCTTTGAGTTTCTTCCATAGAGTGCAAACATTTGGTATATATTGAGTGGGCACATACAATGCTTATTTTTCATAAACTGGCTTGTTTCACTTAGCAGTAAATCTTTCATATTTGTTCACATTATAGCAAATGCTAGAGTCTCATTGTTTTATAATGGCTGAGTAGTATTCCATAGTGTATATGTGCCACACTTTTTCAATTCATTCTTCTGTTTATGTACATTTGGATTGGTTCCGTGTTTTTACCAAGTGTGAATAATGCCACAGTAAACATGGATGCGCAAGTGTTTTTCCAACTTAGTGCATTCCTATCTTTTGGGTAGATACCCAGGAGTGCAATTGCTAGATAATAATATGGTAGTTCTGTTTGTAGGTCTTTGAGTGAAGTCTCCATTTTGTTCTCCACAGAGGCTGTACTAATTTTCATTTCCGCCAACAGTGTAGGAGAGTTTCCTTTTCTCCACAAACTGGCCAGCACTTACCATTCTTTATTTGTTTAATCTTGGTCTTTCTGACTGGGGTTAGGTTGTATCTCATTGTGCCTTTGATTTGCATCTCTCTTATAATAAGAGATGTTGAACAATTTTTCAAATGCTTCTCGGCTGTTCGATGTCTTCCTTGGAGAGTGGTCTGTTCAGCTCATTTGCCCACCTTTTAATTGGGTTGATTATTTTATTTTGAGAAAGCTGCTTGTGTTCCCTATGTATTCTGTTTATCAGTTCCTTATCTGAGGCATAGTTTACAAATATATTCTCCCATTCTGAAGGTTGTTGATTCACTCTAAGTATTATTTCTTTTGCTGTGCAGAAACTTTTTAACCTAATGTAATCCCACTTGTCTATTTTGGAGATTATTGTCTGTGCTCTGGGTGTCTTATTTAAGAAGTCTTTATGTACTTTGATGTCTCCAGGAGTCATAGGTCAGTGAGACCATCTAAGGCAGTGAATTGCCTCTTTTAGAGTTTTTAATATGCCAATTTCAAGATATCAGAACAAATCTGAGATCAGTGGAATTTTATTATTTTTCCCCCTCACATTAGTATTAATATCCTAAATTGGGACCAGCAGTTGACGTAATGGCTATGTCTCTGGACTCCCATGTAGTTGACTGCAGTTCAAGTCCTGGACCTGGTGGCTTAAACTCACACTGGGTGAGTATGCGTGCATGCCCAAGTTCCCAAGAGGAGAATGGAGGAGAAAGGATTGTGGCGTGGCCATCCCCCCTGGGGGGTGATTTCTTGCTTTCTATCTCTCTGTTTCTCTCCGTCTTTCTGGTGAGTACACATGCCCTATAGCAAAAACCTCTCCAAAAAAAAAAAAAATTCTAAATCAACATAATTTACTGTATATCCTTCAAAATGTATCTTGTATACAATTAATTCATAACTTATACCTAAGTATAAACATTAACATTCTTAATAAGCCTATGGCATATTGCTCCCTAGATTTTGTGGTAGGTCACTTTCAGGTGTAAATTTTTTTTTTTTTTTTGTTTTTTTTTTGAGAGAGGTTTTCGCTATAGGGCGCGTACGCTCGCCAGAAAGACAGAGAGAGACAAAGAGATAGAAAGTGAGACATCACCCCCCAGGGGGGATGGCCACGCCGCAATCCCTTCTCCTCCATTCTCCTCCCGGGATCTTGGGCACGCACGCACACGCGCCCGGCATGAGTTTAAGCCGCCGGGTCCGGGGCTCGAACCACGGTCGACTACGTGGGAGTCCAGCGACATAGCCATTACCTGACTGCTGGTCCCTCAGGTGTAAATTTTAACAGGTCACCTGTTCTACCTGTTAGGTCCCACAATCTCGTATTTAAATATAAGTCAAAAAAGCCTAACAAAATTCTGCTATATCATATTTTAAAAAAGCATAACTCTATAGTACTCAGTTGAATATTTTAATTTATTAATATGCCTCTCGTACCTTACCTCACTGATTAAAGTAAAATTTGAATGTCCATGTACATTGGTTGTTTAACTTCACAATGCTTTTTACAAGTTTTTTAAAGTGAAAGAACCATTTGGATGTTAATACTTTTCTATTTTTCAATTTGTTTGAATGTAACACAAATACAGAGGCTTGTCTGTCTTTACTAAACCAACATTCTCCTTTATATTTTATTTCTTTTCCTCTCTTATTGCAGTTCCTTAGTGTTCTTGATCATACAAATAGACCTAAACCATATGAAGTCATAATTTCTACAGTGTCTTTTATTTGGCTCAAATGAAGAGAAATTACAATAAACAATGAATTAATGTTTATGATATTTAGAGTATTTGTCTTCAAAGAGCCAGTAAATAATACTGTCCGTTTTTTTGGCTTGGAAATAAAGGTAAATTGGAAGTACTAGACAAACCTTAGATTTAGCTTTATCAAATAAACATTATAGGTATCTTCATCAAGATTTCGAGATCAATTCATATGAGATTAATCATGTTGTAGACATTATTTACTATGAAATAGCATTTATCTTACAAAGAAGATGTAATATTTCGAAATGCATACAGAGCATATTCATTCTTTTAAAAATGCTTTAATCATTGGATAATAAGCCATAGTTTACTAACGGTTCTCTTACTGACATTTAAATTATCTCTATTCTTAATATACATAATGGTTTGATTAGAATCTTCAACATATTTCTTCTCGATCAATTATTTTGTTTATAAAGCTTGACAAATGTCTGATTATGGATTCTGATATTGTACAACTAGCCTACCTTGATTAGGTGATCCTATGTCTTCTAGCTTTATAAATAGGCTGTAAAATTGGTCATCTTTTAAATAAGTAAATAATGTAGAATAATGAACTGTAACATAAATGTTTTATGTTAACATAAACTAATGAATACTTAGGTACCTATTGATTCTTTTTTTATATTTTATTTTAACTACTAAGTCATCAGGAAAGTCATGACATATTTTTCTGTTTTTCTGTGCAAAAATGTGTCATAACTTTCCCAACTACCCAATAGTTGGTCCATATAGTGATGGTGCAAAAAAATGGCAGTTGGTATTAAAAGCTATACCTAATTTTTTACCTTGTACTTTGGTCAGGTTAGGACTAAGAGAAATTTTTTAAAAATTGAAAATGTCTTTAGCCTTTTTAAGTGCTGGAGTGTTTGGCATATGTATAAGGTCACACAGCATTTGATGACAAATGTTCAAGTATCAAGATAAATAAAATAAAATAATACAAATAATTTTAGAATAAAAAGAAACAGAAATTTTTAAGGTTTAGGAAATTGTTGTATGGAATTAGGCTGACCACTACAGAGTCTAACTATAGTGGTCCTTTGTAATGTACTATTTAAATAGCAATATGAAAATAGAATGAACATGGTAGCTTTAATTAATTAAATTTCTTAATGGTTGGCCCTGTAGTACAGTGGTTAGGTGCAGTACATTGGAAGCTGTATCTCACAGGGCCACTTACAGTTCAAATTCTAGCCCTGGTGATTTGGAAAAAAATGTGAGGAGTGGGCTCAGAATTCTGTTGAGAAGGAGGAATGGAGGAAGGATTGAGGTTGTGATTTCACCCCACTCGATGGGAGCAGGTACTTTTTTTCTCTCTCTCTGTCTCTCTGAACACATGTGCTCTCTGGTAATTATTCAAAAAATATACAACAGGACCAGCAGTTGGTGTAATGGCTATGTTGCTGGACTCCCATGTAGTCAACTGCGGTTTGAGTCCCAGACCCGGTGGCTTAAACTCACACTGGGCATGTGTGCGTGCCCAAGATCCCGAGAGGAGAATGGAGGAGAAGGGATTGCGGCGTGGCCATCCCCTCCTGGGGTGGTGATTTCTCGCCTTCTGTCTCCCTGTCTCTCTGTCTTTCTAGCCAGCGCACATGCACTATGGCAAAAACCTCTCAAAAAAAAAAAAAAAAAAAAGAAAGAAAGAAAATATATACCTAAAAAGTTTGTTTATAAATACGTAAGTAAATTTCTTATGTATTTTTCAGAATGAGCCTTATAGATATTAGCCCAGTTTTATTTTGGTTGGATTAAAGGAAAGAAGAAATAAGAATAGGCTATAGGTTAACTTTATTTTGTAGGCTAGAGATCCATGACAATTTTATTCTGTCTCAGAAAACTTCCTTCCATTATTACTTTGCCCCCCTCTCTCCTTTCTTTGGCTCTGTGTACATCTCATCCTTAATTCTGTTCTTCTTTCTTTTCCCCTTTAGTGGAGTTAATACCAAGGGGAAAAGTGGATTGTATAAGAGACATGAAAAATCATTTTAATACATCAAAGACTTTCAATGAAAATTTTAAAAATAGTGAAAGATTTGTTAATCACTCCAGCCTTGTATTATCAAGGCTTTTCTCCCCATTAATGCTGCTTGTGAAATGACAATGATCTATCTTAGGTATCCTTAGTGTTACTCTGCTATCACTCTCACTATAAGGCTCTTTATCCAATTTCACAGATGATAACTTTTAGTTTGTAAACCATTGGTTATCAATTAAAAGAAATCATCCAGAACTGACTCTTTGGCTAGTGTAATTAATCTTTATATAGTCTAATCCCTATTTGATGAAGTGATCTGCATCAAAAAATGGAGTATTTATTCCAGATCATACCCTTGGTATTCTGATAATCAATTTTTACTATCATTATAGTCATTTAGAAGGAAGAGAAAAGAATGATGTATCTCACATATAGGCTATCATTCATCAAGTTGCAAATCATACAATTTCACTAAATGAAGAATTCTGAATTCTTCACTTTCCTATGCAAGGTCAATTTTGCATATAAAATAATAGAAACAATTAAGAATAATAAAGGAATAATGACAGAAATATTAAAGATTAAGCTTTGTTTAGATTATACTATAAAACATACTTCAACTTTTTATTCACCTACACTAATGGTATGCAGTAACTATTGTATTATAGTTATCTATATCTATATAATATAACATACATATAATATATAATTAATAACATATATAATACATATAACTACAATATAATATCTAATATATTTATATAGTATATGTATTAAATATATAATACATATATTAAATCTTGTTTAAAATCTGTTTTAATATTATGTTTCTGCTCCTCAAGATTGTTTCTGAGGGCTGGCAGGTGGCATTGTGATTAAGGTGTTGGACTCCCACTTGGTTGACCATGGTTTCAATCCTGGACCTGATAGCTTGCTTTTTCACTTTCTCTCTCTTTTCCTCTGGTCAAATACAAAAAAATGATAAATAAAATTAAATAAAATTATTATTTTTTAAAAAAGATTGTTTTTGTCAGTATTTTAAGCCAATGACTCTTAACAGGGAGTGTGTTTCCCTTCCAATGCACTTTGGGCAATGTCTGGAGATATTCTTATTTGTCATGACTTAGGATGTGCTAATGACCTCTAATTAGTAGGAAAAGGTCAGAAATGCTGCTAAATATGCTATGACACATAGGACAGCTCCCTATAACAAAGAAGTATCTGGTCTTAAACATTAGCACTGCTGAGGTTGAGAAACCTTGGTTAAAACAAATATATATTGAACACTTCCTATGAGCTTGATATTGTATTTAGGAACATTTGGGGATTCAAAATAAGACAGATAATCAGTATACTCAAGGCACTTGAAATCTCAGTGATGAATTGAGTTGGAAGTCCAAATGGCATTGATGATGATGATAGCTAATTGATTAATATATCACACAAAGACAAAAAGCTGTAAATGCTCATGGAGCCCAAGTCACAATTAGTCTAAGGTTTGCTTAGTAATTACAGTTTATATTTTTTCTGAGAAAAAAAAATCAACATACAGATCCATTCATTGGATCTTCAAAGACAGAACTGTCAAATAATTGTTTCATCTGATTTTTCTTTTCTCCCCACTGTTTTTCTTAATTATATTATTGCTTGGGGAATAAATTGAAATTCTCCAACATTACAGCACTTACATATTTTTTCACTATCACAGAGTTGGTTATTCATGTAAATAAATGGTTACAAAATGCACAATGTACTCATTGAAAAGTTAGCTTTACTCTCTTCTCTTGTCAGCCTGGTCACTACTTCCTTTTCTCAAAAGCAGTATTATTTCTAATTTCTTGTGGATCCCAGTAGAGGTATCCAATTCCTTTTAAATACATATATATCACATTGTATGGAAGTATTATTTATAATTAATTTACTTAGATCCTTAATAAACATTTAGATAATTCACATTATTTGCTATTGTTTCTATGCTGAGAAAAATATACAGGTTTATACATCTGAGTGTAGCTCTAAAGGATAAGTAACTATAAGTGAAATTTCTATTTTAGTTTTTATGTGCAAGCTTTATTTTGAAAATTATTTTTCTATGTGGTGGTCAGCTTCCAAGATTATCCTCAGTGATCCTCTCTTCCTAAAATGTATGCCCCTTTGTAGTCCCTTTCCACATTAAATTGTGCAGATCTATTTCATCAACTGAGAAAATAATGGTGACTACAGAGTTTAGATTATATAAAAGCATCAAAGCTTTTCCTTACTTTCTTTTGGATCTCTTGCTCTGGGGAAATTCAGCTGCGATGTTACAAGGACTCTCTAGCAGTCCTGGGAGAAGCATTCATGGAAAGGAAATGAGGATTTCCACCAGCAGTCTGTGCCATCTGCTAGCCATGTGCATGAGCCCCTTCAGATAACTGCATCCCTGCCTACTATATTGGCTACCTCATAAGTGCCCTAGATCTGAAACTGCCCAACCAAAGCTGTTCCCAAATTTCTAACCCAGAAAAATTGTTGGAGAAAATAAACACTTGTTTTTATTTTAAGCTGCTACGTTTGGGGGTAATTTGTTATGCTGATAATGGATAACTGATAAATTCTTCAAAGAAGTTGCTCCCTCTAGTTTATACTTCCAGCAGTAGGGTGTAAGAGTGCCTCATAACCTGTATCTACCCTCTCGAATGCAGTGTGGTATCATTGTTTTTCATGCTTCTATGAAATAAGTAAATAAGAACATGTAATTGTCAGTTGATTTGCATTCTCTTATTAGTGAGTATATTTTCATATGCTTAAAATTATTTAATTTAGTGTGGCCTGTTTATATACTTTACTAATTTTTCTACTGGGTTGTTGGTTGCTTTTCCATTTATTTTTAGGAACTTCTTTATACTGAGAAAAATAACCATATGCATGTGATACAAATTGCAAATGCTTTCTCCTTTGGTTTTATGTTTTATTTTTTTAAAAATTGTAAAAAAGAATTTTGTAGTCAAATTTTTTTGACATTTTGAAATAATTTCTGAGGTTTCTTTCATATTTATAAAACATCCCATTTCTGAGACAATTTGAAAAATTCTACCAAGAGTTTTCTAGTGCTTTGGGGCTACCTTTTTGTATTTAAATATTAATTCATCTGAAATTTATTTTGTTATAAAGTGTAAGGTAAGGATCCTTCTACATTTAATTTCTTGTTCTAGCAGTTATTTGGTTAAAACAATTGAGTTGTTATGAGCCAACTTTTTCTCTAATTTTAAATATTTTTTCTCTTTTATTCTTAATTTTTTTTGGCCAACTTCTAGTCCTTCTGGTCTATTCTGATCATTGCTATCTCTGTATTATGTAAGCATACCATTTCATTTCTTAAATGACATACTAATTTTCAGAATTACTTTGACTTAATTAACACATTCATTTGATATTTATTGAGTACTTTATGTCATACATTATTCTAGTGTTCAGTTTGCTAATACTTAGGATTTTCGTATAAATATTTAAAAATAACATTGCTCTATAATTTTTCCTTTTCTTTGCTCCCTTGTAGGATTGTTAACAATGTTATACTCATTAAAAATATTTGGAAATTTTATTGTTTTTCAATACTTGGAAATATTTTATTATTGTTTTTTTGGAGAGGATTTTGTTATAGGGCATATGTACTCGCCAGAAAGACAGAGAGAGACAGAAAGACAGAAAGTGAGAAATCACTCCCCTTGGGGTGGGGGGTGGTCACGCCGCAATTCCTTCTCCTCCATTCTCTTCTCAGGATCTTGGGTATGCACATACATGCACCCAGTGTGAGTTTAAGCCACTGAGTCTGGGACTCGAGCCGTGGTTGACTACTTGGAGGTCTAGCGACATAGCCATTACACCAACTGCTGGTCCCAATACTTGGAAATATTTTTACATTGCCTTAGATCTTAAAGGTTTGGGGAGGATCAGCTGATGGCCTGGTGGTAGGTGTCTGGAGCAGTTTGAATCCTGGACCCAGTGATTTGGAAAGCACAATGAGTGCATGAGTGTGTGTGCGCTAAATCCAAATAAAGGAAAGAATGGAGGAGAAAAGATTGCAGCGTGACCATCCCCCGTGGGAAGTGTTTTCTCACTTTCCTTCTCTTTCTACCTCTCTCTGACCAGCTAACATGCTCTCTGGCAGATATAAAACAAACAAAAAACAGGTTTTTGGAACTCACCTAAATATGACTCCCAATAGGTGATATTGTTATATTTCTACATCTTTAATAACTTTTTAGCAATTGATCTATTTAGATTTTCTCTTTGGGATTCACTTGAATAACTTATATTTTCCTAGAGAATCATCCATCTTATCTAATTTCTCAACTTATTTAAATTAAATTTAGCAATGTACTTTCTTATTATTTGTTCTATTTTTATCTATATCCCTGTTACCTTCTCTGAATTAATGCTTTTGCCTGTTTTTGTTATTTTAGTTTGCCATAGGGCATGTGTGCTCACTTAAGAGAGACAGAGAGACAGAGAGAGAGAGAGGGAAGGAAAGTGATAAGTCACCTCCTTGGGGGATGTCCACACCACAGTCCCTTCAGTTCCATTCTCTTGTTATTTGGGCACACATGTCTGGTGCTTTTTTTATGTTGCTGGGTTTGGGATTCAAACTACATAGTTGACCATGTGGAATCCAGCTGCCTTAACCACAGTGTTACCAGCTGGCCCTGAAATTGACTTTTTAAAGTTTATTTTATTTTAGTTATGATAGAGAGTACATTCATGTGTATGGGGGGGATAAATCCCTCAACAAGGTCTCATCATGCTGCGATCCCCTTTCCCTAGCCTCTAGCATGTCAGGGTCTCGGGCATGCACACATGAGCTGGGCAGGCTATTGGGCTGACCTGGGGATATGAACTCACAGACAGCCATTTGGATTCAAGTATTTTAGTTCACTTTTCTAGCAACTGTACCACAGGCTAGGCCCATTGATTTAAAAAAACAATTGCTTTCTGTTTTTTTGTTGGTTTTTTTTTTTTACATTTTTTAATATCATATTGTGATCAGAAATATCTTTAAATTATTCTTGCCATTTAGAATTTATGAGAGACTTTCTTTGTGAAGGAAAAAATGTATGGTCACTCTGGGGGAATGTTTCATAGACACTTCATAGAGAGATTAGGCAGACTGTGTTTTCCAAAAGTAGTAATGGTGATATTTCTAAAAACTTGTTCCTTCTTATCAAGAGGTAGATTTTGTTTCTACTTCTTTTGAAATTGGGCTGAACTTTGTGACTGCTTTTATGATTAGAATGTGGCAGAAATGACACATGATTTCTGAAGCTAGCTTTTAAAAGGAATATGACTTGTATCTGGCAATTTCTCCAGGTGTTTGCTGTTGGGACCCAGCCATCCTGAAATGGCCACAGGGAGTTGTTCTGGCCAATAATCTCAATTTGGATGACAGCCGACAGCCATCGGCAAGCAACAATTGCCTAACATATAAGCGATCAGATCTTTAGATTAGTCCAGCTCCCCACATTTGGAGCCTTCCACCTGAGAATTTAAACATCGTGGAGCAGAGAACAGACATTCCTGTTATGCTCTGTCTGAATTACTGACTTCAGAATCTATCAAGATAAATACTTGTTTGGAGTAGTTTTTAAATATTTTCTTTTCTAAAATGTAACTTTCAGTCTTTTGCCCATTTTTCTTTTGTGTTGCTTGCCATTTTCTTATTGGTTTATGTAAACCCCATCTACATTCTATTTATGAACCATTGTACAACTATATGTAGTAATACTGTCTTGTCTTGCTGTAGCTTTTCTTTTCATTCTTTTTTTGGGGTCTTTTGATAAAATGCTTTTAGTTTTCATGTAGTCTACTTTTCTCCCTTATTTTTTCATATTAATACTTTTTAGTGTTATTAAAAATATTTCCTTTCATGATATTTACCTATATACATATTTCTCTTTCTCTCTCTCTCTAATTTTTTTTTCCTTTAGTTGTCAGAGGGCTTACGTGGTCACCAGAGAAGAAGAGAAACTGCGAGAGAAAGCGAGAGAGATTGCCTTCCTCCACTTTTCCTATCCTTCTTCCACATGTCCCATCAGTGCTTTGGACATGCATGCATATGTACAGGTGTGCTTTTCAAGTTGTCAGGGCCAGGATTCAAACTATGTATTCAGCCATGTGGTATCTGGCTCTATTAACCATTGGGCCAGGGGGCCAGCTTCAGTTTCCTTCTTTGTGTTTGTTCGATAGCTATTATTTTCATTTTTAAAAAACATGTCTATTTATTTCTTCATTGAACAAGAGAGAGAGAGAAAGAGAGAGACAGCACCCCAACAGTGTCTAGACATCATGATCCACCCTTAGCCTCAGCCAGTCCCCATATTTTGGGGATGGGTGGGGTCTCAGAACAGAAACCGGAACCTTTCCGTGTTGGTCAGCTTCAAGAGCATTGAGTTTTATTTTTGCACTACCATCCAGCACCCTATTTGCCATTCTTTGATACAGGGCCATTCAAATTTTTCTCTTTTTTATTTTTCTTAGGAATTTGTCTGTTTTATCTCACTTTTCTCAGTATCATGTTAATTGTATAAATTCTAACATCTTTTACTTACTACAGAATCTACTTCCCCCCTTTTTTGTTTCTGATATTTTTTCTCCCCCATTTTTTTCTTACTCAGTCTGATCAGGTCATTATATATATATATATATATATATATATATATTTTTTTTTTTTTTTTGAGAGGTTTTCACTATAGGGCACGTGCGTTTGCCAGAAAGAAAGAGAGAGATAGAGAGACAGAAAGCGAGAAATCAACCCCTGGGGGGATGGCCATGCCACTATCCCTTCTCCTCCATTCTCCTCTCAGGATCTTGGGCACGCATGCAAGTATGCTTGGTGTGGGTTTAAGCCACCAGTTCCGTGACTTGAACTGCAGTCGTCTACATGAGAGTCCAGCAACAGAGCCATTATGCCAACTGCTGGTCCCCATTTTACTAGCCTTTTCAAAGGATCTTTTTTGGACTATATCCATTCTTGTGTACATTTGCATTCAATTTCTGAAATTTTTGCTCTAATGTTTATTACTGCCTTCTTTTCATTTTCTTTAGGCTTTGTTTTTACTGTTTCTGTGTGATAATTTTGTCATCTACTTTCTGTATTTTTATTTTAGATTTATCTCACAAAATTTTTAATTTTATTTGACAATCTTCAGCTGTTAATTTAACCATTTAGTACATTTATACATAATGTGATTGTTGACATATTTAAAGCTGCCATTTTACAATTTGGTTTTTGTTTTTCCTGCCTATTTTGTGCTTCCCCCCTTTCCTTTGGGATTGATCATTTTTATCATTCAATTCTCCCTTTCATTAATGTGCTTTCTTACAGAGACTGCTCTAGATGCAACTTTGTCCAATTCAATGGCCCTCAAGACTGAATCTCTCTTCTTTCTACGGCCTCACCAGTGAACTACCCATTTCAAAAATTATTTTATTCATGTTTTTTCCATTCATCCTTTCCTTTCCAGTTTCTTTAGGCTTTGTACCAAATGAAGTATTAGAGACTCTCTCATAGCCTGCCTGCGCACCTCTTATTATAAACAAATTTTGTTTTGTTTTGTGTTTTAAATGATACATTTATTTGAAGAAATATATTCCATCAGCAGTGTTCAGGATGCACAGCTGGGGGCATCCTTTTCCTACAGTTCCCTGTTTCTCTGCTTGACCTGTGCTGCTTTTGGCTGTCCTTTCATCTTTCTATCATCACATCTCTATTCTCTTTGAACACTTTTTGGCAGAGAGAGGGCTGTAGTTTCTAGATGAACAATGGGCAGGCACTGATTTATTTAAACCTTTAAAAACTATAGTTCCTATGGTAGAGCATGCAGTCTTGGCCTTGGAAATGAAAAGATTTGGGGTGTGAAAGAAGTACACTTGGGGGTAATGGAACAGAAGGAGAGATGACAAAAAAAACATAGCAGATAAAAATATTTATTAACCTGTTACTGTGTACTGAAAATGAGCCAGACATTATGCTAGAAGCCTGGCATAGAGGGATCCTCTTCTCATCTGTTTTCAAGGAGGTCACAGTGTGAAAGGAGAACCAATTAATAGGGCTTGACTGAAGTGCAGAGTGATCATGGAGATGGAGTTAGGCTGGGGCCAAATTCTGGCTCTATTTTAGTGTTACTCATTAATGAACATGTAATTCAGTAAACAAAGCAGGCATGGAGGGATGAAGGCGGGCGGGTACTCATTACTGAGTTCGAGTAGGGACTTTGAGGATAAACATCATAAATGGCATAATTTGCCCTAGTATACAAAGGCTAACTGTTAAAGTCTAAAGGTACAACTCATCCTTCATTCTTGTGTAATTCAAATTTTATTGAAATTAACACAAACCTGAATAGGTTTTAGTAATGTTTATAGCCTCTTTTTTCTTTAAGACAGAACAAAAAGAGGAAGGGCCACCTCTTCTAACTATGAGGTTGGGGAAGAACTATTTTACTAATGCGTGTAATTATAATGAAACATAAATGGGTATTTCAAGAGGCTAGCTGATGGTTCAGTGGTTAATGTGACTAGATCTCACAAGTCCCAGACCCAGTTGCTTAAATAAAATGCGAGGTAGCTGTGTGCGTGCTGGAAATCCTGAAAGGAGGGAGGAATAGAGAAGGGATTGCAGCGTGACCATCACCCATGGAGGTTGCTTTCTCACTCCTCTCTCTGTATGTGTGTGTCTCTCTCCAGTGAGCACATATGCCTTTTGGCAAATTTTTAAAAAATCATGATGGGAAAATTTATTTTGCATGTTGTAATGATATGCAGTGACTGAATGTATAAACATACAATAAAATATATTTTAAAATTTTAAATAATATTTTCTTTCCTATAAAAACTGTTTATTTCAAGATTCTTTTAACTTCATAGCATTGGGACACATCACCACTGTGTAAAGAATTATTATCATGTAAAGCAGATTGTCATATAATGTTTCTTCCATATGTTCTCTTCATTTTCTTATATGTATTTCAAAGAAAATATAATATGCATATTCCAAGGAAAAAGAAGAAAAATTAGAAAAAGGTTCCAATCTTTATAGCTTCCTTCTTTGTAATGTAGAATTCAAGTTGATGTAGGTACACTATATCAGAGAGGATAATGTTGGTTGCCAGAGGCTGCAGGGGGAGCAGAATGGGGAGATGTTGATCAAAGGGTATGAAATTTCAGTTATAAGATGAATAAATTCTGAATATCTAATGTGCAGCATAGTGACTATAGTTAATAATACTGTATTGTATATTTGAAATTTGCTGAGAGAGTAGTTCTTAAGCATTATCATTAAAAAAACGGATTGTGAGATGATGGATATGCTAATTAACTTAATTGTTGTAATCATTTCACAAAATACATATATATATATATATATATATATATATATAAAATGATCACATTGTATACTTTAAATATATCCAACTTTGTCAATTATAACTTAATAAAGCTGAACAATGTTCATAATTCATGCCATATTTTAAGAGGAATAATCATCAATAGTTATTTTTGAATATTAATATATTATCATCTTTGTACATTGAGTCTTTTATTAAGATCTTAAATTTTTCAGAGGTTTCTTTAAGATTATTTCATGCACTGTTATGTATTTAAGGTGATATTAAAATAATCAATGGTTGTATATTGGGATCAATATTATCATTAGCCTTATATAGAGAGAGCCATGGAACAAAACACAGAAGGGATTGGGCAAAGCAGGGTTTACTCAGTCCTTCTGGTTCAGTTATTTACCAAGTTACTTAACTTTCATCAAATCTTAGATGTGGAGTATTCTTTCAGTCCCCTCTCAGAGACTGTGGTGTCTGATACATACATGTCCCCTTGCCGATTATATACTATACATAGATTACCTTTGAAATTTGTCCCAAGGCTTAAGTGTACTGTTTTCAACTCAGACAGACATATTAACTTGGCTCCTCCATAATCCTAATATTATCAAGCCTTAATTTGATATCTAGGCATTTCAACTACTACTTATATTCATCCATTTTTCACAAGCAATATGATGCCTATGAATGTCTAAAGTAGAAAACATGTTTGAATGGTCCTTAACATTTAGGTTGGTATTCCGAGGCTACCCCTCTAATTTGTCAGATATTATGTACTTATCTGAGTGTCTACTTTCAGCATTTTAAAGATTGTTTTTGATTATCTTTTTTGAGATATAATTTATATACAATAAAATCCACTGGTCAATGTGCAGTTTGATGTAATTTGACAATATTCATAATATAAAACTTTTCCATTACATTACACAGTTTTTTGTACTTCTTAGCAGTGAATTCTGTCTCACCACTCCTGGCTCTAGCACTACTGATCAGTTTTCTCTTATTATAAATTTATTTTATTTGGCTTTTTAATAGAAATTGACTAATATACTATGCAGTCTTCTATGTCTGACTTTTTTTATTACATGATGTTTTTGACATCCACCCATGTCTTTGTACGTGTCAGTATTTGTCTTTTTTAAAAATTGTAACATCTTGTATATATAACCAAAAATTGATTTATCTTTGTCCAAGTTAAATATTTGAGTTGTTTTCAGTTTGTAGCTATAGCTAATAGAGCTGTTATTAACGTTTGATTGTTCTCTTTATGGGTGTATGTTTTAATTTCTTTGGAGTAACTAGTGATGGGATCTTTAGGTCATATGGTAAATGTGAGTTTGTATATGAGACACTTTTTTTTTAAGAGAGATTTTTGCTATAGGGCACATGCGCTCACCAGAAAGACAGTGAGAGACAGAGAGACAGAAAGTGAGAAATCACCCCCCCCCCCCCCCGGGGGAATGGCCACGCTGCAATCCCTTCTCCTCCATTCTCCTCTCAGGATCTTGGGCATGCATGTGCACGCGCCTGGCATGAGTTTAAAAGCCACTGGATCCGGGGCTCGAACCATGGTTGGCTACATGAGAGTCAAACGACATAGCCATTACACCAACTGCTGGTCCCAATGAGACACTTTTAATACAGTGGTTGTATCATTTTATATTTACACTGTCAATGTTCAAGAGTTACATTTGCTATACATCTTCATCAATACTTGATGCTGTCAGTTTTTTTTTTTTTTTAATTAACCATTTTGGTTGCTGTATGTAATTTGTTACTTATCTTCAGTGGGATTGTTTGAGTTCTTATTGTAGATTTTAAATATTCTCTAGATCTTGTAAAACAGCCATTTTTCTGATATACAGTTTTCTATTAGTGGTTTTTTTTTTTTGTCTTTTTTTAGATCCAGTCCAGAGTACTATAATGTGGTTATATGACTTCTGTTCTAAGTTTCTTCCCTTTATAGCCTTTTCTCAGTATTTTCTTGGTTTTCATGACCTTGAGAGTTTCAAAGATTATGGATCAGGTGTTTCATAGAATGTCTTTCAGTTTCTGTTTACCTGTTTTTGTTTTTTTTTTTCCCCCCCTCGTGGTTATTCTGGGTGTATGGTTATTATGAAAGAATTCTACAGAGGTAAAGTTTCCTCCTCATTGTATCCTTGCAGAGGTACATCATACCAACATGCATTATCACTGATGTGCTTAACCTGAATCACTTTTAAAGGTGTGTCTGCCAGGTTTCTCCACTATAAAGCCATTGCTTTTCCCTTTACATGTTCTTTTCTTTGCAAGTAAACTATTTTATTATATTCATCCCACACTCAAAGGAGAGCTAAGCTCCATCTTTTGGAGTGAAGTGTATCAAACTTTTGGTGCTTGTATGATAAAATCACCACAATAGTTACTACATATTTGGGAAGGAGATAGTTTGGGGAAATGTAAGTATCCCATTTCCCTTTGAAATTTTGTCTGCTAATTTTAACGTGCATCAGTGAATTTCATCTGTAGCAATTATTGCTGTTGGATTCTAATGGTGATTTTCTATTTCTCTCACTTTTTCTATATTTAACAGAATTGTTCTGTAAGGAAGATTTGTCCTCTTCCTCCTGTTTATTTAAACCCAGAAATTGGAAATTCTCTTTCTGATAAAGGCCAGATTTTGGACTCTGAATATGGAATTTTAGAGGAAAAATATCAAGAGTACTACTACTCTACTAACTTGCTTTAAGACCTGGTTCCATACTTTTGTGATTTGGGCATCTACTGGTCTTTTATTTGTGTAATGTAAAAGAGCACTTTATGGTAAGATTTTTTTTAATGAGAGATTTGGGGTATTACATTCTAGATGAATTTTAATAAATGGAAAGTAAACTATGCTTTTGGGTGAACTTAGTGTTTAAAGATTTGACAGGTGAGAGGTACTATCTCTTACTGGCCACAAGGACTTCAAACTTGAGCCAAATTTAGAGGTAAGGTTTTACATTTTGTAGATGATAGAACAGAAGTTTCAAGAACTTAAGTAAGTTGTATAAGATCATACATACAACTGAGACAAGAATCTAGACTCTAAAACTGGTGCATTGTTTCTTCCACTTCTCTTTGCTGCCATTTACAAGAATAAATGAATATGTCAGATAACAAAAGTAGGGTGAAACTATTTCAAAAGAAATTTTGCAACTAAAATGATTTAAAACTGACTACTACATGTAATATTGGAAATAGGAAGTCCTTGTCTATTTGGTCTTTATGACCGCTCTCTGCTATGAAAGGTGGCACACAATAAAATAAGTTCACAGAAATAAAACAACTGCTCGGGCTAGCATTTATTTTGGCAATTGTCAGGAAAGATGAATTAGTCAGTATAAATTCTCCAGAGGTGGCATGATGTGTAAGACTAATAAACACTGTACCTGATGATTCCCTTGGAGAGTGAGAATAACCTCAAAGAAGAATCAGAATTAACAAGAAATGAGACCAATCTTTCACAGTGCCGTGAAGGTTAGAAAGATAAAGCTATAGTACTCCAAAAGCCATGAAATTACTTCTAAAGGCAATAATCAATTTAGTGAGAGACATTAGAAGACTACGAGTCAAAAAACAACATCAACAAGAATGGTAAGCCCTGGAGGTCACAACCATCAAAAAGTGGCTGGTAAATCCTGTTTTCCTCCTCCTGCTCCTCAGCTAAGATTGATTCATGCTGAATCCTAAGCCGAGACAACTATTTCCCAAGGAGAAACATTTTACTTACTACAAATTAACCTTTCTCTCACTTGCTTTTTACAGAAAAGGAAGGAAAAGGGAGGGAGGAAGGAAGGAGAAAAAAGCTCTACCATTGTCTATTTTCCTCTTTGGTTATTTCTTTACTTCACTCAATGATCAAAAGCCTTCAATGAGATAGATTAGTTGAGTGTTCTTGTGTTTCTCACAATAATATAATTGTGTGAACCATCACAAGTAATGATTTTCTTGATCATTTCAAAGCTCTTTTGAATATTGTGCATTACTTGTGTGCTAATAATCTGCATTGATTATTTTCTTATATTCAGTTATCAGGTGGAAACTTTAAATCTACAGTTATTTATTGAACTGGCATTTCATTGTTACCTGTGCATACTGAGATAGCAGACAGCCTCAGTATTGAAATAAAATTCTGATTTCTGGTTAAGTTGTTCCTTCATTTTATTTTTAATTTTTTTTTCTCATTGATATTTAAAATTTCACTAAGTTCTTAGCATCAGTTTCAGTGAAGTTGTAATGATGAGCTATGTCTAATGAAATGCTTCCCACCATTGCAATTCATTGTAGCCATTTTTGGACCTTAATGACTTAAGGCTCATAACATGGCTTTACTATTGCCAGCTTTTTCTAAATTCCTGCAGAAATACATACAGCAAAGCAGATTCATCGGCTGGCTTCCTTACTTCATTTTAGAATGTCATTTTCCATCTGAGATTGAACAACTCTGGACATTGTCTGGAGGAGTATGTCTAAGTAAACTATTTTCAATATTTTATAAATTTTATAAAATGAATATATATTTTCTTTGATAATCACATTATAATACTAAACCTGTTTTAATCTTCATGATACCAAAACAGAAATTTAGATGATAAAAATGACGTGCCTATGTTTTTGTTTCTTTAGTTTTACTTAGACATTTAATTTTTGTTAGATATTAAACATACCTTTTTGAAATATCATTTTTCATACTTTTCTCATCTACCTCTCCTTTATGTTTAAGTTCCATTACCCAGAGACAGTCATTTTGAACTAATTTAACTGCTTCTTCTAGTATTTTAGTTCATATTTCTAAATAACAGGTATATACTGATATTTGCTGATTTTTAGTTATGATGAATTTCTTGAAAGATGAAGGGAAGATGTTATTTCTCCTCTTTCACTGCTCCCCTTTTGATACTTATGCGCACTTTCCCTCTTACTATAATTCTAAACATGTAATTGTTGGTTGAATCAGCATTTAGTGTTTCCAGGGATTATAAATACTTACATATTATTCACAAGAAAACGTTGGAAATTTTCTATCCACATAAAATATACCTTGGTTTACCTTCTGGTGAAGAAATCATGTTGATTTTCTCTCATTGGCAAGTTTGGTTTTTCCCTTGATGAATAATCTTAAAACAGCCATGTGGGAATCCAGCACCTTAACCATGAACTACCTTCTGTCTCCAGTATTTTCAGGTTTTCAGAAATCTCCTTGAGTAGTCAGTTCCCACATCTCAGTTACTAATAGCAAAAATCTATTTCCCCTCCCCTTCAATAATTTTTATAATTCCCCATGCATAAATCTTTCTCTAATTCTTCCATTCTGGCTTTTCTGTTATCCTTTCTTATGCTATATATATATATAGATATAGATATATATCTATATCTATATAGATATAGATATAGATATATTACTTCTTTTCAGGCTTCTCTACTTTTGCATCCTTGGAGACAAATTTTGCTATCAATGTCATGTTTAAAATAGATTTGTATCAGCCAGGATAGACTAAGTAAATCTTCTGGTAATGAATAGCTCTTAAATCTCATGTGTTTAATACAGCAAAAATACATCTGACTCATACATAAGTGGGATCAGCACAATGTTCATTCATGTTTTTATGATGATGGCAATGAGATGAGTGGCACATCATTTCCATGCACATTTCATTAGAAAAAGCAAGTTACATGCAGTTACCTAACTTTAATAGGGGCAGAAAGGTATAATATAGTAATTTGTTCTAGGAAGAACAAATCATATGTTTTTGAATAGCTGTAATGATGACAGGAAGAACAAATCATATATTTTTGAATAGCTGTAATGATGACTTTTAACCATTACAGTGAGTATAGGTATCCACTACTGAACACAAAGAAGGCTATTGCAAATAGCCTACATATAAGGGTGTTGTGTGTGTGTGTTTGTGTGTGTGTGAATATACCTTTTAATATGGCCTAGGCATCACAGAGTATTGTGTAACTGCTGTAGCACCATGGCTGGCCAAATAGCATATATTTTAAAATACTCTGTGAAAATACTTGTTTCTTTTATTATTTACACTCTGATAGCTTATAGGAAATATAAGGGCCCCAATAAATATAACTCACTGTATCTAATGCCAGTTAAACATAGGAAGATATAATTTTCTTCATCTTGAAAGATCAGAAACAAACATCCTTCTGTCAGTTTACTTTTAAATTTGTTAATTATCAACATAAACAAATTATAAAATCTTTTTTAAATTTTCAAAACATGACATCTCAATTTCTGAGAAATGAAAACAAGTCTAAGACAAAACTGTAATTATTACATGCATACTTGTTTCTAAACTGCATTTATTTTTATTTTAATTATTCAAAATCTAAAATAATAATTGTTTGACATTGATCATCTTAAAAGCACTGAATATATATTTGTTTCAGAGAGTAAAATTCAGAAGCTAAGTACCAGCCAATCTCAAATCATTAGGGCCTTGGATAAGGAAATTAGGATAATGATACCCTAGGCCTCTACTCACAGAATGATATATTTTTCATTGCAAGTAACTATTATTTCAGGTCCAGTAAGCAAATAGAGACTAGCCATTCATTTCTTGCAAACCTCTGATGAGCAGCTGATGGAAACAAATGTCTCTCGTTACTCAACTAGCTTGTGTTCAAACTGGTGACTTGGAGGTGAAAGGTTATGTATTTTGTTATCAATCATCTGAGCTACCCAGTTCTCCAGAAGCAAAGCCCTGACTCAGACAAGAGAGGGGAGAATTACTTGATTGAATTAATTTAGCACATTACTTCACTCTGTTAGCAAAATACCGTATTGTACAGAACTTGGGCAGCATAAAAAGCAGCGTCCTTATATTGTAGCATATGGAGCAGTGTAAGAGAAGTTTGCCAAATACAACATTCTTCAAATTACCATGAATTGTTAGTGAGAAAATTCATTTGCAGTTTCTAGGTATTCTTGTCTGTGACTGTCAAACAGTGGCAGTATGATGGATAGTCACCCTAAGCAAACCTCCTGTGAACACAGTCTCTGACCTCTGTCGAATAATATTACAGGCCTGACTTTAACGCTCACCATTAAAATACTTGAGGAATAAGTTGTCTAACTTTTTGGCCACACAATTTATTTCTTTGCACTAATTACATAATGGAAAAATGATTGCTGGCAGAGAGATCAAGAGCTGTAGTTAGGGATCCTCTTTACTTTGTAAGGATAATTCATTTAAATCATTTCTTAAAGCAATGTAAAAAGCTGAAGACAATATTGTCTCATTATTAGTTATCACTGAAGATTCAATAATAGTTTGAAGTATACTCTTGCACGTGTCCCTGAGATGACTTGATCTCTATAAGCATTGTGACAGAATGTCTTTTCTAGAATTTTTCCAAAATGATTTCAAATGCAATTTTTTTCTAGAGGTTTTTGCTATAGGGTGCGTGTGCTCGCCAGACAGACAGAGAGAGGCAGAGAGACAGAAAGCGAGAAATCACCCCCCAGGGGGGAAGGCCACACTGCAATCCCTTCTCCTCCATTCTCTTCTTGGGATCTTGGGCACGCACGCACACGCGCCCGGCGTGAGTTTTAAGCCACCGGGTCCGGGAAGCGAACCACGGTCGACTAAATGGGAGTCCAGCGACAAAGCCATTATGCTAACTGCTGGTCCCTCAAATGTAATTTTATGCCTAATTGATCAAATGGTTCCTTTGCACCTTATTTTGTTTTAAAATATAGAAATGAACAAAACCTGTAAGTTATCTAGCATTTAGTAGCTTATGTTCTAGTGTGACAACAAAATATAAATGGACAAACAATAATAATGATAATAATGATCATTTTAATAAGTGCTATAAGATAAAAGCTAAGACAAGATTAATGAAATGGCAATCATAGTTTTCTGCTTTAGTAGGTCATTCCTAAAAGGCCTCATCAGGATACAACATGTGAACAGAGATGTGAATAAAAGAAAAATAAAGCAAGTCTTGAGAATATTTCAGGGAAAATCATTCCTGACAGAAAGGACAGTAAAGTAAATGACTATTGTAGGGAATTTGCTCTGGGTGTTTAAAAAACAGTAAGGAAATCAGTGTGACTAGGCAAAAATGAACAAGTGGAACAGAGGTAGAACATGAGGTAAGAGTTAGCCTTGGGCCAGATCATTTGGACCTCCACTCTCCAAGTGGTTCTGAGGTGTTTTGCCTAATCAGCTGGGTGAATGGTGAGACCATTAACTTAGACAGAAAAACACATAAAAGATACAGATTTGGCCGTGAGAGGGATCAGTACTCTTATTTTTTTTTTTTTGGAGAGGTTTTCACTATAGGGCACGTGTGCTCGCCAGACAGACAGAGACAGACAGAGAGACAGAAAGCGAGAAATCACCCCCCAGGGGGGATGGTCACGCCACAATCCCTTCTCCTCCATTCTCCTCTCAGGATCCTGAGAGAAAGGAGTAAATATCTCTTCATTCTCACAATTATTATTCAAGTTGGTTCTGTGCATTACATATAAGAATAAGCTAAGAATTAGAACTCAAAATGAATTTAATTTCTTAAATATTAAATAAGGATGATATAATACAAACTGTTCTTAATTAACTTAATTTAGTTTGACAAGAGAGGAACAGAGCGAGAGCGAGAGAAAGTGAGAAAGCAAGCTCCTATGTCCAGGACTCAAACCATGGTTGGCCATATGGGAGTCCAGAGTCCTTAACCACAGTGCCACCTGCTGCCCCTGCCATTGGTATTTTTAAAGCCCTGGGTCCAAATGAAAATATGAAGACTTCCTGGAAATGGAGGCTATTTTTTTCTACCTGACATAGAGAGAGAATATCTTAGTCTGCTAGATTAATAAAAAAGAATAAGAATAAGAATGTAGAAAATTACTCTAGGATCAGCTTTGATACTTATTGGGTCATTCTTACACTCCTGACCATAGCTATCCCTCTTTACTAATTGCTGGTTAGTATCAGGTGATCAGAATGTGTCACTCAAATACTGTGCTAAGATCTTTAAAGAAATCATTGCACTTTATCCCAATAATAAAATAATGAGGTTTATATTAGGTCATTGGAAAAGTCATGATGCATTTTTTCATAGAAAAATATGTCATAACTTTTCCAACAACCCAATATATATCTTTTCTTAACTGATGAGAAAACTAGTGTTCAAGATCACATAGTTGCTAAGCGATTTGGCTAATGGACGTAGTGTGACTCCATAATCTATGCACTTAACCACATCCTTTATGTGCCTCCCCTTGTGACCAGCTTGCCTGGGTTGGTGACTCTAGGTTCCCACTTCTGATCAGTGATTGGTGTTCTTTGTACCTCCATGGTTTTCTCATTCTTTGTAATCCAACTCCTCTTGTCCTCCATGCAGGTTATATCAATTCACTTCCTTTCTTTTGGGGAACAGGCCTTCATTCCTACAATATTGTGTAATACACATAATCTTTTACAAACTTTGTATTTTCACTAAAGACTAAAATATCTAAGGAATTTAAACATGAATTAAGTTAGTGCACAGAAAGGAATCAGAAAAAAATCTGTGTAAACCTAAAAGAAGGAGACATTACAAGAGGAAAGAAGGAAGGAACTTTTGAGTAGGAGAGAAAGGAGTAAATATCTCTTCATTCTCACAATTATTATTCAAGTTGGTTCTGTGCATTACATATAAGAATAAGCTAAGAATTAGAACTCAAAATGAATTTAATTTCTTAAATATTAAATAAGGATGATATAATACAAACTGTTCTTAATTATAGTAAAATATTTTATGGTAGAAATTTTGGTTGATTTTGGGGCCAGCAGGTGGCATGGTGGTTAAGGCGCTGGACACTCCCACATGGCCAACCATGGTTCGAGTCCCAGACCTGATGGCTTCCTTTTCTCTTCTCTCTCTCTCTCTCTCTCTCTCTCTCTCTCTCTCTCTGTCTCTTTCTGGTCAAATTAAAATAAATGAATGAATAAATAAAATTAAATAAAATAATTAAAAATTTTAAATAAAAAATTTTGGTTGATTTGTCTTTGTTATTTTGTACTTAGTTCCTGGTGAATGGTTATAATTAATACACAATACACATTTTACAATGCATTCCTTTGCCATGGTCCAAATTATTTGTGGGATATGGTTTAGTTTTTCTCTTTGTTATCCTTGACCCAATATTATCATCAAGTATGTTTCTATTACATTTTAAAATCAAGGTATACAGAACACAGAAAATCCCTTTTCTCTTTGAAAAACTAAATCAAGATAAAATAAATTAGGCTAATTAAAAAAAACTCTGAAAACATTAATCTTTCCTATAGAAAACCCTAATTAAATTTTACTGTAAAAGAAAGTATTTTATAGAATGTAAGAGAGCACAACAAAAAATACTGGTACAAAAATTTGCTTTTACTCTGTCATTATATTCTTCAGATTTAGTAATATTTCTAGAAGCAATTGACATCCTTGCAGAACAGGTTCAGGCTGAATCAACTAGAATAAGATTATGGAAGAATATCCCTAAACATCAGGCAGTAACAGCATCTTTAGTTCTTGAAAAATTTGCATTTATTTTTATTTGGGAGGTAGCATTTTTTTGGGCTTGTTTCTCTAGGCATAGTCTTCCTTATCAAGAAAGTCGTGTATACTGTACTATTTCTTAGAGCTGCAATAACTAACTACCACTAACTAGATGGCTTATAACAACACAATGTTACTGTCTCAATTTCTAGAGGCCAGAAGTCTGAAGTCAGGCTGTTATCAAAACTTCAGTCCCTCTGAAGGCCGTGGGGAAGGAACAGTGCAGGTCATACCTTTCTCTTGGGGTTCTCTCTTGTAGCCTCAGGTATTCCTGGACTGGTAGATGAATCATTCCAAATCTCTGTCTTCATATGACATTCTCCCTGTATGTCTTTATAAAATTTTTCTTCAGTTTGTGTCTGTCTCTGTGCCCAAATGTCCCTTTTTAAAACTATATGAAAACCTACCCTAATGACCTAATTTTTAGCTTGATTATTTTTATAAAGATTCTATTTCCAAATAAGGTCACATCCTGAGATACTGGAAGTTAGGATGTCAACATACCATTTTGGGTTACCCTATTTAATCTGTAATATATAACTATATAAAAAATCATAGACCCTTTTATGAATGGTTGAATATGTTTGTAAATCACAATTTAAAAAGTTTCTGTGAGATATTGAATTCAGATTAGGCAATTGAAATCAATGCCTTCATGTTTACTGTATCTTTCAAACTAACTACATTGCCATTTAACTTATTTTTATAATAGTTAAATTTGCTATAGATTCCTATACATTATTGACCTGTGAATCATTTTTTATTCTTTTTATATGAATCAAGATGATTGGACATAGATAAACCCAAAAAGAGACTAATGGTATTATCATAACAATAATCTATGAGCAATATGTAATAAATATTTATCAAAAAACTATTATTGGAATGACAGTATATATTTATGATCAGTATGGTATTAATTTATATTTAATTGCATGTTAAACACATGTGGTTAGGGTTGTTCACTTGTGATTTTAGCTACAGGCATAGGAATTTTTTGTTGTTGTTGTTGTTTTTTAGGTTTTTGCTATTGGGTACATGAGCTCTCCAGAAAGACAGAGACAGAGAGACGGAAAGTGAGAAATCACCCCCACAGAGGGATGGCCATGCTGCAATCCCTTCTCCATTCTCCTCTCAGGATCTTGGGCATGCATGCATACGCACCCAGCATGAATTTAAGCTACCAGGTCCGGACTTGAACTGTGGTCAACTACATGGGAGTCCAGTGATGCAGCCATTATGCCATCTGCTGGTCCCCAGGCATAGGAGTTTTAAAGGTAATTTTCTAGACATTAAGTTTTATATTTTTATGTGTGGATAGGGCTATTGAAAGATTATTAAAGTTTATAAATATAAAAACAATTAGAAATTTTAGGAATTATTATGTTCATATTTCATCTGTGAAGCAAAAGTCTTTCTTTCTTTCATTTTTAGTTTGCTATAGAGTGAATATGCTTCCTGAAAAGAGAGAGAGAGGGGAGATAGAGAGAAAATGAGAAATCACCACCTAGGGGAGATGACCATGTTGAAATGCCTTCTCTTCTATTTTGTGCACGCGCGCGCGCACACACACACACACACACACACACATATATAAATACATATATATATGTGTGTATATATATGTATATATATGTATATATATGTGTATATATATACATGCAGTGTATTTTCCAAGCCACCAGGTCTAGATCGCAAACCATTTATTCAGCCATGTAGAATCCAGCTGCCTTAACCTCCATGCCACTTGCTGGCCCCCAAAATTTATTCTTAGTGCATTTTGCCTTGATTAGGGATGTCCACATCTAAAAAATACCCAACCACTCTGAGTATGTGTTTAAAAATACTACTGTTGCTGCTGCTGCTGTTACAGCTAAATGGCTACTACTAGCTAACACTTACTGATATATAGTAGTTACTATTTTTCACAATGTGAAAATAGGTACTTTTACTATTTACATAATACAGATGAGGAAATGAAGGCACAGAGGAGTTAGTGACTTGCCTAAGGTCACATGGCAAATTCTCAGATCTGGGAATAGAAACCAGATGGTTTGACTTCAGAGGCCATCACGTTGTTATTATTAAGAAAAAGTATTGCACATTGTCCATCTGAAACTATAATTCATCTTGTTTGTTGCCTTTCTCCCCAGTAACAATCATTTTAAGTCTATATGGTTTATCTTAACAAGAGAAAGAGAAATGGAAGCCTTATTTTAAAATACTTATAATTTTTATTTTTGATCAATGATTATTTTTTAGATTTTAGACATGAAATAGAAATTAAGGCATATATTTTATAGCTCTGTCATGTTTTTAGAATATACTATTCAATGACCAGATGAAGATCCCTGACCATACAGTGCTCATATTCTAGTGTGAGGAAGCACCCAATAAATATGGACACAATAAACAAGTGACCCATGCTGAATTGGCCCCAAAGAGTAGCAGTTAAGCATAGAGAGAGCCTCATTCCACATGGCTGATATGGTGGATCAAATCTCATTCCAGTGGTCTAAATAAAAGCCTTGTAGGGTGTGTGTGTATGTAGGGTGTGTGTGTATGTGCTTAGGGTCCTGATGAAATGGAGAAATGGAGGAAAAAGAGGATTGTGGCATGACCAGACCCAATGGGGGGTTGGGGGGGAATCCCCTGTAGTGTGTGTAAATAAAGTTGATCAATAATCTTGAAAAAGCACAAGTAGATCCCTAAAAGGGATCAGGGGCAAGAATACAGAGTATGTAACAAGTAGGGAGACAAGGATGGGCCTCATTAAAAAAATAGTGAGACTTGAGTGAAGACCTGAAGGAGATGCAGGAGTTAGCCAAGTGTCTGTCTTGGGAGAGAGGGTTTCAGAGCCTGAGAAGAGGTAAAGTGAAGACGCTAGTATGATAATATTGGAGAAATAGCAGGCTGGTTTGTGGGACTAGACAGAGTGAGGGAAGGGAAGAAGAGGGTAAATGAGCAGGGGATGTGCTGGTAGTTGGGGAGGTGCATGTTAGGTAGAAAGTGTTGGGCTCTTGGTAAGAAAGGGTTTTGATCTTTATTAAAATACATCGACATGGGGGAAAGAGTACCTCTAAGGATAGATATAAAATATCAAAATAAGCTACTCAAAACTCCATGAATAAGAAATCTTTGCCCAGCCAAGGTAGTGCTACTGGATGCTGCTTCTTGGCAGGGTGAGGCCACAGGGAAGACCCACAGTTAAATTCTCAGGCTGTCTTAAAAATGCCAAGTGCAGTGATATACACCTGTGGTCTCAGCTATTCAGGAGGCTTAGGCAGAAGGATCATAGTGAGACCCTGTCAAAAACACTACACACACACACACACACATAAAAAAAGAAAAAGAAAGAAAGAAAGAAAGAAAGAAAGAAAGAAAGAAAGAAAGAAAGAAAGAAAGAAATCTTAGCTATTAAAGACTAGGTTGACAAAAGCAAATTTCAATTTAGTTTGAACACATTATGAACAAGTAACATAAGGATAAAAAGTAGGCACTTCATGCTACTTCTACAATTCTTGTTATTTTTATTTCTGTAGAGATTATCACACTGCAGATTGTGGTACATATTATATAATTTCATTATGTGATTCAATTTTAAAAAGATCTCATGAGTAAAACATACCTATTGAGATGGGACAATTGCATGCATGTTATATTTTGATTTGTACTGTGACTTTGCATATTTATTATACATATTTGAGGAATACATTTACTACATCTGAAAGCATTTAATTTTGTTGTAGGAACATCAGTGGGTTTCTATATTTAATATTTTCTGTGCTTTGATGCAAAAATGCATGCTCTTAAGAAAGCATTGCACATGATGAATAAACAAGTAGCCTCATGCTTCTCCACATCACCTTTTCTTTCTATTTCTGTAGGACAGAAGGTATACATGAAACCTGGAGTCCTTCATAAAATTGAAAGAAAAGGCAGAAAGTACTATGTTTTGATGTGGGAATGCTATAATGTAAAGCTTTATATATTAAAAAATACATTTATATGGCAAATCGATACAGGGTTTAGTTAATGTTGTGTGTTTGATATTAATGTTTTCTTCCATTTGTTCCTTAATGTAGCTATTAGAATTTTTATCATATTCTACCTTAGAGCTAATGTGAAATGAGATTAAGTTAAAATTCTAAGATTTCTTCCCATACAAAGATCTCATTAATCCATGACAACTTTCCATATATGAACGCACAAGCCTTTTAAACTTTGGACTTGTGTCTAAATAGAAATAGATGAATAATTCAGACTAAATTCTATTAATTTAAGAATTACTCTACTGTCAGCTATGTGGTGCAGCAGTAATGTACTGCCTTAGATAATTCAAAGCCTAGTTGGCAACACTTCAAATTCCTGGTCTGGCCTAGTCAGCCTGAAACATGATGGGCACATCTGTAGTGCCCAAGACCTAATGGGCTGAAGACTGGAGGAAGGAGATCTCGGCATGAATAGACCCTGAGTGGAGAGTGTTCATCTTCCTCCCTTTTTCTCTCTTATGCAATGCACATACTCTATTATGAATAGACATAAAAAAGTTAAGAAAACAGAAAAATTATCCTAATACAATAATTTGAGATGATAAAGTGCCTAAAATATTTTTTTGTTTTAGTGTCCTTTAGTCAAAAATAATCTGAGGGAAAATAAAGTTTAGAACCATCAGAAGTAGTTTGCAAATGCAAATTCAAATTCAATAGTCTTAATTTTCTGATGTTTTGAATGAATCTAGGTATCTGCAGAACATTTTTGTGTCAGAGTTATAAAATAAATGCTATGTAGTACTTCATGAATAATGTCTAATTTAGAATTAGTGCAGAACTTGACTCATAGTTTAATAAATAAATATATTCTATAAGTCGTATAAAAGTTATTGTTGAACTGCCGAAACTTGTTAATAATAGTTACTTGATCTAAAGACACATGTTTAATGTATAGGATTGACTGTTCTCAAGAAGGCTTCTAAATAATACATGTACTAGTAAATGTTAGTGATGAAATGCATTCTCACTCAAGTTTGTTTTACTCATTTTTTAATGTAACAGAATCCTCTGTAATTAAGATGAGAAAAATTACAGCCTTTATAAGATCTCAATTTGTGTATTTGCCTAATCCAATTAATTCTAATGTTTTATAGGATTAATCAGAAGTTTCTTAGTACATCTTATTATGTATTATATAAAGAGAGCTGGATTTAATATTTAATTCTGGTTATTAAAATTATAGTTAATCTTTTTTATTATTATTATTTATAATCCTGCTACCGAACCTTTAAAAAGTAAATGAACTTAATTTCAAGAACTGCACACCTGAAAACTGGCCCCTGAAATACACAGGAAACAGTCCTGCACAGATTTGCACTGTATTCGGGCAGGGATATTTCAAGTTGATGATTTCCCTCACCTTGCAATCCCCTGAAGGAACAGAATAACACTAAGTACTACTTGGCATCAATTTGTACATACTTCCTAACAATGTCCTGAAGATATAGAAGCAATAGCAGGTTTACAGATAGTGCCTAGATAATGATCAGCCAGCTCACATTGTTGTGCTTCCTAGGAAACATCAGGGAAAAAAAACAGGCTCCGTTTTCTGGACTTGTGATTTTTTTTTTTTCCTTAAAAGAATGATAATTTCTGTTTAAAGGAGGAGATATTGTGAGGGGCTTGAAGAGGTTTTACCTTCATAAGACTTTAAATCTTCAACCTGGGGGGAAGATTGAATTTATATTGCAAGTGAAGCTAAGGATCCAAACTACTAGGCCTGCCACAGGGGCTTTATACATCCCTTCAGAGATGACAGTCTTCATTAGCCAAAGAATTCTATAGAATTTTCTTTGACCTTTTTCATGTTTGCATACAAATAAAATGTCTTTTTTGTAGGAACTCTGAAGATTCTTTGTGCTCATTTCTAACACATACAGCAAGGATAGACAACTCCAAAATATAGCTGTTCTAATATCAGTTAATACATAGTTATGTATGCGAAATTATTTAATATATGTGGTATGTACTGATTTTATTCTCCATTTATCACTTAGGAAGGAGTGATAATCTTCAACCAGTGTGACTTAAAAGGTTTTTGTAATTTGTTCTGGCAAGTTTCTTTTAAGTTTCACATTATTCTTTATTTTTTTTGGGGGGGGAGGTTTTCGCTACAGGGTACGTGCACTTGCCAGAAAGACAGAGAGAGACAGAAAGCGAGAAATCATCCCCCCAGGGGGGATGGCCATGCCACAATCCCTTCTCCTCTATTCTCCTTTTAGGATCTTGGGCATGCATGCACATGCACCCGGTGTGAGTTTAAGCCACCAGGTGCAGGACTCGAACCGCGGTGGACTACATGGGAGTCCAGCGACATAGCCATTACGCTAACTGCTGGCCCCCGTGTTTCACATTACTCTTGACCCAGGTATTCTGAGTCTTTGCTCTGACTAGTAGGCCTTGCTATGAGAATGCAGCTTCAGGGACCAGCAGTTAGCGTAATGGCTATGTCGCTGGACTCCCACATAGTCAACTGTGGTTCGAGTCCCGGACCCGGTGGCTTAAAATCATGCCGGGCGCGTGTGCGTGCGTGCCCAAGATCCCAAGAGAAGAATGGAGGAGAAGGGATTGCGGCGTGGCCATCCCCCCTGGGGGGTGATTTCTCGCTTTCTATCTCTCTGTCTCTCTCTGTCTGTCTGGTGAGCGCATGAGCCCTATAGCAAAAAACATCTCCAAAAAAAAAAAAAAAAAAAAGAATGCAGCTTCATGCTTCAACATCCTTGCTGTCAGGTCCTTATCTTTGCTTACAGAGATTTCAATGTCAATTTTATTTTTCTCTCTGATGACTTTATTCATGAATCTGTAATGTCACTCAAAATAGAAAAGAACATGAAAAGTTTACAGATTAATATTTATCAACCAAATACATATGAGAATTATCTATTTTTCATGTAACTAACAAGAATGCCTAAAATGTACAAATGAAAATATAAGTAGTCTTCCATTTGTGAAACTTCAAGGTAGTACAGAAATGCTTAATACAATTTGCCAGAAAGGTTTATTACACTGTTAAATAAGTACAGTTCAAAAGATATCAATTGTTTGGCTAGCCCCATGGTGCAAAAGTTAAATGCTATGCAGAGGAAACTGGATCCCACATGGCCAACTGGGGTTTGAATCCCTGCCCCAGTGGCAGCATGCCAGGTGCATGTACTTCTAAGTTCAGGATCAATGTCAATTTTTAAAAAATAAACTTTACACTGTGGCATACATTTTTAGATTTGTAAAAAAAAAAAAAAAAAAGAAAGAAAGAAAAGAAAGAAAGTACATAGATCTCAGATGGCCTTTATACATTTTTCCTTAATGTTTACATTTTACATAATCATGGAAAATTTATCAAAAGTGAAAATTAGTAGTCCAGATGCTGATGTGATGATAACATAATGCTCTACAGTGCTGAACCCATGCAGGAAGTTTGAAGTTCCAGTCACATTGTGCATGGCTGGTGTGAGGAGCACCAGTGATTCAGGTCAGCTGAGGCTGGGGATGGATGGATTACAATGTAAAGACTGTTGTGGTGTCTGTTTTCTCTCTTTTTGTCTCTCTCTCATGGAAGAAATAAATAAGTACATTTTTTTAGAAGTTAGTGAACCAAGAGTTGATATTTTTCTAAAAAAAAAAATAGCATTGATATTTTACGGTGAGCAGAAGTTCAGCCTTGATTCAGATGTCTCATTTTCTTTCCACAGAGGTCCTTTTCTGTTTAAGAATCAACTCTCTATGCCAAATATTGCAGTGCATGTAATCAATGTTAGTTTGTCATCACTGGAATTTCATCTATCCATTACCTTCATCCTTTGGACTCTAATTGAGCTTGCTGGACAATTCTGAGAATGTTTTTATATGTTCCTGCTGCTTTAGTCAATAGCATACTAATTTGTTTTTTTTTTTTTTTTTTTTTTTTTTTTTTTTTTTTTTTAAATTTTGCCAGAGGACAGATGTGCTTACTGGAGTGAGGGGAGAGAGAGACAGAGAAATTACTCTCATGGGGAAAGGTCACTCCACAATCTTTCTACATTTCTCCCTCCTTTCAGAATTTTTGAGCATGCGCACTCCCAAAATATTTCTCAAGCTGTGGAATCTAGGATTTGAACTCCATAGTCTGCCATGTGGGATCCAGTTGCCTCAACTGTCTTTCTATAGGCTGGCCTAATAGCACATTAACTTGAACTTTCTGAGCTTAGTGGTTGCAGTGTTCAGTTTGTCAAATGAGTGTTCTTGGAGCGATCCATGGAAGTCATTGGATATAATGGTAGGGGAGAGAATAATGACCATAAAACTATAGAAAATGTTGTTTGTTTGGATTATTTTTTGGAGATGGACTCTTTTTAATGCCTGAACTACCAACTGTTAATTTATCTCCATTATTGTAGTGACAATAGCATGACTGAGGCTATTTCAAATGCTCATAAAGCAGTAAGAGCTGAGGCATCAATTTATACTACATATACTCTAGCCTTAAGAACTGAATGACTCAGGTTTAGTTTTCCTAATTGTACACACACATACATATATGTTTAGTGCTATAAATTTTCTTCTGAGTACTGCCTGAGCTGTTTACTATTGATTTTGATGTGTTTATTTTCATTTTTGGAGTTGCATTTGGATTTATCTATATATTTTAATGCAGCTTTCTGCATAGCTTTTTAGTCATTGTTCTAATTATTATAATATGTACACACAGATATATGTATGTGTATGCTTTATCTATACATTTATATCAATAATATGTTATATTTATCACCTTAAACTAGTGTCATAATTTTAGCAGTTTGAGTGAAATGTAGAAAATTACTTCCCTTTATATGCCTTCATCCTGGCCATTTATACTTTTTAAAATAGTTTCTTTCTTTCTTCCATGAGTGATTAGGAGATAGGGAAAGTGAGACTGGGGGACAAACTCAATAGCATCCTCATATTATGATCACTTCCCAGATTCAGCCAGCCCCAGATCATGGACATGCCCATGCCCACCATGTTCAGAGAAGTCTTGGATACAAACCCAAAACCTTCCCATATGGGTTGGCCTCACAGAACATTGTATTACTGCTGTCCATTGTCTGGCCCCTCCTGTATAATTTTCTTAACTGTTTCTTCTTCATATATTAAAAATCACTATAATATTAGAATTTTTGCTTCAACATCAACCATAATATTTAAAATTCAAGAGAAGCAGAAAGTTTATTTTTTCATCAGTAATTATGCTTGCTCTGTTCTTTGACAACAAATTCTCTTAGTTTTATCTCATTTAAAAAATATTTATTTTTGAGAGATTTTTGCTGTAAGGTTCATGAGCCCTATAGAGACACAGAAAGAGACAGAAATAGAGAGATACAGAGAGACAAAAATCACATGGGGTTGGGGGGGGCTTTGGATGGCCACACCGCAGTCCCTTCTTCTCCATTTTCCTCTTGGGGTTTTGGGTACGTGCACACACACACACACACACACACACACACACACACACATGCCCGCATGTGTTTTAAGCCACCGGGTCTGTTACTCGAACTGCAGTTAACTACATGGATTCCAGTAATGTAACCATTATGCCATCTGCTGGTCCCTAAATTTTTGTTTTTATAAAACAAAAATTACATATTTTTAAACATTGCTTTATCTGTTAAATGTTTTCTGCCTTTGCCCCTCCCATTCACCCTCTACTACCCAACCTATACCACCCCCCCCCACTCTCCCTCTTGTAGTCTCTAGTATCTACCCTTATCCTCTCAACTATCATATCTTTGGAATTTTCAATTTCTGCCATAGAGTGAAGACATCAGATACATATTGAGTAGGGATTCACAGTGTATCTCTTTCAAAGTCTGGCTCATTTTGTTCAGCACTAAGTCCTCTGTATTCATCCACATTGAATCAAATGATAGGATCTCATTGTTTTTAATGTCTGAGTAATATTCCATAGTATATATGTGCCACAGTTTCTCAACCTAGTCATCAGTTCTTGGACACTTACGTTAATTCCAGGTCTTAGCAATTGTGAATAATGCTGCAAAAAACATGGATGGACAGGTGTCTTTCTGACCGTTTTTCTTTCCTTTGGGTAAATACCAAGGAGTGAGATTACTGGGTCATATGGTAATTCTATTGTAGGTTTTTGAGAAACCTCCAGTCTGTTTTCCACAGAGGTTGTACTAATTGACATTTCTACGAATAGTGAAAAAGTGTTTCCTTTTCAGCACAGCCTCACCAGTACTTTTCATTCTTTATATTTTTGATCCTAGCCATTCTAATAGGGGTTAAATGGTATCTCATTGGTTTTAATTTGCATTTCTCTTAAGACAGGAGACTTTGAATGTTTTCTCTTATGCCTTTTGTCCATTTGTAAGTCTTTGGATAGTTGCCTATTTAGTACACTTGATCTTTTTTTAGCATTAGATTATGTTTTATGGGTGAGCTGCTTGAGTTCTCTGTATATTCTACTTATTAGTCCCTTGTCTCAGGAAAATGTACAAATATTTTCTCCCATTCTGAGGGTTATCTTTTCAATCTAATTGTTTCCTTTACTGTGAAGAAGCTATTTAGCTTGATGCAGTCCCACTTGTGTATTTGGGAGATTATTGCCAGTGCTTTCGGAGTCTTATTTAAGAAATCTTTCTGGAGCTGACAGGTGGCATGGTGGTTAAAGGCACTGGACTCTCACATGGCAGACTGCAGATCTAGTTCCAGACCTGGTGGTTTGCTTCTCTCTCTCTCTCTCTCTCTGTCTCTGTCTGTTTCTCTATGGTCAAAATTTTAAAAAATAACGATAATAAAAAAAACAATTCTTAAAAATAGAGAAATCTTGGGAACCAGCAGTTAGCGTAATGGCTATGTCGCTGGACTCCCATGTAGTCGACCGCGGTTCACGTCCTGGACCCGGTGGCTTAAAACTCATGCCGGGCGCGTGTGCGTGTGTGCCCAAGATCCCGAGAGGAGAATGAAGGAGAAGGGATTGCGGCGTGACCATCCCCCCTGGGGGGTGATTTCTCACTTTCTGTCTCTATGTCTCTCTCTCTCTCTGTCTGGCAAGCGCACGCGCCCTATAGCGAAAAACCTCTCAAAAAAAAAAAAAAAAAAAAAAAAGAGAGAAATCTTCACCTGTTGCAATGTTTTAAGAGTTTTCCCTAAATTTAGTACCAGTAGTTTTATCACTTTAGGTTTCACATTAAATCTTTAATACATTTTTAGTTGATTCTTGTCAGTGGTCAGAGAGGGATTCCACTCTCTTTTTCTGCAGTTAGATATCCAGTTTTTCCAGCACCATTTGTGGAAAAATACTTTCTTTTCCCCATAACATTATCTTTTTTCTTTAATGAAAATATGAGTTTATTTTGGTGCGAATTATTTTGAAACCTATGCATAGTTTTTTTTGTTTTTTGTTTTGTTTTGTTTTTTTTCCCCATAAAATACATTATCCTTGGGTATTCTCAAGACCACTGTACTTAATCGGGAGATCTGGTAAATCTGAGCACTGATGCAGGCAGGCATATGAGGCTTTGCAGTAGGACCTTGTAGGAGCAGTAAGGAACTCATCCCAAAGGTGAGAAAATGCCTCTAAACAGGAATTATCTTTTAGATAGGCTACACAGAAGAGTAGTGACTATTTTAAGGCTTGTACAACCTAAATAACTTTTCTTCTTGATCTGAGTCTTCAGTTAAAGATTCCTATGCTTGGGCCTGATTTTCAGAAAGATTCCATTAAAGGGACCAGCAGTTAATGTAATGGCTATGTCACTGGATTCCCATGTAGTTGACCGCAGTTCAAGTCCTGGACCCGGTGCCTTAAACTCATGCTGGGCGCGTGTATGTGCGTGCCCAAGATCCCGAGAGTATAATGGAGGAGAAGGGATTGCAGTGTGGCCATCTTCCCCAGGGGGGTGATTTCTTGCTTTCTGTATCTCTCTCTGTCTTTCTGGAGAGCACACGCTCCCTATAGCAAAAACCTCTCCAAAAAAATAAAAAAAAAAAGAAAGGAAGAAAGATTCCATTAAAAAGCAGATGGCTTTAGGTGTTCTCAAAGTACACATTGATCTATCTTTACAAGGTAAGACTTGGGGCCAGCCAATGGCATAGTGGTTAAAACACTGGATCCCACATAGCTAACCATGCAATTTCAGTTCTGGACCTGGCTTGACCACAGAATTGTCTTAAACCCTTTGTCAAAGACGAGTTGACTGTATAATTTAGGGTTTATTTATGAAATCTCTATTCTGTTCCACTAGTCCATGTGTCTATTTTTGTGCCAGTAGTGTGCTATTTTGATTATCATTACTTTGTAATATATTTTGGAGTTGGGTACTGAGATGCCTCCTACTTTGTTCTTATTATACAGTATTGCCTTGGAAATATTAGGTCTTTTATGACTCCAGACAAATTTTGTTATTTTTTCTACTTCTGTGAAGAATGTTACCAGAAATTTGATTGAAATTGCAATAAATATGTAAATTAATTTGGGTAGAACTGACATTTTAATTATATTGATTATTCCACTCCAAGAACATGGGAAATCTTTTCATTGCTTGGTATAATACTCAATTTCTTTTTTCAATTTTTTATAGTTTTCCTTGTAGATGTCTTTCACCTCTTTGGTTAGGTTTATTTCTAAATATCTTGTTTGTGTGCGTGTGTGTGGCTATTGTAAATCGGATTGATTTCTTCACTTGTATCTCAGACTGTTCATTGTTGGTGTATAAAAATGTTAATTTTTTTTTTTTTATTGATTTGTATCCCACTACTTTAACGAATTCTTTTATCACTTCTAGTGTTTGTTTTTTTTCCCCATGAATTCCTTTGGATTTTCTTTTATATAATTGTATCATCAACAACTAGGGGTAGTATAGCCTCCTCTTTTCCTATTTGAATTGCTTTTATTTTGCTCTTTTGTCTGATTGCATTGACTTGAGCTTTCAGAACTATATTCAATAAGTGTGGAGAAAGTGGGCAGCCTTGTCTTGTTCCAATTTTGAGTGGGAAACTTCAACTTCTCCCCATTCAGTATGATGTAAGCAGTAGGTCTCATGTATATGGTTTTATTGTTTTAAGGAATTTTCCTTCTATCCCTATTTTTTCCTGAGATTCTTGATCATGAGGGATACTGTATTTTATTAAATGCTTTTTCTGCATTTAATCAAGAGGCTTTTTTAAATCTTTCTGTTATGTGATAAATTACTTTTAGTTTTTTGTATATGTGTATTATTCTTGCATCTCTGATATAAAAGCCTACCTTGGACATGGTGTATAATTTTCTTAATGTGTTGTTGGATGCAGTTTGCTAGTATCTTGGTGATAACTTTTGCATCAATATTTATCAGATATTGGTCTGTAGTTTACTTTTTTTGTTATGTTCTTGTCTGATTTGGTATCAAGGTGTTGGACACTTCCTTAAATGAGTTTGGAAGGCTTCCTTCCATCTGAATCTTTATAAGTAGTTTGAGCCAACAAGAGGTATAGATGTTAAGGTGTTGAGTCCTACATATCCAACTCCGTGGTTCAAGTTCTAGACCTGGCAATTTGAAAATCATGCCAGGCACATTTGCTTGCATGGCCAAAATCCAAGAGAAGAATAGAAGAGAAGGGATTGCAGTGTGACCATCCCCTCAAGTGTGGGGGGGTGGTTTCTCACTCTCTTCCTTTCCCTGCTCTGTATCTCTCTGATAAGTGCATGTACCCTAAAGAAAAAAAAAAAAAAGGTTTGAAAAGTATTGGAGTTAGTTCCTCTTTAAATATTTTGCAGAATTCAAAAGTGAAGCCATCTGGACCTTTCTTTTTTTTTCTTTTTCTGGGAAGTGTTTATTACTGATTCCATCTCATTTGTTTTTGGTCTATTCAGACTTTCTACTTCATCCTTATTCAGCATAGGTAACTTGTACATGTCCAGAAATCCATCCATCTCATCTAGATTTTCTAGTTTGTTTGCATGTAGTTGCTCATAGTATTCTCTTATAATTTTTTGTATTTCTTACATACTAGTTATAATATTACTGGCTTTATTACTCATTTTATCTATCTGGTCCTTTTTCTGTTTTTCTTAATTAGTCTAGCTAATGGTTTGTAAATTTTCTTTATCCTTTTAAAAAAAAGGCTTTCATTTAATTATTTTTTGTATAGATCTTTTATTCTGTTTCATTTTTTCTGTGCTAATATTTTATATTTCTTTTCTTCTGAGGTTTTTTTTTTTTTGCTTTTTTTAGTTTTTTAAAACGTGATGTTACTTATTTACTTATTTGCCACCTTTCTGTTTTTTTCTTGTGAGCATTAATGTCTATGAACTTTCCTCTAATTTCTGCTTTTGCTATGTCCCAAAGGTTATGGAGAGTGTTGTGTTCATTATCATTTGTTTCAGTAAATCTTTTGATTTCTGTCTTTATATCTTTGTTAGTGTGATAGTCATTCAGGAGTAGGTTGACTAGATTTCTTGGATTTTTTTTTTTTTTTATATGTTTGAGGGTTTTCTTGGTGGTTGATTTCAAGTTTAATTCCATTGTGGTCAGTGAAAATGCTCAATACAGTTTCTATACTTTTAAATTTGTAAAAGCTTGTCTTGTGGCCTATTATGTGGTCACTCTTTGAAAATGTTCCATGTGGAGATTAGAAAAGTGTATTTTGTGGTTGCTGAATAGAATGTTCTCTCTCTCTCTCTCTCTCTATATATATATATATATATATATATACACACACACACACACACACATATATATATATATATATATATATATATATATATGTCTGTCAGGTCCATTTAGTTTATGTTATCAATTAGCCCCTTGTCTCTTTGTTTTGTGTGTGTGTGTGTGTGTGTGTGTGTGTGTTGTCAAGATGACTTGTCCAGTGTTGAGAGTAGGGTATGGAAATTCATAATAATTAGTGTATTGCAGTCTGTATCTCACTTTAGATCTAGCAGTTTTTGTTTTGTTTTGTCTTTGTTTTGTTTATATATATTTGGGTGCCTTGGCATTGGGTGCATAAATATTTATGATTGTTGTATCTTCTTGGTGAATTAATTCTTTTAGAACTATGTAGTATCATTTCTCTTTTTACTCTTTTTGTCTAAAGTCTATTTTTTCTAATATCAATGTGGCAAAAACTGACTTTTTCATTTCTATTTGCATGAAATGACTTTTTTCCAAGCCCTTCACTTTCAGTCTATGTATATCTTTGTTAATGAGTTATGTTTCTTGTAAGCTGAATAGAAGGGTCCTTCCCCCCACCCACCCAGTTGAGTCAATTGGTGCCTTACGTTTGGGGATTTTAATACATTAACATTCAAGGTTATTATTGATCTGTGTGAATTTATCCCTGTCGTTTGGTTATTTTTTTTTGTTTGTTTTTTTTGTTTTTTTTGTTTTTTTTTTTGGAGAGGTTTTTGCTATAGGGCGCGTGTGCTCACCAGACAGACAGAGAGAGACAGAGAGACAGAAAGCAGGAAATCACCCCCCAGGGGGGATGGCCACGCCGCAATCCCTTCTCCTCCATTCTCCTCTCGGGATCTTGGGCACGCACGCACACGCGCCCGGCGTGAGTTTAAGCCGTCGGGTCCGGGACTCGAACCGCGGTCGACTACGTGGGAGTCCAGCGACATAGCCATTACGCTAACTGCTGGTCCCTGGTTATTGTTTTTTGTTTGTTGTTCTAGTTGTTTTGTATTCTGTTGCTTCTATTTATATCCCTTTAGCTTTCCAGGTGTATTATATTTGTCTACTTTTTGGTGATTTTTTTCAGATTTTGTTTACTTAGGAATTATTTTATTTTTCCTTTGCATTTGAAGGAATATCTTGCTGGGTACAATATTTTTGGCTGAAATTGTTTTTCTTTTAGAGGTTTAAATATGTCTTCTCATTTTTTCCTTGTCTGCATTATTTCAGTTGAGAGGTCTGAGACTGTCTAATGGAGTAACCTGTGTAAGTAACTCGTCATTTCTCTTGTATAATTTTTAGTATATTGTCTTTGTTTGGCTATGCTGTACATTGGAGTGGATCTTATGCTGTATCTATTTGGTGTACTTTTTATTTCTTGGATTTAGATTTCTATATACTTCTCTAAATTTTGAAAGTTTCCAGCTTTTATATCATGAAACATATTTTCTGAACATTTACCCATCTCTTCACCTTCTGGAATACCCGTCATGCAAATATTCAGCCATTTAATGGTTTTAGGATTTCCAGTATGTTATCATTTTAATGACTATTTTTCCATTCTTCTCCATTGCTTGGAACAAGTCAGAAGTGTTATCTTCAAGATCAGAGGTTCTTTCTTTTGCATGAACTAATCTGCTGTTATTGCTTACAAAGGAGGTTTTGATTTCCAGCATCATGTTCCTTAACTCTAGAAATCCTGTTTGATTCTCTTCCAGTGTTTTTATATCTTCATAGAATTCTTCCTTCAAGCCAAAATTTTCTCATCTCCTGGAATTGGTTGTTTGTTTTCTCTTGCATCTCATTGAGTTTTGTTATGATAAATATTCTCAATTATTTTTCTAGTATTTCTGTAATTTCTTGTATTTTATATATTATTAGTGAGGAGTTATTGTGTTCCTTTTGAGGGAGGTATCTCCTGATTTTCTCATATTTATTGAGGCTCTGCTCTGATTTTAGTCCATCTGGTGATATACTCACTTCTTACTAATTCTTTGGAGTAGATTTCTGTAGTTCTGTTCTTGTGTGCTTTTCCATGCTGTGAATTAGCTCTGTGCCAGTTTCCCACTTCCTCGTTTAGTAGCAGTGTGCTATCGGCAGTAAGAGTTTGGAGTTAAGATTTACGGAGAAGCGTTTCTTTATATTTTCTGCTAATGTGAGCGTGGGGAGAGAATTCCTCTGGAGCTTTGTTCAGATATTTTACTGCTATACATCGAAACCTCTCTAGTCTCAGTAGGGCTGGGAGCTGTGCTTGGAAGCAGGAATGTAAGGTGGTAACCTCATGTCAGCTGACATAGCCCTTAGGCCCCCACTCTAGACTTGGCACAGGGCTTTAGTGATCAGCTTAGGCTGGTGCAGTCTTTCTTTCCTTTAACTTCTTCTAATCTTGCCTTTAAAAAATATATTATTGGGAATACAATATTCATGAGTTACCTTGAAATTGTACGATTTTAAACTTAGTAATAATAACCAATATATAAGAGGGTATTTACAATGTCATTGCCACTATTCTAAGAGCATTACATGCATTACATATATTTGTAAATAAATGTATTTACATACATTTAAATGTTTTCTTATGCATATCACATTGCTACAGTAATATTAGTCCCCTATAAGGATGAAAATATATGATTAATATTAAATTCCTTGGTAAGTGTTCATTAAACATTAGATGCTATCTATTTTGTTGTCATTTTGTTTTTATTTTAGTACTTAGTGCTATGGTATTTACTATCCACATTTTCCAGAATGGGAAACTGAAGGTAAGAGAGGACAAATAATCTTAAAAATTTTGAAATATTAGACATTCCATTTCAGTTCTCATCCATCCACTACAGAGTCTGTGCTTTTGGCAACCATGTTATAATGTGAGTGAACACATAACTTAATCATTTTCTTATACATGATATTGCATTAACATTAAATTGAAATGTTATTGAGTAAAATAATTCACATAGACAATTGTCAGTAAGACACCATTTAATGTTATCTAGGATTTCTCATATGTTGTCCTCATTTTTTTTATAGTCAGAACAATATATGTATGACTTTTATTTTTTATTATAAAAACACATATAAGAAGGACCAGCAGATGGTGTAATGGTTACATCGCTGGACTTCCACGTAGTTGACTGCAGTTCAAGTTCTGGACCTGCTGACTGGAAACTCATGCCAGGTGTTTATGTGTGCGTGCCCAAAATTCCAAGAGGAGACTGGAGAAGGGATTGCGGAGTGGCCATCACTCCTGGGTGGTGATTTTTTTGCTTTTTGTCTCTCTGTCTCTCTCTGTCTTTTTGGTGAGCTCACACCTCTATAGCAAAAAATCTCTATTATAAAAAAGCACACACATAAGAATTTTGAGAAATGAATATAAGACAAATCAGAACCACCCTGAGTTATTAAACCCATTTTCTATATACAGATACTATAATTCTGAAAGTGGAATATTATCCAATGTGATACACATCATAGACTGTCCATATGTAGGCAGCACACAGAGCTCCACTTCACTGGGCTCCCTGTCACTCATACCATGGGGCTGACACGAACGCCTGTCAGGGAATATATCTCTGCAGTTCTCTGCCTCCTGATAAAAATAGTTTTGACATAAATGCATTACAGTGAGTTTTTGTAAAGGGGTCCTCATGTTTTACTCTGATTAATTACTCTGATTAATTACTTCTGGAGAAGGACTTCTGTCACTTGTTTTCAGATAAGAGAAGAGAAATATTCTATTTATTTATTTCTTTTTTTTTAGACAATTTAGTTTTTCTAAGTCACTCATTTAAGCATAAATTCCAAAAATAGCTCAAGAAGCAAATTATGATTTTATATTTAATTTCTTTATAAAATTTTACTGAATTTTAAAAAGCCGCTAAAAAGACACTTTCTGCAGAAAAAAGGGGGGGAGGATTGAGGCTAAGTTCAAGTTTTTGTTATTTAACCAAGACAACCTAATACAATCCATATGTCATATGACCACAACTGCCTTATGTAAAATGTATGTGGTTTTGGGAAAAACTGCTGTGCAATTGCTTGTTTCTTCTGTTGTCTTCACTTTTAATGATTTTATTTTTTTCCATTTTTCTCAGTTGCTTAAACCAAGATGTCAGTTTTGTCTTCAAGGTCAGAGATTCTTCTGCATGGTCTAATCTGCCGTTAATACTTTGAGAGAAGTTTTGCTATCCTCCATTGTATTCTTTTTTTTTTTTTCATGGTAAAATTAAGTTTATTTTGCCCACAGTGCTTCCAATGTAAACTGTATATAAATGCTGATACTGATAAATACTTGGAAGAATTACCGATAGAAATCAAAACATCATGCCTTCCAATCCATCCTCCGTGAACTTCTTACAAAGTGCCATAAATTTGGCCACGAATGCTTCCAAGTGATAGATGGCTTTGCTACCCAGCTGTAGACTATGTTCATAATAAGCTGCCATTTGGGTCACTTCCCCTTTCAGTTGTCCATCAGTTATGTAATAGTTCTGAGAGAAGGCCCTTCATTATTATCTCTGGAGGAATACAATGAGTGAGAAGCTCATAGAGTCTTCCACGAACTTCAAGGAGCCTTTGCGAAGTTTGCTGACTGACAATGGCGTTCGCAGTCTCCCTCAGATATACCTCCCAATCTGTCTCAGGAATTTCTTGGAAAAGGATATTGTTACACTCTGCAGGCTTCACACATGAGTAGGGCTTTTCTAAGATTTCTGCAGGACTTCTCTGCAAGCCTATGAGCCAACTGTGAGGGAAGATTCAGACCTTCTTTCTTGCACACAGTAGATGACACATGGCAAATATCTTCAATGCTGGGAGCAGGCACGCGAATTGCTTGACACCTACTACGAATAGGTGGTATCACTTTAGATGTAGAATTGCAGCACAAAATCAACCTGCAGGTAGACATGTACTTTTCCATGGTTCTACGCAAGGCATGTTGAGCATCTTTGGTGAGTTTGTCAACTTCGATCAATAATACCACTTTAAAATCTCTTTGAGAATTTGTTTCAAGTTGCTGTGATTGTGCCACTGTTTTCAACATCTCCTGAATTACCACTCGGTCACTATTTCCAGCATCACTGGGATTAACTTCAAGGTGGTAATTACTTGCAATAGTGCTGATTTCAATTTTTTTTTTTAGATGGAGTTGTGATGGATTGATGTTCAATTCTTAATTTTTCCACTCCAACCCCATACAGTTCTCATAGAATACACATAATTCTTGTCTTTTTCCCAGCACCTGAAGGTTCATACACTAACAAATGAGGAAAGTACCACATTGCACCAGATTGCGTAGTTGCGCCGCCTGCTCCTTATGATAGTCCAGCCGTCCCAAGGAGCCGGGTCGGTATTTGCCCACCCAGAGGCTCATGGCAGCGCAACTTCCCGGGGACGAAGCTTGAAAATCCCGCGTGCGCTTCTTTTACCCATCCGAGTGTCGTGACGTCACCTCTCCATTGTATTCTTTATCTCCTGAAGTTCTGTTTGATTTTTTTTTTTTTTTTTTTTTTTCAGGATTTCCATGTCTATGGAGTTCCTCCTTCAAATCCTGGAAAGATTTTCTAACTCCTGGAATTGGTTGGTTTCTTTTGCATTTCATTGAGTTTAATTATGATAAATATTCTAAATTATTTTTCTGACATGTTGGTGATTTTTGTGTTTTATCCACTGTTGGTGAGGAATTGCTGTTTTCCTTTGGAGGGGAAATCTTTGTTTTCTCATATTTCTTGAGGCTCTGTTGTGATTTTTAGTCATCTGGTGATGTACTTTTCCTCTTTTACTAGGATATGTGTGGTATCCACAGTGGGAGTTTTGAATCAGATTTACAGAGAGAAAAGTTTCTCTCTCTTTTCTGCTGAGATGAGTATGGGGAGAGAATTCCTTTTGAATCTCACAGTGTTCATATGTTTGGCTCTTACATATTCAAACCTCTCTGATCCCTATGTGACTGGGGACTGAGCTGGGAAGCAAAATGTACAGTGATATATAAAATTGCATGCTATGCTCAGCATGGCTCACAGGGTAAGACAGCCCCTTCACTCACATCCTAGGCTGGAAGGGGGCTTTAGTGATGAGATGAGGCTGAGCAGCCCTGCTTACCATCTGCTCCCGGATGGGTAGAGGATAGAACAATGTTAGCTCAAGAAAGGTGGCCCCTCCTACCTTCTACTCTGTGACTGGCGGTACCAGAATGGTGGTTCTAAAGATTGAGGCAACCCCTCCTCCAACACCCTAACCTGAGCAGGGGGCTTTTGTAAAAATACTTTTCCTTCATTTTACTATGTCTTGAATTCTCATTGTTGAAGGATGTTTTCATTCTGTATAGAATACTTAATGGACTTTTTGTTTGTTTTGGCACTTGAAAAATATCCAACCACTTCCATCTATGTGGTAAAGTAGTCTTCTGTCTAGCTGTTTTCTAGATTTTTCTTTGTCTTTAGTGTTGGGGTAGTTTGTTTTGGGTTTGTTCTACTTGAATATAAAGGTTTTTGTTTCTTGCTATATGGGAAAGTATGTAGCCATGATTTCTTCCAGTTCTATTTTAGCTTCATCATTTTTATTTTCTTCTAGGATTCTGATGGCAAGAATATTAGTTCTTTTGTTATAGTCCCTTGGATCTTCGAAAGCCTATTTTTTTCATTTATTTGTGCATATTTTCTTTGTTGTTCAGATTGGTTAAAAGTAAGGTAAGGAAATCAATTAAATTGGTCTAGCCTCCATTGGCCTAGTAGTTAAGGGAGCTGAATCTCACATCGCAGAATGTGGTTCACAGTCTGATTCCAGCAATTTGAGAAACTTTACAAGTACATGTGCATGTGTGTTCAAAATCTCAAATGGATGCAGAAATACAGACAGGATTGTAGCATGACCATGCCCCATTGGGGGCAGGGTGAAGTCTCTCTCGCACGCATTCTTGCTCTCTCTCTCTCTTTCTCTGTCTTTCTTTCTCTGGTAAGCGCATATGCCCTTTAGCAAAAAAAAAAAAAAAAACAAAAAAAGAAGTCTATTAAATATTTTCTTGTGAGAAGTACAAATAGGGCTATAAAGTTATAATAAAAAAGCACACTAGTGGCTCTGTAGTGATAAATGCTGTTATACTATTTGATTTTAATTTATTTTATACATTCAATCAGTATACATCACTTAGTTTGTGAAGTGAATTTACCAAACATGAGTATACTTCATCCCAGTCTAGTTCAGGATACTTATAAACATTATCACTGACAGATTCATTTCTGTGTTCCATAAATGTCTTGCTTCTCACTTTCTCCTTAATATCTATCCTCATATTCTTTCCCTTCTCCCACCCTCTTCCACACTGTCTCCAGTTTCCCTAGCCATTTTTGCTATAGGGCACATGCACTCCCCAGAAAGACAGATAGAGTCAGACAGACAGAAAGCAAGAAATCCCCCCGCAGGGGGTTTGGCCATGCCACAATCCCTTCTCTTCCAGTCTCCTCTTGGGATCTTGGGCACCCAGACACATGCACTCGGTGTGAGTTTAAGCCACCAGGTCCAGAACTTGAACCACCGTGGACTACGTGGGAGTCCAGTGACACAGCCATTATGCCAACTGGTGGTCCAGTCCCTAGCTATTTTCAATGCCTTTGTATTCCCTAGTCATTCAATTCCTGCCATAGTGTGTGGACAGTTGGTATATGTTAAGGAGACATAAAATGTCTCTCTTTCATAGTCTGTCTTGCTTCACTCAGAAGTAAATTTTCCCTGTTCATTCACTTTCTATGAAATGCTGGGATCTTGATTTTTTTATGGGCGAGTAGTATTCCATGGAGTATATGTGCTACAATTTTTTAATCCATTCATCTGTTCATGAACATTTGGGTTGGTTCTAGGTCTTAACAATTGTGAATAATACCACAATAAACATAGATGTGCAAGCACTTTTCTGACTGAGCATTCTCCTCTCCTTTGGGTAGATACCCAAGAGGGGAATTGCTTGATCATATGTTAGTTTTGTCTGTAGATTTTTGAGGAATTTCCATATTGTTCTCCACAGAGGCTGAACTAATTTACATTCCCACCAACAGTGTAGGAGAGTTCCCATTTCACCACAGCTCTACTATCACTTATCTATTATTTTTTTTTAATCTTTGCCATTCTCACAGTAGGAACGTAGTATCTCATTGTGGTTTTGATCTGCACTTCCCTTATGATGAGGGATGTTGAGAATTTTTTCCTGTGCTTTTTGGCTGTTCATATGTCTTCCTTAGAGAGTTGTTTGTTCAGTTAATTTTCCCATCCTTTAACTAGCTTGACCCTTTTTATTTTTATTTTTGTAAGTCACTTGAGTTCCCTATGTATTTTGGTTATCAGTCCCTTATATGAAGCATAGTTTACAAAAATCTTCTTCCATCTCAAGGGTCATCAGTTCACACTAATTACTGTGTCTTTTGCTGTGCAGAAACTCCTTAATCTGATGTAATACCACTTGTTTATTTTTGGGATTATTGCCTGTATGTTGGGAGTCTTATTTAAGAAGTCTTTGGCTACCACATTGTCTCCCAGAGTTTCTCCAGCTTTTTCCACCAGTGGTTTTATAATTTGAGGCGTTAGGTTTAGATCCATGATCTACCTTGAGCTGATTGTTGTTAATGGTGAGAGAGAGGGGTCAAGATTTATCTTTCCACAGGAAGATTCCCTGGTTTTCCAGCACTATTTGCCAAAAAGGTTTTCTTTTTCCCACTGGATTGACTGCTACCCTTAGTGAAAAATCAGCTGGCTGTAAGTTTGGGGATTTATTTCTGGGGCCTCTATTTTTTTCCCATTGTTCCATATATCTGTTTTTGTGCCAATACCATGTCATTTTGATTATCACAGCTTTGTAATATGTTTTAAGGTCAGGGATTGAGATGCTATCTACTCCACTTTTCTTGCTCAGGATTGCTTTGGCAATATGGGGTCTTTTATGATTCCAGACAAAGTCAATAATTGTCTTTTCTAAATCTGTTAAGACCATCTCTGTTTTGTCTGGAATTGGAGTAAATATGTAGATTTATTGGGGTAGAATTGTCATTTTGGTTATATTAATTCTTCTGATCCAGGAACATGGGATGTCTTTTCCCTTTCTGTGTGTCTTTTTAAAATTTTTTAATTTTTTAGGTTTTTATGGTTTTCCTTGTAGAGGTCTTTGACTTTGTTGGTTAGAAATCACCCCCCAGAAAGTGAGGGGGGATGGCCACACCACAATCCCTTCTCCTCCATTCTCCTCTTGGGATCTTGGCACGCATGCACACGCACCCGGCATGAGTTTAAGCCACTGCGTCCGAGACTCGAACCACGGTCAACTTACGTGGGAGTCCAACGACATAGCCATTATGCTAACTGCTGGTCCCTTATACTTTTGATGGCTATGATAAATGGAATTACTTTATTCAGTTCTACCTCAGTCTGCTTGTTGTTCATATATAGAAATGCTATAGAGTTTTGTATGTTCATTTTGTATCCTGCCACTTTACTGTGTCCATTTATTACATCCAGTAGTTTTTTCACGGATACCTTTGAGTCTTCTATATATATAATCATGTCTTCTGCAAATAGAGATAATTTCACCTCTTCCTTCTCTATATTAATTTCCCTTATTTTATTTCTTTTCTGATCGCACTGGCTAGGACTTTCAGCACTATTTTGAAACAAAGTGGAGAAAATGCACAGCCTTGTCTAGTACCAGTTTTTAGTGGAAAAGTTTTGATATTTTCCCCTTTCAGTATAATGTTAGCTGTAGGGTTTTGTTTTGTGTTTAGAGAGATTTTTGCTAAAGGGAGCATGCACTTGCTAGAGAGACAGAAACAAAGAGACAGAAAGTGAGAAATTACTCCGTCAGGGGAGATGGCCATGCCACATCTCTTCTCCTCCATTGTCCTCTCAGAATTTTCAGCACACATGCACATGCACCTGGCACAAGTTTTAAGCCAGTGGTCATGACATGAACCGCAGTCAATTATGTGGGAGTCCAATGATGTAACAATTACACCATCTGCAGGTCCCTAGCTATAGGTTTTTGATAAATGGCTTTTACTGTGTTGAGAAATGACCCTTCTATGCCTATTTTGCTGACAGTCTTAATCATGAAGGGATGTTGTATTTTGTCATATGCTTTTTCTGCATTGATTGAGATGATCATATGTTTTTTATTTTCTTTCTTTTATTGTGGTGTATTACATTTATGGTTTTGTGTATGTTGAACCACTCTTGCATCCCTGGAATAAAACCTACCTGGTCATTATGAATAATCTTTTTTATTTGTTGTTGTATACAATTTGCTAGTATCATATTGAGAATTTTTGCATCTATATTCATCAGAGAGATTGGTTTGTAGTTTTCCTTCCTTGTAGTGTCCTTATCTGCTTGGGGGATGAGGGTGATGGAGGCTTCATAAAATGAATTTAGAAGGGTTCCTTCCTTTTCCTTTTGGATCTTTAGAAATAATTTGAGTAGAATGAGGGTTAACTGTTCTTTAAAAGTTTTGGAGAATTCAGAAGTGAATCCATCAGGACCTGGGCTTTTCGTCATTGGGAGGTGGTTTATTAGTGATTCAATCTTGTTGCTTGTTATGGATCTATTCAGGCTTTCTATATCCACCTAATTCAATCTTGGTAGATTATATGTGTCCAGGAATTTGCCCATCTCATCCAGGTTTTTTTGTTTGTTGGCATATAGTCACTTATAGTATTCTCTAATGATATTTTGTATTTCTATTATGTCTGTTGTAATATTGCCTGTTTCTTTATGAATTTGATTTATCTGGTTCCTTCTTCTTAATTAGTCTAGCTAATGGTGTGTCAATCTTTCTTATCTTTTCAAAGAACCAGCTTTTGTTTTAATTTATTTTCTGTATGATTCATTCATTTTCTATTTCATTTATTTCTGCTTGAATCTTTATTATTTATTTTCCCCTGGCATTTTTGGATTTTTGTTGCTGTCATTATTCCAGTTCCCTGAGGCATATTGTTAGGTTGTCCACTTGCCACCTCTCCATCTTTTTCTTACGTGCACTGGTTGTGCATAAGAAACTTGTGTACTCATTGTCATTGGTTTCCATAAATCTATTGATTTCAATCTTGATTTCTTTAGTAGTAGTGAAATTATGCAGGAGTAGGTTGTTTAGTTTCCACGTGTTTGTGTATTTTTGATTTTTTTTTGTCCTGAAATTAATACCATGTTTAATTGCCGGGGTCCAGCCTCTGCAGGGCTGGGTTATCTCATCAGAGGCAGCTCAGGAAGGAAAGACTGAGGCCTCAGTGCTGTTTTTGTGCACGTCCTCAGTTGGACACCCCCCAGAGATCTCTCTATATAGAGTGACAATGCTAGGAATTATCATGCGTTTTTATTGAAAATGTGATACATGCAAGTAAATGGGTGAGGGGCTATGTGTTCTAATTATCAGTTCATAAAGTTTTTTGTTTTTTTTGGAGAGGTTTTTTTCACTATTGGGCGCGTGTGCTCGCCAGACAGAGAGAGACATAGAGACAGAAAGCGAGAAATAACCCCCCAGGGGGGGATGGTCACGCCGCAATCCCTTCTCCTCCGTTCTCCTCTCGGGATCTTGGGCACGCACGCACACATGCGCGGCGTGAGTTTTAAGCCACCAGGTCCAGGACGCGAACCGTGGTCGACTATGTGGGAGTCCAGTGACATAGCCATTACGCTAACTGCTGGTTCCCATAAAGTTTTAACAATAGGGAACATAGATTCTATTCAGGGTTGGATTAAGGGCGGGTCTATTACAGGTCAGCAATTGTTTGTTTGATGTAGGCAGGTCTTCAGAAACTTCATGGAATGCCGTTTTGGGAAACAGCCTCCAGCAAGCAGAGTTAATTATCAGCCAATGCTCGGCGGCAGCCATCTTGTGATTACTGAATACAATGCTAAAAAGAAAATCTCAAGTATAGGTATTAGTTTTCATGAAGCTCAATAAAGAATGATACTTATATAGTTTTATAGGGAACTAAAACTTAATTTAAGGAATCCTAATATATTTATCTATTTCACTTGGTAAGGACGGGGGTGTCCTGGGCCAGTTTTGGCCTAATCCTATTTTATGTAAAGAAAAGATTATTTTTAAGCTTATGTTAAATGTACCTTGAAGGGCCTTCCAAAGGTCAAGAAGATTATTTCTGCCTAGATAGAACTTCAGCACACCCTCTATTGTGACTGCAGGGATGAAGCATTGTAATTAACAGTAGGTGGTCAGGGCAAAGGGGAGTGGTCGGGGGACTTTTGGGAAATCTTATCATATACTCAGAATGTATAAGAGAGCTATGTAATTCTTTTAAAGTAGTATATCAGTGAGTCAGAGAGGGGTCGCTTCCCAGCAAGGCTACCACAGTCTCTGGAGCATACAACAAGCAGCCTTGCCAACATGCTGAGTCGACCCAAGCTTTGCTCATAGGTCGTGGGGGGGGGGGGTGGCGTACAGCAGCAGCCTTGCCAACGTGCTGAGCCGACCAAAGCTGTGCTCAAAGGTCAAAGGCTCAAAACAGATCCTGGGGCCCCACCTGGTTGGACTCCTCCATTTAATTCCATCATTTTCAGAAAAGATGTTGGATATAGTATCTATGCCTGTGAATCTGTAAAGGCATTTTTTTTTTTTTTTGTGGCCAGTATTCAAAAATGTCCCATTCAGGGGTGAGGAAAATGTATATTTTGTGGATTTTGGGTAGAAGGGTCATTCATATACATTTAATTTTTGGTATTATTTAGATCTTGTACCTCTTTGCTTATTATTATTTTTTTTTGGTCTGGAAGATATGTCTAAAGGTGTTGAGGTCTCCAGCTATTATAAGTGTGTTGCAACCTAGCTCTCCTTTTAGATCCAGCAGTCTTTCCTTTATGTATTTGGGTGCTCCTGAGTTGGGTGCATAGATTATTATGAGCATTATGTCTTCTTGATAAATTAGCTCTTTTATTAAGTTCTTTTCTGTCTTTTCTTACAGTTTTTGTCTTAAAGTCTATTTTGTCTGAGATCAGTATCATGACTTCATGACTTCAGCCCTTTTTTGGTTTCTGTTTGTGTGGGATACTATTTTTCAGCCATTCATTTTTAATCTGTGTATGTTTTTATCCATGAGAGGTTTTTTTTTTTTTTTTTTTTTTTTTTTTTTTTTTTTTTTTTTTTGGCTATAGGGCACATGCGCTTGCCAGAAAGACAGAGAGAGATAGAGAGACAGAAAGTGAGAAATCACCCCCCAGGGGGGATGGCCATGCCGCAATTCCTTCTCCTCCATTTCCTCTCAGGATCTTGGGCATGCATACACACATGCCTGGCATGAGCTTAAGCCACTGGGTCCAGGACTCAAACCATGGTCGACTACATGGGAGTCCAGCGACATAGCCATTATGCTAAATGCTGGTCCAACATGAGATGTGTTTTTTGCCGGCAGCAGGGAGAGAGGAAGAGAGAGAGAGAGAGAGAGAGAGAGAGAGAGAGCGCAATATTTTTTTTTTTTTTTTTTTTTTTTTTTTTCCCCATTCGGTCAGTCAGTCTGTGTCTTTTGATTGGAGAATTTGAACTGTTAATATTCAACATTATTATTGATATTTCTGGCCTTATTCCTACTATTACGCTGGTCATTTTCTTGTTTTTTTTTGTTTTGTTTTGTTTTTGTTTTTTTTCTTTCTTTCTTTTTTTTCCTCTTATATTTGTCTGTCTGTCTTCAGTTTTCCTGGTATAATACTCCCTTCAGAAATTCTTGAAGAAAAGCTGGTCTGGTGTTGGTCAATTCTTTCAGGTTTTGTTTTTCTGAGAATGTTTTTTATCTTTTCTTCCCATTGAAGGGTAATCTTTCTGGATACAATAATCTTGGTTGAAATTGTTTTTCATTAAAGACTTTGAATATATTTCTCATTCTTTCTTTGCTTGCAATGTTTCCAGTGAGGAGTCTGAAGTTAGCCTGATGGGGTAACCTTTGTAGGTAACTTGATGTTTCTCTCTTGCCAATTTTAGTATCTTGTCTTTATCTGTGGTTTTGATCAATCTGGCTATGATGTGCAATGGAGAAGATCTTCTATTTGTGTCCTTTGTATTTCTTGGATCTGGATGTTTGAATGCTTCTCTAGGTTTGGAAAGATTTCTTCCATAATTTCATGAACTAGATTATCAATGCCCAAATTTGTTTTTTCACCTCTGGGATACCAATTATCTTAATGTTTGGGTGTTTAATGGTATCTAGTATTTCTCAGATATTATTCTCATTTGGGGGGTTACTTTCTCATTGACTTTTTTCTAGGTCAGAGGTTTTGCCTTCTACATTTGAGATTCAGAATTCTGTATGATCTAATCTGCATTTAATGCTTTTGAGGGAGGTTTTGACTTCCTGTATTATAGCCTTCATGTATAACAGTTTTGTTTGAATCTTTTTTATGGTTCCTATTTTTTTCTTTCAAATCGTGAAGGACTTCCTCATCTCCCGGAGCTCGTTGTCTCTTTTCTCTTGCATCTTGTTTAGTTTTGTCACTATGAATATTCTGAACTGTGTATCTGACATTTCCACAAGTTCCATTCTACTGTCTGTGGATGATGAGAAGTTGTTCTTTTTCCTTGGAGGAGAGAGACATATTTTCTCATTTTTTTTGTCCCTCTGTGGTGGCTTCTGCTTATCTGATGGATTATACATCTCTTTCTAATTTCTTGGAATTAATTCTGAGTGTTTAGAGGTGTGCAAGAGAAGGTGGCCCACTCTCTCTCTGCAGGTCAGTCTCCCTGACGCTTAACCTGAAACCTGCATTTTCATAGTTGAAATTGGATATCCAAAGGCCTCCCAGTTTCTGAGAGTTTAGAGGCATGCGGGTGGAGATGAGCAGTGCTCTCACTGAAACTCCATCCTTCTCCCTGCTGCTCACTCTGCAATCTGGCCCATTCTGGTTTTAGTGGAGATGTTCAAAGGTGTGGGGAGGGAAGGGGTGAGACTCTCCAGGTCCAGATTAACACACCTGAGAGTTTAGAAGTGTGTGGGTGGAGATGAGCTGCGTTCTCACTGCAGCTTTGTCCAGCTCCCTGCCTCTCACTCTTTAATCTCTGATACACATTATAAACTTTATAACTGATTGATGTTCCAAAACCAGCAAATTTTATTGTACTTGTGGACTAGAATACAAATTTTTGAATCTTGCAAAAGGTAATAAAATTATATTTTATTTTGCATGTGGCAGAAAGTAGATTGTAGGAAGAATGGTGGAGATGAGAGATGGAGAAATGGAAAATACTGTCATCTTGCAAAGTGAGGAGTTAAAAAAATCACATCTGTGAATGATCAAATAAAAAGATTCAGAGTTTAAGTTATTACTATTCCATGACAACTGTGTAAAATGTGAGGTAGTTACTCAATAAACTTTTCTTTCTTTCCTTCCTCCCTTCTTTCCTTCCTTCATTCTTCTTTTGTAATAATATAAGTCTCTCAGTCATTACTACAGCTTGCCACAACAATTCTGGCTAATAGATGTAGAGAGGAATATATATACATACTGTATAATGACTTCTAAAAATCATATATTGTTTTAACTTTGTTATATTTTTCTATGCTGCTTTCATGTTTCTTTATTTTCCCTGAAATTTCTTACTATTTTTAAATTTTTCTGGGGGGGGTGGGGGGAAGACCAGCGGATAGCATGATAGTTAAGTTGTTGGACTCTCATGAAGTCAACCACGGTTTGAGTCTCAGATGCAGCAACTTAAAACTCATTCTGGGCATGTGTTCATGCATGTCCAAAGTCCCAAGAGGAAAATGGATGAGAAGACATTATGCTATGACCATCCTCCCGGGGTGGGGGGTGATTTCTCTCTTTCTGTCTCTCGGGTGAGCACATGCACCCTATAGCAAAAATCTCTCTCTCTCTCTCTCTTAAAGATGTGTGTGTATGTATGTGTGTATGTGTGTATATATATATACATATATATATATATATACATATACATATATATATATATATATATATATATATATGTATATATATATATTTTTTTTTTGAAGAAAGAGATGTTTCCCATCTCACCATATCTTCTTTATGTTCAGTATTTCATTCATTCTGTTTATTTGTTAGCATCCATTCCATAATTCTTACCTCAGCCTGCCAACTTCTTATTGTCATATAAACACTTCACTTTGTACTTGGACTATTACTTTATTAAATAAATTTGAATTTTTTCCCCAAGATTCTAATTTCATTTGTTCTGGCATACAATAGTCTTATAAAACTGCAAGATTTTCTAAACTAATAAATAAGAAAGGAAAAAGTTTATGATAAATTTGTTCTTTTGAACTAGAAGCCCACGTTAGCATTATGAAATAGCATAACTCAAATTAACAGCAAACATCAAGCCAGGAAATATATCATAGAAGCAACAAGGAATATATAATACGCGAGTGTGTCATAAGGCTTTTAATCACACTTTTGTTTATTGTTGAAAAGATGCCAGCTTTTATGTTGGGTGGTTGAAAAAGTCATGATGTAGTTTTGTATGCGAAAAAAAAGGTCTGTCTTGACTTTTCTGATGCCCCAATAATATGAATGTAGATTTAATATAGTTCTGAAGTCTGAATTAAACTAGATAATCCCTGGAAAATAATTTTCATGTTAGGCAAGACAGAATGGTATTCTTGTTTGAGAAAAATATAATATTCTTCTCCCTTATATTACTAATGTTGCTATGCATCTTAAATCTAGTGATAATTGGAACTTTAGCAGGGACAGAAGGTGACGATGGTGAGGAAACATTTCAAGTGTAATTGGTAAATTAGTTGATCTGTTTATAAGTATTTGAATGTTAAAAAAAACTTGAGATTAGGTTTGGTATCAAATCAGTTAATGCAATTTTCCCACTTCTCTACTAAATTAGGAAGCTAAGTTTACTCCTCTGACTTTATCTGATCTTTCTCCCTATATTACTGGAAAAGACAACTGTGCAAGTCTTTATGTGCAAGTCATAAGTCATTCTTATAGACTATTTAGAAATGTTTAATGATAATGTATTACTAAGTTAATTTAAAATTTGGTGCTGATAACTTGTCTAATCTTTATAAGATTATAGAAAGTATTCTTCTATCAGGCAAGCAAGACTCCAAGCACTGTGAGATATTAACTCAACACTTAGCAAACTACCTTGCTCAAAATAGGTGCTGCATTGACCTTGAATAAATAAATTATTTTGGGTTACTAGACAAAAACCTATGGTTAGTATGGTTAAATTCTGAGGTAATAAAATTGGACTTTGTTTTATAGACTGGATATTAAGAATAGTTTGGGGTAGGTAGCTAGCAGCTTTTGTGTTTGTATGTCTGGGAAAGACGTAAATTACAGCTTATTTTATAGAGAGTATCAGCCAAAATGGAAAATTATGGTGGCAGAAAGGGTGGATGAAAGTAATGACTTAAACCTTTTATTATTTCCTGAAGGCACAATTCTGCTATCTATTCACTTTATTCCAGCCACTCTGGCTTTCTCTCAATTCTTTGAACATACTGTACTTTCTTCTGCCTCACAGCCTTTGTGAGCCTTTCTCTCTTGCTGGAGTGTTCTATTTTTCCTGTTTGCCTTGTCCAAATGGCAGTCATCCTTCAAATCTTAGTCCAAATATTACTACACTGGAAAATTTTTCCCAATGTGCTTAATTAAATTGAATCCACATACTATATATGTCCATTAATACCACAAAAAATACCAGCATTTTGCACATAACACTTTCTCTATAACTAGTAAATGCTGTTATAACAGTTTTCTTCTTTTTTAATTTGTTAGTATAAATTCCATGAGGAAAGGTACTATTATTTTATTAACAACCTGAAAACATGATATTGTCTGTTAGGTAATAGATATAAACTATATACTTATTCACTAACTGATGAACAAAGTAATTTTGAAAACATGACATTGTCTGTTAAGTAATAGACTTAAATATTCACCAACTGATAAATACAGTAATTTAGAATTTTTATATAGTTTCATATCCCTAAAATATTTTATTTTAGGTTTATTTCTATCTCTTATTTATGTTGAGTTTTGTCAGGATAGTGGTTAGGTAAAGAAGAGAAAATTGAAGACAATGATTGACTGAAGAACTGTCGAGTAGGAAAGCAAAGGAAAAAATAAAGAGAAACATACTGAAAATGAAAACGAGGAGCTATTTTAGGTCACTGAGATTAGAGAATAATATTTTCTTCTCCAAAATATAATTAAACAAGATCTAGAGGGCTTATTTATTTCTTTCCTTCAACACAAACATTGCAGTACTGCTTAGTATTTCAATTTAGAGGCTCCTTAATTAGACTGGTGTCTCCATGTCTTTATTCCTATTCACTCTTGGCATTTACATTGGCCATTAACACTTCTTCTAGAATGACCATGTGAAGGGAGTAGAGGTGAAATTTAAACTAGGCAATTTGCTTCCTGTTGACAGATTTTGTAATATGATTGATGGGGGCAGAAGGTGAAACTATCTGGTAAAATGAGTTTTTTGCATTATCTGTGTATTTCATATATCAATGCCAGTATTTCTTAAACTGCAGGTCAAGACTCCAGAGGGAAGGGTTACAATATAATTTAAGGAGTTTCACATATGAGAACTATTTGGGGGAAGACAATGTGGGCTATATTGAGAATATGGGTCTTTTTTTCCTCAACTCTCCATACTTCCTTCTAACTTGTTAAAATTTGTAGTTTCTTCTCCTAACCAGAAGATATACAATCTTTAAGTTGTATTATTGGCAGTATAAACACTTTAAAAGCAAACATTTGAGCATGTTGAAATTATTGGCCTGTACGATGCTATCTGTAGTACTTTATACAGTCATTATAAGAAATTAATGTCTATGAAATTATTTGATTTCCATTTATCCACAAAAATAAAATGACTGTATCATAAGAGAAAAATGACCAAAATGTAGACTAGATAGACATTATTAATGATTATCTGAGAGAAGAAGAAGAAATTGAAAACCAGAGGAAAAAATATTATTTAATAAAGATGTTTTGTTTGATCTCTTGAAGTTTGTTAAATTCAAGCTTAACCATATTTTCCAGGGCTTTTATCACATTTCATATTTGATTTCAAGATTCAATTATGCTATCATGTCCTGTATTTCTATTTACTTTTACATCAACTTTTTAAATTTTATCCAAGAAAAAAATCTTTTTTATTTGTAAACTATATAGATTTTCATTACTGTTTAAAAATTTTAGTGCCTGACTACACTCACATTGAGTTCAAACAACATTATTGAAGTTGAAATTTAATTTATTTTGAGCCAATGCAAACCATTTTCTATCAGTACATAAACATGTAGACTAATGAGAGAGACTCATAGGAGCATTACCAAAATATATTCTGATGATAAAATTGTATTGTTACAGTGCTTTCATTGTTACCTGATAATTCAACTTGTCTCATAAGTAAGTAAAACTATATCTACAGTCACATGTTCTATTTTTCTATTATAAAAATAGGAAAAATTACATTCTTAAAATTTTGGTCAGATATTCCTCTAGAAAATGTATTTCAGTTTTTTAACATCAATATTTTAGAACACTTTTTACCTTGAGTAGTAGGCACACAACTCGAACTCTTAAGAGGGACTTTACTGACTAATGAAACATAATTGCTGAAGGGTTGGATATAGATGAACTGACTGCCAATTCGAAGCTGTGATGCACAGCAATACATTCTCTCAACTTACCTTCTGATATAACTTCTTACATATTTCTTTCTTTACAAAGCTAGAACCATGACATACAATAGCACCTTTCTTTTTCTTAACTTTCAGTTTCGTAAGAAAGAAAAACAGGACCCTTCCTTTCCCAAATCATAGGAAAGTATTCCCAATAGCATGCTGCTGATTAGCATCTATGGCCTAGCATGATATTTGCTGGTTGTATCATGATTGTCCTTGCTTGTATTTCCTGCTTATCCCCAGGTAATAAAAGAAAAGAATGTAGTAGTATAGGATTGTAGTATAGAATGGGAATATAATTGCAAATCTAGGTGTTGTCCTAGTGGGAGCATCTACAAAATTTTGAAATGCATGTAAATAATCTGAGTTACATAATACATAGGGGACACACCCATGTACATGTCACTGTGTACAGCTTTTTAGGGTGACTGGGAATTAAACTTGGGCTTTCCATGTGGCCTCGGGTTACACAGCAGCAGAGTCTAGCACTAAATTCCCCATAGAAACACCAATTTAACAACACATATAGTGAAATACATTTATAAGAACTTCAGAAGCCAATTAAGCAAGTGCAAAAATAGGAACAGTCACACTAAAAAGGGCAAAAGGAACCATTAACTTTACTTGTGATTACCCCTTTCTTCAACACACACACACGCATACACACACGCGCGCGCACACACACACACACACACACACATACACACACAAGCTGGAATAGCCTATAGCCTAGAATCACTGGGAGAGATTTCTTGTGTGTGGCTTTTCTCTGGGAGATGGGGAGGGAAGAAAAGATTTTTGGAGGGCTGTTCTTATTTTCATATGACTCAAAACACTAACAGAACCATACTAGATTCCTGGGGGCTTATGAAAGCAAAAGAGAATAGAGGAAACTTATTGTAGCACCAGTGGGTCTACAGTTTCACAGACAGAGGCTGATATGCTTAGCATAGTGGGCAAAAAGTGCCCAAATCTTGATTTTTCCTCTAGGAGGGAAAGAGAAGATTGGAGGGAGAGTATGTAGCATTCTTGCTTTTGGGACTGCCTTCTGAGGGACAGATTTTTGTCTCATCTGACTGGGAGTGTCAACAGGATGCTGGTATAGTTTTAGGATGCATGAGAGGTGCTGAGAACAGAGGAATGGCTTGCCACTGCAGCACCACACAATTTGCAGTACTGGAGAGAGAGTCCAAAGGGAAAAATTGGTTATAATCTTCTGAAAAGTAATTGGCAAAACTCTCTAATTGGGAAATTAAATGCACAAGCCCAGAAAAATCACATCACCTAAATGAGGGTTCAGAAGCCCCTTGAATCTCTAGCCAGGGTGATAAGTTAAGGTCTTTTCCTATATGAAGCCATCTTTTTTTTTTTTTTTTTTTTTTTTTTTTTTTTTTTTTTTGAGAGGTTTTTGCTATAGGGCGCGTGCGCTTGCCAGACAGACAGAGAGAGACAGAGACAGAAAGCGAGAAACCACCCCCCAGGGGGGATGGCCATGCCGCAATCCCTTCTCCTCCATTCTCTCAGGATCTTGGGCACTCACGCACACATGCCTGGCGTGAGTTTTAAGCCACCAGGTCCGGGACGCGAACCGCGGTCGACTACGTGGGAGTCCAGCGACATAGCCATTACGCTAACTGCTGGTCCCGAAGCCATCTTATAAACACTGGGAGAGGTAGCTTTTTTTTTCAAATGAATAAAACTCAGAAAAAAAATCACAAGCCCAAAAAGAGACAGGGAAACATGGAAGAATCAAAGGATCAAAGTAAATCTTCAAAACCCAACCCTAAGAAAGGAAGATCTATGGCTTATAACAAATTTAAAGTTTTCTTCAATAAGTACAGTGTTCTACAAGAGCACACAGAAAACAAAGTGATCAGGAAACTATGCATGAAAAAAATGAGAATATCAACAGACAGAAGCTATTAAAAAAAAAAGAAAACCTAAGCAAATTCTATAGCTGAAAAATACAATAACTGAATTATAGAAATTCGCTAGAGAGGTTCAGCATCAAAGTTGTTCAACCAGAATAAAAATCAGCAAACTCTGTAGTGGTTAAGGCACTGGACTCCCACATAGCTGACTGCAGTTTGAGTCATGAACTTTGCAGCCTGAAATTCACATGAGTGTGTGTGCATGCATGCCAAAATAATCTCAGGAGGATAATGGAGAAGAAGGGATCGCTGCATGACTCTGTCTCTTGGAGGTTGATTTCTCACTCTCCCTTTTACTCTCTTTCTCTGGTGAACACATGCACCCTATGGCAAAAACCTTTAAAAAAAAAAACTAAATGCCCACGAACTGATGAATGGTTAGAAAAACTGTGGCACATATACTCAATGGAATACTATTCATCCATAAAAAACAACAAAACCCTGGCTTTTGAAAGGAAGTGGATGAATATGGAAGACTTACTGCTGAGTGAAGCAAGCCATGCTATGAAGGAGAGGCATTGTATGTCCCCACTTGATATATATTTTAGAGTGTCTGCACTCTAAAAAAAAAAAAAACAAAAAAACAACAAAAAAAAACATTGAAACCATACTGTTTCTGTTGTTATAGAGTCATAAAATTATACAAAATTATAAGACATATATTGAACATTATCTTTAAAATACAGTATTTTGAAATTTTGAAAGTTGTTTGTAAACTGTCAAGAATTATGGAGTATGAGCTAAAATTTTTTGCTATGTAAAGTAAACATTTGTGGAAAAATGTAAAAATAAATAAATGAAAGAAAGAAAAGAAAAATCAGTGAACTTGAAGATAGGCCATATGAAAATATCAAGTCAGAGGAACAAAAAGATTAGAGAATAAAGAAAAGTAAAGAAGTCCTAAGAGTGGCCAGCAGGTGGGCATGGTGGCTAAGGCACTGGACTCCCACACAGCCAACCAGCTGACTACAGTTCAAGTCCCAGACCCAGCGACTTGAAAATCATATCTGGTGCTTGCGTATGCATGCCCCAAATCCCAAGAGAATAGAGGAGAAAGTATTGATTGTGTCTGGGCCATCACCCCTATGGGGTGATTTCTCACTTTCTCTCTTTCTGTCTCTCTTCAGCAAGTGCATGCACCCTATAGCCAAAACCAAAAAAGAAAAGTGGTAATAAAAAGGCTTAAGGGATGTATGGGATGCATAAAGCACACAAGTAAACTCATTGAACTCTTTGGGGAAGTTTCAGAAAAGCCTAAGAAAAAGAGGGCCAGAAAAGCATAATAATAATGAAAGATAGCAGGACTTCTGCTTCAATAATAAATAGAACAATCAGAAAGTTAAAAAGAATCAAGATTTGAATAGTGCTATAAACCAGTTAGTCTTAGCAGATATACAGAACAAACTCATGGAAATAAAAAGAATATTGATTGCAAGAGTTGGCAGAATAGTGAAACAGGGAGAGTACAGGGTTTTAGTCATGTAAAATGAAAATGTTGCAGAGATCTGTTGTGTAGAAATATGCATGGTTTCACAATATTGTACTATACACTTTAAAATTCATAAGGTGTATTTAGTTATTTATTTTTGCCACAATAAATCATGAGAGTGAAAATAGAAAATAATACCAAAAGTTAATGAATTCAAAGCCAACTCTTTGAAATGATTAATAAATTAATATCTAAGATTAAGAATTTTATTTCTATATTTTATCTACATATACTGAATTTTATATATATAAAATCTATATATTATCCTGGCTATAATCTACATATCTATAAAGTGTGGTTTTATTAATTTCAAATACATAAAGTAATGTAAAGATTTACTCAGCACTGTCATAAAAACAGTTGTTATGAAATATGTAAAAATTATTTTTAGGGAAGTTGTAATAATACCAGAGAGAGAGAGACGTGCAATTAAAAAATAAAAGGTAGCTTGCTATTTAAGTCACTGAGTCTTGTGATTTAGGCTTAAGAACCATAGTTATTTGGATGGGGTCAATTAGAGTAAATTGAAGATGTTTTCAGGGAGAGTAGAATTTGAGATTTGTTTTAAATTGGACCTAGTGTGAATAATTAGGAGGGAGAGAAGTAGACATTCCAGGCAAAAGAACAAAATAAACAAAGATACAGAAAACAATAAGCAAGGATTATTGAAGAGAGTATATCGTGACTAGCAGAGACAATTCGGTAATAAGCCTTTATAAATAATATTCTATACAGCCTTTACATAGCATTAACAGAGAGTAGAGAAAAATTAAATGTTTGGCTGATATGCTAGGAAGGTCCATGAGATATCAGCCTACCAGGTAATCAAGACTGAGTAGTGACCTAGTAGATAAATCCAGTATAATTCAGTAAGTACCAGGCACCATGTTAGGTGCTAAGGAGATAGAAAAATGGATAAGACACAGCCTGAATTCTAGTTGAAAAGAAGAACATACTGACATTTATTTAATTAGTGCTGTTATTGTTTTATTTCTCCAAATTTTTATTTATAGATATTATATAGTGCTTTAAACATAGCAATATGGTTATGTTATATTGTCCTAATTGATGCCTTGGATCATTAATTTTAAAATTAGTCCCATTTTAATTACAAAAAAACTGAAGCTAGAAATATTAGGCGTTATGAAGGAGAGGCATTGTATGTCCCCACTTAATATATACCGAGTGTCTGCACTCTAAATATACATATATATATGTGTATATATATATATACTGCTTCTGTTGTTATAGAGTTATAAAATTATACAAAATTATAAGACATATTTTGAACATTATCTGTAAAATTCAGTATTTTTTTTTTTTTTTGGAGAGGTTTTTGCTATAGGGCACGTGTGCTCGCCAGACAGACAGAAAAAGACAGAGAGATAGAAAGCGAGAAATCACCCCCCAGGGGGGATGGCCACGCCGCAATCTCTTCTCCTCCATTCTCCTCTCTGGATCTTGGGCACGCACGCACACGCGCCCAGCATGAGTTTAAGCCACTGGGTTTGAGACTCGAACCGCAGTCGACTATGTGGGAGTCCAGCGACATAGCCATTACGCTAACTCCTGGTCCCTAAAATTCAGTATTTTGAAATTTTGAAAGTTGTTTGTAATCTGTCAAGAATTACGCAGTATGAGCTAAAATTTTTTGCTATGTAAAGTAAATGTTTGTGGAAAAATGTAAAAATAAATAAACGAAAGAAAAAAAATTTAAAAAAAAGAAATGTTAGGTGTTTAGCCAAATGACACAGCTGCTGAGTAGCAGCAAGAAAACTTCAAGCAAGAACTTCTGTCAAATCCAGTGTCATGTGTGTGACTTAAGTGTCATGTGACATACAAACAAAGTTGATGAAAGAAAGTGTAGATTTTTGTGTGAGCAATTTTACCATTGTTTGTTTCCTTTTAAAATCCTACTTATTTGTATCTGGGAGCAGCTGGAAAATTCTGTGTCTCTTGAACCTTAGATTAATAATTCAGTCGAGTGTCATAGATGGCTTGCTATCGACTAAAATTCATATTTTCCTTTTCTCTCTAGCATAAACTACATTACATTCCCTACTTCTCTTACAGCAGTTTGATTGCACGACTGAATTCTGGTCTCTCACAGTGGACTATAATAGGAAGGAAGTACAACACTTATAAGCATGATCCATAAACACCTCCTGTGTGTGCTCTCCTCTTTAACCGTAGACACAACGAAGGAACTGAAAGCCACCTGATGAAGATGGAAGAGTCTTCCTCAGCCTGTGATTATGAATGCTATGAAAGAGGAACAGTTCACCAACCTCTCCAACTGCATAGTACTGCTTTATGAACCATTATATATTTTTGACTTATTTGTTAAAGCAGCTTCTATTAGTCCAATTAATACAGGAATTGGAAACATGAAGTGGGAACATTGGCTCTGCAGTCAAAAGGCAGCAAGCAGACAATATGGAAAAATATTTATAGATGAGAAATATGGAGGATCCCAAGGCTAGTTCCGTGGCCTAATGGTTAAGGCAGCTAGATCCCACATGACCAACTAAGTGGCACGGGTCCTGGACCCTGCTGTTTGAGAAACATGGCAGGTGCATGTGTGTAGGTGTCCAAAAAGCCCAAAGAGACGGATGGAGAAGAGATTGCAGCATGACCATTCCCTTCATGGGAATATTTTCTCCTCTTTTCTCTGTCTCTTTCTGGTGAGTGCATGTGCCCTGTAGAAAAATAAAAAAGAAAAGAAAAAGGAAAACAAAAGAAAGGAAAATATAAAATAAAAAAATCTGTGAAGCCCAGGTTGGCCATGGCAAAATATTTAAGACATTCACCTACAATAATTTATAAGAAACAACAAGTGCTACTAAAGCTGGTGGCCTTAGACTCTAGATTGGTCAGAAGAATCTAGATTGTTGGGCTAGTGGGTAGTGCAGACCACATGGCCAGCTTCGAGGTTTAAATCCCAGACCCAATGGCTTGAGAGTCATGCCTATTGTCCAAACCCATTTTACTTGTGGACTACAGGATAGAACCTGGAGTCTCAGAGAGTAATGAATGACATAATTCCTGCCTATACAGTGTCCTTATTACAATTCGGTGATTTGTTGAATATTAGACAGCTTAGGTTGCCATAACGAATACCACAGACTGGATGAAAAATATCAGAAATGTATTTTCTTGTAGTTCTGGAAGTTGTAAGTCAGAGATCAAGGTACCAGAAGTGTTTTCTTCTTTTGGGATGTCCGTTCTCATAGATCATGATCTTCCTGTATCTTCAGGTGGTCTTCCCTTTGTGTCTGTGTCCAATCTCTTATCACAGCAGTCATATTGGCTTAGGGCCTACAGTTTGACCTCATTTTACTTTAATTCCTTAAAGGCCCTTTCTCAGTAATCATGTTGTGAAGAAATGGGGGTTAGGACTTCAACCTATGAATGGGGGGGACACAATTCGGTTCATAACAGGGAGTTTATATTAATGTTATTTTTTTTCTGACCCACCATTAATTGTTTGTTCATATATACATTTATGCGAATGACTGTGTTTGTGTATGGCTATGTATATATAGTGTGGAGGGGAAATATTGATGTTCTTTCTTTTTTTTTTTTTTTTTAAATTCAGTCATATCTGGCCTGATGAAAAAGATGTTCATCACTAAGAGATCTAGGATCTTTAACTGGTTGAAGGAATTGGAGAAACCTTGCTAGTTTAAAATGTCTCCTCTATGGAGGGAAATAATTTCATCCAATTTGTAGGAAAAATGCACATATGTATATTTTATGAGAATTCCATGTTAGTTTCTCACCAAAATCGATGTTCCCTCTTCTTTTTAGAAATCAACTAGATTATATTTTTCAGTGACCCTCAGGTTAGATCCCTGATTGAACACACATAAAGGGCCTGCCTCCCTATAAACCTGGTACTATTACATTATCAAGAAATAAACATTGTTGCAGGAAAGATCTCTAAGTGGTCTTGAGCTAACTCAATTCTCCCCTCTTTTTTACTTGTCATTCTCAAGAATGACTGTAGTGTGGGGTGTACTGGGAATACAGCACCTTAAGATAAGAGGGAGTTGGCTGTACAGCCCAGACTCTGTTCCATTCTCCCCGGAAACAGGATGCCCTCCAGTGCTGTAGCCGGTATTGGAGTTTGGTCTCCAGATATAAAATCCAGGGTAGGCTGTTTACACTCTCTCTCAGCTGCAGGCAAGTGGAGGTGTGCACACTTTTATCTCTCTCTGCCCCATTCAGCTTTTCTGAGTCTTGAGAGACCAGCTCAAAATTAATCCTAGGCTTCTGGTCCCTTGATGCCTACCTGTAAGTAATAAACTTGCTTCATGGAACTTCTTGCAAGTTTATGTGTTCTGTTTCACTGTACTCAGGTAAATTAGTAACCAGTGCACAGTGAACTTGCTTTACGACTATGTTTATGCCACACTATGGGCTATTTGGTGTTACCCTAACTAATATAATGCAACTTAAAGAATGATGAAGTGGCTAGAATAGACTAAAAATTATTTAGATAATCTAATGAATAACTTTATTGTAAAAGAACATCAAGAAAAATAATTTTATATACAAGTAAATTACAATATAAACAATAAAGATTTTCTGTTGAGAATTTTGCTGAAGTTGTTACAGATTCCACCTCATTTAAATTTTTTTTTTTTTTTTTTGAGAGGTTTTTGCTATAGGGCGCGTGTGCTTGCCAGACAAAGAGAGACAGAGAGACAGAAAGTGAGAAATTACCTCCTAGGGGGGATGGCCACATCGCAGTCCCTTCTCCTCCATTCTCCTCTCGGGATCTTGGGCACGCACGCACATGCACCTGGCGTGAGTTTTAAGCCACAGGGTCCGGGACGTGAACCATGGTCGACTATGTGGGAGTCCAGCGACATAGCCATTATGCTAACTGCTGGTCTCACCTCCTTTTAAATTTTTAAAGTTTGAGAGTAGGGGTATATTTAGGGATAGAGAGTCATCATGATAGAGAAAAAGTTTACTTTTCCAGCCCAGCTGGCTACAAATACACACATGCACATGCACACACATATGAACACACATACACAGTTGCCTGCAAAAAGCTATTTACAAATGTTTCTCTAAGAAACTACAAATTGCTTTAAGCTAACTAGTCAGCCAAGCAAGATTCCATTTTCTTTATTCCAAAGAAAATGTCCTAAACTTTGTACTGTTCCTATAAATCATGTGACATACCCAGGTATCCTATAAGATTTCAAAGACCACTAATAAGATTTTTGTGACTGCATTCACAAATTATGCCTCTTCACCTGACTATAGAACAAGATCCACCTTTAAAAATGGAAAAATGGGGACCAGCAGTTAGCATAATGGCTTTGTCGCTGGACTTCCACGTAGTCAACTGCGGTTCAAGTCTCAGACCTGGTGGCTTAAACTCATGTTGGGTGCGTGCATGCCCAAGATCTTGATAGGAGAATGGAGGAGAAGGGATTGTGTTGTGGCCATCCCCCTGAGGGGTGAGTTCTCACTTTCTGTCTCTCTGCCTCTCTCTTTCTGGCCAGCACACATGCCCTATAGTAGAAACCTCTCAAAAAGCGAAAAACAAGAAAACAAAAAGAAAAAAATGTTTCTGGGATCATACCCTTTTTTTTTTTTTTTTTTGAGAGGTTTTTACTATAGGATGTGTGCACTCGCCAGAAAGACAGAGAGAGACAGAGAGACAGAGAGATAGAAAGTGAGAAATCACCCCCCCAGGGGAATGGCCATGCTGCAATCCCTTCTCCTCCATTCTCCTCTCGGGATCTTGAGCATGCATGCACACACGCCTGGAGTGAGTTTAAGCCACCGGGTCTCAAACCACGGTCGGCTACATGGGAGTTCAGCGACATAGCCATTACGTTAACTGCTGGTCCCTGGGATCATACACTTTTATAAAACCATGGGTCAAACAAATATAAAGAGATTTGTTTTTGACAATATGGTTGTATTTTTGTATGCTAATGTGCTTTGTAAAGTATGAGACATTCCTCAACTTTATTTGATCATAAAACTCTTCTCTCCTCCCTCTGCCCCCAAAAATAATCTTTTTAACAAGTGTCCTCAAAATAAAAAAAAATAAATAAAATAAAACAAAATATCATACTTTGGAAAAGTGAGAGGAAAATACATTTATTTTTCTTTTTTAGTAATATAAATTTAAGATATATCACTTTTCATTTTCTTTTACTTTTAGTTTAAACATAGTCTTAAAAATTGATACCTTTTTTCTGTCAAATAAATACAATGTTAATATTAATTGAGTATTAATTAATATTAATTAATTAATTAATATAATTAAATGTCTAGCTATTTTAAATATTTTCAAATATAAAGGGATGAAGTATATAAATAAATACTTTCATAATTATTTGGAAAAGTTATATTTCAATTATAAAAATTAACAAGGCTCTCATAAAGAATATAGTTTCAGATGTTATAAAACTGATATTGGAGGGACCACCAGTTGGCATGATGACTATGTTGCTGGACCCCCATGTAGTCAACCGTGGTTCGAGTCCTGAACCCAAGTGCCTAAAACTCATGCTGGGCACGTGTGTGTGCGTGCCCAAGATCCCGAGAGGAGAATGGAGGAGAAGGGATTGCAGCATGACTGTCCCCCCTGGGGGGGGGGTGATTTCTTGCTTTCTGTCTCTCTGTTTCTCTGTCTTTCTGGTGAGCCCAAATGCCCTAAAACAAAAACATCTCCCAAAAAAAAAACAAACAAACAAACAAACAAAAAAAAAAAAAACCAAAAAAACAACCAAAAACTGATGTTGGCTATAAGCTTGAGGTTTTAGGAATTTTATGCAGCTTAATGCATGAATAATATGATAAAATATTGACCAAATTTCTAGAGGCAGTTGAAAACACATTATTAGGAAAAAGAAAAAAAAGGAAGTGGGAGCAAAAAGATAGATTTCATTTTGCTATTTGTTGCCAAGATATAAAAAACTAACTACCATATACAAAGTACATAAATAACAAAATCTTAAATATATAAGCACTGGTAATTATAGTATTGGATTTTTTTTTTTTGAAATAATGTGCCTAATATAGATTGTCTACAAAAGAGAGCAGCTTCTTGGTGGTTGAAAGTCTAGTCTTTAAATAATTGCAATAATTTTTTTAGCAGGCAAAGATATTCTGTTGGTAACGTTATATATGAGTGGTAATTTTAGCTTGGAATAATCATAGCATTTGCTGTTTAACCAGTTTTTAAGATTTATTAACTGAAATGATAAACAGTACAATTATTTGAAGGACCCAGTCAGTATTTTAAGAAAAATTAATTATTGCCTAGATGTTAGGGAGTTTATAAGGTAAATTTTGTGCCCTGAAATGGCAAGTTCCTATATCAGAGTAAGTCAGTAATTTCAGGCTTTTACTGTCCTCTGATAAGAGAGAATGGACAATACTTACCATGCATCCTTTCTCTACAGGAAGAGTTTTACGTCTTTCTATTTTGACCCTTGTCAGATCACTGATGGACCTGCTTCTCATTATTCAAAGTAACAGGGTGGTATTGGTGTAATTATTACCAAAGTAAGAGTAAATATAGGCCCTTCATAACATGACAGTACCACAATTGAGTATTAAAAAAGTCCACCATATCAGTATAATCATATGAATTCTATTCACATGACATATAAGTACACACACAGATTTTTTTTTTCTTCCTCACCCTGGACTATCTGTCTCTTTCTCTGTGATGAATACACATGCCTTCTTGCAAATAAAATTACTTTATAATTGGAGTTTCTCTTAGCCTATTTCAAAAAAGTCATTGCCTTTACTTGGTCATAGAAGTATTCTACTATGTTATCTTCTGACATGGAGCTAAAGGAAAAGATTGAAGAAAGATGAAAATGGAGAAAGAAGTAAGGTATTAGGGTATTGGACAGATTATTTGCATCAGTGGTGTTCACACTTCACCACACATTAGAAACCTCTAGAGAGCATTATATACTGTTCTGGATGTAACCTAAGCCAACTAATTCAAAATCCATTGCTTCAGAACCTAGGCATCTGTAAGTTTTCAGTGGTAGAGAAAGCATTAGGCAAAGAGAATCATCAAAGGAATAATAGCATGGGAACAAATGTAACAGATATTAATTTTGGCTAGAATAAAGGCTATACAGAGCCAAGTAATGAACTGAAAGTCACACTGGAATCAAAACTGTGATTTATAGAATTTTGAGTCATGAATAAAGACTAAAACATTGTTTTTTCTTTTTTTGGAGAGGTTTTGGCTTTAGGGCGTGTGCGCTCGCCAGACAGACAGAGAGAGACAGAGAGACAGAAAGCAGGAAATCACCCCCCAGGGGGGATGGCCATGCCGCAATCCCTTCTCCTCCATTCTCCTCTCGGAATCTTGGGCACGCACGCACACGCGCCCGGCATGAGTTTAAGCCACCGGGTCCGGGTCTCAAACCGCGGTTGACTACGTGGGAGTCCAGCGACATAGCCATTACGCTAACTGCTGGTCCCGTATAAAGACTAAAACTTAATCCAACAAAGAATGGAGTTGAAAAATATTTTTGAGGAAATTAATGTGATTTATCAGTGCACTAACAAGCTTAATTTGATGGTGGGGTAAGGGTAGATTGGAATGGAGACAAGGCAAGCTATCAAACTAATTCTTGTGATCTGACTTCTTTAACTGCGAATCACCAGAAACTGTAAATTTTATGTGTTTGGGATTTGTCTGGCATGAATATCTCAAGCTATTATCATATTTTCAAAGGAAACATAACTCTCTAAAGGCTAAAGAGCTAAATTAGAGAAGTTAAAGATTATTACAGTATTTTCAGTACAGTTACTGAATACATAAACTATGTTTATAGTAGTTGACATGGATAGAAGATAGCAGATGGTAGAGATTGTTTTGTGGGTGAATGGTGGTTATAAAGACTGATTGAACGTGTGATAAGGGGAGAAAAATATTTAAAACATAACTTGAGTTCAAAGGTGAGAAAACAGGGAGAATGGAAATGTGGTTAAGTGAAAAAGAATTATCCGGAATGAGCAGTCGGGATATTAAGCTAAGCTTTTATACTACAAGTTTGACAATTATTTAGACAATTGGATTTCTAAATAATTGTGGAGAAGCTATCAGAAAGAAAAACTGAATATAAGTCTAGGCTTTTGATATTTCTCCCATAAGCATTCAATGGGTGTAATAGGTAGAAGACTTAATGTTTATCCTGTTCATTTCTTGTTTGCTAATAAAAATATATCCTTTCATTTTCTGCTTGGTGGTCTGCACATTAAATAAATTTTAAAATATGTGTTGAGGGACTAGCAGATGGTATAATATAATAGTTATATTTCTGGACTCCCACATGACCGACTGCAGTTCAAATCCTGGACCCAGAGGTTTGAGATTCACACCAAGCATGTGTGCTTGTGTGCCCAAAATCCCAAGAGGAGAATGAAGGAGAAGGGACTGCAGTGTAGCTATCCTCCCCTGGGAGGGGGGGGGTGACTTCTTGCTTACTGTCTCTCTCTGTCTCTGGCAAGCACATGTCCTCAAGAGCAAAAATCTCTTTAAAAAAGGGATGAAAATAGAATAAGTGGGCCAGCAGGTGGCATGATGGTTAAGGCACTGGATTCCCACACGTCAGACCATGGTGTGGTCTAAGTCCTGGACCTGGTGGATTGCTTTCTCACTGCCCCCCTCATCTCTCTCTGGTGAATTAAAAGAATAATAATAATAATTAATAAAATTAAATAATTCTTTTTAAAAAAGAGAAAATAGAATGAGATCTTTTAACTGTAGATTTCAAAGAAAGAAAGGTTATCTTAACATTTTTTTAAAAAAATGTATTTATTCTATGAGAAAGAAACAGAGAGAGAGACAGACAATCAGCACTCCCAACAGGGTCCCCACCCCATTATCCACTCCCCCATCTCATTTGGCCCATATCGAGAGCATGCGCACATGCACTTCAGGAGTGTTCAGGGAAGTCCCATGACACAAGACCAAGACCTTTTCCATGCAGATCTAGTTGTTTTACCCCTGAACCGCCAACCAGCCCTGGAAAGAGTTACTTTATTATTTTTAAAATATTTTTTTCAATTGACTCATAATAATTGTACATATTTATGGAGTACAGTGTGATGTTTTGATACATGTATACATCACATAGGAATCAAATTAGGATATTAGCATACCCTTCATCTCATATATGCTAAATGTGTAAATTGTAGCTACTCTTGACACTAGTTGGTGGCAGGGATAGGTAACTGTGACATAATGGATGTATTTTATTCACTGTGTAAACTTCTTTTATTTATTTATTTTTTTTGGCATAATAGGTTTACTTAGTAATTTCTATCACATACAAATACAAATGATAGATTATTTCAAACAAAAACATCATTTTCTCAAGTATTATGGTTAATATTCCAGTAGTCATCCAAAGAACTTTTCTTTTTCAATTTAATGACAGTGCATTTTAGCCTAATGACCACAAAGGCAATTAGTAAAGTACAAGTGGAGTTCATTTTGATATATGATATATCAACCCTATCTTATATTTAAAATGTAACTTCTGGAGAGAAAATGAACTGTTTTTTTAAACATATGTGTTTAAAACTTTAGATTTATATATAATCATTGAAATAATTTAGAAATACATTGTAATTATAAAGGGATAGATTTTCAAAATTCTAATTTTTTGACAGGATAAAAAAGAATTATTGCAGAATCAGCTGACAGATGGGCTAAATCTTACAATGCATCACAGATAAGGCTCGAGGTGTGTGAAGCTATAATGGTCAATAGGGAAACAATTGACTAACCCTTACTGCAGCCATATCATGTGTGTATAAGGCCAGAACAATAGTATTGGGTACCCTTGGATTAAATATTAATTTTAAAAAATGGTAAACAAATTTTAGATTTATTTTTCGGCAGATTAGTCTTATAAAGAAAAACCACATTCAGTTTATTTACACAAGTAAAATAAATGGAGAAAGCAGTCTTTGCCATCAGTTATTATTTCAAATAAGAGCATGAGTCACCATAAAGTTTGTATATGTTTATTATATTATCTTACTTCTTGCTAGATTGACTTATATATCTCCAATACAGCACACCATATTTTCATGATAAAGTTCAATGTTTATTTTCTAAGATGTGATAATCTTATAACTTCCATTCATCTAAAATATTAGATAGGTGCTTAGTTTCCTTTCTTTTCTAATTATACACTTCTTTCCCCTTTTTTTGATTCAGGTATTGTTAGCTAAAGTTAGAGTAATAAATGGCTCGCTCTCTGGTGAAGCTTTGTCCTAACTGCCATAATGTTCTTAGTCTAAATTATTCCTGCCTGAAAGAAGTTTTAAGTTGCTTAACAGTATATTAACCTTTTGCTTGAAGGTTCTTATTGAAGGATAGTGTGCCGAATTAAGATTCTGCAGGCCAGTCCTTGAATTTCAAATTCAATTCACCTAGAATTTTTAATCACTTGCTATGCACTCAAATGCATAATGAATTTGTTAGGCAATATTGGAATTAGTAAAGTTTAGAAAGCTCCAGTCTGCCCCCACTCTGTTTGGTCATTTTCTTCTAGCAACCTTCAGCAACTGAGAAGTAAGCACAGAGTTGGAGATACTTTTAGGGTTTAGGTAGATAGATAGGAAAAAGGCCAAATAAGATGAAAGGAAAGAATAGGAACAAAAACATTTGAAATAATGAGCAGTGGGACTGAGCTGACGGGGAAGAGAGTGAAAGTAGAATGGTGCCACCAAGTTGGGAAGGAGTAGTGGCCTTGGAGTTCTCTAATGTGTTGTAGAACATTGGGAGTGGAAATAATTAAAGCAAGATGGCAGTCTGGCATTTACACTCAGCGTGTAGGTAGACGGTAAGGTGGATGCTCAAGAGATATTCTTTCTCATGCCCTTTATTTCCTCTTCACTCTAAGGACAAGGAGAACTTGATGTGCACTATTATTTCTTTTCATTTATAGAAATGAAAAATATATTATGTTTCAAAATGAGTCCTAATGGTAAATAAAAATAGAGATACAATGACGATGCCATGTTAGGAAAGGAATACAATGGAAGACATTGACTTTTAAATGACCAAGAAATATTGTTTTAACTTTAATGTTCATTTTTAGAGTCTCTTTCACTGTAGTAATTATAGTGTTCATATTTTTTGCAATGTACTGATTAAGCACAGTTGGAGCAGATGAAATACCAAGCTACTGTAAAAGAAATAATACCACATTATTAGGCAGTTTGGCATTCCATGTATATTAAGTAACCTAAGCTTTTAAATTATAGATATTAAAATTACCTTTATTATCTTTTTATGGAAAACTCACTTAAAGATATTCTAAAAATCTACCTAATACAAAAGTGAATATAAATATGTGCTGCAGAAAATTAGCTATGATGCCAATTCTTTCTGTATAAAAAATTTTATTATAAAAGCAAAAATAGAAGATTGTCACATAATTACAACTGTTTTTAGATGACAAAACAGAAACATTAAAAATGCAAAACATCATCAATTTATAATGAATTATAATGCCTGCTTCCATACCATTAAACCTTGGTCACATCTATAGTTAACTTTGTTAAAAACGATTTAAACTTGGGACCAGCAGGTGGCATAATGGTTATGTCACTGGACTCCCATGAAGTGGAGGTTGGGGACCTGGTAGCTTAAAACTCATGCTAGGGCACCTAGGCAAGCTTGCCCAAATTCCTAAGAGGAGAATGGAAGAGAAGGGATTGTGGTGTGGCCATCCCCCCCCCCCCCCATCCCCCGAGGTGGGGGGTGATTTCTTGCCTCTGTCTCTCTGTCTCTCTAGCGAGCACATGTGCCCGATGGCAAAAATCTCTCTCTCAATTAAAAAACAAAAACAAAAAACACCTTAGCTCTTGATATCTTTATTTCCCTTTACCTACTCATGAAATGGTTGATCCAAATTTAATGAAGCAGGGGAGAGATAAATATTTTAAAAATAGATGTGAGGAGAGGTTTTCTTTACCATTTATTTATTTTGTATAACTGATTCTGAATTTTTACGTAAGTTTTAGTGCATAGAATCTGATTGAACTCTGTGGCAAAGCAAATGTGCCCAAATTTAGATGAAGTTTCTGAATGAAATTGATACATACGCAATATCAGACTCATTGTAATTACTATGCCTTTTAACTTTCATCTTTATTCAAGAGTTGCAAGTGGGGCTAGGATATTTTGGACAAAGAGAGTGGTTTGTGCAAAGATCTGGCGGCATAGAAGAATGTTTCACTTGCTAAACATTAAAAATATTGTGTTGTTGGAAAAGTCATGATGTATTTTCTATGTTTGTTCTATACAAAAATGTGTCATGACTTTTCTGATGACCCAATAATTAATAGGAATTTAAGAAAAGGAGGGAGAGATAAAGCTAGAAAATTGGAGCACATTTTGTATGAACTTACATGCTAGGGCAAGGCGTTAGAAGTTTGTCATTCAGTCCAAAAAAGGGCCGTTATGTAAAGGAAATAAAGCCCAAACTTAGAAAGACCCTTTTGGTCACAATATGGAGGATGGAGTAGAGTGTGTCCCAAGGAAGGAGACCTGGAAACTGAAACCACAAATGTAACAGAGAAATGGAGTTTTCATTTTTATTTTATTGTAATAGTATCTCCTCTCACAAACTGTTTCCTTATGATTCTTCTAAAACATGATTTTTTACATGAGATTCTGCTATTTAAAAATTCAAATCATTACTTGACTAGCTTTTAAGACCTCCAATATAAGGTCAGACATTATTCATAAAAATGAATTTTCCATACCTGTTCACTTGTACCACCTGCACTGACACAGAACTTAGTCAGGTAATGGGCATATGAACCAAGTAGAGCCTGGAGCTGTATCTACTAAACATTTTTAGAACTGGCTCTGATGGCAAGAACTCTACTATGGTGGCAAGGGTAAAAAGATGAACCTAGAGGGACCAGCAGTTAGCATAATGGCTATGTTGCTGGACTCCCATGTAGTCGACTGCGGTTCGAGTCCCGGACCCAGTGGCTTAAAGCTCACACCAGGCGTGTGTGCGTGCGTGCCCAAGATCCTGAGAGGAGAATGGAGGAGAAGGGATTGCAGCGTGGCCATCCCCCCAGGGGGTGATTTCTCGCTTTCTGTCTCTCTGTCTCTCTCTGTCTGGCGAGCACACGCGCCCTATAGTGAAAACCTCTCAAAAAAAAAAAAAAAAAATGAACCTAGAGAGTGGTTATAGCTGCCCACCAGATAGAAGAAACTGACCTTCATCCAGATAATTAAACCAATATGTAAAGAGTAGTTGAGAAGAAGAAAAGAGAAAGTTGCTATGATCTTTGATGTTACACTACATTTTATATACCTAAGGCTTAGTGATCAAATTTTCCTCCCTTTCTGTAAGATCTTCCAGTACATTTTTTTTTTTTTGCTTATGTTAGTTTGAGTTGGATGTTCTATCACTTGTGTCCTTACTAATATATACTCCAGTCAACCGTCTTCTCTTATAAAAGGTACACAATCACTTCTTATCCCCCTTTTTGATGTTTAAGTATTAATTTAAAGTTAAGTTTATACCTAATTTTCGGATCCTATTTCCTCTATGAATTGATTTAATTCTGTAAATATGTAATGAACTTATTCTATGTGTAATGGAGGATGCTGTACTGTTGATGCAGAAGTGAGTACTACACAGTACCTGATCTTGAAGGGCTCACATTATGTGGGAAATCAAACATGCTTGCATGTAGGAGCAATGCCACGTAGGAGAATGGTATCACAACCAAGAACCAGTTACTTGAAGAACACCAAGGAACAAGTCAGTGCCTAGGTAACCATCCTGACAGTGGAATTTTACTAGGTATTGTGTTCCATATTAATTTATCTTTTCTGTGAACATATGTCACCTTTTGTTTTGCGCTTAATGTTGTACTGCCTTATTTTGCTGTTTTCCGGATGTGTATATTTTTTACATAATGGCATTTAAAGCCCTGTTTAGTTGAGGAACATGATTGATTTTTTGCTTTGTACTTCCCTAAGCATTTACCACAGCGTATGTTTCATTTATGGGAAGATCAACTAATACTCAGGATTATAGATTCAGAGTCATAAAACTAAAATAACTTCAGAAAGTCTTAAGGCATTACTTTTCTTTATAGAATAGAAAACAGCTCAAGTGATTTTTAAACCACTTGCTTACAGATTTTCAAAGCTGTTTAGTGGCAATTCTTGACCTCAAGACTTTGGACATTGAGGCTGAGTAATTTCTTTGTTATAGCAGGACTCTCCTGCACATTTCCAGAAATTCATCACTAGTCTCTACCCAGTAGATGCCATTTGCACCATCTTTTGGGGGTAAAATTTGTTCCCAACTCAGATCTAAGTTCTTGTCCTTCATTTCTTCATTTTCTGGTTTCCTTTTTGTCATTAGGTACTGCGCGAGTATCATTTTTATATATGTTATACTTCTTATGGCTGTATTTTCTAAAAGTGAATTTCTGCTTTGTTGAACTGAATTTCTGCTTTATTTAAGTTTTAAGATATTAGAATTCCCTAGTGTTAGATATCAGGAAAAAAGTTATAATGAAAAAGATTCAGATTCTTTTTTTTTTTTTTCTTGAGATAATAATTTATTATTTCCCTTTACATCCTTGTCTTCTTTCCATACCATTTCATGATTTTTTTAAAGAGACAGTATGTTTTAGTAGCAAAGAGGAAAATATGTCTTGGGCTGGTAATTTTCTCTTTTGGTGCCTCCTTTTCCTGAACTGTTAAGATCTGTTCAGATTTGAGAGTTGAATCACTATCTTCTCCAGCCCTCATACAGTCTTGCAGAGAATTTCCCACATGCTGTATTTGTTTCTTATTGCTAGGTAACAAATTACTACAGACTGAGTGGCTGAAAACAATGCATATTTGTTACCTCACAGTTTTCATGGCCATGACTTAACAGATTCCTCTACTCAAGGTCTCACAATGATATGATGAAGGAAAGGTTTGGACTGCGTTCTCCGTAGGTTGACTAGGGAAGAATCTACCTCTAAACTCATCTAGGTTTCCTGTGGCTGCATAACTGAAGGCTCTAGCTTTTTAATTGGTTGGTGCCAGAGGTTACTCACAAGCCCTAAAGGCCACCTGCAGTTCCCTGCTTTTCTGCTAGGCAGTTCATAACACAGCAGTTTGCTTCTTCAGTATCAGCAGGAGAGCATCTTTCTTGTCAGTGGACTAATGTAATTCTGTGCTTTATAACTATGTAATCAAGAGGTGACTTTCCATTGCCTTCACCATACACCATTTATTTATTTATTTATTTGGAGAGGTTTTTGCTATAGGGCGTGTGTGCTCGCCAGACAGACAGAGAGAGACAGAGAGACAGAAAGCGAGAAATAACCCCCCAGGGGGGATGGCCACGCCGCAATCTCTTCTCCTCCTTTCTCCTCTTGGGATCTTGGGCACGCACGCACACGCGCCTGGCGTGAGTTTTAAGCCACCGGGTCTGGGATGAGAACTGCGGTCGACTACGTGGGAATCCAGCGACATAGCCATTATGCTAACTGCTGGTCCCCTACCATTCATTTCTGATTGACTAGAAGCAACAGCATTGTGATGCCACGCTGCATCTTCAACTTCAGCTCACTTCGTGTCATGGTCATAAGCATGCCTGGCATACTCTGGGAAGTATTCAGATGCAAACCTAGAACTTTCTCACATGTGTCAGCCTTGCAAAGAGTAACACTGTATTGCTGTGACACTTCTGGCCCCATGCGCTGTCTTTTTTTTTTAGAACTGGCCATGGGTGATACTTTCAGTTATTATTAGTTATTGCTGGTAAGCCCTCACCCCATTTATAGTGGAATACTAGTTCTATAAGAACAGATTTCTGACTAGCTAGCTCGTCTTATTATTCCAAGAATCCAGAGAAGTTTATCTTATTGGAGATGCTCAACACATATTTGCTAAATTAATGAATAATCCATATCCATTCATTTTCAAATCTTCATTGGAAGTGGCTTTTACTATTATAAAGAAATCACATTTACCCATTTTAAAATGCTTACTTTACATCATGTACTTTTAGTTTGTCTCTTATTTTATTGGAAACAACTCTAACAAGTACTATGGCTTGTAATTCTTCAGTAAGGACCACAAAACCTCATGCTCTGAGAACCTCATTTCTTGTACCGAAAATGTGTTGGTTGCTTGCCAGGATATAATGACTCTTCATTGAGATGCAATCACAAATTAACTAATTTAATTTATTCACTGACTAACAAGATTATCTTTTTACAAGCTATAAAAACATTGCAGCTTTAAAAATTCTTACGCTAGCTTTATGGAAAATTTAAAAATAAGACTGATAAATGCAAATTTGATAAATTATTATGATGCTGATCTTTGTACAAAGAGTAAAGTGTCTTGTTTGTTTCAATACAATAGGTCTTAGTTAATAAAGTTTATTTTAAAAAATGGGGTGATAGCATTATTTAAAAAATCTTGGTGAAGCAAAGATTCTGAGACCACTCTAGTTTGTTAAATGCTGCCAGAGGATGAGCTGGGTAAAGAGACTGATTTGCGCTTGGAGTATAATCTGTACTGCTCACACTGTGGACTAGAGACAATTTAAATGTGGAGAAGAGCTGAATAAATGATGTTGCGTGGGGTTTGCATTTTTGAAAATGACGGACCTGGGGGACCAGCAGTTGGCGTAATGGCTATGTCGCTGGACTCCCACGTAGTCGACCACGGTTCGAGTCCTGGACCCAGAGGCTTAAACTCATGCCGGGCGCGTGTGTGTGCATGCCCAAGATCCCGAGAGGAGAATGGAGGAGAAGAGATTGCAGCATGGCCATCCCCCCTGGAGTATGATTTCTTGCTTTCTGTCTCTCTGTCTCTCTCTCTCTGTCTGGCGAGACTTCCATGTAGTCAACCGCGGTTCGCAGCCTGGACCTGGTGGCTTAAAACTCACACTGGGCGCATGTGTGTGCATGCCCAAGATCCTGAGCGGAGAATGGAGGAGAAGGGATTGCGACATGGCCATCCCCCCTAGGGGGTGATTTCTCGCTTTCTGTCTCTCTGTCTTTGTCTGTCTGGTGAGCGCACGCACCCAATAGCAAAAAAAAAACAAAAAAAAAAAACAAACTCTCCAAAAAAATACATATTGTTAAAATATTTTAAACTAAGAATTTAGCTTCAGTCTATTTTCTAAGAACAAAATCAACTGTGTTTCCCTGTTAGGAGACAAGATTGAAACTTAAATTCACAGAAGCACAATTAAATACACAGGAACTCATAGAAGCATTCATTTTATACTTTGTAACACGGTAACTTAAAAAGAAGTACGCAAAATTTTATATATAATTAAGACAAAAGTTTAAAAGCACTGACAATGGAATCTCCAGTAAGTGTTTGCTTCAGAAAACTCTAAACTCTTAACCAAAAGAGTAAAGCTAATGGAAGGTAATTAATCATCAAAAGTGAAAGTATTGTAATACCAATTGTCCTATCTGAGATATATAATTGAATTTTCAAAAAACATGGAATCATCTACTTTCAAAGGTGAAACCAAAGGATACATATCAGTTTATGACATTTCCTTAGCAACATTTAATTTTTTAATGAAGAGTCTTGAAACTATTAATCTTGGTGAGATTTCTACAGTTACTGATCAAAATCTGTCCTGAGGCAGGTTGACTATATAGCTCATGATCATACATAGCTAGTGACAAAGACTTTTAATGAGTTTCATCAAAAAGGACTTCATGAGAAGGGATAGTTTCATTTCCTATAAGACACATTCTTTTTCTTTTTGATGATACCACTTTAAAATGTCTATTCATGAATTATACAAAGCTTAGAGCATAACTTTGAGCCAGACAGTACTTGCATGCCCTTCAGTGATCAGGTTTCAAAGAAAGTCTTCTCCCAGGAGGACTGAGGCGGAGGAAAGTTTCATGTAGTATTCAGCACAGTACACAGGGCTAGACATTATGATGTACACTAAGTTTACACTGATAAATAAAATAGAATTCTTGCACTTTGCACTTTTCCATCTATTGGATTAACAGTTTAAAATGTGTCCCTTTTTTCTTGAGACTGACTTATGCTACATCTCTGTACGATCAGTGTTTAGACATAAAATATCGGGAAACTTGCTTACAGAGGGTGTTTTGAGAGAGACTCTTCAAGGAAGTGGCTTTAAAGCCAAGATTTGAGAGATAAAAGGGAGAAATAAGTGATTGAAAACAAGTGAATGTGGCATCACATAAGCCAAGAAAAGAAGGAAGTTGTCTGTAGTGTCCTTTGCAGATCAGTCAGGTCAGAACAGTGATACATAGTCCTTAGTGAAAGCAGGGTCGGTGAAGTGGTAGAGAATAAATCAAATTGCTCAGAATTGTGGAATGAATGAGATTGGGTGGCAATAGTGAAAGGGAAACAATATTGCCAATCTCAAAATTAATTTATCAGACCAACTTCATGTTTTTGGGTGACCTTGTCCAAAAGGTGTTGTAAATTGCAAGTTAGTACCATTTATAAGTTACTACATTGTAAATTATTACAAGGGACTATTATGTAACCATTAAAAATGATCTCAAAAAGATTTAGTGGGGTACAAAAATTCTCATTTATGCATTTAAAACAGAATATAAAATTGCATAAACAAAATTCCTAAAAATATAAGTGACTATAATACATTTGCCTATGGATATATATATATATATATATATATATATATATATATATAAAGTGTGTCAATGTTAGGTATCATAATTATATATTATGTACTACATATGTAAGTATATGTAAGTATCTATACTTGGAAAAGAATACACGGAAATATGAACAGATGTTAATATCTGTGTGATAGTTTTATTTGAATTAATATTTTTTACAGTGAATAGTTCTTTTATGATTATAGTTTAAGGACTAAGCTTTGTAAGTAAACTGTCACAGGATATAAATAAAATCAAGTACTCTGGGTTCAAATCAGTTCACTAGTTTAACTTTTCAGAGTAATACTTTTATCCTCTGTGAAAAGGGAATTATAATAGCTTTTTCATAAGATTTATAGGAAATCATATCGGCAAAGTGTTAAAATTCCTAATTCTTTAAAAATAATTATACTTTCAATAACTCAACATAGATTTAAATACATATATACACATAAATATGTATGTGTGTGTGTGTGTGTGTGTGTGTGTGTATACCCTAAGTTATATATCATTAAAAAACAATTGGACAATAAATTACTGAAAGACAATAGAATTTTTAAGTAAGCTAGTATAATTATTGGACAGGCTAGTGGGTATAAATGCAAAGGCCAGGTATAAATTGGGCCCACAAAAATGAAAAGTAAAGATTTTCTTATATGACTTCATGAAGAACAGAGCTGGGTCATAGTGCTATTTTTATTTTAAGATTGGGTTAAAAGATTAACTTCTTTTCTTCTCATGATTAAGCTTGTGTAGCTTTTGTAGTAAAATTTATACCTTCTTTAAAAGTACTAGCAAAAGGGAATAAAGTTTTCTACACCTAAGGCTAATACAAAATTGCAACTCAGATGAAATTTCTCTCATGCACCCTCTAACATAAATCCAGGTTCATAAATTTCAGCTTTTTATTTAGGTGTTCTATAAAAATAGTAATCTAAGTTGAAGTTAGTGATCTCTATTTATATAAAAAGCTCTGTATACCACATAAGTGTATTAATAGTTTTTATTATAATATTTATCACTGTTAAGCAGTTATGCCTTTTGGGCATAGAAGATATTGGCAGACACAATCTCAACCTTTAAAGTAGATGTAGTCTATGTGTGCTAAATGGCTGAAAACAGTCACATGAAGAATATTCAGATAATTGATTAATACTAACATTAAATAAGAAACTTAAAAATAAACTGGGGCTTTGGTGGATTTTGGAACAGATCAGCAAAAGGGTTATGATGCATATGTAAGTAAGATAAGTTCAGAAAAGGGTTGTTATTTTCTCCTATATTCCTGGTGAGTAATTTAGGGAAAATATGGCACTTCGGTAGTAGTTTGAGTAATGGAAGGAAAGAAATCAGAGACCGGAGGAGTAGATTCTCCATATATCATGTAAATTTTCTGCAGCAGAGTAATGATTTTCATCCAATGAGAATATAATTAGATTTTATATTAACTACCAAAATGGAGTTAAACGAGGAGGTCATTGGTGACCAAGAATGGAGAGTCTCATTATCAGACTTGGTAAAATGGCAAGAAGCAAGATGGACTAAAAATCTGGTATTAGTTAAAAGCACATTCTTTGATATCGGATCGGGCACTGCCAGTACTGTCTTGACCATTTATTGTAGCTTATTTCGTAGGCCTACATTTTCTTATTTGCTACACAGAGACAGGAAATACTCCTCGCAAACTTGTTTTGTTGTTCTTGCAGTAACCATGTAAGGCTTGGCTTGACTATCAAGCTAATGAGATGCAGTACTTTTGTTTTCTTCTTTGATTTTGTCAGAGGTCATGCAAGCTGGCTGGAGAGAGACAGATGAAGAGAAAGAGAAAGAGAGAAAGAGAGAAAGGGCCCCCTATGCCCATAAGGAATAGTCATAACCACAATCCCTTCTCCTCCATTTCTCCTTTGGGGACTTTGGGCACACATGTACATACACCAAGGATGTTTTTCAAGCCACTGGGCTTGAAAATCATATTCAACCATGTGAGACCCAGCTGCCTTAACCACCAGACCACCAGCTAGCCAGTGACACATTGTCTTATAACCAGCTTCAAAGTTTTTAAGTTTAGAAACAGACAAGAAGGAAATAATACAACATGCCAAGTGACAACAGCAGAGGTTATGTATTTTTGCATGTATAAGGTGTACTGCTTTTGATGTCCTAGTCCTTCCACACTTGGGAGTATGTGATCCTGAGAGATGACGCTGGCTAACATTGGCTTAGGAGACCAATTAGCGTTACAGTCCTTTAGATTTTTGTTTCCTTTCCCCTTAGGCACACATTTATCTCGGGTGCTCATAATTAGCCCCAATCTTCAGAGAATTTGCTTTATATCAATATTGATTTTTCATAACTTGCTCTAGGCAATAAAGCACGTTTGGTCCAGTATGTAGTTCTTGACTGGATTTTTACTTTTCCTCTATCCGATAGCCTATTTTCTAATAGATGTTGTGAAATATATTGCTCGGAGAACTGACCAAGGGTCAAATCTTTGGACATCCCTAAAACTAGAGGAAAATCCACAGGTGCAGCTAGTAGATTTTTGCTGTCAGGTGCGTGTGCTTGACAGAAAGAGACACAGAAAGTGAGAAATCACTCCCTAGGGGGGATGGCCATGCTGCAATCCTTTCTCCTCCATTCTCCTCTCAGGATTTTGGACATACCTGCACATGCACCCAGCGCGAGTTTCTAGCCACTGGTTCTGGGATTGAACCACAGTTGACCACTTGGGAGTCCAGTACCTTAACCACTACGCCACCTGCTGGCCCTCTTCCCTCTGGAATTTACCTCATAAGATTTTTTTTTTTTTGAGAGGTTTTTGCTATAGGGCGCGTGCGCTCGCCAGAGAGAGACATAGAGACAGAAAGCGAGAAATCACCCCCCAGGGGGATGGTCACGCGCAATCCCTTCTCCTCCATTCTCCTCTTGGGATCTTGGGCACGCATGCACATGCGCCCAGCGTGAGTTTTAAGCCACTGGGTCCGGGACGTGAACCGTGGTCCACTACGTGGGAGTCCAGCGACATAACCATTACGCTAACTGCTGGTTCCCCCTCATAAGATTTTGTGAGGAATTAATAAAATAATTAGAATTCTTAGTACAGCAAATGATACATAGTGCTAAATATTTTGTCAGTTAACATCATCCTTATTAATAAGTTTCAATATATAAGATTGATACTGGGTTTTATCTGACCATATTCTGTTTAGGACATGATATCTATAACTATAGTCAACAGCTTTTACTGCTACTACTATTACTATAGGGCATACAATGCCGTGTTATTTCTTTAGTAATACATTTAGAAATATTTTTTATGTTGTTTCTAATCTAGAACAGAAAATAGTTTGCATTTGTTTATGTTTTCATCACTAGAGGACCACCTAAACATCTTTCTTCTTAAGCAATGATTATAAGGATGTGAATTGGCTATGACATCAAAACCTATGTTGGGAACCAGCAGTTAGCGTAATGGCCATGTCACTGGACTCCCACGTAGTCGACCGCGGTTCGTGTCCTGGACCTGGTGGCTTAAAACTCACGCCAGGTGCGTGTGCATGAGTGCCCAAGATCCCAAGAGGAGAATGGAGGAGAAGGGATTGCAGCGTGACCATCCCCCCCGGGGGGGTGATTTCTCGCTTTCTGTCTCTATGTCTCTGTCTGTCTGGCGAACCCACGCGCCCTATAGCAAAAACCTCTCCAAAAAAAAAAAAAAAAAAAAAAAAAAACTATGTTTATTTTATAGCATCAGATTTAATACAAAGTCTTTGCTTATGCAAAATTTCTAAAGACATATCTTCATCTTCAGCAAATTACTAGCACAATTGTCCAATTTTAGTGAAATATATATATATATATATATATATATATATATATAATATTCTTTAGTATTATATCCCTAGAAATAAAGCAGTTGGAAAAGTTATAGCATTTTTCATTATCAGTCTTCAGAAAACCATGGAAGTAGAGTAACAAAAGAAATACAAATAGTTACTCTGCCTTCTCTTTCAGGATGCTTGTTTCCCTATGATTTCCCGATATCCATAAAGTGGAGAAATATATTTTTGAGAATCTGGGATCACACTGACCCATAAGCTCTATTATTTACCATAAAGTATTTCAGAAAATGTTATTAGGAAGAGATTTATTTTTAGTGTTGACATTATCTTTTGTTTCCTTTCCATTTCTGTCATTCCTCTCATCTCTATTGTTTTTATATTCAGTCTGATAATAATAAAACTTACTTTAACCAGTTCCATGAAGAAGGTGTAAATAAGTACAGTCTAAAAAAGTACAAAATAATAACCAACTCAATTTGGACAGTTCATCTCTTGTAGTCTGTCAATTCTCAGATGTATTTTCTCTTTAAAAAGCATGTGTCTTCTCATGAGGAAAGTTTCTTCTCTATCCGACATTTTTTTTTAAATAATTAATGAGCTTTTAAAGGAGAAGGGGATGAACATTTTTCATATATAAGTAGAGACTTCTTCTCTTAAAAGCAAATGTGGAAGATATCAACAGGGGCAACTCTGTTGTCCTCAGAGATTCTCTGCTTAAATGATGTGACTGTTTATTTCCAAGCAAGTTGTGAGACTGTTAGACTCTCAGCAACAGATAATGCATGACTTTCCCAGTATGCATGACTTCATAGGGTTTAAAAATGTTCTAGCACATGCAAGCTTAATAGTAATACATGCAGAGGCCCCAGGACCTAAAGGTGATTTAAAAATAAAATAATTATTTTATTTAACTTTATTTTTAATTTGACCAGAAAGGGAGGGAGGGAGAGAGTGAGAGACAGAGAGAGAGAACATGAGAAAGCAAGCCACCAGGTCCGGGTCTCTAACCGTGGTCAGCCATGTGGGAGTCCAGTGCCCTTAACTACCATTCCACCTGCTGGACCCCTAAAGGCGATTTTTAAAGGGAAGACATAAAGATTCAGCTTGATGAGGGCAGGAAAGTGAATATAGTTGTAGATCTGGATCTTGCTGTGAGAAATTATCTGCATATTATATGAAAGGCTTAGAGATCAGGCAATTATGGGTAACTAACTAGTAGAGCCCTATACTTCACTCTGACTTAGCAACATGAGAAATCTAGTTAATACAAAGGTAAATTCAGTGGCATTGGGATCCGGTGATCTCCAGGTGATCCCACCAGGAGAGAATTCTGGCTAGGATTGGGATTGAGATGGAAATGTACAGAGAGCATTATCTAGCACTTTAAGAATAATATTAAGAGTTAAGGCAAGACAGGACATCAGAACTAAGCAAAGAATGTGTGGTTCAGAGAAATGTTCCTCTTTACTGGAGAACTGATACTGAAATCTGAGATGGAGTTGGAATGACAAGTTTGTATGTATTAGCTCATTCCTGAAAAGAGCTTGGTATACTAGGTCTGTGGCTGGCTGCATGATCACTTCTACTTATAACCCCATAAATGGTAGATAGAGGAGACTGGAGAAAAGCCCACTCAGCATTAGTGCATTCCCATCCTTCCTTGGAACTTCACTTTAGGGATCCTTTAAACACAATAGTAAAGGAGCAATTTTAGGAAAAGATCAACTGCAGTATCAGTTTTTATTTTATTTTTATTTTTATTTTTTGAGAGGTTTTTACTACAGGGCGCGTGTGCTCGCCAGACAGACAGAGAGAGACAGAGAGACAGAAAGCAAGAAATCACCCGCCAGGGGGGATGGCCATGCCACAATCCCTTCTCCTCCATTCTCCTCTTGGGATCTTGGGCATGCACGCACAAGCGCCCGGTGTGAGTTTAAGCCACCGGGTCCGGGACTTGAACTGCGGTCGACTACGTGGGAGTCCAGCGACATAGCCATTATGCTAACTGCTGGTCCCCAGTATCAGTTTTCTAATTCTTCAAACAAGCTTGTTTTAGCTAATTACATGATTTTTTATTTTAAATTTATTTACTTTATATTACTTCACTATATATCATTGCACCATACACAATGAGTTTTCCCATCCAGAATACACTGTATATTGAATCAAAGATATTACCATACATTTTATCTTCAACAAATTATTTTCCATGACTTGTTTCATATATTTTGCTTCTACCCTCCCCCTTGATTCCTTCCCTCTCACCTTCTACCATTTCTCTCCCTCCTCCCCCACTGTCTCTGGTTATCTATAGTCCCCTTTCCATGTCCCTCCCCCTCCATTTTACTGATTCACAAAAGATCTTAATTAAGCTAAATACTTTCATTAGTAAGTGCAGTTGATATAAACGTATCTATGAAAACATGTCTAATTTTAGGCATAAGATTTTGTGACTAGAATGAACATATTATAAAGTAGCATCTAACTGAGGCAATAGCTTACTGTGGTCATTATGAAGGTTTTTTGTTATTGCTATTCGTTTGTTTGTTCTTTGATGTATTTTTTGACTAAAACATTAATGATTTTCTTCTATGCTTTGCTTTCCAGATTTAAGGATTTTCATTTTCTTTTGAGCTTGTTAATAGCTTCAGCAATTTGTTCAATTTTTTTTTTATCGAAACATAGACTTTTCTCCCTTCCGGACCCCTCTGGAATTGGAAAATATTTGTCAGTATTCTTATTTTGTGGCAGAATGGTTATTTGCATAAGTTCAATAATATCTGTTGCCTTGGATCAGAAATTGGAAATAATGGTGCCAGGGCTTTGACTGGTATGCCATTTCTCAAGATATGACCAGAAAGCTAAGAAACTAAGGTTGATCTCAAGAAAGCCAACAGAAGTTTGTAGACAGATTGCCTGGTACTATAAACAGTTCTGCCTGGCAGGTAGATAAAGAATGTCACTTCCTGGGACCAGCAGTTAGCGTAATAGCTATGTTGCTGGACTCCCATGTAGTCGACCACGGTTCGAGTCCCGGACCTGGCGGCTTAAACTCACGCCGGGCGCGTGTGCGTGCGTGCCCAAGATCCTGAGAGGAGAATGGAGGAGAAGAGATTGTGGCATGGCCATCCCCCCTGGGGGGTGATTTCTCTCTTTCTATCTCTCTGTCTCTGTCTGTCTGTCTGGTGAGCGCACGCACCCTATAGCAAAAACCTCTTAAAAAAAAAAAAAAAAAGAGGAGAAATTCCTGACTTGGCTTAGTAGCCTTGGGGCACTTTTTAAAGAGTCAAATCTGAAGTTCCCTGTAAAAGGTTCCAGCAAAGCCAACTAAATCAATGTGTATTCTCGTGGGGCTTTGTGCAAATAACAGACCAAATTGAGACTAAAATAATTTTTTTTTGCAAATAAGTTTATTTCTCTTAATAAGTAAGTAAAAGGGGGGATAGAGAGAGAAAAAAAAAATGTTTCAGAAGAAAATTACATTTCTCTTGCTACTAGAGTATAGCTTTGTTCACATCTGTTTTTTGAATTTTTAGTATCTACCTACTGTAGTACACTTGTTACTAGATTTTAGCTTTGTCCATATCTGTTTAGTGAATTTTTTGTATCTACCTACTGTTTGTCCTTTTCGGTTTTTTGAGTTTTTAGTATTCACCTACTGTTTGAACTGTTTGGGTTTATAGCTTAAGCAAATTTTTCTTAACTTTTAAAAATTTGTATTTATTAAAACTAAAATGGCTTTTCTTGAAGCTAATTATGTTATTTTAAAATTTGAAATCTAGCTCATAATGGTGCCAATTTCTTGGTGCCTAGTGTTTATTTCCCAAGCAGCACAGACTTCATTCCATGATATGAGTACTGCAGTGATTTTTCAACTTGACAGTCATTTCATTTTCTTCTCTCTGATTTTTCTCAAATACAAGTAATTCTCACTACAAGAACTCTAGGTTTCCTTGGTTGACATGCTTGGATGCTTTAAAAATCATATTTTGAGTGCTCTTCTGACCTTGAGAAGAGAGAGCATGCTATCTAATTGAGATTATAAATTTATGATCTTATAAGTTACTCCTCCAAATGGTAAAAACAACACTTTTCAAAATAAAACTTAGAGCAGATCACATGGTAAGCACAACTCATAACTACATTTTAAAAAATTTAGATAGATCAGGCATTTAATGGAAAATATCTTGCTTTAGTTCATTCCTTCACTTACTAGCTATTTTTATATATTATTAAACCTTTTACAGTGCATATAAAATTCTCTTCAATAAGTTTTTTGTTTTTGTTTTTGTTTTTTAGAGGTTTTTGCTATAGGGCACATGCACTCGCCAGAAAGACAAAGAGAGACAGAGAGACAGAAAGGGAGAAATCACCCCCCGGGGGATGCCCATGCCACAATCCCTTCTCTTCCATTTTCCTCTTGGGATCTTGGGCACGCACGCACACACACCCAGCGTGAGTTTAAGTCACTGGTTCCGGGACTTGAACTGCGGTCGACTGCGTGGGAGTCCAGCAACATTACACCAACCGCTGGTCCCAATAGTTTTATGTCTCCATATTAATACCCAAACTTTGGTGTCAGAGTCACCTGGAATGCTTATTTAAAGAGTAAATTCAGGAGCCATCAGGTGACACAATGGTTAAGATGCTGAACTCCCACATAGCCTACCATGGTTTGAATCCCAGAGCCAGTGTCTTGAAAATCACACAGTGTGCATGTGTGCCCCAAATTTCGGAAGAATGGAGGAAAAAGGTTGCAGTGTGACCATTCTCCCTGGGGGGTGACTTCTTATTTTCCCTCTCTCTCTCTCTCTCTCTCTCTCCAGTGTGAGCAAATGTCCTATGGCAAAAACCTAAAAAAAAAAAGCATATACATTTGTTCAACTCTAGACCTGATTCTGAATCACTACGTAACTCCTCTGTCATGCAAAGTCTAGGAATCATTCAGTTAAATTTTTTTTTATGAATTTAATCACTGTATAGAATTACAGTATACAAAATAAATGTTCCCATCATGAATACACTGTATTCATTGTCAGTCAAAGATATTATTATACACATTGTCATCAATGATAATTTTCCATTTTTGTGTCCCTTAAATGTTTTACTTCTTTTTCCCCTCGATTCCTTACCTCTCACCCTCCCACACAGGAATCAACCAGTTTTGGAGCCAGTCCCCTCAAGCTAAGAAGCTAACTGGACTGCCTGCCTCTCAGACAGTTCCTCATCCTGGGATATTCTGCGCTCTATATCCAAGATAGTTCATTCAGTATCAGGCAAACGTTTGTTGATTACCTACTGTGTGCTAGGGACTCTCCTAAGTACCCATGATTCAAAACAAACAGGATATAACTCTGTCTTCAAGAGTATATGATGCATGGGAGACAGAGTTCTAAAACATATCACAGTGTGATACACATTGCATCAGAGAAAGCAAAGGGCTATAGAAGCAAAGAAGACAGAAGCCATCCCCCTTAGGAGAGAAGAGAATATTATTTAACAGAATAAATGGCTGTGAGCTGGGTTAAAGCTATTTTCCAGAAAAGGAGAAAGATGCCTCAGAGAGGGAAAAATTAGTAACCCTCTATGTCTGTGTTCAGAGAGAAGTTGTTTAGGTGGCTGGAACATATTATGTGTGAACAGAAATCCAGGGACTTAACTGAGAGGGGCCCTGTGAAGTATAGTAAGCAGACTCTCCTAGTCTGTAGGTGATGAGAAACATTCAAAGTTTTTTAAGGCACATAGGGATAGGACCAGATGGAGGACTGTCACTGCTTAATCATTAATAGGAAAATAATTTCTTATAAGGAAGATTGTGTCTCCTCTGCACCAAAAAGCAAAAAAAAATTACTACTTTGAATTTATATACAATATAAAATAATCAGCCTTGATTTTTAAAGTGAAATTGGATTTCTGCCACCCAAGAAATAGAATCAGAGTCTAGTTATCTTGCTATGGGTAATGTTACAAATGATAAAAATTCCGTATTTTTTAATGAAAAATTAAAAAGCAGTTATTAGGTTTATAAGCATCTGAAATAAAACGTTATTTTTAAATCTTCCTGTTTCTTAATGGAACTTTTTTGCTTCTACACAGAATTTTTCAATGCAATTCAGCTGTGACAACTATGTGTGCTGTGGAATTTCCCATGCAGACATCACCAAAGCGGCCTATCTCCATGACTGTCCTTCATCAGCTCAGAGAGTTCATATTCAATCTTCAAGGACAGAGGAGAAAGGAAAAAAGCCTAAGGACAGGCCAAGGAGATTCACTGACTATTTATAGAATAACCTTGTGTTGGAGAAAATCAGCTCTTCAGAGAGAGGGAACTAAAGGTTTTTGTGTGCATTTAATAGAAACAGCAGCAGTGTGAAATAAAAGGAAACAACTCCTAAATCAAAGAAATGCTTTGTAATTCTCAAAGAAGAATGTCAGGAATAAATTTAAAACTAACAATGAGCTAAAGTGAAATGATTCTTTAGTGTCATCTGTTCTTTTATTGTTCTATTGGGATGCTCTATCTCAAGACTATTTTCTTAGACAAGTCCCCTGCTTCCCCAAGACCTGCCAAAGTAGTAAAATATCACAAATTAAGCACCACTTCTACACCTTAAATGTGAGGTGTACACCTCTGTTGAATTTTTGTTAATATACAAATTTATAAGTACTATTGTATAGGGGATTTAAATAATTTATATATTTTAATAATGTATATATATTTTGATTCCCTTCTTATGGTGTCCTGCCTCACTTAAACTCTGGAAGTATGAGAGATACTTTATTCATTTTTTTGTTTGGAAGCAATTTCATGGAGCTGTAGTTTTTTGCAACACTTTATTATATAACCTTGCCAAGAATCCCCATCCCCCATCTGTTCTCTATAATGTTTTCTTCCCATTTTATTCCAGAAGATGCCAAGACAGCCTCCTGGTGGGTTACCTTGGCAACCTCATGTGTCATGTTTTAGAAAGTCCCAGGGCTGCTGTTTTATTTCAATTTGCATGCACTTCAGGCAGCTAACTGTAAATTAAGAAGGCCTATGGTAGAATCAACCTTTTTGTTTCTTGCAGAATAAAAAACAGATAATTAGGATCACTTTTCACTGAAATCCACTTATATTTTATACTGTATATAGGAAAACTTTTAGTCTTAACTAAAATCATGGTATTTTTCACATGGCACCTCATACCTTGACTCCGTAATGCCACATAATATAATACACAGTGAATTATTAATTGAGTATTATAATACTCTATGTGACTGCTTGATCTCATTTTTGAAATAGCATGCCACTTTACAAATTTATGATGACAGCCATACAAGACTTTTCTCAATGGAACTTTTGACATGTCAATCAGTGTAAGATAGCAGTAACTCAAGATTATTTGATACAGCAAGCTACAAATTTCAAAAAACCCCCAATCAAATATTGAAAATGTTGTATTTTAATTTTTACACTTAAAGAGTCACAGTCTTGGGAACCAGCAGTTAGCGTAATGGCTGTGTCGCTGGACTCCCACGTAGTCGACCGAGGTTCGCGTCCTGGACCCGGTGGCTTAAAACTCACGCCGGGCACGTGTGCGTGCGTGCCCAAGATCCCGAGAGGCGAATGGAGGAGAAGGGATTGCAGCGTGACCATCCCCCCTGGGGGGTGATTTCTCACTTTCTATCTCACTGTCTCTCTCTGTCTGTCTGGCGAGCGCACGCGCCCTATAGCGAAAAACCTAAAAAAAAAAAAAAAAAGATTGTGACAATCTTTTGTTATATCTTTTGAGAATTAGTAACTTTCTTTTGTATGAGCTTAAAATACTTTTTAAATACATATTTTGTGGAAAATAACATAGTTTGTATTAACATTCAAGGATAGATTTTTGCTGTAAATAACATAGTTTGTATTAACATTCAAGGATAGATTTTGCTGTTTAATTAAAGGTAAGTTATGGGGGACCAGCAGGTGGCATGGTGGTTAAGGTGCTGGACACTCCCACGTGGCCGACTGCGGTTCAAGTACCGGACCTGGTGGCTTGCTTTCTCACTTTCCCTCTCTCTCTCTGTGTATCTCTCTCTGGTCAAATTAGAATAAATGAATGAATAAATTAAATAAATAATTATTTAAAAAAAGCAAGTTATGAACATTTCTTGAAATTTGAGCCAAATTGTATATGAATTTAGTAGCAAAGCTGAAATAAAGAGTAAATAAATACATTTAAAATAATTTTAATAATTCTTAATAATTTAAAATATTTTTTAAATAAGTAAGTAAATAAAAAGTAAATAAATTCTTTCTGAAACTTCAGTATTTAAATATGAGAGATAGAGAGAGGGAGGGAGAGTGATGGATTATTGTGTTCTCTTTTGTAAGAAAATTGCCATTATGCATAGTCTAGTCTATGAGATATAATTTACCAGCACCAGACCAGATCTCCAAGAAGTTCTGCAGGGAGTGCTATACCAGGAAAATTAGATACAGTCACACAGAAATAAGAATTCAAAAACTAAGAAATAAGAATTCAAAAACTAAGAAATAAAAATTCAAAAACTAAGAAAATGGTCAACTTAATTGTGGGGACAAGTCTGGAGTTGAATATTATATCCTAGAATATTATCAAGAAGATTGGACCACAACAGAAGATAGGTTAAGTATATGAGACTAAACTGTGAAATAGAATTTTATGAATTTTTACTAAAACATTGCTGATTTTCTTCTAGGATTTGTCTTCCAGTTTTAAGGATTTTTGTCCTGTCTTGAGCTGTAAGTAGGTTCATGTACCTACTATTTGAACAGAATTCCAACCTGTTTCCTGGCTTTAAATTTTAAGCATAGTTTCTTAGCATTTTTTTTGATTTATTAAAGCTAAAACTGCTTTTCTTGAAATGAAAAAATATAATAAAAAACTACATGATTAATGATTGTAGTAAGCTATATAGCATCAGCTAGGTGCTACCTTATAGTATATTCATTCTACTCAGAATTTCATGCCTAAAGTCAGACATGTGTTCATAGATATGTATATATTCAGCTGAGCTTGCTATTGAAAGTAGTTAGATTATTTAAGAAATTTTGTGAATCTACAAAATGTGGAGGAAAAAGGAATGGAAAACAACTGGAAAACTTACAGTGTGGGAGGAGGGTGGGGAATGGCAGAGGGTGAGAAATGGGGGAAAATATACACACACAGACACACACATATGTATATGTATGTATATATATATATGTGTATATATATATATATATATATATATATATGAAACTAAAATGGAAAATTATTGATGATAACATGTATGATTAAGCCACTATGCATTATATTCTGGAAGGGAAATTACATTTTGTATGCTGTGACAATGCTTAGTGAATGAATGTAAATTAATTAATTTAAAACAAAAAATTAAAAGAAAAAAAACCCCTCAAAATAAATATAGCACCTATATTTCTTCACAAGTTCAAATTCAAGCTATTAAAGAGATTTTTTTACATTAAAAAGAAGAGTTTAGGCATTCTGTGATCACTTATAACATTCTAAGAAGGATATTCTGCTAAGGATTAGTGAATTTATTCTATTTGACCCAGGTTCAACATTATCTTGAAATGAATAAACTCTGTCTAAGAAAAGACCTCTGAAGAGTTTTTTTCAGAATAATTTTGAGTATCACCATAAATTGAGCTCTATTTCCCCCTTTCATTCCTTAGGGGCACTGGCTGAACACACTTCAATATGTATAGGATAATTCAGTTGCTAGTTTCTTTTACAAGATTTCCTTCTAGGCTTGATTATCCTTACTGTGTCATATATTAGCTTACAGTTTGAGGAAATGATCATAAATTTTCTGTATCCTAGTGTTCTCCCCATTCCGAGTGTGTTAGGAAAATATTTCCAGGCAGTGCATCCATCAAGATATCTGTTCCTAAATATCATCCCTTGGTGAGTATCCCTAGAGGAATACAGTTTCTTTAGATATGAGTCTGTAATGGACAGTTTAGTATATAGTAAGGACCTAAGGAAAAGATTATTTGTTTTAAGCCCGAAGAGGAGTAAAGCTAGCTTGATAATTTACTTATTGATGTAAAAATAATTTGAAATGTATAATAAGGAGTTGGGACAGATACTCAGACTGATTCACTATGACAACCTCATTCAGATTGTTCATGGTAGATAAAATATCAAATACAAATTTGTCTAATTTAACTCTTGTTCTTAGGGCTGGCAGGTGGTGTGGTGGTTGGGGCACTGAGCTTCCACGTGATCGACATGGTTTAAGTCCTGGACCTGGTAGCTTGCTTTCTTATACTCCCTCCTCTCTGTCTCTCTCACTGGTCAAATTAAAATAAAAAAAATGATAATAAAATTAAGTAAATAATTCTTCAAACAAACAAAGGCCACTATTAACTGGTCTTCTGCCAAACGAAAAATGACTGTTAACCAGTCTTCTGCTGGGGCCACCCAGAGGCCTAATGGTTAAGGGAACAGAATCCCATATGGCTGAACACATGGTTTGAGTCTCACACCCAGTGGCTTGGAAAACATACCCTGGCATCTATGCATGCTTGCCTCAAATCCCAATAGGATGGAGAAATGCAAGAGAAGGGATTGTGGTGTGACTACACATCATGGAAGTGCTTTCTTAAGGTATCTCTCTTTCTCCCTGTCTCTCTCTGGGGAGGCCTTTTGGCAAAAACTTTTGAAAAGTCTTATCCAAATCATAGTTTACTAAAATAGTCAAGGTTGCTTCTATGTTTTTTTTTCAATTTAGTAGTATTAATACCCACATCACAATATGATGATTTCTCCTATTACTAGTTAGCTATCCTGTAACTAGTGTAATAGATTATCTTTGCTTCTGGAGAGCCACAACTAAGAACATTTAGGACACCTAGTCAGGCATAATTTTTCATTTAAAATATTTAGGAGAACTTACATGCAACTAGGTAGTTAAAATAATTATTTAAAAATTATGATTTCTGGTTTATATATATTTGATGTGCATATGTATATGGTACAGTATGGATTTTTAAGCATACATACAGTGTGTACTAATTAAATCAAGCATACATACATATTTACCTTCAACATAGAACATTACATTATGTGCTGTATATTTGATAACAGGTTTTTTTGAAAGCATGTATTGAATTGTGCATTTTTAAATTATGATGTGGTGCAATTCTCTCCTTATTTACATGTATTCTTGTTTTCATTCAAAATTCCCCCACCCTTGGGGCCAGCAGATGGTATAGCAGTTATGTGGCTGGACTCCAACATGGCTGGCCTCCATTGAGTCCCAGACCAGGAGGCTTGAAAATCACACTGGGTACTTGTACCCAAGGTCCCAGGAGGAGAATGGAGAAAAAGGAATTATAGCATGGTCATCCCCTGGGGAGGACAAGCCTAGTTTTATTTATCTGCAAGTTGATATACAGATTTCTCAGCATCATTTGTTGAAAAGACTACCTTTTCTCCACTGGAGTGTCCTTTGTCAGATATTAGATGGCTACATCTTGTTCTGCCGGGGTCTAGCCTCGGGTCTAGCCTCGGCGGGGGTGGGTTGACTCGACGGAGGCGGTGCAGGTGAACAGAAGACAGAGGCCTTGGTGCCTTTTCATGCACGTCCTATGCCGGACACCCCCCAGAGATCGCTCTCTGGGGAGTGACAACTGCTAGGAATCATCGTGCTTATTTATTGAAAATGTGATACATGCAAGTAAATGGGCAGTGAAAAAAATTTATTCTAAGGAACAGGGTGTACAAAGCATGGAAGCAATAAATATAAAACATGCTGTTTGTCTTGTCAGATCAGGTAAAATCAATCACAGTTCTCAGGATGAGGAAGTCCATTTGTCTGTTGTATTTTCTTCTTGGATCTTGATTACTGGGAAGGGTCTTCAGACAAGGGGGCTTGCAGGATGTTTGATAACTTCAGTCCTGGGCCAGGCCGATAACATTGCTGGTTGCAAAGTCCTAGATAGAAATCTTGTCTTGCTAAGTAAAGACACAGTTAATATATGGACCATTCATACATTACAACAATAGGTGAGTCTATGATCTATGTATGGGAAAGGAAGATGATCTTGTAGCTCAGGAGACAACACAGGATGTTTTATTAGCAGTTTCTCATAGTCAACAGCACATAGATGAGAAACTCTTTGTTGTTGAAAACTACCTGTTGCTTTAGATAAGAGCTCCCAGCTAAGTTAATCTTTCTCTGGAGCCCTCAAGTTTGTTTATCCTGTTCTCCCAGCCAGGCCTTTTCCTTTAATAAACCTGTGGGATTCTGCATTTTATTTGCTGAGTCTGTCAATTAGTGAGTTCTTTTGTTTTATCTCTGAGTCTCTGTTATGTGGTGAATATGCTGACTTTGCCTAGCATGAGTTAACTTTGGCCTGTAGCTTTAACAAGGGGTATTTACAAAAACTAGCCTTAAACTAACTTAGTCTACATATGCTTCTAATGCTAATTTGGTTTATACTAACTTAATCTATATGTTAATTTTGGCTTAAAAACAGACAGGTGGGGGAGTCTTAAACTTCCTGGTCCTCCTGTCAGTCTTAGGGAACCACATTCTTACAAAGTCACTAATTGGCTTTATTGTAATGGTTGGGGGTGATGTTTTACCCTTACAGGGTACCGTAATAGTAAAACTCACGGCAGAGAAATTGAATACCGGCCAGTTCAAGGACACAAGGGAGAGCTCGTAAACTGGCCCTTGCCTCAGTTTCTTCCCAGTCCAGGCCTTGCCTTAGAATGGGAGGCAGCATCCTTACCAGCTTGTGTTGCCTGCATGGCCCCGTCATTGTTCTATTTATTACTAGATTTTCTGTAATGTTCCATTAGTCTATGTGTCTAATTTTGGGCCAGTACCATGCTGCTTTTTATTATGTTTTGAAGTCGGTGTGATGCCTTTAATTCCATACTTTGATTAGGTTGCTTTGGCAATATGGGTCTTTTGTGATTCCAGAAAAATTTTATAATTGTTTTCTGTATCTATGAAGAATGTTGTTATAATTTTTATAGGAATTGCTCTGAATTTGTAGATCACATTGAGTGGAATAGGCATTTTTAACTATTTTTTGATTCTTCCAATCTATGAACAAGAGATATCTTTCCATTTTTTTGGATCTTTTAAAATTTATTTATTCAGTACCAAAAAGCACAGAATACACATTTTATCCCCAAGTGGTACATAGACATTTTCTAGGGCTGACTATGTGGTAGGACATAAAACAAGCTTCTACAAATTTAAAAGAATAGAAATAATATCTAGCATCTTCTCTGAACACATGGCATTACACTTAAAATTATCAGCAAAAAGAACTTTGGAAAATATAAAAATATGTGAAAATTAAACAGCATGCTTCTTAGTGATTTCACATTTTCTGAAAAAAACTAAGTTAAAAATTTCTTGAAACAAATGGTGATAAAACTATTACACTCTGGAACCTTCGAGATATAGAGAAAGCAGTACTAAGAAGAAAGTTTGTAGCAATTAGTGTGTGTAAAAAAAAAATAGAAAGATGACAACTAAACGTCCTAACAATTCATCTCAAGAAGCTAAAAAAGTAAAAACAATCTAAACTCAAAAGGAATAGAAGAAATAAGAAAGTTCAGAGCAGAAATAAATAGTAAAAGAGTAATAAAAAATCAAGGAAAAAAATCTAATTCTTTGGGAAGATAAAGAAAATTGACAAACCATTAGCTAGCCAAAGAAAAAATGGAGAAGACCCAGATAATAGAAGTGTAAAGGGAGAAATTACAACAGATATCACAAAAATACAAAAAGACCGTTAGAGATTACTGCAAGTGACTATATACCAACAAGCTGAAAGTCCCAGAAGAGACGAACCCATTTCTGGTCACATCTATTATCCCTAAATTGAACCAATAAGAAACAAAGACTGAATAGGCCAATAAAAAGAAATAAGAGAAAGTCAGTAATAAATAGTCTCCCAACAAAATCCCAGGTCCAGATAGCTTTACTGCTGGATTATACAAATCCTTTTAAAAAGAATTAATACTGTTTCTCTGCAAACTATTCCAAAAAATCCATATGAAGGAAACCTTGCCAAACTCATTCTATGAAGCTACCATCTCCTTGATACCAAAAGCAGATATATGGCAATACATAAATAAATGAAACTACAGATCAATATCCTTGAATATAAATGCAAAAATCCTCAACAAAATGTACACCATGACCAAATAGGATTTATTCCAGGAATGCAAGGGTGGTTCAATATATGCAAAACAATAAATGTAATACATCATATTAACAGAAAGAGATAAAACCATATGATCATATCAATTGATGTACGAAATGCATTTTCTAAAGTACAGCATTCTTAATGATTAAGACTCTCAACAAAATAGGTATATAAGGTACATTTCTTGACATAATAAAGGTCATATATGACAAACCCACAACTAACATCATACTCAATAAGGAAAAGTTGGAATCTTATTCTTTCAAAACTGGAACAAGACAAGGATGCCCACTTTCTCCTCTCCTATTCAACACAGTACTGGAAAACCCGAGCCAACAAATCAGACAAGAGAAAAAAATAAAAGACATCAAAATTGGAATGGACTAAGTTAAATTGTTCCTATTTGTGAACATGATTATATACATAGGAAACTGAAGAATCCAACAAAACAAACAAGCAAACAAAACAAATGTGATGAACAATTCAGTAAAGTTGTAGGATCCTAAATCAACATGCAAAAATCTAAATAATTTTTAAACATGAACAGTGAAAGAACTGAGGCAGAAATGAAGAAATTAATTCTATTTACAGTAGCCACCCGTGAAAACAGTCTAGAAATATCTCTAAACAAAGAAGTAAAAGATTTCTTGCAACCAGCTTAGTGTAATGGCTATGTCGCTGGACTCCCATGTAGTTGACCATGGTTCAAGTCCTGGACCCGGATGCTTAAACTCACACTGGGCACTTGTGTGTGCGTGCCCAGGATCCCAAGAGGAGAATGGAGGAGAAGGGATTGCAGCGTGGTCATCCTCCCTGGGTGGGTGATTTCTCGCTTTCTAGCTCTCTGTCTCTCTCTGTCTTTCTGGCGAGTCCACATGCCCTATAGCGAAAACCTCTCCAAAAAAAGAAGAAAAAAAAGAAGTAAAAGATTTCTATTATTAAAGTTAAAATGAATCGTCTTTCTCAGTTCATAGTATTCTGTTAGTCATAACTGTTTCAAGTAAATCCCCCTCTTGTTTTCATTCTGTCTGGATTTTTTACAACTTTATGACAGTGAAATTTATATGCAATAAAATGCACATATTTAAGATGTATAATTTGATGAATTTTGACCTACAAATTCACCCACACATGAAACCATCATCACAATCAAGATAATGAGTATATCCTAAGTCACAAAAATTTCCTCTCGTTTCTTTGTAATCTATCCCTCTTACCACCTCCCCACCAACAGATTTGTTTTCTGTCACTGTAGATTATTTATTTCTCAATTTATAGAGTTTTCTGTACATGGAATCACATGGTGTACACTAATTTTTGTCTGGTTTTTAGCCACACTGTGTAATTATTTTGAGATTCATCTATGTAGTAGAGTGTATCAGTAGAAATTTTTTTAAAATTTCTGAGTACTATTCAGTTGTATGGAGTTTGTTATTCATTCACCTGCTAATGGACATTTGGGTCATTTCCAGTTTTTGACTGTTATAAATAAGTATGTCATGAATAATAATGTATGTCCTTGTGTGGCCATATGTTTCATTTCTCTTGGATAAATACCTAGATATGGAATGACTGGATCATATGGTCAGTGAATGTTTACTTTTAAAAGAGCGTTGAATTGTTTTATAAAGTGGATGTAACATTTTACACTCTCAGAGCGTTGTGTGAGTCCCAGTTTCAACAAAACTTTGTGCTTTCTATCTTTTAATTCTTACCATTCTAATACAAGTTTAGTGGTGTCCCATTGTTATTTTACCATAATATACCTTTATCTAATGATTAATTATGTTAAGCATCTTTTAATGTGTTGATTTGATGTTATTTGGTGAGTTATCTGTTTAAACCTTTTATCCTTTATTTATTCATTAAGATTATTTGCAATAGGGCGCATGTGCCTGCTGGAGAGAGAGAGGAGAGAAAGAGAAAGTGAAAAATCATCCTTTGGGGGATGGTCATGGCTCAGTCCCTTCTCCTCTACTCTCCTCTTGGGATTTTGGGCATGCATGCGCACTAGCCCATGTGATTTTCAAGTGGCCGGGTCTGGAATTCACACTGTGTTCATCCATGTGAAAGTCCAGTGCTTTAACCATCACACTACCTACTGTTCCAAACTTTTGTCTTTTTTTAAAAATTGTGCTTTATTGTCAAATTTTCAGTTTTTTAAAATATATTCCACATAAAAATCCTTTATCAGAGTTGTGTTTTTGAAAAGATTTTCTCCCACTCTGGAGCATGCCTTTTAATTTATGACACTGTATCTTTTGAAAAGCAAAAATTTCTAATTTAATGATGCTTAAGTTTTTTTTATTCTTTTTTTTTTCTCTCTCTCTCTCTTTTTAATGGATCAAACTTTTCGGTTGCTTTTAAGAAATTTTTGCTTACTTCAAGGTCACAACGTTTGTCTACTGTTTGATTCTAGATGTTTTATAGTTTTAAGTTTTAGATTTAAGTTTAAAATCAACTTTGAATTAGTTTTTTATGTGGCACAAGGTATAGGTTGAGGGGTTTTTTTTCCCCTCTTTTTCTTTTGCTTCTTTCTATCATTGTTTCCTTCCTTTTATTTATTTTTTTCTTTTTCCTATATAGAGAGCTAATTATCTCAACATCATTTGTTGAAAACCCATCACTTTTTTTTTTAATAAATTGGCTTTGTATCTTTGTTATTCAACAATTAACTACACATGTGTAATAAATTTCTGGATTTTTTTGTTCTGTTCCATTGATCTGTGTTATTTGTTTTTAATTGTTTTTTTTTTTTTTTATAATTTTCCACTTTGTCCTACTTCCACTTCCATTTTCTTTCTCAGGTATAGTTTGTCAGTGTGTGTGTCTGTGTATGTATGTGTGTGTGTGTGTGTGTGTGTGTATCAGGGGGTGTATTTATATATATATATATATATATATATATATATATATATACACACACACATATATATGAGTATCTACAAACACATCTGTATATATTCATAATTATAAATTTTAAACTAGTGATTATGTGTTTAATATACATAAATATTTTTGTTTATATTCCTTATTCTATTTGCTACTTTTTATAATATTTATTCATAATATATATAAGATATATACTTTAATGCCTAGCTATATAACCTGTATAAATGTACCTAATAAATTGTGTCTAATTGCTCCACAGTCTCTAACAGCAAGCATCTACCACAATATATTCTCGGAGGAATGGATACCTAGTATGCCTGAGACTTCAACTTTCTAGAATTAAAACCCTGAGCTAAATGATCTTGTATAAATCCCTTTGTAAAATTCTGAGAGAACTTCTGTGATGGTGGGATTATTGTGACAGAAGTTATACACTTAATCAATTTGACTGTATACTATTTCACTGTACAACCATAACGAATTAATATGCCTGCAAGTATGTGTGAAGATGCCTATTTTATTACATCCTTGATAACATTGTTATTATACCACATCCAAATTTTTCCAGTTTAATAGGTACCAAAGTATAGTAATCTTAGGGACCAGCAGGTGGTGTAACAGTTACATTGCTGGACTCCCATGTAGTCAACCACAGTTCAAGTCCTGGACCAGGTGGCTTGAAACATGCTGGGCACATGTGTGTAGTGCCCAAAATCTCAAGAGGATAACGAAGGAGAAAGGATTGCACCATGGCTATTGCCCCTGGGGTGTGATTTCTTGCTTTCTGTTTCTCTTTCTGGTGAGCACATTAAGTACAATAATCTTTACATTTGTATTTCTTGGATTACTAGCAAATTTGAGCAACTCATTTACATATAAGCTATGTAAATTAATCTTTCTGTCACTTTTTTTTAGAGTATTTATTTTTGCCAGTTTTCTATTGTGTTTCCTCTTTATGGAGTTTATTTGTATAGGTTTCTTTCATAACTCAGACCAGTGTTACTGAGTAGAACTTTCTGCAGTGGTAAAAATGTTCTGCAATATATCTATGCTGTTTAATGTAATAGTACTAGACACATGTGACATGGAGTATTTGAAATGTGGCTAGTGGTTCTGAAGAAGTTTTCTTTTTTTAATTTTACTTAAGTTTAGCAAATTTAGATTTAAATATTTCCATGTGGCCAGTGGCTACTGTCCTGAGGAGTACAGATCTAGACTTTGGTTCCTTGGCAATATTATAAATTGCAGTTGCCTTATTCATGGCTGTTATCTATTTGTTAGCTTTTTCTGTGGTTTTCTTCATTAAATAGAAATCTTCACTTTTGACCTATTCATTTGCATCAATTTTCACTTTTGTTTGCTGTATCAGTGCTTGCTTTAATAAATATATTCTCACATTGAAATTGCAAAGATAGTCTCCTTCTTCCTCCTTTGGGATCAGTTAATAACCCAATCATATCTTCTTCTGAGTAGTCATACAATTCTCTTTCCGTAATCTACTAAACTATTTTGTTATAAGTCATTGCTTTATGGAGCCTTGTTTATCATCTGTTGAAATTATATTTATATCATTTTCAGCTCTGCATTCTTTCCATTGGGATGTTTCTCTGTTTCTAAGCTTTTATAATGTTTCTACTATCGTAGTTATGACAGATTACTTTTTTGATTTATTATGATTTTATGTTTCTATGTATTTTAAAAAAATTTATTTTATACATTCAATTACAATAGACCACTTAGCATGTAATGTGAATTTACTCCACATCAATATACCTCACAACAGGCCAGTTGAGGATACTATACATGTTATCATCACAGACAACAATCCATTTCTATATCCCATAAATGTCTTGCCTCTCCATTTTTCTCCATAATTTCTTTTCTCATACTCTTCCCCCTTCTCCTACCTTCTTCTCACACTGTGTCTAGTATCCATAACCATTTTCCATGCTTCTATATTCTATAATCTTTCAGTATCCACTGAAAGATTGTCTGCATATATTAAGTCTGGGTAATCTGTATATATTAAGTGGAGAACACAATGTCTCTCTTTCATAGCCTGGCTTGCTTCACTGAGCAGTAAATCTTCCATATTCACCCACTCTGTATCAAATGCCAGGCCTTTTTTTTTTTTTTTTTTGGCGAGTAGTATTCTATAGAGTACATGTAGCACACTTTTTCAATACATTCGCCTGTTCGTGGACATTTAGGTTGGTTCCATGTCTTAGCAATAGTGAATAATGCCACAATAAACAGATGTGCAAGCACTTTTCTGACTGAGTGTTCTTCTATCCTTTGTGTAGCTAACCAAGAATGGAATTGCTGGTAGTTCTATTTGTAGATCTTTGAGGAACTCAATATTGTTCTCTGCAGTGGCTGGGCCAATGTATATTCCCACCAAACAATGAAGAGGAGTTCCCTTTCACCACAACTCCACCAGCACTTATCTTTTTTTTTTTTTAATATATATTTCTCATTCTGACTTTGGGTTAGGTGGTATCTCATTGTGGTTTTGATCTGCCTGCATCTCCCTTATAATGATGGATGTTGAGCATTTTTTCATATGCTTTTGGGCTGTTCACATGTCTTCCTCAGAGAGTTGTTTGTTCAGCTCATTTTTCCATTTTTTAATTGGGTTGATCATTTTATTTTATTTTATTTTATTTTATTTTATTTTATTTTATTTTATTTTATTTTATTTTATTTTATTTTATTTTTGAGCAAACTGCTTGGGTTCCCTGTGAATTCTGGTTATCAGTTCATCTCTGAACCATAGTTTACAAAAATATTTTCCCATTCTGAGGATTGTCAATTTGCACTAATTACTGTGACTTTTGCTGTGCAGAAACTACTTAATCTGATGTAATCCCATTTATCTATTTTTGAGATTATTACCTATGCTTTGGGGGTCTTATTTAAGAAGTCTTTGCCTACACCAAAGTCTCCCAGAGTTTCCTGTGTTTTCCACTAGTAGTTCTATAGTTTGAGGTCTTAGGTTTAAATCTTTGATCCACTTTGAGTTGGTTGTTAATAGTGAGAGATAGGGGTTCAGATTCATCTTTCTACAGGAGGATTCCCTATTTTTCCAGTACCATTTGCTAAAGAGGTTTTCTTTTTCCCACTGGATTGACTGGTACCCTTAGTCAAAAATCATTTGGCTGTATGTTTTGGGTTTATTTCTGGGGTCTATATTCTGTTCTATTGGTACACCTGTCTGTTTCGTACCAGTACCATGCTGTTTTTGATTATCACAGCTTTGTAATATATTTTGGGGTCAGGGAGTGAGATGCCTCCTAGTCCTCTATTCTTGCGTAGTATTGCTTTGGCCATATGAGGTCTTTAATGATTCCAAACAAATTCTCTGATTTTTTGTTTTTAATTTTATAAATCTGTGAAGAATGTCTCTGGTAGTTTGAATGGAATTTCATTAAATATGTAGATAATTTGGATAAAACACCATTTTTTATTATATTAATTCTTCCAATCCAGGAACACGGGATGTCCTTCTACTGTTTTTGTGTTATTTTCAATTTCTTCTTTTAAATTTTCATACTTTTCCTTAGAGGTCTTTGACTTCTCTGGTTAGATTTACTCCTAGGTATCTTATACTTTTTGTGGCTATGGTAAATAGGATTGCTTTCTTCAGTTCTACTTCAGTCTGCTTGTTGTTAATATATACAAATGCTATAGATTTTTGTATGTTGATTTTGTATCCTGCTACTTTATTGTTTTCATTTATGAATACAATACTCACATGTACTCATTCCATGAATCTTTTGATTTCACTCTTAATTTCTTCAGTCATGAATTTGTTCAGCAGTAAACTTGCTTGATTTCCAGGATTTTTTCATGGATACCCTCAGGGCTTCTATGTATACAATCATGTCATCTCCGAAAAGAGATAATTTCAACTTTTCCTTCCTTATTTGAATGCCTTTTTTTTTTTTTTGAGAGTTTTTTTGCTATAGCATGTGTGCACTCGCCAGAAAGACAGAGAGAGACAGAGAGATAGAAAGCAAGAAATCACCCGGCCACACCGCAATCCCTTCTCCTCCATTCTTTTGGGATCTTGGGCACACACACACACACGTGTGCCTGTTGTGAGTTTAAGCCACTGGGTCCAGGACTGGAACCGTAGTCAACTACATGGGAGTCCAGTGACATAGCCATTACAGCAACTGCTGGTCCTTTGAATGCCTTTTTTATTATTTTCTTTTCTGATTACATTGACTAGGATTTCCATCACTATATTGAAAAGGAGTGAAGAAAGTGGCAGCTTCATCTTGTACCAATTTTTAGTGGAAATGTTTTCAGCTTTTCCTCATTCAGTATGATGTTAGCTATGGGTTTTCATAGATGACTTTTTTTCTCTTCAGAAATGTCCCTTCTATGCTGATTTTGCTGAGAGTCATAATCATGAAGGGATGTTGTATTTTATTGAATGCTTTTTCTGTGTCGATTAATATGACCCTTTTTTAATCTTTCTTTCTGTTAATAAGGTGCATTACATTTATGGTTTTGCATATTTTGAACCACTCTTGCATCCCTGGAATAAAGGCTATTTGGTCACAATGTATAATCTTTTTTTATATGCTGTTGGTTGTGATTTGCTAGTATCTTGTTGAGAATTTTTGCATCTGTATTCATCAGAGATAATGGTGTGTAGTTTCTTCCTTGTCATGTCCTTGTCTGTTTTGGGGATAAGGGTGATGGAAGCTTCATAAAATGAATTTGGGAGGATTCCTTCCTTTTGGATCATTAAAAATAACTTGAGTAGAATGGGGGTTAACTCTTCTTTAAAAGTTTTGTGGAATTCAGAAGTGAATCTATCAGAACCTGAGCTTTTCTTTGTTGGGAGTTTATTAATTACTGATTCAATCTCATTGCTTTTTATGGGTCTATTCAGGCTTTCTATGTTCTCCTGATTCAATTGTAATAGATTATATGTGTCTGGGAATTTTTCCATCTCATCCAGATTTTCTCGCTTTTGGCATATAGTTGGTGGTAATATCCTCTAATTATGTTTTGTATTTCTATTGTGTCCATTGTAATATTGCTTGATTCATTGCGAGATTGATTTATCTGGTTCTTTTCTCTCTTCTTCATAATTAGTCTAGCTAATGGCATATCAATCTTGTTTACCTTTCCAAAGAACCAACTTTGCTTTAATTTATTTTCTGTATATAATTTGTTTATTTTCTATTTCACTTATTTCTGCTTGAATCTTTATTATTTCTTTTCTCCTGTATTTTTTAGATTTTTGTTGTTGTTGATTTTCCAATTATCTGAGGCATGAAGTTAGGTTGTCCATTTGCCATTTTTCCATTTTTTTCTTATGTGCACTACTTGCTATGATCTTCTGTCTTATGACTGCTTTTGCCATGTCCCATTAATTATGGAAACTCATGTACTCACTATCATTGGTTTTCATGAATCTTTTGATTTCAGTCTTAATTTCTTTAGTCATGAATTAGTTCAGCAGTAAACTTGCTTAGTTTCCATATGTTTGTGTATTTTTTAGTTTTTTTTCTGAAATTAATATCAAGTTTAATTATCATGGTCAGAGAAGATGCTGGATATGGATTTTATGCCATTGAACCTATAGAGGCTTGTTTTATGCCCTATCATGGGGTCAGTCATCAGAAAAGTTTTGTGCAGTTGTGAGAAAATGTTTATTTTGTGGCTTTTGAGTGGAAGGTTCTATAGATGTCTTTTAAATCCTTTTGATTTAGATCTTGTATCCCTTTGCTTATTTTTTGTCTAGATGATATGTTCAGAGGAGATAGTGAGGTGTCGAGATTCCCAACTATTAGTGTTGTTTCCAGTCTATCTCTCCTTTTAGATCTAGCAGTCTTTCCTTCATGTATTTGGGTGCTTCTGAGTTGGGCGCATAGATACTTATGAACATTATATCTTCTTGATGAATTAGCCCTTTTATTACTGTAAAATGCCCTTATATGTCTCTTCTTACAGATTCTGTTTTAAAGTCTACTTTGTCTGAGATCAGTATCACAATTCCAGCCCTTTTTTGGTTTCTATTTGCATGTAATACCTTTGCCCAGCCCTTCACTTTTAGTCTATGTATGTCTTTTACCATGAGATGTGTTTCCTGTAGGTAATAGATACCAGGTTTCTGGTTTTGTTTTAAATAATTATTTTATTTAACTTTATTTATTTGTTTATTTTAAGTTGACCAGAGAGGGATAGAGTGTGTGGGGGGGAGAGAGTGAAAGAGAGAAAGCGAGAAAGCAAGCTGCCAGGTCCGGGACTCAAACCACACACAGTCAGTCATGTGGGAGTCAAGCACCTTTAATGATTTAATCACCACACCACCTGCTGTCCCCTGAGGATTTCTGTTTTGAATCCATTCAGCCTATTTGTTTTTCTTGATTGGAGAATTTAATCTATTAACATTCAACATTATTATAGATATTTCTGGACTTGTCCCTACATTATGTTAGCCATTTTCTTGATTTTTTTTTTTTTTTTTTTTTTTTATTCCCTGTTTCTATCTTTCTCTCTTTAGTTTTCCTGGTACAGCACTCCCTTCAGAATTTCTTGAAGAGCTAATCTGGTGTTGGTAAATTCTTTCAGGTTATGTTTATCTGAGAATATTTTAATCTTTCTTCCCATTTGAAGGATAATCTTGCCAGGTATAGTAATCTTGGTTGAAATTATTTTTGTTTTAACACTTTGAATATATCTTCCTATTCTTTCCTTACTTGCATTGTTTCTGCTTAGAGTCCAATGTTAGCCTAATGGGATAACCTTTGTAAGTATCTTGACGTTTCTCTCTTGTCATTTTTCGTTTCTTGTCTTCATCTCTGATTTTGGTCATTCTGACTATGATGTGCATAGATAGGATCTTCTTGGGTTGATTCTATTTGGGGTTCTTTGTATTTCTTGGGTTTTTGTGTTTGATTGCTTCTCTAGATCTGGGAAATTTTCTGCAAGTATTTCATCGATAGATCTTCATTGCCCTTGTCCTTTTCTTCACCTTCTGGAATACCTATTATTTGAATATTTGGGTGTTTCATAGGATCTAATATTTCTTGTATGTTGTTCTGATTTTTAAAAATGATCTTTTTATTCAGTGTTTTTTGTCTAAGTCAAAGGTTTTGTCTTTCAGCTCAGTGATTCTGTCTTCTTTATGGTCCAATCTACTATTAATACTTTCGAGGGAGGTCTTTATTTCCTGTATTACTGTCTTCATTTCTAGGATTTCTGATTTTATTTATTTATTTTTTAAATTTTTATGGTGTCTATCTCCTCCTTCAAATCCTGGAGAAACTTCCTCATCTTTGTCACCATGAATCTTCTAAACTCTACTTCTGACATTCCTTCAAATTTCTTTGTGCTGTCCATGGTTTAAGAGGGGTTGCTCTGTTCCATTGAGGAAGAAGTATTTCTTTGTTTTCCCATACTTTTTGTGCCTCTCCCTGGTTTCTAGTCATTTGGTGGATTATACATTACTTTTTTCATGTCTGTTGTTGATTCTATAGTGTCGGGAGGAAGAAGAGCTCTACTTCTCAGATGTGTTCTTGGTAGAGGGCCTTTTTTTCCAGTCAGAGAGCATGTACATAGCCACCTGTAGGTGTTGTTTCCTTTCCCAGTCTCTTGAGACAAGATGAACCTGGAGCTAACCTGGAGATTTTCAGATGGAAAAGGAGTCACGCAGTACAATGGAGAGCTATGAAGTCTCAGAAAATGGCAGTGGATGGATGTACCTGGGACGAGTTGACAGGCAGGAAGAATCCTGGAGTGGTCTCCTGCCTCAGCTTCCCTCACTAACTGCCACTTCTTCCTGGTCTGCAGCAGCACAGGCTCCAGGGAAAATTGTGACAGATGGATGTACCTGGAACAAGTTGGGAGGTAGGAAAAAGCCTGGAGCAGCCTCCTTCCTCGGCTTCCGTCACCAGTTATGACAAATATTAATATCCAACTGGAGAAATACCTGTGTTTTGGTCATCTTTTTCCAAAGTTGCTGTATATTTTGATCTTTCACAAGACTTGCATTTTTTACACTGTGACTTTTATTTTTTTATTAAAATATAATTTACATACATTATCCAGCTTAATGAATGTTTGTTTATGTTTGTCTACAACCATGTAACTACTACCTAGACCAAAATGTAGACTGTTTCCAGCACCTTCTATACCTCTCCATTCCCTTTACAATCAGTACCACTTTACCTTCAGAGGTAAGTTGCATTCAAATTGTTGTGTTATAAGTTAGTTATGTACTCCTTTGATATAATTCCTTTCAATAAATACAATGTTTCTAAGACTCATGTTATTACATCAGTAATTTTTTCATTTTATTGAGAGGTAGTATTCCGTTTTATAAATTTTCTACCTTTTTCAAAATCCAATTTATTGTTGAATATTAGGATGTTTTCTAGTTTGGAACTATTTTGTGGTGTGTATGGTGCTCTCTGTGAGGAAAAGGAATTCATAGCATTTGCCAGTTCCTCTGGCATAAATTATTTATCATGTGCAAGTTCAAGTTGCATGGCTTAACAAACAAGCTTACAAAGCTTATTTTGAGCTTCTATAAAACTGACTCAAAAAGACACCTGCAGGACCAGCAGTTAGCGTAATGGCTATGTCGCTGGACTCCCACATAGTCTACCATGGTTTGAGTCCAGGACCCAGTGGCTTAAACTCACGCCAGGCGTGTGTGCATGTGTGCCCAAGATCCTGAGAGAAGAATGGAGGAGAAGGGATTGTGGCGTGGCCATCCCCCCTGGGGGGTGATTTCTCGCTTTCTGTCTCTCTGTCTCTCTTTGTCTGGTGAGCGCATGCGCCCTATAGCAAAAACAAACAAACAAACAAACAAACAAAAAATAAAAAAAAAACCTCTCCAAAAATATACCTGCAACTATCATGAATAAAGCTGCCTTTTATAGTCTTATATAAGTGGAGGATTTTTTTTGTACATATTAATTTATTTTGCTTGCATTTGTGGTTATTGTGTGGTTTCTGGATTATAGGGCATATGTATTTAATTTGCAGATAATGGCAAATTTCCTAGTTTGATGATAATGATGATGTTTACAATAAATAGAAATCAACTTTATCAGTTTTTTCTCTACATATTGACAACAAATTTCAAATTTTCTACTTGGCCCATTAATGGAAAGAATTATATAGATTTATATTTGTGGTGTTACATTTTATATACAGTGAAAATATCAATCCTATTTGATCATATTATATTCTTTGTGAACACACTTCTGGATTTGGTTAGGTAGTGTTTTGTTTAGAATGTTTATACATATTTATACTGACAACACATTTTGGCTGAAATGAAAGCAAATATATCATTTTAATTTTCCAATTAAAATATAAAGCATATGGATTAGAACATATAGATGCTTCCCATCAAGTTTCTTTTATTGATTATGTATAACCTGACTTTCCATAATTTTTAAGGCTATAGTCCTGAAACATATTTTCAATTTTGGCAGTACACTGAAATCACCTCTGCAGCTTTTATAAAAATTCTGGGCTGTCAGCTATACAAATCAGAATCTTTATAGAGTTGGAATTAAGGCACTCATAATTGTAAAGCTCTACAGATGGTTTCTTTATGAACCAGAGTCGAGATTTTTATCCTAAGAAATGTTGGGGTATAGGCAAAGTGTTGTGTATATTGGGGAATGACTGTGAGAATCACCTGGGACATTATCATCAGCTCACATAGAACCTACGACAATGGTGAGACCTCAGTGATTATGAAATACACTTGCACATCTCTTATTCTCTCTCTCACACACACAGAGCTCAGTACTCTTTTATAAGGTAAAACTTCTGTTTTCAGCCCTCTTTGTATCAGGTGTTAAGGACTGAAACATATTAAGCCTCATTCCATCTTAGTTTCCTTGGAGCTTTCTGCTTTTACCTACTCTTAACTATTTTAGCGTTGTCAGCAATCATCTTCACCTGCTGATTGCAATGTGTCAAAATATAATTGAGGAGAGGGTTAGATGGCTTCTAAATCTGCTGCTAGTTCTAAAGTTCTGTGATTTTAAGAAAATGTTATATTGCTTATTTAATTCTCCAGATTAACTCTGTAGCTCACTTTCAGTTGTCTCATAAAGACAAGTGAGACTCCAAAGGTGCCCCAAATCACGGAGTGAATAGGCTGTAGGTTAGCTTGAAATTTGTATTGAGGCTTGTCAGTTTCTGGGGCTTCCAGTCTCAGCATAGAATAGTCTCTTTATTAAGTATGTTGAGCCTAACTGTATTTTGGTGCAGTTATGAACAACTGCCAGGTGTGAGGTAGAGGAAGGCACATTGTAGGAATCAATTTGGCAAAGTGGAAAGAATATAGGTCCAAGAAGAGGTATGAGACAGCATGGAGGAGTGAAAAGAAAATAAGGCCCAACATGGTGAGTTTTTGCTCTCTTGTTTACTGACTATTGTTGAAAAAGGATTTACATGTTCAGAGCTTTGGTTTCTCATTTTCTAAAATGAAGACCAATTTCTCCCATTTATTTCAGATTCTTTAGCTCAATAAATGAGGAAATATGAAAGAGCTTTTGAATTTGAAATATGTAAGCCATACAGGAAAAATTTACAGATGGTAAATTGTAGTCATTGGAAGGGAAGTAATCTTTTGCAGGATGTCCACAGAGGTGAGTTGAAATAAAAGGTCTTAGCAGAGTCCAGTTAATGGTGACAGTCTGTAATCTCTATTGAATGCTTTCATTTTAGATTCTTACTAACTTTGCTCCACATAAACAATTCTTTCCATTGCTATCCAGATAATTCATCTCCATGAATCATTTGAGTACAATTACCATAATTACTTTAGTGCAATTTTTCTTCCATGATCGGGAAACTAAGGACTGGCATTAGATCTTTATCAGAAAATAAATGATCATATAATTTAATTCAGTAAGTGACATCTTTTCATTAAATTGATTTTGTAGATGAAGTAAGGTCTGAAACCCTGTCGAGGACAGTATTTATATTTTGTTTTTCATGTTTATCTGATTTAATCTGTAATTTTTTTCATAGATTTACAATTCTCTATGTATGAGTGTATCTCTTCATATCCTCATAAATAGGACAATTAATTTTACCTTTTCCCCAAAGTGTATCTTTTAAGTACATTAATTAGCAAAAGGAAATAGACATACAATTCTAGTAAAGAAATGATCATGCACTTCATTTGCTTTCATTTTGAATAATACAGGTATATAAGATAAACATGATAGTCCCAGAAAATCTGTATATGTTGTTGCCTTAGCAATTAAAGCATCCAAGAGATTTTTTTTTTTTTTAGAGAGATTTTTCTATAGGACATGTATGCTCACCTTTGAGTCAGAGAGACAGAAAGCAAGAAATCACTCCATCAAGGAAGATGGCTGCTGGCAATCCCTTCTCCTCTCGGGATTTTGGGCACACACAGAATGCGCCCGGCATGAGTTTAAGCCACTGGGTCTGGGCCTTGAACCATGGTAGACTCTGTGGGAGTCCAGTGACATAACTATTTCGCCATCTGCTAGTCCCTCTAAGGGATATTTTATAATGTAAAGAAATTGATTTTTTCCAAGTAACTTGTAGAATTTAGTACCTGGATGGCTTAGATCAGTGAGTGGTTCTTAAAGGAGGATGGAGAATGATTTTGCCCCCAAGACTTCTGGCAATGTCTGGAGATATTTGGGCTGTCACAACTGAAAAGATGCTGCTGACTTCTAGTGACAGAGGCTAAAGTAGGTCAGGACTAAACATCCTTCAATGCACAAGGAAGAATTACCCCACGCAAAATACCAGCAGAGGAGAATGAGAAACCCTGGTTTAGATTCAATGTGATAAAATTCTCTAACTTAAAAGGAGACTATTCATTGGGATTTGGAGGTGGACAAAGAGAAATTTCATAAAGGAGGGTTGAGAGAGAGAAGAGAAAGCCATAGTGTGAGCACCCAACCTTTTCCTGTTGTGTTCGCGTTAGCTTCAACTTTGACACTTGCAGAAGTGAGGTATGTCCCAAGCAGCCTTTCAATAAATTAGATCTGAAAACAGTTCTATCAATGGAGTTGGGGGGCTGGGGAGGGATTGGGCAAATGAGAACTTTGGCCCTTGTAGGTCACCGGGGAAGGCCAGCAAAGAAGAAAGGAAAAAATAAAATAAGAGAAAATAGAATCAGGTCACAATCCAAAAAAGGTGAGCATGGAAATGGAATACCATGGTGTCCCTTGGTCCTGTGTAGTTTTCTTTTTATTTAGGGGGGGAGTGGGAGGGCGAGGGAGGTGGGGGTTGTGAGATGAAGGGGGTAGCAAAAGTGTTTGAAAAGGAATTGTTAACTCAGAATCACATCCTAGGGGAAAAATATGAGCCCCTCTCAACCCACCCTTCCTCAGACCGTTTAGCAGACCGAAGTCCCAGGACCGACTAGGGCGCTGGGACACAGGGTCTGAGTTTGGAAGGTGGCCACTGCCCGCCTTGGTACCCACGCAAGACGCGGATCTGCAGCTCTGGCGAGGGTGCAGGACCGAACGAGGCGCGGGAGTGGGGACCAGCTGTGCGCGCAGCTGGGGCGGGAGCGCCCTGAGTGCATTCTCGGGCAGGGATAAAAGGCACACCTGGAGAGGCTCACCACCCTTCGCTGCTGCACTGCGGCCGGGGTAGCGGCTCTGGTAGCAGGCGGGACGCGCGGGAAGCCGGCAACTGGCTGAGACACTTCTAGGGTTGGCGCTGGATGCTCTGACGCCCTGTGCCCTCCCCATCGCAGGCTGCAGAACTAGGTCGAGTGAGTACCTAATCTCTTTCCTCTCGCGGCTCGGCAGGCTGCCCCCCCCCCCCCCCCCCACCGCCGCCCCGCATGAGCAGAGAATGCACTTAGCTTCGCTGCGAGAGGAGCCTGGAGTCCAGACAGTGGCTTGTAAGTTTTATTTAGACAACATTCCAAGAACTGAAAGTTCCAAAATAACCACCCCCACCCCCGCTCCTACCATGCCTCGCTTTTTTGATTGAGGTTGGAGTTAGCTGTGGGAAGAGAGGGATATTTGTCTTGGGTGGAAATAGTAAATATTTTAATCATGTTTATCGTTTCATACCCTGATCTTTTATTCCCTTGAACATTATGACCTAAAGTTAGTGAAAAACGAAGTCCATATTGAGCGTAATATTTAGAGGGTTCTAGTCAGACCTGCGGACCGATAAAAGGGACTCATTCTATTCAGCTGCTTGTTAACAAAGTGTGGCAGGATATGTCGTTTCAAAGGCTAAAAAATCCCTTTAGTTCTTGCATATATCCAAAGATAACATTGATCTTGTATGAAAAGAAAGTTAAGGTTAGTGCCAGCTAGTGTTAAAACCCTGTCTCTGTACATTTACATCTTTCTGAGAAAAAGCAACCAACTCCTTTCAACAGTTTTGCAAATATGACCTATTTAGAGAACACATCTTGGGGAGATGTGGTGTGGATAAAGAAACTTTTCTAGAATATAGAACACATTTCATGACAACCTATAAACTGAGCAACTTGATATAATTTCAGTATGATAGAGTAGCACTCTACAGATTTTCATTGTTGGGACTTTATTTATTGTATTTATAAGCCACACGATTATTTTAGGCCAGTGTTCTCAACTTTAAAATTGAAAGATAATGGTTTGATTAATGCACATATTATATATAGCTATTTTAAAGAATTATTTAACTTTCTTTTCTTTTTTTTTTTTCCTTTTTTCTTTTTTCTTTTCTTTTTTTTTTTTAATTTGACTAGTGAAGTATAGAATGAGAGAAAGAGAGAAAGAAAGCGGCCAGGTCTGGGACTCTAACTGAGGTCGGCCATGTGGGAATTCAGCACTTTGAACCACCACACCACCTGCCGGCCCCACATATAACTATTTTAAAACTGTGCTCATATAATCAGTTTGCCCACCTCCAATAGCTTTAGGTAGACCAGGTGAAGGTAGATCGGGGTAAGGAAAGTAGGTGCCTTTTCCAGGTGATTCTGGTCACAGGTCTTTACCTCAGTCCCTCCTGATCAGGAAACCTTTGACTCCTGCACTGGACTAGAAGGTGGCTGGGTAACTTTATAAACTCCTGAACATTTAATTTTTGCTGCCAAGAGTTTTTCTTTAATCATATTTTGCTTTATTGAAACACGGAAGTAGTAAAATATAGGTTTAATGTAGTTTGGGGTGGTGAATACCTATGAGTTGTATTTGAAATGTTATTAAAATAGTTTTATTTCTAAACATAAGTTTGGCATGATACACAATATTAAATTTACAATAGCAATAGATTTTAAGAATTAATAATTTTAAAGTCTATTGGGATTTGAGAAAACACCTGTATGAGCTAATTTAGCCTTTAATTCCTAATTTGGTTCATTTGCCTCAGACTACCTGTTAGTGTCCCAATTAAGGTAGGCAGGTTCAGCTAAGCACTTTCTTAGCTTGAAGGTGGGCCTTGTCTTTCTCAGGAACGGAAACATTCAAGGACCGAATCCTGATTTCACTGAATGTACCTTAAATCATTAGTATTTGAGATGCACACTACGATTTTTCTTTTTCTTTGGCGCTTAAAATATTTATGTTTTGCAGACCATGGTTAGAAATGTTCTTATATTTTATTATATAGATTGCTGTAATATTTACATGTAAATATATGTGAAAGCAATTAATACATTAAATTTCCTCTCTAATTATGTATATAAATGTATTCATGGGATTTTTTAAAGAGCATTACTGCCTCTTTTTCTAGTTTATAGGAATTGAAACTAGAATTTGAGTCAAATTCCCAATTCTAGATGGTGTGTTATTTGGAATTTCTTAGATTGGATTTATTGTCTGTGTAGATTTGACTCCGGAACATAGTCCTGAGCTGTTTCTAAGAATTTTATTTGGAAAATTCTCCCTTTTTAGATCCTTCTCTGTATGATGTTACAAAAAGATATTACAATGGGAGCATTGGGACTAAGACGTCCAGTATAACAATTTGTGCCAAACACATTGCACAGATAGATCTACACCACTTATGTGGAACCTAAAAAGAAGATAGGGACATCTAGTTTTCAGCTCTCGGTTTATCATTTGCCAGGAGGATATATTAGGAGTAGCTGGAGGTGGATAAAGATATTGGGGAGACCTGTAAAAATGGTTTAGATGAACAAAATTACCCCTGTATCCACACTTTCCACACTGCTTTAAGAGAGAATTGTTTCTCTCTCACTTAAAATTAAGTTGGAAAAGTTTTTTTCTCTTTTTTTTTTTTAAGAGATTTTTGCTATTGGGTGCATGCACTCACTTTAGAGGCAGACAGAAAGTGAGACATGATCCCCCTGGGGGGATGGAGGATGGCCATGCCGAAGTCCCTTCTCCATTCTTCTCTCAGGATTTTTGGGCACGTATGCATGCATGCATGCACACCTGGGGTTTTTTTAAAGTTGCCGAGTCTGGGACTGGATCTGTGGTCAACTATGTGAGAGTCCAGCATTGTAACCATTATCCATTTGCTGGTCCTTCAAGTTGGAGAAGTTTTAACATGTCCATTCATAGGGCCTGATGATGTTTCTTGGAATTTTGAAATCAATACTTTCACCTGTATGAAGACATTAGACTGAGTTGCCTCGGCATGTTCACAGATTGCTAGAAAGCTGCTTAGGAGTGACCCACATTGACATATAGTGGGTGAAGGCTGTACAAGGTATGGGTGATGCTTGGGAAGGAATTGGCCTGAATGCGTTCTGAACCTTTCTCTAGCTAAGAAGGCCAAGGCTCAGGGGACTAAGTAAGGGGAAGCCACTAGCAGAGAGAGGTATATTCCATGTTATAGGAAGTTCAGCATTCACAGTGGATAAACCTTTATTAAATTGACAAATGTAGTCCTTCTCCCTGCAGTCAGGAGTTGCTCTGTCACCCAGAGGATCCTGACACCACATGACTATAGAACCTAGCCCCTCTCCTTTATCCTTTTCTGCCCTGAGATCTGACTCCTACTGAATCACATAGTCTAGTAAGAGGGTTGAGGGAGTAGAAGCAGCATGTAATCCTATTACTGCCATAGGCTTCTTGGCATGAAATGGACCTAAAGTAGGAAAACAGAATTTTTTTTTTTTTTTTTGGCGGGGGAGAAGTTTTTGCTATAGGGTATGTGCACTCACCAGAGTGACAGAGAGACAAAGTGAGAGATGACCCTCCAGGTAGGATGGCCACACTGCAATCCCTTCTCCATTCTCCTCTCAGGATCTTGGGCACACACACACACGCTGGCATGAGTTTTAAGCCACCAGGTTCGGGACTCGAACCATGGTCGACTACATGGGAGTCCAGTGACATAGCCATTATGCCAGCTGCTGGTCCCACAGAATGTTTTATCTATGTATGAAGTTTGAAGTTTTGGTTCTTATGTTTAGTGGGCAGTTTCATAGTTAAATGAGATTATTCTTGTGACTAAACAGAACCTGAAAACTGTCTATACTTCCTGTGATGTTATTCGGGAGCAGGAAATGAACTAGCCTACAGAAAAGGGTTCATAGACAGTGGGAGAAAGTTCCTTATGCAAACTAGGGAGGCTAACTTTGAAGACATGGTTATACCACAATTTTTAAATTCTTTTGACTCTTGCTCAGCTGTATGACCTTAGCTAATGTCCTTATTTTCCAAAACTTGAATTTCTAAGTAAGTGTCCTTAATATTAGCACTTACCTCAAATCTTTATCATGAGAAGTGGACTGTTACTAACACTGTCTGATAGAATTTAAACAAATGTTAGCTGTTACTATACTATTGATTTTTTTATACAGATGTCATAGCTCCTAGTAATATTGAGCTCACTTAGATAATCATTGATCATCTTTTAAGCTGAATTATTAGATCTTGGCTGAGGCAATAGAAAGAAATTGAGATCTCTAATCTTGGGCTAGAAGAAAGTGGTGACCAAAAAACAAACTTATCTGATTCTTTGTTTTTGGCTATTCCCAGATGTGAGAGAAAAAAAGCTGCAGTTCCCCACACCAGTTCTTTATCAAATTCTTCAGTAGTAAACACAAAAAATATCTTCTTAGAGATATGATTATAATAAATAGGTGGTTAAGAAAGTTGGGGCACAACTTGAAGACTTTATTGGCTATTTTATGGAAATGGAAAAACAAGAGGTTTTGATGGTGAAGTTCAAAATGGAAAACAATTGTTGAGAAAGAAAGCTTAGTTAATACTCTGGGACAGATTATATAAAAGGCCAAGTCCAGATGTCAGTGAATTGTTTTCAGATCACCCTGACATCAAAAGCTCTTGCGGCTTTTGAGACTATATAAACATTAGAAACCTTGATCCACTTCTTGGGCTTTAAACACCAAGGAAGTTCATACCCGGGCAGTGACCATCTGAGAATATCACTTTTGCTTTCTTTGGCTTTGTAACTTTTGTATGATGAGGAAAATAAACAATGTTGTGAAACAAAAGACAAACACTAAATTCCAGAGGAGTGACATGTGTTTAGGAAGGTGCTAAAAATGTCTGAATGGGCTTTTGTAGGCCCATAAATACAAAGCCTTGGCTTTTGCAGTAACGTTGAGAAAACTATACAAGCTTCCACATATCAGGAAAATGCTCTCAGTTCATAAAACAGCCAGAGGAGGAGGCATCAAGCTCAGTAAAAAGGAGATCCACATGACAACCACAAGAACTATTGGATTGTCAGAAAAGTCATGACATGTTTTTCTATGCAAAAACACCTCATGACTTCTGAGGACCCAGTGAGCTCTTTAATACAATACATGAAAGAACGTTGACTATCCATGGTTAATTTTTATGATAAATAACAAGCTAATCCAGCACTCTTATCGTCTCTCTTGCTATCTAAATAAGGTTTCAAGGTTATTTTTTCTATGTACAGATGTAATCACTAGAATCTGACAAAATAAATTTGTGCAACTTCTTGTTCATCTTCCCTCCACAGTTTAGCTCTTAAATTGCAGAGAGAAAAAAATTTCCTAACAAGGGAGGCAAAGATCAGTAAAAATTCATCCAAACTTGGAAAATCATTTTGCATGTTTTTACTTATGTTTCTTTGTTGGGATATACAGTATCATTATCTTTTCATACTATAAGCTATTAGTTTATAAGAAAATAAGTTTTCAAAAGCAGTAACTGGTATAATTTTAGTGAAAAGGTTGTTTTAATATATCTCTTCTTTTGAAATCAAGTATTCTAAGCAGACTTGAGACATGATTTTGAGTTGAAGGTATACTCGTAGATGATCTAGACCTAAACTCTCATTTTATACCTGAATTTTAGAGAGGTAAGGATTTTAAATCAACTAGTAAGGCCAGGGTTACAAGCTAAAACCTAAGTGTGCATCTTCCTTACTCTGTCTGATGAAAAGCAGGAGAATGAATAAACTAAAAATATCTTGTATAATCTTTTAATTTAAAAAGTTGTTTTTGGCCAATTTTACCTGAATGGTTTGGTAGAATAGAGTAATACTTTGACAAAATATATTTTCTTTAAGGAGGAATTGGAAATAATATTTAAAAGTGATATGAATAAATTATCTACTTAGTTTATTAAGAACTATGAAACTGTAGTTCAAAAGTGGATGAAAAGGATGTTTTTAAATTATCTTGGGGAAAAAAAGCCATAGGATTATTATTAATGGTCTTTTCCTTCTTTGGTAGAATATAGCAGTCATTCCTGAAACTCAGTTTTTTCTCATAATTTTTGGACTTTAACTTTTGTTGATTAAAAAATATGGAATATTTAAGGAATTTGAACAATTTTAAATATTTTTGTTAATGTTCTATAACTTTTTTTTAAGAGTTTTTTTTTGCCCAAGGGTACATGTGCTTGCCAGCGACAGTGAGAGGGAGAGTGAGGAATCACCCCTTGGGGGGATGGCCACTACCACAATCCCTTCTCCTCATGGGATCTTGGGTGTGCATGCACACACACTTGGCATGATTTTCAAGCTGCTGGGTCTGGGACATGAACTATGGTCAGGTCTTGTGGGAGTCAGATGTAACCATTATGCCATCTTCTGGACCCTAATTTTTTTTTAATAATTGTTGTGCTTCACATGCAAAGTATTCTATTATGTGCTATGTGCATACTTTAAAGTATAAATTTTGGCAGATCTCAGTAGTTCTGAGTTATGTGATTTTTGTCAAACTTCACTACTAAATGTACCTCTTTTTTGGGAAAAGACTTCATAAGAGTTTATTAGTTTATATAGTAACAAATTAGTTTATTGATTTATAGTTTGTGCATTATGATAAATACATAGAAATTTGCCAACACAAATTTTTTTAAGAGGTTTTTGCTATAGGGCACGTGTGCTCTCCAGAAAGACAGACAGAGAGACAGAAACTGAGAAATCACCCCTCGGGGGATGGCCACGCTGCAATCCCTTCTCCTCCCTTCTCTCCATTCTCCTCAGGATCTTGGGCATGCACACACATGCACCCAGTGTGAGCCACTGGGTCCAGAACTTGAACCGTGGTCAACTACATGGGAGTTCAGCGACGTAGCCATTATGCTAACTGCTGGTCCTGCAATACAAATGTATTTGTGGAGAAGAAGGTTCCACATGGCTCCTGCAAACTAGGTATTTCAGGGCACAGGAGAAATGAAGATTTTCTACTGATAATTCAGCCTCCAGCAAACGAGCTAGCGGGTTAAAATATTCCTCAATATCTACGGAATCTGCTGCACCAGCCATCACAACAGAACGGCAAAGAGATTCAAGATCACCTCTGCTTGCTCCTGAACATTCAGACTGAACTTCAAGAGTTTGAAAGAAACACACCATCCATCAGATGACAAGAAATCCACCGCCGGGTCACAAGAAATATGGGAAAATAAGAAAATACCTCTCCTCCAAGGGAAAAGAGTAACTCTTCTTCATCCACAAGTAGTTCAGTGAAAATCATGGAAATATCTGATAAGGAATTTAGAGCATTCATAATGTCGAAGCTAACAGAGATGGAAGAGAAGAGAGAAAATGAACTGCTAAAGAGAAAGGAGAAAGAAGTTGACGAGTTCGAGGAGATAAGGAAATTCTTGCAAGATCTAAAAGAGGAATTACAGGGAACCAGCAGTTAGCGTAATGGCTATGTCGCTGGACTCCCACGTAGTCGACCGCGGTTCGAGTCCCGGACCCGGCGGCTTAAACTCACGCCGGGCGCGTGTGCGTGCGTGCCCAAGATCCCGAGAGGAGAATGGAGGAGAAGGGATTGCGGCGTGGCCATCCCCCCTGGGGGGTGATTTCCTGCTTTCTATCTCTCTGTCTCTCTCTGTCTGTCTGGCGAGCGCACGCGCCCTATAGCAAAAACCTCTCCAAAAAAAAAAAAGGAAAAAAAAAAAAAAAGAGGAATTACACACTTAACAAAAGACTCAAATGGAACTGTTCGAGATGAAGTCTATAATACAGGAAGTCAAAATCTCCCTTGAAAGTATTAAAAGCAGACTAGATCATTCAGAAAATAGAATCTCAGATGTAGAAGAGAAAATGACTGGCCTAGAAAAATCCACCACGAAGACTGAGAAAATGGCCCAAAAATTTGAGAATATTATACGAGAAGTACTAGATACCATCAAATGTCCAAACATCTGGATAATTGGCATTCCAGAAGGTGAAGAGACCCATAAGGGCATTGATAATCTATTCCATGAAATCCTGCAAGAAAACTTTCCAAACCTAGAGAGGCATTCAAAGATCCAGTCCCAAGAAATACAAAGGACCCCAAATAGAATCAACCCAAGAAGATCTTCTCCAAGACTCATTATAGCCAGGTTGACCAAAACCACAGACAAAGACAAGATATTAAGATTGGCAAGAGAAAAACAAGTTACCTACAAAGGACATCCCATCAGGCTAACAGCAGATCTCTCATCGGAAACAATGCGAGCGAGGAGAGAATGGGAAAATATATTCAAAGTGTTAAGAGAGAAGCAATTTCAGCCAAGAATACTGTACCCGGCAAGATTATCTTTCAGGTGGGAAGAAAAGACAAGAACATTCTCAGATAAACAAAACCTGAAAGAATTTACCAGCACCAGACCAGATCTCCAAGAAGTTCTCAAGGGTGTACTATGTCAGGAAAAGTAAATACAGACACATGGAAACAAGAGTTCAAAAACTAAGAAAGTGGCCAACTTAATCGTTGGGACGAGTCTGGAGTTGAATATTATATCCCAGAATTTAATCAGGAAAATTGAACCAGAACAGAAGATAAAAGTACATGAAACTGATAGGGTCATGCACCTACCATTTGAACAGAATCCTAACCTGTTTCCTGGCTTTAAGCAAAGTTCCTTGGCATTTCTTTGATTTAAGTTAAAACTGGTTTTAACGAGTGAACTTACTATTGTAAGTAGATAGATTATGTAAGAAATTGTGTGATCAATACAATGTGGGTGGAAAAGGAATGGAAGATGATTGTAGACACCAGAGATAGTGTGAGAAGAAGGTGGGAAAGGACAGAGGGTCAGAAAGAGGGGTAAAAATAATTATAGGAACTAGAAATGGATATTTTTTTATAATATGCATGATTAAGTCACTGTGCAGTACATACTGGATGGGAAATCATATTTTGTATGCTGTGATGATGCTTAGGGGAAGAATGTAAATTAAGTTACAAAAAAAAGTTTCAGGAAAAAAAAATCTATTCAATGACTGTAGTAAGATATATAGCCCCAGCTAGGTGCTACTTTATAGGATGTGTAAGTTAGACTTGTGTTCATGGAAATGTATATATCACCTGTGTTTGCTATGAAAATATTTAGATTAATTAAGGTCTTTAGTAATTCAATAAAATGTAGGGGGAAAACAGTATAGAAAGCAAACATAGATACCAGAGACAGTGTGGGAGGAGAGTGGGAGATGGCAGAGGGTAACAGATAGGGAATCAAGGATGGGGGGAAAAAAAAACATACAGAAAACAAGAAATGGAAAATTATTTGCTAACAATAACATGGTTGTTGATGTGCTTGATTGAGACAATATACAGTGTACTCTGGATGGAAAATCTCATTTTGTATGCTGTAATGATGTACAGTGAATGAATGCAAATAAATTGAAATAAAAAAAATGTATTTCTGAACAGTTTTGTAGTTGGAAAAGGAATGTTTAATGCAGTATAATGGCAAAATTGGCAATTCTTTTGAAAAAGATCAAACATATTGATGAATTATAGTAAATGTAATAAACAAAATAAACTTATTAACTAGTTATGCTGTATTTAAACTTTAATTAGAGAAGATAGTAATAAACTTACAAACTGACACAAATGAGTCTTATGATTTATTTGTAGTACAAGTGATTTTGTTAACATTTGCATTACTGCAATCGGTACATCCTGATACAAAAGTGAATGAACTAATCACTTTCTCAAAAGATTTTGAAAAGTTCAAGAATTCATCCATTCTTCAAACTGCTTTAATTAAATTTCCCTTCAATCACTGTAACTTGAAATATTTTTGGTATAGGGTAAAAACTGAAACCTTCTTGGGGACCAGCAGTTGGCATAATGGCTATGTCACTGGTTTCCCATGTAGTAGACCACGGTTTGCGTCCCGGACTCGGTGGCTTAAAATTACACCAAGCATGCCCAAGATCTGAGAGGAGAATGGAGAAAGGATTGCAGCGTGGCCATCCCTCCTGGGGAGTGATTTATCACTTTCTGTCTCTGTTTTTGTCTTTCTGGCGAGGGTACATGCACCCTTTAGCAAACCCCCCCCCAAAAAAAATGTAAAATCAAAAACAAAAACTGATGCCTTCTAATTAAACCAACCATGTGGTAGACTTGACTTGAAATTACAAGTACAGAGACCAGCAGTTAGCGTAATGGCTATGTCGCTGGACTCCCACATAGTCGACCGCAGTTCGAGTCCCAGACCTGGTGGCTTAAGCTCACACCGGGCACATGTGCATGCGTGCCCAAGATCCTGAGAGGAGAATGAAGGAGAAGGGATTGCGGCGTGGCCATCCCCCCTGGGGGGTGATTTCTCGCTTTCTGTCTCTCTGTCTCTCTCTGTCTGTCTGGCGAGCGCATGCTCCCTAAAGCAAAAACCTCTCAAAAAAGAAAATTACAAGTACAATTAAAGTTGCTGTTAGAGGTAATATAAAACACATTCAATAGTTTCATGGGGATTGTCCTCTGTTTAATGTATAGTGATGTTAAAATCACTGGGAGTATTTGAAGAAAGATTTGTGTCATTAATAAAAGGTAGATGGTGCTTCATCCATGTCAGTTCCTGAAAATGACTGTAAAATGCACCGTGAAATAAACGTCTCCATTTGGTATTATATCTGTAGATATCATTAATATTATACATTAGATAACCAGATTGAAACTGTGGACTTAAGCAATTAATAAAGTTACCATAATCAGATACATCAAGTGAAGGAGTCTGGGACATTTCTAAATAAACCTCTTAAACAGTATGGCGTCTGTGTCATATCTTAGATATGATTAAAACTGAGTTATATCCTTATTAACAGAGAATCTAGTTAGGGACCAGCAGATGGTGTAATGGTTGTCGCTGGACTCTTGCATGGCCAACTGTGGATTGAGTCCCTGACCTGGCTGCTTGAATTCATGTCGGGTGCATGTGTGCATGCCGAAATCCCGAGAGGAGAGTGTTGCATGTGCATGTGTGCATGCCAAAATCCCGAGAGTGTAAGATTGTGTGAGTCCTGTCTTTGTTAATATGTGTGTAACCTAACAAGCTACTCAGACTACTTTAAAATGGTCTGAAAAGCATGTTTCTCATGATTTAAATACATGCATTTCATGTAAGATTTTTCAGTTAATATAATGCTTCAAATAGGAGCTGGCAAAGAGTAAACAAATATGTTTGTAATAGTTGTCATTTACTTTTCAATTTTGCTACAGATTTTGTGTGGTTTTTACATTTTTTTTAATTGCCAGACAGGGCACATGTACTTTCCAGAAAGATAAAAGGTGGGGTGAGAAAGCATCTCCTCTACCTCCCCCGGGGGAAACAGTCAAGCCTCTATTACTTCTCCTTCATTTTTGATCCTGTTGGGATTTAGGGCACACAAGCACATGTGCTGAGTATGCTTTTTAAGCCTCCAAGGCCAGAATGCTAATCACAGTTGGCCCTGTGGGATCCAGCTCCTTTAACCACCATGCCATGGGGGCCCTTATTTTTCTTAATTAGCTCAAGAGTCTTAAGAACATGTTGGGACCAACAGTTGGCATAATGGCTATGTCACTGGACTTACATGTAGTCAACAGCGGTTCAAATCCCAGACCCGGTGACTTAAACTCATGCTGGGTGCGTGTGCACGTGTGTCCAAGATTCTGAGAGGAGAATGGAGGAGAAGGGATTGCGGTGTGGCGTGACCATCCCTCCTGGGGGAGGATTTCTTGCTTTCTGTCTGTCTCTCTCTCTCTCTCTCTCTAGCAAGCTCACTCATCCTATAACAAAAAATCTTCTCAAAAAAAAAAAAAAAAGAGTCATGAAAACATGCTTTAGTCTCTAATTTTGCTTTGGTCATAGAAACTCAGTCTTGGATATTCACCTTCCAGATATATCTGTCAGGTCACTGGAAAAGTCATGACATATTTTTCCATGCATAAATGCGTTATGGCTTTTCCAATGACCTAATACCTCTGTCCTGGCAAGATTTAAACGAAACTAGCAATCCTTTATTCTTATAGGATAAGGCAATTTGTATGTTCTGGTGATGATTTTCACAAATAGCAAGATTTTTCAGGATCTCTTAATTTGGTGTCAATTTAAAACATGATTGATTCAAAAAGACCCTTAAAGTCCGTCTCTGCAAACAACCCCCCAGATTAAAGCTTAACACAAGAAGTTTTATCTCTTTTAATAAAATATTGGTAAAATAGAAACTAATTTTATTGTCCAAATGTACAAGTTCATACTTTATTAGAGTTTTTCAGAGCATCAGATAATTTCACATAGAATGACAGGGATGTGTTTGTGAACTAAAAATGAAAATTTCTGAGTAAGCAGTTGCAAAGGCTTTCATCCTCTTGACTAGGGACAGCTGCAGGGTTAGAGGCTGATGCTAAGCCACTCAAGCTTTGTGGAATATCCAGTGTGTGTAAGTTGAATTCCGAATGAAGCAGTAACATCTAAGGAATATATTAAATCACAAATCATCTTTTAGGCATAAATTATTTTAAGTTGCCTAGGGACATTTTTGAACAAGATACAGGATTTTGTAAAATCAAGCATTTATTGGAATGGGCATCACTGTTTGCAAAGGCAATTTATGTATGGACCCTACTTACAGCTGTGACACATTAATGTCAAATCTTTTTATTCACTCTCATTCCTTTTAAAACACCATTCAAATTCTAGCTACTTTCTTTTTAAGAGATTAAAAAATCTTAATAGGCTTTGTTTTTTGAGAGGTTTAATTTTGGAGGAACATTGAGTAGAATGTACAGAGAGATTCCCATATATCCCCCACTTCCTGCAGTTTCCCCTATTATTAACATATCTAATTAGTGTAATACATTCATTATAGTTGATGAGTGCGTATTGATGTCATCTAAATCCCATAGCTTATCTTAGGGTTTACTGTTTCATATGCTATGGTTTTGGATGAATGCATAGTGAGTGACGTGTATCAGTGTTTACAGTGTCATACAGAATAGCTCACTCCCCTGATAATCCTGTGTGCTCCATCTATTCGTCCCTCTCTCCTCTGTCCTGAGATCCTGGAAATCTTTGTTCTTTATAGTTTGCCTCTTCCATGATGTAATACAGTTGAAATCATACAGGATGTATGTAGCCTTTACAAATTGGCTTCTTTCACTTAGCATATATGCTTTAAAAGTTCCTCTGTGACTTTTCATGCTTGATAGTTCATTGTTTTAAAAATTTCTGAATAATATTGCATTCACGATTTTACTACAATTTGTTTAATCACTTATAGAATAACACCTTGGTTGCTTCCAAGTTTTAGCAAGTTTAGCATTAACATTTGTGCGCATGGTTTTGTGTAGACATACATTTTTAACTCCTTTGGGTAAATACCTGGGAGTGTGATTGCTGGATCATGCAGTCAGGATATGATAAGATGTGTAGGAAACTGCCAAATTATCTTCCTAAGTGGCTGTTATGTTTTGTATTTCCATCAGCAACGAATGAGAGTTTCTGTTGTATCACACCCTCACTAGCATTTGGTCTTGGCAGAATTTTGTATTTTTACCTATCTAACGAGTGTGCAGTGTTATCTCGTTTTAATTTGCAGTTCTCTAATAATGTGCCATATTGAAAATCTTCTCAGGTGCTTATTTTCCAACTGCGTATCTTTTATGGTGAGATGTCCAGATCTTTTGTCTAATTTTTACTTGGATTTTCTTTGAGTTGTAAAAGTTGTTTGTGTATTTGTATACCAGTCCTTTTTTTTTCCTTTCAGCTATGTGTTTTGTAAATATTTTTTTTCTAATATATAGATTAATTTCTCAACTTTAAAGAGATTATTTTTATTGATGATCCTCTCCTTTTATGTTGAATAATTTCATTGTTTTCATATATACTTCAAAACAAATCTATTTCAGTTTTTCCAGATCTTGGCATCTTCAGTCTAAATGAGTTAGTCGTCTTAAACAATTTGTGGCTTAATTAAAAAGTAAAGTATAAAGATGTAGATATCATCTACATCAGTCCTTTTAGTATTTGGGACTCTTCATTAAAAGTTAATTTTTTAAACTTTTTTTTCATGACAGCATGTGTGTGTGCAGGAGAGAGAAAGAAGTACTCTCAACAGGTTGTTGTCATGCTCTGATCCTCTTCCTGCAGGCCTCTAGCTGGATCAGGATCCTGGATACACATGCAGGCACCTGACATGTTTTCAGGTGACTTGGAAATCAGGACCCATGGTCAGCTGTATGGCAGGCTACATGTTATATGTAGCCATACTTATCCAACAGTGCAACATTTTGGAAAAGGAAAAAAAGATCATTGCTTGCAAGGGATTCATTAGGGGTAGAATGAGTGAAAAAGCAAATGGGATTTTTAAGACAGTACAATTATTGTATATAATACTTAATGGTGAATACCTGACATGTAATTGTCAAAACTCATAGAACTGTACAATAAAGAGTAACCACGGGACAGCAAATAGTGTGGAGGTAGCTGGATCCCACATGGCTAACTACGGTTGAGTTCTGACCTGGTGACTTGAAACACACACCAAGCAAGTGTTTGTATGTGCCCAAAATAATCGCGAGTGAAAAATGGATTGCAGTGTGGCCATCCATAAGGGGTACTTTCTTACTTTCCCTCTCTCTCTCTCTTTCCGTGAGCACACATGTCCTGTAGCAAAGAATGCTTCTAAAAAAGTAAATGCTAACGTAAATATAGGCTTCAGTTGATAATGATATATTATTACTGGTTCATCAGTTGTAACAAACTCACCCACTAATGCAAGATGCACTACGCTAATAAGAGAAATTGTCCCTGTGGAAGGGTGTGGGGCATGGGGAGTAAAGTTGAAAGAGTATGTGGGAACGGTGCGCTACATGTTCAATTTTTTCTGTCAGCCTAAAATTGCTTTAAAGTTTATTACCCAAGTGTCTCTTTGGTTCAGACTATATTAAGGTTTGCCTGGAATAAAGGACAAACTCCTTTATTATATGTATAGAAATGAGATGGAGGCAGCATCCTGAGCCTATATAGAGAATTGAAAATGTTACTGAATAATACTTGTAAGTTATACCAGAAACTTAAGTTGCGGGAAAACTACATAACACAAGAACATTATTCAAATATATTTTAGAATATTATTTGGAAAAGTATAGTTAACGTTTAGGTATTCCATTAATCTTCATAATGTTCTTAAAAAATTCCCCAAATAGGGAACCAGCAGTTAGCGTAATGGCTATGTCACTGGACTCCCACATGGTCGACCGCAGTTCACATCCCGGACCCGGTGGCTTAAAACTCACGCCGGGTGTGTGTGCATGCATGCCCAAGATCCCGAGAGGGGAATGGAGGAGAAGGGATTGCGGCGTGACCATCCCCCCTGGGGGGTGATTTCTCGCTTTCTGTCTCTATGTCTCTGTCTGTCTGGCAAGCGCATGCACCCTATAGTGAAAAACCTCTCCAAAAAAAAAAAAAAAAAAAAAATCCCCAAATAGAATTCTGGGAATAAAATGATTCCTACAGAGGAATAAATGACTGCATTGTTTGAGGTAGAGCTGGTTGGCGATTGGACTAAGAGTTGTAAAGTAATCTGACTAGTTCTGATTATGTTTTGACTGAGAACCAGGATCACCGGTCCATTCCCAGGCAATATTTATTCACAAGTCCAAATCTATCTTATAATTTCAATGCAGTTTTTCTGGATTCATCTATTGAAATGGAAGTTTTAAATGTAGGAGTAAGTGTGACCTAGGATGTCATAATAACATAACTTTATTTTTACTCTCCCCTATTACATAATTTGACCAATGGCGTAATTCTTCTCTGATCCTGAAGTATGCCTTTCTAGTTCATCCTAGTGAATAAAAGTCATTTGGTCGAACAAGCTTTAATAATTATATTTTTAAATTTCACATAATAATGAAAACTCTGAACCTGAAATTTGAAGTTGGGTGATCTCTGGTTCATGAGTTTGGGGCTGCTGATGAGCCTGAAAGGCTACATTTGGGAAAAGAAAGGTAATTTCTTTATTTTTTTTCTTGCCTTACTCACCTCTTTGGCTTTGATCACCCCAGGCTTAGAGTACAGAGAGAGAAGAAAGCTATTACTAAACTGCTGATACTGCTGCCAAGTTCTCTACCACTGGCAAGAGCTAAGTTACCTCTCCATTTATCTACTTAGTGCTCCTCTTGATTATTACCAGGTACCCATTGCTGAGGATCTTTTACCTGCAATTTCCTGATTGGTGTCTGTTTTGACTGTTGTCTTTTTGTGTGTGTGTGTGTGCTGAGGTCTTTTTTTTTTTTTTTTTTTTTTTTTGAGATGTTTTTGCTATAGGGTGTATGCGCTCACCAGACAGACAGAGAGACAGAAAGCGAGAAATCGCCCCCCAGAGGGGATGGGGGATGGCCATGCCGCAGTCCTTTCTCCTCCATTCTCCTCTCGGGATCTTGGGCACGCACACGCACGTGCCTGGCGTGAGTTTAAGCCACTGGGTCCGGGACTCGAACCACGTTCGACTACGTGGGAGTCCAGCAACATAGCCATTACGCTAACTGCTGGTCCCGAGGTCTTTATACCTTTCCCAGTGGTTTTTATAGAAAGGAAGTTATATAACCCCCATACGTGCTCCTTCATTTGACCTGCATGTGATGTATGGAAAATCTTTTTCATTCCTTTTCCTTAAGACTCTGAGTACCTACTGATCCCCATGCAGGGATAACAGCTCCTTTCTCCATCAATAAAGTAGCCAGGCCTTTGTTATCTTTGTATTTCCTGAGTAAAGGTAAAAAATCTCTCCAGCGGGTTTGCCTTCTTTCCTACAGCTCTCCCTATTGACCTGAGGTTGGGAGATGGTGTTTCCTGTCCCTCCATTCTTTTAAAATATTCTACTTTAAACCTTTAGGCAATGTGACTGTGGAGTTTAAGTAAAGTCACTTAAAAAAAAAAAAAAAAAAGTCATGTCACTGATTCCTGGTCCCTTAATTAAGCCTTGTTCAGAATCTCACTTTCTCATTTTTCTTTCTTTCATTCTTTTTTTTTTTTTTTTTTCTTAATAAGCCAGGGGGCATGTGTGAGGAACAGGTGACTGGATTGTTTGAGGCAGAGCAAGGTAAGAGTTGGCAGACTCCCCAGTGGGGTATGATAACTCCACAATCCCATCTCCATTTCTCCACCCTGTTGAGATTTTTGGGTATACACATACACATGCCCTGTGTGTTTTTTCAAGTCATTGAGGCTGGGATAAGACCCATGGTTGGCCATGTGGGATTTGGCTCTTTTATTTACTAAGCTATGGGACCAGCCCCCTCACTTTTCCTTTTAACATTATGTAAGAGAAACACCCCCAAATACATTTTATCTTCAAATACTGAGGCTTATCAAGAATCCTTGTCATCTCCTCTTTATGCTAAAATATCTTTTATTAAGGTGTGACATTCCGACTCCTCAATATCATCTCTCCTGTTTTCATCTGTGTACCATCTAACTGATGAGAACCATTTATATATGTGGCAAGTACATAAACCTAGAACAGCGGAGATAATAATAAGCGGCACATATAAGTCAAGTGCAAATAAGATATGCTAAACATTTTATTTTAAATATTTTACTTATGTGAGGAGTGGGCTATTATTATTTTTTAAAATAATGAAATGGTTAAGAGCCTGAGAACTATTTGACTTCTCAAGAGGGCTTACTGCTATGAAATAGCAGAAGAAATTAGTTTATAAGTTACTATATGCATACAAACAACTTTTTAGATTTCTACACTGTATTTTCCTTAGATTGCCAAGCTTAAGTATGAAAGCTTGACCTACTTTTCTTCAACTTGTGCCTCATAGTGGGTATTTGCTCTATTCTATGCACTGCTATTTTTTTTTCCCTGAGTCACTCCTCTGCAGAAAGCACTTCCAAAATTGACTCATTAAAAACAGTTCTGAGAATTTTAATCAAAGATTTATAGTTTGTATTCATCTGGTGCACAACTCTGTGAATTGCCAATTTTTATTGCATTATTTATATAAAAAGCGAATACATTTTAATGTTCTTTCATTGGCAGTATCTAATAATATCTCCTCCTTGCTCCTCGCCTTGTGGACATTCAGAGAATGTTTCAACTGGCACTTTGGAAGGCTGACCTAGATAATCCTATTTCTGGGAAATTACTAGCTTATGCAAGAACATACTTTGAAGATCTCTCCTTAGAATTATATGACTCTTGGGGAACCAGCAGTTAGCGTAATGGCTATGACGCTGGACTCCCATGTAGTCGACCGCGGTTTGCGTCCCGGACCCGGTGGCTTAAAACTCACGCCGGGCGCGTGTGCGTGCGTGCCCAAGATCCCGAGAGGAGAACGGAGGAGAAGGGATTGCGGCGTGGCCATCCACCCTGGGGGGGTGATTTCTCGCTTTCTGTCTCTATGTCTCTCTGTCTGTCTGGCGAGCGCATGCGCCTTATAGCAAAAAACCTCTCCAAAAAAAAAAAAAAGAATTATATGACTCTTATCTTCAATTTGATTTATGGGCTCTCCCTGTTTTTATTTTAATTGTCTGCCTTCTAATAAATGATAACTTGGAGAAACTTAGGCAAGCACCAGCCAGCACAGGGGTACCTCGATCACTGAGATGTGAGAGCAGCTGAGAACATAGAACCTGAAGGTCAAATGGAATGGATTTGAGTTCCTTTTTTGTCATTCGTTAGCTGGGTTATGTCAGGTAAGTTTCTTAAATTCCATGACTTAGCTTCCATATCTACCAAAAAGTAGTATCACATGCCTCTTTGAGTAGATAAGAGGATTACATGAGTTAAATATATATATATAATAGCTCCTCGGGACCAGCAGTTGGCTTAATGGCTATGTTGCTGGACTCCCGTGTAGTTGACTGTGGTTCAAGTCCTGGACTCGGTGGCTTAAACTCACACCAGGCACATATGCATGCGTGCCCAAGATCCCGAGAGGAGAATGGAGGAGAAGGATTGCTGTGTGGCCATCCCCCCAGGGGGTGATTTCTCGCTTTCTGACTCTGTCTTTCTGGCGAGGGTACATACCCTATAGCAAAAAAACTCTCCAAAAAAAATAAAAAAAGCTTCTCAAGAAATGCATTCAGTAAATGTACATGTATTTGTACTTGTAAAATAAATAATAACATGCTTTTTTTTTTTTTTTTTTTTGCTATAGGGCGCATGCGCTCGCCAGAAAGACAGAGAGAGACAGAGACAGAAATCACCCCCTGGAGGGTTGGCCACACCACAATCCCTTCTCCTCCATTCTCCTCTCGGGATCTTGGACACACACGCACACGTGCCCGGCGTGAGTTTAAGCCACCGGGTCCGGGACTCGAACTGCAGTTGGCTACATGGGAGTCTAGTGACATAGCCATTACGCTAACTGCTGGTCCCAACATGCTAAATTCTAATCTGTGTCTAGAATAACAGGAGTTGTGCCAATCTTAATATTTTTCACAGAAGAAAGTTTAATAAAGTTTCTGTCCATGAATACCCTTTGTGAGGCCCTTAGCATATGGAATTGATAAACTGCAGAAACAAACAAAACCTACAAATGCAGAACAGTGTAAACTAAACTGACAAGATATTTTAAGAAGTGTTGGCCACAGTTTGAATGAGATGGAAATCAGGAATGCCCTTTGCTGATCAAGATGTTTAACCCTATACCTGAGAAGAAGGCAAAAGTCCTTGGTAAACATACACCCCATTCCAAAAAGTATTTATCCCTGTGAAAATGAATGTGTCATACATCCTGGTCTGGTCCTGGGGTTCGTGTTTGCCTCACTTGCCTCTCATAGAAGAGGCCTATGTTAAAATGCCTTACACCACAGATTCTGTGCATTTCCAGAATCTGTTGCTGGTGGTTGATGATCTTGATCTTTTTTTTTTTTTGAGAGGATTTTGCTATAGGGCGCGTGCGCTCACCATCAGACAGAGAGAGACAGAGAGACAGACAGCGAGAAATCACCCCCCAGGAGGGATGGCCACACCACGATTCCCTTCTCCTCCATACTCCTTTAGGGATCTTGGGCACGCACGCACACGCGCCTGGTGTGAGTTTTAAGTCACCGGGTCCGGGACGCGAACCACGGTCGACTATGTGGGAATCCAGCGACATAGCCATTACGTTAACTACTGGTTCCATGATGATCTTGATCTTTTGCTGGCTTGAATTCTTTGATTTGAGAGTACATTATTCCAAACTTACATTCCAGTGTCCTATTTACTTTCCCATCACCATGTTTTTTTTTTTTTTCTTATTTGCTCTTCTCCTCTTATAACTCAAGAGTCTCTGACCATAATCAGATTGTGTTTGCAATGAGTTTTAGAGTAAGGGCGAGGGTGGAACATGGTTCCCTAGCTCTCTCCTCTCACAGCCTCTGTAGAACTCCTGCCAACACTCACTTTGGAGCTGTGCAGAAAACTCTAAAGAAAGATCATAAAAAGATCAGGAGATTGTTTTAAAATGTCTTGAAGTAACTAAGTTGATAGTTATTTTTGTTGTATTAAATACATTTAAAATGGCAAATGGTTTATATTTCAAATCTTTTTCTAATATCTATGTGTTTTATAAGTTATAACCTCTGTGTGGTCAATAATTTTACACATTTTAAAAATAACTGACCTTCAAATTCCAATATTGATCATAGCTCTACATCAATCAATACTAATCTCTCAGACAAATTAGTCTTTACATTGACCAAAAAAAGTCATTATATGCATATTAGTTAGGTGCCACAACATAAATTGAATTAATTTAAGAAGTGAGTGAAAAATATAGCTTTTCGCATTGTTTGATAGTCAAGAATTCTAACCTGAATCTCTACCACATTTTTACCATTAACAAATAATTCCAACACCTTGACCATCAGCCAGCTGCTAATTAAGTGAAATAAAATATGTAAAATGTCTACAACAATGGTATAAAGGGGCTCATTAAATATTTTTCTTTCAAAATGAGGATATTCAGAAATTTATCAACCATATAGTGCATGTGTATATATACACACATATTATATATGTGTATATACACATATGTATGTATATATATATATACACACACAAACACACAGACACACACACACACACACACACAGTAGAGAATTTGACATTGGAAACAAAGACCAGACGCTGCCTTATTATGACTGATTTATTCACGGAGTGGTGAGTGTGGATATAGATTACCAACTGGGGAGTACTGAAATGTTTTACATGAGTGTTTTTCATTAAAAAGAAAGTCACTCTCTCCTTTTCCCACTCTAGAGCATTACCCATATAAGCCCTGGGGAAGGTGGAGGATTTTTCTGTTTAAGGCTAAAATGTTGACCTATTTTGTTTTGTTCTTGTATTAATCTCTCTACTCCACCATCTTTGCCACCTTCCCTACACACACATAGACACCTCCCTCACTCCCCCCCCCCCCCCCCCCCCCCCCCCACACACAAGCCAATATAACATACTCAGGTCCATTGAGTACCAGAATCATCTATATAACAGCGTCAGTAAATCCTGAGGTAGCAACAGCACATGTTGAAATAACTTTTGATTACTCTTTTGCATTAATCCATGCTTACATTAATGGTTTAAACTATGCAGAATTGCTGATATTCAGCTATATTAGACCTTTAGGAACGATCAAACTGATCAAACTGAAATTGATCTCATCCGAGATATCTGGTCATTTTTCTAGTAGTCAGCAACCCTCTACATGTGAATGGACCATATAATGCAATCAACCATATAATGTAATCACTGTAACTTCTGGCTCATCAGAATGATACTTTTTAGTTCTCTTAACTGTGTTGCTTAGGTAGGGCTCTATTTAATCCATGTAATGATACTTTGCCTTTCTTTCTGTGACTAAAAATACTTAGCTTGATTTTCTTAAGTTTAAATTTTTACAAAGAAGAGGAAGAGCTTTGACTTAAACTAATAGCCCCCCCCCGCCCCCACCCGCATCCCAGCTCCAGATTGTTTTGAGTTCTCCTGCTTGTTTATCTCCCTTTAGTTTTCAAGGTGTAGTGTCCCCAGAAGTACTTCCTGAAGTGTTGGCCTACTTTTGGTGAATTCTTTCAGCTTTTGTTTTCTGTGTATATTTTTTTTCCCTCTTTCCCATTTGGAAGACAATCTTGCCAGGTGTAGTGTTTGTGGCTGAAATGGTTTTTCTTTGTGTGTTCTAAATATGTCTTCCCCTTTTTTCCCTTGCCTGCAGTTGGAAGGTCCAATATTAGTATGAAGAAGTAACCTTTGTAAGTAACTTGGCATTTTTCCTTTATCACTTTTAGAATATTGTCCTTGTCTTTGATTTTTACCACTTTAGCTATGGTTTGCCTTGGAAAGGATCTTCTTATGTTAAATCTATTTGGTGTTTTTTGTGTTTCCTGGATTTGGATTTCTGTATGCCTCCCTAAATTTGGAAATTTTCAACTATATCAGTAAAGAGATTTTCCTGAGCCTCTAGGCATCTCTTCACTTTCTAGAATACCATTATGCAAATATTTGGCTGTTTGATGGTATCTAGGATTTCCTATATGTTGTCCTCACTTTCAGTGGTTATTTTTCCATTCTTTTTTGTTGCTTGGACTAAGTCAGAAGTTTTGTCTTCAAGGTCAGAGATTCTTTCTTCTGTATGGTCTAATCTGCTATTAATACTTTTAAAGGAGGTTTTGATTTCTTGCATGGTATCTTTTTTTTTTTTTTTTTTTTTTTTTTTTTTTTTTTTTTTTTTTTTTTTTGAGAGGTTTTTGCTATAGGGCGCATGAGCTCACCAGAAAGAGAAGAGAGACAGAAAGCAAGAAATTGCCCCCCAGGTGGGATGGCTACGCCGCAATTCCATCTCCTCCATTCTCTTCTCAGGATCTTGGGCACGCACCCACGTGCACAGCGTGAGTTTAAGCCACCGGGTCCGGGACACAAACCGCGGTTGGCCACATGGGAGTTCAGCCACATAGCCATTATGCTAACTGCTGATCCCTTGTATGGTATTCTTTAACTCCAAAAGTTCTATTTAATTCTTTTTCAGGATGTCTGACTCTTTGTGGAGTGCCTCCTTAAAGTTACATAAAGACTTTCTCATTTCCTTAATTATTTTCTCCTGTATCCCCTTGAGTTTAGTTATGATAAATATTCTGAATTCTTATTCTGACAGTTTGATAATTTCCTATGTTTTATCCATTGTTGGTGTGGAGTAAATGACAGGGGTAAGTCCACACATTATCAGTAATAACTTTGAATGTTAATGGAATAAATTTTCCAACTAAAAGTCACAAATTGGTTTGATACGTTTAAAAAAAGTACCCTGTATTTGTAGCTTACAAGAAACACACCTTACTGACAAAGATTTAAATAGACTGGAAGTGAAGTTTTGGGAAGTAATTTTATGCAAATAGAAATGAAAAAAGCAGAAGTTATATTTATCATACAAAAAGATTTTTGGATAAAAAGAGTAAAAAGAAACAAGGACACTACATAATTCTAAAAGGATTAATTCACCAGGAAAACATGATAATTATAAATATTTATGCACCCAATGCCAGGGAACCCAAGTATGCAAAAGAATGCTAGACCTAAGGAGAGAGATGGGTTGCAATGCAATAATTGTTGGATATTTCAAACTAGACAGTTAATCTAGACCAAAAAAGACACAGGAACTAATTGGTTACCATAAATCAAATGGATCTAACATATATAGAACATTCCACCCAGCAACTACAAAATACTTTTCTCTCATCTCCACATGAACATTTTCAAAAATTGACTACATACTAGGCCACAATTCAAGGTTCTATAAATTTAAAACTAAAAACTAAACCCTACGTCTTTCCTGACCACATGGAATTAAACTTGAAGTTAACCACAGAAAGAGCCCACTCCCCCCCACACACACACACAAAAAAAAAAACACTCCACAAAGACATGGAAACCAAACAACTTACTCCTGAATTTTTTTCCTGAATAATTTTCAACTATTTAAAACTAATGGAAATAAAAATAGAAATCAAAAGATTGATTGAAACCAATAATGAACACACCACTTTCCATAAACCTTGGAGCACATTGAAAGCAGTCTTAAGAGAGAATTTCATAGTCATTGGTGTTCACAAGAAACAAAGTGACAAATAAATAATCACATTTTTTAAGGTTTCTCTTCTTTCATTGGGATCATGTGCTTGCCAAAGAGACGGTGAGGAGAAAAGTGAGATCATTCCTCCAGGAGGGATGGCCATGCCACAGTCCTTTCTCTTTCATTCTCCTGGGGTTTTGAGTGTATGCATGGGCATGCATGCACCCACACACATACACACATATACACATCCAGCATGAGTTTCACCAGTTCTAAGACTTGAACAGCTGTCAGCCACGTGGGAGTCCAGTACCTTAACCACCACGCCACCTGCTGCCCCGTTAAAGTCATTTCTCAAGGAACTGGAAAGCAACAACAAAACTCAGAAGGAGAGAAATAGTGAAGGTTAGAGCTGAAATAGATGAAATAAAGAATAAAATAACTATACAAAAAAATCAAAACAAAAAGGTTTTTTTTTTTTTTGAGAGCATAAACAAAATTGATAAACCATTAGCTTTACTAATAAAGAAAAAGAACACAGAACAGCACCAGAGAGATAAAATAAGTAATGAAGTTGGTAATGTTACAACTGATATATCAGAAATATAAAAATATTATGAGCACATACTATGAGTGACTATATGACAAACTAGAAAAGCTAGATCAAATGGAAAAATTTCTGGACATGTATAGGTTACCTAGGCTGAATCAGGATGAAACAGTCTGAATAGACCAGTAGGAGGTGATAAGAGTAAATCAGTAATTGTCTCTCAACAAAGAAAAGCTCAGGTACAGATGGCTTCACTTCTGAGTTCTACAAAACTTTTAAAGAGCTAACCTTAGGGACCAGCAGTTAGCATAATGGCTATGTTGCTGGACTCCCATGTAGCCGACCGTGGTTCGAGTCCTGAACCCAGTGGCTTAAACTCAGGCCGGGCGCATGTGCGTGCGTGCGTGTCCAAGATCCCGAGAGGAGAATGGAGGAGAAACGATTGTGGTGTGGCCACCCCCCCACCCCCCCACTGGTGATTTCTTGCTTTCTATCTCTCTGTCTCTGTCTTTCTGGCAAGCACATGTGCCCTATAGCAAAAACCTCTCCACCCAAAAAAAGAACTAACCTCAATTCTCCTTAAACTATTTCTGAATATTCAAAAGAAGGAATGCTGGGGCCAGCGGGTGGCGAAGTGGTTGGTGATGCTGGATTTCCACATGGCTGACTGTGGTTCGAGTCCTGGACCTGGTCGCTTGCTTTCTCTCTCTCTCTTTCTCTCTCTCTCTCTCTCTCTCTGGTTAAAGAAATAATAACAAATGGAATTAAATAACTAAATAATTTTTTTAAAAGAAGGAATCCTCAACTCATTCTATGAAGCCTTCATCATCTTGATACCAAAATCAGAAAAGGTCGTACATAAATGAACTAAAGACCAATATTCCTGAAGAACACTGATGCAGAAATTTTTATCAAGATACTAGGAAACCAACTCTAATAGCACATTAGGAAGATTATACACCATGACCAGGTAGGATTTATCCTAGGGATACAATGAGAGTTCAACACAAAATCAGTAAATGTAGTACATCACAACAGAAAGGTGAAAACTATATAATCATATCTGTAGATGAAGAAAAAGCATTTGATAAAATACAGCATACTTTCTTGGTCAAGACTCAACAAAATACAGGTAGAAGGGACATTCCTTAATACAGTAAAAGCCATATGTGACAGACCCATTGCTAGCATCATGATGAATGGGGAAAAACTGAAAGCCTGTTCAGTTTATCCACTCCCTTTTCTACATAGTGCTGGAAGTCCTAGGCAATGCCATAAGATGAGCAAAATATAGAAGGCATTCAGATAGGAAAAGAAGAATCTAAACTGTCTCTGTTTGCAGATATATGATATACACGTAAAATCCAAAGGAATGCAGAAAATACTCCTAGAAGTGATAATTTAGTAAAGTGGCTGGGTACAAAGTCAATATAGAAAAATCTATAGGATTTTTACAAACCAGAACAGACCAAGACAATTGAAGAAAATAAGCCTATTACAGTAGCCACAGACAAGATGTCTAGGGATAAACCTAATCAAAGAGACGAAAGTCCTCAACAAAGGAAAACTATGAAAAACTGAAAAAATAGAGAATAATACAAAAAAAAAATGGAAAGACACTTCATATTCTTAGATTTGAAAAATCAATGTAATCAAAATATCTGTTCTTCCCAAATTTTAATGCGTTTCCTGTCCAATTGTCTTATATTCCTCTCAGAAGTAGGAAAGAATTATAAAATGTATCTGGAATGATGAAAGATCCTATATTGCTGAGACAATGCTGTACAATAAGAATAAATTAGGCATCTCAGTCCCTTCAGAATATATTACAAAGTGGTGATAATCAAAGTAACATGGTACTGGCACAAAAATAGACATAAAACCAATGCAGCAAAATAGAGAATCCAGAATAAACCCCAAATCATACAGCCAACTGGTCTTTGACAAAGGGTACAAGATAGTGCAGTGGAGAAAAAGTCTTCAGCAAATGATGCTGGAAGAACTAGATAGCCCCTTGCAGAAATATAAAACTGGATCCCAATAAAATTAACAAGAATCAACTCAAAATGGATAAAACATTTAAATATAAATCTGCAAACTATAAACTTATTCACGGCTGGTGGGCTAATAGTTCACAGACCAACACTGGTTGTGGATCCCACTTTGTGAGTATTGATCAAAATTTCTGTTGTAAATAAACCTGGCATCGAATACCAGAATCATTCTTACTAATGGAGAGAGAATGGAACATTTTCTTTTCCCTTAACCCTTTTTTTCCTATGTGTTTTCCTTGCCTTCTCAGTTCCATATATATATATTATATAACATATATATAATATATATAATCATTCCAGATCTTTGGTTGTCAAATTCTTATCCTGTCTCTATCAACTTAAACCATCATTCTTAGAAAACAACTGCCTTCAGAGAAATTATTAAGAACTAGTAATGTTTTTGTCATTACTTCAAAAAGCTGATAATTTAAAGCTATTAAGCTCTTATACAAAAGGGCTCAATGGTTATAAACAATGGTTAAATATTATAAGTTTGCAAATTTTAATATAAGAATCCTGAGAATTCTTAATTTTCTAACATTTTCAAGCATCTGTCATTTGAGTTTTAGAGGCTCCCCTCTGAAGAGCCTATTTTTTTTTTTTTTTAAGAGAGATTTTTGCTATAGGGCTCATGTGCTTGCCCCAGAGACAGAAACAGAGAGACCAAAAGTGAGAAATCATCCCACAGGGGAGATGGCTATGCCACAGTCCCATTCCTCCATTCTCTTCTTGGGATTTTAGGCACGAACACACATGTGCCTGGCTAAGTTTTAAGCCTTCGGGTCTCGGACTTGAAACATGTTCAACTACATCAGACTCCAGCAACATAACCATTATGCCATCTGCTGGTTCCTGAGCCTAATAATTTCTTAGTGATTAAAATTTTGTTATAATTAATCATCTTTAGTACAAGTTGATATAGTTATTATTTATGTGAAGGGATAATATAGTTAAATACATGGGAATAAATGTCAATATAAAAATTAGTAATGATTTTCTTTAGGAGTTGTATGGATTTTTATTTTGTTCTTTTGTCTTTATTTTCTTATTTCTCTAGAATTAGATATATTTTTATGAATATATATAAAAAAAAAAACATGGGCTAGCTATGTAGCCTCGTGATTGAGGTAACTGGATCTCACATAACCAACTGTGCAGTTCAAGTTCTGGATCCTGGGAAATACGCTGGATGCGTGGCTGTACAAGATCCCAAAGGGAGGAAGAGATGGAGGAGAAGGCGTTGTAGCCTGACCATTTCCCATGGACGGTGCTTTCTCCCCTCTCTCCCTCTCGGTCCCTATAAGAAAGGACATGTGCCCTTTAGTACTAGTGCATGTACATACAGATGTACACAACAAAAACACAAATCATCCAATGTATGAGAGAAAATGTGTGAGAGAGAAAAATTGTACACAAAATAAAGACCTTGTTAAGAAATCCAATGTTATTACTATATGGGGGAAAAACAAACAAAACTTTTGGGGCTCGTGGATGGCATGGTTAAGGTGCTAGACTCCTACATGACCAAATGTGGATCGAGTCCCAGACCTAGTAGCTTGCTTTCTCACTCCCCTCCACCCCTCATCAAATTTTTAAAAAATGAATAAAATTGAATGGAATATTTTTTTAAAAAACTTTTAATGACGTCTCATTATTTGTTTTTAATATCTAACATTTTAGCACAGCTTTATAAGCCATGTCCACTTTTCAGTTACATTTTCTTATATTTCTCAGAGTACTGTTTTCCAAATATACTAAGGTATTTGCAGTTCAGTTTTCTGATTCAGTGTTCTTTCTTGCCTGTGTATTTGTATTCTATGTTGAATTCTCCTTCTTTTCCTTAACATTGCTAACTTCTGTACATGTTTTGTAATTGATGCATACATATAAATAAATGCACGTTGACTATATTGCATTCAACCTTGCATTTTTCGGTTAGTCAGCTACATGAGAGGAGATATTGGCTATCCTATCTTTATCTAGAGTGACTACACTATGTACTTACTAAGTGTTCATTTAATAACTAAATTGCCTAAATTTGTAGCCCAAAGTATTTTCTCTTACCCAGTTCACCTTCCTTACCATTTAACTCTTTAGAGACAAAGTTTCTAAGAACAAAGAAGCCTCTGTACTTTAAACTCAAGTGTGTTATTTGTCCAGAACATAAATTTCCTTCTCTTCCTCTCTCAGCAAAATTCTTCCCCCTCCCCTCTTCACTATAAAACTGGAGATAAGGATAAACAAAAATGTACTCACAGCTGCTCTGTTTTAAAAAATAAAAACCCAGACCAGACCACGGTGCAGCTGTAAAATGTGATGCTCTGTGAGGCAATCCCAAAGAGAAGGTTCCTGGTTCAAGTACAGAGATCCCCCCAAATATGCCCTCTCCACACTTACCCATGATCCAGCGCCGGCTGAAATCTGGGAGTGAATCATGGTTTGGGGCCCAGTTGGGGGTGTTCTATGATTTTTCCACTAGCTAATTTCCAACCAAATGCAATCTAAAAATATTCTCTGCATATCTGATTCTTTAATACCATTTGTTTTAATTATATGTGTTGTATACAACCTGATACAACATGACCGAGTTCACTTGAAAAAAAATTTTTTGTATGTACCTTAAGTTATATTCATAGATTTGTGCTATATATATTGGGATATAAGATATTTCATACAGATGTAATTATCATTTAGTGAGAGAGGATCATGCAGTTTTAAGCTTTAAGCTTTTTGCTTCCATAGCAATTAGCTCAAAGCTTATGAATTCTAGAAGCTTAGTAAATGTTATTCATTGGTCAGTATACTGGGAAAAAGAGTAAATTCCAGATCGCTTACGTATAACTTAGCATAACCTAGCCTATTCAAACTAATACAGAAATACACATATGGACACAGATCTAGAGAGAGACAGATAAAGGGAGACACAGGCATAGGATGAATTGTAATTAATTGTAAAAGTAATGTATGTAGATTCACAGACAGTCTTTTTTTTTTTTTTTTTTTTTTTTTGGAGAGGTTTTTGCTATAGGGCACGTGCGCTCGCCAGACAGACAGAGAGATAGAAAGCAGGAAATCACCCCCCAGGGGGGATGGCCACGCCGCAATCCCTTCTCCTCCATTCTCCTCTCGGGATCCTGGGCACGCACGCACACGCGCCCGGCGTGAGTTTAAGCCGCCGGGTCCGGGACTCGAACCGCAGCCGACTACGTGGGAGTCCAGCGACATAGCCATTACGCTAACTGCTGGTCCCGAGTCTTTATTGGGTAAGCAGCAGTTGAGTTAAATAGCCTGTGGGAGTCATCTTTATGGTGTTACCTTTACGATATATTGAGAATCATGATAGCAATTTTGAAATCCCTTTAATTAGAGTTTTGTATTGGCTGATAAATCCTAAATTGGCTGCAGATGGTGAAAAATGATTCATTTGGAATAAAATGTTTAACTAAATTAATATTTTTGTAGATTACATTTTGTTTAGCTTACAAAATACTGATTACATCTATTCTGTACTTTGAATGTTGGGTAAGAGTAAAAAATTCATCTTTATAAATAATGTCTATTAACGATTCTAGTTTGTAAATAAATGACCCATACTTTTCACATTGCCACATTTTCCTATTTATATAAATTATAATTTTCTCCTTTATTTAGGTTAGTACTAGACTTTCTATCATATTCTTTGTGAGAAAGATGCTACTGAAGATTTAGTTGTATTATTTCTTCAGATGATCTCTAGCTAATCAAGAGTAATTTTCTACTTTGTAATTTTCTTTATTCCAATAATGAATACCTTCAAAGAACACAAACTTCAAAGAACTTAATTTTACATGAATCATAGTAAAATAGGACTATGAAAGTTATTAAATCACATGATTGCTCAAAATTACTCAATATTTTCTAGTAAATTAATTAAAGCAGGATAAAAAGCAAGATATATTTTACTTTCTTTTCCCTCTCTCTTCCTTCCTTCCTTTCCTCCCACTCTTTCTCCTCATTCAGTCCCTTCACCCTCTGCTAGCTGCCACCCAACTCTCTTACTTTGTCATGGGCTCAGAGCCTAGCTACAGCGTCAATTTCGATAATGGGATTAGCCCCCCAGGCCAAACACAGCTTTTATATTTACTTTTAAATCATAGATTTTTGCTCTGGTTTCAGGATTTTGTTTGTGTTTTCTTTTAATGGAGAGTCCTTAATTTTTTTTTCTCTTAACTTCTGAAAACCAGGCAGACCTATGAAAAGCATGTTTAATATTGGATTCAGTTGCTATTTTTCTTTTAAGAGTGTATGTATGTAAGGTGTACAGCATGATTTGATATTCATGTACTTAGTGAAATGTTTACTACAGTCAAACAAATTAACATATACACCTCCTCACATAGTTAACTTTCTTTTTTCTTTTCTTTCTTTTTTTAATTGTGGTAAGAACACCTGATATTTGCTCTTAACAGATTTCCAGTATATAATACAATTTTATTAACTATGATTGTCATGGTGTACATTAGGTCTCCAGGCTTATTCACCTTACATAACTGCAACTTTGTACAACTTTGGCCAATATCTCCCTATTCCCCTACCACTGTAGCCAACATTCTACTCATGGTTTCTATGTATTCTTTTAGATTTACTTCGATTTTGAATACCCAATATAGTACATATTACAGTGTCTATGTATTTAGAAAATGTTTATTAGATGAATGTTCACCTAGTTACCTGGCTTGTATTCACATTATAAACTACATGAAAGTTTGAGTGGTTTATGTTTGTTAACATCATTCCACTGGATAGCTTAGTTAATTGAGTCCAGTTTATACCAATTGTGATTAGATACATTTTATACATTATACCTGCTTGAAAGATTGGCCCTTAGCCGCCATCTGGTAATAGTTTACAGTTCTTACAATGCTTCAAAACTTCAGTTAAGTGAAAAAAGTGGCTTAGTATACCTGGTGTATTTATGCAAACAATGCAGTTTATGCTAGACACCAACCAGCTTTCCCTTCTGGGAGTCAGGCATTTTGCTATAGGCCAGGCAGAAGTGCCCACGTGACCAATTACCAGTGTAAATCTTGAACACTGAATTCTCGATGTGTATCCCTAGTAGACAACAGGTCACATGTGTTATCGTAATTCCATGTGGAGAGAGAAAAGCATGTCCTGAGTGAATCCACTGGGAGAAAACTCTTGGATTCTTGGTCCTGGTTTGCTCTGGTCTTCACCCCATGTGCCAGTTGTCTTCACTGACATGACTTTGTATTCTTGCACTGGAATCAATCATAGCCATAAATGAAGCTATATGTTGTCATGAGAGCCCTGCTTGTGACTCCCTCTTCCTGGGAGTGGTCTCAAGGACCCCTGCCAGAACTGTGCATCAAACAAATTAACAACTTGAACACATAGAGAAGAGTCTTTGCCCTTTAGGAACTTCTAGTCTTGTAGGGGAAGGGGATGAGAAATTGTGCAAGAGAATATTAGCTTATTAGCTATTCAAGTAAATATTTCTAATATAATTTGATAATGACAATTATGCAAAGAGTGCTACAGGAATATGTAAAAGGGGGACATTTCTGGATTTAGGACAGATTTTGAAAATGAGAAATACTTTGCCACTAAAGGAAGATAGGCAATACATACTGAGCAGAGGGACCCAAATATATAAATAAAATAATACTAATAGTAATAGCCACAAGAACAACAGCAAACATACAGTGCTTACTAAGTGCCAAGAAATGTTTTAAGCTTTCTCCGTATAAACTCATTTAATTCTCATAGCAGTCTTGTGAAGTAGGTGATAGGATGTTTTTATTTTAAAAAATTTTATTTTAGATTTTTGCCAAAGGGTATGTGTACTTGCCAAAGGGGTGAGGGTGGGGAGTGAGAAATCATTTCTTAGGGGATGGCCACGCCACACTCCCATCTTCATTTTCCTCTTGGGATTTTGGGCATGAATGTACATGTTCCCAGTGTGACTTTTGAGACACTGGTTTTAGGACTTGAATTGTAGTCAGCCATGTGAGAGACTAGCACCTTAACTACCACACCACTTGCTATCTCTAGTGATATTATGTTTTTTAAGTGAGAAATCTCGGTCACAGAGATTAAATATTATCTGGTACTATACAGGTGTTATATGCTGCTGTGGAATTAGAACCCAGGCAGTTTGGCTCTTACTCTGTGCTAGTTTTCTAAAAAGGAGAAGCAGAAAATATATCGAATACTTTATGTGTTTGTGTGTTGGTTTAGACAGGGTCTTGCTCTGTTGTAATCTTCCTACCTCTCTGCCTTCCAAGTAGCTAGGACCATAGGACTGTGCCACCATGCCCAGATGTTTATTGTGGGCTGGAAATTTGGAATTAGTCTTTCAAGCATTTCATACTTGCTATCATGGAGGGCCTTGTTATTTTATTTTTTTATTTTTCAACTACTAATACATAGAGGGCTTTTCAAATTATAACACTTAAAGAGGAGGATTTCCAGGATAACATATACGTTTATTATCTCGATGGGGAAAAAAAGGTTTGCAAACCTAAGATGGTAGAAATTAATATAAAAAATTATGTTCCAATATGTAATACAGTCTAAAAGAGGCAGTGCATATGTTAAGCATTATTTCTTTCATGCATGTGTAGGCTTATTGATATCCTCACAGTGCCTTGATGAATGTTAATGACATGATAGCATATCAGTGAATAACTGCTTTATTAAATAGTATATAGCCTCCTCTTGAATAATCCTTAGTTTGTAGTATCCCTATTATTACATTTGACTTGATATTTTTAGTGATGAATGACTTACTTTTGTATCATTGGGATATGTGTATCTGTATATGTATGTAGACTTTTCTTATAAGAAGAACCTACTGTAACATTTTGCCTTTTTTTTTTTTTTTGCCAGAGGGAGTGTATGCTTGCCAGAGAGAACAAGGCTGGCCCTACAGTCTATATCTTTTTTTTTTAATTTCTCTACTTATTACATAATTTTTTGAGTTTTGGGTAATACTAAGACAACTCAACTAGCTACCTTCTAACTTTTTCTCTTTCCAAGCTATAACAGGTTTTGGGAGAAATAAAAAAGAAAACCAAGCTGCAGTAGTTTAAATAATATATTTAGGACCAGTTAGTATTTCAGCATTCTCTTTGACCTTCTGAATTCATTAAAATCATAATCTTATTTGTAAGTGAGTTCACATTTGGAAAAGTAAGATTTTCATGTGGTCTTATCCATGTGATTCTACTTAATATGTTTAAATAACACATAAATGTTCAATGTTTGTTTATTGTTTAGATTTTTGCTGTAGAGTGCGTGTGCTCACTGCAGATAGAGAGTAAAAGAGAGGGAGAAGCCAACTCCCCTTCAGGGAAATGGCCATGCCACAATCCCTTCTTCTCTTGGGCATGTATACACTTGCTACTGGTGTGATTTTCAAGCTGCTGGGTCAGGGACTTGAACCATACAGTCAGGTTTGTGGGTTATAGCACCTTACCCTCCACATCACCCGCTGGCCCTACAATGTTTATTTTAATATCAATATCACATGATTCCAGTATATCTTCCTGCTGTGGGTTTCTGTTGTCTTTTTTATTTTCTGGATTTGACATATTTGGACTTTTCATTGGTATGCTCACATCTGTTTAATGGAATGTTGTCCATTGTATATGGAAAATTGTAGGAGTAATTTGGGTCCCTAAATAATGTTTTCTTTCTCACGAGAGAATTTTTTTGCTTTCTTTAGGCAGAAACAAAGGGGTATATTATATTCAGTTTAGTCAGGGATGAGTTTGTTCAGAAATGCGATTTAGTCATTGGAAACTGTTCATTCCTGAAATGAATATGTGTGTTTGTGCATGCAGTGTATGTGCATGCAGTATATACAGACACACAAATATACATGTAGTATATACAGACACACAAATATATATCTGATACATGCAGTATATACAGACACACAAATATAAATCTGATATATGATCTCTCCGGTGAACTGTAATTCATAAATTCGTATATTCCCAACTGGCATATTTATTAGGACTCCTTTTCCGGAATGTCCCTGTATTGCAATTTTGAAGTCCTCATCTCCGTAGGAAACTCTGTTCTGTTTCTTAGCCCTTTACTCTGCTCATACATCCATAAATGCCTTAATGGTGAAAGCAGTAATGTTGAGTTCAGTTCTTTGCACTTGGCTTCCCAAGTCCACAGACTTGGTGGTACTTGCATGCCTTCAAAGTGTTGTGATTTGGATTTTGTATGGCTTTTCCACTTCTCTCCAGGAACATTGGTCTGCAACAATTTCTTTCTGTAGAAAGCACAGTATATTATTGAAGACACAAATGTCAAGCACATTTAAGTATATCAATTATTATTTGTAGAGTTGGTGATAACCAATATTATGATACTTGAATATTATACTCAAAAATATTCCTACTGTGTGGTAAATAGCAGCATTTTAATAGGGATGAATAATCTCATGTGCTTAAAAGACAAAACGTATCATGGATAACTCGATTCAATAACTGGTTAGATCTGTGTTCTCCAGTCCAGAGCATAGTCTACAATTGAGACTTTAGGACACTATGTCATTCAGAAAGTTTAATAACTGTCTTACCTGTTACCTCAAGCTCCATGATGTTGCTAGAACTAAGTTTCAATAGGATTCCTACTGTGGCTCATGCTTGAATTCAACCTATTTCACTTTTTTTTATTGTTGCTCATTTTTAGGGGTGGCTTGTAATAAATAAACTGGTAATAGGTAAAGGGCTTGGGTATGAGTGATAGTAAAAGTAATGATGACAAACATAAAGAACCTAAAAATGTATAAGCATTCCTTGCTTTTGACTGTTTGTCTCAATGTAAGTTAACTTCTTATAAAAATGTCATTCCTTTCAGGTTGTGTTGAAAATCTTGTCCCTCCATATATTAGAGGAAATGTCATTTTATTACTTCACATAACTCAGCACTATGAATTACTACAAATGCACATTAATATACCATTTCCCCAGAAGCCTATTTCATGTAGCTTTGCAAATAAATGAGAAAGGCACACAAGAGGAATTAGATATTTAATCATTTAGTAGCAGTTCTAACTTACAGCTTTGACATAACACTTTTGTGAAACAAAGAAGTGATTGATTTAAGAAAAATAGTTAGACTACAAATTATACTCTTTGAAATATTTGGCTTCGAAATTTCAGATGTGAATTGTTATCACAATCTGTGGGCATTCCTTTAATTATTGATGCCTTCGGTAGATGATTAGTGTGAATCAGTTTTACAAGAAAAAGCGTTATTCCTCATTACCACTTCTAAACCACAGTCATCAATTAATATTCAGGGGTCATCTGCAGGAAGGTGAATTGAGGGGAGATCGACTCTGAATCCTTTAGTGTGTACATATTAGAAGTGTTTGACTTCTAATTTTGGAGCTTTTCTTACACCTGAAAAGTAAAGGGACGTGTCTTTCACTTGTGATATGTACAATAAAATATCCTATATAAATAACTTGTTAAGGCTACTTCTTGTCTTTGACATGTAATCTCTCTCTTTCTCTTTTTTTATGAGTAGATTAACATCAGTGTTATTTTTATTTCTCCATAGTGATCATCATCCCCCTAGCCTAAGGATGAAAACATGAAATCCCATATAAATCTTCATGAATTATTATTTGCTTTTGCATTTATTCATATGCTGAATAAATTCTGATGAATTTAATATGTTCTTGCTGAAATGAATTTTTGTTTTTTATCTCTTAGTACTAAGTGTCTATCAGTTTAATGTATGAGATTTATTATAAGTACATGAATACATTCAGTGCATTTGAGCATTGATTACTTAACCTTGCTTTGCATCCTCCTTTTTTTCCAGCAAGAACAAATTATTTCTTTATTTCAAATGTAATTTTATTTATTATCATAATCTTTTTTTTTTATTATCTATTTTTTTATTACATTGAATTACATACAACTTTACAGTGTATTACATTGCTTTTTCAAAAGGGAATGCCATGCATGTCAGTCAGTACAGAGACATTAATCTCCCCGCTTCAACATTCAATATCTTTCCTATGTTTCCCCCAATCATTATTATTATTTTTCTAATTATTTTTTATGATAAACATGATTTTATTTCCAATTATCAGATCATAAAGTTCCCAACAATAGGAAACGTAGACTGCACTCAGGGCTGGACCAAGGGTGGGTCTCGTGCAGCCCCGAAAATGTAGGTGAATCTCCATGGAACACAGTTTCAGGAACGCGGCTCAGGAAAGCAGAGACGGCCATCAGCGGTTGCGGCACGCGGGGCAGATCCTGGCCACGGCCCGCGGGGGCAGAGCCCCGGCCACGGCACGCGGGGTAGACTCCGGCCACGGCACGCGGGGCAGAGCCCCGGCCACGGCACGCGGGGCAGAACCGCGGCCACGGCACGCGGGGCAGAACCCCGGCCACGGCACGCGGGGCAGAACCCCGGCCACGGCACGCGGGGCAGAGTCCCGGCCACGGCACGCGGGGGCAGACCCCGGCCACGGCACGCGGGGGCAGGCCCCGGCCACGGCACGCGGGGCAGAGTCCCGGCCACGGCACGCGGGACAGGGCCCCGGCCAAGGCACGCGGGGCAGAACCCGGCCACGGCACGAGGGGGCAGACCCCGGCCACGGCACACGGGGCAGACACCGGCCACGACACGCGGGGGCAGACCCCGGCCACGGCACGCGGGGCAGACCCCGGCCACGGCACGCGGGGACAGGACCACGGCCACGGCAATCTTTTTTCTAATACATTGAATCACATGTATCTTTATTTTTATTATTTTTTTTTGAGAGGTTTTTGCTGTAGGGCATGGGTGCTTGCCAGAAAGACACAGACGCAAAGAGACAAAAAGCGAGAAGTCACTCCCCAGGGGGGATGGCCATGCCGCAATCCCTTCTCCTTCATTCTCCTCCCAAGATCTTGGGCACATATGCACATGTACCTGGCGTGAGTTTAAGCCATCAGGTCCGAGACTCAAACCATGGTCGACTCCATGGTAGTCCAGTGACATAGCCATTACACTAACTGCTGGACCCAAATCACATATATCTTTATAGTGTACTACATGTCTTTTTCCAGCATTATTATCATGCATATCCATCAAGACAAAGACATTACTATCCACATCATCAACATCAAATAGCTTTTCATCATTTTTTCAGATTATTATTATTTATTCTCATTATTTTTTTAAACATTAAATCACTATCATTTGGCTTGTATAAAGAATTTACCCAACATGGGACCAGCAGTTAGCATAATGGCTATGTCGGTGGACTCCCATGTAGTCGACCGCGGTTCACATCCTGGACCCTGTGGCTTAAACTCACGCCAGGTGTATGTGCATGCGTGCCCAAGATCCCGAGAGGAGAATGGAGGAGAAAGGATTGCAGCGTGGCCATCCCCCCTGGGGGACTATTTCTCACTTTCTGTCTCTTTGTTTCTCTGTTTGGCGAGTGCACTCGCCCTATAGCAAAAACCTCTCCAAAAAAAAAAAAAAAAAAAAAAAAAAAAAAAAAATTTACCCAACATGAAATGCTTTTCAGACCAGTTCAGTTGAGAATACTATACAAGTTATCATCAACAGGTAATAAACCATTTCTGTGTCCCACTAATGTCATGCCTTGCTATTTGTTCTCTTGCTATCCTTTTCCCTTCTACTGTCCCATTTCACACTGTCTTCAGCATCCAGTAACTATTTTCACTGCTGGTATGCCCTCCAATATTTTGATCTCTCCCATAAAGTGTGGATAGTTGTTATATGTTAAGTGAACACATACAATATCTTCCTTTCATATCCTGGCTTGCTTCACTCAGCACTAGATCTTCCATATTTGACCATTTTCTATCAAATACCAGGATCTTGTTTTATATGACTGAATAGTATTCCATAGAGTATATGCACCACACTTTTTCCATTCACACATCTGTTTGTGGACATTTGGGTTGGTTTCATGTCTTAGTAATCATGAATAATGCTGCAATAAACATTGATATGCAAGCGCTTTTCCGACTGAACATTCTCCTGTCCTTGGGTAGATACCCAGAAGTGGGATTGCTAGATAAAATGGTAGTCCTATTTGTAGATCTTTGAGGAACCACCATATTGTTTTCCACAGTGGCTGAACAATTGTACATTCCCACCAACAGTGTAGGATAGTTTCCTTTTCACCACATCTCCACCAACACTTATCACTTTTCATATTTTTAATCTTTACAATTCTAACAGGGGTTAGGTGGTATCTCATTGTGGTTTTTATCTGCATCACCCTTATGATGAGGGCTGTTGAGCATTTCCTCATATGCTTTTTTGCCTGTGTGTATATCTTCCTTAAAGAGATTTTTGTTCAGTTCATTTTCCCATCTTTTAATTGGGGTTAATCTCCCCCCCCCACAGGTAAACCGCTTGAGTTCTCTGTGTATTCTGCTTATCAATCTTTTGTCTGAGGCATATTTTACAAAAATATTATCCCATTCTGAGGGTTGTCAATGAACTCTTTTTACTGTTTGTTTGTTTGTTTGCTTTTTTTCTGTGCAGAAACTTCTTAGTCTGATATAGTCCCACTTGTCTATTTTAGGGATTATTGCCTGTGCTTTGGGAATCTTACTTAAGAAGTCTTTGCCTATCCCAATGTCTCCCAAAGTTTTCCCAATATGTTCCATCAGTAGTTTCATAGTTTGAAGTCTTGGGTTCAGATCTTTGATCCATTTAGAGTTGATTTTTGTTAATGGTGAAAGATGGGGATTCAGTTTCATTTTGCTGAAGGTAGATACCCAATTTTTCCAGCACCATTTGCTAAAAAGGTTTTCCTTTTCCAAATGGATTGACTGATATTCTTTGTCCAAAATCAATTGTCTGTAAACTTTGGGGTTTATTTTTGAGGTCTCTCTTTCATTGGTCCACCTGTTTGTTTTTGTGCCAGTATTACGCTGTTTTGATTATCACAGGTTTATAGAATATTTTGGGGTCAGGTAGTGAGTTATATGCCACCCATTCCACTCTTCTTGCATAGGATTGATTTGGTAATACAAGGTCTTTTATGATTCCAGATAAATTCTATGATTGTCTTTTCTAGATCTATGAAAAATGTCTCTAGTATGTTGATAGGAATTGTGTTAAATAGATTAATTTGGGTAGAATTGCCATTTGATTATATAACATGGGATGTTTTCCACTTTATTTTGTCATTTTCAATATCTTATTAAGATTTTCATAGTTTTCTTTGTAAAGGTCTTTTACTTCCTTAGTTAGGGTTATCCCTAGGTATCTGATACATTTTGTGGCTATGGTAAAAGAGATTCCTTTCTTCAGCTCTAGTTAGTTTAACTTGTTGTTTGTATACAGAAATGCTACAGATTTTAGGATGTTGATTTTATATCCTGCCACTTTACTGTATTCATTTATTTCTTTGAGAAGTTTTTTGCATAGAAACCTTTGGGTCTTCTAAGTATACCATCATGTCATCTGCAAATAGACATATTTTAAACTCTTCTTTGCCTATTTGAATGCCTTCTATATTGTTCTCTTTTCTTATTGCATTGCCTAAGACTTCCAACACTGTATTAAAAGTAGTGGAGGAAGTGGGCAGCATTGTCTAGTACCAGTTGTTAGTTGTAAAACTTTTAGCTTTTTCCCATTTAGTATAATGTTTGCTATGGTTTTTCATAGATTGCTTTTATTGTGTTGAGAAATGACCCTTCCATACCAATCTTATTGAGAATCTTAATCATGAAAGGATGTTGTATTTTATCAAACACTTTATCTGCATCAATTGAAATGATCATGTGGTTTTTATCTTTCTTTCTGTTAATATGGTGTATTATATTTATGGTCTTGTGTATGTCAAACCACCCTTGCATCCCTTGGATAAAGCCTACCTGGTTGTGATGAGTAATCTTTGTTATATATTGTTGGATACAATTTGCAAATATCTTGTTGAGAATTTTTGCATCTATATTCATCAGAGATCTTGGTCTGTAGTTTTCCTTTTTTGTCATGTTCTTATCTGTTTTTGGAATGATAATGGAGGCTTCATAAGATGAATTTGGAAGGTTTCCTTTCTTTTGGCTCTTTAGAAATAATTTGAGTAGGATAGGGGTTAACTCTTCCCTAAAAGTTTTGTAGAATTCAGAAGTGAAGCCATCCATCCCTGTGCTTTTCTTTGTCAGGAGGTTATTTATTACTGATTCAATCTCATTGTGTGTTATGGATTTACTCAGGTTTTCTATGTCCTCCTGTTTCAATCTTGGTAGATTATATGCATCTAGGAATTTGTCCATCTCCTCCATATTCTCTTGTTTGTTAGCATATAGTTGTTCATAGTATTCTCTAACGATGTTTTGTATTTCTATTCTGTCTGTTGTAATGTTGCCTGTTTCATCACAAATTTGATTTATCTGATTTCTTTCTTTCTTCTTTATCAGTCTAGCTAATGGTGTGTCAATCTTGTTAATCTTTTCAAAGAACCAGCTTTTGCTTTCATTTATTTTCTGTATATTCATTTATTTTCTATGCCATTGATTTCTGCTCGGATCTTCAATATTTCTTTTTGCCTGGCATTTTTTTTGGGTTTTGCTTTTCCAATTCCCTGCAGCATGATGTTAGGTTGTCTACTTGTTGCCTTTCCATCTTTTTCTTATATACACTAATTGCTATGAATTTCCCTCTTATGACTGTTTTTGCCATGTCCCCCCTAGAGTAAGGAAACTTGTGTACTCATTATCATTTATTTCAATAATTTAAAAAATTTCTTCAGTAGTTATGAAATCATTCAGGAGTAGGTTGTTTAGTTTCCATGTGTTTGTGTATTTTCGAAGGTGCTTCTTGAAATTAATATTGAGTTTAATTTCATCATTGTCAGAGAAGATGCTAGATATAGTTTCTATGTCTTTGAATCTGTAAAGGCTTGATTTATGTCCTATCACGTAGTCAAACTTTGAAAAGTTTCCATGTCAAGGAGAGAAAAATGTACATTTTGTGGTCTTATGGTGGAAAGTTCTATAGATGTCTATCAAGCCCATTCGATTCATAGTATCATTTAGGTCTTGTATCTGTCTGTCTATTTTTTTGCCCAGAAGATCTGTCTAAAGGAGATAATGGGGTGTTAGATCCCCAACAATTATAGTGTTGCACCCTATCTCTCCTTTTAGCTTCAGCAGTCTTTCCTTTACATATGTAGGTGCTCCTGAGTTGGGAGCATAGATGTTTATAAACGTTGTGTCTTCTTGCTGAATTAGCCTGCTTACTAGTATATAATGCCCTTTTTTGTCTCTTCTGACAGTCTTAGTCTTGCCTATTTTGTCTGAAATCAGTATTATAACTCCAGCCTTTTTTTGATTTCCATTTGCATGGAATATCTTTTTCCAATCCTTCACTTTTAGTATATGTGTCTTTATTCATAAGATGTGTTTCTTGTTTCTTGTAGGCAACAGATAAGAGAGTTTCTGTGTTTTTTTTTTCCCCCATTCAGCTAGGCTTTTAATTGGAGAATTAAATCCATTAATATTCAATATTATTGATATTTCTGGACCCGTTCCTATCATTAAGTGACCCATTCTCTTGGTTGTTTTTCGTTCCCTTATAACTATCTGTCTGACTTTTTAGTTTTCCTGGTATAGCACTCCCTTAAAAACTTCTTTGAAGAGTTTATCTGGAGTTGGTAAATTCTTTCAGGTGTTGTTTATCTGTGAATGTTTTTATCTTTTTTCCCCATATGAAGGATAATCTTGCTGGGTATAGTATTCTTGGTTGAAGTTGGTTTTCATTTAATACTTTCACTATATTTTCCCTTTCTTTCCTTGCTTGCATTGTTTCCGACAAGAGGTCCAATGTTAGACTGATGGAGTGAGCTTTGTAAGTAACTTTACATTTCCCTTTGCCAATTTTAATACTTTGCTTTGTCTGTGTTTTTGGTCAATCTGGCTATGATGTGCCAGGATCTTGGGTTGATTCTATTTGGGGGCCTATTATCCTATTATTCAGACCCTCTTGGGTCTGAATAATTGAATGCCTCTCTAGGTTTGGAAAGTTTTCTTCAAGGATTTCATGAAATACATTATCAATGCCCTTATTATTTTCTTCCTCTTCTGGGATACCAAGTATCTGGATGTTGGGGCACTTGATGGTATCTAGTATTCTTGTATATTATCCTCATTTTTCTTGGTTGTTTTCTCAATATTTTTGATACTTTCTTCAGGGTTTGTCTTCTACATTTGAGAATTGATCTTCTGTGTGATCTAATCTACTTTTAATACTTTTGAGGGAGATTTTAATTTCCTGTATCACATTCTTCATCCTAACAATTACATTCTATTCTTTTTTAAGGTGTCTATTTCTTCTTTCAAATCATGAAAGGAATTCCTCATCTCCTAGAGCCCAATGTCTCTTTTCTCTTGCATCTCAGTTAGTTTGGTCACTAAAATTCTGAATTGTTTCTCAGACATGTTCACAACTTCCATTGTGTTGTCTGTGGGTGATGTGAAATTGATGTTTTCCCCTTGGGGAGAGACATTTGTTGGTTGCTCATATTTCTTGTGCCTCTTTGATTGTTCCTAGTCATCTGGTGTTCCATATGTTCCTTTCAAAATTATTCAAGGTATCTATGAACATTCAGAGGTGTGCAGGAGTAGAAAATTGGCGATCTCTCTTCTCTGCCTCCCTGTTGATCACCAGTACCCTTCACTGTTGTCGCTGGTCCTGATGACCCAAAGTCCTCCCTGTTTCTAAAGAACAAGTGTGCATCCAACTGAGATGCCGAGTTTCACTTCGGGAGCAAAGAAAAGGTCCCATGGCATGCAAAACATCTACACTACCCAAAACACCGAATTCCTTAAAATCCAAAGACCAGTGTGTGGGAGATGAACAACAGGTCCTGGCCATTAGGGCCTGTAGCCACAGGCAGCCTGATGTCCGGCAAGGCTGCTAGATTGAATCAGTCTCACATCCTCTTCATACATGTTCCTACTTACACAGTTACAGCAAAATGTATGGGTTATTGGACTAAGATATATATCTATATCTATATACATAAGATATATATCTATATATACATAAGATATATAGATATAGATATATATAAAAGATGCTAATCATTAAGAATCTCTACACACAGAAAGAAAGAAAGAAAAAGTATCAAATGTTTTAGACAAAGTAATAATAGTCATTATTATCATAATTATGATCACTAAGACATATTGAAACCTTGTAAAGTGCCAGTTAGTTTAAAGTACTATAATTTGACACATTAGCATCATACAACCAAGGTCATAAAGCAGAATGAATGAAGCTGCTTTTGATTGTATGACTCTTAAGTCATGGCCATTTGCCATTTAAGCAATTACTATTCATGCTTTTAAAATAAGATTTTATTTATATGATTCATTACCAATTTAGATATATAATTTGACCATATACATGTTAAAATTCATTCATTTTCCATAATAAATGTATTTGTACATGCCAAATCTGGGATGAAACATCCACTGCTAGAGGAGCTTTAATTCAACTGTTACATGTGGAAATGCCCTGAAGAAATTTAATAATTTTATAGGCACTTTATTGCCTTTATAGGATAGAGAAAATAATGAATAGAAACAAATATATGAAGTGTTAGGCACCATGAGACATACAAAATCAGTAAGATATAATTTCTGTCTCCCAGAACCTTATAAAGAAATTAAATATTAACCACAGGTAAATAAAAGTGGAATTGGAAAAACTGTAGATAAAGAAAATAGAGGTTTGAGGAAGGAAAAATTTCTCTTGTAAAGCCCATGTGCTCAAAACAGAAAAAGTAACGACATTGTAAGGCCCTCTAAGAATTAATCTTTATCCTCAAGGAGTGAACTGCCTTCCTTCCGGTTTCATTGAACCATCCAGTGGCATCTTAGCTTCTTTTACCCTGGACTGGACACACACCAGTCCCAACTTTTAATGCTGAATCTTCCCCATAACTCTCAATGTGCTATCAGCTCCATTTCGTTCCTCTGCTTTGGCAGTATTGTCCTCTTCAAAAGTACACTTAAAACAGAAAAATAACTCATTAAAAAGTAAACTTTTATCTTTTCCAGACTGAGGAAGTATTGTTGCAAAAACAAAACCCTTTCTTGACTGTTTCCTAGCTACCCCTGACACAAAGGAAGTATAGAGGTATTCTGCATAAATTTACTAACATTTGGAGAAAGCTTTTGATTTTTGTACTGAAGTTGATTTGTATGCTGAAATATGCTAATTGGCACAGCAGAATTCTATAATAACATGATAATTATTATGCTGACTCAGGGTAAAATGTTAACCCATGTGATATGTTTATCTTGTCCTCTAGTTCCAGTGGTTTAAAAAGATTGATTTTGCCATAACTCTAGTGAATATGATGAATTTTAAGAAGCACATTATTGTTTTAGTCTAAACATAAATATATCATAATGAATAAGGAAAATAATTGCTAGGTAGTGAGGGTTGTCTTCGATAAGGATAACATAAATAATGTGAATGAAACAGTAATTAAAATATGAGCATGTAAACTCCCTCCAGCACTGTTTTAATGATGGACTTATTCTAAGAGGTCTCTTAACTCCTCAGGGCAAAGGGTGGAAGCACCTCTCTGACTCTTAGACAGAGGATGATAGCATCTTATTTTGATTGTCAGGTGCACAGTTTAGGAGAGTAACACATCTGGATATAAACAAAAATGTACTGTTTTTCAGACTGGAACAATACTCTTGCTAGAAGGATTAGTTCAAGAGGTATTTTTGTTTTTATTTGTACATAAATTAACTTCTAAATACTTGAGATAATACAGATTTTAGAAATTGACTTGGTGAGTTTTAGAAGGAAACATGAATATTTTTCTTACTCTTATGTCTTAGACTGAAGCAGAAATGAATTGGTGGCATTCTCTTTGTTTGATTTTAATGGGCACTTGTGGAGAGTATTAGCCATTTTGCATACATTTTGGGATATGTGTCTGCATGGGCTTAGGTTATGTACAATTTCTACTTCAGGATGCTGAGTGTATGCTGTCTGAACTGGGGTAGTGCCTCAGCACCTCACTCCACAAGTGGCTATTGACAATCATATGAGCCCTATGACTTTGTCAGTTCCAGTGCATGGTCCTCGGGGAAGATTTGAATGTTGGGAGTTTGCTAGTTCAAATTTCACCATCTGCATTTCTTCCAGTGTGATAATTCCTTTTTAATCATTTAATCAGTAGTTCTCAATGCAAGCTATGCATCTGAATCCCCAGAGATTCTGATTAAATTGCTCTTGGGCAAAACTCAGGTATTAGTATTTTTTTGAGCTTCTCAGGTGATTCAGTGTACAGACTAGATGGGGACTAATGTGATGATTCAGAGAAGCATCATACTCATTCACTCATGTTGAAAGGAGGGAGACGTATATAGGTTAACTCTTTGGTTCTTCATGCTTTCTCTGTGGACTTGGCCATTCCTCTTATTACCCCCTGTTCAAAGGGATTTGCCAAATTCGGTCTTCTCAGGTTTGTTCATCTTTGGTACTGATTCTTGCTTTGTGCTGTTTTTACTGCCTAGTATTTAATAGCTCAGATTTCTCTGATTTCCTAGCTTCATATATTCAGGCGATAATTCACCTTGGCTTCACCTCCTGCATCTCAAGGCCAGTCTCTTCTCTCAGCCAGGAGAAGAGACTAAACTGTAATTTATACTACACTGGACATATAGGCTCATAAAATATTGTTTGCATTTTTACCAAGGAGAGTATGCATTCCCCATTCAAAATGTTTCAAACCCCATTACCCAGCACCCTCTCCAGTGATCCTAGAATGCAATAAAAATGCATTAGCATTTTAGCACACAACTCTGTATGTTAGTAAAACAAGTAAATCTTTGACCACAAGTTATATATGTTATTTAAAGCTAAATATCATGGGCTATCTCTTTCCTATATTAGTGATTTTAAATGTTAGCTATAAATACCTTTTATCAAAGTGTAGTTACTTTATTTTCAAGAATGTATAATTTAGATATGAAAATTCTAGTCTTCATGAATAAATAACTATGAATAAATATAGTTATATACATTAGAAATAAAATTTGATAACAATTGTTTCCATATAACAAGAGAAAGTATTGGAAAAAGGTAATTTGTCAACCAAAGTATATGAATAGGTTGAATTTTTACATTGAAGTGAAAAATATTATGCTCTGTGACTTGCACATTGATTATTTTATATAGTATTAGTCTTACACAATCCTCTCATTGGAAGAGATTTATTTAAAAACAAATGTATATTCATAAAAATATATAGTCAATATTTTTAGAGAGAATTTTGCTATAGGGTATGTGTGCTCACCAGAGGGACAAAGTGAGAAATAACCCACTCCACCCCACAGGGGATGACCACACTACAGTCCCTTCTCCTCTCAGGATTTTGAGCATGCATGGATATGTGCCCGGTGTGAGTTTTGAACTGCTAGGTCTGGGACTTGAACCATAGTCAGCCATGTAGAAGTCCAACACCTTAACCGCTATGCCACCTGCTGGCCCCTAATCAATTACAATTTTAAGTCATACCATCAACCTCCTTCTTAAAGTTTTCAGCTCTTTTTTTTAAAACAGAGATACCACTAAAAATGTAAACAGTGATTTGTGTACCGTCCAATGTGGTAAAATAACAACAAAAAAACATGAATACCAATGATAATAAACTCAGAAACTTCTGACAATCTGGACCTTCACACTACGTGGTTTGATTAACAGTGATACTAAGATTCCTTTGTGTATTTTGGTGGGTTCATAGTTGTCTCAGGTTTATTATTTGGAGTCAGCTAGAGTATGATAATGTCATCTCTATAAAGTAGCATCGACACACATGAAAACCTTTAATGGCTTCACAGGATTAGGCAGTTGCAGTTATAATGATACTTTCTGCCCATTACTTTCACTACTCAGGAGGAAGTTTCAATAATATTTTCAAATTGAGCTGGAACATAATCACTGAGGCAAAAAACCCTGGCTCAGTTGCAAAGGTTATATAATTTTATTGTTTAATTTTGTTTTGTGTTGTTTTTGAAGTAACAGAAACCAACTTGAGAGATTTCTTAAGTCACAAGGCAAATTAATAATCAGGGTACTGGAGAATAGCTAGAGTCCAGGGATAGAAATTCATCCAGGCCTCAGTTAGGTAACATGAGCAGGAACAGTCACTGGGACTTTTTATCCTTTATTTCTCCCTGGCTTGTCTGTTTTACTAATTTTGCAAAGAAGCACTGTAGACACCAGAAATAGTGTGAGAAGAGGGTGGGAAAGGGCAGAGGGTTAGACACAGGGGTAAAAAAAAAAAAAAAAAAAAAAAAAAAAAATATATATATATATATATATATATATATATATATATATATAAATAAATGTGTGTGTACATATATATTTATATATATACACACACACATATATTTATTTATTTTACTAGAAATGGAAAATTATTGACAATAACATGCATGAGTAAGCCACAAATATATTCTGGATAGGAAACCACATTTTGTATGGCTGACAATGCTTAGGGGATGAATGTAAATTAATTAATTTTAAAAAAGTTTCAGGAGGGAAAAAAACACGAAAACTGTTTTTCTTGAAATTAAAGAAATGCATTAAAAATACCTATTTGATGATTGCAGTAAGCTATATAGCTCCAGCTAGGTGCTACTTTATAGTATGTACATTCTACTCACTGAGGTTTATGCCTAAAGTCAGACTGGTATTCATGGATATGTATATATCAGCCCCACTTGCTATTGAAAATATCTAGATTAATTAAGTTCTTTAGCGAATCAATAAATTGGGGGGAAAAGGCATGGAAAGCAACCATGGATACCAGAGACAATGTGGGAGGAGGGTGGGACATGGCAGAGGGTAAGAGATAGGGAATCAAGGATGAGAAAGAAAGCAAAATATACAGGAAACAAGAAATGGAAAATTATTTGTTGACAATAACATTTATGTTGATGTGCTTGATTGAGCCAAAATACAGTGTATCCTGAGTGGAAAATCTCATTTTGTAAGCTGTAATGATATATAGCAAATGAATGTAAATAAATAAATTGAAATTAAAAAAAAATCTGGCTGCTTCAGCTTTGCTCAGGGACTACATTCATTAGTAGAGACAGCTTGGTATTCCATCGCTGCACTGTCTTCTGGGTGCATGAATCTATGCATGAGGAAGGGGAATAAGTTGGACAAATAGTGTCAACTCTCACTGGAAATGTACAAAAAGGCCAAATTTGTACTTGTGCATGAGGATTAGGGGTATTGCTTTCTACTGACTTTTTCTCAGCTAGAGGGCTCTAGACCATACCGTCTAGCTCACCTGCTATTCCCAGAAATACCTATTTTTTCCTTTTTCTGTATTTGCACAGCTGACAACCAGCCAGGTACTTCCTCCTCTTCATCATGGCACCCAAACCAGGGACACCAAATAATTCCAGGGCTGTACTAGTACGTGATCTTGTATTAAAAAAAAAAAAAAAAAGGAAGAAATTGAAGATAAAATGTGCTGTCTCTTTCCTTCTTTCTCTCAATCCCAACCAATATTGCCACAACTGTAGATCCCATATAATCATGATCATCAATAACCATGACAATTACTAGTAGTTACTGAGTATCCACTATGTATTCAGGACTAGGCTTGTTTTTAGATGTTCTCATTTAACACTGATAATAACCTTATATATAGATACTCGTTTGCATTTTATAGGTAGGTGAACAAAACAGATATGTGAAATTTCCAGAGGAGATAGTAGAATAAAACCCCAGGAATCAGAATCATAGTCTAGTTTCTTATGTAGTTTTGTACAGAAGGACTGAGAAGTATGGCACCACTCCAGGCCAGCATTGCCTACATTTGTCCCCTCTCCATTTCATCCTTAATAGGCTCTACCAGGATCCTCATTTTGAGACCTTCTGTCTCAGGGATCCCTAGGCATGCATAGTGCTCACTTAGGATAGCCCATTCATCCCACAGCCATATCATTCCTTTCATGTAACACTGACTTTCCCTAGGAATGGTATGAATGGATAAATGTTTATCCTCCATGTGTTCTCCCATGGTTGTTATCATTTTAGGAATTAAGAGAAGTGAAGGGGTCTTATTCTGGATTAGGTCAATGAAATAGACAGTGTGAGGCAGATTCTGGTAGAAAGGTGAACACGCCTCCTGGACACCTTAGATTCACAAGAACCTAGGGAAGTCAGTTGGAATTTTTGGTCCTGTTCCTGGTCATGGGAACCCCATGAAAGGTCAGCACTGAAGCAGCCCACATATTCTTTGTATGCAAGTAGGAAAAAGGACAGAGTATTGTGGGACAAGATAGATGCTTGGCATTTGTGAAACTTGGGTGTCCCATATAGTGTGGTTAATATGTTTAAAATACATTATTAGACTATTAGAATTTGGGGGACTGGATTAGAGACTAACCAAATTGGTAGGAAAATATGGGTTAAATGAGACAAATTTACAAATGCATTTTGAGAATACAACTCATTTAAATTGGACACTCCTTATGTATTTGTGAAAGTTAAATAATTGGATCAGCATTTTGCTGGAAATAAAAAATCTTTTGGTTGGTACAATCATAGAAAAATTGAAGCATCAGAATATGAAGGATGTGATTTGGACTAATTTACACTACTTCTGTAGTAAAGCAAATACTCTCAAAATAAACAAATCTAAAACAAGATCTTACATTATGTGTTCTGTTAGAAATATTAGGGGGAACCAGCAGTTGGCGTAATGGCTATGTCGCTGGACTCCCACGTAGTCGACCGCGGTTCGCATCTCGGACCCGGTGGCTTACAACTCACGCCAGGCGCGTGTGCGTGCGTGCCCAAGATCCTGAGAGGAGAATGGAGGAGAAGGGATTGTGGCGTGACCATCCCCCCTGGGGGGTGATTTCTCGCTTTCTGTCTCTATGTCTCTCTCTGTCTGTCTGGCGAGCGCGCGCGCCCTATAGCGAAAAACCTCTCCAAAAAAAAAAAAAAAAAAGAAAAAAAAAAGAAATATTAGGGAAAACAAACAAACTAGAAACATTTATAATCTTTGCTAAAACCTGGTGACAGGAAAAGAAAAAAAGGCAGCACATCATTGTGGTAAATGTTTCTTATATTTTAGTAGAGCTTTAAAAATATTTTTATTTTTAATTTATGTTAAAATGTTGGTAATTTACTTTATAAAATGATGGCAAAACATCTACATACATATAGGCTGGACTGGAGTTTGATACATTTTATATTTTTTAATGGAGAAACAAAATTGTCTTTGAAATAAGAATTTTCAAAGAATTTTGAAATAAAAAGATCTTTGTAAAGTACTCTTTTGTTTCATAGATGAAATGCTAATCCCATATAATTCTTATATAATCAGTAAAGAAATAAGTTAAACCTCTTTATTTACTGATATTTTGCTCAGTTCAAGTTCTTATTTGTACTTGAAATATTAAAATTATAAATCTTGAAATATCTCTGAAAGAGTGCTGGTTGTTTGCAGTCTCAGCAAAACACAGTTACTTCAATTTCCTTTCAAGATGAGTAGAGTGTATTTCTGTTGGCAAGGCAATTGGGTGCATATTTTACCTGCAGTAATCAATAAATATGCAATGCGATCCTTACTCTCTTTCTTTACAATAGCTAAATGTTAGGCAAACACAAGTTATTCAGGCACTTTCAAAAGATTCATCATTCTGTTGCTATATCTACCTTTCTGATTTCTGCCTAGGGGAACTTAATATGTATAATACTACTTTGTGATAGCTAGGTCAGCTAAGAAAATACAAAGTCCTGGCAAAAAAAAAAAAAAAAAAAAAAAAAAAAATCCTTTTCAGAGAAGCAAAATAAAAAGTTTGAAAGGTCTATCTTTATTAGTAAATTATGATTTGACTGTTTTTTTAAGGTGGTGAGTTTATTCCCTTTCATTCTGTGTAAGGAAGATACATACTGTGCCTACCCATAACTGCCTTGCCTGTGAAATGGATGTAATTATATCACTTTGGATCATTAATCTACTTCTGGGATCCATAGATGTCAGTGTCCTGTTATGTTTATGAGCGGAGTACACCCTAGTTTTACCTCTTAAAATTATTTAAAGAGAATAAGCATAAAAATATATATTAGTTTTCCATGGCTGCCATAACATGAATGCACTACAATGTCTTGAAAGAACACAAAAGTATCTCATACTTCTTGTGATTGGAAGTCCTACATTGGTCTTCCTGGTCTTCAATGAAGGTGTTAGCACTGTTGCATTCTCAGCTGGAACCCTAGGAAAGAATCTATTTTACTGCCTTTTCAGCTGCTAGAGGCTATTCACATTCAAAATTCCACCTTTAACTGCTTATAATTTAGACTGGGGCCACCTGGATAATCCAGGCTATTCTTCCGGTTTCCACATCCTTAACATCTACCAAGTTCCTTCTTCCAAGTAAGGTAACATCGTACAATGTGGACAACAATTGTTTTGTGTGGTGTGGGAGAGGTGAACATAATTCTGTTTACCACAGAATAGATTAAGACAGCCATATATGGAACTATTAAGTAAAATGTGTAAATTAACTTATTTTTTGTGAACTGTTTTGTTTATTAATAATAAAGAATGCACATGTGTGCATATGAGAGAGATAAAGAGAAAGACAAATACCCTTAAGGGAGTCTTGTCGTGCCACTCCTCTCTTTCAGCTTTTTGGAATCTTGAACTCACATGTATGTGCAGTGTTTCAGGCTGACCTGGGAATCCGAACCTGCAGTTGGTCAGGTGTTCCCAGTATTGCAGTGCAGTAAACTCCTACCTGCGACAATGAAGCTGGGCTGTTTTTTTGGTAGAATTTTTTTATTTTAAAATAATCTCTATTAGTTCTCACAGTGTGATATATCTTTGTTTTCTTTGTACTTTATTTTCTATTACTCTCAATAGATGTAAACATTGAAGCTTACCAAATTATCAGAAGTCATGATTGTAGTTAGATGAGAAGTGAAAGGCTGACTCAGGTACTATGATTTGGGAGTCTCTCTTCCTATCACTATTGTTCTTCAGACCATATACAAGAAATCAGGTGAAAAAGGGGTATCCTAGGAAATTATCAGCTAGTTTAGTCCCTGGACCAGAAAACCTCTGGGAATGTGAGCTATTTGTTTAAGTTCTTAACATATTTCTTTAGTAAGAATTATAATAAATATTCCCTCTGACTTAAATTATTGAGGTATATTTGACAGTCTTTTTTCCAATCAGCTTCTTTAGTTCTTTATGTATTCTGGTTATCAGTCCCTTATATGGATGAATGGATTGAAAAACTGTGGCACATATATTCTATGGAATACTATTCAGCCATAAAAAACAACAAAACCCTGGCTTTTGACAAAAAGTGGAAGGATATGGAAGATTTACTGCTGAGTGAAGCAAGCCAGGCTATGAAGGAGAGACACTGTATGTCCCCACTTAATATATACCAAGTGTCCACACTCTATAAATGAAACTGACAGGCAAAAGGATGTACAAACACAAGAGATAGGTGTGAATGCCAGATGTGTGTGTGGAGGAGTGGGGCCTGGGGAAAAACATTTGGAGGAGGGATATGGAGACAGCATTGTTGAGACAGGAAGGTTGTATTGTTATATTTTGATCAACTGGACCGGGATAAATGTTCACATATTGAAATGATCACCTTGTAAGCTAAATAATGTGATTGAGTGTATTAAAAAAATATAAATAAAAAAGTATATTTGACAGTTAAAATTTGCAGATATTTTAAGCGTAGTTTGATTTACTATACATATACATTGGAAAATAATGGCTACAACTGAGATAATATGTTAATTACTTCTGTAACTACTATTTTCACCTTGAGAACTATTATGATCTATCATATTAGCAAATGTTAATTATGTAACACAGTATTGTTAATTATAGCCACATTATTATACATTAGCCCCCCCCATAACTAATTCATCTTATAACTGAAACTTTATACCATTGTGGCTTCGATAGCTTCGATAATTCCACCCTCTGATGTTCTACCAACTGCACTTCTATATTCTGCTTCTATGAGTTTGACTTTTTATATATTCCACATATGCAGTATTTGTCTTTCTGTGTCTGGCTTACTTCACTTAGCATAATGTTCTCCATGTCCATTCATGTTGTCAGATATGGCATGACTTTCTTATTTTAAAAAGCCAAATAGTATTCCATTGTGCTTATACAGGACATTTTCTTTATGTGTTTATTTTTCAATAAATAATTAGGTTGATTCATATCCTGGCTATTGGCCACTTGTGTAAATCCTAGATTCTGAAGGCAGATAAGCCTTGAATTCTCATGTCCAAGACAACAGAAAAGTACACCTTTATGTGTCTTAAAAAAGTTATCTTCTGTATTTATTCTTTCTGAGCCCCTCATTGATTGGATTATGCCTACCCACACTGAAGGTGGAGTTCTACAATTATTCTACTCAGACTCCTAAGTTAAATCCCTTCTGTAAACATCTCCACAAAAACAGAAACCTCCATACTTTTTCTAGGTGTTCTTTAATTTAGTCAAGTTGAAATACAAAATTTACCATTACATTAGGTCTGAGATGGGGCCTAAGAATTTATGTTTCTGAAATATTCTCAGATGATCCTGAATATCTTGTCTATGGCCACAATTTGAGACTCAATTAAGACATTCATATGAACAATTTCTCTATTTCAGGAATGGAAATCTAATTTACTACTCTTTCAATCAACTAATCTCATATTTCTTTAGAGTTTAGAATACTCTTATCCTAGATATAAAACCACACCTGGAAGAGAAAGAGAAAAGAAACATTTATGCCTACATGACTCCTTTTGGATAGAGAGAAAGAGATAGGGAATAGGGAATAGGGATTTAACATTAGCTGTTCTAAAACTTGTTTTAAGAGCCTTGGCTTTCAAACGTAAAGGAAACTGCTCAAGATCTGTTCCTCAAATAACTTTACCATCAGTTTTATATAAAGTATATGATATGATTAGACAGACAGAAATAAGAGCGAACAACCAAGAAAATGGCCAACTTAATGGTAGGGACAAGTTCAGAAATATCAATAATAATGTTGAATGTTAAAGTTAACATTCAACAGGATTTAAAAGTAAAGACTGGACCACAGTAGCATTACAATTTAAACAGAAGAGAGATTAATTACATGAGACTGAACTAGTGAAATAGAATTTTATGAATTTTGACTAAACAATTACTGATTTTCTTTTATGCTTTGTCTTCCATGTTTAAGAATTTTTGTTTTCTTTTGAGTTATTGATAGGTTCATTCAGCAATTTTGGGGGGGGGGGGTTTGAAATCGAAACAAACTTTCCTCCCTTCCTGATCTCTCTGGAATTGGAAAATATTTATGAGCATTCTTGTTTTGTAGCAGAGTGGCTATTTGCATAAGTTCAATAATATCTGTTACCTAGCATCAGAATTTTAAAATACTGGTTATTGCTAGAGCTTTGACTGGAGTGTCATATCTGAAAATATGACCAGAAAGCTAAGGAACTAAGATAGATCTCAAGAAAGCAACAGAAGCTCTTGCAAAGATTGCCTGGAAACATAAACAGTTCTGTCTGGCAGATAAGTAAAGAATGTCACTTCCTGACAGGCCCAAAAAACTCTCAAGTACAGGTACTTAAAGGTACAGTCAGATGGTGAATTCCTGACTTGGCTCAATAATATTAGGAGGCTTTTTAGAGCATCTAATCTGAAGTTCATTATAAAAGATTTCAGCAAAGCCAGCTAAATCAATGAGTATTCTTATGGGACTTTGTGCAAATGACAGACCAAATTGAGACTAAATTTGTTATTATTACTATTTACTACTTACTATTATTACTATTTATTTTTTTTGGAGAGGTTTTTGCTATAGGGCGCGTGTGCTTGCCAGAAAGACAGAGACAGAGAGACAGAAAGCAAGAAATCACCCCCCAGGGGGGATGGCCCACGCTGCAATCCCTTCTCCTCCATTCTCCTCTCAGGATCTTGGGCACGCACGCGCACGTGCCCGGCATGAGTTTAAGCCACTGGGTCCAGGACTCGAACCGTGGTTGACTATGTGGGAGTCCAGCGACATAGCCATTACGCTAACTGCTGGTCCCACTATTTACATTTTTTTAAAAAAACAAGTCAGTTTATACCTCTCTTTAGTAAAAGGGAGAATGGAGAGAGAAAAAAAAAAATGTTTCAGAAGAAAATCACAGGGTACTTGTTACTAGATTATAGCTTTGTCCATATCTGTTTTTCGAGTTTTTATTATCTACCTACTGTTTGAACAGAATACTAAACTTTTTCCTGGCTTTAAGTCTTAAGCAAATTTTTCTTTACATTTTTTGATTTATATTTATTAAAGCTAAAACTACTTTTCTTGAAATTAAAAATAGAAAACAAACGAAAAGTAAATAAAAAACATATCTACTTAATGACTGTAGTAAGCTATATAGCCTCAGTTAGGTGCTACTTTATAGTATATTCATTTTACTCACCGAGTTTTATGCCTAAAGTTAGACATGTGTTCATAGATATATCTATATCAACTGTACTTACTATTGAAAATATTAAGATCTTTTGTGAATCAATAAAATGTGAAAAAAGACTAGAAAAAAGAAATGAGAAAAGGGTATAAGAGTGTGTAATGCAATTGTGATATGAGAAATGTTACAAATATATTAAGTATATAAAAATACAAATGTAAAAAGCATATTATAAAATATATTTATATATAAATATATAAATTGTAACAAGAGAAAATGTAAATATAACCATAAATGGACCACAAAATTTTTTAAAAAATATACATAATTTTTAAAAATATACAGTTTGAAAAACAATGTCCTAGGAATTTTTTTGTAGTAGATGAGTTTATTCACCATCATCATCTTCAACTTTAAAGCTTGTGTATGAGAAAGGGTACTGGAGGAGACGGGATTGTGACATGCCCATGCCCCCTGGGGGGGGTTATTTCTTGCTTTCTGTCTCTCTGTTGAGCACACGTGCCCTATAGCAAAAATATCTTTTAAAAAAAGCCAGGGTATGATTCTTATCTCTTCCCCTTTGGGAATAATGAATTTTATGAGAAAGCTTCCATGCTGACTGGAGCTCTATGTCTGCTAGCGTATAAGTGATATATATTTTATTTTTCACAGGTAAATTGATATTGGATAGCATAGTTCTGGTAAGGGTGTAGATTGTAGATTGTTGGCTCCTCATTGAGTGAAATAGCTACACTACTCTTGAGACTGCTTGCATAAGAGCATTAATCCCATTAATGAGGAGTCTGTCTTCATGATCTAATCACTGCCTGAAGCACCCACCTCTTAATACTATTACCTTGAGAATTATATTTCAACTTAAGAATTTTGGGTAAATACATCCAGACCATACTACCTAATTCTGGCTCTGGCACTTTAAGCAATGGTGAGTTAGATCCCACTTAACACTCTGGACCACTACCTCATGTGAGCTACTGCCATAGCATGATCTTTTCCTCAAATAATTTTGCTTGTGCCTTTTGGAGTAGAATCCAGAAAATAACCTCTCCATTCATGTCTTTGAGGTATGGTCTTTGTGAAAGTTTTAGTGTAAATTCTATTATTTAGCTAACTTGGATAGTACTAACAGTTGTTACTAAAAGTATGTGTTTGTGAAACTGTTGACAACAGCTACTGTAGGGTAAACATAGATAAAGAAATAGTTATGATCAGAAAGGAATATAATTAATTATATAATTCTAGTGGTTCTGGATTCCATTAAGAGAGATCGTAAAACAAGGCATTATGGGGACCAGCAGTTGGCATAATGGCTATGTTGCTGGACTCCCATGTAGTTGACCATGGTTTGAGTTCTGGATATGGTGGTTTAAACTCACACCAGGCACATGTGCTTGCATGCCCAAGATCCTGAGAGGAGAATGGAGGAGAAGTGATTGTGGCGTGACCATCCCCCCTAGGAGGTGATTTCTCACGTTCTGTCTCTCTGTCTTTCTGGTGAGTGCATGTGCCCTATAACAAAACCTCTTGAACAGCAGCAACAACAACAAAAACAAGGCATTATGATGGACAGTTCACAAAGCTGTTCAGCTATATTAAATAATATGCTTAGTGGAGTCAACTCTAGAACCATATTATTTTCTCAGGAACGTTCTTTAATTCTCAAAATTGTAAATTAAATCATGTGGATACTCCACAACTATATTTTCTAGCCATTAGTCTGGCTAATCAGAACACTTGTCATCATAGACTTTCTTCATGAAACTTTGAAAGCTCTTTTCCTAAAGGTATTTGTCTGATTAAAAAATCACATGTAGGAAATCTAATTGTTATTTGGAAATATTAATACTAGTTATGTATTTTCATCACAAAAATGGTACAAGTGCAATTCCAGAATGGAGAAACTTACATATATTGTTATTTTGATTTAAAAAGTTACTGGGATATCGAGACAGACAGCTCCATGGCTCCTGCGATCTAGCCATTTTGTGAGAAAGGAAGATGTCCCACTGATCACTGGGCCTCCAGCATACAAAACCCGCATGAACAGCCCTTCTTCAAGAGACAGACAGCTCCATGGCTCCTGCAATCTAGCCATTTTGGGAGAAAGGAAGATGTCCCACTGATCACTGGGCCTCCAGCATACAAAACCCGCGTGATTGAACTTCCAAGTTTGGGAAGACCCCGACCATACACCAGATGACTAGAAATTGCTGCAGGACCACAAGGAATATGGGGAAGCAGGAAATTACCTCTCCCACAAGGGAAAAGGATTGCTCCTCTTCATTCACACACAGTTCAATGGAAATGTCTGATAAAGAATTCAGAACATTCATAATGGCAAAGCTAACAGAGATGGAAGAGAAGAGAGACAAGGAACTGCTGAAGAGGAAGGAGAAAGGAGTTGAAGAGTTCCAGGAGGTGAGGAAATTCATGCAAGATCTAAAAGAGGAATTTCACACTTTACAAAAGAATCAGATGGAACTGTTAGAGATGAAGGCTATAATACAAGAAGTCAAAATCTCCCTTGAAAGTATTAAAAGCAGACTAGATCATACAGAATATAGAATCTCTAATGTAGAAGAGAAAATGGCTGGCCTAGAAAAATCCACCATGAAGACTGAGAAAATGGCCCCAAAATTTGAGAATAATATGTGAGAAGTACTTGATACAATTAAGCGTCCAAACATCCGGATAATAGGCATCCCAGAGGGTGAAGAGACTCATAAGGGCATTGATAATCTATTCCATGAAATCCTGCAAGAAAACTTTCCAAACCTAGAGAGGCACTCAAAGATTCAGTCCCAAGAAATACAGAGGACCCCAAATAGAATCAACCCAAGAAGATCTTCTCCAAGACACATTATAGCCAGGTTGACCAAAACCACAGACAAAGACGAGATACTAAGACTGGCAAGAGAAAAAAGGCAAGTTACCTACAAAGGGTATCCCATCAGACCAACGGCAGACCTCTCATCGGAAACAATGCGAGCGAGGAGAGAATGGGAAAATATATTCAAAGTATTAAGGGAAAAGCAATTTCAACTGAGAATTCTGTACCCAGCAAGGTTATCATTCATTTGGGAAGAAAAGACACGAACTTTCCAAGATAAACAAAACCTGAAAGAATTTACCAGCACCAGACCAGATCTCCAAGAAGTTCTAAAGGGAGAGCTATGTCAGTAAAATTAAATGCAGACACACAGAAATAAGAGTTCAAAAACTAAGAAAATGGGTAACTTAATTGTAGGTACAATGTTTGGAGATGACTATTGTATCCCAGAATTCAATCTGGAAGATCGAACCTTAACAGAAGAAAGATTAAGTACATGAGACTGAACGGATGAAACAACATTCTGTGACTTGACTGAATTATTGCCGCTTTTCTCCTAAGCTTTGTTTTCCGATTTTAAAGGATTTTTGTCCTGTCTTGAGCTGTTGATAGGTGCATATACCTACTATTTGAACAGAATACTAACCTGTTTCTAGGCTTTAAGTTTCAAGGAAATATCATTACCAGTTCAAAACTGCTCTTCTTGAAATTACCTGCTGAAAGTAGTTAGATTACTTATGATATTGTGTGATCGACAAAATGTTGGGGAAAAAGGAATGGAAGACAACTGTATATAGCAGACATAGTGTAATAAAAAAGTGGGAAAGGGCAGAGGGTCAAACATGGGGTAAAAAACATATATATACGTATACATATTTATGAAAGTAGAAATGGAATATTATTGATGATAACATGCATGATTAAGCCACTATGCAGTTTATTCTAAGTTTATTCTAGATGGGAAACCACATTTAATACGTTGTGATGATGCTCAGGGAATGAATGTTAAGTAATTAAAAAAAAAGTTGCAGGAGAAAAAAAAAACGGTAAAACTGTTCGTATCGAAATTTTAAAAAAAAATGCATATTTGATGACTGCAGTAAGCTATATAGCCCCAGCTGGGTACTACTTTATAATATGTTCATTCTACTCACTGGGGTTTATGCCTAAAGTCAGACTTGGGTTCATGTATAGGTATATATCAGCTGTGCTAGCTATTGGATATATTTAGACTAATTAAGTTAATTAGCAAATCAATTAAATGGGGGGGAGGGGAGGAAGGCATAGAAAGCAACCATGGATACCAGAGACAATGTGGGAGCAGGGTGGGACATGGCAAAGGGTGAGGGATAGGGAATCAAGGATGGCAAAACAAAAACCAAAGTATACAAGACATAAAAATTGGAAAATTATTTGCTGAAAACATGTATGTTGATGTGCTTGATTGAGCCAATACACAGTGTATTTTGGATGGAAAATTCATTTGTATGCTGTAATGATGTATAGTGAATTAATGTAAAAAATAAATAAATTTAAAGAGAAAAAAAGTTACTGGGATATCAAATAGGCTTTGCTATTTCTGATTTTTAGCATGAAGAGTTGCAGACAATTTGAACATAATTATTGAACACTGAATGATTGAATGAATAAAATGTAATACAATTTTCAGTACTAGGTGGAATTTTCGCTACACATTAAATTGAAAAATGAGGGAAACTAGATTTCTGCTCCCACACGCTTTGGTTAGAGTCCAGTTTCGTTGATACAAAAAAAAAAAAAAAAAAAAAAAACTTGGTCCATTCTCTTTTGAGCAGTATCTTTGAAATATTACTAACCTCTATGTCAGAGTTTACTTAATCTGCAGATTTATCAACTAGCAAACCATCATTATTGCTAATAACCCTTATTCACATTACCCAGAGAACTGCTGCTTCTACCATTTCTTAACAAATGAACTACAGCATAGTAGGCGTACTGAAACCTATTAAAATTTCACACATCATTAGTCCCTACCTCCCTTAAAGTTTCAGCTTATTTTTTTCCTTTATGTCATTTTCTCCACAAAGACATTTTCTTTTTTCCTACTATGGAAAAACACTGAGTGAAGTCTTATGTATTGGGTCATTGGGAAAGTCATGACATAGAAAAATACATAGAAAAATGTATAGAAAAATACATCATGTCTTTCCCAATGACCGAACAGTTTAGTGTAATTCTCTTGTGTCATTTTGTTACCAAAAAAAAAATGTTAAAGCATGAGCTCAAGGGTATATGTAAAATTGTAGTCCTAAATCTGATAATATTTTAAAAGTACAGATCCGCTTTGGCTGTGTGAATGATGGCAAATTTACTATATATGTAATTTTTTAAAAGTTTATTTCTTCCATGAGAGAGAGAGACAAACAATAATCCCCCAACAGGGTGCTCCTACCACAATACACCACCAGTCTTAGCCAGCCCAGATCATGGGCATGCATGCATACCTAAGTCCCAGGATGCAAATCCAACCTCCCTTTCTGGGTCCAGTTGAATTCCCACTGTGTCACCACCTGGGCCCAAGTAAGTAACTTAAAAACAACTACCACTATTAAAAACCACCTTAGTTTGTTCTAAGTCCTCATAATTTTCATCACAACAAGCTTTTCAACAGAATCATTTTTCAAGATTAAGTTTAAGAAAACTTTTACTCTCTATTATCTTCCATTCATAGTCTCAAGGTCATTTATTTATATCCAATAGTGATTTGACTCTTTCCACCAAAGTTTCTACTGAAGTACATAGAAGGAATTTCAAGGAATAACGTACAAATAAAGTAGATCTTTCCAGCTGCTAAGAATTTGGTTTTTCTCATAAACTTCTAGAGGAGAAGGCAAATTTTCAGTCAGCAGTACATGTTCTGCCTTTCACCAAGTATAGTAAAAATGGACTTGCTAATCACATTTATAATGAACTTTTAATCAAGCTATTATATGTTAGCAGATATAAGTTATTTCTCAAGCCACAGTTAGTCCATTTTTAATAAAGACTTGAAGTAGGTGTCAGGATATGTGTTGTGAAGGTCAGCAGAATCAGCTGTATTTCTGAGCAGATCAGGGCAGTAAAATCTTGCAAGTTAGGACTATCAGATGGCATAATTGTTGGACGCCCACATGGCTGACCATGGTTTGAGTCCTGAACCTAGTGTCTTTAAACTCACATTGGGTGCATGTACTTGAATGCCCAAAATCCAGAGAGGAGAATGGAGGAAAAGGGATTGTGGTGTGGCCACACCCTAGGAGGGTGATTTCTGGCTTTCTATCTCATTCTCTCTCTACCCTGTAGCAAAAATCTCTCTTAAAAAAATTCTTGCAAGCTTTCAAATATAATAAAGTAGGATAAACTAATTGGTTTCTGATTAGATTTTACCCCTGAAAAATCAACTTTCTAATGTTAATAAGTTCTTATGAGTGAACTAAGGTGAACAATTCCTGAAATAATTAGCATTTATAAATTAGCATTTATAAAGCTGGTTAACCTTTTTATCATATAAAGAACTTAGAAGTCATTATTGGCAACTTTGCAACAGGAAAGACTCTGAACAAACTGAAAATCAGTAACGCTTTAGATTCACCAGAGAACTGAAATCACAGGGAAAGTTGCTACCCCAGTACTGAGGAGACATTCAAAGAAAAAGAATCACAACTTACTTGGTGCAGAAACCATTGTTGGAGCCTGGGAGTAACAATCAAAGGCTAACTGACAAATTGTTGGATGGACACTGAGCACAGACTAGTTAATTTTAGAGATAAAAGCTTCTAGGAAGCCAGCCTTAGGAATGCCCACACATTTCCTTGAGTTTTACTTTAGGAGCTCTATCACATTCTCAGGAAGATAATTAGAGAAGAATCTATCACAGTTCTTCTAGTAGGCAAAAGGAAATGTATCATTTTGAAATAAACTCAGATAACTCTTTTCTTAAAAAAAAAAAAAAAAAAAAAAAAAAAAAAAGACTTGGTAATCAAGATAAACTATTTTACTAACTTGAGTTTTACCCAAGCCTAATTGACCAGAAGGAAAGAAAGTGCCAAGCTCCAGTTTTCCTGCCTTTCTATCTAACCTAATGGAGTGGGAAAAGAAAATGTTGAGAAGCACTTGTAATGATCCCAGGGACATACAGGATTTATAAGACTGAAACTTAATTATAAGAATATGGAAAACTTCTCACCTAACATCACATCAATAAGGCTCCTGAAAAATAATAGGGGTCTATAACTGGAGCCTCAGATTTTATGTAAAAATGAATCTCTAGGAAACCTAAAGACAATAGGGGAGACTAAAACAAGAACAGTAGATGAAAATTCTGAGAATTCAAAGGAATCACTGGATACCAAATAGTCTTTAAAAAGCCCAGCCTCTGTGATACAGCTAGTAGTATGCCAGATGGTGGAAGTGGAAACCACATGCCAACCATGGTTTGAGTCTACTACCTAGTTGGTATGAAAACGTACTGGGCATATATACATGTGCCCAGAATTCTGGTGGGCTGGAGGACTGGAGGAAGGGGATTGCAATTTGACTAAGCCCTTTGGAAGACTTATTTTCTTTTTTCTTTCTTTCTTCCTCTCATGCACACTCTCTATCATGAATTTGAAAAAAAAAAAAAAAGAAAGAAAAAGAAAACACTTTAACACAAATGAAGAATGTATTTAAGTAGACTGAAAAGAAAAACCACTGAGGATAATGGTCAAGAGAAAGCAGAAAATCAAAAAGGAAAAGTAAGTTAAAAGGAAGAGGAGTAAGTACCTCTTAAGTTACAAAAACCTGATGTCTATCATGTGTGACATGATGTCCATCATGTCAAACTTGTGCACCTTGTTTGAATTAATATTTTGAACAAAATATTTTGTATCCATACAACTTTGGAGTTTTGTTTATTCAACATGCTTTACGTCTTCAAAAAAATTGATGTCTTTATACATTATTTTATTAAGGTCTGCTATCACCCCACACCCAGCTGTTTGTAAGTGTACAACTTCCAACCAATTCTTCTATCATGTCTCACTACAACATCTGGAGCAGTTGAGCAACCTTATACCCTTGTAAAGTGAAAACAAGACCTAACCAATAACAATATCTCCACTTTAAAAGAGTAATGGCTTATATTAGAAGTAGACTGAATTTTTATTTTTGCATATAGAGGACATTATCTTCTAGTATATCCATGAGGTTTTTAGAGATAAATTCTAGATTTCAAAAGAAATGCTGGGCTAGCCCTATAGTACAACAGTTAGGTGCTGTGCAGACAAAGCCAGATCCCAAGACCCTGGCTGACCAGGGTTCAAGTCTTGGCCCCATTGATTTGAAAAACATACTGTAGGTTCACATGCTCAAGATCCTGGGATGGATGAAGAATTGGAAGAAAGGGAACCAGCAGTTAGCGTAATGGCTATGCCGCTGGACTCCCACGTAGTCGACCGTGGTTTGCGTTCTGGACCCGGTGGCTTAAAACTCACGCCAGGCGCGTGTGCGTGCGTGCCCAAGATCCCGAGAGGAGAAAGGAGGAGAAGGGATTGCGGCATGACCATCCCCCCTAGGGGATGATTTCTCGCTTTCTGTCTCTATGTCTCTGTCTGTCTGGCCAGCGCACGTGCCCTATAGCAAAAACCTCTCAAAAAAAAAAAAAAAAAAAAAGAATTGGAAGAAAAAGCATTGCCATGTAGTCAAGCTCTGTTAAAAGGTACCCCCTACCCCCTTTGTGCAGGTATACCTGACCTCTGGCATTAAAAATCAATGCCTAAGACTAATGTGCATCTCCTGGGATGTTCTGCTCTTCATATTTACTCTTCATTGTTTCGGTCAATGATGAATTTAGTAAACATTTTCTAGAGATGACTAAAAATGGCAAAGTAACAGGCAAGTTGCAAAAACTTTCCATTAGTGATGCAAAAAAATTTAAATGTTGTGAGGGTCAGTTGGTGCAGTAGTAAAATGCGAAGGTCTGTGAGGGGTTTTCATGGTCACTTCAGGAGACTTTCTGAGTACACTGGACTGTGTATATATGATTTGGAGATTTGGGAATGGCAGTGGGTTGCAGTATCGGGAGACTATTGGGAATATGCTTTCTCACCCTCTCCTTTTTGCTTTTGAAAGACAACAATGTTTAAAGTGTTGAAAGGATGTAGAATACTCAATAATAATAACATTTACAAAATGTTTTCTTTGTGGTTTCTTAATTTTTTCATAATTGATGTGTTCCAAAAGTTATTGCAATATTTAGCATCATAGGGGCATATCAAAATAGCTAAATTTCACTAGGGTTGTGGACTACTGGAAGTAAATCCATGATAAGTATTACTAATGCAAAAATATCTGCATAAAAAGTGAACTAACTTTCCCTTATTTTATATTTCAATTTTCTTATATTTCAATTTTTCCTTATTTTATATTTTAGTGTTTTCATTGCTTGTTAAAATTGATAATATTCATTAAAAAGTTTTTGTTTCTTATTCCTCTATTTTCATAAAGGATGTTTCACTTGGTAAAACTAATACTAATCCTGACTTTAATTTTGCCTAACATTTTGATTAACAGGGCACCTTGGAAAGGAATCATGGAGGAAGTATGAAGGTCAATTTTTAAGGCTGAAAAGAGAACACAGAAAGGAGAAAAGGAAGGAAATATTAGAGCATAAAAGTTTCTAGAATGAATGTTTTAGGGGAAAAAGAATGGGGAAAATAAGTACAAGAAAGTTCTTTCAAAGGAATAAATTCAGGTTTCTAGGCATCTTTGTCTCTGCCTTAATTGGATGGTATCATTATTTGATTCTTATTTCACTAATAAATAAACTTGGATATGGGAAAATAAGGGAGGCATCAGGTATAGACTTTTCCTCTGTTCTCTTTCTGCTTTTATTAGTGTTGCTCTCCTTGCCTTGTTCCACTTATAAACCTTGTCCTTCAAAGTCAGAAGGAGTACACACATAGCTCAGAAGTTACTATGTATGACAGCCTCGCAAGTAATCATCTTTTCTGAGATAGTAAAATTTCATTTTAGAATAGTGAAATACAGTGCTAAACTGATCCTAGTGTACTGCTTCCTTATCGCCTATGGTATCTGTATTTTAAAATATTTATGGTCAAAATTTCTGTTCATTTCTGAGCGCTTTCTATGACAACAGAAATTCTAGAAATACAATTTTAGATTTTTTTTACCCTAAAAAAAACAAACTTGAAATTTTCTTTTCATCTCCTTTTTCTATTTTCTTCAGGAAAAATAGTTTCCAGAGTGTCAAAGCCCTAGGCATAACATTCCTTAAATCTAATTGCTTTATCTCATAACAAACTTATCTATTCAGAGATATTTTATCACTGAGCTTTTGCTTAAAATTATTTGTGTTGAGATACTAAAATATAGTCCCATATTACATTTGTTTATATGTGTACATTCGTGCATGCATATATATGGTATATATTCTATGTATTTATACATGTGTATCTTATGAGTTGTAAAGACTAAAATTCATTAGTATTTTGTCTAAAAATTATAAGAATTTATATCTTCTCTAATATACACTTATATTTCTGGCAACTTGACTGACATTTTATAAAATTGGTTGCTTATTTTTTAATTTGTGAGTTTCTAAGTTTCTCTGTTTCATACTCTTCTTTCTAGATTTTATTTTATTAATTGAATGTTAAAAAGTGTATTCTGTGGTAAAATATGTAACCCAAGGTTTTTGGCCTTGGAGCAACTAACTGTGACCATAATCTCTCATGGAATATTAATAATATGTAGGAAGAATGTAAAAGTATTGAAAATCTATAGCCACCTAAAAGCCTGGAGAATAGTATAGTTAAGCTTCTTTTTGTCTTTCTTTTTCGTGTGCATGCACGCGCCACACACACACACACATTTACATCCCCCTTTTTTCCCTCTTCATCCTGAAGAATCTTTCCTGCTTAAGGTTTTATAATGTTATTTTCTCTCAGTGCAGATGACCATTCTGTTTATAGAATTGTCCTTGTGATATTTTGAGGGCTATAGCTAAGAAGAAATCTTTCTGGTGATTCCTACTTTACATTTTAGGAATCTGATATTGTTGATAATATTATTTCAGAAAAAATAGCATTTTTTAAAATTTATGTAGAGTTCCTTTCTTTCTTGAGCCTTTTTGTAGCCCTTGCCTCAAGCCATTATTTTTAGGAAGAGGGTGAGAGTGTGGAGGTCTGAACTAAGTGACATGGTCTCATTTGGGGGTAGACCGACCCGGCTCCTAGCGAGAACTCCACCTCAAGAATGCTGCCAAAGTCTCCTGATGACCTTTGCACAGGGATGGGGCCATAACCTTCTCTATTCTAGATTCTTCTGTAAATTCTTATTCCCAAAGTGAATACACAGAATATTAAAGACAAATTTAAAAATAACCCTAGGCTTCAGCAAGTTGACCCAAACTTATCCAGAGTTGCATAGTTGGAAAACAAGGTGGCTTAACTACCTGATTGATTCTTGTCACTCCAGAATCAGAATGACTTGGAGTATGTCTTAGCTCTGGAATGGTTGGGTGTCACTGCAATCTCCCCATCCTCTCCCTGTTTTCTTCAGTCATTTCTTTTTCTCCTTTTGTCTGGAATCCTCCCCAGAGACAAAGACACAGGATCTCCCAAACCTTCTGATGCCTACCATCCCTTGTATCTGTCCAATATTGTGTCTTGAAGCATTGCTGGGAGTTCTCACTTTTCTCCCCTGCTCTGAAGGTTTTCTGGGGGTGTTACAGAGGTAGGACGGGATATCTTAGGGTTTCTGCATCTTTTGTTTCTGTTAGAGAGGAGTATGATGACAACTCTCTTTTCCATTTGGAAAGAGGAAATAGATGAGGGAGAGGAGTGGGGACTTTTACTCTAGGCTGTAGCTTATTTTAGGCCCAAAGTATTTGAAAGCAAACATACCTCCCACTGTGGTGATTCATTTATTTCTAAAAGTCCCCATCTGGTCTCTGTGAGAAATTCATATTCCTTCTATTAACATAACTTTGACCCTATTTGTAACAAACAAATAAGTAATAACTCTGGCCTTGTTATAACACAAGAGCATCTGCCTTTCCCTGCCCTGGGCTATGTTAAGAATTGTCATATATTAACAGGCAGTGAAAGGTACACAGTGCCTATTTGCTTCTCTTCAATTCCTAGTTTTCTTCCTCACTTATATGAGAGACAGGAAAGAAATTCAATTCACTAAATCACTTCTTACAAAATACCTTGTCCAGTGGTGTCCTGGAATTAGTAAGCCAGGAGACATATTGCTTCTAAGAGTCTAGCTTTCTTCATTCCTATGCTAATCAATGGAGGTTTTCTGTCCTGTGAATAATGAAATGTTTACAGATATCTTTATGAAACATACATTTTGTTTTTATTCAAACTTTCAAACCAAGAGAATCCAGAATTACAATTATAAAGGCTCTTATTTGTGAAGGGAGCCAAATAATAAGATAATGTAGAAAATTTTGCTCAGAACATGCTATGTGTTCCTTGAGAATAAAAAGGTTATCTTTGTAATCATTATATCTATGAAACATTTGGAGGCTCTTTCTGGTTAATGTTTAAAAATAATATAAAAGTGCTCATGGCTGCTGTCTGCAAAGAATGAATATTTTCACAAATAGGTATGACCATTCAGTTTTTAGAAATAGCTACCACATGCTGTATTTTTAAACATCTTTATAAAAGTGAACTTCTCAAATTCAACTGTTATAAAAAAAGACCTTCAGGCTATTTAAACTATTTGCAGTATTTTGATAAATATTATTTATCAGAACTTTACATTTCCGAATGCCTTTGACATTTTTCCTTTTGCCTGTATTCTGTTTTCTGCTTCTTGTTTCTCTGGTTTATATGAATCTTCTATTTTAGTCACTAACTCCCCACCAATCTTTGTTACCGATATTGATTGTAACATGGAACACTCATCCTTAGTACTTACCATTCATATATTCCTTTTCCATTCATCTTTCTTTTTGTCACTTTTCTCTTTGTCTATTGCCTAGATATTATTATTACAAGATATTCCCCTCTTTACTAACTGCTGTTCATCTTTAAAAGTGGTCTGATATAACTATTTTTACAATTTTGTTGTGTTATTTCATATCCTTTCTGGGGTCTTAGTGTGGGAGGTGAAGGATCTAATAATACCATGTAGAGGTAATAGCAATTGCATCTTATCTGTTCACTGTTCCAAGTAAAGTACCAGGATCCATTTTAGGAATTTATTGATCATCTACAAGATAATGTGCCAGTTACTGTGCTAGAAATTCTGGGCACACAAAAATGGACAGTCCATGGAACCAGCAGTTAGTGTGATGGCTATGTTGCTGGAGTCCCATGTAGACGACCGCGGTTCAAGTCCCAGACCTAGTGGCTTAAACTCACACTGGGTGCGTGTGCATGCGTGCCCAAGATCCCGAGAGGAGAATGGAGGAGAAGGGATTGCGGCGTGGCCACCGCTCCTGGGGGGTGATTTCTCGCTTTCTGTCTCTATGTCTCTCTCTATCTGGCAAGCACACGTGCCCTATAGCAAAAACATCTCCAAAAAAAAAAAATAAATAAAATTTAAAAAAATGGACAGTCCATACTACTTGAAGTCAAAAACCTTATAAAGTAATCTTCAGAGAAATGTCTAGTACATGTAATTGGTTGGTTTATGATGGCAGGTAGTTCATGATCTTGAGTCCATTAAAGTGGTAAATTATTATGGTTCTCCGTATCCATATGTGAGCTGGCACTGACATGCAATTATCTGATTATTTATACTGTAAATTGATACCCAATAGGACAGTGTTCAGAGGTGGGGCCTAGTGAGACGTAGTTGGGACACGGAATCAGATTCCTCATGAATAATTAATACAGTCTCCCAGAGGGAGTGTGTTTTCACTGATTAGTTCCTGAGAGAGCCGGTTGAATGAAAAGCAAGTTGGTTGCCTGCAATTCTCTCTCTCTCTGCATGTGCCCACTTCTTTTCCACTGCTCTAGGCCTTGTTGTGACATAGCAACAAAGGCCAGCCAGGTGATTGCCACATTCTTTTGGACTTTCCAGCCACTAGAATTGTGAAACCTCTTTTCTTTATAGATAACCCAGTCTCAGATATTTCTGATACAGCAACAAAATAGACTAAGACATGTATTAGACTTTACTAGGACATGTAGGTAGTCTGAAAATTTAGTATTTCTAAATAATAGAGAATGGACCTCTAAATAATAGAGAAAGGACTTCTGGGCCCTTATTAAAATTTTTTTTGATGGAAATTATTTTAAAATGTATAATCTATCTCTTTTTGTAAATGTTTCTGACTAATTTGGCCTAAGATATGGAAAATGATGGAGGAATAAGATTATCATGATAAGGCAATTAATTATACAGTACGAAAACAAAATAGTGACCAAAATGGATTCATTTTTTTTTAAAGTTTTTATAACTTTATTTAATGAGAGAGAGAAATACAAGCACCCTCAACAGGGTCTTATGCCACTATCCTCTTACACCTCTTTCCGGCCAGCCAGGGTCATAACCATGTACAGTTTGACCAGGAACTGGACTCTGATTTTCCATATGATTTTTAGCATTGCAGAGAATTACATTACCATAGGGTTACTGGAGCTGGACCTTGATTTATTTTTATATGAAATAACAATAGAGTAAAAAGTATGTTGGGCCAGTCCTTAATGCAGTGGTTAATGCAGTCCTTAATGCCAGTCCTTAATGCAGCACCGTGCATAGAAGGCTAGATCCCACATGGTCGACTGTAGTTTAAGTCCTAGCCCAGTGGCTTGAAAAAACATTCTTCCATGTGTGGATGCATGCCTGAGGTCCTGACAGGAGGGAGAAATGGAGGAAGGGGAATTGTGGCATAACCGTACCCATTGGAAGATGCTCTCTCTCTCTGGTGAGTGTACCCACCTTTTGGCAAATTAAATAATGATAATATATTCACATTTTCTGAATTGTTTTTATTTAGGAATGTAGTTAACACTACTTTTTACAATGCTAGGAAAAGATTTAATTTGCATTTCATAATTGCCTACCATGTGATAGTGTAAGAGGCTGCACACAAGCAAATATCACTGGTTTCTCAGAAAGCAAACAATTACACAATGCCAAAAGCCATGATTGGCTCCTCTTCAAAAACCTCACCTTCAAAACCTTGCTCTGATTGGCCACTAGAATCCCTCAGATTTGCATATCTGGCACCTCATGATTGGTCCAAAAGCAACCAATCATAACCCATCTTTTACAACCAATCATAACCCACCTTTTACAACCAATCACGGCCCAGCAACATGTATATAACCACGATGCCTGGCCCACAATCGCCAGATGACCCGGAAGACCCTGAAGAGTTGTAACACTGCATGGTCTCCGGAAGACCCTGAAGAGTTGTAATTCCATGTCGTCTCTGGACGACTCTGAAGAGTTGTGACATCACGTCGTCTCCGTGCTGCTCACAATAGATGACGCGACCCTGAAGAGTTGTAACACTGCGTTGTCTCTGTGCTGTACCGTGCTGCCCACAATAAACGGACGACCCTGAAGACACTGTGTTGTCTCTGTGTTGTAACACTGCACTGCTTATCCCAGCTCTCACTCCTTCCCTCAGGAAACCTGTTCGACTGTCCCCCCGGGTCAGGACATGATAATTCCTCTCCCTTACATGTGTTCCATCTTTAACATCCTAACTGAGCTATTACTTTGAAGTTAAATACCTAGCTAGTTTATCTTCTATATTCTGCAGGATATTAGTAACAATGTTGAATATAGGTAATGACAATTAAAATGTGTGGTTTTTGTCTTAGTTTTTGTATAATCTTTAATTTGTGATTTAATTTATGTGCATCTCTTAAAAGTAATGTTCTTTTAAAAATAAATAATTTGGGCAAACTAGTGGTGTGGTAGTTGAAGGAGTTGGATTCCACATGGTCCACTGTGCCACTAGAGTCCTGTCTGTACATAAAGACTCAAAGAATACACCAGACACATGTGTGCCCCACGTTCTTAAAGAAATGGAGAAGGGATTGTGGCATGGACATCCCACATGGGGGGTGGGGTGCTATCTCATTTTCCATCTCTCTCTGTCTCCAGTGAGCACATATACCCTCTAGCAAAATTAAAGAAAGAAAATAATTGTTTCAACCAAGTGTCTCTTCAAATTCTCCTTCTCTTTCAGATTCTATAGTTTATAATATCTTTTTCTATTTCTTTACTTCCAAAATTCTTGTCCCCATTTTTCACTCTTTTATAATATCAGGACCAGGTGAATAATGTAATGTTAGGACCAAAAATCATAAGAATTCACAAAAAGAATACTTACATTTCCTACCCTTTATTGTCTGATAGATGTTTTCTTCTGACCCTATTTTCCCTTTACTTCCATATATATCTAAATCCTTGTTCACTCAGCTTGCTTGGGAGCCTCTGAGTAGACAGGTTTAAAGTAAGGTTTAATTTTATGTCAGTCCTTTATGTATATAAATATCCTTCATGATCCCTGTAGGATGACTGTGTTTCCCTTGTAGGTCAAATAAGGTGAAAAGTAAACTGGGTGACATTTCTGTTGGCAGTAACCAAACTTAGAAAACATCATGTAAAAATTTTATTTTAGGGAAAGGATCATTGGGGAAAAAAATCTATAGAAATATATTTGCTTCTATGCAGAATAAGGAAAAAACTCTACAGGCAAAAAACTTCCAATTCCTAGTTAGGGAAAATATAGTCCAATTCCTTCAGTACCCAGAAGAGAGTGATAAGGAGCCAGTAAACCAAGATGTTTTCTACATGTCTTAATAAAAACCAGGCCTCTGGCAATAGACTGAATATACAACTTACCCACCCCCCAAAAAAAATTTAATTATAGATGGGCATAAGAGCTAAACAGAAAACTCTCTAAGGAAGACAATACGAACAGCCAAAAATGTATTCTAAAATGCTCAGCATCCTTTTTTATTAGGGAGATGCAAATTACAATACAACCACAATGAGATACCACTTAACCCTGGTCAGAATGGCTAAGATTAAAAAAAAAATAATCATAATAAAAAGTAAGTGCTGGCAGAGCTGCAACAAGAAGGGAACCTTCCTACACTGTTGGGAGGAATGTGAATTATTACACTGTGGAGAACCTACAAATAGAACTACCATACAATCCAGCAGTTCCACTCCTGGGTATCTACATATTTACCCAAAGAATAAGAATGCACATAGTTGGAAAAACACTTGCACATCTATGTTCATTAAAGTATTATTCACAATCCCTACACATGGAATCAGCCTAAAAGTCCAAGAATAAATGGGTTGAAAAAGCGTGGAATATTGGGACCAGCAGTTAGCATATTAATCCAGGGAGTAGGATGTTCTGCAATCAATAGAAATGAGAAGGTGGCTGAAAGGATAAAGCAGATCAAAAATTTTTTAAATATCCAATATAAGTTTGAATCATTGTGTCTGAGACTTGAACCACTGTGAGCCATGTGGGAGTCCAGCGGCATAGCCACTACACCATCTGCTGGTTATGAATGGTGACAAATTCTTTGAATCAGCCAGGAATACCTTTAGAAATGTGAACCCTTGGGCAGCAGGCAAGGGGGTTATGTGCTGGATCCCACATGGCTGATTGGAGTCCAAGACCTGTCCGCTTAAGAAGCATCCTGAGTGACAAAAATGTATAAAAATTCAGAATTACATACTTTACCTGTGGCTAGGATAAGATCTTAAAAAGCAAATTAATCTTAGAAGACATTAAAACTCATGATAAAAAATTGGTAGTCGAAATTAGAAACTATCCTACTTAGTGTAGTTTGATGTCTAATAGAAATACTTCATAAAAACACTTTATTGTATTTATAAACTTTTATATCCGTAGACACTTGTGAGAGTACATTCTATTGAGGGGAAATAAACCCACCCATCTATCTAAAAAAACAAAAACCAAAAAATAAACCATCCTAAGTGAATATACATGTGTGTATGCCCAAAATCCTGAGAGGATTATGGAGGAGAAGGAACTGTAGTGTGGCCATCCTCACTGGAGGGTAATTTCTCACTTTTTCTCTCTCCCTCTCTGTGGTGAACTCATACACCTAACAGTAAAAATCTAAATATATCTGTAGATAGATAGATAGATAGGAACCCAGCCCAGTTGGTGGCATGGTGATTTAAGTGGCAGGATCTCACATGGCCAAATCCTGGTCTGAGTATCAATTTATCAGCTTGAAAACATGTCAGAGACAAGCACACACGCCCTATAGCAAAAAAAAAAAAAAAAAAAAATCTCAAAAAAAAAAAAAAAAAGCCAGAGATATGTGTTTGCTTGCCTAACATCCTGAAAAGAAGGAGAAATGCAGAAAAAGGAATTGCAGTATGAATGTTTCCCATGGAAGGTTGCTTTCTCACTTTCCCTCTCTCTGGCAAGCATGCATGCCTTCTGATGATTTAAAAAAAAAAAAAAAGAGGGAGCAGCAGTTAGCATAATGGCTATGTCACTGGACTCCCATGTAGTCAACTGCAGCTCGAGTCCCGAACCTGGTGGCTTAAACTCATGCTGGGTGCGTGTATGTGCATGCCCAAAATCCCAAGAGGAGAATGGAGGAGGAGGGATTGTGGTGTGGCCACCCCCCTGGGGGGTGATTTCTCACTTTCTGTCTCTCTGTCTCTCTTTCTGGCGAGCACACATGCCTTGTAGCAAAAACTTCTCCAAAAAAAGGAAGAATATGAACCCCAGAAATCTGTTGGATTGAGATAATAATTTAAGATAGTCTCTGAGTACCTTACTGTTTTCTTCAGTTACCTTTTAAAAAGTTATTTACTGAGATTCCTCATGGCTCATGTGAAATAGTGATTTCAGGGTAAAAGAGAAATGATTTCCTATGGATAATTCAGCCTCCAGCAAACAAGCTAGAGTGGCGGGAAAGGCGAGAGGCAGGCCTTCAGGAGAAGATTCCTCATGGCTCCTGTGAAGTAATGATTTCAGGATTGAACTTCAAGAATTAGGAAGAAACACACCATCAGATGAGAAGAAATCACCGCAGGACCACAAGAAATATAGGAAAGCAAGAAAATACCTCTCCTCCAAGGGAAAAGAATAACTCCTCTTCATCCACAGGCAGCTCAATGGAAATGTCTGATAAAGAATTTAGAACATTCATAATGGCAAAGCTAACAGAGATGGAAGAGAAGAGAGACAATGAACTGCAGAAGAGGCAGGAGAAAGGAGCTGATGAGTTCCAGGAGGTGAGGAAATTCTTGCAAGATCTGAAAGAGGAATTACACACTTTAAAAAAGAATCAAACAGAATTTTTAGAGATGAAGGCTATAATACAGGAAGTCAAAATCTCCCTTGAAATTATTAAAAGTAAGCTAGATCATACAGAAAATAGAATCTCAGACGTAGAAGAGAAAATTGCTGGCCTAGAAAAAAATCACCGTGAAGACATAAAATTGCCCCCAAAAATGAAAATAATATACAAGAAGTACTAGATATCATCAAATGTCCAAACATCTGGATAATAGGCATCCCAGAAGGCGAAGATACTCATAATGGCATTGATAATCTATTCCATGAAATCCTGCAGGAAAACTTTACAAACCTAGAGAGGCACTCGAAGATCGAGTCCCAAGAAATACAAAGGACCCGAAAAAGAATCAACCCAAGAAGATCTTCTCCAAGACACATTATAGCCAGGTTGACCAAAACCACAGACAAAGACAAGATACTAAGATTGGCAAGAGAAAAACATCAAGTTACCTACAAAGGATATCCCATCAGACTAACAGCAGACCTCTCATCAGAAACAATGCAAGCGAGGAAAGAATGGGAAAATATATTCAAAGTGTTAAGAGAAAAGCAATTTCAGCCAAGAATACTATACCCAGCAAGATTATTTTTCATGTGGGAAGAAAAGACAAGAACATTCTCAGACAAAACCTGAAAGAATTTACCAGCACCAGATCAGATCTCTAAGAAGTTCTCTTAGAGTGATATATCAGGAAAATTAGATGTAGTCAGACAGAAATAAGAGTTAAAAACTAAGAAAATGGCCAAATTAATTATAGGGACAAGTCTGGAGTTGAATATTATATCCCAGATTTTAATCGGGAAAATTGAACCAAAACAGAAGATAAAGTACATTAGACTGATAGGTTCATGTACCTACCATTTGAACATAATCCTGTTTCCTGACTTTGTTTTAAGCAAAGTTCCTTAGCATTTCTTTGATTTAAGTTAAAACTGGTTTTCTTAGTAGTACCAAGTGAACTTGCTATTGAAAGTAGTTAGATTACTTAAGAAATTGTGTGATCAATACAATGGGGGGGGGGGGAAGGAATGGAAGACAACTGTAGACACCAGAGATAGTGTGAGAACAGAGTGGGAAAGGGCAGAGGGTCAGAAATAGGGGTAAAAAAAATATTAGAAACTAGACATGGAAAATTTTTGGTAATAACATGCATGATTAAGCCACTATGCAGTATATTCTGGATGAGAAATCACATTTTGTATGCTGTGATGATGCTTAGGGAATGTATATAAATTAAGTTACAAAAAAAAAGAAAAGGTTCCAAAAAAAAATAACTAAAACTGTTTTTCTTGAAATTAAAAAAAAGCATTAAAAATACCTATATGATGACTACAGTAAGATATATAGCCCCAGCTAGGTGCTACTTTATAGGATGTTCATTCTACTCACTGAGACTTATGCCTAAAGTTGGACTTGTGCTTATAGAAATGTATATATCATCTGTGCTTACTATGAAAATATTTAGATTAATTAAGATCTTTAGTGACTCAATAAAATGGGGATAAAAGGTATAGAAAACAAACATAGATACCAGAGACAGTGTGGGAGTAGAGTGGGAGATGTCAAAGAAAGAGAGAGAGAATCAAGGATGGGAAAAAATAGAAGTGAAACATACAGGAAACAAATGGAAAATTATTTGTTAATGATAACATGTATGTTGATGTGCTTGATTGAACAAATATACAGTGTACTCTGGATGGAAAATCTCATTTTGTATGCTGTAATGATGTACAGTGAATGACTGTAAATAAATAAATTTAAATTAAAAGAAATTATTTACTTTACTTTTAGATTTTTTGCCATAGGGTATGTGTACCCACTGGAGAGAGACAGAAATAGATGAAAAGTGAGAAATCACATCCACTCACCGGGGAGAGTGATGGCTATGCTATAATCCCTTCTCCTGCATCCTCCTCCCAAGATTTTGGGCACACATGCACACACACCTGGTATGATTTTCAACCTGCCACGTCCAGAACTTGAAATGCAGAACTGGCACAATTACCACCCCACCTCCTAGCCCTTCAGTAACTTTTAGATTTATTTTCTTGATGAAAAACTGTGGCTATATTGTTAAGAAGACTCTATCATAATGATGGAATGCTTACATGATGAAATGCAAAGAATGTATCATGTTGGATTATATTGCATATATTAGCATATTTAGTAATCTTATTTGGGCGTCTTTGATGCTACCCCAGAATACGGGGGTTTTTGTAGTGGTTACATCGCTGGACTCCCACGTGGCTGACAGTGGTTCAAGTCACCTGGACCCAGTGACTTGAAATTCATGCTGTGTGTGTGTGTGTGTGTGTGTGTGTGCGCGCTCACAATCGCAAGGGAAAATGGAGGACAAGGGATTGTGGCATAGCCATCCTCCCTGGGGGGTGATTTCTCACTTTATCTCTCATTGACTCTCTCCCTGGTGAGTGCATATACCCTAAGACAAAAACCTCTTTAAAAAAAGATGTCCATTGGCATCTTGAATATTTTAAGCTGTCAAAATTTGAGATAACAGCAAAGGAAGATCTCAGTGAATTTCACTTACTCTTTTCTCCTATAGCAAGTCATAAACCCTAGGAACAATTCTCTAACCTTCCTCTAAAGTAGGTTATAGGACCCTCATGTAAGAAATCCCCTCATTGTACTTAGGTGAAAGGAGCATCCTTACCTCTGAAGATGAAAGTTTACAGAGAAGAACTGAAGAAAAAAACCTCGCTAAGTTTTTCGTAGCTTATTGTTATTGTGCCATACAAGTTTTGCCTTATATTAGATTTCTCTACAACTGTCCAGTCTTCAGCATAGCTGCCATAAAGAGTACCCAGAAGACTGGACAGTGGTGCAATGATTAAAAACCTCAGTACTCTGTGAGGCAGTCCTACTTGGGAATGTTTGTGTCCAGAGAACTCTCTGAGTATGATGGGCACATGTATGCCCATGATCCAGGTCTGGCTAAAGGTTATGGTGGATCATGGTATCAGGAATCTTTTGGGATGCTGTCTATCTTTCTCTCTTTCATGGAAGAAATGAATAAATTTCAAACAAAACAAAACTCACTGAGTTTAACTATTTAAGTCTCCATTTCCATATGCAGACTACTGGAAAGGGTATTTCCTTACTCTACATCTTTCTCATTTAAATTCCTATTGGAGTGGCTAGACATTGCCAAAATAGTAACTAACGGCTCCATAAAGTCAAACCACATGGGAGGGTTCTGGGTTCATGCCTAAAGACAACTTTGAACATACCAGGCCCCCATTGCCCATGATCTGGGGCTGGCTGAAGCTGGAAGTAGATTGCAGTAGGGGGACCCTCTCAGGGGTACCTATCTCACTGTGTCTCTGTCTCTCTATATCAGACACAGGAGTAAGAAAGAAAGAGGCTGAATGGTGGTGCACCAGTAAAATGTTATGCTCTGCAAGACTGACCTCATGAGAAGTTTCTGGGTTCAGGTTCAAAGATTTTCCTAAGAACAAGCATGTGTAGGCCATAATCTGAGGTTAGGGGTACATCAGGGCATTAAGACCCTGCTGGGAGTAGTATCTCTGTCTCTCTCTTTTATTCTCTTCTTCATGGAAGAAATAAACTTATATGCACATTGGAAAATGAAATATGTAAGTACATATCTATATATAATGCCACTTTCAGTGATTTTCAAGATATATAAGATGTTACTAGGAATCTTAAGGTATATGGGTATGTGTGTGAAAATTTTGGGAGGTCTTTAAGAAACATCTTTGGTTGAGGTATAATGGATACTTTATGTTTGAAATTTTGTGTCTGATTTGTTATGATAGCCTTGGCTTACCTATAGAGCAATGTAAATATTCCACAAAAGCTATCTCAAAGGTGTCAATCCTTTATGCTTCAGTGGTCAGAAAATGTTCAAGTAAGCAAAGTACCTGGATCTGTATAGTGGTTGTCTCTAAAGATTGCTGAGATAGTTTAAAGAGAGTCATGGATGGTGAAACACAGAACAATATTGAATATTATTTAGACTCCAAATTTGCATTCAGCTTTTGTGCTGTTTCTTCTTTATTCTGAATGTTTTAGGGTAGCATGTACAGTTTGATGTTCTATATAAGAACTGAAGAATTATTAATTCATTAGTAAAAGAAGCATTTTTTGTTTCAAAAGTATATTTTAAGTTTGTATTCTCATTTTTTTGTCTTCATAGTAGAGATAGTTTAGGCAAGGCTCAAACTAAATAGTGTATTATTATAAGTAGGAAGCCTTTTATTATGTTGGAAGCCATGAAAGAGAACTTGGAGGGTATCCTTTTGAGATGAAGCAGTATTCATAAGTCTATAGGTGACCCAAATATAAAAATGAAAATTGGGGGACCAGCAGTTAGCACAGTGCCTATGTAGTTGACTGTGGTTCGAGTCCTGAACCCGGTGGCTTAAACTCATGCCAGGTGCGTGTGCATGCATGCCCAAGATCCCAAGAGGAGAATGGAGAAGGGATTGCAACATGGTCATCCCCCAGGGGGTGATTTCTCGCTTTCTTTCTCTCTCTGTCTTTCTGGGGAATGCACGCACCCTATAGCAAAAACCTCTCCAAAAAAAAAAAAAAAAATATGAACATTGGACCTAAACTTAATGGTGAAAAATATAAGAAAATTTGAATATTAACTTTTTTCAAAGTCATGAGAAAAGTCCAAGTGCAGAGAACTCCTGTAAATGTAAGTAATATGCCTACTGTCGTGAAAAGTAATTTCATTAGAATGCTTGAAAAAATATATCACTTAAAGGAACTGTTATACAAGTTGTAAGTAAGCATGTTGTCTCTTACTAGCTCTTAAGATAAATTTCTAATTTTTGAAATGTTGAAGTGATGTTATTCTGTCTGTAATGTGCTATGTAATCAATAATGAGTAATCACATTATTGAGTTAAGTGAATGGTATTTTTATTATCTAACCTAAAAAAAAATATTTTTTCAAATTTGAAGCATGTTGGCCCATGAGTGAGTTGTAATGTATTTCTAGTATGTATATACTTTTCTATAATGTGTTTTTGTTAATGATTTTTGATTAGTTCCTTTGAAAACTGAGTTTATGTTGCGAATTTTCTTGCTTTATGTGGTAGATTTAAAATATTTATTACACTTAATTTATTTATTTATTTTTTGGAGAGGTTTTTGCTATAGGGCATGTGCGCTCGCCGGACAGAGAGAGAAAGAGAGACAGAAAGCAGGAAATCACCCCCAAGGGAGGATGGCCATGCCACAATCCCTTCTCCTCTCGGGATTTTGGGCACGTATGCACATGCACCCTGTGTGAGTTTAAGCTACCGGGTCCAGGACTCGAATTGCAGTCGACTACATGGTAGTCGAGCGACATAGCTATTACACTAACTGCTGGTCCCCTTTATTACACTTTATATATCCCACTTTTTTTCTTTATTTTTTAGTTTTGCTATGAGGCAAGTGCACTCACTGGGGAGAGACAGAGACAGAGAGAGCTTTTTATTATGTTGGAAGCCATGAAAGAGAACATGGAGGGTACCTTTTTGAGATGAGGCAAATATAAAATATGCACATTTGCCTGGTGTGATTTTTCAACCCTCCAAGTTTGGGGCTTATGGGATTTAGCTAGCCAAATCTCCATACAACTTGCTGCCCTCCACCTTTCTTTTTACGGAAAAAAATAAAAGCTACCTTTATTTGGCACAGAAGTTCCTTCCCTTTTCTTCCTAGTAGAAAGATGTCATTGATGTGTACATGTGTAAAATGCAACCTATTGTCTCATATCTATTATTTTTGTGTCTTGCTCCTATTCTCTTATCTGCCCATTATTTTGATGACTGACTCTGAATTAAGATGAAAGATGTGTGATTGAACAATAAAATCTAGAGTTTTTATTGGGGAAAAATGTTAAACATTTCATTGAGAATTAGGATTTAAGTGTGGTCTTGATATTGGTCAAGTCGCTTGAATTATCTCTTGGTCCTGATATTCTTATGAGTAGACTTGCGAAGTAAGAAATTTAGAATTTAGGGGCTAGCAGGTGGCATGGTGATTAAGGCATTGAATTTCCACATGGTCAACTGTGGTTTAAGTCCCAGACCTGGTGACTGGATTTCTCACTTTCCCTTTTTCATTCTTTTTCTTTGTCTTTCTCTGGTGAGCATACATGTCCTGTAGCAATTTTTTTTAAATGATAAATAAAACTAAATTTAAAAAATTAGAATTTATTATTCTGTTGATTTTACTGAATTGCTGTATTTTATGAACATTATCACAACTAATGCTTGTACTAGCCTTATTTTTAAAAAGGACTATTAGCAACATTGCACACATAAGAAAGTTCAGACTTTAGAACACAACTTATATGAGTTGCAAGCTTTCTTAGAGTCTTTTACAGTCCTGAGGCCCATCTAAAGCCTATGCTCAGAAATACTAGTCATTACTAATAGTCTTATATTACTAATGACAATGTTGGGACTCACTTTTTCTTAGCATTGCTTATTCTCACCAGTCATATCTTACACATTTGTTTGAATAAGAGAAATAAATGCTATTAGTTGGGATTTTGTTGTTGCAGAACCCTCAATCACTTAACTTATTTTTATTCATTAATTTTACTTGCAATAATCTAAAGCCATAAAACAACTAGTGACTTAATAAAAAGTGCCCCCATCAATCCTTCCTCCTGTCAAATATCACATAAACAACTTTTTTTTTTTAAATTTCCTTTTACTCCATTAATACCACTTTGTAGCAGACATGTGCATCACTTGATATGATGGTTTTGGGGATAGCATTTTTACCAATACACAATTTAAAAGTTAAATAACTTACTCTTGACGAATATTCTATATAGACATTTAAGTATTTATTATGATTGTAGCACTTAAGGACAGCAGTGAGCTTTCTCAAGTTTTTCTCATCTACTTCTATGGTTGTAATTACCACCCACATACTTGAATCTGTTCATTTATGCTCTAGCCCAAAGGATTTTTTTTTTTGGAAAGGTTTTCGCTATAGGGTGCGTGCACTCGCCAGACAGAGAGAGACATAGAGACAGAAAGCGAGAAATCACCCCCCAGGGGGGATGGTCACACCGCAATCCCTTTTCCTCCATTCTCCTCTCGGGATCTTGGGCATGCACGCACACGCGCCCGGCGTGAGTTTTAAGCCACCGGGTCCAGGACGCGAACCGCGGTCCACTATGTGGGAATCCAGCGACATAGACATTATACTAACTGCTGGTTCCCAGCCCAAAGGATTTTTAAAAACTCAGACTTACTGGGACCAGCAGTTAGCGTAATGGCTATGTCATTGGACTCCCATGTAGTTGACCGCGGTTTGGTCCCAACCTGGTGGCTTAAACTCATGTCAGGCGCATGTGCGTGCGTACCCAAGATCCCAAGAGGAGACAGGAGAAGGGACTGAGGTGTGGCCATTCCCCCTGGGGGGGGTGATTTCTCGCTTTCTGTCTCTCTGTCTCTTTCTGGCAAGCGCATGTGCCCTATAGCAAAAACCTCTCAAAAAAAAAAAAAAAAAAAAAAAAAAAAAAAAACCTCAGACTTTACACATCTAGTTACTAAATTGACATCTCCTCTTATATCTGATAGCCAATTTTTTTTTTCTTTTTTTGGAGAGGTTTTTGCTATAGGGCGTGTGTGCTCGCCAGACAGACAGAGAGAGACAGAGAGACAGAAAGCAAGAAATCATCCCCCGGGGGGATGGCCACGCCGCAATCCTTTCTCCTCCATTCTCCTCTTGGGATCTTGGGCACGCACGCACACGCGCCTGGCATGAGTTTAAGCCACCGGGTCCGGGACTCGAACCGTGGTCGACTACATGGGAGTCCAGCGACATAGCCATTACGCTAACTGCTGGTCCCCAAAATTTTTAATCTTTTAAATGTGAAATAAAAGGTACACACAGAGGGTCAGCAGATGGTGTGGAGGTTAAGGCTCTGGATCCCACATGACCAACTGTGTCATTAGAATCCCAGATCTGGTGTCTTGAACATCACATTGCGCATGGGGTGTGTGTGCCAAAATTCCTGAGAGGAGACTGGAGAAAGAACTGTGGTGTGGCCGTCCTCCTGAAGGCTAATTTTTCACTCCTTCCCCTTCTTTCTATCTCTAGTGAGCATATGCGCCCTATAGCAAAAACTATTTACATACATACCTACACACACACACACACACACATACACACACACACATATACACATACAGATTTCTTACATATATGTATATGCAATGGTCAAAAATAATAGATCAATGAGACAATGTGTTGCATTTTACACACACACACACGTATATATAAAATACACATAGAAAAGTTCCCTCCACCCCAGTAGCCACTATCCTAACACTTATCATTATAGCAGTTATCAAGATTTTAAGTATCTATATATTATTGATGTTCTCATTAGTTTAATATCTGTTTACATAAGTTGTGTGTTCCACTGCTTACAAGGGTTTTTCATCATATACCATAGAATTGAACAAAATGGCTTACATTTAGTAGATCAACTATATAATATTGTTAAATAACGAAAAGCAATAGGTAAAATATAACCAATTTTTATTATGTCTCTATGCCATTTTGCTGATATCTACAAAATTTGCTGGCCAATTCAAAGTATATGAAAAAGGAAGTATTGATTTCTGCCAGTTATTTTGCCCATATTTTCTAACGAAAAGATTAAATGTTCACATTTTCTTGTGGCTTTTATATTCATCTAAACACAAAAACAGTATTAATCCTTTAGGTGTAACAGATAAATATTCCAAAGACAAAATCAGCCGTGTTTTTCTTTACTTTTCTTTGAGTAGGGAATGGAGAGAGAAAGATTGTATATGCTCGTTTATATAGTAGCCAGGCACAAATGTTCTTTCCCAGTGAAATCAGCCTGGCACTGGAAGCTCACTCATTTTTTTCTTTTAATAATAGTTATTTTATTTAGCTTTATTTATTTATTTTAATTTGACCAGACAGAGACAGAGAGAGAGAGAGTGAGAAAGCAAGCCCCCAGGTCTGGAACTCGAACTGTAGTCAGCCTTGTGGGAGTCCAGCATCCTTAATCACCACACCACCTGCTGGCCCTAAAGCTCATTCTTATGGCACATTTAGTTGGATCTCTCATACATTCATACATTCCCAGTTTATTATGTTCTCTTTTTCTTTCTCTCCTTAAATTTTTTTTCTTGTTGCTTTTCTTCATTCCCTGTTTTGTTTTGTTTTGTTTTTCCCTATTTTCTTCCAAGTTTTATACCCCTTGGCACCACCCTGTGGCATTTGTTCAAGACTGGTGGCCTTTGAAGTTGATGACCAGTAGAGTAGAATACATTTAATCAAAATAAGGACAAAACTAATGGCAGATTACTTGTATACATAATTACTCTTCAGAGTGTTTTATTCTTTTTTTGGTATTTCTGATCAGTAGTTAATTTTGTGTCAGATGTATTAGTTCTTGGTTTGAACACTTACACAGCTACAGCTCTATATATTCGAAAGCTAAAACCTCATATGTAAGAATTTATAGGTTCACAAATTTGAAGACTTTACTTCAGAAATCATATTTTTAGATGAGTTGTGAGAAAACACAGAAAATTACTCACAGTATTAAGTAGGCTAAATGTCACTAAAGTAAATGAAAATAAAAACATAAACCATCTATGCTTTATGTTCTTTCTTCCTGCAGAGCCTCTATATTCAAGAGTAAAATGTTATATATTCTGTATCAGCCTTATTTTGTGTTTATTTTTTTAATCTATTCTATGCATTACCTAAAGTTGTATTGAAATTTTAAAAGGTAAAATATTTTCTACAATAATGACTTAATATAATTATCAAGGAAATAAGCTATGAAATATGTGTTATAAATAAATTTAAAAATTTCTTAGTAATCTAATGTGGGAGAATACACACACACAGACACATATGTATACATATTCATTTGGTAATATCCTCTCCTTATCTGATGTCCAAATATGACTGTGATTATATTTTTGTAGCTGTCCCTATAGTCTTAAGAACAAATGCCGGGGCCGGCAGGTGGCATGGTGGTTAAGGGTGCTGGACTCCCACATGGCTGACTGCGGTTCGAGTCCCGGACCTGGTGGCTTGCTTTCTCACTTTCATTCTCTCTCTCTCTGTCCTTCTCTGGTCAAATTAAAATAAATAAATGAACAAATAAAGTTAAATACAATAATTCTTTTAAAAAAAAAGAACAAATGCCAAATGAAGATAATAGATATTTTGTTGTTCAGTATGTCATTTTGATACATACATTAAAAATTCTAAAGAATCACATTATTTCAAGTACCTTTTTTGGAGCTAACTCTATTTTAGCAAAAGTTCAAATTGATAGAGCCTACTGTTAATGTGACTACAAAGTACTTAATATGATTGCTGTAATATAAATGTGTGCAGTTTATATGTATGCATATAAATTGTGTGTGTATTTATAATCTGATGAACTATGTTTTGCTCATGATGGTTCTAATTTTAAGGGGGTGCTTTGGTGATTTACTCCAAAATAGAGGAAAATACTTAAAGAAGATGATGTCATTTTTTTGTTCTTGACCTAGTGCCATTTCCACATAGACCTGTTAACTAAATATAACCTTTGTTGTATGTATTTAAAACATGATGGGCTTGTTATGTTAAATACAGTCATGCGAACTAACTCTATCTTGCTTATAAATAATCTCTTTTTTTAGTGATAATAGGAGCATGGTTTCTGACTGTTTTTAACTTTTCCCCCCTTCACAGAGAGGCCTTTGGTGTTTCTTTTTTAATTATGTTTTCTTTACATTTAATTACTGTACATCTTCATAATGTACAAAGTTTTTTCATAGCATGCATGCAGTGTGTGATAGTCAAATATATTACTATATACAGTGTTTTCAATAAAAAACCTTATATTCTGTATCTGTTAAGTTCTTTTTACCTGAACCCCTCCAACCCACCACCCTTGAACCATCCCTCTCTCATACAATCACTTGTCTTATCTACTGTTATATCTTCAGATCTTTCTATTTCTGCCATAGAGTGCGGATGTTCAATATATATTGAATGGGAATATACAGTGTCTTTTGTGCATTTTGGTGATTTGTATGTCTACCTTTAGAGTGATCTGTTCATCTCATTTGCCTATTTTTAAACTGGATTATTTGTTTCCTGGTAGGTGAGCTGCTTGAGTTTCCTATATATTCTGGGTATTGATCCCTTTTCTGAAGCATAGTTTGCAAATATTTTCTCCTATTCTGTGAGTTGTCTTATCTTTCTATTGTTTTCTTTGCTGTGCAAAAGTTTTTTTTTTGTTTGTTTGTTTTTTTTTCTATCTTGATGTAATGCCACTTGTCTGTTTTTTGGAATTGTTACCTGTGCTTTATGGGCCTCATTAAGAAGTCTTTGTGTACTCCAGTGTCTTCAAGTTTTTCCTCTGTGTTTTCCACAGTAATTTTATAGTTTGAGGCTTTACATTTAGAGCTTTTATCCATTTTGAGCTGATTTTTGTTAATGATAAGAGATAGACATCCAGTTTTATTTTTCTGCAGGTGGATGTATAGTTCTTTCAGCACCATTTTCTGAAGAGACTTTCTTTTTTCTTTTCCCCATAGATCATTTTGCACCATTTGTCAAAAATCTGTTGTTTGTAAGTTTTTGCATCCATTTCTAGAGTCTCTATTCTGTTCTATTGGTCTGTGTGTCTGTTTATTTTTTTTTCCAGTACTAAGTTGTTTTGATTATTAAGCTTTGTAATATATTTTGAAGTTGGTAATGAGATAGCTCCTACTTTCTTCTTTTTGCCCAGTATTGCCTTGGTGATTCAGGATCTTTATGAATCCAGACAAATTTCATGATCTTTCATATTTCTGTGATAGCTGTCCTAATATTGACTGTTTCATTATTGATTTTATTCATCTACTTTCTTAGTCTAGCTAATGATTCATCAATTTTGTTTAACCTCTCAAAAAACAGCATTTTACTTTGTTTTTTTAAAATTTTTTCTTTCATTCTCAATTTCATTAATTTCTGCTCTTTTATTATTTCCTTTCTTCTAGTATTTTGGAGTTTATTTTATTGTTATTCTTTTTTGTCAGATTTTGAGATGTATTGTTAGGTTATTTATTTGCCATCTTTCTATTTTTTTCCTGTGAGCACTAATTGTTAGAAATTTCCTTTGGGGTCTGCTTTCGCTATGTCTCAAATTATGGAGGGTTGTGTCATGGTTATCATTTGTTTCAATAAATATTTAAATTATAGACTTAATTTCTTCAGTATTTTTGAGTTAATTGTTCAGTTTTCATGTATTTGTGTATTTTCAAAGGTTCTCTTTATTGTTGATTTTAAGTTTGAATCTTGGTGTCCAGAAAAGATTCTGGATACAGTTTCTATGCTTTAAAATTTGTAAGGGCTTGTTTTGTGCCATATTATGTGGTTAGTCTTTGAAAATGAGCTTAGAAAAATATATATTTTTATAGTTAATTATTTTATAAATATTCATCAGGGCCATTTGGTTTATGGTATCATTTAGCTTCAGTGTCTCTTTGTATAGTGTTTGTTCGAGATGATTTGTCTAGCAGTGACAATGAGGTTTTGAATTTTTGAAATACCCAATAGTCAGTCAGTTTTTCTTTTATGTATTTTGATGCCCCAGTGTTAGATGCAGAAATATTTGTATTATATCTGACTGGTGAATTAGTCCCTTGAATAATACATTGTATCCTCCCTTATCTCTTTTAATAGTTTTTATCTTTTTTTTTTTTTTTTTTTTTGATATTTGCTATAGGGCACATATGCTTACCAGAGAGACAGGAAGTGATAAATAGCCCCCCAGAGGGGATGGCCATGCCACAATCCCTTCTCCTCCATTCTCCTCTTGGGATTTTGGTCATGTATGCACATGTGCCTGCCTGAGTCCCGAGCTTCAGGGTCCAGGACTCGAACCATGATCGACCATGTGGGAATCTCGCGACACAACCATTATGGCATTTGCTGGTCCCCACAGTTTTATGTTCAAGTCTAATTTGTCTGATATCACTATTATGACTCTGGCCTTTTTGTTTGTTTTTATTTGCATGAATTCACTTTTCCAGCCCTTTACTTTCAATATATATCTAGGTATATTTCTTTTTTTCTTTTTTTTTTTTTTTTTTTGAGAGGTTTTTGCTACAGGGTGCGTGCACTCACTAGGCAGACAGAGACAGACAGACAGAAAGCGAGAAATCACCCCCCAGGGGGGATGGCCACGCAGCAATCCCTTCTCCTCCATTCTCTTCTCGGGATCTCGGGCACGCATGCACACGCGCCCAGCGTGAGTTTTAAGCCACCGGGTCTGGGACGTGAACCGGGTCGACTACATGGGAGTCCAGAGACATAGCCATTACACTAACTGCTGGTCCCCTCTATGTGTATTTCTTGTAAGCACCATATAGAAGGCTCCATTGGCCAATGTATGTCTTCTAATTAGGGAATTTAATGTATTAACATTCATTTTTATTATCAATATCTGCTGTTTTGTTCATCATTTTTAGTTTTTTTTGTTATCATATTTCTATTTGTCTTCCTTCAATTTTCCTAATGCCATATTCCTTAAGTAGTTCTTAAAGAGCTTGTCTAGTATTTGTGAATTCTTCAGTTTTTTGTTTACCCGGGAATTATTTGTCCTTCCCATTTGAGGGATAACCTTGCCAGGTCTAGTATTCTTGGATGATTTATTTTCTTTTCCAGAGTTTAAAATATATTCTTCTCATTCTATCCTTGCCTGAATTGTTTCTGTTGAGGGCTCTGAGGTTAGTCTGAGGGATATTCTTTAAACATTTCTCTCTTGCCATTTTTAGAATATTATCTTTGTCTTTGACTTTTGTAAATTTGGCTATGACAAAGATGAAAAAATTTGTCTATGATATAAAAAGGTCTTTGTGGAGAAGATATTTTATTGAATCTTTGTGACATATTTTGTATTTCCTGGATCTGGATGTTTTTCTAGATTTGGAAAATTTTCAGACTGTATTTCATGAAAGAGATTGTCTATGCCTTTACCTATCTCTTCACTTTATAGAATAGCTATTATGCAGATATTCAGCTGTTTAGTAGTGTCTAAAATTTTTTGTATTTTTTTTCATTTTTCATTTTTTTTAAATTCTTTTAGTGGCTTGGTCAAAATTGGACGTTTTGTCTTCAATGTCAGAAATTCTACTGTTAATACTTCTGATGGTGATTATAATTTTTTGTATTATATTCTTTATCTCCGAAAGTTCTTTTTAAAAAAAATCTCTTTACAGCATCCTTCCTTCATATCATGAAATTATTTTCTCATCTGCTAGAATTTGTTGTATGTTTTCTCTTGCATCTCATTGAGTTTAATATAATAAAATTCTGAGTTCTTATTTCTGACATTTCTGTGATTTCTGTTTTATCCATTGTTCATTCTATTCATTTTTTAAAGAGAGATTCCCTTTTTTCTTTTCATATTCCTTGTGTCTCTGTATTGACTTTTAGACATCTGGTAGAGTATTGACTATTTCTTAATTGCTGGAGTAGATTCTGTAATGCTGGTTGGAGGGATGTGGGTGCAGACAGAGCAGCCCTAGATCCCAAGTGTGCCCCTAGCAAAGTAGTCCAGGGTGCTGGTAGCAGTCATGTCTTTCAATGCAGAGTAGGGTTTGTATAGCTTGGGTATGAGACCTGAATATGGAGTAGCTCTTCCCACCCACATGGAGCTCTTTGAGATGGTCCAGGTGGGCTTGAGGACAAGCCTATCTATGAGACCAAAGAATGGGTCCTTAGCAGCCTACATGTAACACCCTAAAGGGTCTGAATGTGGCCCTGGGAAGGCAGTGGTGGGGATGGTATACAAGTTAGCCCTCAGGACCTATGTGTGGCCCCTGCAAGGTATTCCAGGAAGGTCCAGGGGACAGCTGTCTTTCAGATGCTTGCCAGGGTTATACTAGTTTGTCAGGAAATCATGACATATTTTTCAATGTGCCTACACAAAATGCATCGTGACTTTTTCAATTTCCCAAATATTCTGCCTCTAATTTATGGCAGGAGGCAATCCTCCAGATCTGAATGCAGTCAGAGCAAGGTTTTATAAAAGGTGCTAGAGGCAAGTCTTTCTGTGAGGTACAGGGCCCGCATGGGACATCCAGAGGCAGAGTGACTCTCCATTCTCAGATGTGGTCCTGAGAAGGTTGTCCATAAAGGGCCAGGGGCAAACCTCTCAGGGAGACTCTCACTAGTATCTGCAACCTACAGAGCTTGGGGATTCAGTGATGCTTATTGGATTTGAATAGATTCCTTGTAGAAATTAGGCAACTAGATTGTGTACTCCAGGATCAAGAATTGGTCTAGGGTGGTGCCCTGTCTCCCCCTCTTTGATGTGGAGTAAGTGGGTCTCTGGTACCCTCTTCTCTGTCAGATGTTCCTCCCATTTCCTGTTCCCATACTTACAGTTCAAGGATGTCCCATAGAGCTGTGCCTTTGGTGGCATCAATTGCGGTAGGTAATCATTCCCCTGGATTTCAGTCTGAAGGGAAAGATAGTGCATGCCTGTTCTACCTGCCTGACAGGGATGGTGAGCAGGTTATTCAGTTTCTGTTGGGATGTGGGTACTCTCCTTTTCATTCTTTGCTCCCACTGGGCTTGAGTCTTGATTGTAAATGAAGGATGAAGCTCTACCAGTTAGTCAGCTCAGGATGGAAAACTTCACTTGGATCCATTTTTTTTTTTTTTTTACATTTTTCTGAAGCTGTATGTTCAGGCTTTTCCCTACTATGTGTGTTAGTTCTGTGCCAGTTTCATTGTTGTTCTGTAGGTGAGGAGTACTGGAATCCATGGCAGTAGTCCAGGGTTTGGAATTTCAAAAGAGAGGAGGAGAGTGAAGCTTCTCTAAATATTCACTAACTTCGGATGATTGACCCCCTCCTTTTCCAAGTAGATAACATGTGTTCCAAAAGTTCCTGCCATCTTTTTTTCCCCTTTATTTTGTCAGCCTCAGCCCCCGTGCTTAGGCATTTATTAGTTTCTCTTTCCAGAGAAGCACTAGTCCATCTTGATCCTTCGCCCTATTTGCTTTTAAGAGTGTATAAGTAAGTTTTCAGAAGAGCTTTTTCTATCACTATTACTAGAATGCTGTATACATTATATACAAGGATTCTAAAGCAAAGCTCAAGATATAGCTAAAAAATGTTTTTGTAAACATTACTTTAGAATAATCTTTTTCAAGCATCTTAGGGTTCAAAACCCTTAATACTGTCAATCACTAACCTCAATGATGAATACAAATAGTAATAATAAACTCATTTTAGTAACTTTTCTGATCTAATGATAGTTTTTATATTTCTGAATAGTTTCTATAAGCAGTTTTACTGCTTATAGTTTTTTCTCAAAGTAATTTCAACAGCAGCATTCTTATAAATAAAACCAATTAATTACCAGCATAGGTATTGAGAGTGTTATGCTGTGAAAATAATTGAAAAGTAGGATAGAACAAAGTAAATTCACTCTAACATAGACTGAGTACTTTTCTTCTGCAAAGCAAAATGGAAATAAACATCTAAAATACTAAAATTGGTCTTTTTGTCAAGTAGTTTTAATTTTTAAAAACATAGTATATAGAAAAAAAGTATTTTCTTTGATGCGAATTTTCCTCAAAGGTACATTTGACCAAATGTGGGATGCACATTCAAAGGACTTTGAGTATTCAATAAATTTTAATAATTTAATTGGGAAATTATGCTGAATGACAATTTTAAAATTAGAAGCAGAGCCAATAAATTAATTCATTGTTCATTCACAATGGCTTGTAGATAAATGAGAAGTGCTAAAATTCAGCTATCCATAGGGAACAAATAGGATGAGCCTCACTGCTAAAATGAAACCTGACAAGAAAGGCAGTTTTAGAAAATAAGATTGTTTGTTGAAGTTGCGTTTAAATATGCTTAAGGAAATAGCCATGCCTTATGACGAATGTAAGGCTGTGTAGAATAATTTACTGAATATAATTTTGGAAACATTTTGTAAATCATGCTCCTGTTAGATTTATTTTTTCCATTAAAATATAAAAAGCTCCTCAGCAATTTCTATCCCTTAAGAGAATTATAAGTTTTTGGTTTGTTGCATTTTTTATATTTAACTTGAAGCTTGTTTGCCTGTTGTATTTGACCTTGACTAATGAAAAAATACTCTTAAATAATAAAATATTGCTTTAGTCTTATCTCTGCTTTATTACTTTAATTTTTTTCCCTTTGGATAAATAAATACATGTTTCTGGTGTGGGAATAAAATTTAAAGTACATGCACAAAAAGTTCAACTAAAAGGAAACTCATCTTTTCATTCAAAAAAGCCCTTTTAAACTAATAATGTAATAGTAATACAAAGATCAAACTATACTCTTTGACAGAAACCAAAAGAAAGAACATAGTCTTTGTTTTTACTATCCTTTATATAAAATATATAGTTTTCTGTTGGAAAACACTGGGGAAACTCTGGAAGACATTGGGGTAGGGAAAGACTTCTTAAATAAGACCCCCAAAGCACAGTCAGTAATCCCCAAAATAGACAAGTGGGATTACATCAGACTAAGAAGTTTCTCCACGGCAAAAGATACAGTAATTAATGTGAATAGCCAGCCTTCAGAATGGGAAAATATTTTTGTAAACTATGTGTCAGATAAGGGACTGATAATCAGAATTCACAAGGAACTCAAGAAACTGTTCGGAAAAAAGATGATCAATCCTATTAAAAGATTGGAGGATGAGTTGAAAAACCCACTCTCTAAAGATGACATAGGAATAGCTAAAAAGGCATGTGAAAAAATGCTCAACATCCCTCATTGTAAGGGAAATGCAGATCAAAGCAAAAATGAGATACCACGTAACCCCAGTCAGAATGACTAAGATTAAAACAAAAAACAAAACCAAAAAACCCAAAAAACAAACAAACAAAAAAAAACGACGATATGTGCTGGCAGGGGTGTGGTGAAAGAGGAACTCTCTTACACTGCTGGTGGGAATGTAAATTGGTCCAGCCACTGTGGAGAACAATTTGGAGATTCCTCAAATATCTACAAATAGAACTACCATATGATCCATCAATCCCACTCCTTGGTGTCTACCCAAAGGACAGAAGAATACTTAATTGGAAAAGTGCTTGCACATCGATGTTTACTGTGGCACTATTCACAATTGCTAAGTCATGGAAACAACTCAAATGCCCACGAACAGATAAATGGATTGAAAAACTGTGGCATATATACTCAGTGGAATACTATTCAGCCATAGAAAAACAACAAAACTCTGGCTTTGACAGGAAGTGGATGAATATGGAAGATTTACTGCTGAGTGAAGCAAGTAAGGCTATGAAGGAGAGGCATCGTATGTCCCCACTTAATATATACCGAGTGTCTGCACTCTATGACTGAAACTAATTGACTAAAGGATATAGACACACAGTATATAGATGTAAATACCAGATATAGTGTGTGTGAAAGAGGAGGGGCTGAGGAAGGACATTTAGAAGAAAAATAGGCAAAGCATTAATGGCACAAAGAAATGTGGTATTATCTGTTGAAGATATTTTGTAGTTTTATCAACTGTACTAGGGAGAAATGTTTACCTGTTGAAATACCCGTTTTGTAAGCCAAATAATAATATGATTGAACATATAAAAGAAAATGAAATGAAAAAAATTTTAAAAAAGAATTCTGTTTTAAAAATTAACGTTAAAGGGAACCAGTAGTTAGCGTAATGGCTATGTCGCTGGACTCCCACGTAGTCGACTGCGGTTTGCGTCCCGGACCCAGTGGCTTAAAACTCACGCCGGGCGTGTGTGCGTGCGTGCCCAAGATCCCAAGAGGAGAATAGAGGAAAAGGGATTGCTGCGTGGCCATCCCCCCTGGGGGGTGATTTCTCGCTTTCTGTCTCTCTCTGTCTGTCTGGTGAGCGCACATGCCCTATAGTGAAAATCTCTCCAAAAAAAAAAAAAAATTAATGTTAAAGATGACAGACATTGCTAAGTAATAGTCAATAAACCATATAAAGAACCATGTCTTAGAAAACTTCCTATATTCTTCTGGCTTTTCCTTCTGATCCTTGAGTAAACTTACCCTTTCATTTTTCTGGTATAGGTGGTTGATAGTTCAATGTTTTCTTGAAAGTGAAGAAGAAAACTCCAGTTCAATAGTATCTTCTTTTCATCTGTCCCAACCTTTTCAGTTTATTTTTTCTAGGAGAGAAAAGACACCCCCAACAAGATATTCATGCTATTATCTATTCTCAATCTCAGCTGGCCGCGATCATGAGTATGCTTGCTTAGTTGTGCAAAAGGTAGCATATCTAGCAGTTAGAGGTGAGATGAGAGGAGAGATACCAGGATGTGAACCCCATTCCTTTCCCAGGTTGGTTTACTGTTACCACTGTGCTACCTCCTGCTCCATTCTTAATCTTCAAGCCTTACTTTCCTTGTAGGATTTAAAAATAAGTTATTTATTTATTTTACTTCTGATAGTTATAAAATGTCCTGCTTAGGAAAATAAAAGTATAAGATTTAACATACTTTATGTATCTAATATTTTATTCCCATGCTTCAGACAACTTAAGTTGACAAAGGAGACTTTATTCGAGACTGCTACAATAGGGGATAGTGATGAGCTCAACTCTGCTGAAACAAAAATACTGGACTGGATTCTGAGGTATAGTATTCAACTCAGGCAAGGGGATGCTGAAGGATGACTTGTTTCTAAGGTTCTAAGGACTTGTTTCTTCCCATCTTCTTCACCAGCAAGAAGTAGTTTTAATTTTCCTGAATGACGAATAGCATCCTTGTAGGTCTTCTTATATCTTCTGTGATTTCCCATCTCAAGACCATCAGTCCCCAATTACTACTCCAGAAGTTATTGGTTTTGCTTAGCTGCACAAAAGATGGCATATCCAGTAGTTAGAAGTGGGAAGGGAGGTCAGAGTAAGCCAGGTTCTTGGGAATTCCCCACTGGGCCACCTGCTTGCTGGGCACTCTGAGCCAAGTCCTTCAGGTAGGAAAAAAAGACTAGAACTGCAACAGCTCCCCCTGCCGAATCAGCAAAGTTGGGATATTTAGAATTCTAACCCCAGAGGCTGGAAAAAGGGTTGGGAGTAAGAAGCTTTTAGGAGTAGCAAACAGACATGAAATAAGAACCCAGAAGGTAGAACTTATAACTATAGTTTGGAGTGCAGACTTTGGAATATAGAATTGGTAAGATTGTACAGAGGAGACAGAAGGCTTCTTGTGGAGGGGTCTCTGGTTCTTGGCAGATGGGGAGAGGCTTATCCACTCTCCTTATTACTGGGGTTGAGAACTTGCAGTTCTATGATGGGATCTCCTGCAACCCCTCCTTTGTGCTAACAAAAGCATAGGTCTGTATCTGTATTATCCTCAGCCTGCCTTCTCCCCCACTTGACATTCTGTCAGCTCAACTCTCATTCTGTAGGGCCACCAGGAGTGTGCATTGGGATCAGTGACTCTGGTGAGCTCCTCAGTGACCTACATACCTCATGAAACTCTAGGTAGCTTTATTATGTCTCTCTTCCAGGAAGACTTGCACAGAAGTTACTGATAGAATCAGTCAAATACTTAATATATATATAAAAAAGAACCTTATAATTGCATTTCTAAAGTTAATGCTCTAAGAAAAGGAAAGTCAGGAGACTACAGTCAGCCAGAAATCCTATCTAAAGATTAGTTAAGCCAAGAATTTTTTGGTCAGATCCAAAGCCAGGATCAATTAATTGGCCCTGTCTACTGAGGCCTTCTAATAAAGTATTCTTTTCACAAAAGGCTTTTTAATTTCCCAGTGTAATGTCAGAGCTAATTAGGTTCATTACGGTGTTAAAACATGAATATGAATATAACTGTACTGCTGCCATCACTTGTCACTATCCCTTTATATTCTAAACTTATAAAACATAATTGCTATGGAAGTAATTGTATCCTCCCCACGCCCAGTTTCATATATAGAAGCTTTAATCCTCAATGTGACTGTATATGGAGACTGAGCTTTTAGGAGGTAACTAAAATAAGATCATAGGAGTAGAATCCTAATCTGACAGACTTGATTGTCTTATAAGAAGAGCAAGAGGCAGATCTGTCTCCATCTCTGTCTGCCATGTTAGGACACAATGAGAAAGTTGCCCTCTGCAAGCCAGGAAGAGATAATTCACCAGACCTGGCATCCTAGTGTCAGACTTCCCAGTCTCAAGAGCCATGAGAAAATAAATTTTTGTTTATGCCACTCAGTCCATGATATTTCATTATGACATCCTGAGCTAATATAATAATGAAAATAGTATAACTCAAATAATGCAATAGAGAAACTTCGGCATGTTCAGTAGTTTAGTCTTGAGGGATACTTATCTGATATGTGCAGATCAAGATGACTTCTTTACAGTAGAATTGATCTGTATTTGTGTGTCTGTGTATATATAAATATAAATATATATATATATTTGCTACCACCATACATTAGGAAATGCTTTCAGAGTAACAATAAAGACAATTTGAAGTTTACCTTTGATTAAGTAATTATTACCAGCGTCTTTAGAAATCCAGTATGGCCTTCTGTTTCTTCTGCCACTCCTGGTGCTGCCTGTGTGCTCATTCGGTGAGGACCTGGTACCTCTTTTGTGAAGTGGCAGCTGAGGAGACTCCGGTGCTCACCATGGCCGATGAAAAGCCCAAGGAAGGAGTCAAGACTGAGAACAACGATCATATTAATTTGAAGGTGGCGGGGCAGGATGGTTCTGTGGTGCAGTTTAAGATTAAGAGGAATACACCACTTAGTAAACTAATGAAAGCCTATTGTGAATGACAGGGTTTGTCAATGAGGCAGATCAGATTCCGATTTGATGGGCAGCTGATCAACAAAACAGATACACCTGCACAGTTGGAAATGGAGGATGAAGATACAATTGATGTGTTCCAACAGCAGACAGGAGATGTCTACTAAAAAGGGAACCTGCTACTTTACTCCAGAACTCTATTCTTACAGACCAAGAATACATTTTCAGTTAGAAAACCACAATTTGGTTTCACCAAATCCTGACTACTACAGTATAATTTTCTCTATTCTTTCATTTTCCCTTCCGCATTCCTTTATTGTACATAAAGTAACTGGTGTTTGTGCACGAGTATATTGCATTCTTTTTTAACTAAATGGCCAATGGTATGTTTTGATTGACATCAAATGGAGATGGGATGGGAGAAAATGCCGGTTCTGTGAAAATACCCCCTTTCTCCATTAGTGGCATGCTCATTCGGCTCTTATCTTTATATTCCAGTAAGTTATTTTGCTCTCACTGTTTTAACAAAAAGAAAAAGAAAAAAAAAAGCCAACAACATAAAAATCCTTGCATACCTTGTTTGATTGGAGAATTTTAATGTTTTTCATTTATCATTGTAAAACCAAGGACAATTTTATAACGTTTTTGTACGTAGCTGTTACTTGTAGGGCAATCTGTCTTTAAGTAGGGGTAAATTACTCTTAAAGAAAAAAAAAGAATCCTAGATAGTTTTCCCTTCAAGTCAAGTGTCTTGTTGTTTAAATAAACTTCTTGTTTAAAAAAAAAAAAAAAGAAATCCAGTATGGCCTTCTCAAACCCCTTCCTTTGGTATAACTGTGATATTTTATACCTTTTCCTGGATAACCAGTCTTCTAACTTTTAACATACAGGTTAGTTTGGCCTGTTCTTGTACTTTATATGAGTGAGCTTACATAGTATGTACATTCGTGTTTGGCTTCTTTTGCTCAATATTATATGTTAGTAAGAATCTGCTAGATTTTTATGTAGTTGTAGAATGTTTGTATAAAATCTTGTGGTGTAAACAAGTCACGATTTATTCATTATAGTATTGATGGTACATTAAGGAATTTTTTTCTTGGCTACTATAAATACTGCTTTTGTGAGCTCTGTTTAGATACTGTTTCATACATGTAAACATACATATAGATATTCAGTAGAATTGCTACATTACAGAATATTAATATGCTCAGCTTTATTAGCTACTACTAAATATTCCCAATATGATTGTAACAATTTATACTTTCAAAGGAATTTTTTTATAGATTATATTGCTTTATTTTCTTATTTTTATTAAGTCATAAGTTATCTTACTTTTGAATTCTACATAAGGTCAACTTTTAAAAAGAAATTTATTTAGGGGCCAGTAGGTGGTATGATGTTTAAGGTGTTGGACTCCCACATGGCCAACTACGGTTTGAGTCCTGGACCTAGCAGTTTGCTTTCTCTTTCTCTCTCAAATTGAAGAAGAATAATAGGAAAGATTAAATAATTTTTTAGAAAATTTTATTTAATTTTTTTTACATTCAATCACTGTGTATCATTACATCATACCAAATAAATTTTACCATCATGAATACATTATACATGAATATAAAGGTATTACCATATACATTATCATCGACAGATAATTTCCCACTTTTGTGTCCCTTAAATGTTTCGCTACTTTTTTTTTTATTTGGAGAGGTTTTTGCTATAGGGCGTGTGTGCTTGCCAGACAGAGACAGAGAGACAGAAAGTGAGAAATCACCCCCCAGGGGGGATGGCCACGCCGCAATCCCTTCTCCTCCATTCTCCTCTCGGTATTTTGGGCACGCACACACACGCGCCTGGCGTGAGTTTTAAGCCACCAGGTCTGGGCCTTGAACTGCGGTCGACTACGGGAGTCCAGCGACATAGCCGTTACGCTAACTGCTGGTCCCATTGCTACTTTCTTTTTTCCCCTTGATTTCCTCTTACTGTCCCCCATTTCACATCCTCCTCCCACACTATCTTTAGTATCCACAATTGTTCTCTATGTCTTGATATATTTATAGCCAATCTTTCAGTTTCTGCCATAGAGTGAAGACATTCGGTATATATTGTGTGGGGACATACAATACCTCTCTTTCATAGTCTGCCTTTCTGTGCTTAGCATAAAATCTTCAATATTTATCCACTTTCTACTGAATACCAGGGTCTCATTGTTTTTTTATGGCTGAGTAGTATTCTGTAGTGTATATGTGCAACACTTTTTCAATCCATTCATCTGTTCATGGGCATTTGGGTTGATTCCATGTCTCAGCAATTGTGAATAAGCTGCAATAAACATGGATGTGCAAGTGTTTTTCTGACTGATTTTATTCCTATCCTTTGGGTAGATGTCAAGGAGTAGACATTGTGGATCATGTGGTAATTCTATTTGAAAGTCTTTGAGGAATCTCCATATTATTCTCCACAGTGACTGTACTAATTTACATTTCTACTAACACTGTAGTAGAGTTCCCTTTTCTTCAAAACCTTGCCAGCACTATCGCTTAATTTTTAAATCTTAACCTATCTGACTGGTGTAGGGTAGTATCTCGTTGTAGTTTTGACTTGCATCTCCCTTATGATAAGTGATGTTGAGCATTTTATTATTTTTTTTGCATGCTTTTTGGCTGTTCGTATGTCTTCCTTGGAGAGTTTTCTGTTCAGCTCACTTGCTCATCTATTGATTTGCTTGTAAACTGCTTGAATTCTCTGTATATTCCAATTATCAGTCTTTTAACTGAGGCATAGTTTGCAAATATATTTTCCCATTCCTGGGTTTGTCTCTTCACTCTAATTATTCTTTTTCTATGCAGAAGCTTTATAAACTAATGTAATCCCATTTGGCTATCGGGATTATTGCCTGTCCTTTGGAGCTCTTTTTTAAGAGTCTTTGCCTATTGCGATGTCTCCAAGGGTTTACTCTATGTTTCCCATCAATAGTTTTATAGTTTGATGTCTTAGGTTTAGATCTTTGATCTATTTTGAATTGATTTTTGTTAGTGCTGAGAGATAGTGGTCCAGTTTTATATTTCTGCAAGTGGATAACCAGTTTTTCAAGTACAAATGGAAGAGATCCCCCCCCCCCCATTGGATTAACTGATGCCCTTTGTCAAAAGTCAGTTGGCTGTATGCTTTGGGTTTATTTCTGCAGTTTCTCTTTTCTGTTCCACTGGTCCACAAACCTGTTTTTGTGCCAGTACTATGCTATTTTGAATATTATAACTTTGTAATATAGTATGGGGTTAGAGAGGGAGATTCCTCCTACTCCACTGTTCCTGTGCAGTATTGCTTTGGCAATATGAGGTCCTTTATGATTCCAGACAAATTCTGTGATTTAAAAGTGAAGAATGTCTCTGGTAATTTGACTGAGATTGCATTAAATATGTAGATTAATTTGGGTAGAATTGACATTTTAATATATTAATTCTTCTACTCCAGGAATATGGGATGTTTTTCCAACTTTTCATGTCATTTTCTATTTTTTTCTAGCTTTTCCTAGTTTCCCTTGAAGAGGTTTTTGGCTTCTTTGAATATATTCATTCCTAGCTATCTTATACTTTTTGTGCCTATTTTAAATAAGGTTGCTTTTTTCAGTTCTACCTCAGTCAGCTCACTGTTGTGTATGGAAATGCTATGGATTTTTGTATGATAATTTTTTATCCTGCCACACTACCATATTCATTTCTCACATCTAGGAAATTTTTGTGGATTCTTTTGGGTTGTCATGCATATAATCATGTTATCAGTAAATGGAGATCATTTACTTCTTTTTCTATTTGAAAGTCTTCTTTTCTTTTCTTTTCTTTTCTGTATTGCATTGGCTAAGAATTCCAGTACTATATATTGAAAAGGAGTGGAGAAAGTGGGCAGTACTGTCTTGTTCCCGTTTTCAGTGGAAAAGCTTTTAGCTTCACCTCATTCAGTATGATGTTAGCTATGGATTTTTCATACATGGCTTTTATTGCATTGAGAACTGTCCATTTAATGCCAGTTTTGCTGAGAGTCTTAATTGTGAAGGATGTTGTATTTCATCAAACCCTTTTTCTGCATTGATTGATATGATCATATGATTTTTATATTTTTTTCTGTTAATATGTATTACATTTATGATTTTGCATATGTTGAACCATCCTTGCATCCCTGGAATAAAGCCTACCTGGTAGTGGTGTATAATCTTTTAAACATGTTGTTGAATATGATTTGCTAGTATCTTATTCAAAATTATTGCATCTATAGTCATCAGAGATATTTGTTATGTTTTTGTCTGTTTTAGGGATTAGGGTAATGGAAGTTTCATAAAATGAATTTGGGAGGATTCCTTCCTTCTCCATCTTTAGAAATAGCTTGAATATAATGGAGGCTAACTCTGCTTTAAAAGTTTTGTAGAATTCGCAATTTATTGGGACCTTGGCTTTTTTGTTGGGAAGTTATATATTAGAAATTAAATCACATTACTTGTTATGAATCTATTCTGACTTTCTATGACTCCCTAACTCAATCTTGGTAGATTATATGTGTCCAGAAATTTGTTCATCTCCTCTAGGTGGTCTTGTTTATTGGTGTACAGTTGCTCATTGTATTCTCTAATCTTTCATATTTTCTATTCAGAAGTTTTTAATAAACAACTTCACAATAAAACTCTGGTTTTGAAAATGTAATTCTGTAAAACATTGAAAAATCTACTTTAACAAAGATACTCCCTGTGCATTTTCTAATGACACTTATATTAATTAAAAAAACCTATTCATATAAAGCCAAAAATACTCCGAGAGGTTATTCACTGTGTTTACAAAGTGTAAGTTTTTGTGTTGTATTTTTTTCTTTAAATAATCTTGACATTATGGAAGAGTGACTTGAAAGCCTTCACCAACATTTGTCTAAGGCAAAGCTTAATACATAAATATCCTTGTTAAAAAGCAAAATATTGATACTGTACAATATCTGTTTTTTAAAAACATGCTTAAAATTAGCTCCTGGATAAGAGGGAAGTGGGGAGTGGATGGAAAAAACAGCTACCAAAATGGGAGGGAGAAATTTAAAGGGCTACAGGAAAAGTTTAGGGCAGGTGAGTTTCAACTCAGGACAGTATCTACCAGCATAAAAGTAATCACACCTGCTTCCTGGATTTCCGTAAACAAAATGCCACTTGTAAAAGGTTGTGGGGGAATGACATATTGGTGCTCCTTTCCATCCCATCTCTTGAAGATGGTGCAGAGGTCCTCTGAGCTGACAGCTCTGCATGTCATCCCCTGGATCCCAGAACTGCACTGAGCCCTGACCAGCTACTGTGGAGGATAGGGAGGTGCTTACTCCTATTCAGGATAGCACATTGGAAGAAGGGATAGAGAAAAGGGATATCACCCCTTTTTTTATGGTCCCAGACTGGTTTCTGTCACCTGCCCTATGCTGGGCAGATGCCCCCAGGCTGTCTTGACCTCTGTTGGGTGCTAAAGTGGGTGGATATTGAGTGTAGTATAAAGCTATATTGTTGTTTGAACAGCCAGGCTATTGAGACTTATTTATTTATTTATTTATTTATTATTTTGGGGGAAGAAAGGTTAAAGAAACAGCTGGATGGATATGCCCGCATCTTCTAAAAAAAAATACAAACAAAAACTGAAAGCAGATAATGTTCCTCTGTATCAGAAAGTTCACAGTGTTAGAAAAATTATTTGTGACTGGTGAGAGCACTGAGCGAAGAGGAGAGACAGGATGAAGGGATGAAGTGAGAGTGGGTGGGAGACAAGAGGAAAAATCAAGAGATGGGGATGAGGCCCTAGTTAAAAAATTGCTTTGCCTGTCCTATGAGTTTCCCAGCATCACTAATCAGGGGAGAGAGTTCGAGAAAGGGACAAGAAAGGGCAGGCAGAGAGAACAGAACTCCTGTGGCCACCCAGCCAATTTGCCTCTGTCAATGAGGATGGAAGGAAGGTGGTAGGCAAAGGGAGAAGGGCTGCCAGGTCTGGCAATGAAGGCCAGATACAGCAGGAGAATGGCAGCAGAGTCCCACCTGGATGCTCATAGGCCATTTTCTGTAATACAAGTCCCGATCACATGCATAGCATGCAGGAGATGTCTGTGCACCACAGTAGATGCTTTTCAAATAAGCCTCAATTAACCCTTGGGACTCAGCAAAGCTAATTTTTAGAAGTAAATCACCTAGTCTGATTGTAATCTTGCCCAATAAATATGTACACACACACACACACACATACATACATACACACACACACACATAATATATAAATATATAAATATATATATATAAATATATATATATAAATATATATATATATATAAATATATATATATATATAAATATATATATATAAATATATATATATAAATATATATATATAAATATATATATATATATAAATATATATATACACACACACACACACACACACACACACACTATATATATAATTTTTTTAAGGTATCCCAAGCTACCCTGCCTAAATAAAAACATATTTATTCACTCTACATTCCTTCCAATCAAGGGTCAGGAAGCTAATATTTAAGGCTTCCACCTCAAACAAGGAGTACTGGCTTGGACTAAGGCAGATTAGGTCAGAGTCTTGGACCTAATCTGTTCCTGATGATAAACTAAATGAATCAAAAGGAGGGGGGATGAGGGAGGTCTGGTGGGAGGCTGAGGCAGTTCCTTAGTGATGTGTTCTGAAACCATAGTGGAGAAGTCAGCATGAAGCACCCAGAGAAAAGTGCCCAGAAACTGCTGACTGCATCTATAGGAGTTAACAGTACATAGGTAGAAGTGTGTTTGTGTATATGATGTGTCTCAAGAGGGTCCCACAATGGGGATCGCTGAGCTTGCCTCCCTTTTACAAGTGAAGCCTCTGCAGAACTGAGATGAAGCAGGAGTGGGATTTAGTTGAGTTCTGGGCAAGGGCTATGTTGTCTGTGGCAGAGTGGCCCACATGTCAGAAGAGAAGAACTAATCGTTTGCTCCAAGAAATCTTGCTGGATACTAGTGGAAAACAGAGGGAGGCCACAGGGAGATAGAAGCTCTTATGGAGAACAGAAAAACCTATGCACAGTGGCCCAGGTCTCTGGCACTGCAAAGTGGAGGAAAGGTGATGGACATTGTAGATAAGAAAATTTTCAGTATGAGAGGCAATGATGCACCTGAAGATTAGGACTCAACCGTCTGCCCAGTCCTAACTCTGAAAAGTTCTTTTTCCAACAAGTCCACAACTTCCTAGTAAAGGGAAGGGTAAAGGGAGACAAATGAAGGGTTCATCCCCTCTCCTTTGCTATCCCTAGCAGTCTAGAACACAGAATTCATCCTTTTAAGGCTAATAATAACAGTTCAGGATGTTCAGGTGGGGCCTAGTGATGAGGAGAGAGAGAGGCTTCTAGGAAACTCTGGCAGAAAACTATCCACCTCCACTTTGGGCAGTTTTTTGGGAAAGTGTGAGGTAGGTCCAAGCTGGTATTTTGGAGGAAGCTGGGTTGGGGAAGAGATAGGTAAGGATTCCAGAGTTTAGCTCATACTTTTGGGCAGTATATTGTGCACCAGGGAGAGTGGCATCTCTGTACTGGATATAATAGGGATGTGGGCATCACACATGCCAATGGGCAACGTGCCAGGAAAGGCCTTGACCTGTATCATGTCTCAAGAGGCCATCACAGCACAGGCTCAGCTCTTCTTTCACACTGACTGTGGAGCTGCAGTTGAGTAGGCCTCTCATGTCCACTGGCTCCCTCTCGATCTTGAGCAGCTCTTGTGAGTGGCTCTTCTTGACGTAATGCATTGGGTGGTCTTTATGGCCAAATGGCTGGGCACACTACTGGCACAGGAAGTCCTTATGGCCTGTGTGCACCACTAGGTGCTGCCACACATCCTTATGCATATAGAACTGCTGGTCACAGTGGTCATAGGGATGCTTCTTTTCCTTGGCACTGCCTGCTGCTCAGTGTGAGTGGGCCTTCAAGTGCTCTAGCAGTGCCTGGGTACTCTTAAAGGTCTGCAGGCACACCTTGCAACTGAGGTTACCCCTGCTGGCAGCACATATATCCAGGTGGTGCCAGTAGCCCAGCTTCATATTATAATTATTCCCACATTTAGTGCAGTGGAGGGCCTCTTTGTTGGGGTCATGGATCTGCAGGTGGTTCTGCAGATGGTCCTTGTGGTGAAACGTCTTATCACAGCACATGTACTGGTGGGGTTTTTGGACTGAGGGGGTGGCCACAAGCCTATACAGCTTGTAATTGGAGGCCAAACCCTTGTCACAGTGCAGCTGAGGGCAGCTACACGGTCTCTGCTCTGGATGGAGGAGGCTGTGAGACCCTAGTTTCTCCCCATTTGAGAAGGGTGGGCTCAAGATTTCACACTGGCACTTCTCTGCCTCCCAACCCTGAGGCCTGGGAGCTAGTTTCCAGCCCACTTTCTCCTCCTGTTTTGTATCTTGAATGAGGTGGGAGACACTGGTAGAAAATGTGGTCATGGTGAGGCTAATGGCAAAGGGCCATGTTATTCAGAAAGCCTGCCCATCAACTTCACATGGACTCTCTGTTCTGTCACAGCCTCCAACACAGCCTTCAGAAAACAATCTCTTCACTATATTTGGGGCCCTGTGCTGCAGGCTGGGCCACATTTGGGCTCGGCCCCAGTATTGGTGGCTGTCTGGCCATTGTGTGATGTATTGTGGGAGCTGCACTAATCTTTTGTAGTTTTTTTTTTTTTTTTTTTTTAATATCTGTTTGTAGTATTACCTGTATCACTGCTGATTTGACTTATTTGGTTCCTTTCTCTATTCTTGATTAGTCTGGCTCATGTTGTGTCAATTTTGTTTATCTTTTCAAAGAACGAGCTTTTTGTTTCATTTATTTTCTGTACAGTTTATCTCCATTTAATTTATTTAGATTGCATCTTTATTATTTCTTTTCTCCTAGCATTTTTGTTGTTGTCTTTCCAGTTCCCTAAGGGGTGTTGTTAGCTTATCTATTTGCCACCTTTCCATCTTTTTATTATGTGCACTGATTGCTATGAACTTCCCTCTCATGACTACTGCTTTCCTTGGTCCCATAAGTTATGGAAATTCGTATACTCATCATTAGATTCAATAAATCTTTTTATTTCAGTCTTAATTTCTTCAGTGGTTGTGAAGTCATTCAAGAGTGGGTGGTTTAGTTTCTGTATGTTTGTATATTTTTGAAGATTCTTTCTGAAGTTAATTTCAAGTTTAATTCCATCACGGTCGGGGAAGATGCTAGATATATTTAGTTTGTATACCTTTGAATTTGTTAAGGCTTCTTTTGTGCCCTATCATGTGGTCAATCTTCAAAAAGTTCCATGAAGGTGTGAGAAAAATGTACATTTTGTGGTGGGGTGGAAGGGTCAATAGATGTCAGTCAAGTTCATTTTGTTTATTACTCTAGCAGTCTTTCCTTCATATATTTGGGTATCCCCGAGTTGAGTGCAGAGATATTTATAAGTGTTGTATTTTCTTAGTTAATGAGCCCTTTTAGTACTGTATAGTGTCCTTTGTCTCTCTCTTACAGTTTTTGTCTTAAGGCTTATTTTGTCTGATATCAGTATCATGACTCCAGCTTATTTTTTGGTTTCTGTTTTCATGAATCCCTTTTTCCAGACTTTTATTTTAGTTTCTGTATGTCTTTATCCATGAGGTGTGTCTCTTGTAGGCAGTAAATAGAGCGGTTTTGTCTTCTTATCCATTCAGCCAGTCTGTCTCTCTTGATTAGAGAATTTAATCTGCTAACATTCAATGTTACTATCAGTATTTGCAGACTTGCCCCTGCATTTTGTTAGCCATTTTTGGGGGGCTATTTTTGTTGTTGTTTTCTTATTTTTGTCTCTGTAGGTTTCCTGGTATAGTACTCCCTTCAGTACTGCTTGAATAGCTCACCTAGTGTTGGTAAATTCTTTTAGGTTTTGTATATCTGGAAGTGTTTTCATCTTCTCTTATTTTGAAGGATAATCTTACCTGTTATAATATCCTTGGTTGAAATTTATTTTATTTTAACACTTTGAATATGTCTTCCTATTCTTTCCTTGTTTGGATTGTTTTTATTTAAGAGATCTGATGTTGGCCTATGAGATAACCTTTATAAGTAATTTGATATTTTCTCTTGGCATTTTTAGAATCTTGTCTTTTTCTGTGTTGTTTACCAATCTGGCTATTATATGCTATGGAAAGGATCTTCTTAGGTTGATTCTATGCCAAGTCCTTTATATTTCTTGGATCTGGATGTTTGAGTGTTTCTCTAGATTTAGAAATTTTTCTTCAGGTACTTCATGGAATAGATTATTGATGCCCTTAGATTCTTCACCTTCTGGGATATCAATTATTTGTATGTTTGGTCATTTAATGGTATCTAGTATTTCCAATATGTTTTTCTCATTTTTTGTTTTTTTTTTAAATTTTTTTGAGAGGTTTTGCTATAGGGCGCGTGCGCTCGCCAGACAGACAAAGAGAGACATAGAGACAGAAAGTGAGAAATCACCCCCCAGGGGGGATGGTCACATCGCAATCCCTTCTCCTCCATTCTCCTCTCAGGATCTTGGGCACACACGCACATGCGCCCGACGTGAGTTTTAAGCCACTGGGTCTGGGACGCGAACCACGGTCGACTACATGGGAGTCCAGCGACATAGCCATTATGCTAACTGCTGGTCCCCTGTTTTTTAAATTATTTTTGGTGATTTTGTCAAAGTCAGAGGTTTTGTCTTCTAGATTTCAGATTCAGTTTTCTGCATAATTTAATCTGCTATTAATATTTTTGAGGGAAGTTGTACTTTTTTGTATTATAGCCTTCATCTCTAACAGTTCTGTTTGATTCCTTTTTATGGTGTTTATCTACTTCTTCAAATTGTGGAAGGACTTCCTCATCTCTTGGAGTTTGTTGTTTCTTATATCTCATTTACTTTTGTCACTATGAATATTATGAATTCTTTTTCTGACATTTTTGTGAGTTCTAGTGTGCTGTCTGTGGATGATGAGGAGTTGTTCTTTGGCCTTGAGGGAGAGATATTATCTCAATTCCTCATATTTCTTGTGCCTTCCTGCTGGTTTTTGGTATCTGATGATTACACATTTTTTCCTTCTTGCTTTGAGTTGATTCTATAGTGTCAAGGGGAATAAGAGCCCCCCAAATCTCAGGACCCAGTGTACCTGAGGCTGATCTACAGAATGTAACTTAAGGAAGAATTACAATTTGCATTGCACAGACCAGTAAAATATGAAATCTCAAAGGAAACCAGGTATTCCAAAAGTCACTGATGAGGGGAGGTTTGCTCCCTCAACAGTTCCTTCACTCCATCCCTCTGTGGCTGGCACTGTACTGTAGTGGGACCTGGAGAAATAAAATGGTATGGGGCAGAAAGAAGGGAATGTTCAAAAATACAAACACACCTGGGAGTTTAAATGTGGTGGTGGTGGGGGGGGGGTTGTAGGTGAGCCATATTCTCTCTGCATCTCTGTCACTTGGTCCCATTGTGGCTGGCTCTACACTATAGCTGGGACCTTGCAAAATCCAATGGTATGGGGCAGAAAAGAGGATGTTCCTCTCAAAGTAATTATTGAGCTCTTTTACTAGTTTTATTTTTTAATTGATTTAATAGAAGTGTAATGATAAATGTTTTAATTTTGACTTCCTTATGAAAAAAACAAGTTGGGAGAATTTTTTCCTCGGTATACTGACCATTTATATATCCTAGTCTGTTAATTGTTCAGTCTTTAGCCCAGATTTTCAATTAGATTTATATGGAGCAGAGCTTTCTATAGGATACCAGCTTTATTAGACATATATGATGCAAATATCAAAACTCCACAATTTGAACTTTTAAATTTGTTATTCATTTTATGCATATGCTTTATTTCAGTGTGATTCAGTTATTTCCTTTATGTACAGAATTTTTTCTCTTATTTTAAAATATTTACTAATTCCAAGGTCATAAAAATGTTCCATTTTTTATTTGTTATAGAATTTTAGTTTTAACTTTCACATTTAGATCTGAAATCCATAAGGAGTTGGTTTTTTGGTCCATGCTGTAAAAGTAGAGAAAGGATTTGTTTTTCCTCTAAGGACATCACATTGACCCAGTACAGTTATTGAAAAGATAGTTTTATTTCCATTTCACTATAGAATCACCATTGTAGAATCACTCTTATCCTAAGTTAGGTGGCTATAATGTATAGATCTATTTGTAGACCTTCCATTTTATTTCACTGGACAGTTTGCCTATCATTATATCTACATTACATTGTCTTAATTATTATAACTTTCTTATCATTCTTGATTTCTGGTCATATCAGCCTTTGAGGTTCTTTTTTTCAAAATTTTGGCTATCTTGGCCATTTGCCTTTCTGTACTAATTTTATCACCTGCTTCTGAGCTTTCACTGAAAACTTCTGAGACTTTGATTGGAATTGGTACTACAGATTCTCCCAACCTATAGCCATTGTACATTGAAAATTGTCATAAATTAAAAAATGCATTTAATAATCCTAACTACCAAATATCATAGCTTAGCTTAGTATACCTTAACCGTGCTCAGAGAACCAACATTAGCCTACATTTGCTTGATGCAATCGTCCTACACAAAACCTATCTTATAATAAAGTATAAAATATCTCATGTAAATTATTTAGTACTATCCTGTAAGGGATAACAGAATGGTTGTAAGGATACTTAAAAGTATAGCTTCTACTGAATGATGTTTTGCTTTCATACCATTGTAAAGTCAAAAAATTAAGTGGAACTGTTATAAGTGGGATACTATCTGTGGTTATATGTTGTGACACGATGACTCACCCCAAAACTTGGCATTAAAGTAATAACAGTTATTTCAAGCATCTAGTTGTCTGGTACAGGATTGTTCATGAGGTTGTAGTCAAGCTGTCAGATGAGGCTGCACTGATATGAAATCTTGACTGGACTTGGGACTACCCACCTCCAAAATGTCTCACCATTGACATACTTAGTTCTTCAGTAACTTGGCTGGGATTTCTACAGTGGGTGCCCTCAAGGTATAGTGGCATGGTTTGGTCAGAATGAGTGATATAAGAAACAGAATAAAAAAAATCAAGATAGAAATTGTAAGCCTTGATAATATAATCCCTAAAGTGATACATAATTACTTATATATTCTATTGGTCGCATAGATGAACTCTGGAATAATGTGGGAGAGCATTACCTAAGGACATAAATGTAAGGAGGCAAAGGGTATTGAAAAACATCTTAGGGATTGGCTATTACAGGATTTCATTGAATCTACAGGTCAGTTTTACCAGAATTGATATCTGAATGATATTGAACTACATAATCCAAAAACATAGCACATTGCTATGCTTATTTAGTTCTCTTTTAATATTTATTTATAATACCATTTAATTTTCAATTAGAGTTCTCATATATTTCTTTCAATTTATTTCTAAATATCTTTATGCTATTCAATAACTCATTTCATTTTATATATTTTGCTGTTTATTACTGTTGTGAGAAACACAACTTCTGGGACCAGCAGTTGGTGTAATGGCCAAGTCGCTGGACTCCCATGTAGTCGACCACAGTTTGAGTCCCAGACCCGGTGGCTTAAAACTCACACCGGGTGTATGTGCGTGCGTGCTCAAGATCCCAGGAGGAGAATGGAGGAGAAGGGATTGTGCCCATCCCCTTTTGGGGGTGATTTCTTGCTGTCTGTCTCTTGTCTTTCTGGCTAGTGCACGCACCCTATAGCAAAAACCTCTCAAAAAAAAAAAAAAGAAACAGAACTTCTTTTTGTACATTAACTTTATATCTACTGAAGTTGCTTAACTGCTTATTCTTTTTTTATTAATTTATTTTTCTTCTTTAAACATTAATATGCTATACATCATTACAGTATACAAAATGAATTTTTCATCCAAAATACACTGTCTGTTGGCTCAATCAAGCACATCAACATACGTGTTATCAACAAACAATTTTTCATTTCTTATGTCTTGTATATTTTGCGTGTTTTTTTTTTTTTTTTTTTTTTTTTTTTTTTTGCCATCCTTGATTCCCTATTCCTAACTCTCTGCCCTGTCCAACCCTCCTCCCATTGTCTCTGATATCCATGATTGCTTTCTATGCCTTTCCCCCCCCCCATTTAATTGATTTGCTAATGAACTTAATTTGTCTAAATATTTGCAATAGCAAGCACAGCTGATACATACATACACAAGAACCCATGTCTGACTTTAGGCATAAACCTCAGGGAGTAGAATGAACATACTATAAAATAGTACCTAGCTGGGGTTATATACTTAATGTGGTCATCAAATATACAGTTTTTTCTTTAAATTTTGGTAACAGTTTTAGTATTTTTTTCTCTGAAAATTTTTTTTTTAAATTTACATTCATTCCCTGAGCATTATCACAACATACTAAATGTGGTTTCCCCTCTAGAGTAAACTGCATAGTGGCTTAATCATGCATGTTATCATCCATAAAATTCCACTACTACTTTCATATATATATGTTTTTTACCCCATGTCTGACCCTCTGCCCTATTCCACTCTCTTGTTACACTATTTCTGCTGTCTACAGTTGTCTTTAATTCCTTTTCCCCCAACATTTTGTTGACCACACCGTATCATAAGTAATCTAGCTACTTTCAATAGCAAGTTCAGCTGGTGGTTTCAAGAAAGGCAGATTTGAACTGGTAAGGATATTTCCTTGAAATTTGAAGCCTAGAAACAGGTTGGTATTTTGTTCAAATAGTAGGTACATGAATCTATTGACAACTCAAGACAAGATAAAAATCCTTAAGACCGGACAACAAAGATTAGAAGAAAAGCAGCAATATCTTAGTCAAGTCACAGAATGTTGTTTCATCAGTTCAGACTCATGTACTTAATCTTTTCTATTTCTGCTGAGGTACGATCTTCCAGATTAAACTCTGGGATATAATACTCAACTCCAGACTTTGTCCCTACAATTAAGTTGCCCATTTTCTTTGTTTTTGAACTCTTATTTCTGTGTGTCTGCATTTAATTTTACTGATATAGCACTCCCTTAAGGACTGCTTGGAGATCTGGTCTGGTGCTGGTAAATTCTTTCAGGTTTTGTTTAACTGGAAAAGTTTGTGTCTTTTCTTCCCAAATGAATGATAATATTGCTAGGTACAGAATTCTCGGTTGAAATTGCTTTTCCTTTAGTACTTTGAATATATTTTCCCATTCTCTGCTCGCTCGCATTGTTTCTGATGAGAGGTCTGTCATTAGTCTGATAGGATACCCTTTGTAGGTAACTTGCCTTTTTTCTCTTGCCAGTTTTAGTATGTTGTCTTTGTCTATGGTTTTGGTCAATCTGGCTATAATGTGTCTTGGAGAAGATCTTCTTGGGTTGATTCTATTTGGGGTCCTCTGTATTTCTTGGGACTGAATCTTTGAGTGCCTCTCTAGGTTTGGAAAGTTTTCTTGCAGGATTTCATGGAATAGGTTATCAATGCCCTTATGAGTCTCTTCACCTTCTGGGATGCCTATTATCTGGATGTTTGGACGTTTAATTGTATCTAGTACTTCTCGCATATTATTCTCAAATTTTGGGGCCATTTTCTCAGTCTTCATGGTGGATTTTTCTAGGCCAGCCATTTTCTCTTCTACATTAGAGATTCTATTTTCTGTATGATCTAATCTGCTTTTAATACTTTCAAGGGAGATTTTGACTTCTTGTATTATAGCCTTCATCTCTAACAGTTCCATCTGATTCTTTTGTAAAGTGTGAAATTCCTCTTTTAGATCTTGCATGAATTTCCTCACCTCCTGGAACTCTTCAACTCCTTTCTCCTTCCTCTTCAGCAGTTCCTTGTCTCTCTTCTCTTCCATCTCTGTTAGCTTTGCCATTATGAATGTTCTGAATTCTTTATCAGACATTTCCATGATTTCCATTGAACTGTGTGTGGATGAAGAGGAGCTATTCTTTTCCCTTGTGGGAGAGGTATTTTCCTGCTTCCCCATATTTCTTGTGGTCCTGCAACAATTTCTAGTCATCTGGTGGATGGTTGGTTTCTTCCCAAACGTGGAAGTTCAATCTGAGGGTCAAGGAGTGTGCAGAAAAGGAAACAGAGAGAGGGAAACAATACCAACAACAGCAAAAAATAAACAAAACAAAACAAAACAAAAACAAAAAACAAACAAACAAACAAAAAACAGACAAGAAACAGAGAAAAAGAGAAAAACTTTTAAATAAATCTAAAAAAAAAAATTAATATTCAAAAAATTTCGAAATGGCTAGATCACAGGAGCCATGGAGCTGTCTGTCTCTTGAAGAAGGGCTGTTCTGTTCCCTTCTGCCTCTCCTGGATTGGGAGGAGGAGAGGGGATTATTAACAAGATAAAGGCCTAGGAGGGGCCAAAGGGCCCTGTAAAATGCCTCACTTTAAAAAATTCTAAAAAGCAAAAATTAAAAAAAAGACAGAGAGAGAGAGAGAGAGGACAGAGACAGAAGTAGAGAGAGAGACAAAGACTGATACAGAGACAGGAGACTTGAAAGGGGTCGTCCTACCACGCGAGTTTTGTATGCTGGAGGCCCAGTTATCAGTGGGACATCTTCCTTACTCCCAAAATGGCTAGATTACAGGAGCCATGGAGCTGTCTGTCTCTTGAAGAAGGGCTCTTCTGTCTTAACTGGCTTATTCTAAGGTTTCCTGAATGTTATTTAGAAATCATGTGTACGATCACTTTTTCTACATGCAATAGCACTTCCATTTCTTTCTTTTCAATCCTTAATGCTATTTTTATTATTGGTTTATTGCATGGATTGAAATTTCCATAAATATTGAATAGAAGTGATGATGAAGAGCATCATTTTCCCATTTTTATCTCCTGATTATTGAAATGTAATATGCTTACAGAAAAATGTGTATATCATTAGGTGTACAGCTTGATTAATTTTTACAGAGTATCATATCCATCCAATAAATTACAGATAATTGGCACCTCAGAAGGACCCATCTTGCAAGGGTGATGAATCTTTTACTTCAAATAGTGTACATTAATTTTCCCTGCTTTTGTATTTATGTACCTGGAATCATATTATGTGTGCTTTATTGTGCCTGAAATTTTTACTTCACCATTCATTTGTATTTGAGTTTATAAATACTTTTTATAAGCAAATGTCCTTTTCTTTTTCATGAGTTTCTTCATAAATGGTGAATTTTGTGAAATTCTTTTACTCTGTCAAAACATGATTGCTTTTACATTAATGTAGCACATGATAGGATTCATTTTTCTTTTCTTTTTCTCTTTCACTCTTTTTTTTAAGTTTTTTTTTTTTATTATAAGGCATGTGCATTCTCTGGAAAGACAGATACAAAAAGCAAGAAATCATTCCCTGGGGGAATGTCACACCACGATCCCTATTCCTCCATTCTACTCTTGGAAATTTGGACATGCATGTATGCTTAGCCTGGTGTGAGTTCCAAGTTGCCTGGTCTGGGATGAAAACTGTGGTTAGTTACATGGGATCTTGGGATCTTGGGCACACACACATGCTCCCAGCGTGAGTTTAAGCCACCAGGTCTAGGACTCGAACCGTGGTTGGCTACATGGAAGTCCAGTAGCATAGCCATTATGCCAGCTGCTGGTCCCCTTCTAACCCCACAATCTGCATGAGTTTTAGGTTGCTGGGTCCGGGATTTGAACCACGGATGACTACGTGGAAATCCAGTGACATAATCATTATGCCCTCTGCTGGCCCCAATGGGCTTAAGTTTTATCTGAGATTTTTGTGTCTATGTTCTCAAGAAAGATTCCTTGATGATTTTCCTTTCTTGTAATGTCTTTATCAAGTTTGAGTATCAAGATTATACTGGCTTCACAAAATGAATTAGAGCGTATTTTTAAAAATTTCTATTATCAGAAAGATTATTGTGTGATAATTATTTCTTAAATATTTGAAAGAATTAACTAATGAAGATATCAAGATTTAGGATCTTTTTGGAAGCTTTTAAAATATCAGCTTTTGGGACCAGCAGGTGGCATGATGGTTAAGGTGCTGGACACTCCCACATGGTCAATCATGGTTCGAGTCCTGGACCTGGTGGCTTGCTTTCTCATTCTCCTTCTCTCTTTCTCTGTGTCTCTCTCTGGTCAAATGAAAATAAATGAATGAGTAAATAAAATTAAATAAATAATCCTAAAAAAATTTAAAAAATAAAAAAATAAAAAAATAAAAAATAAAATATCAGCTTTTTAAACTAAATACTGAATAATTTGTAATAATAATGATATATCTATATAATTCATAATAATCAATTTTCTGTATAGATTCATCTCTCAGTTTTATTTTAAAGAATTTTTACATTTCATTTAAATTTTCTAATATGTTAAAAGTTTTTATAGTTTTATCTTTTTGATGCTGATAGGAACCATGATGCAGTGCTATGATTCATTATTCCTAATTTTGCAATTTGTCTTTACTTTTTTCTTGTTCTGTCTTGATAGTTAATTTCATCCATTTTTTCAAAAGCTGATCATTTGTTTCTGTTAAATATTTGCATTATGTTTTTTGTAGATTTATCATTTTTATTATTTTCTTCTATATTTTTAAATTGGATTAGCTTTTCTTTTAGCATCTTCTTAAAGAAAAGAAAAAAACATATATAATTTATTTTTAAGCTTAGTATTTTCTTTTTTTAAGAATTATTTTATTTGATTTTATTTATTCATTCATTTAAATTTGACCAGAGAGAGATACTGAGAGAGAGAGAGAGAGAGAAAGGGAGAAAGCAAGCCACCAGATTCAGGACTCGAACCATGGTTGGCCATGTGGACGTATCCAGCGCCTTAACCACTACACCACCTGCTGGTCCCCTAAGCTTAGTATTTTCTAATATAGAGAAGTTTAAGCTATAATTTTTTTTCTAAATACTGCATTAACTTCAATACACATATTTTGAAATCTTTAATTTTATGAGCCTAAAAAATTTTATAATTTGTTTGAATTTCTTCTTTGTTTTATGCATCATTTAGAAACATGTTGTTTATGCCAGGAAATTAAGAGTTTTCTGTTATACATCTGCTATCTTTCTCTCTCTGTTTTAGTCTATTTCTAACTTCATTTAACTCTGATTACAGAATATTTTATGGATTATTATAAATGATTTTAGATGAGTTGAGACATACTTTATAACATATCATATTGGAAATTTTGTTAAATACTCATTTTGCACTTAAAAGGATATTCTTCATTGCTGGATATGCTATTCTAAATGTCAATAATTTATAATATGTTAGTTCTTTCATTATATTTATTTATCTTTACTGATCCCCATATCCATCAGCATTGTTATTGATGATCAAATATTGATAAAAGGTATGTACAAATCTTCCACAGTGATTATGGATTTATCTTTCACATTAGTTCTGTCAATTTTTGCTTTATAAATTTTAAAGTTACATTATTAGGTGCAAACAAATTTAAGATTATGAAACCTTTCTTTGTCATTATGAAATTGTTATTCTTTATCTCCACTAACGGTAGTTACCTAAAAGTCTATTTTTTTATATTAATTTAGATACTTTTCATTTCTTTTGGTTATTGCCAGTCACCTTTACCAAAATCCTATGATTGTCTGAATGCTTTATTTAATAAGACTTATACAGCAGCTTTCCTTTCTTTTAAAAAGTATAAAATTTAGATTTTCATTTTAGATATTGAGAGGAAACTTCTTTTTCAAACCATGAATGTTTATTTTGGCTACTATATTGAAAATTAGAAAAAAGGCTGTTTGTCAAAAGGGCTAAATTGATGCAAATGGAAGCATCACTTGAGGATGAAATGAGCTGGGAAATTTATGTGTCCTTGAAGCTCTCAGTCTTTGGTACATAAGAGAGATCTTTCTCAGTGTGAGGAGTCTGTGTACTTGCTTGTTCTTCTCTTCCTCTAGAATGTAAACTCCATGAAAATAACTTGCCTATTTCATTGATTGCTGTAGTTCCGAATACTTAGAACTGTGTCTTGCATGTAATAGAAGTCTATAAATACCTGTGTAATGTGTGGCAGAATAGTTTTTCAACTTTTTGAGGAAGATTCTATTATCTACATTTTGCTAATACTGTATTTGGTTCTAAGAAAGATTAAGTAGGGACTGGCAAATGGCATAATGGTTATGTTGCTGGACTCCCATATAGTCATCTGCTATTTGAGTCCCTCACCCGGTGGCTTAAAACTCGCGCTAAGTGCATGTTGGTGGGTGCCCAAAATCCTGAGAGGAAAATAGAGTAGAAAGGGATTGCAGTGTGGCCATCACCCCGTGGGGGGTGATTTCTTACTTTCTCTGCCTCTCTGGTGAGTGCACACACCCTATAACAAAAATCTCTCTCTCAAAAAAAAAGATTAAGTAACTTCGTAAAGGAGAATAAATTACAGTATAGAATCAGAATGAGGCCTGTCTTATGTCAAAGGAGAGAAATTCACTCTATTCTCAAAGTGAAGTTCCTTGGCTGATAGTATGATGATGTGGCAGCTAAACATCCTCACTGAACAGACCAATTATGTGCCTGTGCTTTGGACAAGTTACCCAACCTCTCTCTTCCTGTTTCCTCATGTGTAACTGAAGACACTGATGCCTGTTCATTAAGTAGTTCTAATAATTAAATCAGTCTCTGCAAAACACTTAATGACAAATAAGCAGGTTTGTTTTTTTCTTTACAGACAGTATCAGATCCTACCTTAGACGTATAGGACGAGCTACTCTATTGTAACATCTCCATTGTCTCCAAACCTTGTACACTTGTTTTGGGGTCTGTGTTTGTTTATTTATTATCCTCTTACAGGAAGGGACAGAAACTTTTTTTTAATATCAATTTCTTCTTCTGTACTCTAGATATAACTCTTTTTTTTTGCTTGTTTTTTATTTTATTTTACATTTAATCAGGTTTATCTTTACGGTGTACAACAATGCTTTTTCCAGCATGAATACCATGCATATCAGTCAAGATAAAGAGGGAACCAGCAGTTAGCGTAATGGCTATGTCGCTGAACTCCCACATAGTCGACCGCGGTTTGCGTCCCGGACCTGGTGGCTTAAAACTCACACCGGGCGCATGTGCGTGCGTGCCCAAGATCCCGAGAGGAGAATGGAGGAGAAGGGATTGCGGCGTGGCCATCCCCCCTGGGGGGTGATTTCTCGCTTTCTGTCTCTATGTCTCTCTCTGTCTGTCTGGCGAGCGCACGCGCCCTATAGCGAAAATCTGCTCCCCCCCCAAAAAAAAGATAAAGACATTACTATATACATTATCATAAGCAAATAGCTTTTCATTGTTTTTTTTATAAATTAAATGTATCTTTTTCTTCCCATTCCTCTTCTAGTCTCTGAAACCTTAAAGATGGATTACTGTTTTCTCTGTCATGCCCTCAAACACCTCTGCTGGATCTGTTCCAACTGCATTTACAAATGTAAAATCTCTCTCATTAAAAAAAATATATATATATCTTCCCAAATTTATATCCTTCTCCAAATATCATACTTACAAACTCAAGAAAATTTTATAATCTCAGTTTCCTAATTTCCCACTTGCTTAAACTGTGTGGTCACAGGATTTCCATTCTTCCTTTTCTTATTTATCATATTCAATGTGGCTTTTAACTAATTAATTTACCAAAGAATAATCAAAAGAGAATTCTGCCTTCATGTCAGTGGCTCTCCAGACATTCCTAAATGTTAAAGTTTTATTAAAAAATTGATGCCCACATCTCTCTCAGAAATTCTAATTTAATTAGTCTGGGTAGAGTCTGAGATCTTGTTTTGTTTTTGTTCTTTTTGGTTTTATTTTTGTTTTATTTTTTAAATCATGAAGTGATTCTAATGTTCAGTGAAGTCTGAGACTCCCTGTTTTAAATTCCCTTCCTGGATGATTCCATTCACATTTGTTGCTTTAATTACTGTAATAAGTGATAAATATCTGTGCCTATATTTTGTGCCTTAGGAACTTTCAGTATTCATAGATGGATATTGAAGTTTTCAGCACATCTGAAATCTTAAAACTGACCATGAACATCATACTAATACTTGACAGATATAATTGCTAATTTTATATGTCAACCTGACTGTAACACAAGGTACTCAAATTAAACATTTCTGGCTACATCTGAGAATGTGTTTCTGCAAGACATTGGCATTTAAATAGGTGGACTCAGTCAGTTATTGTAGATTGCTCCCCCCAGTGTGTGTGGGCACATCCATCTGTCGAGGACCTGAATAGAACAACAATATAGAGGAAAGAAGATTTTGCCCCTTTTTTATTTGATGTCTGCTTGCTTGAGCTTGAACATCAGTCTTTTCCTGCCCTTGTTAGAATTTACTTTATTGACTCCTCTGGTTTTCAAGCCATTGCACCCAGACTTGAAGTACACCACTAGCTTGCTTGCTTACTTGCTTTATATATACACACACACACACACACACACACGTATATACACACACACACACACACACATATATATACACACACACACACACACACACATATGTGTGTGTGTGTATATGTATATATACATATATATAAAATATATATACTTTTATTATTTTTAAAATTTATATAATTAATCACTATATATCATTATAGCATATAAAATGAATTTTCCCTGCATGAATACACTGTATATTAGTACAGTTAAAGATATTAGCATACACGTTATCACCAAATAATTTTTCATTTTTGTGTCCCTTAAATGTTTTGCTTCTTTTTCTCCTTGGTTCCCTTCTCACCCTTCCCCATTTCCCACCCCCCTCCCACACTGTCTCTAGTATTTGCCATTGTTCTCCATGCTTTTCTATTTTTCAATCTGTCAGTTTGCGCCATAGAGTGCAGACAATTGGTATATATTAAGTGGGGACATACAGTATGTCTCTTTCATAGTCTGGCTTGCTTCACTCAACAGTTAGTGTTTCATATTAATCCAGTTTCTATCAAATGCCAGGATATTGTTTTTTTTATGACTGAGCAGTTAGTGTTCCATAGTTTCTATGTGCCACCAGCTTTTTTGAATTTCTGGGTTTCTGGAGACAGATCATGGGACTTCTCAGTCACTGTAAATGCAGAAGCCAATGCCTCAATTGTGTGTCTATATGTATGTGTGTAGACACGGGGGGAATTCAGAAGATTTATGGAAAATGGAAATAAAGTATTAATTTTTTGTGGTATGAAAATTTTTGAAATTCATACGTAGTTTTTCATAATATACATTTTCCTTGAGCTTTATGAAGACCTCATATGTATATTTTTACTGGTTCTGTTTCTTTGGGGACCTTGACTAGAACAGCATAATTCAGGATAAAAAAAAAAAATAGGGAGTAATTTAGACTTACTAGAGGTAGATCTAGCAGTTTTCCTGCATCATTTCACCTGGACCCAACCTTTATTGGTGTTGACAGTTCTGCAATATTATATATCTTCAAAAATGATGGCTCCAATTGTGGAAAGAAAAGAAGAAGCCTAAGAGGAAAGGAGATCTCTGAGAATGGAAAAGACCAAAAGAGAATGATTTAGAAGAGAAAGTTATAGAAAGGGAAAATTTAAAAAAAAAAAAAAATTTCTCCTGATGCTTTGGCTTCTTACTCCCTCGACCCCCTGTTTTTCTAGGGTATCATGACATGAGAACTTGGCAATAATGGAGATAAAATGCACTTTTTTTTTTAAATGCACTTTTTATAATAAGCCAGAATTATTGCTTCGTGAATGAATGTGAGGTTTAACTCTTTGCTTCCGTGTTTTAAAAAAACATTCTAAACAGATGGAAGTTGGCATATTTAAAAGATTCAAATCTTAGTTTAGAAATCTCAGTGCATTAATTTATATTTTCAATCTTTAATATAGCCTCAAGGCATATATTTACACTTGTATAAACTTTCCTTAATAGAATGGTTGTGTGACTAAATTTTTGAAAACTTGCAAGGATGACTATTTTACATATTCCTTTTTCTCCCTGAAGACTACCAAATCTAAGATCTTTTTTAATGTAAGAAATAAAGTTGCTAGAACACTAAAAGGGCAATTCTGTTAACCCACTTTTTTCTACCAATAATAAAAATAAAAAACCTGTTTCTCTTCCAGAACTTAGACAATAATTTCTGTCCAAAGAAAATGCTTTGTGGAGTAGTTAAGGCACTGGGCACTCACATGGCTGACCACCAGTCCCAGAGCCCTGCTTGAATCTCACACTGGGCACATGTGTATGCTTGCCCAAAATTCCCAGGAGGAGAAAGGAGAAGAAGGGATTGCAGTGTAGTCTTCCCTTGTGGGAAGTGATTTCTCACTTTCCCCTCTCATTATCTCTCCAGTGAGCAAGGCAACCTATGGGAAAAACCTTTAAAAAAGAAAATGCTTTGTTTAAATTATAAGATAAATTTGATTAAAAAAATTATATTTTTTTCTGCTGAAATTTGTCTTATTCTAAAAGCTGTGATAAAACTAAAATTATTGTTTTAGTCACAAAAATTTGTGATTAAATTTTTGTGACTAAAACAATTTATCAAATGGCATTATTGGCCTAAAAAAAACCCCAAGCAAGTGGTAATTAGGCACATTACTTTTGAAGAAGTATGTAGTGGGGAGGTCCACTAGAGTAGTTTTTTTTTTTTTTTCCAAATTCCTTCTTTTTTATTAAATGGCACAGAATTTCAGTGTATCGATTTATCCTTAATAGGTTGAATTGTAGTTTCATTTAACAATAATATGTTATCAAAATCAAAGTATAGTATGATAATTTCATGATTATTTAATGTAGTTAAAATTTTTTTAAAGTAGGTGATTTTTAAGTCTAGCTTAATTGTCAGGAACCGCACATACTTTTCCTGGGAAATGTACTCCTTAAAAATTTCATTCATGTCATTCTAGTTAGAGTTTTATCTCATTTTGCTTTTCTAACTCTGTCTTACCTAAACAAGGAACTTAACTTGATATTTTGTAATTTGATTATGACCTTGCTGGCAATTTGTATGCTTCCATGTTTTTAAAACTCTGACTACCAGAGATACTGAAATATATACGCTATATATTGTAATGTTCTCATGTATTCCTTTGTATTAATGTTTTCTTAGCTTTTAAGATTTATATATGAAGTGTTTAATAAGGAGAGACAATTATCTTGAGAACACATTTTTTTCTCCTTAGTTACTGTTGAGTAGGAGAAGGTATGTTTAAAGACAGGCCCTGACCTCAGCCACACTCTGTCATCTCCTTGCAGTGCTTTTCTCTCATGTTCTCCCACACAACATTTTTCTTCTAAATTAAACTTTTCATTAATACTTGACTCCTTTGTTTCCCCCCACCCCCAACATTTATGAGATCCACTTTTGTCAGCAAAATTGGGACAGCTAAAACCTAGATATTTTGAAAGCTATGTAAGCAGTCTTCTAAAATAAAGGCTAACTTTAATGCGGTTTATATTTGCACAGTGGAAAGATACTCATCATCAACCCAATTTGCCCAAATGCTTTTCTCATTTCTCAGTGTGTTACTTTCAGTTTTGCATAGCATAGAAAATTTCCAATATTTTGAGAATGGTGACAATGATTTCAAGTGTAAGTCTGTTTTCTCCAAATATGTCAATATTTTCATATTTTAGTTTTTGACAGTTGAAAAATTAGTTAATTGAGTAATTGAAGTACCTAAGGACATCATTCCCTCACACTAAAGAAAATATATAAAATAAGGCTGTAATAAACAAAAGAAGATAAATAAATGTTTTGAGGACATAAGTACATGATTTTACTTCTATTGTATGTAGTAAAACTTAAACACATGCTAGAAAAAGTTTTAGTATTTGTTGTGTGTTTTACAGAAGGGATAGAAACAAGGAACTAGTTATATACCAAAAAAGTTACATTTTGCTTTTGAATCTCCCAAGGGAAAAACATGAGGCCAGAAACCATAACAAGACTGACTATAAAATAGTTGGTTGTAATGCTAATTATTCTTAATACTTTCAAGAATTTGAACTTGTACTTGATGGTACAAAATTATCTTTGTGTTAGAAATTACTTATGGTACAGCCTGAATTAATGCTCTGATATGCATTGTCTTATTGTAGTATTCCCACAAGAATTTTTGTCTGTGTCATGCTTATAACAAGAAAAGATAAAAATAATTGTTGTGTTTGTTTGTTTTTGAAAGATTTTTGCTATAGGGTGCTTGTGCTTACTGGAGACACAGAGACCGAGAAATAGAAAGCAAGAAATCAATCACCCTCCAGAGGGATGGCCATGCCACACTCCCTTCTCCTCCAATCTCCTCTTGAGATTTTTGGTGTGTGTGTGCGCACACACACACACACACACACACACACGTGTGCATGCATTCCTGGTATGAGTTTTAAGCTGCCATCCTAGGACTCAAACCTGTGTGGGAGTCCAGCGACATAACCATTATGCCATCCGCTGGTCCTGTTGCATTGCTTTTAAAATGGAATGTTGGGATATGTGAGAAAGTATGCAGAAACTTTTATAAGATATATTAAAGTTCATTTCTGTCCAGTTTTTACTGGTATCCATTCTTTGTGCATTCAGTACTTTATCATTGGGGGAACAAAAGCATATACTAAAAAAGTAGGGCTTCTTGTCATTCAGTAGATATTTTTTGTTCATTATCTGTAAATCTATTTAACAGAGAAGCACTCACAGCTCTGAGTTCACAGCATTGAAAGAAAAATGATGTAAAAAAATGAAAAATATCTACCTCCTATGTAATTTTAAATGTTCAATTTTGTAATTCTTTTCTACTTCAAAATGCCTTTATGTTTATATTATACAGAGTTGTAGAAGTTGTGACTAAAAAAATTATCAAATGGCATTATCGGCCTCAAAAAACCCCCAAGCAAGTAGTAATTAGGCACATTACTTTTGAAGAAGTATGTAGTGGGGAGGTCCACTAGAGTAGTTTTTTTTTTTTTTTTCAAATTCCTTCTTTTGTTATTATTTATTGTATGCTTTTAATCACTATACCTCACTTTGCTTACAAAGTGAATTTGCCTGACATGAATACACTTCACACCAGTCCAGTTAAGGACACAAAACACATTATCATCGACAGATAATAACCCACTTCTGTGTTCCATAAATGTTTTAACTCTTTATTTTCCTCCTTAATTTCCTTCCTACACTCTCCCCCTTTTACAGCCCTCCTCCCACACTCCTCCCATATTGTCTCTATAATCTATAATCATTTTCAATGCATCTATGTCCTCCAATTTCTCAGTTTCCACTACAGAGTGCAGACAGTTTGTATATGTTAAGTGGACACATGCAATGAAGTATTTGAATTTTACATGCCTGAGGTGAGGTTGGTTACATAATTGGCACATGGTACCAATGAGCTTGCCATCACTGATTTCAAGTTTCTCATATGTCGATTTTACTTGTCTTTAACGACAGATTGTACTCAAGTTCCAAACTGCTTCTTTCAGCCACCCTACACATACAGAGACCTAGCAGCTGAATGTCAGAATACCATGGTTTAAATCCAACAACCTTGATGAGAAAAAAAAATCTTTCAATTATTTTCATGTGAATTGATGCATATTTGTGCTAATACATTGAGAACATTTATTCATTGTACAAAAATTAGTACCCAAGAATGGACAGCAGAATGGAGTACTAGTACGAAGCGATTTACTAGTTGATATTCCTTAATGATTATTAATGAGTAAGTAGCAATTTACTTTAGTGTTTTTATGTTATAGGTGCAGATCTTCAATAGCTTAAATTGCCTAGGAGTCTAGTAATTAAACAAGATCTCTATGCCTTCAAAAATATATTAATGGCTTCTGAAATTAAAGAAGTAGGATTTTTAGCAAAAAGAATCCTGAATATTTTAAACTATGAGTGTTTCATTTGCTAATGTATGTAATGAGTAAGCATAAGACTATGCATTTCTTCAGTAATTCACTATTTATTTATTGAACCCTTAGTATGTACTCAGTGTGTTTGGTGTTGAGTACATAGCTCTTTAACAAGATAAGGTCAGTTAAAAAACAACAACAAACAGAGTAAAATATACTGGCAGAAGGTTTAGAACAAATGGAAATATTTACTCTTCATTTATTGGCAAAGAAAAAGCTGAGAATGAGTGAATAGCCACAAAGGATAGCTGCAAGGACATTATCCCTAGGGGGTAGGCAACGTATTTTCATTTACAACTTCAGAAAAAACAATACTAAGCAAATGTCAAAATGCTCAGTTGAGTTAGACACTGCGCGGAAAGGAAACGAACAAGCATTATATGAAGTTAGAGCAGAACTCCGAAAGAATCAGAAGCCAGAAACCTTCACTGTTTTATACGCCTGTAAACAGGGTTTCCAAGGACATTCTTTCTAAATGATAGTCTGGGAGATTATTCATCTCTTTTATTTTTAAAATGATGGATAAAATAACATAATTGCCTTGGCTTATGTCTGTTCTGTAGCTAAACTGAATACTGGCAGGCATTTCTGAAGCATCGCTAGAAAACATCAGTAATCTGATATGTAATGAGATTGTGTTTTTTGCTGACCTCTGTATCTTCTATTACATCTGTTACTTCAAAGAAATGTTTTATTTCAGATTATCTCTATGAAAGTTTATTTTTAAATGAGTATGTCATAGCCAACTACAGCAAATATAACAAAGTTAAAAGTTATGGTATTTAGGGACCAGCAGTTGGCGTAATGGCTATGTCGCTGGACTCCCATGTAATCGACCGTGGTTTGAGTCCTGGACCTTGTGGCTTAAACTCACGCCAGGTGTGTGTGTGTGTGCATGCCCAAGATCCTGAGAGGAGAATCGAGGAGAAGGTATTGCAGCGTGGCCACCCCCCCTGGGGGGTGATTTCTCGCTTTGTTTCTATCTCTCTGTCTCTCTCTGTCTTTCTGGTAAATTCCAGCACATAGAGTCATCGTGAATATTTTGGAGAACTGCCTTCATAACTTAAACACACATACACACTATAACACAGGGGCCCCTAACCCTTAGGCCGTAGACTAATACGGATCCATGGCTTTTTAGGAATCTGGCTGCAGAGCGAAAGATGAGCAGTGGATAACTGAGCAAAACTTCATTTACAGCATTGCTTCCATTTCTTCCCGCACTCCAACTCCTGTCAGATCAGGGGCAGCATTAGATTCCCATAGAAGCCCCTAGAAGGGACCGTCTAGTTGCAGAAAAACAAGCTCAGGGCTTTCATTGATTCTGCATTATAATGAGTTATATAATTATTTCATTATATATTGCTGTTTAACAATAATAGAAATAAAGTATACAATAAATGTAATGTACTTGAACAATTCCAAAACTGTTCCACATCTCAGTTTGTAGAAATAGAAAAAGACTGGGAAATGCTCTCATAGACTTACAAACACTCTCTGCATCTACTTGCGTAAAGCAAACTCAAGTAGTCTATGGTTAGAATATATGATATATGATATTCTCTTAACATCTGGAACTTTTCAAATGTTCCAAAGAATTGGAAAGAAGTGATCTCTGGTAAACTTGTTTATACATGTGTGTTTTTTTTTTTTTTTTTTTCTTTTTTAGGAGAGGTTTTTGCTATAGGGCGCGTGTGCTCGCCAGACAGACAGAGAGAGACAGAGAGAGAGAAAGCAGGAAATCACCCCCCAGGGGGGATGGCCACGCCACAATCCCTTCTCCTCCATTCTCCTCTCGGGATCTTGGGCATGAACGCACACGCGCCTGGCGTGAGTTTAAGCCGCCGGGTCCGGGACTCGAACCGCGGTCGACTACGTGGGAGTCCAGCGACATAGCCATTACGCTAACTGCTGGTCCCAAGGAAGAAGGGATACATGTGTAAGTGTTTTAAAGAAAACTTCAGACCTTATATTTTTGCTACCATATATACATCTCCTAGAGAAAAACTTATTAAAATATAACCTTATACTGTAACCCTTATTAGTAAAATAAATTCCTTATGAGAAGGGATGCAGAGTATTTTTTCATATGCTTTTTATCTGTTCATATGTCTTTCTGGGGAGTCATCTATTCATCTGATCAGTTCATTTTCCCATGTTTTAATTGAACTGAACTTTTTTTTTTTTGGAGAGTTTTTTTTTGTTTTTTTTTTTTTGGTTTTGGTTTTTTTGTTTTTTGTTATAGGGCATGTTATAGGGCGCCAGAAAGACAGAGAGAGACAGAGACAGAAAGCGAGAAATCACTCCCGAGGGGGGATGGCCATGCCACGATCCCTTATCCATTCTCCTCTTGGGATCTTGGGCATGCATGCACACATGCCCTGCGTGAGTTTAAACCACTGGGTCTGGGACTCGAACCATGGTCGACTACATGGGAGTCCAGCAACATAGCCATTAAGCTAACTGCTGATCCCTTGAACTGAATTTTTTTTGAAGGGGTAAATTACTTGTCTATTTTGGATATCAGTTCCTTACCTGATGCAGAGTTTGCAAATATATTCTTCCATTCCAAGGATTGTCTCTTTATTTTAATTATTTCTTTTGATGTGCAGAAGCTTTTTAACCTGATATAATCCCAATTGTCTGTTTTTGAGATTATTGGCTGTGCTTTGGGGGTCTTATCTAAGAAGTCTTTGCCTACTCCCAATGTCTCCAAGAGTTTCCCTTGTGTTTTTCACCAGTAGTTTTATAGTTTTCTTTAGAGATACCTCCCCCAACACATACACTGGATTGTTTTGTACCCTTTATCAAAAATCTGTTGACTGTATGTTTTTGAGTTTACTTCTGGATTCTCTATATATTCCTTTGGTCTACATGCCTGCTTTTGTGCCAAAACCATTGCTGTTTGATTATCATAGCTTTGCAATATATTTTTGGATCAAGGAGTGAGATGCCTCCTACTTTATGCTTTTTGAGCATTATTGCTTTGATGATATGGGGTCTTTTATGATTTCAGACGAATTTCATGATTGTTTCTTCTAGTTCTGTGAAGAATATTTCTGGTAATTTGGTTGTGGTTGCATTACATTTGTGAATTGATTTGGATAGAATTGACATTTTGATTGTATCAGGTCTTGCAATCTAGGAACATGGATGTCTTTTCACTTTCTTGTGTCATTTTCAATGACTCTTTTTAGTTTTTCATAGGTTACCTTGTAGAGGTCTTTGAGTTCTTTGGTTAGGTTTATACCTAGGTATCTTATATTTTGTGGCTGTTGTAAATGAAAGTGTCTTTGTGGATACTTTTGTGTGTTCTGTGTATATAATCATGTTATCTGCAAACAGAGAAATTTTGACTTGTTCTCTCCCTATTTGAATGCTTTTAATTTTATTCTCTGATTGAATTGGCTAGGACTTCCACTACTATTTTGAAAAGAAGTAGGGACCAGCAGTTAGTGTAATGGCTATGTCGCTGGACTCCCACGTAGTCAACCGCGGTTCGCGTCCCGGACCCGGTGGCTTAAACTCATGCCGGGCGCGTGTGCGGCGTAGCCATCCCCCCTGGGGGGTGATTTCTCGCTTTCTGTCTCTCTGTCTCTCTCTGTCTGGCGAGCGCACGCGCACTATAGCAAAAACTTCTCCAAAAAAAAAAAAAAGAAGAAGTAGAGAAAGTAGGCAGCTCTGTCTTACTTCAGTTTTTAAAGCTGAAAGCTTTTCTCCATTTAGTATGATGTTAGCTATGGATTGTCATAATGACTTTTGTTGTGTTGAGAAATGTACCTTCTGTGCTGATTTTGCTGAGAGTCTTAATTGTGAAGGGATGTTGTATTCTATCAAAATTTTTTCTGCATCAAGTGATATGATCATATGGTTTTCATCTGTTAATATGATGTAATCATTTACGATTTTGTGTATGTTGAACCAGGCTCACATACCTGAAATGACACCTACCAGTGTATATTCTTTTTAATGTGTCATTTGATACAATTTGTTAGTATCTTGTTGAGAATTTCTACATCCGTGTTCATCAGGGATATTGGTCTATAGTTTTCTTTATCTGTTATGTCCTTGTCCGTTTTGGGATCAGGTGATGGAGGCTTCATAGAATTAATTTGGAAGGGTTCCTTTCTTTTAGATATTTAGAAATTGTCAGTAAAGTCAGAATTAGCTCTTTTTAAAAATTTTTGTGGAATTCAGAAGTAGGGACCTAGGCTTATTTTGGTTGGGCAGCTAATTATTGATTCTATCTCATTGCTTGTTATCAGTCTATTTAGGCTTTCTATATCTTCCTTTTTTGAAAAGAAGTAGGGACCAGCAGTTAGCATAATGGCTATGTCGCTGGACTCCCACGTAGTCGACCACGGACCGCTCATTTTATCAGTCTATTCAGGCTTTCTGTATCTTCCTTTTTTTCTTTTTTTTCTTTAGAGAGATTTTTTGCTACAGGGTATGTGCACTCACTGGAAAGACAGAGAGAGGCAGAGAGATAGAAAGCAAGAAATCACCTCCCCTCAATCTCTTCTCCTCCATTCTCGTCTCAGGATCTTGGGCACACAACACACATGTATCCGGTCCAAGTTTTAAGCTGCCAGCTCTGGGACTCTAACTGCAATCGACTATGTGGCAGTCCAGCAACATAACTATTATGCCATCTGCTGGTCTCTCTATTTCTTTCTGATTAAATCTTGTTAGGTTATGGGGACAGAAATTCATCCATCTCATCTAGGTTTTCTTGTTTGTTGGTATATAGTCACTCATAGTATTCTCTAATTATCTTTTGTATTTCTGTTATGTCTGTTGTGATATCTTCTCTTTCATTGTTGATTTTCTGGTTCCTTTCTGTGTTGTTCTTGATAAGTTTAGCTAATGGTATGTTGATTTTATCTTCTCAAAGAATCAGCTTCTGGTTTCATTTATTTTCTGTATAGTTCATTTATTCTCTATTTTATGTATTTATTTTCTAATCTTGATTATTTCTTTATTCCTGGTACTTTGTGTGTGTGTGTGTGTGTGTGTGTGTGTGTGTTTGTTGTTGTTGTTGTTGCTTTTCAGTTTCTGGAATTGTATTACTGTCTATTTGCAACCTTTCTATCTTTTTCTTATTCACACTAACTGCTATGAACTTTCTTCTTATGACTGCTTTAGCTGTATTCCATAGCTTATCAAAACGTGTGTGGTTGTTATCATTGGTTTCAGTGAATCTTTTGATTTCATATTTAATTTTGTCAGTGATTGTGGAGTCACTCAGGAGTAGATTGTTTTGTTTCCAGGTGTTTGTGTTTTTTGGAGGATTTTCTTTTTATTCTACAGTTAATTTCAAGTTTAATTTCATTGTGATTGAAGAAGATTCTGGATATAATTTGTATGCCTTGTAAAGGCTTGTTTTGTACTATTATCATGTGGCAATAAAATATGTGTATTTTGTGGTCATTGAGTGAAAAGTTCTATAAATGTCCATCAAGTCCATTTGATTTATGGTATCATTTAGTTCCTATATTTCTTTGTATAGATGATCTGTCCAAAGGGGACAGTGGAGTGTTGAGATTATGAATGACAAGTATGTTGCAGTCTTTATCTCCTTTTTGATCTAGCAGCCTTTCTTTCACATTTTTGGGTGCTCTGGTGTTGGGCACATAAATATTTATAAGTGTTATATCTTCTTGGTGAGTTAGCCTCTTTAGTACCATGTAGTATCCTTCTTTGTCCCTTCTTACAGTTTTTGTCTTAAAGTCTATTTTATCTGATATTAGTATTTGCAACCCCAACCTTTTTTAGAATATCTGTTAACATGGAATATCTTTTGCCTCATCCTTCACTTTCACTCTATGTCTGTCTTTTTCTGTGAGGTACGTTTCTTGTAGGCAGCATACAGAAGGCTCCTGTTTTTTCTTTTTATCCATTTAGTCAGTCTGTTTCTTTTGATTGGCGAGTTTACTCTATTAACATTCCTTATTATTATCTTTATTTGCAAAATTATCTCTGCCATTCTGTTAGCTGTCTTTGGTTGTTTTTTGTTCTTACTTCTGTTTGTCTCTCTTTAGTTTTCCTGATATAGGACTCCCTTCAGCACTTCAAGAGTTGGTCTAGTGTTAGTGAATTCTTTAAGTTTTTGTTTTTCCAAGTGTGCTTTTATTCTTTTAATTTGAAGGATAATCTTGCTGGGTATAGTATGTTAAAATTGTTTCTATTTCAATGTCTTGAATATATCTTCCCATTCTTTCCTCGTTTGCATTGTTTCAGTTGAGAGGTCTGATGTTAGCCTAATAGATTAATCTTTATAAGTAACTTGGCATTTCTCTCTTGCCATTTTTAGAATCTTGTCTTTTTTTTTTTTTTTTTTGATTGTTCAAACAAATTTACTTAATACTGATTAACTACAAAATTTCATATGCAACACATGGCCACTATTACAGGATTTGGCCTTCTAGAGAAATATGTAAACAGGCATTCTATCAAGATTCTGCCTTCTTAGAAAGGTAAGAAATGACCCAAACTCCCAACCCAGAAAAAAAATTATCTAAATTATCATATTCTTTAAAAAGTACAGGTTCTTAATACAAGAGTGATTTACAAACTCAGTTTTCCTTAACATTTTTCTATGAAATCTCATTTTTGACCAAAAGAAGACACAGGTTTCTCATTAAACTTTGTTTTAATGGGTCTCAAAATTCTGTGACAGATTTTTGGTCAAGTTGTTTCCATTAAAAAGTACTGATTTTAAAAACTAATAACTTAAAACTGCCACACACAAAAAAACCAAAATGGTCCACAAAACATTTTCCTTTCCTTCTGAAGGTTTTACGATGCATTGTTATCATTAACCAGTCTTTTACTATTAAACTTAAATGGCCAATTGAGACAAACAGTTCTGAGACTGTTCTTCCACCACTGATTAAAACTGGGGTGGCAGGAATTAGGGATATTCATTTAGCCTTCTGAGCTTTCTGGGCAGACTTGGTGACCTTGCCAGCTCCAGCAGCCTTCTTGGTCACAGCTTTGATGACACCAACAGCAACTGTCTGTCTCATATCACGAACAGCAAAACGACCCAGAGGAGGATAGTAAGAGAAGCTCTCGACACACATGGGCTTGCCAGGAACCATATCAACAATGGCAGCATCACCGGATTTCAAGAATTTAGGGCCATCTTCCAGCTTTTTACCAGAACGGCGATCAATCTTTTCCTTCAGCTCAGCAAATTTGCAAGCAATGTGAGCTGTGTGACAATCCAGTACAGGGGCATAGCCAGCACTGATTTGGCCTGGATGGTTCAGGATAATCACCTGAGCAGTGAAGCCAGCTGCTTCCATTGGTGGGTCATTTTTGCTGTCACCAGCAACATTGCCACGTCGAACATCTTTGACAGACACGTTCTTGACATTGAAACCCACGTTGTCCCCGGGAAGAGCTTCACTCAGAGCTTCATGGTGCATTTCAGCTGACTTGACTTCAGTTGTCACATTGACTGGTGCAAAGGTGACCACCATACCAGGTTTGAGCACACCAGTCTCCACTCGGCCGACAGGAACAGTGCCAATACCACCAATTTTGTACACATCCTGGAGGGGCAGACGCAAGGGTCTTGTCTTTTTTGACCAATATGACTATGCTGTACCTTGGAGAGGTTCTTCTTAGGATGATTCTATTTGGGGTCCTTTATATTTCTTGGGTCTGAATGTCTGAATGTTTCTCTAGCTTTGTAAAGTTTTCTACAGGTATTTTGCAGACTAGATTTTCTATGCCCTTATCAGGTTCATCATTGGTATAATTAATACCAATCATTCAGATATTCAGGTATTTAATGGTATCTAGTATTTCCCATATGTTGTCTTCATTTTTCGTTCTTCTTTTATTTTTTTGGCTTTTGGTCTACTTAATTATTTCTAAATGTACTTTGATTTTTGTTCTTTGCTTCTCACAATGTCTTTCTTCAAGGCATGCTGGACTTAAAGGCTTTTCAAAAAAAAAAAAAAGCGGGAGCTATAACTTGCTGATCTGTGTCTTAGAAATGCAACAAGTAGACTCTGTGGACATTTCACACTACCTAAAATACATAAAATCATATCTTCTTTCCAGAATTAAGAACTCTTTGGAAAATAAAGTTTTTCTGAAACTGCACCATGGGAGCTTTTATTGTTGCTTTGTTTACCATTGACACTTTTTTACCTTTAACTTGCAATTTTTGTCCTATACTGACTACTTTGGCAGGTTGTATATTTTAAAAGTCAATTTTATTTCATTGTCATAGACAGCTATTCATTTAGACTCCAACCTGCTCAACAAGGTATTATATAAATATTTGAGATAGCACCTGGATTACTTAATTTCTTGGAATAACCGTAACTTTGATTATACCGTGTTCATTTTATTTCTGCTCTTTTTCTATTTCAGAGAGAAGTAGTCGTGTATTTGCCTAGTTCGTAGATGCATATTTGCATTGGGGAATACAAATTATTTTGTGCTATGATGTAGGATAAAGATTTGCAGTTTTTATACTAAAGATTACTAAAAGATTCATGAGGACAAAAAGAAAAAATAAAAAGTAAGTTGCTATTAATAGAGTCTAGATAAAATTGAGAACATAGTCTAAGTCTACTAACTACTATACTGGAAACAGAACTTACTACTTAGTAACAAGGAAGGTGATATGGACTTTTCTCTATCTTCTATTCATTAGTTCAGAAATAAAAATAATTTTGACTGAAAAGAATAATGGAAAATCATCTCAGTATTTCATTGGTACTGCTTTTGGAGACTGCAAGAGTTGGTTCTATTTTTGACATTCGGCCTCTGCCTCCATACCATCTTTTCTATGCATTTGAAATTAAGATTCCAGTAAGCAATTGGTGGTAGGTAGGGAATGGGTTGGAATTTATATGTCTCTGCCATATTCTTAGATAGAGTAGGAGTAAAGAGAGAAAAAATAGTAGCAGTTCATATTAGAACTTATGTTCTTCTATATACTCCATATGTTAAAAACAAAGAGAATATTTTATAAACCTCTGACTGTCCCATCTGAGGCTAACAAAGATATCCTCCAAGATCTTCGGACAATAATATTTTGTCCTGGGAAGTGGATCTTTTTACTTTGAATAAATGAATAAATAGCAGTAGGACTAAACAATCTAAACATTGTACTTACTAAGGGCGAGGTAGAGAGACAGCTCTCCTCCTTTGATAAAGAATGAATAGAAAACATCAATAATAAGCTTCTTTGAAAAAAGTGTCAGATTGAAAGATTAGAGTTTGAAAATTAGTTTTGACAGGAATTATGAGAAATTTTTAAAATGCTTTTGATTTGCTTAAGAACATTCTAATAGACAAAAGCCTCTTTGAAACCCAGATATAAAAACTGAACATTGTGAATTTGACCCTGGCAAGATGACTGAATAGAGGTGCCTGATGTGCTGATACTTAGCTGGGATGTTTGGGCAGCGTGTTGGAGGACGGTGGGAACGTGGTAGAGATGCCGAGGAGCACAGACTCAGCAGTCTTGCAGAGAGGAGGGCAAAATGTCTTGTATCTACTGCCCATCTTTCCAGTTGAGAGCTGCTGGAACCAGAAAGGACTTTCACAAAAGGAAGAAGCTGAGACATTGGAGAACAACCCAACCTCATGAGAACAGCTAACAGAATGACCCCACCCACAGCTGAGGTACTGGAGAGGCATGTGTGCACACATACACACACTCCATGGAAACAGCCAAGAGAATAACCATACCTGTAGTTGACCTCTTGGAGAGGCCTCACCTTTCACCTCCCGTGAAAGCACCTAGGATATCAGGCAGGTTAACATCTTCACCTACAACCATACTTCATGGAGCAACACTACTGCCCCCATTTCTCCAGCATTCTGCTGGAGCGTTCAGGAAAGTGACCCCACGTTCAGCTGAGCTGGAGCTGCTGGGGCAGCCTTAGCTACCCAGGGCCCTTGTTTGAACTTTCTCTATTTCATATTGTCTTGCTTAGAGCTGAAAGGAAAAGCTAACAACTTTGATAGTTCATGCAGTATTCTTGCAAGTTATCCCACATTGCAGTTCAACTGAAGGTGTGTGTTTTGTTCCTGTATAATTCATGTCTCTATTTCTTTAGCTTCCAAAATGAATTACTTTTCTATTCCCTAAATAATCACTAAGTTAATAATGTTTTCATTTCTTTTTGGTATGTAAGAGTTTTACTTCAATATTAAGTTAATACCAGCTGCTGAAATAAGGCCTAAAATTATAATGTCAAGTTCCTACCTCTAAATCTGACTAGGAAAAGAAAAACTCAATGAAATTGCCTACATTTTTCTATTTCACCTAATGCTAAATAGTCCTGTAAAAACTTTTGCCTTACAACACAGTCTTTGCCTCAGCCCCTACTGTTAAGGAAGAGCTCTCGGGGAACCCATGGCTTCACTAATACTGGAGCTGACTCCACTTGCCCAGAGGTCGAGGCAACTGATATTTTTAAGTCACACATGACTCATTTCCAAGGATTAAGGGGGATCTATAAAAAAAGAAATCAGCTATAGATAAAACCACCACAAACTCCAGTCACTCACCAAGTTCAGAGTATTATGTAATTGGTTAGCTAAAAATCCACACTAAAATCCTGTCTGGATAACATAAGCTTCTAAAAATCACCAGAGTAAAATTACCTTGGCAACATGTTAAAGGTCTACACAATCAGATCCTGCCAGAAGGCTCTTTTTTTATTTCTGCCTGAAATTCCACAACCTATTTCTCAGTGTTCTCTGATAATGCATCAAAAATTACTGGTTTGGAAACAATTCAATAAATAACAAACTTCTTCACTCAAGTTCTCTTTCTTATAATTAATTATTATTATTATTATTATTCATACATTAAATCGCTATACATCATTTAGATTGTGAAGATACTTTACCCAGCATGATATACACCTCAGTCCAGCCCAGTCAAGACTGCCATACACATCCTAATCAACAGATAATAAATCTTATCTGTGCCCCACAAGTGTCTTACCTCTCCATTCTCCTCCCAAATTTCCTACACTCTTCCCCTCCCACACACTCTTTCCACTTTGTCTCTAGTGTCCATTGCAATTTTTAATACTTTTCTGTTCTCTAGTCTTTCAGTTTGTACCATAGAGTGTGGATAGTTGGTATATGTTAAGTGGAGACATACAATGTCTCTCTTTCATAGCCTGGCTTACTTCACTCAGCAACAAATCTTCCATATCCATCCACTTTCTATCAATTTCCAGGGCCTTGTTTTTTATGACTGAATAGTATTCCATGGAGTATATGTGCCACAATTTTTCAATCAGTTCATCTGTTTGTGGACATTTGGGTTGGTTCCATGTCTTAGCAATTGTAAATAATGCTGCAATGAAAATAATTGTGTAAATACTTTTCGGACTGAGTGCTTCCCTGTCCTTTGGGTAGATACCCAGGAGTGGAATTGCTGGATCATATGGTAGTTCTATCTGAAGGTCTTTGAGGGACCTCCATATCATTATCCACAGTGACTGGACCAATTTACATTCCCACAAACAGTGTAGGAGTGTTCCCTTTTCACCACATCCCCTCAAGCATTTATCATTATTTGCTTTTATTAATCTTCGCCATTCTGACTGGGATTAGGTGGTATCTCATTGTGGTTTTGGTCTGCATCTCCCTTACAATGAAGGGTACTGAACATTTTTTCATATGCTTTTTGGCTGTTTGTATGTCTTCCATAGAGAGTTGTTTATTCAGCTCATTTTTCCATCTTTTAATTGGGTTCATCATTTTCTTCCAGGTTAGCTACTTGAGTTCCCCGTGTATTTGGCTTATCAGTCCCTTATCCGAGGCACAGTTAGCAAAAATTCTCTCACTCAAGTTCTGAGAAATAAGACAAAAAGTCAATGGATGGAGGCCAACATCATTGATGGCATCCATGTTCCCAATGAGAGGGCTGGTCTAGATTAGTGTTACGGCATGGAGTAATAGGTCTATCCTCTCTCTGATAGCACCTTTCTTCCTCGAGGAAAAAGGAATTTTGTTAATAATACCAATTTATTATTCCTAACCCCACAATCAGATAACATTATCCCTTCTCTTCTGAGAAGACCTAATTAAGGGGCTTAAAAAAGGCCAATAATATTACAAAAGAGGTGTTATCTCAATAAAAGTGAGAAAAGTCTCTCAATAAAAAAAAATACTCTTCGAGACCAGCATCTGGTGTAACGGCTGTGTTGCTGGACTGCTTTATAATAGACCGTGGTTTGAGTTCCAGACCCAGTGGCTTAAACTCACACAGGGTGCCTGTGCGTGCATGCCTGAGATCCTGAGAGGAGAATGGAGGAGAAGGGATTGTGGCGTGGCCATCCCCTTAGGGTGTGATTTCTCACTTTGTGCCTGTCTCTGTCTTTCTGGTGAGCGCATGTGCACTGTAGCAAAAACCTCTCCACAAAAAAAAAAGTCTTATTTCCAGATTAGTTTGTAGATTAAATGCAATTAAAGTAAATATTTCATCAAGTTGTGTTGAGAAACTCATTCTATAATATTTATGAAAAAACAGATTTTAAAAAATATGAACAAAGGTCATTCATCCTACTAGGTATTAAAATATACTACAAAGCTATGACAGTACAAACCATATGGTTTCCTTGTTCAGACACAAACAGACCAATGGAAGAGACTAGTGAGTGACAAGATACATCATGATGTAGATAGGCATTTAATAAATGACAAGGGTGGCTCCAAAAACCTACAGGGCACAGATGGATAGTGTAGAAAATGTATTTGAAAACCTGGCTTATAATAAGGAAAGAGTTGCAAGTACACTCTACATCACTCCTTGTAAAGGTGAACTCCAGATGGACTTAAAGATTTTTGCCATAGGACATGTACACTTTCCAGAAAGACAAAGAGAGAGAGAAAGCAGGACCCCCACCCCCACCCCCCAAAGAGGAGAGGGCCACGTGCAATCCTGTCTCCTCCATTCTCTTCCAGGGATCTTGAGCATGCATGTACATGCATCTAGAATGAATTTGAAGCCACTGGGTCCAGGACTCAAACCACTGTCAGTCATGTGGAGTATAAAGACATAACCAGTATGCCATCTGCTGGCCCCGAAAGACATAAACTTTTAAATCTAAAACTCAACATTGAAAAATGTGTAGAGAAGATTGTGATTTTGGGGGTCAGGAAATTTTTACAAATAGGAAGTATAGAGGCACCAACTATAATGAGAACAATATTAATATATTTAACTACATCAAAATCATTGATTTTTCGTTAAGTTTACAGAAAAAGTTAACTGATTGGAAGAAGGTATCTGAAACATCCAAATTAATGAGACAAAAGTTTTCTTTTTTCTTTTTTTTTTTTGGAGAGGTTTTCGCTATAGGGCGCATGTGCTCAACAGACAGACAGAGAGAGACAGAGAGATAGAAAGTGAAAAATCACCCCCCAGGGGGGATGGGGGGATGGTCATGCCGCAATCCCTTCTCCTCCATTCTCCTCTCAGGATCCTGGGCACGCACACACACGCACCCGGTGAGAGTTCTAAGCCACCAGGTCAGGGACGCGAACCACGGTCAACTACGTGGGAGTCCAGCGACATAGCCATTACGCTAACTGCTGGTTCCCATGAGACAAAAGTTTTGAGGAAACTAATTTATAGCAGCAAGAAAATGCAAGAAACCCAAAAGAAAAATGAGCAAAATATATAAATGGGTAATAGATAGGAAATGGCTGATACATACATGAAGATTAAGGCAAATTAATGAATAATGAAAGCATTACACATTAAAATATCTTTGAGATAGGTTTGGTAGGTGACAATGTGGTTAAGATGCTGGACTTTCACATGGTCGACCACAGTTCAAATCCTGGACCTGGTGGCGTGCTTCCTCACTCTTCTTACCCCAATCTCTCTCTCTGGTCAAATTAAATTAATAGTAATAAGAATAAAGTTGAATAGATAATTCTTTTAAAAATACTGTGAGTACTGTGGGTGCTGCTTAATGCTGAAATATATATATACACATATATATATATATGTATGTGTATATATATATATATGTGTGTGTGTGTGTGTGTATATATTTTTTAATTAAAAAGTATTAATTTCCTTAGGGAGAAGGAAATAAAAGTCCTTAATGATATATTTCTGACTGATGCATGAACAAGAATAGGATGTCTAGAAAGGAATCTAACAGCACTGAGCAAAATTAAGCATGGCTAACTTCTATAGCCCAGCAACTTTATTCTTAGTGTTTAGAGAGCAGAGGCTTCTAAACTTCCCAAAGACCCATATGGGAGCTTATTTAAATACATTGCAGTACTGCTTGTGCTCTCAGGAAATGTTAAACAAAATAGGTATCACTAAAGGAATGGGCAAGTAACAAGTGATAGAAATAGCCTTTCGTTTTTTTTTTTGTTTGTTTGTTTTTTTTTGAGAGGTTTTATTTTGCTATAGGGCGTGTGCGCTCGCCAGAAAGACAGAGAGACAGAAAGCGAGAAATCACCCCCCAGGGTGGATGGCCAAGCCACAATCCCTTCTCCTCCATTCTCCTCTCCGGATCTTGGGTGGGCACGCACACACGCCCAGCGTGAGTTTAAGACACAGGGTCTGGGACACGAACTGCGGCTACGTGGGAGTCCAGCGACACAGCCATTACGCTAACTGCTGGTCCTAGAAATAACCTCTCAAAAGGCAGTTGTGGGGACCAGCAGTTAGCGTAATGGTTATGTCGCTGGACTCCCACGTAGTCGACCGCGGTTCGAGCCCCCGACCCGGTGGCTTAAACTCACGTCAGGTGCGTGTGCGTGCGTGCCCAAGATCCCGAGAGGAGAATGGAGGAGAAGGGATTGCGGTGTGGCCATCCCCTCTAGGGGGTGATTTCTCGCTTTCTATCTCTCTCTCTCTCTCTGTCTGTCTGGCGAGCGCATGCGCCCTATAGCAAAAACCTCTCCAAAAAAAAAAAAAAAAATGGCAGTTGTGGAGAACCTGATGTATTTCAATTTTTTTTTTTTTTTTTTTTTTTTTTTTTTTTACCTCAGTCTTGAGGGGAAAAGAGCTAATAAAGTTTAAGAATCTGTGGCATCATCCCAATTTGGGGGAACAAAAAATGCTTACATGTGTCAAATAACCTTTTGGAAAATATAGTTGTTGAAACAGTAAAACAGAGTAGAAAGAAAGGAGAATGAGATTTTAAATTGTATATTAAGGGAAAAAATGAGAGGCCTTATTCCAACTAATGATATGGTGTGACATAAACTGAAAATTATAATTCATTTAACTACCTGCTTCTGAAGTTCACAACAAAAATCAAACAATCATTAAGAAAAATGGAGAATCTGAGACAAGCTGGTGAATAAATAGGGAAAGGTTAAAACTATCATTAAAACCCAGATTAGCCTACTGCCATTTAATGAGTGACGTTGATAATATTGTTAAGATGCCCTTCCAGAATGAGTAAAAGCAATCAACAAACAAAAAGAAAACAATGATGAATCTCAGTATAAAGGCAAAGAATGTAGAATTTCAGAAGCAGAATCCAACAATTGGAAAAGACACAATAATGAAGAGCATGAGGGGGAAAAAATGAGTGATAATTATTCAGATCTAAAGTCTACTATGTCTAAAAAATAAAGTCAGTTAATAAAGTAAAATAATTTAAAAGATAAATGCCAAGATATTTTCAATTTTGTTTTTAAATTACAAGCGTATGAAGATGATGAAGAAAGATTGTTAATATTGTTGGGAAAATTTTATAAGGCATGTGTAATGGCCTAAAAAAGTACTTAGTATTGTGAGCAGAGCAGAAAGTATGGAGCAATCTGCTTTTGTTTGAAAGAAAAGCAGAAATTGGAACTAGAGATAAAGGCAAAAAAATGAATAACAATCTCCCCTTTATAAGAAAGTACGCTAGAGTGTAAACAGTCATTTTCTGGGTGATTAAATTATTTGAAATTTTTAAAAACTATTTTTATTTTACAAAATTTCTACAGTGTGCATATTTATTTGAAATCAGAATATATGTATATTTTTTCAGTATTAAATACAAATAAGTAGCAGTTTTAGAGCTGTCATTGCCAACTAGGTTTAGCTAGTATAGACACAGGAGAAATACAAAACATGTAAATGGACCAAGGCATGGCACTGATGCTTAGATTAAGACCTGCCTAATTACATAACCTAAGCTATCTGTAGGAATTAACAGCCCAAGTGTTAATCATTTAGAGAAATGGTTTTCTTTCAGAGAATTAGCTTTACAAATAATTTTTTTTCTGTCTTAGAACATCTCAGAATTAAATTTAGATGTGTAGGCTTTTTTTTGGTTTGTTTTTGAGATTTTTGCCATAGGGCATGTCTCTCACTTGCCAGAGAGAGAGAGAGAGAGAGAGAGAGAGAGAGAGAGAGAGAGAGAAAGTGAGAAATCATCCCACAGCGGAGATGGCCATGTTACAATCTCTTCTCCTCCAGTCACCTCCCAGGGTCTTGGGCACACATACACACGAGCCTGGCATGATTTTCAAGGAACTGGGTCTAGGACTAACTGCAGTTGGCCTTGTGGGAGTTTAGTGCCTTAACTACTATGTCACCTGCTGGCCTAATCCAGACTATTTTTTAATGTGCTAAGTCTTATATTTCAATATTGTGAATCAATGGAATAATGAAGAATGCATAAATTTTCAGCAATAGATCCCTTAAATTTTCTTGAGAGTTGCAGTATACTGTTATTGTTTTATTATTTTGAAGATAATGTACCATGTAAATTAATGAATATGAAATGAACAATTTGAGCCCTTGTCAATATACTTCCAGATACTGTATTTCCTTTATGATAATATCCAATGTGCGATTTGCATTAAAACTGTAGCTAAACGGGGGAAATTCTTCATTCATGTTACTACTGCAGCTGAGACAGCTAGGTTTAAGAGCAACCCCCTGAGGCTTGGGATATTTTTTTCTTCCCTAAAGGTGCCTCAGGGCTGTGATATACTGAACAGATTTAGAGTATATGAATTCATCTGTGTGGACAAACTATTTAATACTTTTGCTTAGAAAGTCTTATTAACCTTCTAAATTTTCTCCCTATGTTCCCTTCAACTTTCCATTGATAACTTTAACAAAATCAGAGGTATCAGAAGAAAACTCTAACAATAATTGTATTTAGGAGAAACTTGAGCTCTGGCTCCAAAGATCAAAGAAGTAAAAGGGCCAGGTGCAATATGGTCAGATGGTCTGTAAGGCTAATAAGGACTGTCAAATGATAAAATTGTAGACATTAATACTAGTCACACAGTGGCCTAACGTTGATCAGAAAGAGTGAACTATAAAAACAGGCTGAAGATGATTAAAATTGTCCCTCTCACCCTGCAACCTGACATTCTCTTCCTAAGTTCAATGATAAGAGCTTTCCCAGTGACTTTTTGCTCTGTCTCCAGATATTGCTTTAGAATACTTCCCTCCACGTGCTGCATTTATTTGGCTCCGTTGGTACACAGTATTCCCCAATGTACTATATAAAAATGTATTTAGTGGAAGATTTTTGCTGCATAGGTGCTAAATGCTAAGAAAGGTACATGAAGAAGGTATGATCCATGGACCATTGATTAGCAGAAAATTGCTACTGGTTCACAGTGAAATAAGAAATTAAGAGTGTTTAGAAACTTTTATAGCCATTTGACATTGCCAGGATAACATGTGGTCAATGAACGGTCTGGTTGAGAGAATGTAAACTATTTTGAGTGACGTTGAACTTGAGCGCTAAGCTGCAGAGGGCACACATTGTACTCCAGTCACTTTGTAATATGCATATTTTAAGATTACTTTGATAACTGCAACCCAATATCGTGTAACATTTGCAGTCTACACATTTCTTTCTTTAAGAAATGTAAATGTGATTATAAGTACAGAATAATTTGTTTAAACTCTCTGTTGATGAAGTTTTGAAGAAAATTATAGCATTTACTGCTTCACTTTAGATAGAAATGAAATAGCCTGAGCATAACAAAATTGCCTTAAAAGCTGTTTATCCTTTCCTATCTGCATCACTGTGGGAAAATCTATCTCTATGAGTTTTATGTAACAAATGTTGAAATGGTTTGGATAGACATTGTGCCTACAAATAGCATTATCATCAGTCCAAAAAAGATTATATACATTGATAAATAAGCAAGTTTATACATTCTTATATATAGTGCTTGTTAAATTGTATGTGTAGGCATTTATTATGGAGAATTACTATTGCTTCTAGCTTATTGTTATGATTGCCAAATTTAAAAAAAGTTGCGAGAATACTGAGTTTCTCTATCACTCATATCTATACTTTCAATTAATATTTATACCTTCTTTTCTAAAATAGTCTCTTAATGTGTGTATGTTTATTCTGATTACATTAAATATAATTTTAAATGGGACCAGCAGATGGTGAAATGGCTACATTGCTAGACTCCCATGTAGTTGACCATGGCACAAGTCCTGGACTCAGCAGTTTAAAACTCACACTGGTCAGGGATCAGCAGGTGGCATGGAGGTTAAGGCACTGGACACTTCAACATGCCTGACCACAGTTCGAGTACTGTATCTGGTGGTTTGATTTCTCACTTTCTCTCTCTCTCTTTGTGTCTATCTCTGGTCAAATTTAAAAATAAAAGAATAAATAAATAAAATTAAATAAATAATTCTTAAAAAAAAAAAAAAAAAACTAACACCGGGCATGCGTATTTGCATACCTAAGATCCTGAAAAGAGAATGGAAGGAAAAGGATTGTGGCATGGCCATTCTCCGTGGCAGGTGGTTTCTTAGTCTCTCTCTCTCTCTCTCTCTCTCTCACTCTCACTCACTGTTTCTCCAGCAAGCGCATGTGCCCTAGAGCAAAAATCTCTCTCAAAAAAAGAAAATAAATCTAATTTAAAATACAATAAAAATGAAACAAAACCTTTAAGGGACCCAAAAATGAAAAATTATCTGTTGATAACATGTATGACAATTTCTCTAACTGGATTAATATGCAGTATATTCATGCTGGAAAAATTCATTTTACCAGCAGTAATGATATACAGTGATTGAATGTATAAAAAAATTAACTAGTTAAAAAACAGTAACAGGGAACCAGCAGTTAGTGTATTGACTATGTTGCTGGACTCCCATGTAGTTGACTGTGGTTCAAGTCCCAGACCCAGTGGCTTAAACTCACGCTGGGCGCATGTGTGTGCGTGTCCAAGATCCCGAGAGGAGAATGGAGGAGAGGGGATTGCAATGTGGCCAACCCCCCCCCCCCCGGGGGGTGATTTCTCATTTTCTGTCTCTCTGTCTCTGTCTTTCTGGCAAGTGCATGCACCCTGTAGCAAAAACCTCTCCAAAAAAAAAAAAAAAAAAAAAAAGAAAAGAAAAGAAAAAGGAAACAAAAACAAAAACCAGTAACAGTAAAAAAAAAAAAAAAAGGGACTTAGGTCTTTTCATTTATTTTTGCAATTGCTTATTTAATGTATTAGTCTGCAAATATTTAGAGTTAAATAAAAGCTAACTCGTCACATAGATAGCTTAAGAAGTAATGGAGCTGACAGGTAGCATAGTGTTAAGGTACTGGACTCCCACATGGCCGACTGCAGTTCGAGTCCTGGACCTGGCGACTGGCTTGCTTTCTCAGTTTCTTTCTCTTTCTCTCTCCCTCCTCCACTCTTGCTCTCACTCTGTCCCTCTCTAGTCAAATTAAATAAATAAAGTTAAATAAAATATCTCTTAAAAAAAGAAGTACTGTACTAGGGTCTAAAATATAATAGGGTATTAGGAAGAATGGCATGGAAGAAGTCTAAAGTCTCATGGCATTTTTGAGGATGTTGTAGATCTGGTATGTCAGAGACAATATATTGGGTTCCTGGAAAAGTCATGACACATTTTTGCATAGAAAATACGTCATGATTTTTCTGGCAACCCAATAATAGTAAAAGAAGATCAATATCAGAAATGCCCTTGCACTTTTCTCTAATTTTTTTCTTTTTCCCCCTCTGTTCAGTAGCTGCTGCTTCTGGGAACTGATTCCTCTCCCCATAACACATCTGTACAGATCTCATGAATGCCAGGGCTAGCTTCATGGACATGTTACATAGGACTTCATCCTTCTCCCTTAGTACCTGCTGTAACTCTTAAAATTCTTAATCATTTTTAAACTAGGGAATTCACATCTTCATATTTCACTGGACCCTACAAAATTACGTAGTAGCTCTCGGTAGTAGCTGTGTCAATTAGATATGACCACATTCTCTGGCCACGTAGATGAGTTCAAGACTGAGTGCCAGACTGTAGGTTGGTCAATCATAAAGCCTTCTTGAACATTTAAAATTTGGGAGCAAGAAACTCGGATCCACAGGCTTATACCACGTCTCAGTATTGGCAGTAGCACTAAAGAGCTATAAACTTCTGCAGAGCTGATCTTGCTTTTGTCTTTTTCTCTATTAGACTTGATTTTTCTACTCTTCCCTAAACTTGTAGAAGACACCATATTGTACTATAGTCTCTCTTTTTCTTTTTTCTTTTTTTTTTTTTGTTTTTTGCAAAGTAACTAGAATTGATTTTGGTTTTGCAACTCAAAACAAACTAAAATATATATGTTATAATAGAAGAAAGGGTGAGAAATAACTGAAATTTTATTTACTTTTTCACCCACAAGACAGAGTCATTTGTGGTGTTCACTATGATTATATATACCAGTTTTCTGTTATTCTAATAGCCAATTATAAATAGAAAAGCAAAGAAAAGTTTAAAATTTTCTATCATTTTGATGTGACAAATTCTGTATTTATATTCAGTGTTTCTAAATGAAATAAAATATTTTAGATAGCTTTCAAATAGAAAACAGGGAGAATATATTTTAATGAGTTATAAAGATGAGCTTCTAAAATGCCCCAGAAAATTAACATAATGCTGCTTGAGTCTTTTTAGTGTGTACATTTCAAGGTTAAATTTTAGCTTTTGATAAGATAAATTTTAAAAAATTAAGCTCTTCTGAGTTCTTTTTTTTTTTTTTAAATGAATTAGATTTTGTGCTAGCACAAAAAGACTGATTATTTGTGCCATGGAAAGGACCTTAGTGCTATGGAGGATTTGGTTTTCTAAGCGACAATGGCAGTAATCAGCAATAATCTTAAGTGCCCCCTACAGTCAGTGGTAAACTGAACTTCACAAGGAACTAAGGGAATGGGCAAAACTCCCTTCCCAATTTTTATGTGTTTGCAGGCTTTGCTGAAGCACAGGGTGCTGTGGGCGCACCACCATGGTCTTGAGTACAACTGAGAAATGCAGGATAGACATACTCAGAGGGGGACAAAGTGTAGAACCATAATCACTACTGAGAAGCCAAGTTACAGGATGAAAAATACTGTCATAAATTTAAAGAGTAAACTAAGTACAAACATGAGTGGGAATAATCTTAAGAAGTATGGTCAGGACCAACAGATAGCATAATGGTTACATTGCTGGACTCCCATGTAGTTGACCGGGGTTCGAGTCCTGGACCTGGCAGCTTAAAACTCATGCCAGGTGCATGTGCGTGCATACCCCGGATACTGAGAGAAGGGACTGTGGCATGGCCTTCTCTCCATGGCATGGTATCTCTCTGTCTCTCCTCTAAGTGCATGCGCCCTATGTCAAAAATCTTTCTCTAAAAAAAAAAAAATAGTATAGTCAATTTGATATATGCCAGCCACAAAATTAGCCACATACATGGTTTCTAATTTTCTAGGATGTAATTTTATTTATTTTTTAATAATTTTAATTTATTTGATACATTCAATTACTATACATCACTTAGCTTGTAAAGCAACTTTAAAATAAACTGATGAGGGACCAACAGTTAGCATAATGGCTATGTTGCTGGATTCCCATGTAAGTCGACTGTGGTTCGAGTCTCAGACCCAGTGGCTTAAAACTCACGCCGGGCACGTGTGTATGCGTGCCCAGGATCCCGAGAGGAGAAAGGAGGAGAAGGGATTGTGGCGTGGCCATCCCCCCTGGGGGGGGGGGGTGATTTCTCGTTTTCTGTCTCTGTCTCTCTCTGTATGGCGAGCGCACGCACCCTATGGCAAAAACCTCTCAAAAAATAATAAAAAAAAAAATAAACTGATGAAATTAACTTTTATGGACATTTTTAATTCAATACATATATATCATGAGTATTAATATTTCACCACGTATTAAATACAGAAATCATAAATGAGATATTTTACATTATTCATTGCCATTCTAAGTCTTTGAAATCCAGTGTGAATTTTTTGCATATAGTTTATCAGAGTAGCCACTATTCATGTACTTAATGGCCATTTGTGGCTACTGGCTATTATGCTAGATGATGCAGGCCTGGAGTCAGGGAGGAAAGTATTGTTCTATAAATGGTATAAATAAAGAGTCAAATTTCATGACTTTTTCTTTTTCCATATATGTATTCAACTGACCCACCACTAAGTACTGAAGATTGCCCTTTCCTTTCCTAATGCTGTGCCAGCTTCCTCTATGTGACAGATGAAGTGTCTGAATATGTTGATTTGTTTCTGAAATCTATTTCTACACTGATCATTTTGTCTATTTCTGCACCAGTTAGTTTATTAATAAGCAAATTCTTACAGTGATAGAAGAAATTTTTCTATTTTGGTCCTATTCAATATTTCCTTGGATCTACTAGATCCATGACATTTATATACATCTTTCAAAGTGCACTGAAAATCATAAAATCTTCAAAAATCTTTCATGTGAATAAAATCTGTAATAAAAAGTCATTTTTCCTTTTCTTTCTTTCTTTTTTCTTTCTTTCTTTCTTTCTTTCTTTCTTTCTTTCTTTCTTTCTTTTCTTTCTTTCTTTCTTTCTTTCTTTCTTTCTTTTTTGGTCAGCAGGCCCATGTACTCACCAGAGAGAAGGCAGCCCTCAAGAAGGCATGGTCATACCTTGAACCTTTTCCTTCATTTCTTCATTCTGTCAGGATTTGGGGTGTGCATGTGCATGCTCACACAAACATGCCTAGTACCTTTTCAGGCCTCAGGAGCTGAGAGTCAAAGCATCGTCCACCATATGGGATCCAGCTCCCCCTGTGTAGAACTTAACCACTGTGCTATGGGACCCACCTTACTTATTCTGTATTTATTTTTATTTTCTCCTCTTTTAATCTCAGTGTTTTTTTTTTTTAAGTCATATACTTTTTACTACTTGTTTAGTGGATTCTCCCAACATTAAAATAAGCACTCAGCTTATCAAAATCTTATTGTCAGAGCTTGCAGGTGAGTAGTGGTTAAGGCACTGTACTTCCACGTGGCCAAGCTCAGTTTGAGTCTTGGACCCAGCAGCTTGAAACTCACACTGGGTGCATATGTGTGCATCCCAAAATTTCAAGGAGAGAATGAAGGTTAAGGGCCATTCCCCATTGGGGGGGTCATTTCTCACTTTCTCTCTGTCTCTGTCTCTCTGGCAATTACACATGACCTATAGTAAAAATCTCTCTATAAAATAATGGTAAAAAAAAATCATATTGTCACTATTGAGAGACAGAGAGGGACAGAGAGATAGAAAGCAAGAAATCAGCTTCTCCCCTCCCCTCGAGGGAATGACCATGCCACAATCCCTTCTCCTCTCTTCTCCTCCTGGGATCTTAGGCACACATGCACAAGCACCCAGTGTGAGTTTGAAGCTGCCGGGTCCAGGTCTTGAACCACAGTCATCTGCGTGGGAGTTGAGTGATATAACGATTTCACCATCTGCTGGTCTTGATCCTTTGTTTCTAACTCTGTCTTCTTAATTTCTTATGTCACTCTGCATTTCATTCTAGATATTTCTACCTGTCCTATCTTTCATTTTATTCATTTTCTGCTCTAATTGCCACTGAACTATCCATTTATTTGAGAAGGATTTCTATTTGTGTTTTTAAGAACATCCAAGATTTATTTATTTGGTCTCATCTTAGTTGCTGTTACACTGGCCTCCACTGAGATAGGATTCTCACATTTTTCATATAGGAAAACTGAGGCTTTGTGAATGGCAGTGAAATGACCCAAGATGCATCGGTAATTATTAAGTTTCTTTAATGTTAAAATTGTACTCTTGATTTATCAAATAGCTGAAGATCCAGGAGTGGAACCAGGCCAAGCCTGCTCCACAGTCCCTGCACCCATGTGTATATGGATATTAAACTTGTTAATGCCCTCAGTAAGAGGTCCTGAGAAACCTAGCTGTAATTAAAGAAACGAAGCATATTCCCAGGTACAGGGACAGAGTACACACCACAAGGAGGATCTAAGAACTGGCCCTTGATTTAGACAGTTTGCAGTTAAAATCCTGTCAGAGTAGCACCTAATGAACACAGTCTATAGTTACCCTACTGTTCATCTTTTTTTTTTTCTTTTTTTCCTGTCATAGGATGACTTGTTACACAATTTTTGATGATGATGGCTGTATGAAAGCATTTAAGGGAACCAGCAGTTAGCGTAATGGCTATGTCGCTGGACTCCCACGTAGTCAAAAGCGGTTCAAGTCCCGGACCCGGTGGCTTAAACTCATGCCAGGCGCGTGTGTGTGCATGCCCAAGATCCCAAGAGGAGAATGGAGGAGAAGGGATTGTGACATGGCCATCCCTCCTGGGGGGTGATTTCCTGCTTTCTGTCTCTCTGTCTGTCTCTGTCTGGTGAGCGCACACGCCCTATAGCAAAAACCTCTCAAAAAAAAAAAAAAAAAAAAAAAAAAAAAAAAAAGAAAGAAAGAAAAAGAAAAAGAAAAAGAAAGCATTTAAGGTTCTGAACAGGACATATTGGTCAAATATAGGCAATTATCAGAAACAAACTATTTGTCCTTTACATAAATTTTAAAGTCAGGTACCTAGATTATGAAATACAGATAATGGTAATATATGTCCCTAAACTAGTTGATAGTGCTTTACAGAGTGAGGTACTTTTTTAAAAAAATTAAAAAAAAAAAGTCACAGACTATTCCATTACTCTGTTTTCTTTTAGGACTAACAAGATGTATTTGCTATAACATAATCTTTCCTTTGGCCAGCTTAGAGGAAATTAATGGTTAAAATTGTCAATGACAACTTTTGAAAACCCATTTAGACTGATTTTTTTGGCTTTTTAAACAGATATGGTATCATTTTGGGACCAGCAGTTGGGTAATGGCTATGTCACTGGACTCCCATGTAGTCGACTGTGGTTTGAGTCCTGGACCCGATGACTTAAACTCACACCGGGTGCATGTGCGTGTGCCCAAGATCCTGCCCGAGAGGAGAATGGAGGAGAAAAGATTGAGGCATGGCCATCCCCCCAGGGAGTGACTTCTCGCTGTCTGTCTCTCTGTCTCTGTCTTTCTGGTGAGCGCACGCACCCTATAGCAAAAACCTCTCAAAAAAAAAAAAAAAAAAAAAAAAAAAAAAAAAAAAAAAAAAAAAAAAAAAAACAAACCAGATATGGTATCATTTACTACTTTTCAAGGTTAGAGATAAGCTTTGAAGCATCTTTTCTAGTTTTATGCTCCTCATTAAAATTATAGTTTGAAAAGTATTAATGAAAGCACATTAATGATATTTTCTGGAATTATTTTAAAACACAGTCATGTGCTTCATAATGATTTTTTTTATTTTATTATTTTTTTTGAGAGTTTTTTTGCTATAGGGCACATAAGCTCACCAGACAGACAGAGACGGAGAGACAGAAAGCGAGAAATCACCCCCCAGAGGGGATGGCCACACTGCAATCCCTTCTCCTCTATTCTTCTCTCGGGATCCTGGGCACGCACGCACACGCGCCCAGCGTGAGTTTTAAGCCACCGGGTCCAGGAAGCAAACCGCAGTTGACCACGTGGGAGTCCAGCGACATAGCCATTACACTAACTGCTGGTCCCTCATAATGATATTTTTAGTCAACAGCAGACCACATATACTAATATGGTAGTCCAATAAGGAGCATGTAAGGTACACAGGCATGTAGTAGGCTATACCCCTGGGTTTGTGTAAGTATTTCTATGATGTTCATAGCCAGTCAAATTGCTAAAGGACATATTTCTCAGGACTTATTTCTGTCACAAAATGATACCTGGCTGTACTTGTATTTTTGTTTTATTGTGGAGGCTTCTAGGTATTATATTTAAGGAAGTATAGCTTACCTAAAGATTGTAGTTTTCAATATCTGCATATCTCTGACAATTATTCCAAATATCCAGGGTATGTGAAGATGCAGTAGACAGGTATAAGCCTGATGTCTATGTAACAAATAGTATTCTAATAAAATGCACATTGTGTTGGGAGGTGTTACTTATTGTAATAGAAGTAACTTTGTGTTCCTTAAGTTGGGAAGATTCCTCGAGCAAAATTAGACAGTTTCTGTGAAGTACGTTGATGTGTCTCTGAAGAGAAATTATTATAGCTTAGGCCCAGTTGTTAGTGCCTATTCTAGATTGACAAGGCTTTGTTGATATGATTTTAATGACCTTGGGAGAAGCACTTTGTTGATATGACATCAAAGCTCAATTTCGCAAGCTTGAAGGTGAGGGAAACTAAAGTGCCAAAAATGTTCTGTTAAAGAGACTTTGTTTTTGAAGTATTTCTGAGAATAGCTATTAAATTTTATCAGAAAGTTTAAGGAAGGAATGACAGATCCAAGAATCCATTAGATTCAGAGCAATAGCTATAGTCTGAGAAAATTGTGCAGGAGAGTTTTGTGTTTCCTTAAGTGGTGAAAGGTGGCCAAAGGGGGACAGAAAAAAAAGATGAATATGAAGAGGATATTAGAGGGCATCATATTGGAATAATAGACAAGTTTACCATCAGCATAGAGAAACATGAAAGGGTATTGAGGAATCATAAGTCAGTAGCTCCTAAATGATTCCTAAAAATACTCAGTTTAAGATTTCTGGATGAAATGAATACCTAATGGTAAACAGACAGTTCTGTCTACTGGATTGTGGCCCACTCAAAATTTCTATGTCGAAGCCCAGTCCCCAATGTGACTGTACTTTGAGATAGGGCTTTCAGGGGAGTGATTAAAGTTAAATGAGTTCATAGGGGTAAGGGTCTAAGCCTATAGAATAAATGGCTTTATAATAAGCAAGAGACATTTTTCTTTCTCTCCCAGTACACATACCAAGGAGAAGATATGTGTGGACACATTGAGAAGGTGATTGTCAACAGGCCATGAAGAGAACCCTCATCAGAATCTATGCTTGTGCCCTGATCTCAGACTTCCCAGTCTTCAGACCATGAGAAAATAATTTCTATACTTTAAGCGATTCTGTCTGTAGTATTTTGTTATAGAAGCCTTAACAGACTAATACTGGAACTAAAGAATATCTTTTCTTTTCTGAGAGAGAGATTTTTTCTATAGGGTGTTTACACTTGCCAGAGAGAGACAGAAAGAAAGAAAGAAAGAAAGAAAGAAAGAAAGAAAGAGAAAGAAAGGAAAGAAAGAAGGAGGAAGGAAGGAAGGAAGGAAGGAAGGAAGGAAGGAGAGGGAGGGAGGGAGGGAGGAAGGGAGGGAGGAAGAAATCACCCCTTAAGGAAGGTGGCCATGCCCCAATCTCCTCTCAAATTCTGTTCTCTTCCTGGGATCTTGGTACACAGGTATACGTGTCCACCATGAGTTTGAAGCCACCAGGTTCAGGACTCGAACCGTGGTTGGCCATGTGGGAGTACAGTGATATAACCACTACACCTTCTGTTGGCCCCCTAATGAATAGCTTTTGGTATCCAAAACATGAATCTGAGAAGAAATACTTTGGAGTTTTGCTCTTTGTCTATTGTTAACAGTATCTGATAAAATGTCTTTTACTGAGATTCAAGGCTAGTTTTTCTGATTTCTTTTCCTGAAGATGAAATCTTCAGATTGTAGATCGTGTAGAGACAGGTATTTTGGAAATGTAGTTTATAACTATTGAACTAGAGCTTGAGATACCATAAGATGCCTTTCAGTTATTAAAAATATCAGTAGTTGAATAGAATCTAAGATTGAGGATGAAAGTTTTCAAATGCCTGAGGAAGTCTGCTGTTATTTCATCAAAAGGTGCAATGTGGGTCCCAGAGTATTTAGCTTTATAGATATTAATGCCAATGGTAATTCATGAGAGTTTAAGGGCTTCAGAGAACTCTGATAATGTCAATTTTAAAATTCCATAGTTTGGGGCCGGCACAGTGGTTAAGGGTGCTGGACTCCCACATGGCCGACTACAGTTCTATTCCCAGACCTGGCGACTTGCTTTCTAACTTTTCCTCTCTCTCTCACTCTCTTTGTCTCTGGTGAAATTAAAATAAATAAATAAACTTAAAAAAAAGTTGGACAATCTCAGTATTCTCCATAGGCCTTAAAAAAACACCAACAAATTTTTATAGTCTCTTCTATTTGTCATCAGGACTGTCAATGAAAATGGTGCTGTACTTTCTGGATAAAGGCGAAACTTTGTTTTCAGTATCCTTTGATAGGAGTACTAGTAAAACCAAGAGTCTCAATGGATAGATAAACAGATTTTTATCAGGTTCAAAAGTAAAACCACAGGCATTTTTTCCCCCATGATTAGTGACTGAATAATATTCCATTGTGTGGATATACAACATGATGTTTGTCCATTCATTAGTTGATGGACATTTAGGTTGTTTCTGCTTTGGGGCTACTATAAATAATGCTGCTATGGACATTGTACAAGTTGCTTTTGTGAACTTTTGTTTTCATGTATGGTTATTTTCTAGGAATGCATACTGGGTCATATGGTTACCTTGGATTAATATTTCGACAAACCACCAAGCTGTTTTCTGAAGTGACTGTACCTTTTACAACCTTGTCAGTATTGTATGAAGATTCTAATTTGCCCACACCTTTATCAAAACTTTTTTGTTTGTATTTTTATTTCATTTGTCCTAGTACATGTGAAGTGATATGGTATTTCATTGTGATTTTCATTCTCAAATGATTATTAATATTGAGCATTCTATGTGTGTTCATTGGTTGTCAGTAGTCAGTCTTTAGAGAAACACCTATTTTTTAAGAGGACTATTTGCTTTTTTGTTGCTGTAATTGTTGTGGTTTAATAGTTCTTTATTCTGGGTCCCTCATCAAATATATGATTTATAAATGTTTTCTCCCATATTTTTGGATGGTCTTTACTTTCTTATTATATCTTTTTAAGCACAACATGTTTTGTCTTTATTTTAATGTTAATAATATATTTTAGGGACTAGCAGATGGCATAATAGTTACATTACTGGACTCCCACATAGTCCACCATGGTTCAAGTTTCAGACCCAGTGACTTAAAACTCACTCTGGCATGTGTGCATACCTGCCTAAATTCCTCTGTCCTTTGTATTTTTTGTTCATTTAAAAGAAAGATAATAAGGAACAGAATACTTCAAAAATATATCGTTTGTTGGGGACCAGCAGTTAGCGTAATGGCTATGTCGCTGGATTCCCATGTGGTCAACTGCGATTCGAGTCCTGGACCCAGTGGCTTAAACTCACGCTGGGCACGTGTGTATGTGTGTGCCCAAGATCCTGAGAGGAGAATGGAGGAGAAGGGATTGTGGTGTGGCCATTCCCCCTGGGGGGTGATTGCTCACTTTCTGTCTCTCTGTCTCTCTCTGTCTTTCTGGTGAGTGCACATGCCCAATAGCAAAAACCTCTCCAAAAAGAAAACAAGTATATATACTTTATTTAAAGCTTAGCTGCCATGTCAAAAATATAGCAATAAGAGAAAAGGCAAATTGGAGTGTAAGGTATCTAATATAACCAATTTTTTTGTTAATATAGGAAGGTTATATATCGATACTTGTGTATGTTTTTAAAGGTATAAAGAGTGAGGTGGAATGATATATATCAAGCTCATTTCCTCAAAGAAGCAAGATTTTTGATATGGCAGGAAACAATGCATATGTTTTTCTGTATACATTTTTTAATTATTTGATTTGTGATAATAGGTAATACTTTTTGAGTACTTAGAGATCACTTTTTAAAAATTCTTTATTGTTTTAATTAATTTATACCTCACAACCAGCCTGAGGCTAGTTCTATTATTTCTCCATGTTATAAGTGGTCAGATTTAAGGACCAAAGGGTAATTTGTTAAGGTTGCACAATACTTGGGAAAAGAGGATTCTGAATAGTTTTGTTTTTTCTTTGTTTTGGTCATTTTGTAAAAGGGCATTGAATAAATAACTGATATTTTTGTAATGGACTCAACTCACTTAGTCACTTAAAATTATACATTTGTAAAGTAGACCTTAAATCCACTGTAAGATGCAAGTTGATTTTGTTCCTACCAACATTAAACTCAGTGAAAAGGAACTCAACCAATTTTTTAAATGAAACTTTTTTTTGATAATACATAAGGTGATAAAGGAAGTCAATTGCAGTAATTATTTCTGACTTTGGAAAATATTTTAGTGTATTCACCAATTTCTGAAACCATGTGTAGTTACTGTGGCTTCTGACTTACGCTATGAGACTGAAAAACACTAATGAGGATTAAATCCCTTCTCTACTCCTTTTAATCCTGCAAGGGCCTTTAGGGACTTTGAATAGAAGAAATATTGCAAATGCTGAAGCCTTTGTACAATAACGCCTGATAGTCTGGAGGTAAAGATCCATGGTGAGTCCTGCTATCTGGTAAATGTGTTTAAACTGGAAAGCATCTTATCTACACTGACTTTTACAGATCCTCCATTTTAATGGGTATGCCAGCTTAATCCTCAAATATAGTAAACAGGAAGCAGCTATGTATTTGATAGCTTGAATTCTTTTCTTTTAATTTCCCATTTCCCTATCACTAATTGCAATCTGAATTCATATAGCTGCTAACTGCTTCATTAATTCTTAGAAACTAGGATATTATACCCTGCACTCGTATAGTCACCTAAGACAGAACAAATTTTAACTTTAAATAACCTCAATAAAATTATCACTGAAATACTCTCATTTATATAGTCTAATCCATTTATACTTAGTACATTCTATACTCCTTGAACAAGACTTTGTGATTTATGAGTGGTACTTAGGATATTATGGAAACTATTATCCCAGTTCAGAAGCTTTTAGTATGGTACTTATCTTAATAATATTTCAGTGTATACAGTATACTAGATCTTTTAATAGGTGACTTTAAAAATGGATTGTTGAAATTATAGTTGTTAGCACATGTATGAACAAATACAAAACAACTGATTATGAAAATTTTTTAAAAATTGCCATATAGGGACCAGCAGTTGGTGTAATGGTTATGTCGCTGGACTCCCATGAAGTTGACCACAGTTCAAGTCCTGGACCTGGTGGCTTACGCTCACACGGGGCATGTGTGTATGTATGACCAAGATGCTGAGAGGAGAATAGAGGAGAAGGGATTGTGGCATGGCTATCTCCCCTGGGGAGTAATTTCTCGCTTTCTGTCTCTCTGTCTCTCTCTGGTGAGTGCACATGCCCTGTAGCAAAAACCTCTCAAAAAAAAAAAATCACCATGTAGCAATTTTACACAAACCTACATTATTATAATAAAACTATAACCTCACTACTAGACAAGATGAAAAAAAATAAAGATAGTATAGAATACTTTTTACCTAATTGATTTATTTAGGCTATGTATTTAAAAAATAAATTGCCTGAATAAGCTAGCAAGTTTGTATTTCTAAATTCAAAGGACCTCAAAAATAAAATTTTAATGTAGATTCTCCCATTTTTATTATTACTAATGTGCAGTACCATATTATTACAATATACATTTTTATACATTAATCAAATTTTTGTATGAATATAGATTTTGAACTATTTGCTATATTGTTTATTTTTCCTTGTAAGGAGGAAAAAAATTATCTACTGTTTTAATTTCTTGGCAGGGGTCCCTATAATAAAATTAAAATGTATGCTCATATATAATGGAAAATTAATAACTCTCAAAATGGTAGTTTAGAATTCAGGCCTAAATACTATATTCAGATAAAAATAAAGAAAAAGGGCATAGAAGGTCAGTTATGGGAAGGGGGCCAAAAAAAAAATGTGGTAAACAAGAGTAAGGTTTGTATTACAGATAGATTGGAGGTTTTCTTCATAAATATAAATTTTTGTTATGAAGGGTAGGTTCTCTGTTTATAGAGCTTCTCGTGTATCTTCTACTTCTCAAAATAATCAGCTCAAAATAATGGTTATGACAGGGACCAGCAGTTAGCATAATGGCTATGTTGCTAGACTCCCATGTAGATGACCACGGTTTGAGTCCTGGACCCGGTGGCTTAAACTCACGCCAGGTGCATGTGTGTGCGTGCCCAAGATCCCCAGAGGAGAATGGAGGAGAAGGGATTGCAGTGTGGTCATCCCCCCTGGGGGGTGATTTTTCACTTTCCATCTCTCTGTCTCTGTCTTTCTGGCGAGCACACGCACCCTATAGCAAACATCTCTCACAAAAAAAAAGAAAAAAAAAAAAAGGAAAAAAAGTGGTTATGACCAAAAGGCATAGTTATAGTAGCATATTTTGGTCTCCTATACCCTAAATAAATAGGATAAAATCCTGAAATACATTAGGCTGCATTTGAGTTATTTTATTTAGTTTCTTAATAAGAAATAATAGAGGGTAGGAGCAGGTTGAGTAGTGGTTAAGGCTCTAAACTCTCATGTGGATGACCGTGGTTCAAGTCCTGGACTTGGTGTCTTGAAGCTCACACCAGGCGTGTATATGTGGGTGCCCAATATCCTGAGAGGAGAATGGAGGAGAAAGGATTGTGGCATGGCCATCCCCCCAGGGGTGATTTCTTGCTTTCTGTTTTGCAGTAAGCACATGCATGTGCCCTGTAGCAAAAATCTCTCAAGAAAAATATAAAAAAATAATTAGGGGGGTAGTAGGGAGGGACTTTTTCAACCTTCAAGACCACAATCCTGGTTCCTGCAGTCATAGAGTTAGAAGAAGCAGAGGAAAGGCAGACCCATCTGGAGCCAGCTCTTCACCTAAGCCCTCTGCCTAGTCTGGGTATGAGAAGGGGGCTGTCTCGGTTTTCAAGACCACTACCCTGGTTTCTGCACTTACAGAGCTAGAAGCTCAGTAACATGTCACATAACAACTAGAGAAGTCTGGGTATATAGGAGCCAAACATCTGAACACTGTGAGACTCTGGAGGAATTCTCTCCCACACTCACACCAGAAAGAAAGGAGAGAAGCTCTGCTCTATAAATCTGAACATAAAACTCCCACTGTGGATACTACACTACTACCCACAGTAGAAGAGGGAAACTGGCATAGAGCTAATTCACATCAAAGGGAAGCACAGGCACACCCAACTATAGAAATCACCTCCAAAGAGTAGCAACTAAAAATCACAGCAGAGCTTCAAGAAACAGAAGAAAACCAAAAACTGTTCCCCTCAAAAGAACACTAATGTCTCAACAACAATGGGTAAAACATAAGAAATCACTGAAATATCAGGAAAAAAATTCAGAATTTCTGTCATAACTAAAGTCAATGAGATGCAAGAAAAAAATCAAAAACAAATTCCAGGAGATGAAGAAATCTTTTCATGACTTGAATGAAGAACTCCGTAAAGAGATAGACAACCTTGAAAAGAACTTGTGGAGATAAAGATACAATGCAGGAAATCAAAACATCCTTCAAAATATTAGCAGCAGATTAGACCATGAAGAAGAAAGAATTTCTAACCTTGAAGATCAAATTTCTGACTTAGCCCACGCAACCAAAAAGAATGGAAAAGGAATAATTAAAAATGAGGTCAACATACAGAAAATCTGAAACACGAGTAAACAGTCAAATATTAGCATAATGGGTTACCTAGAAGGTGAAGAGTTGGGTAAAGGGTTAGAAAAATATTTTTCATGATATTTTCCAAATGTAGAGAGGTATACACAAACCCAAATTCAGGAAACACAAAATCACTAAAAAGATTTAAGAGAAGATCCTCTCTAAGGCACATTTTAGCCATATTGGTAAAAATCAAAGACAAAGACTATATTCTAAAAATGACAAGAGAGAAATGCCAAAACAAAGACTACCCTATTAGACTGACATCAGGCATCTCAACTGAAACAATACAGGCAATGAAACAATGGGAAGACACATTTAAAATTCTCAAAGAAAAACAGTTTCAATCAATACTATAATAGAAAAGATTACTCTTCAATTGGGAAGGAGAAATAAAATCCTTCACAGAAAAACAAAAGCTGAAAGAATTCACCAAAATTCAAAAGAAAATTTTTAAAAAATACTTAGGGAATACTACAACTGGAAAACTAAAATGTGATAAATATTGTACAAGTAAGAGAACACAAAACAATTATAAAAGGAAAAAAGTACCAAATGACAGGGATAAGTCCACATGTAACGATATAACGATAATAGCATTGACTGTTAATGGATTAAATTCACAAACTAAAAGACACAGATTTGTTCAAAGGTTAAAAAAACAGGAACCCTCTATGTGTTGCTTACAAGAAAGACACCCCACTGACAAAGATATGCAGAGACTGAAAGTGAAAAACTATAAAAAAAATCCTTTCATGTAAACAGAGATGAAAAAAGAGGGCAAGAGCTACAATATTGATACAGGACAAAAGAGACTTGATACAACAGGTAAAAAGAGACAAAGAAGGATACTATATGGTTCTAAAAGGGGTTACTTCACCACCAAGGATATATAACAATTATAAATATGAACCCAATGTCAGGGTGTCCAATGTGCCCAAATATGAAAAAAAAAATGCTATGATGAAAGAGGTACAGACCGGAACACACAAATTGTTAGGGATTCTAACATCCCAGTGTCACCACTGAACAGATCAACTAGCCAAAAAATATAGAGACACGGGAGCTAATTCATACTGTAAACCAAATGGACCTGAAAGACCTTCATAGAGCTTTCCACCCCACAATTGCAAAATAGATTTTTTTCTCATTTTTCATTATATGGAATATGTCAAAGATTGACCACTTAAAGACTATGTAACAAGCCTTTACAAATTAAAAAGTATAGAAACTACACCCAGCACCTTCTCTGACCTAAAGAGAACTAAACTTGAAATCAACCACAGAGATCTCTCAAAAACACACAAAAAACATGGAATCTAAAAGACTGATTCCTGAATGACTTTCAAATTACTGAAGGAATTAAGACTGAAATCAAAAGATTCATTAAAACCAATAATTAACACACCATTCCCCATAACCTTTGGGACATGCTGAAAGGTGTTATAAGAGGGATATTTATGGCCATTAGTTCTCCCAAAGGAAAACAAAAAGTGACAAATAAATAACTTATTGCATCTCGAAAAGATGGAAAAGCAACAACAAAGAGAGGGGGTGGAAAAGCCTCTAAAAACTTGGGACCAGCAGATGGTGTAATGGTTATGTCACTGGACTCTCACATGGCTGATCACAGCTTGAGTCCTGGAACCAGCAACTTGAAACTCATGCCAGGTGTTTATGCATGCCTGCTCAAAATCCTGAGAGGGAAATGATGGAGAAGGGATTGCATCGTTGCTATCTCCCTGGGGTGGTGGTTTTTCACTGTCTCTGTCTCTCCAACAAGTGTACACATGCAATAGAAAACTCTCTTTCCAAAAATAGAAGCACCAAAAGAAGAAAAGATAAAGATTAGAGCTGAAATAAATGAAATAGAGAATAAGAGAGCCGTACCATAAAGATAAATGAAACAAAGATTTTTTTTGAAGCATAAATGAAATTGACAAACCATTAGCTAGACTAATCAAGAAAAACAGAGAATAGAACCAGATAGATAAAATAAGTAAAAGTTGGTACTATTACAACCAATATACCAGAAGTATAAAAAATTGAGGCTATTATGAGTGATTATAAGCCAAAGACTAGAGAAACTAGATAAGATGGACAAATTTCTGGACATGTACAAGTACCTAATATGCATAAAGAAGAAATGGAAAACTTGAACAGATCTATAACAAGTGATGAGATTGAATCAGTAATAAGTAGTTTCCCAACAAAGAATCCAGATCCAGATGTCTTCACTTCTGAATTCTACAAAACTTTTAAAGAAGTAGCAACTCAAATTCTCCTTGAACTATTTCTAAAGATTCAAAAGGAAGGAACCCTCCCAAATTCATTCTGTGAAGCTTCCATAATCTTGACTCCAAAACCAGACAAGGACATAATGAAAAACAAAAAGCTACAAAACAATATCTCTGCTGAATATTGAAGAAAAAAATTCTCAATAAGAGAATAGCAAAATGAATCCAATAGCATATTAAAAATATACAAGGCCAGGTAGGCTTTATCTCAGGCCTGTAAGGATGGTCCAACATATACCAAACAATAAATGTAATATATCAACAGAATGTAAAACCTATATATTTATAAATGAAGTAAAAACATTTGCTAATTACATCTTTTCATGGTCAAGACTTTCAGGAAAATACAAGTAGAAGGGATATTCTTTACCTAATAAAAGTTATATGCCAGACCCATTGCTAACATCATACTGAATAGGGAAGACCTGAAAGCTTTCCCACTAAAAATTGGAAGAAGACACGATTGCCCACTTTTCCCACTTCTTTTAAACGTAGTCCTGGAAATCCTAGCCAATGCCGTCAGACAAGAGAGCAAAATAAAAGACACTCAGATAGGAAAAAAAGAAGCTAAACTGTCCCTACATTCAGATGAAATGATTATGTACATAGAAAATCCAAAGGAATTTACAAAAACTCCTGGAAGTGATAAATGAATACAGGTAAGTGATAGGATACAACACTCAATATACAAAAATCTGTAGCATTTTCATATGCAAAAAATGATCAGGTTGAGACAGAATTGAAGAAAATAATCCCATTTCCTATAGCCACAAAATAAATAAGATTCTTAGAAATAATCTTAGCCAAAGAGGCAAAAGACAACTATAAGAATAACTATGAAAAACTGAAAAAATAAATTGAAAATGACACCACAAAATGAAAAGGCATCCTATGTGCTTAATTATTAAGCTAATCAAATCTAATCAAAATGTCAGTTCTACCCAAATTAATTTACATATTCAGTGAGCTTCCAATAAAATTTATGGTGACATCCTTCACAGAAAAAAAAATCGTAACATTTGTCTGGAATCATAAAGGTGTTGCACATCATAAAAATGTGCAACAAGAGTGAATCATCAAGGCAATGATGTGCAACAGGAGTGAAGTAGGAGACATCTCACTACCTGACTTCAAAATATATTACAAAACAGTGATAATCGAAACAGCTTACACTGGGACAAAAATCTGCATGTAGTGTTAGGGTCCTGAGCTCGATCTAACCATTGGCGACGCAGAAAAGACGACAACAATACAATTTCATAAAAGGCTTTTATTTTTCTAGGTTGCTGGGGTCTGAGTTTCTGCCCGACGCAGTGGGCTTTCAACAAGGACCCTGAGCCTAAGATGAAGGGATCTTTTATAGCTCAGAATCACAATGTAGGAAGTATAGTCAGTAATTTTCCATTTGAGAGAAGGAGGTGTGTGAAAGCTAGCTGTTACTATGTGTTTAGGTTTAGATTAGGACTTTCAGTTGAGGTCAGGTTGAACTGGCCCTGGCGTTGTCAGGGCCCATCCGCACTTTGTTTATTTATGTGGTCTCAAACTCCTTGGGTTCTGTCCTTGAGGGTCTGACATGGCGGTGGTTGTGTCAATTCAGCCTAACAGTAGACTACAGGAACAGAATAGAGAATCCATAAATAAACCTAAAATAATACAGTTAATCTTTTACACAGGCTACAAGACAATGCAGTGGAGAAAAAATCTTTTAGCATATTATGCTGGAAAAACTGGATTCCACCTGCAGAAAAATGAAACTGGACCCCTATCTCTGACCACTAACAAGATTGAATTTTAAATGGATTAATGATTTAAATGTGAAGCCTCAAACTATAAAACTCCTAGTAAAAAACTTAGGGGAGGGATCAGAAGATGGCATAATGGTTATGTCACTGGGCTTCCATGTAGTTGACCACTGTTAGAGTCCTGGGCCCAGTGACTTCAAACTTATGCTGGGAAGATGTGCATGCATGCCCAAGGTCCTGAGAGGAGAATGGAGAAGAATGGATTGTGCTGTGGCCATCCTTCTCCCTGCAGGGAGTGAGGCAGAGGGTGATTTTTCATTTTCTGTCTCTCTGGCAAGCACATGCACCCTATAGCAAAAATATCTTGTAAAACCAAAGCCAAAACAAACAAAAACTTAGGGAAAACTCTTGAATACATTGGAATAGGCCATAATTCCCCAAGATCCCTCAAGCACAGGCAATAAATTCAAAATTAGACATAGGGGATTACATCATCCTAAAATCTTCCTTTACAGAAAAGGAAATAATTAGAGGGAAAAACAACCCTCAGAATGGGAGAAAAATATTTTCATATTGTTCTTTAGACAAGGGGTTGATAACCAGAATATATAGAGAAATCAAGCATCTCACCTACAAAAAGTGAATAATTTATAAAAGGACAGATAAGCTGAATAGAAAACTCTCCAAGAAAGAATTATGGATATCCAAAAAATGTCAGTCTCTTGTTATAAGGGAAATGCAGATTAAACCCACCATGAGATACCATTTAACCCCAATTAGAATAGCTAGAATAAAAATAAATAACAAGTGCTGGTGAAGCTGTGAAGAGAAGGAAACCCTAATATACTGTTGGTAGGAATGTAAATTAGTTTAATCTCTGTGGAAAACATTATGGAGGTTCTTCATATAAGGAGGACTATCATATAACTCAGTAATCCCACTCCTTGACATTTATACAAAACCTAGGAAAACAGAAAGACATTTGCATATACATGTTTATTGCAGCATTATTCACAATAGCCAAGACATGGAATCAATCTAAGTGTCCAAAATGATGACTGGATTAAAAAAAAACTGTGGCATAGGGATCAGCAGTTGGCATAATGGCTTTGTCGCTGGACTCCCATGTAGTCACCTGCAGTTCAAGTCCCAGACCCAGTTGCTTAAACTCACACCGGGTGCATATGCATGCGTGCCAAAGATCCCGAGAGGAGAATGGAGGATAAGGGATTGTGGCATGGCCATTCCCCCCAGGGGTGATTGCTTGCTTTCTGTCTTTCGGGCAAGTGCACATGCCCTATAGTAAAAACGTCTCCAAAAGAAAAAAAAAAAAAAAAAAAAAAAAAAAAAAAAAAACTATGGCATGTATACATTATGAAATATTACTCAACCATAAGAAACTATGAGATCCTATTATTTGATTCAAAGTGGATGGATATAGAGGATTTAATGTTAAGCAAAGTGAGCTAGACTTCTAAAGATACTAATTGTATGTCCCCAGAAATTGTGTACTGAATGTCTGCACTCTATGGCAGAAATGGAAAGTTCCAAGGATATGATAATAAGGTAAGTATACGTACAAGAGACTATAAGAGAGGGGAGTGGGTTGAAAGGTTGTGTGGGAAGGGGAAAGGGAAGAAACATTTAACAAAGGAATATAAGTTTCTATGTGGAAAAAAATATTCTGTAATTTTAGCTTAATCAAAATAATATTAAAAAATAATTAGGCTATCTTGGGAGTTACTGCTCAATGCACTGTTCAAACAATTCTGCATCCCAGTGGAGTTTGTGGGTTCTATTTCCCAGTAGACTTGTACACATGTCCATAATCCTGGTTGTTGGAGAGGCTGAAGTGGGGGGAATTGTGGTGTGAGACTTTGTTTAGGATACTTGTCTCTCTGCCTTTTTTTCTGTCTCTCACTCTCATGAAAGAGAGAAATATAATTTTTAAAAAATATTTTTAGAACAATTATCTACATTTAGAAAAATAGTTGATTATTAATACAGTATAAAGTAAATAATAATACTGTATTAATTAAGACTGAGACAAGCATAGAGAGATTAAGTAATTTTTTTTTTTTTTTGGAGAGGTTTTTGCTATAGGGCACGTGCACTCGCCAGAAAGACAGAGAGACAGAAAGCGAGAAATCACCCCCCAGGGGGGATGACCACGCCGCAATCCCTTCTCCTCCATTCTCCTCTCAGGATCTTGGGCACGCACGCACATGTGCCCGGCATGAGTTTAAGCCGCCGGGTCCGGGACTCGAACCGCGGTCGACTACGTGGGAGTCCAGCGACATAGCCATTACACTAACTGCTGGTCCCAAGATTAAGTAAATTTTTAAAGTTCAGAATGAGTAAGTGTTCTGAATACTAAAATCATTTATTTTAGATTAGTTATGAAAGATTAGTTGAAAAATTCTTAGAAAATTTTAGGATTTATATGAAATCCTTATATTTGTAATAAAACATGAGATCATATTAGGTTGTCAGGGAAGTCATGACATATTTTTCTATGCAAAAATGCATCATCATTTTCCCAACAACTCAATTGATTATGTACATTTTTTTCTAGAAGTGAAATGATTTAGTATGTGTAGAATGAAAGAGACATGATGCAAAGGAGATAAATGTTAAGATTTAATAAATGTAGCAGATTCTTAAAATTATAGCAAAAAGACTTAGAAAAGAAAAATAATTATGTTCTATTTAATATATAGCATTATGAAACTGAATATGATGACCAATTCATTCATTAATTCTTTCTTGCTACAATTACTTACAGGATGTCTGTTATATGTTATACCCTGTTCTAAGAACTGGGAATACTGGTGTTAATGACTTTAAAAGACTGGTGTTTTGGGACCACAAATGACATAATGGTTATGTTGCTTGAGCTGACTATGGTCCGAGTCCTGGACCTGGTGGCTTAAACTCACACTAGGCACAAAAGTACCTAGAGGAGAATGGAGGAGAAAGAATAGAGATGTGGCCATCCCTCCTGATGGGTGATTTCTCGCTTTCTGTCTCTCTGTCTTTCCAGTGAGCACACACACCCTATAGCAAAAATATCTCTCTCAAAAAAAAAAAAAAAAAGACTTGTGTTTTCTCAAGTTTCCTGAATACTATGCAGAAATGATGACAAGTAGTGACAATTTAAATTCTATATACTTCATTCATATTAAACTTTTTCAACATAATATAAATTTGTATTATATGATGTCATGTTAATGATTACAGCTGTTGTATTTTAAAGTAAAACAAATTGAGTGATGTTGAGTAAAATGAAAAAAAAAAAAAAAGAAGAAGAAGAAAAAACCCTAGCGTGACAAAAACAAAACTTCAAAAAATCTAAGAGGTAATGAGAAAGAGAAATGAGAATGAAGGTACTTTGTCAGTTCTAATTACCCTAATTTGAAAACGCAGATAGGCCCACCAGATGTTACTACATGAGTTAATTGCATCTTCTGCATTAAAGGTAATTAACTTACATGCTTACACTTGTACAATTTCTAAGACTAGAGTTAAATTCACACATTATGACTATCTATAACACTGTCTCCAAACAAAAGCCTCTAGTGGAGTGATAGAAACTCCTCATAAGGGGGGATATCTTTCTATATTACTCGTTGAGAAGAGTGCCCTGTAGAGGAATTAATATTCTTGGTGTTTGTGCCAGGTGGTATAGACCCATAGACCTTGTCATCTGCTTCCTTAAGTGACTTGAGAATTCCCTTGACACATTTCCTTCGATCCTCAGGTCCTCCAAAGCCACATAGAGAGAAGGTAAAACAAGGCAGTAAATATGTGTCTGTATTTTCTATCTTTTGGTCACTTTAGAGACTGTAATAATAATAGCTAACATGCATTGATGCCTGGCAGTTGCCTTAGTTCTTTGCATGTTTTCACATATTTAATCCATACTGCAGTCCTTAGGGTGAGTGTTATCAGGATTTGCATTTTACAGGTGAGCCTCCTGAAGTTCAAGACAGTCAGAGGGTCACTAAATACCTAGTAGTCTGTGATTTGAACCCCAAGAATTTAGGTAAGAATCTGCGCTTATAGCATGTCATTACCATAGAGCAAAAATACTCTGGTTTAGAATTTCCCTTTCATGTTTTTTACTTTGACTCTCTAATCTTCCTTAACCATAACTTTTTCTTTCTTTCTTTATTACTATTAAAAGAAGAAACACATCTCTGGGACCAGCAGTTAGCGTAATGGCTATGTCGCTGGACTCCCACATAGTCGACCCGGTGGCTTAAAACTCACGCCAGGCACGTGTGCGTGCGTACCCAATATCCCGAGAGGAGAATGGAGGAGAAGTGATTGCGGTGTGGCCATCCCCCCGGGGGTGATTTCTCGCTTTCTGTCTCTCTGTCTGGTGAGCGCACACGCCCTATAGCAAAAACCTCTCAACAAAAAGAAGAAACACATCTCTATATAGCTTCCAGCAGAGAGTTGCCATTGGTAAAAAATCATAATATATGAAAAATATTTGGGAACTGTGAAACACTGTGTAAGTGAGAAAAATAATTGTGATTATCACTCGGCATCATTTACAATTTCCTTATTTACCTAGCTCTACCTCGTTTTGTAATAGTCATCTATCCCAGCTTTTCTAAATATTACTTTTGTATTTTTATTTTTCTGGCACCATTTACTTTTTTATAACTTAATTAATCTTTAAAAATCACAAGAGGGTGCATGTGTTTGCCAGGGAATGACAGAAGACAAAAAGAAAGGAGGAGAAAGCACCCCTGTGGAGGGGCATGATCACGCCACAATTCCTTCTCCATTTCTTTATCCTTTTGGTATTTTGAACATGCACACACATGCTCCTGGAGTACTTTTTCTCTTTCTTGGAGAGGTTTTAGTGTAGGGCATGTGCGCTCACCTGAAAGAGACAGAGACAAAAAGCAAGAAATGCCCCCCCCCCCCCGGGGGAGGATGGCCATGCTGCAATCCCTTCTCCATTCTCCTCCCGGGATCTTGGGCACACACGCACATGCACCCGGCATGAGTTTAAGCCACTGGGTCTGAGACTTGAACCATAGTCAACTCCATGGGAGTCCAGCTACATAGCGATTACACCAACTGCTGGTCCCACTCCTGTAGGATTTTTTTTAAAATTTTTTTAAATTTTATTTACATTATTTTAATACATTCAATCACATTATTTAGCTTACAAAGTGATCATTTCTATATGTGAACATTTCTCCCTGGTTCATTTGATCAAAATATAACAATACTACCTCCCTGTCTCAACAATGCTGTCTCTGTATCCCTCCTCCAAATGGTTTTTAAGCCACTGACAATGGGATTCAAACCAAAGTCAGCCATGAGATCCAAGTCCCTTAACCACTAGGCTATGGGGCTGGCTCCCTTCCTATTTTTCTTTTAAATAATTATTTATTTAGTTTTATTTATTATTTATTATTTTATTTAACAGAGAGACACATGAGAGAGAGGGAAAGTGAGAATGCAAGCCTCTATCTAGGTTCAGGACTCAAACCATGTGAGCCATGTGGGCATCCTACACCTTAACCATCAAGCTACCTGCTATCTGCTGACCCCATTTCTTTCTTTTATAACACCCACAGAAACAGCGAAAGTCACTGTCACAAAGTTCACCCTGGAGTGTCATCTATTTGAATGGTTTCATCTTCTAGATGAGGAAACCACTTTTAAGTGGTTATTGGATGCCACAAGATTAATTTTGTCAGAGATTGTATTCACAAATTACATGACTCTATCTTATGTCTTTCCACTTCAAATGCTGAATTGATTGAATAGGAGGCATTTCTGTGACTTCTTACTTCCACATTAAAGAGATCAGACCTAAAGTTAATAGTTGTTAAAACATAAACATTGCAAAGGGAAACATTTTCAGACCAATTCTGTGTAAGATTGTAAGTGGTAACATCAGTTAAAAGCAGAAAATAGGAAAGATTAAACAAATTGATTTCATAATAAAAAGATATGTAATATCAAGGCAGAGTAACAAAGACATCTGTTTTTTACATCTTTTGGGGAGAAAAAGTTAATTAGTTTGAGACTGATTCAGATAGATGTCATTTTAAATTACTTTTTTTCTCTGTTTCCCAAAATAATGCAATTAGATGGGGTAAGTATAATAAAAAAGATAGGTTTAAAACAGATGTCTGGTAATAGACATTCACACTATTAAAAACTATATATAGAACTTCTTGCTGTGCAAATTTATGCAGAGTTGTGTTGGGTCATTTTCTGGAAAAATGAACCTTGGTTGAAGGGCATAGATATAGCCACAGGTTAGTTTTTTTTCCTTCAGTTTTTTTTTTTTTTTTTTTTTTCCATAGTGCATGTGCAGTCAAGGAAGAGAGAGACAAACAGACAGAGGTAGAATGAGAAATGACATGCAACAATCCCTTCTCCATTCTCCTCCTGGGATTTTAGACACACACACGCACATGTACCTGGCTTGATTTTTAAGCCACCAGGTCTGGAATTCAAACTGCAGTCAGCCATGTAGCAATACAGTACATTAACCATCATGATACCTGCAGGCCCTGCTACAGATGTGGTTATATTACATGGTCAAGCTGAGAAAACTTGTGTGGTGTGGTTTGTGATTTGGTGGGCAGAGGTGAGAAGGAAAAGTAATTGGTTAGGTTAATCAGTTTACTCCAAAATATGGCATAAGGCAGCCTATATTTTATCTTTTCTCTGCTTTCAATTTTATTATTTTTTTTCTAATTTGCTCTACAATGCTTTCTACTGGGGTTGATGATATTCAACCCCACTATGTGTGTGTGTGTGTATACTTATATATACACACACACACACACATACATATACACACACACACACACACACACACACACACCTTTTCCTAAGATAGTCAAAAGACAATATTGTGTCTAATTTAGTCAAATTTCTGTTAAACTCAACGACTCTTTGCCCAGGTTTTCTTAGAATAAGGAAAAGAGAATGGCTAGTTTTAGATGGCAGCAACTCATTCTGACAAAAGTATAAGGGATGAATTTGAATGGCACAGTGTTTAAGATAAAACAAAGTGAACTTATGCTCTGTTAGCTATTTGATGAGCTCTGGCTATTTTCTTAGTCTCATGAAACTTTTCCCTCATAACCAATGAAGACTACGTTAAAGAAATAATAATCATTCTGTAACTAAGTACTAATGTTTTCTTCTTCTGAGACTATGTACTACTTAGATATTTGTCCTTTTATTCATTAAAACTATTTATATGCACAATGACTGAAGCAGGCATTAGATAGGAACAACAATGTTTTGTGTCCTAGAGTTTAATATTTGTTTTTGTTTGTTTTAGGTTTTTGCCATATGGCATGTGCACTCATTGGAAAAAGAGATTGTGAGATGAAAAGTGAGCTGTACCCCCCCCCCCCCCCCCCAGGGGTGAATAGCCACATCACAATCTCTTCTGCTCCATTCTCCTCCTGGGATTTTGAACGGACATGTACACACACGTGGAATGAGTTTCAAGCTGCTGGGTCTGCGGCTTGAACTACAGTCAGCTATGTGGGTGTCCGGCACCTTAACCACTACACCTTAGTCTCAGAGTTTATGATTCACTAGAGGAATGTAGATTTATAGTTTATAGTTCAGGATGATTTGTGCTGTGTAATAGGAGTTTTTACTATCTTTTAGGAACACATAGCCAGCTAACCTAGCCTGATGTGGGGGTGGGAAATGTTAAATACAAATTTTTAGGAGCCCTTGTTTCAGACTAGACTCCTGTTCTAGGCCTGGACAGGCCAGACGACAATGCTAAGATGAGAAGAAATAATCAAACTTTTAAAAAATTTAATTCTGTTTATTATTATCCTAGTCTTTTTTATATTACATTGAATCACATATATATTTACAGAGTATTACAATTCTTTTTCCAGCATGACTACCAAACATATCAGTCAAGACAAAGACATTACTATCCACATCATCATCATCAAATAGCTTTTCATCATTTTTTTCAGATTATTATTATTTATTCTCATTATTTTTTAAACATTCAATCACTATATATTGGCTTGTATAAAGAATTTACCCAACATGAAATCCTTCTCAGACCAGTCCAGTTGAGAATATTTTACATGTTATCATCAGCAGGTAATAAACCATTTCTGTGTCCCACTAGTGTCATGCCTCTCTATTTGTTCTCTTGCTATCCTTCTCTATACTCTTCCCTTCTCCCCCTGCCCCATTCCACATTGTCTTCAGCATCTGTAACTATTTTTATTGCTTTTATGTCCTCCAATATTTCAATCTCTACAATAAAATGTGGATAGCAATAGATTCTTCATATTTGACCCTTTCTATCAAATGCCAGGGTCTTATTTTTTATGGCTAAGTAGTATTCCACAGAGTATATGTGCCACACTTTTTCCATCCTCAAACTGAAACTTTTTAAAGAAGATGATAGATATTTTTTTTCCTGAAAACAGGACATTCCAGTCTACCTAATTCAGTACTGTAAGGAAATAAAATTTATACATATCTTCTGACTTTCTTAGGAATGTGCACCTAAAATAACTCAAAATGTTACCTAGAATTTTTTTGTGTGTAATAAACATCCTTATTATCCAAATATATCCTTTTACCTTCCAGACTCTTTCTCTCCTTTAAGATTAAGCCAAGTGACTCCAGATGACTATGAGGTCGTTCTTTGCCCCTTATTTAGAATTTAGCCAATCATCGTTTTATAAAACTCCTAGCTACTCACCCTCTCTTTTGTGACATTTACCTTTAAAAATCATACTGAAATACGTGATTTTGACATACATTACTCATGGCAACTTGAATTTTCTGATGTCTGGGAGATGGTCCTGACCCTGGTTCAAATAAATTCTTTTGCTTTACTTTGCCTCAGCCTTCCTCCTTAGATTGCCAGAGAATATGTGGGAGCTCAAGGGAAGGCTATGTGGTTGCAATTTACATAGCGTAGAAAGTTGGCAGAACCAGATTACAAAGTGCCTAATTAACTATGCTAAGAATTTTGAAACTCATCCCATGGACAATGGAAAATAAAATGATTTAATGAGGAGAGAAGTGAGCCAATTTGTATTTTAGAAGGATCATTGTTTAAATTGATTTTCCAATTAAGATTCTTTTCAGGCAGAACTTATTCTCTCTAATTCTTGACATGGCTCTCTGTCAATAAAGGTTTATCAGATACTGTAAAAAGGGAGAATTTGGTTTTGTTCATTTCTATTTGACACTTGTCTATTGTGTACCTATTAGGCCCATTAAAGCTAGATTCTGTGAAAGTATAAGACCTCTTGAGACAACAACAGAGCTGTTCCATGTCTTGGAGTGATTCAGAATGATCAGTAATTCCTCTGTTTTCTTGATTTAGAGAATTATACAACCACTTACTTATTGGTCCCTTCTAGATGTTTTTCAACCAATCACAAATCATCTTACAGAGTTACCTTGAAATCGCTGTCTTGGTCTCCCTCTCTTTTTTCCGTACTTCTCTTCACCAGGCTTTAACCAGATGGTAACTCTGGACTTCATTCTGAACATCCTGTTTCATACAGCCCATTTGAATTACATCTGCAAGTCCTAGTTCCCTTGGATCTTCAATCTTAATAACCTCCCAAAGATAAATCTGTTTTTCTCCTAAATGTCACTGATTGTTCACCATGGCATTATTTCGATGCATTATACTAACAGCATAATGTGCTGACATATTTAACAACTGGTCCTTGGGGACTGAGGTCGCAGGGGAGTGGACTAGTAGCTCCTGTTCATGGTATGAATAATTCCACCATTGTTGATATCCCACTACTAACCTGGCATCCCTTCAGTGAACTCTCGCTTCAAGTGGCAAAATTACATCCTTTTGCGAACACAGGAGAATGTTCTCTTTTGGTACAGTTAGTTAGGAAACATAAATGGCTTAAGATCCCTATACCCTAACTTAAAATTTTCTGACCATTTGTGCCGGTGCACTTGAGCTCAAACTGAACTCTGGCCCTTCTTATTCTGATAGACTTTTAAAAAATCTTCTGAGTCTGGTGCAGTTTTTGACATCTGTTATGGGTGACTTGTGTCCACTCAAAATTTGTATGTTGAAGTCCTAACTACTAACACCTTAAAAGTTGACTGTATTTGAAAATAGGGACTTTTTATTTCTCCAAGTTAATTTTTTTCCATGAGAATAAGTTACAGAGAGACAGACAAGCGCCCTCAACAGGTTCTCATGCATGATCTCCCAGCAGCCTTTCCAGCCAGCCAGGATCATGAGTGTAAGTGGATGTCAACTGACCAGGGAACCAAGTCCACCATATTGGATATAATTTCAGCATCACTTGAGCATGTGCCACCATGCAGACCCTGGAGATAAGGACTTTAAGGAGATATTTAAGATAAAACAAGGTCATATGGGTGGGCCCTATCCAATATTCAAACTTTTTTTTTTTTTTTAAGTTTTTGCCACAGGGCATGTGTGTTTGCCAGAGAAAGACAGAGACAAACAGAGGGAAAGTGAGAAATCACCAATCACCCAGGTAGGGGATTATCTGCAATCCCTTTTCTTCCACTCTCCTCTCTGGATTTTGGGCATGCATACACATGAGCCTGGCATGATTTTTCAGGACACCAGGTCTAGGACTCAAACCAGTGTTGGCCACCTGGAAATCCAGTGCTCCCACCACTATGCCACTTGCTAGCCCCCAAGACTCTCTGATTCTTTTGATTTCTGTTTATATTAATTAGTAGTAAGGTTTTATCTTTTATGTATTTTTTTTGTCCCTTGCATTTATGATTTTATGCCCAGTCTTTGTGTGAGCCATTTTTCCATTGTGTTATAATCTTAACATTGGTTTTTAAAATCTATTTGAAAGTATCTTCACATTTAAGGATTCAGTGAGCTCTCAGTTTGCCATCTGTTTTTTGTTCTATTTTTCACCATAGGATTTTAAAAAAATATTTACCTTTATGCCTAGAAACCTGTATTCTAGTACTTAAAAAAAATTAGTACTTTAGTCAATCTAAAATGTATTCTGGTATATGAAGACAGTTGAAGACATTTGTGGATTGTTTTCCTTACAGTACTTTATTTCTCTATTTACATTTACTAAACACTCTTTATTGACTTCTTTATCACATACTAATATATTTTTAAAGATCTAGTTCTATCTATTTATGCTTATATATTTGCATGGTACTGAACTATTACACGTATGCTGATATTTTATTATTCTTTAAATATATTATATATTATTATAATAATATATATTATTATTTCCTATAACTCTTTATAACATTTCTTGTTTATTCATGCCTGTCAGTTTTTCAGGTGAACCTTAATCATTTTATTTTCAATCTTCAATTCCATGAAAGTATTATTTTGGGAAGAATAAAGTTATTACAAATAATTTGTATCCATTCAGCAATATGGTATTCCCTCCTCCCATTTTTAAGGTATTTTACATTTATCTCTGTGAAGAAGTAGTTTCTTATCCTTTTTTATTTTTTAGAGAGATTTTTGCTATAGGGAACATGCACTTGCCAGAGAGAGATACAGAAAGCGAAAAATCACCTCCTGGGGTGATGTCCGTGCCACAGTCTCTTCTCTTCCATTCTCCTCTTGGGATTTTGGGGATGTACACACACATGTGCCTGGTATGCGTTTGAAGCCACTGGGTCTGGGACTTGAACCATGGTCCACTATGTGGGAATCCAGCGACATAACCATTGTGCCTTCTGCTGGCCCCTTTCATATCTTTTTAAAAGCATATTCTAAGCTACTCATAAGTTCTTCTTTTCTTTAGTGTTTTTGTCAATGGTTTCCTTCTCTATTAAATAATTCATTATTGTGATACCTGAAAATAGCGGTCACTTAGCAAACTTACTGTGCATACTTTTTCATTTGGTTCTATTTTTTTTTAAGTAAATTCTTGTGAAATCTATTGAGTATCTAATACTGATAACTGTTACTCTTGCTTTATTACTTGTATATATTAGGACTTCCAGAATGAAATGATATGATTATAATTGATACTAGGAAACATTGTATTCCTACCATTGGCAGAAATTTTCTAATATTTTATTATTAAGTATAACATTGTTCTGGAATATGGTCTGGGTGGGGACACGAGTAAAATGCAATCCTTTTTGAGGCTGAGTGATAAAGACAGGTTCTAGGTTTGCATCTGGAGGCCTGGAGCCCACATATGACAATGATCTGGTGGGGTCTCAGGGTGGACTACACTACCAAGACCTTTTATGGGACCTGTTTCTCAGTCTTTCTGTCTCTTCCACTCCTGGGAGAAAGAAATAATGTCTATTTTAAAATTTTTTCATTGTTAAAGGGTTCATACATTCTCTAGAGAAAGACAGAAAGAATGAAAAGAGAGGAAAAAGGAGAAAGTACCCCCAAATGGGGCATGGTCATACTACATTTCCATCTCCATCATCTCTCCATCCTGTTGGGATTTGGGGGCATGCACATACATTTGTCCAGCATGTTTTTCAAGCCACTGAGACTGAAATTCAAATTGTGGTATTCTACTGCATTAACCATTAGCCTAAAGGACCAGCTCAAAAGAAACTTTTTTTATTTTTATTTTTTGGAGAGGTTTTTGCTATAGGTCACATGCACTTGCCAGAAATAGAGAGATATAGAGAAAGCAAGGAATCACCCCCCAGGGGGGATAGCCACATCACAATCCCTTCTCCTCCATTCTCCTCTCGGGATCTTGGGCACGCACGCACATGCGCCTGGTGTGAGTTTTAAGCCATCAGGTTCGGGACGCGAATCGCGGTCGACTACGTGGGAGTCCAGCAGCACAGCCATTACACTAACTGCTGGTCCTATCAAAAGAAACTTTAAAACCAAGATTAGTCTAGAATGCTTATGGTCTTTGAAAGATTTTTTTTTAAATAAGAATTTCTTAAAAAAAAAAAGAAAAGGTATTGAATTTTATCAAGAGCATTTATGTTAGGCCATACTCTTTTCCTGCTCTTGTTTGCATGATTGTACTTGTAACATGATACTAACACCTAATACTGAAATAATGCATGACTGGAATAATACAACATGGTTATGATAAATAGCTATTTTAATATACATTTGCATTTCATTCATTTGCTAGTACTTTATATAACTATGAAATTCAGATTCATAAGTTAGTGGTTTGATCTGTGATTTTACTGTTCATGCTTTTTCTTTTATGAAGTTTTTGTTTTAGGATGCATGTGCTTTCCAGAGAGACAGAGACAATGAGAGAGAAGGTGAGAGATCACTCCTCCCCGTCCCCAGAGGGGATGACCATGCCACAATCCCTTTTCCCCCATTCTCTTTCTGGAATCTTGGACACACACACACACACACACACACACACACACATGCCCAGTGTGAGTTTCAAGCCACCAGGTCTGGGACTAGAACAGCTGTTGGCCGTGATTGGCTAGATAAAATTATTGCCTAAATCACCATGTTTCTTACATAGTAAATAATAAATATTGTTTAGATGAATGCATATACCTTGAAAAATTTATACAACTTAGATTGTCCCTATAAGCTACTTGCTATACCGAAAAAAAAAAAAAAAAAATCACGGAATGAAAAATCAGAGGACTTATGGAAACAGAGTAGGAGCACAACCATTAAAAATTGTCAGAGATATGTTTAAAAAAGTGGAATTAGGGGCCAGTAGGTGGCATGATTGAGGCACCGAACTCCCACATGACTGACCATGGTCCCAGTCCAGGACCCTGACTGCTTGCTTTTTCACTTTCTCCTCTCTCTCTCTCTTATTCTCTCATTGTCTCTGGCTATTTCTCTCTGGTAAGCACATGTGCTCTATAGCAAATTAAGTAATAATAAAAACCAAAGTTTTTAAGAGTGGAACTAATCCAAAATAGTAAGCAAAGTTTGGCATATGTTAAATGGTTGACAATATGTGGAAATAGTACTATAAATACAGCACTCTACTTTAAAAAAAAAAAAAAAAAAAAAAAAAAAAAAAACCCTGATGTTTGGGACCAGCAGTTGGCATAATGGCTATGTCGCTGGACTCCCACATAGTCGACTGCGGTTCGATCCCAGGCCTGGTGGCTTAAATTCACACTGGGCGCATGTGCGTGCATGCCCAAGGTCCCGAGAGAAGAATGGCAGAGAAGGAATTGGGTCCATCCGCCCTGGAGGGTGATTTCTCGCTTTCTATCTCTCTGTCTTTCTGGCAAGCACACGCACTCTATAGCAAAAAAAGAAAGAAAAAAAAGACTGTCAGTATGAGTTACTGTGAAGTGGTGGATGGAAGACTAATTAAAGAATAGAGAAGTTTCTAACCCTGTAAAGGGGGCTCATAACACACGCTGTGTGCTGATACGATTGGTAGGGGCTATGCGTGTAGCCGTGTATGTGCTGTACGTTCCTGCACACCTTGGTTCTGCTGGGTGCAGTTTTCTGCAGTTGCCTAGTGTTTTCACCAATAGGATCACATATGAGCAAATGAAAAATTTATGTAATGCTAAAATTGTTCCTTAATATGCCAGGTATATTGGAATAAATTTACTATTTAAAACAAGTATTATGGTAGAACTAAACTGTATTTGAGAGAGTTCAAATACCTGGTCTGGGAATTCTTTTGGAACTAATTCTTTAATAACTTTTCTTTTTTTCTTTATTTTTCTATTTTTTAATCTGTTCAGGTTGTTTTCCTCTGAAATTATTTTTGGTCGTCCCATTGATTTTATCTGCAGTCAGAGTACACTTTTACTTCCCAAGTCTGATATTAGTCTTTGCCTTGGTCCAATGCCCAGCTCAAGTCTCTGTGTATGAGCCATTTGGGAAAAATATGAGGGAACCAATAGTTCCCAAAGGAAATTTTTAACACCTCTACCTCATTTCTCCATTGTGCCTGAAGTCATCTTTTCTTTGAAACAATTTTTTTTTTTGCCAAATAGTATAAGATAGTTTTCCAGGTAGTGTTTTTCTGTAAAACATGACCATGACAGTTAACAAAATAATGAATCTTCTTTTAGTGCCCTTGAAAGTGTGTTGTGCAGTATGACAGAAGCTTTTGAACAAGTTCCAACCATATGAGAGGAAAGGTCTTTTTTTCACCCATCACCAAGTTCATGGTGAGGCACATGTAACAATAGACTCATGAAAAAAACAGAGAAATTTATTTAATGTAGGTTTTATGTGACAGGAAACTTCAGAGAATGAACACTCAAGAAAACAGGGAAGTCTGTGCATTTTTATGCTCAGGTTTCATGAAGTGTGGATAGTAATACAGAAGTATTATTGGACAAAGGTATATGATCTAATAGTATGAAATTGGGGGAGCTTTAGCAATGTCCATTCATAGTCTTCGTGATATTCCTTTCCTTTGAGTGCAGAGAGGGTACCTATGGAATGGAGGTTTTAGGACCTGCTATGAGAGAAAGGTAAAGGAAAGGTGTTAATGCTTTCTTGCTTCTAAGATTTTCTCAAATTGCCAAGGTTCCATATTCTAAGACTGGCATGTCTGAACCATATTACAATGAAGCAGTTAATTTAGCATGGTAGTTTAGTGCATGTCTCACTAGTAATATGTAAATATGGGGAACTATTTTGTAACCTCATGAAAATTAGACTTACATGGTGAACAACTGGAGCCTCCAATTAAAAAAACATGCAAATCATATTCACTTAAAAATGCAAAGAAATGCCATTAAAATGCAATTACAATTATAGGATTAAGTAAATACTAAGAAATGTAAGATGAACAAAGATACTCTCATCAAACTGGAAATAATCCCCAAAAGACAAGTCCAGTAAACAAGATTTGGGGCAGACCATAGAGTTAAATAGTGCTGCCTGTGTATTCCTTATTCTAGTTTCAACTTGGAATATAATAGATGGTCGCTGCCTCCTCATATGAGTGTATGTGGTAATTCTAGGAATTGCTACTAATGCTATTACTAATTCCTACTAGATTTACTATTGGTAGAAATTCAATAACTAACATGTTAAAGATATACAAAATGTTTTCACTTATATTATCTGTGCATTTGATTTGGGAAGCAGTTTGATTAATGGCAAATGTTTCCATATCCCCATCCAATGATTCATTAAGATTTGTATCTGCTCTGTACCTAGAATAGAAACTGTATCAGTTTGCTTACCTGTAGTAGTTGATAGGGCTTATACAAGGAATCTCTTGTTTAGAAAATCATATTTTAAACACCTTGTTTATTGTTCACACAATCTTGGGTAGCAAACAGTTGTTTTTCTATTTTTTTTTTTTTTTTTTTTTGGAGAGGTTTTCGCTATAGGGCGCGTGCGCTCGCCAGACAGACAGAGAGAGACAGAGAGATAGAAAGCGAGAAATCACCCCCCAGGGGGGATGGTCACGCCGCAATCCCTTCTCCTCCATTCTCCTCTCGGGATCTTGGGCACGCACGCACACGCGCCCGGCGTGAGTTGTAAGCCACCGGTCCGAGACGCAAACCGCGGTCGACTACGTGGGAGTCCAGTGACATAGCCATTACGCTAACTGCTGGTTCCCAACAGTTGTTTTTAAAAGGCAGAAAAGTAGTAGATTTGCAAGGAAAGAAACTCTTACTAATAATATAGGCTAACTTCACAAATCCATAGTACCTAATTTAAGAGTTCTGCAGAAACAAAAGCAGTTAACCACAGTAATCTTTTTAAGGCGCTAATAGGGATCCTCAAGAACAATCAAATATCTACACAGTACACGTTAATGCATCTTTGTTTTGAAACTTGCAGATAGACATGTGGGTATTTTTTCCCTAAATTTTAAAAATTTATATTTAATCACTATACATTTTTACATCATGCAAAATTATTTCCCTGGTATGAATACAGTACATATTACTCAAGTCACATACAATACATTATCATCAACAGATAACTTTTCATTTTTGTGTCTGATAAATGTTTTCTCTTCCTGAACCTCTTTCTCCCACTCCATATTACCCACCCACTCCTATACTGTTCTCTAGTACCTACAGTTGCCTTTCTTGCTATTATACCTTTCAATCTTTCAGTTTCTGCCATAGAGAGCAGATATTCAGTATATATTAAGTGGGGACATACAATGCCTCTCTCATAGTTTGGTTTGCTTCACTTAGCAGCAAATCTTCCATGTTCATCCACTTTGTATCAAATGCCAGCATCCCATTGCTTTTTATAGCAGAGCAGTATTCCATAGTGTATATGTGCCACATTTTTCAATCCATTCATCTGTTCTTAGACATGTGGGTTGATTTCAAGTCTTAGCAATTTTGAATAATGCTGCAATAATCACGAATGTGCAGGTGTTTCTCTGACTGTTAGTAGATACACAGGAATGGAATTTCTGGATCATATGATAGGTTTTTGAAGAACCTGCATGTCGTTCTCCACAGTGGCTATACTAATTTATATTTCCACCAACAGTATAGGAGAGTTCCATTTTTGCTGCAATCTTACCAGCACTTTTCATTCTTTATTTATATTTTTTGCAAGATTTTTGCTGTAGGGTGCAGGTGCTCATCGGAGAAATAGCAAGAGACAGAAAGTGAAAAATCACCCCTCATAGAGGATGGCTGTGCAATAATCCTGTCTCTATTCTCCTCTTGGAGTTTTCAGCATGCACCCACATATGCCCTTTATGAGTTTCAAGCAGCCAGGTTCAGGACATGAACCGTAGTTGACCACATGGGAGTCTAGTGCCTTAGCCACTATGCTCTCTCTTGGGCTATCATTCTTTCTTTTTTAATCTTAAATGGAATTAAGTGGTATCTCATTGTGGTTTTGGTTTGAATTTCCTTCCTTTTATTTTTTCTTTTTTTGAGAGGTTTTTGCTATAGGTCACATACACTTGCCAGAAGTAGAGAGACAGAGAGAAAGCGAGAAATCACCCCCCAGGGGGCATAGTCACACCACAATCCCTTTTCCTCCTTTCTCCTCTCGGGATCTTGGGCACACATGCACATGCACCAGGCGTGAGTTTAAGCCACCAGATCCGGGACTCGAACGTGGTCGACTACATGGGAGTCCAGCGACATAACCATTACATAACTGCTGGTCCCTCCTTTTTTTTTTTTTTTTTTTTTTTTTTTTTTTTTTTTTTAAGAAGTTTTTGCTTTAGGGGGAGAGAGACAGAGACAGTGAGAGGGAAAGTGAGAAATTACCTCCCAACTGGGATGGCCACTCCACAATTCCTACTCCGTTCTCCTCTCGGTATCTTGGGCATGCACATACATGCACCTGGAATGAATTTCAAGTCACCAGGTCTGAGACTCAAACAATGGTTGGCCATGTGGGAGTCCAGTGATGTAACCACTACACCATTTGCTGGCTCTTGTATTTCCCTTCTAATAAGGCATGTTGAGCATTTTTTCATATGCTCTTTGTCCATTAGTTTGTCGTCCTCAAGTGTTGTCTTTTCAGGCCATTTGCCCACTTTTAATTGGTATGATTATGTTTTTGCAAGTAAGCTGCTTGACTTTTCTGTGTATTTTTGTTTTGAGTCCTTTAACTGAGGCATAGTTTGAAAATATATTCTCCCATTGTAATGGTTGTCTCTTCACTCTATTATTGTTTCTTTTGCTGTGTTCAAGCTCTTTAGCCTAATGTAGTCCCGCTTTTTATTTTTGGTATTGTTGCCTGTGTTTGGGAGTCTTATTTAAATTTTGTCTACTCTGGCATCTTTAAGAGCTTCCCCTGTGTTGTCTACCATTAGTTCTATAGTTTGAGGTTTTACATTCAGGTCATTGATCCACTTTGAATTGATTTTTGTTAATGGTGAAAAATAGGGATCCAGTGTTCCTTTTTGCTGGTGAATATCCAGTTTTTTCAATACCATTTGCTAAGAGATTTTCTTTTACACACTGGATTGTCTGATGCCTTTTGTCAAAAATAAGTTGGCTATTTGTTCTGGGGTTTATTTCTGAGTTTTCTATTCTATTCCATTGTTCTACATGCCTATATTTTTGTGCCAGTACTATGCTGTTTTGACTATCCCAGCTTTGTAATATATTTTGGGGTCAGGGAGTGAGATACCTCCTACTTTCTTCTTTTTGATCTGTCTTACTTTCTTCTTTTAACATTGTATTGCTTTGGCAATATGGGACTTTTTATAATTCCAAACAAATTTTATTACTTTTTCCCCTAATTTTGTGAAGAATTTCTCTGGTAATTTGATCAGAACTATATTAAATTTGTAAAATAATTTGGATAGAATTGACATTATGACTATATTACTTCTCCCAATCCAGGGCCATGGGATAAGATCTTTTTACTTTTGTGTATCATTTTTAACTTTTGTTTTTATTTTTTTATAGTTTTCCTTGTGGAAGTCTTTAACTTACTCGATTAGGTTTATTTGTAGATTGTGTGTGTATGTGTGTGTATGGTAAATGAGATTGCTTTAATTCTACTTCTATGTTCTTCTTCATTGCTGATGTATAAAAATGCTAGATTTTTGCATGTTGATTTTGTATCCTGCCACCTTACTACATTCATTTGTCATTTCTAGGGGTTTCTTTGTTTATTTTTAAAATTATTTCCTATGTATATTAATCACATCATCTGAAAGTAGAGCTCATTTCACTTATTTTCCTATTTGAATGAGTTTTATTTTAGTCTATTGTCTGACTGCATTAACTAGTACTTCCAGTACTATGTTGAATAGAAGTGGAGACAGTGAGCAGCCCTGTCTTGTTCCAATTCTTTTTTTTTTTTTTAAAGAGGTTTTTGCTGTAGGGCGTGTGCGCTCACCAGACAGACAGAGAGAGACAGAGAGACAGAAAGCGAGAAATCACCCCCCAGGGGAGATGGCCACGCCACAATCCCTTCTCCTCCATTCTCCTCTCGGGATCTTGGGCACGCACGCACACGTGTCCGGCGTGAGTTTAAGCCACCGGGTCCGGGAATCGAACCGCGGTCAACTACGTGGGAGTCCAGAGACATAGCCATTACACTAACTGCTGGTCCCTCTTGTTCCAATTCTTAGTAGTAAAGCTTCCATCTATTCCCTATTCAGTATGATATTAACTATAGATTTGTCATATATGGCTTTTTTTATGTCAAGAATGTCCCTTTTATGCCTATTTTGCTGACTGTCCTAATCACAAAGTGATGTTGTATTTTTTAGAATGCTCTTTCTGCATCAGTTGATATGATCAAATGGTTTTAATCTTTTCTCTCATTAATGTGCTGTATTATATTTATTGTTTAGTGTATGTTGAACTACTCTTGCATCTCTGGAATAAAGCCTACCTAGTCATGATGTATGATCTTTTTAGTGTGTTGGATACAATTTGCTAGTATCTTGTTTAGGATTTTGGCATCTGTATGTATCAGGGATATTGGACTGTAGTTTTCTTTGAAATGTTCTTGTCAACTTTTGGGATCAGAGTCATAGATGCTTCGTAGAATGAATTTTGGAGGATTCTTTCCTTTTAGATCTCTAGAACTAGTTTGAAGAGAATTGGGGTTAGCTCTTATGAAAAAAGTTGGGTTTTTTTTGTTGTTTTGTTTTGTTTTGTTGAGAGCGATTTTGTGATAGGGTATGTGTACTCACCAGAGAGACAGAGAGATAGAAAGTGAGAAATCACCTCTTGAGGGGAATGGCCTTACCATAATTTCTTCTCCTCCATTTTCCTCTCAGGTGTTTGGGCATGCACACACACACATCCCTAGCATGAATTTCAAGCCTCCAGTTCTGGGACTTGAACTGTGGTCAGCTATGTGGGTGTCCTGCATCTTAACTGCTTATTCCTGAAAAAAATTTTTTAGACTTCAGAAGTTAAGTCATCAGAACCCGAGCTTTTCTTTGTTAGGAGACTATTTATTACTAATTCACTCTCATTGCTTATTATTCATCTATTTAGAGTTTCCATGTCTTTCTGATTTAATCTTGGTAAATTATATGTGTCCAGGCATGTGTCCATCTTATCTAGGTTTTCTTGTTTGTTGATATATAATTGCTTGTAGTATTTTCTCATCTTTGGTATTAATCTTAGGTTGGTTGTAATATTGCCTGTTTCATTGTTTGATTTATGTGATTCCTTTTTTGTTCTTCTTGATTAGTCTAAGGGTGCATCAATTTTGTTTATCTTCTCAAAATAACCAGTTTTTTATTTTATTTATTTTCTATATAATTGTTTTATTCTTGATTTCATTTATTTCTTTTTCTTCTTCTTCTTTTTTTTATTTTTTGGAGAGATTTTCGCTATAGGGTGCGTGCGCTCGCCAGACAGACAGAGAGAGACATAGAGACAGAAAGCGAGAAATCACCCCCCAGGAGGGATGGTCACGCCGCAATCCTTTCTCCTCCATTCTCCTCTTGGGATCTTGGGCATGCACACACATGCGCCCGACGTGAGTTTTAAGCCACCGGGTCCGGGACGCGAACCGCGGTCGACTACGTGGGAGTCCAGCGACATAGCCATTACGCTAACTGCTGGTTCCCTATTTCATTTATTTCTGCTCTAACCTGTATTATTTCTCTTGCACTGGTATATTTGGGGTTTTATGTCATTGTTTTTTCCAGTTCCCAGAGATGTACTATTAGGCTGTCTATTTGACACCTCACTTTTTTCCTATGAACACTAATTACTATGAACTTCCTTTCTATAACTATTTTCACAGGTTATAGAAGCTTATGTGTTCATTATCACTGGTTTCAATGACTCTTTTGATTTCATCCTTAATTTTTTTAGTGGTTGTGAAGTCAATTTAGAGTAGGTTGTTTAGTTTTCAAGTGTTTGTGCATCTTTGAGGGTTCTTTCTGCAGTTAATTTTAAGTTTTAATTTCATTGTGGCCAGAGAAGATGTGGATATAGTTTATGTATCTTTGAATTTGTAAAGGCTTGTTATGTGACCTATCATGTGGTCTATGCCAAATATTCCCCATGTGTAAATGAGAAAAATATGTATTTTGTAATCATTGGGTGAAAAGTTCTATAGATTTCTGTCAAGTTCATTTTATTTATGCTGTCATTTAGATCCTGTCAATGACAAGATTAGTGTGTGCTTTTTATATCTCCCTTTAGATCTAGCAGTCTTTCTTCCATATATTTAGGTGCTTTGGTGTTGGGTGCATATGTAAGTATTATATCTTCTTGGTTAAATAGCCATTTTAGTACTATATAGTTTCCTTCTTTGTCTATTCTTACATTTTCTTTGTTTTAAAGTCTATTTTATCTGATATCAGTATCATGACTCCAGCTTTTTATTGATTTCCACTTACATAGAATATATCTTTTTCTAGCCCTTTACTTTCAGTCTATGTATGTCTTTATCAGTGAGGTATTTCTTGTAAGCAGCATATAGAGGACTTTTGTTCTTTAATTCATTTAGTCAGTCTGTATCTTTTAACAGAAGAATCTAATCCATTAACATTTAATGTTATTGTTGATATTTTCAGACTTATCCTGCTATTTTGTTGGTTACTTTGTGTTCTCTTACTTCTGTTTGTCTCTCTTTAGTTTCCCTGACATAGTACTCCTTCCATAGTTCTTGAAGAGCTGGTCTAATGTTGATTAATTTATTTAGTTTTTGTTTATTTTAGGATGACTTTATTTGTTTTTCCCATTTGAAGGATAATATTGACAGGTATAGTATTTTTGGTCAAAATTTTCTTTTAATGTTTGAATATGTCATCTCATTCTTTCATTGCTTGTATTGTTTCAGTGGAGGTCTTATAGGTCTTATAGCCTGATAGGATAACCTTTGTAAGTAATTTGACCTTTCTCTCTTGTCATTTTTAGGCTATTGTCTTTGTTTTTTACCAATCTGGCTATGATGTACCATAGAGAGGTCATCTTATATTAATTGTGTTTGGCATTCTTAATATTTCTTGGGTCTGGATATCTGAATATTTCTCTAGGTTTGAAAAGTTTTCAGCAATTATTTCATGGAGTAGATGTTCTGTCCCTTTATTAAAATCTTCATCTTCTAGAATAACTATTTAACTATTTGAGCATTTAGTGGTATCTCGTATTGTTTTACTTTTTTGTCCGTTTGGTGGTTTTGACTAAGTCAGAGGCTTTGTCTTCCAGGACAGAGATTCTATCTTTTGCACGGTCTAATCTGCTCTTAACACTTTTGAGGAAGATTTTGCCTTTCTGTGTTGTAGTCTTCATCTTCTGTTTGATTTTTTTTTTCTTTAGGGTGTCTATATCTTTATGGAATTCTCCATTTTAGTTGTAGAATGATTTTGTCATCCTCCAGAATTGGTTGTCTGTTTTCTCTTGCATCTCATTAAGTTTAGTTATGATGAATATTCAGAATTCTTTTACCAATATGCCTATGATTTCTGGTGTTTTATCCATTGTTGATGATGAGTTACTGTGTTCCACTGGGGAAAAGAAATATACAAGTTTTCTCATATTTCTTGGGATTCTTCTTTGATTTTTAGGCATCTGGTGAAATATTTACTTCTTTTTAAATTATTTTTGTTTAAGTAAGTTTATGTAGCTATTCCCTACAGTGTGTTGGCTCCCTGCCAGTTTCTCTGTTCTAAGGGAGGGATTGCTATAATCCACAATAGGAGTTCTGGTGAGGAGGGATTCTATCTCCTTCAACTCCTCCAGAGAAGGAGGATGGGGATAGTTACTTCAGAGTCTCACTGTATTAAGGTGTGCATATCTTCTCTCAGCCTTTCTGTTCTCAAAGCAGTAGGACTGAGCAGTGTAGGCTTAAGGCAAGGAGGAATGAGAAATTGTACACTACACAGTACATGGGATTGCAAGCAGATTTTCCTTGTGAAGAATTGTGGTGTGGAGGAGGGGCTGGCCAATGTAGGGACCATCTTGCAACTGGCTCTGAACATTCCTGCCAGTTGATGGGACGCTGCAGACAAAAGCAATGGTGCACAGAACTCAGGGTGGGGTCCTCCTGTGTCTACCTATTGAGTAGAGCAGGAGCTGGCCAATCTAAGGACTAGCCTCCAGCCAGCTCTGATCACTCCTGCTGATTGGTGGGATGATCAGTCATGTGGCTTTTATGCCATGCTTTCTCTTCTACAGGTAGTAATTTATAAAGAAATTTATACCTTTTTGTGAGTTCATTATAGTCAAGGTGAAACTTAAAAATAATGGAATTAATGTTTGAAGTTTTTTTGAGTCATTAAATCTTAGATGTTTGCTTTTAACTTTAAAGTATTTTAGATTAGAACAAAATTTTAGAAGTACTTTAGGAGGGCTGGTCCTATAGCTTGGTGATTAAGATAGCTGGGTCCCATATGGCCAGTCATGTGGTTCAAGTTCCAACTCTGGTGACTTGAAAAACATTCTGGGTATGTTTACATGCATGTCCAAAATCTCAATGTGGGGAGAAATGGAGGAGAAAGGATTGCAGCATGACCATGCCCCATGGTGAGTACTTTCTCCCTTTCTCTTTCCCTGTCTCTATCTAGTGAGCACATGCACTCTCTGGCAAAATCATTTAAAAACAAATACTTCAGACTTAATGATAAGACTAACAGTTAATTATAAAGTCCAGTCTTTTATATTGTTCCAGAGAAATTTAACCTTTTTAATGAAACAGAAACACCTCTTATATAGTTTTGATGTCCTTAAGCCAAAAGAAAGAGAACAATTAATCCCTAGAAGGTTGCTAGTTCATAGAAATCAGAATTTACTTACTAATAAGATCAGGAATTCAATATATTCCAAAGGTGCCTATAGGGTATACATGTATAATTATTTCAAGGTCATTCTAACCCATGGATGTGACTGGACCTGAATTCTCTTCTTAATATCTACTTTGCCATTATTTATAAACATAATTTGTCTGTTAAATTGTTCCTAGCCTTTGGGTGGGCAGGGATTACAAAATCGAATGGAGTTAGAAGCCAATTGCAAGGCACAAGCACTGGGATTCCACTGAGTGAGATGAAGTCATCTGGGAAGGCCAGGGTTCAGATCAGGGCTGATTGAAAGGTTTGTGGGAGGATTATGGTGTGGCAAGATGCCACTAGGGGTCTTCTCTCCCTTCCTTCCTCCCTCTTCCCCTTTCTTTCTTTCTTCCTCTCAGGAGAAATAAATAAATGAGCTTTATTAAAAAAGCAGCTTGAAGAATACTGTCACAAAATTTTTTCTCCCGATGTTATTAATGGGTCTTCACGTCACATTGGTTCCAAGTCATAGTAAAATAATGAGGAAAGAGAAATTTAAATATTTTTCTTTTCAAAGTGTGGCAATCATTATTTTCTAAGTAAGTCATTAAGATTGCTATGTTCTCACTTTAAAAGTAGCTGACTAAAAATGTCTAACAAACTAAAGGAATGTAGACACTACAACATAAAAAAGCTTATAGTGGTTAAATACATACTCCCAACTCATGATTCTGATTTTAGATGAATGGTAAGATGTCTGCTTTTTCCCAGTAGATAGAGCAGACACATCCATGGAAAGTATTAACAGAGACAAAGCTAAAATTAGTTCTGTTTGTTTTATACATTTCATTCTATTATGTATATTTTGGTGATTTTCACTACTAATGATTAATTTCTAGGTACTTACTTACGGGATAATTCAAAAGTTAGGACCACTTTTATCACTCTTTTTAACTGTTTAAGCTTTTATGGTTTATATCTTAATGTAAAATATGCAAAACAAGGATTAAAATACTTCTCTGTGTAACATAAGAGACTGTGAAATGAGATAATAAAATAAAAATTTTATGAACTGGAAGACATACACCTGTTAGGTTATAGGATTATGTGTCCATGCATAGTTAAAAGGATTTAGGCACACCATACTTTTTTTTAGGGGGGTGGAGTGGGATTTTTGTTACAGGGCCTGTGTGCTCTCCAGAGAGACAGAAAACAAAAAATTACCTCCCATGGGGGGGGTGCGGTGGGGGATGGCTACACTGCAGTCCCTTCTCCATTCTCCTCTTGGGATTTTGGGCATGCATGAACACATGCCCAGTGTGAGTTTGAAGCCACCAGGTCTGGAACTCGAACCATGTTCAACTACATGGGAGTCCAGTGGTGTAACCAGTATGCCATCTGTTGGTCCCAGTACACCACACTTTCTAAAGTCTCCTCCTAGATGTTATTTATGCAATGGACAGCCTGTCTCACTTTGACACCTCCTTTATGAACTTCTAGTTTGACCAAAAACAGTCTTTTAATATGATTCTCTACATTATAGCCACAGCAAGTAGATAAAATCCAGACTTCCCACCATGGTCCATAAACCTCATGCCTATCTCCCCACACTAATTTTCTCTCAGTCTCCTCAATGTGGAAGATGCACAATCCTGCTCTTTTAAGGCAGATTTATTCCTGCCTCAAGAAAGGCTTTTTGGTAGGATTTCTTCATCTTGGAATGTTCTGCTAGTGTTATAGGACTTACTATTCACTTCATTTGAACTTCTACTAAAATGCTCTCTCTTTGGAGAAATCTCCCTTTGTAATTGAATCAAAATTTTTTTCTTCCCCAACTCATCTAAATTACTCTGTATCCTCTTACTCTCCTTTATCTTTCCCATGTCACTCATCATGACCTAACATATATTTTTCTGTTGTTACTTTGGACTTCTAGAACATTTTTTTTGGTCTCTTTCCCCATGGGAAGAAAGCTTTTTAGATTGGGGGATTTTGTTTTGTTTTAACTTTTTGTCATAGGGTATGTGCACTCTCCTGAGAGGAGAGAGGCAGTGAGAGAAGGTGAGAGGGAAAATGAGAAATCATCTCCCAGGTGGGATGGCCACACTGCAATTCCTTCACCTCTTGGAATTTTGGGCATATATGCATGTGTGCCCAGCATATTTCAAGTCACCAGGTCCAAGACTCTAACTTGTCAGCCATTTGGGAGTTCACCACCTTAAGCTACTCTTCTGGCTTGAGATGAAGGGAGAGAATTTAATAATCTTTTTTCACTGTCTTTTATATTGTGAACAGTGTATGGCACAAAGAAGGTACAAAATAAACATTGAAACAGAGCAAGAAAGCAATACATAAGGATGGAAGGAAGCTGTAGAGACACGTTTAGAGAGAGATCCTGAGATGTGGGGACATAGTCTGAGCAAACACCACCTGTCCCTTTGGGCTTTGGCAGAACCTTGTGACTTGTCCTTTCCTTGACCCTCACTGCAGGCGTAGAAAAGGGTGGAAATTGCTAGGGGTTTTCCAACAGACACATCTTATGGAATTCAAGAAGCATATTGACCCCAGTTAGCAAAGTCCAATCCCTGCTCTGCATCTAATAGATTCTTTAGCTTTCTCTGGGTGTGGTGGTACATGCCTTATGGAGAGAATCTTTAGTCTTATTTCTTCCCCACACCTGCAGCTAGTCTTCTCTCCATTAGGAAAGAAGATAATGGGATTTTCTGTTGATGGGATTATCACCAAGGGATATACCTGGCCCAGTATGTCTAAGCTCTTATAGATTTGTTACCTGCTGCTTATTATTTGTAACCTGGCAATGAATTTATGAAGTGTCATGAAATATACGTGTGTAGTGTCTCCTTGTACTATAAATGAAGACGCCCCGTTGTGTCTGGATGACACAAATTGTGGCACAAGTTGCTTGGGCTACCTAGGCTCAGGCTGCCTGTGTCCTCTGCTACACTGTCTCTTTGTCTCATTCTTTCCATTCCCCAGGCCTCTTGAGATGAAGGGATTCCTCTTTCTCTTCATCTTTCTCTTTCTCACCATCAGCCCCCATCATGATTTAGCTAGAGCCAAGCCCCAGGGCGGACGCTGACGGAAAGCAGAGAGGGAAAGGAAGAGAAAGAAGTCTGCAGAAAAGACAGACAGAAACAAAGGATGGAGAGAGGGGCAGGGAGAGAGGGTAAGAAGGATGGATAGATCCAGTTATACATCTTTGTCATCAGTTGTCATTGTTTCTTAGGCTAAAATGTTGCTTCAATATTCAGAGCTCATTTTCAGATTGTTTAAAGCTTTAAAAAATTCACTTTGGCAGGGATAGCAGGTGGCATGGTTTTAAAGGCACTGGATTCTCACATTGTTGACTACAGTTTGAGTCCTGGACCTGGGAGCTTGAAAATCAAACTAGGCATGTGTACATGTGTTCCCAAAATTCCAGGAGGAGAATGGAGGAGTATGGAGGATAGCAGCACAGCCATCTTCCATGGAAGATAATTTCTCACTTTCCTTCTCTCTGTCTCTACAGAGAGCACACGAATGTGCCCTATGACAAAAACCTAAAAAAGAAAAAAAATGCACTGTGACTTTGGGTACTCTCCAAATCTAAACTTATGTATTCATATTTGTAAATGTATATGAATTTACATACATATACATATGTATATGTAATTATATTTTTTTATTCTTGACTGTGCATGGTTGATAGTTTTCAGTTCATCATATTGAAGCTTGTTAGGCATACAGATGCTATATATTTTCCTTGTAGGTAACAATGGAGAAAAATTGTCAACATTGTAAAAAAAAATATGGTACTGAAGTGGACATTTCTCCTTCAGTAGCTATTAACAATTTTTATTGTTGGCATTGCTACTTGTTTGTCTCTCAGTAAGACAAGCAGGGAGCATTATTATAACTGACCATGCTAATCATGATATTGATGATAATGTATACCTTATTGAAACAATTAGTGGAATTCTATTCCTATTAAATTTACTGGCTATATCCCATTGCAAGCACATTTTTATAGGGAATTAATAACTTGACCATTAATAGATAAACATGGCTATTTAGGTTTGAAATAATTAGCCTGGGGACTGCATTGGTAATTACTGCCATTCAGTGTTCCTGTAACTCATTTTATCTCTAGAGATATAGATTTCATTTCGGGGATCAATTACTAGATTCATCCATTGTGGTCTAATGCAATAAATATTAAATCTAATATATTCTCATCCATTGAGACTTGGAGCTGGTTTGGAGTTGAAAGTATTGATAGTTACTATTCTGTAATAAGTCATTGGTCTCAATTAGGAGATTTTGAATTCCTTCATCCTTCACTGCATAAAGTACATAATTTTGAGCATTTACTTTGATTTTTATGTGGCATAACCTGTAATGCATCTTGTTTTGTGGGCCACGTCTTTTTTACCCCTTCAGATCCCTTTGAATTGCCTCATTAAAGAAACAAGTATTTTTTTTTCCCTCAACATATTACTGATATCAAAGAAGATATTTGTTAATATCTGTCTCAAATTTTTGTTACTATTATATGGTACATAACTTTTTTTTCCCCAGAGAATCTAGAGTAAAATAACTTTTGTAACATAAATAATACAAGGTTTTCCTTAATTATATTGGTTCAAAGGACAAAATATCATCCAGCATAATGTAGACTAACTTTTAATATTCTATTCTGTTATAGTCATAACTTGCATATTTATCTTCTTTTATTAAATGTTATGATCTGGATGATTCTCTAGTGATTTTTCTAGGGGGACTGTTTTCTATGTATGTCTCCTTATGCTAGTAATGAATTTTTATTTTTAAGTCATTTAATTTACTTAGAAGGAGTTGAGATATCGGATATTTTCCAGTGGGGTTCATTTTGTGTCATAGTAAAAATTTGATTTCACGCATGAAGACATTACAAAAGTTTTCTTTAGATTCTAGATTAGAGTCTAAATTTAATATTCTCGAGAATTCTCCATGGAACTATTACCCTGGAATTATATATTATGAAAATATAAAAAATGAATAGAAGTAACATTTTTAGTTGAAACTCCATTCTGGTTTATGAGAATATACTATTTTAATATTCACATTCTATTTCTCCTCAAACATGATGTACTTTCTGCTTTATCTCTATACTTTATTTCAGGATAACATTTTCTGTTGAGAGCAAAAGCAATAAAGTCTATCTATTCTAGTATAAATGTATATGTCCATAGAGTTCATCAGCGTCTCAAAATGTAAAAGCTACTGCTCTCCATGTTATATAGAATTTATGTATGATTTAGGGGTTTATTTACCAGAGACCATTTATATTTAGGTGTATTTTTATTTTGTCATATTAAAATTTCCAGCATTCAGTCATCTATATGAAAACTCAAGATTCTAATGTCATTTTTCTTGCAGATCATAAAGATCACATATAACCTTCCCTTTAGACTCTTACTTTCATTCTAAATAGTTATTTTTTATTACCAGCTTATTACTTTGCCAGAATTTACGGGGTCACCACTAGGCAATGAAAAAGTTCATATACTTTTGGTGGTCTTCAACGGTAGGCCTTTTCTTCCAATGCCTAAAAATAACATAGTAAAATGTAGGTTATTAACAGGATAGCATTGTGTACAAAAGTTTTATTTACAACAGTTTAGTATAATGTTAAAATGCAGGTTCCCACTAATACCAGGCCTCTATTCTTGAGGATTAGGGTGCTGGAAATAAATTTCAATAGACTTCTGTGTGTTTTTATTTTCCATAACTGTTGCTATGGTTTAGATGTCTCCCAGAAATAAATGTACTGAGACTTGATTGTATTGTTAGGTTGTTAAGCGAAAACTTAATTTCTTTATAGTATCCCAGGGTGGGGCCTTAGGATATGATAAAGTCATTAGGGCAGATGGGGTGGGGAGGGGCTATAATTGAGTCCTGGTGGGCTTATAAGCAAAGGGAATGAGACAGAACAAGAGAAACTCATGAATAAGAATCATGCTCTGCTCTACTAAAAGTTCTGCTTTTCAGCATTTTTGATGCCTTTGGACTTTCTAGCCACCAGAATCATGAGCTTTGTAAATAAACTCCATTTTGCTTAAAAATCATCCAGAATCAGGTATGTCTGTTAGCAGTGAAAAAAAAAGACTAAGACACTTTTGCTGTAAAAGTGCATGGTGATTACTCTCCTTATGGTTCAGTGGAAGAAAAATTTCTAGATTGTAGGATCCTTATCTTCCTTTTCTTATATCATTACATTAGAAAACTTATAATTGCAATTTTTCTCTCTGCCCCTTGGAGGGGCAGAGAGAATATTAGTACTTGCTAATTTTACAATTAGAAATGTCTTTGTCAAGGACCTATAGACCTTCCTTTGAAATGTAATCTTTGTTTTCAAGATTTTTTAAAAATAATGGTCTTATTTAACTTTATTTATTTACTTAAATTGACCAGAGAGGGACAGAGTGAGAGAGAAAGAGAGAAGAAAAGTGAGAAAGCAAGTCACCAGGTCTAGGACTTGAACTGTGGTTGACTACATGGGAGTCCAGCACCCTTAAACACCACACCACCTGCTGGCCCCTGAAATGTAGTCTTAAAGGAAGATACGGCGGCTACCTCCCAGTTCCTGAGGGAGAGTCGGAGCCTAACTTTACTGGGCCCTGCTTCAGGTTTAAAATTACCTCTTATCCTGAAAATTTACTTTTTTCTGAGGTAAAACCAATTGGCAAACTTGGATGGCCTAAGCGTCTCCCACTGCAACTTCTAAAACTCTAATGTCCTTTGTTTCAGTAGAGTTGAGTGAACTCAGACTGAGTATGGCCTCCTTTTCCTGTTGTAATAGCTTTAAATAAAGTTTTCCTTGTGTATTTAACTTTGTTCAGTGAGATTTTTGCTTAGATATAATGTAATCTGTTTTCCCCAGTCATCTTTATCTTCTTCCACCCAAATCGCCTTTAAAAAGTTGTCTTATTGGACATTTACCAAAACAAAACTAAACAACAACAAAACAAATCAAAAAATCTTTTATTAATTGACCTCTTTAAAATGATTTGATACTGATAACCCTGCTCCTCTGCTTTAAAATTATGTCACAGCTCTTTCATCTTATCCGGTGTTCCTACTCTGGCATTTTCTGAAGACATCTTATGACTGTTGGTCATTCCCATATCACTTTTCCACTCTCTATGTATACATTTCCTTTTGATTAATTTCAAAATGTTTTAACCTTCAAATATATGCTTATAATTCTTAAGTAGTATTCTATATGCCATACCCATTTTGAGTTGCTAACCTGTATTTTTAGCTGTTTTTTGTTTGTTTGTTTGTTTGTTTGTTTTTAATATCTCTACATGAGTGCCTCAAGAGCATATCAGAACTTTAATTTTTTTGTGGAACCCTACCTCATCAGCTTCTCCAGTATTCCTTTACTAGGCAAATATACACTTCTTCACACCGGTCAAGCCAATAATCTGTGTATCAACTGATAGCACATTCATTCGCTTACTGTTTTCTAGTATAAAGTTTTCTTGATTAAAGGAATACATGGATAATAATTTACAAACTCTTGTAGGTTTTTCACCTGACTTTATCTCTTCTTTCTGAATGATGGTAAGAGAATGAGATATAGAGCTAGGTGAGTACAGTTTTTAAAATTAGCTCAAGAAGTTGAGGCTGAAGATTTGGTATTACCTGACGGATTTTTGACCTAAAAAAACCTCACTCAAAATATGACAATGAGCCTAACCATGGTAGTGTTGTGAGATATTCAGTAACAGAGAGAAAGGACACCAAGGCTTTTTCAGGAAAACAACAATTTATTAGTGTGATAGCACCAGCTCAGTGGATTCACATCCAAAGGCTGAGTCCTGACTTTCCAGGGGCCCTTCCATTTATTCATTTTAGTTTCATTGTCCCCCTTATATGGTTACATACACTTTTATGTACTTTTGATTGGGCAACTCATATGAAGTAACTTAAATGATAAGGTTGCTTACAGAATTATGCAGGCATGCACTGGGCTACTGGGTTGTCGGATACTCGGGCATATATAAAATTACAGACATGTTGAGTTGCTATGGGGACAGGACTACAAGATCACTACAGGGTGCATATGTGTGCTTAAATTCTAAGTATGTCCCGTTATCTCCCTTTATTCTGGAAGGTCTCCTACCACATTCCTCTCTTTGATGCTTGGACCCTATTAGTGTCAAAGAGCATCTTTCTAGTTAAATAGTCTACTTTGATAACATTATTATATGTATCATTGCCTTCTTTTCAACTGTGACCTCAATGAGGCCAGAGATAGATTTCATAACCATGGGAGCCAAACATGGTAGGACCAGGCAAGGTCCTAGGATTTAAATAGCTCCAGGAAGGACAGTAGGCCCAATGGTCACAATAACACACAGATTGGGACAATGCCTTTCCACATATGTACTTATCTTTGAGTCCATATTTCCATTTTAATGAGAGATTTTTACAATAGTAAAGTAAGGTCTTGATTATATCTCAGCTCTGTTGGGTAGTATGGATGTATGGTACACAGGTTGGAATACCTGTATTTTAAAAAGAAGGTTTAGATTAGAAGCACCCAATAGTAATGAAACATTCTTCACACAGAAGAAACACAAATATTAGTAGAGCCCTATCAGCATGACTCCAGTGTGCTGGGGCAACTATGGTCAGTCCTGTGGCAAGGGTGAGGGCTAGGGCTGCAATAGTAAACAATGACAAAAGATGACAGTGCATTTCAATAACCAAACTATTACAAGATAAAAGAGAAGTAGGATCTATAGATATATCCATATGTATATAGATGTATAGATATAGATAGATATATCTATATATAGGTATCTATCTATCCTACTTCTCTTTCATCCTTGTAATAGTTTGGTTATCTATATCTATAGGTAGATACCTATATCTATCTGTCTATCTACCTACCTATCTACCTACCTAACTATATGTGGCTAGATGGTTGACTCCTCAAGCTACACTGTACATAGGTTAATCGACTTCTAGAGTGACTAAAGCAGGGCTGTAGTCCTCTCAGGTCTCTGGGGCTGAGGTTTTAAGTCTTTGATGGTCAGTTTGCATGGTGTCAATGGGTCAGAGATGCATTCCCAGACTCGAAACTGGCTTCACTCTGCTGTGGTGAATTCAGGGAACCACCTCTGCTACCTTTACATCTGGACTATGCAAGAGTGTCAAGGGATGAAGAAATGTTGGTTGGGACCAGCAGTTAGCGTAATGGCTATGTCGCTGGACTCCCACGTAGTCGACCGCGGTTCGAGTCCCGGACCCTGCGGCTTAAACTCACACCGGGCGCGTGTGCGTGCGTGCCCAAGATCCCAGGAGGAGAATGGAGGAGAAGGGATTGCGGCGTGGCCATCCCCCCTGGGGGGTGATTTCCTGCTTTCTGTCTCTCTGTCTCTCTCTGTCTGTCTGGCGAGCGCACGCGCCCTATAGCAAAAACCTCTCCAAAAAAAAAAAAAAAAAAAGAAAGGTTGGTTCACTTTAGTCTTGAGACCCATCTGGCCAAGGTGAGCCTCCTGGTGGAATTTTCTGACAATGATTGGGTCCAGAGCCTCAGGAATTGCTATCCTACTACCAATGAATTCCCATCACTCATTTGAGAGGTAACTTTCTCTCTTAGTTTTGAACCAGGTGCTCTCAAGTAGTGAGTAATGAAGGTCCCATTCTGCTAATGGGCATGAAAACAGAGCTATTGTTAGTGCCTTGTGTTCCATTGTTCCTCTAGAGGCTGCAAACTTTGCCTCCCAAGTCTGCTTTGCAATTTTCCTGAGCAGCTTTAGTGACCCCTTTGTGGTCTCTTAAAATAATTTGTCATGAGGAAGAACTTAGGTATCCAGATCCTATAAATTGTGTAGCCCCAGGAAATTCTTGAATTTGGCACCTGGTAGATGGAACTTGAATTGCACAGATGCGCTCCCCCAATTTTTTGGGGGGCCAAGTTGGACCTTTTCTTGGGGCAGGTGAAATCCAAGATATTTGACCCTCTCTTGGCCTGTTTGGGCCTTTTTCTTTGATATCGTGTAGCCAGTTTCCTATAAGAGGGAGAGGAGTTGTCTTGTTTCTTCGATGCAATCTTGTGTTTTTCCAGCCAGCAGAAGGTTGTTCACATACTGGAGTAGGACCCAGCCATGTTGATCTACTTGGAAGGCTTTTAAATTAGAGACTAATGTGGTGCCAAAGATGGTTAGAGAATTTTGAATCCCTGTGGGAGTTGAGCCTAGACCCACTTACCTTTGTCCCTGTTTTCAGGGTTTTTCCATTGAAAGGTGAAGATTGGTTGACTCTGAAAGGCCTGATGGATACAAAAGAAGGTGCCCTTAAGGTCTAGATGAATAAAGAAAACAGCTTCTGCAGGAATAAGACTCCAAGTGCAAGGATTTGGGATCCCCAGGTGCAAAATTACAGTGGTCTGATTGATTATCCACAAGTCCTGGACTAGCCCAGTGGTCCTCAGTTTCTGATTTCTAGACTAGCAAAAGATAGGTATTTCAAGGGGACTGACAAGGCCAGAGAAGCTCATACTTCAGGAGCTTTTCTAAGTGCTTTTGGATTTTCATCTGCACCTTGTGAGGGATGAAGTTCTATTCAGAGAGAAAGTTTGGACCCAGGCTTTAGTTACATTAACTGGGGGAATGTTCAGATCCAGTCTGGGAAGATTATGTTCACCCCATACTCCAGGCATCTTGAAAGGGAGCTCAGGTTCCAGTTGTGACATCTCCATGTAGTTGTAAAAGTACCATTCTTTCTCTCTAAGGATTGTGAGAGTCAGAATTTTCACTTCTGGTTTTCCTCTAGTTAGGGCTATGTGGCCACGGGATTGAAACTTATTTGGGCCTGCAACTTTTCCAATAAGTCTCAACCCACCACTGGACAGTCAGAGAGATATAAAAACACATGAATGACTTCATGGCTACCTAAATTGCATCGTCAGGGCAGAAGGAAAGGGTGAAGAGTTTGGCCACTTGTGATTCCCAAGTGGTAGCTTGTTTTGGTGAGAGGCAGCTCACTGACTGAGTAACCACAGGATGTTCTGCTCTGGCATCTATCTACCATAAAGTCAATGGGTTGGCCCTCCTTCCATCATTAGGACCATAGGCTCTTGAGGGCCTAACAGAATGGTCCCAGTCTTCCCTAAGCTTCCACAAAGTGTCGTGTAGAGGCCAGTCCAACAAACTTATCCACAGGGCAAGTTATCCATAGAGCAATGATGCTGGCTGGTATAGGCCATTGATCAACTGGCCTTGTGCCCTCTGGGGGGGATCTGTCTGAAAATTTTGTGACTAATAGGGGTACTCGTGTTTCCAGCGACCTTCTTGGTGGCAACAGGCACTTTGGTTGTGCTCCAGTTTCATCCTTGGGTGGGATATCCCTCTGCCTTGAGTTTTTTTCTTCATATACAATATCTTTTTATAAAATTACTTTTATAATTTACCTTTAGATTTTGTTCATTAATTCAAACTTTTAATCACATGCATTAGACTTTTAGTTTTTGTCCCTTTATTTTCCTTTTTTTCCCCTTTTGGAATAATCCTGCCAACTTATTTTAGGACAATAATTTTACCATAAAGAATTTTTATGTTAAAATCTTTTCTTTTGAGTCCTCCTTTTAAGGAATCTAGAATTTTAACCTTAGCAGCTTTAGCTTTCGGCCCTACCAGCAGCTTACAAGCATACATTTTACAGCTAACAGTAAAAGCTGTGTAACAAATTTCCCAATATAGAACAAACCAATCCTATCAATAGATTCCATATATTTCATTTTAGTAAAGTATAAAAGACTGGCAATAGTAATAATTAAAGTATATAATTTTGTTCAAGCATTTCCTTGCTTTTGGTTAATTCCGATTCTACTTAATGGCTGGCTTAGCAGTCAAAAAAAAACAATGTTTCTCCACAAAAACTAAAACATTTTTCCTCTATGTTGTTGTTGTTTGTTTGTTTTTTTGTTTTGTTTTTAGAGATTTTTGTTAAAGGGTGTGCATGTGTTCTGGAGAGACAGAGACAGAGAGAAAGCAAGAAATTATATGCCAGGGAGATGGCCATGCTGCAATTCCTTCCCCTCATCTCCTCTTGAGACTTTGGGCATATGGGCAAATGCACCCAGAGTGAGTTTTAAGCCACCAGATTCAGGGCTCAAACAGCGGTCAACTACACATGAGTACAGAGACATAAACTTTATGCCATCTGCTGGTCTCATGAATTTCTTTAAAAATGTAACAGTTGAAGATTCTAGTCATTTAAAAAAAAAAAAAAAAAAACTTTTTAAACAGGTAACAAACACAGCAACTGAGCATGGACAAAAAGCCCAAAGCACCTTAGGGATGAAAAAATGTTGACTCAGTGTCTGTCAGCCCCAAAACTAAAGATACAGTAATGGCAGATTACAGCAGCCAGATACGACTTTCAAAGTAACAAGATTCACCTTCATAGTTTTCAGTCATTAGTCTTATAACTGAATTGTAAGAGACTCAAAAATCAAAGTTTAGGAAAATTAGTCTTATCTAACTAACAGCACTTAAAATTTTTCTCTAACCATTATATTCTGATTATCTGTGAGAAACAAGATATTAGAGAAGGCTAGTCATTAATCCATTTTTTTTCTGTTGTTCAGATGTTCATAGTCTAATATAAAACACATAACTTATCATTACGACCTGTTTTATTAAACTAACTATATTAAGACAAACATGATGTTGCCTGAATAATCAGCCCTGGACAAACTCTATGTTGGAAACTTTGAAGATCTTCATTTATTATTATTATTATTATTATTATTATTATTATTTGGAGAGGTTTTTTGCTATAGGGCATGTGCACTCACCAGAAAGAGAGACACAAAGAGACAGCAAGAAATCACCCCCTGGGGGAATGGCCATGCCATAATCCTTTCTCCTCCATTTTCCTCTCGGGATCTTGGGCACACATGCACACGTGCCTGGCGTGAGTTTAACTCACCAGGTCCAGGACTTGAACCTCAGTCCACTACATGGGAGTCCAGTGACATAGCCATTATGCCATCTGCTGGTCCCAAAGATCTTCACTTATAAACTTTTTTTTTCTCTTATGTGAAGTCAGCTTATTTACTTAAGTCATGTGCACTTAAAAAGCATTTAAATTAATTTGTATGAGTTCTCTTCTTATAAATAAAATGGATGGACTTCCTTTAGGCCTTTTGTTGTTTTTCTTCTACTTCTCCTCTGAATCTGATCATCAGCAGGCCTCTTCTCCTGCTTTTAGGCCAGAGTATGAGGGATTAACTTGGTAGCTCAGGAGTGGTTCTGGTCAGGATTCTCTCAGATGATTTAGGGGAGGGGTAGCTTCTGGATCAACTGAGGATCCCACCTCTGCTGGCTTAGGGAATGCCAGCAGCAGTGACCCAGGGGTAGGGGCAACCCCTTGGAGGGCCAGCTGACCCTGAATAAAGGCCAATTTATTTCATATACTGCTGGAAGTCTTCCAGGAGCCAACTTAATACCATTATCTCCTGAATATTCCTGTCTGAAGATTTTATCATACAATCTAAGAGAGTTAAGCTCTCTCTAAAGGACATTTACACATAAGAAGGGAAAAGGGAAGAGATAAAGGTAAACAATCACTTCAGCCATCTTAAGCTGCTCTCCTTGGGGAGGTATTTCAGGTGCTTCTAGCATTAGTGGGACAGTCTGAACCGTATATCAGGATCTCTCCGAAGAGTATCTCCATAACCCAAATTCATATGAGGATTGCCACCGAACTGTGGATCAGGACTGGTCAGTCACATTCATCCACAGTTATACAACATCTTTGGCCCATTGCCCAGTGCCTTAAGAGTTTAGTGGCTTCCTCCAATCTCCATTATGGAAGTACTGAGTTTAGCTCTGGGGAGGTGATTAGTTTCCCCCTTCCGCCTAGTTGGAGGTAGGTTCAATCCCAAACGAACCTGAGTTCTTACCAGTCCTGTGTGCAGTGCTCCCTGAGCTGGTTCCTGAGCCTCACCAGGTTCTGTTGTACTTCAGGAGCTACATCCTGGCCTGCTGGGAAGGCCTCTCCCCTATGGAACAACTGGTCTGCTGGCACCAGGCAAGATTGCCTCTCCTGATGTTTTGGGGGCTGCACCCTGGTGACAAGGGATGTAAAAACACTGTCTCTGAACTCTCATTACTCAGCCAATGCACCAGAAATGTTGTGGGATATTCAGTGATAGAGAAACAAGATACCAAGGCTTTTGTAGGAAAACAGCAATTTATTAGTGCGCTAACACTGGCTCAGTGGATTCACATCCAAAGGCTGAGTCCCAAATTTCTGGGGGCCCTTCCTTTTATTACTTTTAGTCTCATTGACCCTCTTATATGGTTATACACACTTTGACATACTTTTGATTGGCTGACTCATATGAGGTAACTTACATGATAAAGTTGCTTACAGAATTATGCAGGTATGCACTGATCTACTGGGCTGTCAGATATGCAGGCGTACACGAGGTTATAGAGTTGCTATGGGGACAAGGCTACAAGGTCACTACAGGTTGCACATGCATACTTAAATTCTGAGTATGATTTGTTGTCTTTCTTTGTTCTGGAAGGTCCCTCTACTACAGTAGTGCAGTGGTCACATGCTATTACACAGTACTGGACCCATGTGACAGATCCGGGTTCAGTTTCTGGATTGACCTTTACACTTGGGTGCACATGTGTGTGCCCACAATCTTGGCTGTTCGGGAAAGCTGGGCTGAGGATGGATTGTGGCAAGAGACTCTGTTAAGGGTCCTTATCTTGAGGGTCATTGTCTTTCTCTCTCATGCAATAAACTCTTGAAAAAAAAAGACAATGATTAAAGCAACATATGTGTTTGTTAATGAGTATGGCATACTCTCTTCTTTTCCTGTGAAGAATTAGATAATAAATATTTTATGCTTAGTAGGCCAAGAGACAAAACAGGATATTACATATGTCCTTATATAAACATTTAAAATGTGATCAGAACCAACCTGTAGTCTAGTGGTTAAGGGAGCCCCAGTGGTTTGAAAAATACACCAGGCTCATGTGTCTGCATGTTCCAGATCCCAACACAGTGGAGAAATAGAAGAAAAGGAATTTGGGGATTACCATGCCCATTCGGTGGTGCTTTTTCCATGTCTCTCCCTCTCTCTTTCTATCTCTAGTGAGTACACTCACCCTCTGGCAATAAAATAGAATAAAATACGATCATATAAAAATGTTTAAATACATTTAAATTTTACCAACCATAAAAAAATCGGCCAAAGACAGATTTAGTCAGTAGGCCACAGTTTGCAAGCCAGGGCTCTGTAGCATTATAAGTGAGCATATTAAAATTATGGTGTAGTAAGCCTGATTAAAACTTTTTCAAGTCGGGACCAGCAGTTAGCATAATGGCTATGTCTCTGGACTCCCATGTAGTTGACCGCGGTTCGCGTCATGGACCTGGTGGCTTAAAACTCACGCCAGGTGTGTGTGCGTGTGTGCCCAAGATCCCGAGAGGAGAATGGAGGAGAAGGGATTGTGGCGTGGCCATTTCCCCTGGGGGGTGATTTCTCGCTTTCTGTCTCTCTGTCTCTCTCTGTCTGCCTGGCGAGCACATGTGCCCTATAACAACAACAACAAAAAACCTTTTTAAAGTTAATCTGCGAATCATATGCCATGTACCCTAATCATACTGTGTGTTTGTGTGTTTGTGTGTGTGTGTGTGTGTGTGTGTCTTTAGCTAAATTTAGAATTTTTTGGACCCACTAATTGTAATATCGAGAGCTTTATTTTTATTCCACTCAGTATTATAATTTCTTGGTAGCTGTAATTGGTAAAGGACTAAGTAAATTGTTTAATTGCATTTTTACTGTGGTTCCATGTGAGCCACTGATTATTAAATGGAAATGAGATGAATTATATTAATTTCTTGTCATAAAGATAAAAGGTGTTAATTTAATTGGTAGATGCTAGAAAAAAATGTTTGCATTTGCACTTATCACATGATCAACTTATTTATGACATAAATACCATTCAAAAGAAATATTTATAAGTCATTCATATTAGTTTCTTTCTAATGGGGAGGAACACATATTTGCTTAATTTTCTTCACATAATGAAGCTCTATTGCAAGGATACCTTGAGGAGCAAGGGAGACAGGAACTATTAGAGCACCATGCATTCAGGACACAGTAGAGCTGGAACTTTATCCTTGGGGGGCAGGGGAGAGATCAGCAGCTCTTACATTCTATAAACACCTTTGGTGATCTAGTGGGATTTGGATTCTGCCTGATTTAGCTCCTTCTTGTCTGCTTTCCACCTGTCTTGTCTGCTTCTTCCTACTCTGCTTTCCTCATTCTACTCTCTAGTCAGTGGTATGACTTTCACTCCTCAGAGATTTTATTTACTTTCTTCTTAGTGAGTGTGCGCTTGGCATTTGTTTTATTTATTTTTTAGTGCTAGATGATGATGTGTATGTGCATGCATAAGAAAGAGAGAGATAAACAGCACCCTCCAACAGGGCCTAGTCACACTGAAATAATTTTCCCTCCAATTCAAGCTGCAGGAGCAGAGATTTGAACCCCTGGTAAGCTAGGGGGCCTCCAGCTTCTGCTGCATAGTGCTTAACTGCTGTGTGTCAGGGCTAGCTGTGTTTTGCTTTGTTTTAACTGAAAACCTTGGCAGCTCATAAAGGGATCTCTGATCAATAAAACAGACATTCTTTCCAGATGCGAAGGAGTTAGGATCTGGTTTGAATGTTTGGTCTGTTCTCTTCACTGCAGACCCTTTGTGTTGGACTGGATTTTTCTTTTAAAGGGAGTTTGAAATTAAATCTTACAACCTGAAACACTGTCATATAAATATTACTTTAAACTTAAATGACACATTATGACTTGAATATTATTCCCACCAAGGGAAAATAAAGACTGATCATAGGTTTGACAGATAATCAAGTTCTAGAATTCCCTTTTTTCTTTTGCCACTGTTTGGTTGTTGCATATCTGTCATTTGGTCACAAAGGAAACATAGAGGCCAGATCTGTAATCCCGATACTGTGAATTTAGTAAGTTTATTTGGATTCTTTTTGTTATTTTGAGTGGCCACTCAAAGTGGCTTTTGTCTACTTTATAATAGATCAGACTAAGCATATCAAATAGGTGGTCCAGTAATCACTTGGACACAAAAAGAAAGATAATTGGACTCAAGGCAACAGCGAAAGACTGGATTTAACTGCTGTTAGTGCAGCACTGTTAACACTGTTGGACCAAGAAGCTAATTTTCTTATTTTAGTCAAAGAACACCAGGACCTTAAAGAGTTGTTACATGTTGTATGTGTATATACATATACATATACATATATATGTATATGTATATGTGTATATATGTATATATATACACACACATATGTATGTATATATGTATATATGTGTGTGTATATATACATATATACACACACACACACCTGATATATGATATACACACCACACACAATAGGATATATATATATATATATATATATATATATGTATATGTATATGTGTATATATATATATATATATATATGATAAGCAAAAATTAAATTAAGAAATGGAAAAATTAGGACAATAGAGATAGTAGAAACCAATACAAACAGGAGAGAGTAGCCACCTCAAGCCCATAGAGACTTTGTAAGAATGCTAGCCCACAGTTGACTATTTACTGGCTTTTTTTTTTTTCAATTAAACCAAAAATTCCAGAATTGCTACCACATGTAATGGATTGAATGGTATTCTCCTGTCCCTTTAATACACATTTTAATGTCCTTAGAATTTGACCTTTTTTAGAGTTAGGATCTTTACAATGAAACTTAAGCTAAAATGAGGTAATTAGGGTCGGCTCTAATCCAATGGGACTGGTGTCCTATATAAAAAGGATAAATCTGGACACAGGGACATGCATAAATGGAAAATAATGTAAACAGACATAGGGAGAATAGAACCAAGGAGAGAGGCCTAGAACAGATCCTTCTTCCACAGTCCTAACAAGGAGCTAATTCTGGAAGCATCTTCATTTTGAACTTCCAGCTTCTAAAACAGTAACAATACATTTCTGTTGTTGAAGCTCCCCAACTTGTGATACATTTCTACTGCAGTTCTAGAAAACTAAAACACAAAGTCTCCCTACTTTTAAAATAGTGGCAACCAATCAAATGAAGAAAAACAGGCAAAACTAAAACATATCACCATTATTTCCTTCCTTTGGATCATCAGAATTAAAGCTTATTTCTTCTAAACAATTTTATTATAAAAGCCAAAGATCAGGCTTACATTGTTCTGGGCATTTTATATAATTAACTCAACATTTGGGAATATGTGTATGTGTTTGGGATTTGTTTCAACCACTGTTTCTTGATAATAAAGCTTCTTAATGATAATCATTCTTATATGTCTCAATTTTTAGTTTATCCAAATGAGAAAATTGAGTTGGTTGAAAATATCATCATACTGGATTGACATTGTAGTTGTCAAACTTTGATTACTAATTTTTTAAAATCAGACCATCTCAGTGGTCTGATGTCAATCTCTAGTCCTGTGTATACATTCTGGGGAACAGATTATGATCAATCATTGTGCGTAATCACTCAACAGTGATTGAGAATGCTAAAGGTCATAGAACTTTAATAAATTACTCTCTACAATAATTTAGTTCACTGATACACACAGGTATTTGGGGGGAACAAATGAGACTTGTCCATGAATTTATAATCCTTTTTTTTTTTTTTTTGAGAGGTTTTTGCTATAGGGCACATACACTCGCCCGAAAGATAGAGACAGAAAGAAAGTGAGAAATCACCTCCCAGTGGGGCAGCCATGCCACAATCCCTTCTCCTCCATTCTCCTCTAGGGATTTCGGGCATGCAAGCACACACACGCAGCCAGCATGAGTTTAAGCCACCAGGACCGGGACTCAAACTGCGGTCGACTACATGGGAGTCCAGCGACATAGCCATTATGCTAACTGCTGGTCCTGAATTTATAATCTTTACTGATAGAGTTATTGAAGAGAGAGAAGTAAAACTCAAAAATCCTTATAGTTCAAATCTTATGATGACTGTGTGGAACACCAAAAATTCATACAAATCTGGGACAATAGACTAATCAGGAGGATTGGAGATAGGGAGCAAAATGCTTCAAAAATAGGATATATCATTCAAACATAATGTTACTCTGTGCTCTATTTGACTTCAAGTTCCAAAGTGTTTAGTGACAGTCTTATTCTTGGTTCTGTTAGTTAAAAACAAACTGAAACCAACTGATTGAGGTTGCCAGAAATTCTAAATACTTAAGATTTACAAGTGAGTTTTTTTGATTAAAACTACTGTTGTCTCTTGCTATTTTAGACTCTAAGCTGGGATCTTAAATATGTGTATGCCATGATAAATTTAGAAAAAAAGATAAATGTGTTTGTATTTTATTAGCTAAGGAATTTTCTCAGTGCCAAAATTTTGATGAGATATGACTAAACAAATTAGATAAAACATTACTTCAAGTGTATGCCTCATTTTCCTAATCTGTGAAATTGAAAAGTTGGACTCTGAATTATACTGTCATTGTGACTCTAAAGACCAAAGCAAAGGAAGGAAGGGAGGAGAAAAGGAAAGAAAGAGAAAAAAATAAGAGAAGGGTAAACAGTTCCTCCCCTCCAAGTTATCCAAATGGATTTTGTTTGATAGTTGAAAAGATAATATTCTACAAAATAATCATTATCCATAAATACCTAGATTTTTGTTGTAGTTTTTTTATTTTATTATTTTTTTTACAATCTTCCTGCTAATGAAAAAATAAGTGCCTAGGGTGTATTTTGAAGAAAGCACAACCTGCTTTTTTGTCCTACGTATTGAGTTGTTTTCATTTTTGTTGTTGTAGAGAAACTACCCAAAAACTTCAACATATACTTCAGGAATCTCTGGCATCAGCACAAGGACATATCACTTACAAAGCAAATCTGACAGTAACTGCTATTTTTGTATGCTAATAATATTCAATAAGATATTTTAGGGGCCAGCAGGTGACATGGTAATTAAGGTGTAGGACTCCCAAAAGGATGATCACAGTTCGAGTCCTGGACTTGATAGCTTTAACATTATGCCAGGTACATGTGCATGTATGCCTAAAAAATCTCAAGAGGAAACTGGAGGATAGGGGATTGTGGTGTGGCCATATCCCCTAGGGTGTGATTTCTGTTTCCCTCTCTCTGTCTCTGGTGAGCATATGTACCTTATAACAAAAACCTTAAAAGAAAAAGATATGAAATATATAACAAAAGTCATGGATTAGGCATTGTGAAGTCTGTAAAAATATGAGGGAATAATAAAGAATTTATTCTGTTTTGAAAATGTTCATAATTCAGGAAACCATTGGAGAATGTGGCTCTGGGGATACAACCATACATTTTAGTTACAATTAGACTGGAAAAAACTCTTCAAAAGAATAATGCCCCTTACGTTGTCTAATGAGTTTTTGTAAATGTCTGTCATATCCATGGTATCCCGTAGAGAGGTTTTGCTTTGATGAGTATAATCCCTGGTGACAGACTCATGGTTTCTTTCCCAATGCCACCTGCTGGTGATTCTAAATACTATGTAACCCAAAATTCTAAGCTGTGTATTAGCCATTAGGTTTATATTGGGTTGTTGGAAAAGTTATGATGCATTTTTGCATAGAAAAAAAAACAAAATATACATCCTGACTTTTCCGACAACCCAATAGGACAACGTATATCAGATCCAGGAGAAAGCACAGGGCTTAGATAGCACAATTTATTTTTGAATTATAAAACTCAGCCGTGATTGATATATGGGCAGCTGACTTATAAAATAAATTTAAACCATAGAGACCTGTTAACCAGAGAGTGATGATTGGCATTGAATAGTTTTCCATTCAGGGAATTTAAGTGATAGTTAGAATGTAGTGGATCACTTTTGAATGTATGTTAACATCTGGATAACATTTAATAATTAAGGCATTTTGGCTGATTTTTAGAAGCCGCTGTGAGGCACACTGTCACAGTGCTTTTTTTTATTCTTCAAGTTATAAATTAGTTCAAGGTAAATATGAATTCTATTGTATAATTTCTTTCTCCTGTTTACCAATCGCCTTTAACAACTGTATTTTAGCGAACCTAAGCCATTCACACAAAAGAGAAGGTTAAAGCCATGGGGAAACTCAGTAGCATCCTGAGTAGGCACTAGCAGCTATAGCCATCATGGGTATTAAGCTGTAATCATAGGGAATGCATTTTTCCAAATGTAGCATAGACTACTTCACATTTTGCCACATGACAATAGATAGGAGTTATGAGTGAGTTTTATTATAATTTATAATATATACATTACATTGGGAATCCAGTTTTATCATATTTAATATTTAAAATACATTTCATTGCTTTCATTTGTGTTATTGAAGAGATGATGTCAACTTTACAGATTTTTTTCTTCAAAGTACTGAGAAGCATTTAATAAGAAGAATAAATAAAACTCCAGGAAAAGTAATTAGTTATTGTGCTTTTTATTTTATAAGTTCCTGCCAAATGCCCATGTTATTTATGACATCTTTTGCTTCTATGACACAGACAGTAAAGGATGGTGAGAAATGATGAGGAAGAGTGCTTTCTGGGATTAATATTTATACCTTAAAGGGCAAAAATCTCTAATATATTTCCACATAAGAATTGCCTTGAATGCTTTAAAAATAGACTTGGAAACTGTATCTGAAGATATTCTGTACTTTAGTGGACCCGAATGAAGGGCAACCCTAGGATCTGAGCCTACACTCCCTTTGTCCTGCATGATTCTGAAGAAAATGGTGCAGGAGGGTGACAGAATCTAGAGAACCATGGAAAACACTAGAAGAAATAATAATCTAATAATTTATCATTAATTTATTCTTCAAATAATTAATTTGATATTTATGACGCTCCTATGCTATGTATATGGTTTGTATTTCTTTATTTATGTTGAAAGAAATCAATAATGCCTCCTCTTTATTTTTAGACTAACACCTAGAAGTGGGGTGGATTTACCTCAAGCACTAGTTATCTCCCAACCCAAAATGCTACTTCAGCAAATAAATTTTCCCTTTTATTTCAGACTTATTAATATAAAATACAAATTTACTTCTGTCTCTGTAAATATATATTGAAACTCAGAATCAAGTAAGTACTTTACTTAGTAGAGCTCAAAGACACCTAATTTGGTTTTGGCCTTAAATATATTTTCCTTTACTCTTTAATATAAAAAATATTTCTTCACCCATGATAATGATCAAGAAACATCAGAGATTAACTCTAAGGAAGTTCTTCAATATTTTGCATTGTACCCCTAAATTCTCAGATCTCTTTGTTTTTGCTTTCTTAAATTGAAAGAGATTAGTGGTATAGATAAAATAGCTTTAATATGGTTTTCTTTATAAGGATAGAGTTATGTTCTGAAGACCAAAAGGGAGGAATTTGTAATATTTTTTAAATCAAGCAAGCAAACAAAAAGTATATATAAGTGGACAAAAGACCAAACAACAAAAATAAAAAATACATTGTTTTGTATGCTTTCCAGCCATGCTAAAGAATAGAAAGATTAAAAAAAAAATTGTGTTACTCTTTCATTTACTGATGTCCTACTTAATAACTCCATAATAAAAATGTATGTACACTAGTATAATTTTAAATGAGCATGAATAGTTTCTTCTTATCTGTGACATTCAGACAACTATTTTATTGCACCAATGATGGAATCATCTCTGTAAAGAAGTTGTGTTTTTTGTTCTTATGTTTCAGTCTGGCTGACTTATTTAATAGCAAATTTAACACATTATTCTTTGTCCCAGCATTAGAAATGAAATTATGTATATGCCAATACATGGAGTCATCCAACCTACTGTGTTTACTAAGGGAGTAAAAGTGCTGGTGGGAGCTAATTGAGTCCATGCTGAGTAATTATCAATAGAAATGAGTTTGGCCATTTCCTTTTGCACAGGGAAATTTAAACAATATTGTTGAGTAAATAGTGATACTGTATTTGTGCATTCATTAAAGTGCAAAAGCTCCTCATTTCAATTCCTAGGGCATGGATTAGAAGAAGGATTAAATGGAAATAGCCTGCAGCATAAATGCATCCATGGTTTTGATAAATTCTCCAAAGTAGAATCAGATTTGCAAAGGAATCTCCATATGCTCATAGTTGCTTTTAAAAGGATTTGACCATTTTGGGATGAGAGAACCTACCCTTGGTGAACGTGATTAGAAATAGTATCAGCTAGTCATTTCTTAATAAACAAATTATTTCATGGCATAATTTACAAATTGTAATTTGCAGTTGATTATTTGTCTTTTAGATAGATAGCTGCAATGACTTACCTTTATTGTAACAGCCCTGGTGAATTCTCTAGCTCTTAAAAATAATGCTTGCTTTTAAATTCTAAAACCATATCTAGTTTCTTTTCAAAATGTCACTGTCTACAAGCACCACATTTTACAATACTTTGATAATAACTTGTAAGTATAATGGCATTTATTTTAAAAGCTATTTGGAATAAAATGTATGTTATACTCTTCCTCTTAAAGGAAAACATAAGAACTGCCTAATATGTGGTTAAATAAATAGCACTTTCCAGAAAAATGCATTGAACTACATAAAAGAATACTGTAATGAAGAAAGTTATATGTTTAGAATAGTATATTCTAAGCCCAATGCTATTTTCAAAATGAGTAGGACTGTAGAGGTGGCAGTCTCTCTTACTGTGACTAATCCCTCAAAGAGGAGACATTTTCATGTTTTGCACAGAACAAGGTGACATAATGGTATAATTTTAATATAAATTATAAAAGTATTTTGGCCCAGTCATGGTGGTACAAGTGCCACCATGGGCAATGCCACTTGCTGGGCGGTACTGGGAGATTTCAGATCCTGCGTTGACATGAACATGCAAGAATTACCCATGGTCCTGACTGTCTGGAAGGCTTGGGGATTTGTGACATGGTGAAACCTTGTCAAGGGTGCCTGCTTCTCTCTCATTAAATAAGTGAATGAAAAATAAATTAAGAGTTAAAACAAGGGAGTGAAACTTATAGAGAAAGTAGGGACATGGTTAATATTTCTGTACTTGTTTTTCTATCATCTGGCGATGTGGATTCTGGCACCAAACTTGCTTCTCATGCTAGTCTAGTGATCAATTCTATGTCTGTCTTTGTTAAAGAACCAGGGTGAAGTACATGTCAGTGAGAAGTAGCTGCAGACCTGTAGCATTTCCTGCATCATCCATCAGTGAAAGTTTGGGGACCCAGGAATGACTACACCATTTAGTTGATTATACCTCCTCTCAAACTCCTCCTTGTCCTATCCTAACTTGTTTTTACATGGTGACCACACACCTTGGGGACGTGTACTGAGTCTCTTGACAAATGGAATTAAGAATCATCTTATGAGGAAAAATGTGAACAGCTACATGGCTAGTTGGCAAATGATAAAGAAGGCAAAGAAAAGATGCTCAATATTTGCTATACTTTTTAAAAATTTCGAATCCTTAGGACTTTGTAAGATTTTTTATGAAGATAGAAATTTTTCTTTTTATGGGTATCACCTCTTTATATTCCTCAAAATAAGAGTTACAGTCACATACTTGGGCAAACCAGACTTGGGTCACAGATACTCATATAAAGTGCATAGAAAAAAGCATCATTATTCTTCTTTTTATATGGGCATATATTATGTATTATGCACTGTAAATTTCTAGTCCTACATTGCAGTCACATAAATTTTCACTCTGTCTCTGTTTTAATTTAGCTAGCATGTATCACTTGCCAGATAGTTTGCCAAATTCTCTGTTGAACCTAAGCATAAAAGTTTAATTTTTAAGGATTTTTGTAGTCCAAAACAGTGGCACAAGATATGTCCTAAGTAATCATAATAAAAGGAAAAATGTAGTTAGCAATTCCCCAAACATTTGTGCACTAGGTGATGGAAGTATAAAAGTATGACAGGTATGGTACTTGCCTTGGTGGTCGGGGAGAATAGCTACATGAAAATGAAAGACATTAATTTACCACCTTGAAACCAAGTTATTCTAGTAAGTCAAGGATTTTAATAACATTTTACACATAGCTTTGTTTTATTCCAACTTTATATTCTCCTTTTCTCATGTTAAATTTGTATGTATATGTGTACACATAATTATAATGGTAGAAGTTGGTAGGTAATTTTGTTGCTTTTATTTTACTCTTAATGTTCTTAACACAAAAAATGATAATGGGTACATCTGTTCTTTAAAAGATCAAAAACAAAACAAACCTTATACATAGTATAAAATACGTGTGAATATTTGAACAGGATCTTTAAAAAGATATAGAACATGGGCATGAAAATAAGCGAAACATATTACAGATGAAATAAAGCACATGGACAGTGGTATAGAACTGGAGAAGAAGGCATGATTAGACAATAAGCTAATCTGGGAGGAGATCTGGTGGGCTGACAAGAACTACACAGGTAATGATTTTGTTAGACAGGTTTATAATCTATATAGAGTATTTGCTATGTGCCATGAAATGTACCAAATCCTTCTATAGTTATTATTTTATCCTCACAAAATATTCTGTACTAGTAATATTTATGGGAAACAAACAGTTAAATAAGTAGAAGCTCAAAATATAATTATAAATCATAATTTTCACTTTGACTACAGTTGGTCAGTGTGGTGAAAGGGGCTCGATGAGGAAAGCATTTAAAGCCTCATTAGATCTAGCACTTTTTTTTAAGGCAATACAAATTAATTAAACGTTTTATAGTTTGTATACTTTTGTTTTTAAAAGGAAATTAGTACTTAATTAATCAAGCTCATGTCTTTTGTGATACAGTCACCTTACTTTAGTATATCCACCATGTAGTAATATCAATATGATGATAAATGTTTAACAGTAGAGTATCTTGGCTTACAAAATAATGTCAAATGATATCTTTTTGGCCAGCTCTTCTTTCTCCAACCTATGTTCCAATACCAGAGAAACTTCTTTTTTCTAGTCACAGCATCTTCTGCAATTCTGTTTTCTTGATAATGGTATGTTCAGTTTGATGCTTTCAAATAATTTATATTTCAATTTATATTTCTAGTCTTAACCTCTCCCCTGAACTCCATTATATTAAACTAATATGCCTACTTTAAAATCTAAGAAATATTTCATAACTGTGATATCCCATATTTTTCAAGTTAGATTGCCTTTCATGCCAACCACAGTTATTAAATATGCCACTCTTTTCACACTCAGCTGAAATGTCCTGTCTTCATACATTAATTTACACTTAAGACTTAGATCTGTTTTTTTTTTTTTTTTTTTTTTTTTTTTTAATCTTTCTTCTCTTCCTATTTCTATGTCAGTGTTTTAGTCCATGGCATTGTTTAATAATTGTGAAGATCCAACGTCAACGGACTACATCAGGTAAGAGTCTTTCTGCTGGTAGAATATGTGGCAAAGGACATCACATGGTGAGACAGAGCAAATACAGAGCATGGGTCTTTGCCTTTGTATCTGTCTCATTCAGTTTCCTTTTATGCCTCCAGTCCAATCAGAGGTGCCCCCCCCCCATGGTATTAATCCTAATCTCTGTGCAAAGGTCCCACCTTTCAATACTACAATTGGATTAAGCCTCTACCTTTCAACATTGTTATAATAGCTTAACAAATTTTAACACATGAGCTTTTGGGGAAATACAATAAAACTATAGTAGTCAGCACCATCCGATTTTGGTTTTGCAGTAGATATGCAGTTTCTAGTTGTGCTAGGCAACATTCTAAGATGATCCTATAGTGACCTTTGCCCTTATATGTCCTTCTTGCTTGGATAAAATGTGTGAATATGAAAAGCTATTACTCCATGATTATATTACCTTATATTGCACAGTTGACTTTTAGAAAAGAAGATTATCCAGATGGGTGTAACTTTATCATTTGAGCATACTGAAAATAGAGTTTTATCTGGCTGACGATTTGAAGCATGAGCACATTAGGACACTAAGGACAATCTTCGTTGCTGAGATGGAAGGGGCCATGGGATAAGAGCATGAGTGGTCTTTAGGAACTGGGAATGCTCCCCAGCTTACAAGGGACTTCAGGACTAGAACTGTGAAGAAATGGATTCCGCCAATAACAGAAATGTCCTTGAAAAATCTCCTGCTCTAAATAACAGTATAACCAACTGACCCCTTGATTTTAGCCTTGTAATATCCTAAGCAGAGAACCCAACTATGCAGCTTTAGATCTAACATAAAGAACTTCAAGGTAATAAATGAGTGTTGCTTTAAACAACTATATTTGCATTAATTTGTAACAGCAAGAATACACTAATACATGGGTAGAACAAGTTTCCATTATACTATTATTTAGTTTTCAAACATTTATAAGCTTTTTTGGAACACATATTTTTTCTTGAATTTAAAAATTATTTTCTGATTTTCAAAACAAACTAAATTAGAAACAATAATGAGAAACATGGAAATTACTATACACACACACACACACACACACACACACATATATATATATATATATATTTTCAGTTGGATGACATCTTTATAATATTCCTTTAAGAAAGAAAAATTTACCTTAGTCCTTGCTTCATTCTCTTTATTTTGATTTTTATCATTATTTATAATTTTTTATAATTTTTATTAAGTTTATTTTTGTTATAAGTACACTTTCATTTTATGAATTTCATATATTTCATAAATTTGAAAGTTACTATGATTGAAAATAGGATAATTTTTGAAAAATACTATCCTCAATGTATATTTTCTTTTTCTTTTTCTGTAATTTGTTATGGGGTGCATATGCTCATGAGAGAGACAGAGCATATGAAAAGAGAGGAAAAATGAGAACTCACCCCAGTTGGGGGATGGTCACAGTACAATCTCTTCTCCTCCATTGTCTTCTCAAGACTTTTTGGTCTGTACATGTAAGCACATGGCATGATTTTAAGCTGCTATGTACAGGACTCAACCAGGTATTCAGCCATGTAGGATCCAGCCACCTTAACTCTGTGTCACCTACTAGCCCCATTTTCTCCTTTTTTAACATGTCCATTCAAATAATTAATTTTCTTGGTTAATCGTATTAACTAAGTACTTCAAAATAATGTTCAGTAGTTTTGAAACTTTATTTACCATTGTAATAGCATGGTTGACATACTTTATGAAGATTAGTTTTTCTTGGTACCTAGGATATTTTGGAAGAAATGGGGAACTAATGGTAGTAGAAAGAACAGTCAGGAGCTTATTTCAAAAGTTTAGTATTAAGTGGAATAAAAAGCTATTTTTAGAGTTATCACAGAGGTAAAAATCGATAGAATTTGTCGAGTAACTCAGCCATGGCATGTCATGCAGGCAGTCGGTTACTGCTGTATGACATTGAAATATATATAAGGTCCTTGGATTGGTTCTGAGTTGACCTGAACATGATGAGCCATTCTATGGGCATGCTTATGATCCTGGCTGGCTAGAAGGCTGGGGGTAGGATCACAGTATGGCAAAACACTGTCAAGGGTCCCTGTGTCTGCCTGTCCCCACACCTCAGGGTCTCTCCTTAAATGTGTCCTCACAATGTATGATATGTGACTGATGTACTTTACATATATATATATGTAAATACAAGAGTGTAGAACATGGGAAATAATTGGGTAATGTCAATTAATTTGTATATGACTTTATTGAGTTTGTAATACAAGGAATAGCTAGAAGAAGACAATTTGACTTTCCAAATAAGTCCCATAGTATAGGACTTATTTGAGTAAGGAAAATCAGTGTTAATTTAGAGCCTTGACTTTGCCATTGACAGCCTATTTGATCTTGAATAAACAAGTGAACCATTCTGAACTTTGGTTTCCTCATGTACTGAGGCAAGAAGGGCAATTAAATTCACCAAACATTTATTGACCATTTATCATATAGAAAAAGCTCTTCTAGGAATTTTATAAGATAAAAATGAAGTGACCTGAAAGGCATCAATGAAGAGTTATGATTAATTTTGCTGGTAAAGATGATTGGTTGATTATTGGATACATATAGATGGGAGACAAGCTGAATTTATAATCCTGTGAAATAATGAAGTGAAATTGGAAATTTAATCCTCTTCATGTGAAATATCCACTGTGTGTTCTTCTACTTGCCCCCAAATTTTAACTGAGCTTTCTTTTTTATAAGATAAAATCTAAACTCTTAAACAGAGTATACAGGATCATTTATTATGTCGGCTGCTTTCCTCACCAGGATACTGCTCCCATTTTCTACCTTAAGTTTCAGTCATCCCATCTAGTTACTGAATACTTGAAATTTCCCTGACTTTGTACTTGCTGTTACTTTTGTCTAATTACCTTTCTCTACCATTGTATTACTTACTCAGTGAGTGACTGTCAAGACTTTAAGTCAATTCCATCATTACCTAGTTGTCAGAACTCTGAACTTGCTTATTGTAGTGTGAATCATCTATGCTTGTGTGCACCCTTTGCTCGTTGTACTTAAAATATTGTTTGTTCAAATTTGTTTCTCCAGGGAGGTGGATATTCTTGAGGACAGGGTTTAATGTCATACTTTAGTGTTTGTTTTTGTGGCCAAAGGATGCATGTGAGCACATGAGAGAGCATTTCCCCAATGGGGCCTGGGCCTGGACATGCGTAATTCTTCTTCCCATTTCTTATTCCTGTCGAGGAAGAATATGCACATGCAGATGCCTCACATGTTTTTCAAGCTGCCAGGGCCAGGATTTGAACTGTGATCAACATTGTGGATCAAGCTCCCTATGCACAGTGCTTACCTATACACTATGGGGTTGGTCTATGTTTTCAGTAACTATTCAATGTAAGCTTTTCTATCTTGGCATTTACTTTTTTAAAAATATATTTATTTAATTTTATTTGTTATTAGTTTTTAATTTGACCACAGAGAGAAAGAGAAAGTGAGAAGGCAAGCCTCCAGGTCCAGGACTTGAACCACAGCTGGCCATGTGGGAGTCTAGCACCTTAACTACCATACTACCTGCTTGCCCCTCTTGGCATTTACTTACCACTTTACTTTCTGGGCTTAAACCTCATCAGATCATTACTAAATAGCCTTGTAGATAGATCTATGTCAAGTTTTTTAAATGCTGTTTTTTTAGATTCTAAACACGTTTTTAAATTGAAACAACCACTTTCCTTTTCAAGTAGAGAGGAGATAGAGCTTATCTAAAACAAATTATCAAGAAAATCAGTGTCTAGATTAGTTTACTCTTTCAGAGGCTATTGAATATTTTCATATAATTTATCTAAAAGGCATTTTACTCTGATGCCTATAGAAATTTTTAGAAAAAAACACATTCAATCTCTTTTTCTGTAATCAAATGCTCACTCATAAGCCTGCATCACAATTTGTTCAATCTCAATTTAGGACCTTCTTCTACTAGCACATTTATAGAACTGGGACATCTGCTACTCTTGGACATTCAGGCCTATGTAAGAGCCAGCTGCAACATACATTATTTATTTGAACAGCTGGTTGATTTGTAAGTCATTAAATATTCTCTCACTAAAGCATCAATATGTGATTTTTTTCTTTTGTATTTTTCTTTCTTTTTTTTAATCATTGATTTCCTAACATACAAGTTTCTATGACTAGGACCTGGAAATCCAGAATACTAGCAATATGAAACCTTTAAAACAGTGAGGTCCACCCTATACTCGTATACAACAATTGGATAAAGAAATGGGATAGCATTGGTTTGTGTTCAGAAGACACTCATTAAAGCATACATCACAGAGATTTTATATATATATATATATATATATATATATATATATATATATATATAAATAATTTCATTTGCACAAGTACTTATTGGTAGGTCAACCAGTAAAATTGATGTTGATATATACATGATATGCACAATCAAATGGCAAACAAAATTTTAACAGGTAAGGTTTGAAGATTTGTTTTCTAACTGATTCCTACTTATCACAAAAATGTAATTGTTTTAAAATCCCTGATATTTTAAATTCTAAAATTTTAAGAATTAAAATGCTTCTGAAACAATATATTTCTTTCTTTTCTAAAATGATCATAGTGATTTTGTTACTGATAATGAGGTTCAAACAAAACAAAAAATGATATTAATATGGGTTATGTACACATTTATTCCTCATAATTATTTAGGGTGTTCTCTGAGACATGAGATTAAAAAAAGATATCTGAGAAGTTCATCTAAAAATGGAGGTGCACTAGAGAAGTCTTTCATAATAGCGTGTTGTCATATGCATGCCTCATTTTTGATACAGTCACATTAATTGTTAGCTGAAGCTTAGATCCTAAACAATCACTTTGATGGTTGATCTGTGTAAATGGCACACAGCATGTTGCTGGTATTTCATTAGAATAAGTATCATGATTTTATACTATGTGTTTCCATTTATATGTAAGACATATTTTATTTGTTAACATTAATACTATTGATATTTGCACATACACATAATGTTATATAGTCAAATTAGGGATTATTAATTTTATCTCATTACAAAAACAATACACAATCATTATAGACTATTTTGGAAATTATAAAGGAGAGTAAAAAAAGAGTCACAACAGTGACTAATAGTGTAGTTATCTTTTTTCAGCTTCATGAATATTTAATTGGCAAATAGAAATTGTATGTACTGATAGTATATAGTGTGACATTTTGTGAATTCATCAAACTGAACATATCCATCACCGCATATTTTTTATAGTGAGAATATTTAAGATCTATGCTCTCTCTAATTTTCAAGTATGTAAGTCACTATTATTATTCATAGTCACCATGGTATATAGTATATCTCTAGAACTTATTCTTCCTATCTTACTAGAACTTTGTATCCTCTGATTCACAACTCCTCAATCCCCGTTTTACATCCACACTCCATGGAAAGTAGCCACTACTCTGTTTCCATGAGTTAAACTTTTTTTAGATTTAACATAAAAGTGCGATCATATAGTATTTGTCATTCTGTGCCTGAAGTATTTCAGTTAGCAGAATTTCTGCTAGGTAAATACATGTGGTCACAAATGAAAAGATTTCCTTCTTTTTTAAGGCTAAATATTATTCCACTATGTGTGTGTATGTCATTTTCTTTATCTGTTTATCTGATGATGGATTCTTTAATTATATATCTTAACTATTGTAAATAATGCTACTCTACAGTGATCATGAGAATACATATATCTTTTCCTTTTCTGCTTCTTGTTTTTTTTATTAAGGTTTTGCCATAGGTCACATGTGCTACAGAGAGAGATTGAGAGAGGGCAAGTGAGAAATCATCCCCTAGGGGAGACGCTCATGCTTCAGTCCTTCCTCTTCTAGTCTCGTCTTGGGACTTTGGGCACCAACACACACCCCCTGGTGTGATTGTCAAGCTGCCGCATCCAGGACTCAAACTGTGGTCAGCCATGTGGAATTCCAGTATCTTAACCACCATGTCACTTGCTAGCCCGCATATATCTTTTCAACATGCTAACTACATTTCCTTTGGATATGTATCTTGAAGAGGAGCAGCTGAATCGTATAGTAGTTTTTAGTTTTTTTTGTAGAATCTCTGTACTGTTATTGGTAATGGCTGTTACTAATTTATATTCTCACCAACAATGTACTAGAGTTCACATTCTCTACATCCTTGCTAACACTTATTATCAGTGGTCTTTTTCATAATAGTTCTCCCAATAGATGTGAAGTGATATCTCATTGTGGTTTTAGCTAACATTTCCTTGATGATTAGTGATGTCAACTATTTTTTATATACTTTTTGATCATTGGTATGTCTTTGGAAAAATGTCTAAGCAGATCTTTGGCCCATTTTTTATAAGGTAGATTTTTCTATTGAACTGAGACTTTAAAAATATATATTTCAAATAGTAACCTCTTATCGGATATATTGTTTATATATTCTCCCATTCAATAGGTTGTATACATACTCTATTGATTGTTTCCTTTGCTGTGCAGAAGTTTTTTAGCTTGATATAATTCATTTCTTTATTTGTCTTGAAAAAATTTTATGGATATGGCCCTCAAAACACAGAAAACATATCTAAAACCAATGTCAAGAGACTTTCACCTAAGTTTTCTTCTAGTAGTTTTAGTGTTCCAAATATTAGGTTTAAACCTTTAATTTAATTTGTATCACTGTGTTTCTATATGTTATAAAATAAGTGTCTGCTTCCATTTTTCCACATGTGGATATCCAGGTTTCTCAAAATCATTATTAAGGAAACTGTCCTTTCTTCATTATGTGTTCTTCCCCTTTGTCAAAGACAAGTTGACTGTAAGTGGATAATTCTGTTTTTTTATTCTTTGTCTTTCTGTGCCAGTACCATACTGTTTTGGTTACTCTAGTTTTGTAGTATATTTTGTAATGGATTTGGAAATCATGTAGCATGATGCCTTTGCATAACAGCTTTGTTCTGTTTGCCCAAAGTAATTTTTACTCTTTAAAGGTCTTTTGTATTTTCATGTGAACTATGATTTTTTTCCTTGTGAAAAATGTCATTGGAATTTTGATAGGCATTGCTTTGTTTCTGCATGACACTTTGAGAAATACACATATTTTACAATATTAATTATTCCAATCCATGACTATAAGATATCTTTCTGTTCAGTGGTATTTTTAAATCTTCATCAGTGTCTTACAGTTTTCAGTGTACAAATTTTTACTCAGCAGTTAAATTTATTTCTAACACTTTAATTGATGTCATTGTAAAGGAGATTATTTTCTTGATTTTATTTTTAGACAGTTTGTTAGTGTTTTGAAATGCCACTGATTTTTAGTTCTATTGGAGATTACAGTGGCTCCCATTGACTCATATCCCCGAAATTTCTTTTTAATTCTTTGCCATCTTCAGATGTTTCAGGCATTTTGATCTACCCAGAAACATTTTTTCTGTGCAATTATTCTCTTCTCATATTCCTGCTATACTATATTGCTACAGTTATTATGGGCCATTGTGTTCTCTCAAGACTATTATTTTCATAGATAACTACTTGTATTTTTGTGAGGAGAAAAGACTTGTTATCTAAGCCATCTTGCTGACATCTCTTATAATTTGTATATCTTTAATAGTGTGATTATTTAGTATATATTATATTGAGACTTCTTTCCTTTAACATATATTAAATTTTTTTAATTTTTTTTTAGAGAGAGAGAGAGATTTTTGCTATAGTTTGCGTGTGCTCACTAGAGAGACAGAAAAGAATAAATCACCCCCCACCCCAGGGGGAATGGCTATGCCATAAATTCTTCATTCTTCTCTCAGGATTTTGGGTATATATGCACACATGCCTGATATGATGTTTGAGACTTGAACCCTGGTCCACTACATGGAAATCCAGTGACATAACCATTACACCATCTGTTGGTGCCTATATATATTAAACTTTATGTCATTGATAACCTTCTACAATCTGTTAATATTTATGCATGTGTGCTGTTTAATTATAAAGAACTATAAATTACTAGATTTCTATAGTTGAACATTTGGGTTGTTTTACATACTTGCTATTATAAATTAGCAGAGAGCTTCTAAAAATAATTTTCATATTTCATAAAATTTTTATTATACATTGCTGTAAATAACAAACAGAACATTATTTTTAAGTGATATTGCAGTTTATTTGCTCATCAGATATTTTCCACCTGTTTGTCCTCTTAGTGATGCCTACAAATTATTTTTTACTTTTTTACTCCTTTTGTAAACACATAAAAGTTAATGATAGAGGAAATTTAAAATATCTTGAATAGAAAATAAAAACAACAAAAGGTCAAAACTCTGCTGCCTTCATTACTTGGGTATATAGACAATAAAGCTTTTAACAATTAATGTTCCCACAAAAATTATAAGATGGGATTATTTCGTCCCAACCTAACTGATACCTTTTGACCTTTTGTTTGTTATTACTGTCCCTATTTTTTTTTTTGTAAATTATAAATTAAATAGGTTATCTCCATCTATTTTTTTCCTCCTTAACTAACTTTTAAGTTGCACACTTAATATTTGTTCTTTTAGAGGTTACTATTAAAGCATGTTTTGGGGACCAGCAGATGGCATAATGGTACATTGCTGGACTCCTACATGGCTGACTGTGGTTTGGCAGCTTGAAACTCACACTGGGTGCGTGTGCATGCATGCCCAAAATCCCAAGAGAACAGAAGAGAAGATCCTCCAGGGGGTGGGGGGGGGGTGATTCCTCACTTTCTGTCTCTCCAGCAAGCTCACATGCACTATAGCAAAAAAAATCTCCCTTAAAAAATTAAAAAACAAAAACATGTTTTTAACCTGGGTTAAAATTCAATCAACATCTTTACAGTTTTTTCAAAGAAGGTAAGTATCATAGAGTATGCTAGCACTGAGTACCCTTCTCCTGACACAAATGTTCATTATTTTATTGCCATTGTTCCATGCTAAACATTGACTTAGATTTACCCACTTACAAATCATTTTCTCAGCTTACTGTTTTTCTTGCATCTCCAACATTTTTGTCCTTATTTTTTAAAGTTTATTTATTCAATGAAAGAGAGAGAGAGAGGGAGAGAGAGAGAAGCCACAGTCCACCCCCAGTTTTAGCTGTATCCAGGGTGCAAATGTGTAGTGTGTTCAGGGAGGTCCCTGGGTATGAACCTAGAACTTTTCCAGTGTGGGCCTGGTTGTATTATCACTGTGCCAACACCAACCCTCTCTTGTCTTTATTTTTGAAATAATCATTGCAAATACATGTGTACTCTGAATCTTCCAGATACTGTTCTTGATGCATTTATTCTCCAAGTCTTATAGTTTTCTGCATAGTTCTATTTTCTGATAGCTTTATCATTATCCATGAGGTAAGAATTGTGCAGACTCAGTTTTTCTCAGAAAGTATGGTTAATAGTATCTCTTAGTTCCAGTCTACTTTTGCAAAGGTCAGAATTCAGTGATACTGAGTAGATCAATTTAATATGCACACCTCTTAGTCATATTGTGGATTTAAATAAGCATTTCCTTAGTACATAGTTTCTCAACTTAAATCATATTTATTGTCTTTCACTTTCCAGTCCCAATATAGTTTTTATTTTTGTTTTGTTTGTTTGTAAATCATCCAATGGAATGTGCATAAAGTTAAATTTCTAGAGTTTAATTCTAAAATTATTTATTTAGTGAACCTATTTCATGCAAATAAATGATTTTCTATGTTTTCTTTTTCTAAAAACTTGAAGCTGATTCAAAATGTAATAGTATGAAACACCTTTGTATATTTTCTGTTTTATAAAAATATTTTATTGCACATTTTTGTGACATTATGGTGGTGTAGAACAATGGAGGGAGTGGCTACATATCTTACCATATTTATTGGTAATCCTCAGGCTATGATATTTGTGAATAACCTATTTGTGAATAACATCTTAGTGGAGCTATTAATTTAAGATAAATAGCATTCTGATTTTCTTTTTTCTCTTCTCTTCTAATCTTCTTGCATTGAAAATACAATCTTCAATGCTGTACTTGTTTGTTTTCAACATACTATATCTTATTTATGGATCCTATCAACTTGCATTATTTCAAAATCTACACTTTTCTCTATATCTCTTCGTTCTGCAACCTACCTATGGTATCTCTTCTAAACTTCAATTCTATGCCTATAGAATCTTGTAAAAAAAATAAAACTACATATATTTGCTTAGTTTGTTCTTTCAGAGCCATAATATACTTGAGCTCCAATTTTCTTATTTTTGCCCTTTGCCAGTGATTTTCCTTTTCCTGACATTTCCAATCTGCTTCTGGTGACCCATTTTTCTGCTTTCACAGGATCAAAATAGAATCTCTTTGGTACTAAACTTATGCATGGACTACAAAGACTTACTTATTCTGTATCTTCTATGTCTGTGTGTGTGTGTGTGTGTGTGTGTGTGTGTGTGTGTCTTTTTGTGGTAGCTTGACTGCTATTCAGTTTATCATTGTTATGCTTGTGAAGAAATGAAAGCCTTCATGCTTCATTTCTTCATGCTAGTTCCTGCATACCTGTCCATCCTCTTTAATTTAACCTTCAGGCAGACCATAATACGTTCTTCTTCTCATATAAACTCTCCTTTTCTATGTTCAGGTTTTTATTTATGCTCTTTAGGTTTTTAATCATTCCAATTTTTCATATGCTTTGCTGCTGAAGCAATGGCTAAATCTTAATCACAGCAGAGCAAATGCAAGGGGTCTTCAAAATGTGCAGTTATGCAAAACCTACATGGATTTCAAAATTACTTAGTATCAAACTTTAATTCCATTTTTCTATGAACTTTTTCGGGAACCAGCAGTTAGCATAATGGCTATGTCGCTGGACTCCCATGTAGTCTACCGCGGTTCGTGTCCCAGACCCAGTGGCTTACAACTCATGCCGGGCGCATGTGCGTGCGTGCCCAAGATCCCGAGAGGAGAATGGAGAAGGGATTGCGGCAGCGTGACCATCCCCCCTGCGGGGGGTGATTTCTCGCTTTCTGTTTCTATGTCTCTCTCTGTCTGGCGAGCGCATGCGCCCTATGGCGAAAAAAACCTCTCCAAAAATAATAATAATAATAATAAATAAATAAATAAATAAACTTTAATTCCATTTTTCTATGAACTTTTTGAATTACCCCTGTATATTCACAAATAATCTGATTCTCTAGGTGGGTATACATCCTACTTTTCTTAAATTCCAAGAGCATTTTTGAGATTTTAAGATAATCTGTAATATTTTAATATATTTACATTCTAGAGTAGCACTATTTAGTATGGTATCCACTAGCTTCATTGAATATCGGACACTCAAAATAAAACTTGTCTGAATTGAGATGTAAAATCTATACTAGATTTTGAAGACAATAGGAATAAAATGTGTATCAGATGTTGAAGACAGTATAAATAAAAACATGCACTATATTAATAAACTTTTACATGGACCTATAGTGGCTGTAAGTATGCTGCATCTTACATGACATGCACAAAGATGGTTGTGGAAATTTTTATTATACTATCAATGTTAACTGATACTGAATCAAAGGTGCATAGATTTCAGTAGATCAGCCTAGTTGAAAGGAGATCGACATCATCCTTAAGGAAAGAGCATCTCTTTTTAAACTTTTGATCCTGTCAATTTTGTGTACACACCCACCCAATTGAACTGTCCTCCCAAACCTGAGCTACTTCCTAGTTTTTCAAACGCTTTAGTATGGCCTTGAGGTGGAACAGTATTAAAGAGCAGTAACTAGTTAACTGTACCTTTGAGACCTGAAAGACTGCAGCTTCTTAGGTTAACAGTCAGGGATTTTCTCAGACCCTGAGATTATCTAGGTAAATAAATATTATTTGATAGTGATCCATCGTGGTTGCTTTGTGTTGCATGAAGTCATGCCATTGGTTTATGATACAAAGACTGTTGATGATCTGACATGAGACAAGCTATCAAACAGAGCTGGTGTCTTTCTGGTATAAAATGACCTTGCAGCAATTGATGGGGCTTTTTCCCCTTCTAGAGCTGGAAGCACAGCAGTGTCCACTTGAATGGCAAATTGTGATAAAGTAGCAGGAGCAAAATTGCATAGCATAATCACTGCAATTTTTTATTGAATTGAGCCCTTTGCTCTTTCTCTTGACAGAACAGTTTATTGAATGTGCCTGTGGAAAACAAAGAAAGGCAGTAAAGAAAAATACTTTTTTCTTTTTTTCTTTTTTTTTTTTTTTTTTTTTTTTTTTTGCCTGAGAATAGAAAAGAGAGAAAATGTGTCTACTTCAAGAGTGCATTTCCTAAATGGAAGAACATTTTCAGGTTCAAACAGACTCTTTAGAAATATCATAAAACTGAGCTGCTCAAGGGCAACTCAGTGACTGATGAGGCTTCCGTCTGGCAGCCGAGTCAGCTTGAAAAAGAGAAGTTTCTTATATCTTTTATTTCTGAGGAGGGGAGAAATTCTATCAGCTAATAAAATATTTTCATTGAAAAGTAGGAAGACAATTTTTAACAGATGGCTAATGTTTTACTTTATATGTTCAATGATAAAGGATCTGTTAGCTCTAAGTTAAAGTCTTATAATGAAGGCTGGCGAATAGAAAATCAATGATCTGGTTAAGATAGAAATTAACATGAGCATTTCTGGGTTTGAATCTTAGTTTTAGCCTTGAAGCCATTTGGGGTATTTGGAATTATCCTATCTAGCTTTTCTTAGCTTTCTCACAAAGTTGGTATACCATCTTAAGAAAGAAAATCCTGACATTTTTTTCTTCAGATTCTTCATTTTGAAAATGGGAATTACTCTATTCTATTGCTGGTAACAGGAATATCTGAGTCTGGGCGACTTAAGAAAATAGAGGTTTATTCAGTTCATGGTTTGAAGGTCCGAGGGCCAGGGACCACACCTGGCGGGAGTACCGCAGAGTGAGAGGGCAGAGTGCTTGTGGAGTAGAGCAAGTCTCTGTCAGTCTCATTTCCTTTCTGCATAAACTCACCAGGACTCAATCATGAGGGTCCCACCCTGATGTCTAATCACTGCTGAAAGGTCTCACCTTTCAACCGTCTTATTAGATTAAGTCTCTATCCTCTCAACAGGGTTACAATGGGTCAAAACCTTAACATATGATTTGAAGGGACACATTAAAACCATGACTGGAGCAATGTTATTTGTCACAACATGTTTTGGTCAAATATAGTGATACAATAAAATTTTGATTTTCAACACTGGATTTTATTATTATTACTTGATTCTTATGAAGACTTATCCCAATAGATTTATTTTGACATTTATATTTTAATTGATACTATAATCTCTCCTCATTCTGTCTAGGAAATCTGTATTTCTGTCCTATGTTTTAAACATTCCCTAACAAAGTACACAATGAGAGTGAAAGTCAAGGCCTTGGCACTTTACCCTTTTATGAAAGTTTATCATTTATTTAATAGTTTTTCTAACAAGAATTAGAAAATTAAATTTAGAATCATTTTTGGATCCTGAGTTTTTTATTGTCCTTTAAAAGTAAACACTTTGATTGTGACGGTAATTGTTTTTCTAAAGGTTGCTTAGCACAAATGTTGTTTTATCAAGCAATCCATCCTGGAAGCCCTTCGAATGCAAGGAGTAGAAACCATATTATGCTTCAGACATAGCATTGTCTTAGGAAATATATTTGTGAGAAAAACCCCTTCTTTGGTAGGATAGCTTAAAAGAGTTAGAACTTTATCCTTACTTATCCTCCTGGAGTTCTCTACTATCATTTAAACTGGCATCTTTACTGATAAATTGATAAGATTCTTAACCTCAAAGACTCAGGCTTATTAACAACAGGGCCTATGAAGAAACTAGTTTACCCACTCTTGAATACCCAGTAGCTGTTTCCACATTTCACTTTCATTGGCACCATCAGTGTATGTTTGCCAACTGAGTAAACCAGTTTATTATTAAGCACTGATGTAAAAGTAAGAATGAAAAGGGAAGAGCATTAAAAGAGAAAGAAGATGGGAGCCAGGAGGTGGCATGATGGTTAAGGCACTTGAATTCCCACATGACCAACCGTGGTTCAAGTCCCTGACCTGGAGGCTTGCTTTCTCTATCTCTGTCTTCCTCTGGCAAAACTCATGTGAAAAAAATAACGATAATAAGTAAATAAATACAATAAATAATTCTTTTAAAAGAAAGAGAAGATAAGGGTTTTATTTCTCTTTTCTCCCACTGCCACAGGCATTTCTGACTTTATTTGTATGGTTCTGACAATTCCCTGTTCATGACTGTGAATGTACTTGGAGCTAGGAATGTTTAAGTAAATTATAACACTTTAGAGTATTTCTCTTGGTGTCCTGTATCTTTCATTATTAAGTAAGAAAGATATGTAGAAGAGGAGTAAGTTTTATGCAGAGGAGTTATCATATAATAATGTATAATTACTCAACTATTGATGGTGTTCACACTACATAAGGAAAAGTTACGGTACTAAGATTGTTTATCTGTTTTGCTAATCCATACATAATGTACATTTTAAGTACTAGATTTTATATGTTTTTCTAGACCCAAATTTTGTTAAGAAACACACTATACAAATAAAAGAGTATGTTTTCGTGTGAGGTGTACAAACAACCTACATTTTTAACTAGACAACAAAAAAGAGTAACATTAATTTTAATATTTCAACAAGTGTTTTCTTAAGTAACAGACATCTTTCTACCTGATTTTTGTACCATCTGCTTGATGTACTGAAACCCCCTACAGACTTGTAAATCCTTATTTGAAAAATAAGTCTTAATACATTTTACATAATTTTTCATTGCTTTTCCTGTAAATCAGTATAAATGAATCACAAAACCCTGGTTTATTGTCCATCCTTTTGTATCAAAGGTGTTGGTTTCTGATGGCCCAGATTGTGGAGGATTCTGTTCTTCAGGTAGATTGTTCCTGGGATTCCATCCTTGGGCTGATTTCCTTACTCCACTGAGGCGTATTTCCTTTCAGGCAGCTCAGTTCCATTCCCAGCCAGGAAAGATACAGTTGCTGCAAATGCCCCTGCTGTTACTGTTCTGGCACTGATGGGCTCCTGCTGTTTCCTATAAATGTTGCATTTACACACTGAGAATTGTTTCCCTGGCATTTAGGAGAACTGTTATCATGAACATGATGAATTCATGAGCCGAAGTGTGTTTTTGCACTCTGTATTCTATTTTCCACTTATTTGTTATCTATTGCTATGGGGCCTCAAATAAGCATGATTTATTTTCACTGTGTTATTTATAGAGTACAAAATACTTTCAGATATGCATTGTAGCAGATTTTGTATTCCTATGTGTTTGTGTTTTTATCCAAAGTTTATTTTTCAGTTTTTAGCTGTATTGCTCACATTTAGATTTCTTCTTTGGAAGACGTATGTGCAGATGAAAAGTTCAGGCTTTTAGGAAAGACATACCTTTATTTATAACTGAGCTTCATTTTTTACTCTGAGAATTGGAAAAGTAATTTCATACCCAAAGTCTTAGTTTCTCCTTACAAATAAAAGTAAGAATATATATATATATATATATATATATATATATATATATATATATATATTTACAAGTATCATAATAGTGGGGCCAGCAGGTGGCATAGTGGCTATGGCACTGGATTTCCAGTTGCTGACCATGGTTTGAGGTCTTGGCCTGGAAGCTAGAAAATCTTGCCAAGTCCTTGTTCATGTGCATCCAAAATCCTGATAGGAGAATGGAGGAGAAGGGATTGCAGTGTGGCCTTCCGCTTTTGGGGGTGATTACTCATGTTTTATCTCTCTATCTCTCTTTAGCGAGTGCACATATCCTATGACAAAAAAAATAATAAAATACACATATATTAAATAGGATAATGCACTTAACATACAAAACACAGGGAAAATAGCTAACAAATCTTAGCATCACTTTTATGCCAAGATCTCATTAAATTTTCCATATAGAGTACTGAAAAGGGAGAGACAGGATTTCATTAGTCTTCAATAGCTTTAGTAAGTAAATTCTATAGAGGCCAGTCATTCTAAACTAATTTTCTCAAGTGTCACAGCAGAAGCTAAGTACCTAGACTTCTGATAAAAATCACTTGAAGTTATAAAAATCTCAATTTGTCTGAAGTAGGGTTGAATTTAACTAAGACTAAACTGGTATTAAAGAAGGTCACAAATGAGTAGTCTTTCCCTCTCTCTCTCTCTCTTTTTTTATTTAAATCAAGACTAGTATACCTTTTTTTTAAAAAAAACTTTTTAATTTTAGTTTTTTAAGAGAGATTTTTGCTATAGGGCATGTGAGTTCACCAGGAAGAGATAGACAGATAGAGAAAAAAGGGAGAAATGACCCTCCAGAGGAGATGGCCATGCTGCAATCCCTTCTCCTCCATTCTTGGCATTTGGACGTGCATGCACACCCACCCGGCATGTGTTTTAAGCCTCATAGTCCAGGATTCAAATTGTGATTGATCATATGGGAGTCTAACCCCTTAACCGCTATGCCACATGCTGGTCTCTTATTTATATACATTTTGACATTCAATTACCATATATCATTACACATACAGAATTAATTTTCTCAGCATGAATGCACTGTATATTAGTCCAGTCAAAAAAATTACCATGCACATTATCATCAACACATAACAGAACAGTCTTTTTCCCAAACTTTTTAAAGAGGGGGCAATAAGTCTTAGCTGCTAAAAACATATTATTCCCAGTAAGCATGCCTCATTCTGATCTATTTTCTTGTAGTTTGATATAGTTTGATCATGTTTTTGAAGGAGCAAATATTACTTGAAGAGATACTATTAGGATAACGTTAGCTATTTGTAGTATAATATAAGTTAATGCGTTAGACTATTCTCTGTGGCAATGGAGGAGTCCGACCTGGGGGGGGGGGCCAGGATCTGTTTGAGCCTTTGGCCTGTGGCAGGATTTGGGCAATAGAAGTTTGGATTATAGATTGGAACACAGACAAAATATACCAAATTTTACAAATTTCCCTGGCCTGAGAAACATTCAGGTAGATAAGATCAAGGCTTACGATTTTTCCCATTAAGAAAACATACTAAGGTTTTTCAACAAGGCTGATTCTTCCTAAAATATAATTTGAAGACAGTTGTGTTTCATTGCTGTGCCGCTCAGCCCAGGTGTTTGTATAGTGACATTCAAGGTTCAGCTCTATGTACATAAGAAAGCAACTCCCAAAGCATTTATCATTCTTTATATACTTCATTTTGTAGCCAAATATAATGTTATATGAGCAGTGATGATATGTTAAAAAGCTAATTCTGTAATATGTATATTAGAAATGAGGCTGATCTGGGACCATCATATGGCATCATGGTGGCTGGACTCCCATGTAGTCAACCATGGTTCGAGTCCTGGACCTGGCAGCTTAAAACTTTTGCCAGGTGCATGCATGTGCATGTCAGGCCAAAAATCCTTGGAGGAGAATGGTGGAGAAGGGATTGCAGCATGGCTATCACCCCTGGAGGGTGATTTCTTGCTTTCTGTCTCCATCTCTCTCTGTCTCTCCATTGATCACATGTACCCTATACCAAAAATCTCTCTAAAAGATAAAAATGAGGCCTATCTCTTTGTTTACAATGATGTAAAGAATAAAGGAATGCTTTTTGAATAATAGAAGAAGGGCTTTACTCCAGTTTTAGGGTCAAATTGTAGATTTTGAGAATTGAGTCTATCCACTATCCAGTCATAATAAATAACTATTGAGAGTTTAAATTTAGCTGTGACACTCTATTAAGATAAAGCCTGTGTGTGTGAGTGTGTCTCTGTCTATGTATATATGTGTGTGTGTGTGTATAAGCCTGAGTGTGAAGATTTTGGATAGACTGGAATTACGTGGAACAAAGTGATTAGAGCTCTCAGTTATATACATTTGACCCATTGGAGAGGTCTTGGCTTTCTTTGAAGAAGCATCCTTATCCCAGATTTGGCAAGGACTTGCTGGGCTACTGATTCTCCAGGTATTTTAGCTATTCCTGCCCAGTTCAGTGAATATCATATGGCAAATTGGGGGCAGAATTGAGTGTTTCAATATAAACACCATATGGAAGTAACTGCAGAAAAGAATGAGACTTCTCGGCTGCCAGAGCAGGTTTCTGGTTGCTTGTTGTGATCAGGACAGTTTCCTTTGGACGGAGGCATCTGTAAGTGTCTACACAGGTGGAATCATCAGCACGAGGAAAGACATTTATAAGTGGTGTTTTATTCAGTGTTCTCCAGAGGAACAGACCCAATCTGTCTGTCTGTCTGTCTATCTACATATAATTATGTCTATATCTAAGATTTATTGCAAGGAATTTAATTATGCAATTACGAAGGATGACAAATCCATGGTCTGTAGTTGGAAAGCTAAAGACCCAGGAAGGCCTGCAGACTCAAGACCCAGGAAGAGCCAGTACTGTAGTTCAAGTCTAAAGGCAGAAAAAAACCCTGGTGTCCCAGCTTTATGTATTAGGGCACGAGGGAGAGACAGCCTTTTTGTTCTATTCAGGTCTTCAACTGACTGGATAGGGCCAGTCTATTTTAGGAGAGAAATCTTTACTCAGTCTACCAATTCAAATATTACTCTAATTCAGAAATGACCTCACAGATAGACCCAGAATAATTTTTGGCAACTTTCTGGAACCCCCATCCATGATCTAGTCACAGTGGTACATTTTACAATTAACCATTATAAAAGGTTAAACAGACCAAGTACAAAATCACATTTTTTTAACCCATTGGCTAACAAAGCTTTCAGAGCAAACACCTGGCCCAAAATTGGAGGAGAATTGGAGCCTTGGGGATACAGGAGATTAGGGAACTTGTTCACCTGGGGTAGATGCAGCTGGACACAAGTTAGAAGAGTTTGATAAAAAAAAAAAAAAAAAAAAAGTTGATGAAATAGGAAAGAGTGGTGGCTGGAGTGACAATATAAAACCTGTGGGGGCTTCAGAAGTTAGAAAAATTTGTACATTACTGCATGATCTTACTTTAAAATCCTCATAGATGTTCATAGAAAAACAGGAAGAGAGCTCTCAGAAATTATTCATTGTAATCTAGAGCTGAGGGAAATCATTCACTGTATTAGATGCAAGAATCTTTCCCGGGGTTTCTCTCAGAACCTAAGCCTTAATCCATGGTTGAAGAAAAACCATGGTTGCTGCCTTTAGAACACAGTAGTAGTAGTAGTAGTTGTTGTCATTGTCATCTATTGTACCTAGAAAGGAGAAATGGGACTAAAATTCAACTTTTCCTGGAGAGGCAGGATTATCCAGCAGACACCAAATTATTGGGTCATTGGAAAAGTCGCACTTTTTTATGCATTTTTGCATAGAAAATTAGGTCCTAACTTTTATGACAACCCAGTGAAATCAAATGAGGGGACAGGATAGCTGTAACAGACATCTAGAGACCTAGAACCATGGTACATACCTAAGAATGGGGCTTAATCAGAAAAACAGGGTCTGAATTAACCTCCTACCCCACAACCTTCAGTATATGCCTGTCTCTACTGCCAGCCAAGCACATTTCAAGTACTGCTAAAAGGCAATAAGCCTACAGTAAGCAAAGAGATCCTCTCTGAAGTACAGTGCAAAGAGGAGACTGAAACTCAGAATTACAAATCTTTTCTCAGGTAACCATCCCTAACCTAGACAGCAGTTATCTGTACAGGAGATTAAAGCTATGAGGAAAGCTTATTAGCTTATTAGCTTTCTAAATTAGGAAAATTACAGTCATGTCCAAAAAAAATAAAGTATGTGTACATTAACAAAATGCTTGCAGAGCTACGTGAAAAACTACTGAAACTACTACTAAAACTATGTCATTGATTATGAAATGCAAAAATCTATATAAATAATATTACATAGAGTGTTTATGGATTGGATGATGTAATACCAATTTTTAAGATGTAAATCTCTGTAAATAAATTAAATAAAATCCTACTCAAAGTCTCAGCAGACCTTTTGTTTATTTTTTCCTTTTATTTTTTCCTTTTATTTTTTATTTCATTTTCTTCCATACGTTCAATCATATTATTTGTCTTACAAAATAGATTTTTCAGCAGATGAACATTTCTCCCTAGTTTTGTTGATAAAACTATGAAATATCTTCAACAGATAACACCACACCTCTTTGTGCCATTAATACTTTGCCTCCCTGTCCCTCCGCCATCAGCAGATCTTTTTAATTAGACATCAGCACTCTAACTTTTAAATTTATATTGAAAAATAAACTAGAATAGCAAAAATTTTTTTTGAAAACAAGCGAAGTTTGAGTACTCACTACCTAATGTCACTTCATGTACAGCTGTAGTAATCAAGACAGTTGGGTGTAAGTGAATAATTAGTTATATAGATTAATGACCAAAATATAAACTCCAAAATAAGCTTTCATAAATGTAGTTAACTGATTTTGACAAACATAGAAATGCAATTAAATAAAGAAAAGTTTAATTTTTTTCAACAAATGACGTTAAAGTAATTGAATATATGCAAAACAAAAACGAAACCCTTGACATACTAAAAGTTTGGACATAAAACAATAAGTCAACATTAAGTTTTAATATAAAAATGCAAAATTTTAAATCATAATAAAAAAGCAGAGGAAAAATAAACATAGTCATTGATTACAGAAAGAATTTTTATATATAAAAGCATACTCCATAAAAAAAACTGATAAGTTGGACTTTATCAAATTTTTGCTTTGTGACACAAACTTTAAAAGAACAAGAACATATTCTGTCATATACTGTAAGAAAAATACTATGTTGCTGGACTCGTAAATCACATTTTTGACAAATTTTGTATCCACATGTGTCAAGAACCCTCAAACTATAATAATAAGAGAGGAAGCTAATAAAAAGTAGGCAAAATTGGACTTACACATAGGAAAGGTGGAGTAGTCATACGTTTCCCTATTCTTGTTATGAATATAATTAAAAAGTAGGGACATTACACATAAAACTATCATAAAATACCTATAAATTGTGGAGAGAGCAGACAAGGTGGAGAACTCAGACCCAAGAAACTACGGGGGTGAATTTTTTAAGTTTTTTTTTTTTTTTTTTTTTTAATGATTCCAAAGTAGTACTTGAGGGGCCCAGTAGTTAGCGTAATGGCTATGTCACTGGACTCCCACATAGTCAACCACGGTTCGTGTCCCGGACCCGGTGGCTTAAAACTCACACTGGGTGCGTGTGCCTGCATGCCCAAAATCCCGAGAGGAGAATGGAGGAGAAGGGATTGCAGTGTGGCCATCCTCCCTGGGGGGTGATTTCTCGCTTTCTGTCTCTCTGTATCTGTCTGGCGAGCGCATACACCCTATCACAAAAAAAAAAAAAAAAAAAAAAAAAAAAAAAAAAAAAAAAAAAAAAAAAAAAAACCACTAGTACTTGAATCCAGAAATCTAGAAAGACCAATGAGTGTAAACAAAAGGTATGTGTGTGGGGGAAAAACTTTGATAAAAGCCTATATTTGCTAGCCAAAGGAACAGAAAAAGGACAGCTTAGAAAACCAGAAAACTTTTAGATAATTGCCACTCTACACAAGCCAAACACCACAGAAATTGGACTCTGGTCTCCTCCCTGATCTAGCTAACAACAGGTGAGTGGATTCTTCAGACTTCTACATTCACCAAGTTGTAGAAGGCACTTCAACTCACTCACTGGATGGTGTCATAAGATGCTGAGTCAGAAGACAGGACTTTCATCTTCTCTAGACGGTAACATAGTGTCAGTGGAGACCACTCAAAGAGTGTGGATCTGTCTTCCCCAGAAAATAATGAAGTACCTTTCTTCATCCTCCCTGGGATGTTGTCAGAGGAGGAACAGTGCAGAGGGAAGCAGAATTGCACAATTAGGACACTATGTAAATAATTGCCACAGGTCAGATCTGATCATGAAGGTATAAATTTAAACAGATACAAAATAGATACTTAGTCTCCAAGTGTCCTCCCCTCAAAACATAATTAAGTAATTACATAGAGGAAAATAGCAAGTATGAAGTGAGTCCTGGCAGATGCTACTTTTACCAAAGATCAACTTCTTATATTTCCTGATCTGGTGTACTGAGAAGACATTACCCCTGTGTGATCCATTCTAATCATCCGACTCTAAATTAAAGAACTGTACATACTCCCAAAAAGTATTGAGATCATGAAATTCTATGATTAATTTTCAGTTAATTTTGCACAAGATACAATTAAGAGCCAATATTTATTTTCATGCCCCCCCCCCTTTTAGGATATCTAATTGTTCCATTACCAATTTTGAAAATGTTATTTCATCATTGAATTGCTTTGGGACATCTGTCAAAGATCAGATGGTCATTTAAATGAGGATACTTCACAAAATTCATGGTAAAAATGGAACTAAAGTCTGAGTTTATTTCGGTGCAAAAAAGTTAAAACCCATGTATTGTCTTTCTCATAATATATGTTTTCATGAATTTTTTGAAGATTCCTTGAGTATAGTAACTCTTAAAATTAAGTAGTTTCAGACTTCTTGTCTTTTATTTTTTAAGAAGTAGTTTATCTGTTTTAAATACTGCATATTTCTTTTTTTTTTTAAATTAGCCCATCTGGGGAACCAGCAGTTAGCGTAATGGCTATGTCGCTGGACTCCCATGTAGTCGACCGCGGTTCGCGTCTCGGACCCGGTGGCTTACAACTCACGCCGGGCGCGTGTGCTTGCGTGCCCAAGATCCCGAGAGGAGAATGGAGGAGAAGGGATTGCGGCGTGACCATCCCCCCTGGGGGGTGATTTCTCGCTTTCTGTCTCTATGTCTCTCTCTGTCTGTCTGGCGAGCGCACACGCCCTATAGTGAAAAATCTCTCCAAAAAAAAAAAAAAAAAAAAAGAAAAATTAGCCCATCTGTTACAAAAAAGAATGAAAAGATAAAGTTGAGAAGAGTTTACAACTTAATAAAGTATTCCTTTTCATGAATATGGTGGCATGTGTTTGTGTATGTACACCCACAATAAGCATAGAAATTATATATTTATGCATGTGTATTATACAGTATTTAATTTCCATTTAGGATTTCTTAAGGTTTTTTAAAAAATGTTTTAAGAAAACATTTGATAAATTTAAGAATAAAATTAAGCACAAAGCAGTTGACATGCCAGATTCCCATATCTTTGCCATATCAAAAAGGGAAAAAAGATGCATTAAGATTCATAATGAGTGTGACAATTTTTGTTTTATTTATTTATTTTTTTAGGTTTTGCCATAGAATACATGTACTCACCAGAGTGACAGACAGAAGGAAAGTGAGAAATCACCCCAAGTGGGGTGATTCTCTTTCTCTCTTCCTCTCTCTCTCTCTCTCTCATGAATGCACATGCCCTCTGACAATTTAAAAAAAAAAAAAAAAGGAGTGGAAGGGAAAGAGTGGGTAAAATTGATTCATTCTAAGGTTTGGCTCTGAAAATAACTAGAGAACAAGGAAGATATGATTCTCAGAATCTAACCCTAAACTACATTTCTGCCTTTAATCGTAAGGACTGGCCTATTTAAATGGGCTGTCTTCCTAAAGGTTTTCTGTTTTTTGTTTGTTTGTTTGCTTTTTTTTTTTTCTCTCTCTCTCTCCAAATGTATCTTTATTGCTTTGTACATATACGAAATGCCCAGCTCTTTTCAGTCACCTTAAGTGGAACTTCCAGGTCCATATTATGTTAAACCTTCTTTGGCTGCTCTGATCTAAAGTTGGTCTGTATATGTACCTAGTCAGATTAATGTATTATCACAGTATCCTTGAGTAAACTTACCTGCTTGGTACTTGTGAGTTCATTCATATTAACTTGGTTATTACCATTTCATTTACACAAGTGTGTCATGTACTTTCCTGTTTGTATGTCTAATTATAAAGATGGAAACAAACTTCGGGTCGAACAAGTCTTTTTATTCTTGTCATAGTTTTTCATTTCTCCCTATGATAAACTAGTCTTACTTCCTCACCAATCAATTAGAAGTAGCTGTCTGAAGTGCCATATAGGGAGAGGCTGAGAACCACTCCTCTACTTGGTGGTTAAGTGGTTTAAAAGTGGCATAATAAATTAGCAATGTCTGCTAGAGGCTTGGGTGGGAGCTGCCAGTGTGTCAAATCTGCGTTGTATTATTTGCTGAAATGTGGGTCTATTGCTTTGTTAATCCCCTCTTTAGAAACAGGGTTCAAAGAGTAATTGTAACTTTATTTATTCTAGGTTTAACATTCCTAATATTCTTATAATTTATAGGAATGTTCTAGTCATTAATTTGAATTTCATATGAGCAATTTAAATTACTGCATTTACAATATATTTCCCCTTAACACTAAGCTGGTATAATTTATGTGTGTGTTGGTCTATAATGGATAGAAAAATAAAAGATCATTTGTTTCAGCATAATATATATAGCCCTGGATCAAAAAGCTTTGATTAACTTAAGTGACAACCCACATTTGGAAAGGGATTACAATTTAAATATAAAATCTCTAAAACAAGAGTTTTATATTTGCCCCAATTATTGGGTCATCAGGAAAAAAAAAGACACATTTTTTTGGGATAGAAATGCATAGAAAATTACATCATGACTTTCCCAATGACCTAATATATTAAATTTTTAATTTACTATGCATTCAATATTGCATGGATTCTCCACTTAGTTTAAGACTTGACCACAAATTCTTAAATATATTGTTAAATGTTCTATCCTAGAGCAAAGACTTATCATTAATAATCATACAAAAGTTTTTAATGGGTTACTGGAATCTCAGTATAAATTCAGTTTTATATTATTTAAAAACTTGGGAACCAGCAGTTAGCGTAATGGCTATGTCGCTGGACTCCCACGTAGTCGACCATGGTTCGCGTCTCGGACCCGGTGGCTTACAACTCACGCCGGGCGCGTGTGCGTGCGTGCCCAAGATCCCGAGAGGAGAATGGAGGAGAAGGGATTGCGGCGTGACCATCCCCCCTGGGGGGTGATTTCTCGCTTTCTGTCTCTATGTCTCTCTCTGTCTGTCTGGCGAGCGCACGCGCCCTATAGCGAAAAACCTCTCCAAAAAAAAAAAAAAAAAAAAAAAACTTGAAATAATACTTTGATATACCTCTATAATACTTGCCTGATTAAAAAAAAATTTATGCATCCGAAAAATTTCTCTGACATGTGTACTATATGTTAAAGAGGTACATGGACAACTTAAGTGTTTTGGCATATCTCATAATAGCAATTAGTAATTTCAAATTTTATACATTATTTTATATCAATATTAATAAAACTTAAAATTAAGTGTATTTAAACATCAAAATGAAAAATACTACTTCAACTTATTATTATCCAAGGCAGTTTTATTTAAAACATTTTATGCTTGTCTCACTCTAAGAAAACCATTATAAGGGCCAGTAGGTGGTATGGTGGTTAAGGGCTGGACTCCTACATGGCTGATAGCATTTTGAGTCCCAGACCTGGTAGCTTGAAAATCATGCTGCTGGCCATGTGTTCATGCATGCCCCAAATCCTGGACTATGGTGCAGCCATTGCCCCTGGGTGGGTAATTTCTCACTTTCCCTCTGTCTCTCTCTGTCCCTTTCCAGTAAGCCCACATGCCCTATGACAAAAACCAAAAAGCAAAAACAAACAAACAAACAAAAAAAAATGTAGCTTATTTTTTTTTCCAAATAAGTACAGAGTATACCTTATAAGGCCTTTTTTAACTCAATCCCTATAAAATTCAGCCAACTGCTATTTAGAAACTTTCTATTTATGAATCAATATTATTAAAAGCAATATGCTTATCCATCATGAAATACTTTTTGAGGATAGTTTCACTAAATATACAATATTCTAGATTTGGTAGAATTTTTGCCAAGATAGTTAAAATACTTTTGTCAAGTGTTTTGACTTATCTGTATCTCAGCTAGGTAAGATAGGCAAGTTGGTCTTGAAGGTTTCACTCCTTTAAAAAAATTATGTTTTGAAAGATTTAGTTCATTGTAGTATGATTTATTTTTCTCTCAGGTAAAATCTAATCTTTCAGCCATATTTTTTCATTCAGTTTTCTGAAATAAGACATATTAATCTCTTTTTAAGTCTTCTTCTATTATCTTACCTATTGAAATTTTAGCTAACTTGGATTCTATTTCTTACTTGATGAAGACTTTAGTCTACTTTAATAATTAACACTTTTCATTTTAGTGCTTTTCACTCCAGGATTGTTCTTAATTTTCTGAATTTTCTCAAGGCTAACTCTACATAATAAAGTTTAAAGTTCTGTGGTATGGGGTCAGCTTGTGGTGTAGTGGTTAAGGTACTGGACTTCCACATGGCTGACCAAGATTCAAGTCCTGGACCTGGAAGCTTAAAAATCATGCTAGGCACATGTGTGTGCTTGTGTGCCCAAAATCCTGAGAAGGGAAGGGAGGAGAAGGGACTGCAGTGTGCTCATCACTCCTGGGAGAGTAGTTTCCCACTTTTCTCTCACTGTCTTTCTCTCTCACTCTCTAGCACATGCATGTTTCTGTCATCATATTGTCTACTGGGTGCATAAAGATGAATATAGTTGGTCCCTGTCCTCTCTCTTTGTGTACCCTGCATCTTAGATGAGGAAATAATCACTTAATATTTCCCAATGTGGGATGGACACTGAAGCAAGAGTAGGACTATTGCTGCTTTATTTTGTGATTCATCTTTCTTTAAAAGCCATTGGTTGTTTTTGTTTGTCTGTTTTTAAGAGTTTTTTGGTTTTTGTTGTTGTATTGTTTTTTTTTATAGGACATGTGCACTTGCCGAGAGACAGGCCATAACAGAGAGACAGAAAGCAAGAAATCACCCCTCCTAGTGGGGATGGCCTTGCCGCAATCCCTTTTCCTCCATTCTCCTCTTAGAATCTTAGGCACATATGCACATGCACCTGGCAAGAGTTTTAAAGTCACCTAGTCTAGTAACATAACCATTATGCCATCTATAGTCCCAGAAGACAATGGTTGTTAATGTGGTTTGATAAGTACTAGTAGAAAAATTGAATTTACTTTTGTTTTTTCCTTAAATAACTATGTCATGTTCATGTTTGGTAGTGGCATTTTTACAAATTTTTAGATTGTGAAATTGAGATGGAAAATTAAAGTGAAAAAAGAAAGAACTTGAAAGAGTCTTAGTCTTACTTAGTACAGACAAGGTTTTTCTTTCTAGAGAAAAACACATGATTAATGACACACTGGTTCCCTGTGCTAGTTGGTAACAGAAAACATTTTTGGAATTCTAAACCACTTAGTATGCATATCCTATTTTCTTCCATTGTATTCCTCAGAGAAACACATCCTGAGATGAGATTTCTATGCAAGAAATTTACCAAGAGGTTTCTCTCAGCCAAGACACTGGTGGGGAACTGAGGGAAGTAAAACTGGGCAGAGAGATCAATTATACCTCATGGAATTGCAACTGATTTCAAGAGAAGCTCTGGAGCTAGCATGGTTTCTCAGTTATCAAAAGTTGAGGACACAGAAGTCGTTGGGTATGTTGACCTTAAGAGGGGAGCATAACCTTTTCTGAAGCAGCTCCCTTCACCATAAGGAGAGGAATTTATTCTGAGCCGTTAGGCAGTTTCCCTCAGTGGGAGAATGAGCCTCCTAGACCCTGTAAGGAGCTATGTACAGTGCACCATAATATTTATTACATCTACCTTATAATCTAAGCTCCATTTCTAATATTTGGAACTATGATGGAGAACTTAGAGGTATTCTTCAATAAAATTTTCCCTTCTTTTACTAAGAAAGATGCTGAAGTATGTCATGAGTGAGACAGATTTATTTAAAACTCTAACTGTTTCCACTACCTCAGATCATTCTCCCTATCTCATTTGTTTTTATCTTGAGTTAACCTCAAAAGTAGAATCATGAAGCAAGTCAGTGAAAGAAAAATGATACTAAAATACTTGTAGGTTGGCACAAATTATTTAAACCAATTATATGGACTCATCTAGTTATTAAATCAAGAGCTCGAGGTAGGGATTTATCATACCATAAAGTGGCACACATTAACTGGTTCTGCACTATATAGAAGTTCCTGGTGCTTTATAATAAAAACCAATTAGAAATGTTACCAAATTATTGAAATTAAAGCAGTACTGAACTACAACCAACTGCAGTTTTATTCAACTTATCATTGAAATACTATTGAAGATACCAAGCCAGAGAACTGGTAACTCTGATAGCAAAGACTAAACTGAAACCCTCATGCCAGATTCTGGTAAAAATTAACTATTATAATGAGTAGAACGAGGTATATTAGTTCAGTCTGTCCACACTTGATACATGATTTATTTTGATTTTGCATTATGAAACAACATTCCTGAAGAAAGGCAAAAATAAGATTTTTAATCTATCTTTCCACAATCTATACCTCATTTTTAAAAGACCATGAATAAAGCAGAAAATCTGGAACTTATTCCCTCTATAACTTCTGGGGTACTTCATCTTAAAAACTAAGATATCTGATGTTTTTCTTCTCATTTCCCCAAGTGCCATCTTTCTGTTACTGAGCAGAAGCAGCAGAAGCTACAACTCTCAGGATTTTAAAAGGAAATAAAAGGCTCATATGTAAAGCTAAAGGAGGCCGTAGGTTTTTCTAGTGTATCAATATATTCCAGGATATAGTCTATCAAGACGAGGTAAGGTTATTAAATCTTAGATAAGAGAAACTGAATACTTCAAGAGGATAGAGATGCCTAGGTGAGAATCTGGTAGTAACAAGAAACATAGTGCAAATTTTGAGTTATGTATCTGTCTAATATCACAACACAAGTGATAGAAATAGATTAAAGATGAACCACTTGCTTTATTGACATAACAAGAGTGCACCAACATCACCTTTTTAGGGAATCAATGAGATGAAAAGAGTATGTTTCACATATTATTGTTGAACAAAAAAAAAAAAAAAAGAGAATGATGCTCTAAAAGCCCAAATGAAATACATCTTATTATAAGTGCCTAAAAAAAATAAAGAGGGACAAACTTGATATTCTCAATAGTACAGTAAAATCTTCCCCCTTAAATAAAAGTAATAATGCATAAAAAACAAAGAATGACAAAAATGAGAATGAGAGAAGGATACAGAGTCTAGGGAAAAGAAACAAAAACCCAACACCAGAATTAAAAATCCACACTGGAAGAAGTTAGAAGTAGAATTGCTGCTATAAAAATAAATTTGTAAAATAATAATTAAAAATACAAGAGAAGCTACCTCAACGTGCAAAAGAATAAGAAAGAAAATATGACTTATGTAGAAAACAGACGAAAGATGAGTGGCTATACAGCATTACTGAAGAGACACTGAATAATATAGATGCCAAATATAAAAAAGGAAAATATAACTCCTACAGGCCTGAAGCAATTAATGTCTTTTTGTGCAGATTAAAAGGAATCTATGTGGTCTTAGATAATCAGTAAAAATGTTCTGAACCTAGATGTGTTATGACCAAATTTGTTAATCACTGTGATTTTAAAAATTTCTACATGATTCAAAAGTGTAAAAATAATTACCCACAAAGAGAAAAACTAGGTTGGTATATAACGCCTCTCCTGCAATAGTAAGTGGATGGAAATGATAGAGTAGTATATATTTCTTTTAAAAATAAGATTGTAGGGACCAGAAGTTAGTGTAATGGCTATGTCGCTGGACTCCCATGTAGTCGACCGTGGTTCGAGTTCCAGACCCGGTGGTTTAAACTTACACCGGGCACGTGTGTGTGTGTGTGTGTGTGTGTGTGTGTGCCCAAGATCCCGAGAGAATGGAGGAGAAGGGATTTCGACATGTCCATCCTCTCTGGGGGGTGACTTCTCACTTTCTGTCTCTCTGTCTTTCTGGTGAGTGCACAGGCCCTATAGCAAAAACCTCTCAAAAAATAAAAAATAAAAAAAAGATTGTAATCTATTAAAATAAAGATAAGAAAGACTTTTTAGATATGAAAACACTGTTTTAAAAATAGATAAAAAGGGAAAAAATGTATTTACAAAAGTAGAATAACAAAAGAACTGTCAATAGTCCTAAAATTCCATGCAGTGATCAAAATCTAATTTTGTAAAGAAGAAATATGCATAAATCATAGTATATATATATCAATAGTTTGACCTCAGAATGTTAAAATTTAATAAATAGGCCTAAAAAGAATATAACTTTGCCCACTTCACAAACTTTGTGAAAAACAAAAAATACCGTTTAGCCCATGACTCTGAAATTAAGGTAAATATTTCAAGGAATAAATAATTTTGAGGACTTAAAAATGTAGAAGTGGTAAAATTTAAAAGAGAATATTCCTGTTAAAGAAATAGATAATGTGTTTTTAAGATATATATAGCAGGAGAAAAACACAAAATTAAAGAACGTGAACAAAATGTTTAACGTAGATATGTAAATATGTTAAACTTCCATATAAAAAAAAAATCATCTGACTGGATGATAACAGTAATATCTAAATCTAATTCACAAGTTGAATACCTAAAACAGAAGAATACAAGGTATTCATGAAAGAAATCATTTGTATAAAAGATGAAAACAAATGTTAAATGCAGATGTTCTTCAAGGAAGTAGAAGTTGGGTGAACAGGTGCTTTGATCTAGGAACCCACAGGAGTACACCCTAAGAATAAGAGTATGCAAGAAAAAGACAATCCATCACCAGGCCTGAAGCCCAACTCGTTGTCTTAATTTTAGAATGGATTAGGTGATTTGGAATGTCTCATACTCTAGGTCCCCAAATGTAACAAATCTCAATCCTCTGAAGAGAATAATCACCCAGGTATGGATATTTTTTCTCTTTTAAAATTTTTTGGAATATTTTTAGGATTTTGTTTTAAGATTTGTGTAGGGATATTTTTTTCTCTTATTTACCAGTGTTTATTTTTCCTCTTCCATGTGCCTCTATGTGTATTTACATGTACATGAATATATACACATACAGACATACACACATATAAGAAAAATGGTGATGAATGATTATTAAATTCTAGAATTTGTTAACTTATTGTATGTATTAAACAATTTGATTAAAATCAATATATACTTTTATTCAGAATTGTCACATGGGATGGGGCCTGCAGAGACAGGTGAGAGATGTAGAACAGGGTATTATCAGTGTGCAGGGATGATAGAAAACTTGAAAATGAGTGTACACTTTCACAGAGAGAATACAGAGTAAAGAAAATGCTGGGATAGTATCTTTTCCAATCAAAATGCATATTCCTTCTTGAGTTGCAAATCTCATTTCTATTTTTGACCTGAGAATGGACCCAAAGGATTTTTCTCAAAATAACTCTCAAAGGCCATTTGCAAATTTGACTTATTACCTATGTTAAACAATCTACTCCAACTTTTGTTTGCCAGGGAGAGCCCAGAAAACGCAATTCTTAATGAAAGGATTTTAATTTTCATGATATTTCCCTGTTAGTCCCTGCTGAGAAGCACATCTAGGCTTTTAAACTTTCATGTCGTTACCCTAAAAATGACTGCTGTTTTCTTATTTTTTAGATTTCAAATAGCTTATTATGAACTTTGGAAACATAATATATTGGTTACTATACCATATGCCACTGTACTTACTATATTGGCACTACTGCTTACATGTTTAAGTTACTACGCTGTGCTTTATGTGTGTAACATGAAAATCAATTGATTTTTACCATTCTCACTCACTATTAAACCTCTCTCCCATGACATGCTCTACTTAATAGTAATAAAAAAAAAAAAAAAAAAAAAAAGCCAATGATACCCAGACACTTCTACCTAAGGTATAAGAAAAGTGTACAAAATATAGTTCAAAATACTCCTTCCTGTATCACACTATCAGTTTACCTCTAGAGGTACATTACCCACCAGAGCCCTCTTTTTGAAGCAGTTGTGTACTTTATGTTTGTTATTTGGTCGTTAAAACTCTGGCTCAGAAGTGAGGGATCTATTGGGAACAGTATTGTCACTCTGATTTCCTTTAACTCTTCTCATTGTGTGTGAGAAAATATTGTAGAATAGAAACAGTGATCCAAATTGCCATTGGGGCCCATTCCCCAAGATTTCTTCTCTGAGCAAAGGAAGCTATTGCCAGTGTCATTCACATCAAGGATTTGTGTATAAAAGAATAAAATATCAAAAGTGAAATTAAGATACAGGACAAAAAAATGTGGTTAACTCCAGTAATCTCTGATAAAAACCACAGCATGATTTTAGGGAAATTACTTTTTATTTCTGGTTCAAAATGAAGTTCAAAATGTTGTGTACTTTGTTTATAGAAAACCTAAATTTAAAATTTGATTTTTTGGTAGCTATTGTAATATTTCCACTTGCGTTCCATTTAATATTATTTCAACTTATGTAGTCAAAAAATAAAATTAATTATAATACTAATTGCTCATTAGTATGAATAATCATTAATATAATGCCATGGGGAGATTTTAAAGATAAACTAAAAACAAAGGACAAAATAATTCTTGGATATTGAAACAACTGAAGTTTTATCTATTTATTTAAAATAATCAATTTGTTAATACCAAATTTATTGCATAAGTCTAAAAGCATTGTTTCAGTGATGCCAATGTCCAGTTTCTTTTTACCATTTTGGCTATTTTTATGGTATTTTTTCTGTTATTTTTTTTCTTTTCTCAAGACTTCTTTATCATGCCTTTCTACTCTTCTATTAAAAATGCATAAAATATTTACAAGTAGGTTTAAAAGAGTCAACATGACTAATGTGATAGCTGATTCATTAAAAGTAAAAGATAACAATGGTATATTGGTGGTAGGAGCAGTGAATTATTGAAGACCATTTTACGTTTGGGGATTTTGCCTCTGGGTACTTGGTCATATCTCTGTCCAGACAGTAATGTTTCTAGCCTAGGTTGTTCAACAAAGAATTTCAGGAAAAAAATATTCAAGGACACAAGATTTTTTTATTTTATTCCTATCTGTTAATTTATAATAATTAGAAGACTATGAATTCCAAGCTCTTAACCAGTAATTGAATTTCCTTCATCTCCAGAGATGGACAGGTTTCTTCTTCATCTGAAGATAGTGATTAAGTTGGTAAAAAACAAAAATATTCATGATTCTCTCTCTCTCTCTCTTAAATTGCACTGTTAAGCTTTTAAATAAGTTTTAGGGATTTTGTCTCAATACTTGGTATTTTTACCTAATGAAGCTTAGATAGAAAAGATGGCTACATCAATTGAATCTAGCACTTGAGATTTCAGTTGCCTCCTACTGTAGAAAAAGAGCACTGAGATTCAAATGACCATCATTTTGCTCCCAACTCGGCCACTAAATCAATTACTCGTATATCAAGTGTATGATCCAATTATTCAACACAGAGGTAGTAGCTCTTCCTAGAATGTTGTAACGATAATATACCATCATACAAAAATAAGAAAGTCAAAGATGTATTTAATAGTCTAATTTTAATATTTATTCATAGATTATATTATCTATGCCTTGTTTGGATAAAACCAGTGTGGCTTGTTTAAATATTTACTATTGATAGTAAAACTGAAAACATATTGCATATGAAGCAATTTTTGGACGTTAAGTGTTTTAAACTTTTCTTTGTTATACTTTATATTAATAGTAAGCTTTTAAGTACGTTTCTTCGATAAATATTTTGATATGATTTTGTACAACATTCACATTTCAGGGGGTAAATGCGAAGGCAAAATGGTAAATTTTACTAAAACTTTAAGATTCAGAAGATGAAGTAATATGAAAATGGAAGCTGACACTCCTGGCATAAACTTTCAGTGCTAATTAAGTTGTGGTCTAGTGGCTCCCATATGGTTTGCATGGCTGCCATGACCACTGTTCTGTCATCTCCAGGGTTTTAAAGAAGGCATGAAAATAAGTGGAGGCCCATGTGCTCATGGCCTAATTAGAACTGGGCAGTTAGCCTAAGCAAAAATAAAAGACTTCTTTTTTCTGTTTTCCTTTGTCAAATTATTTAAAACAGTGGAACAGCTCTTGTTTCTTGTTCAAGCAAATATTTTTACCAAGAAAGTAGAAAGGTTTGTGAACAAATTATTATAGACCTATGCTAAATCAAAGTTGTTTTCAAAGTGGATTTAATGTGTGCTAAGTTAAGTCAGGCCATGAATGGAATAATTTCAATGAATACTTGATTCCACACCCGTTTGTTTTCTTGTGGGTGATTAATAAATTGTTAGTCATTGATCACACACTATCATTCTTTTCTCAGAAGTGTAAATGCCTTGGAAAAGGTTAGAAAACAAATAAAAATAAGATAGTTCCTTATTATACCTGGAGATAAAGTAGGAATGTGTTATCTTCCTGGTTTTGTTAAGTGTGGTCTTAAACCCACTAAATCAGATAATCCTTTTAGAAACACAGCATGATAGATAATGTCACATGAGACTGACAAAAACTTACTTTGGTTATCACTGATTTGTAAGTTATCAGACAAAAACCTAAGATATATTTCCTTTATTTTTAAGTAGGTTCCTATAAAATAGTCTTTCTTGTATAAACATACTGATAATTTTTTGACTTGATCTATCAACAAAGATATATTATGGTTTTTTTAGCTGTTAGTAAGCCTTCTATATCCATTATTATTTTGTTCTATTAATCTTAAAATGAGAGATATAAATCAGTCTTGCATTACTGATTTGATTCAATGTATTTTGTGTTATATCAGTTATAGATGTTTTTATGTTGCTTTATACCTGAAGTACATACCCACATACACATACATGTGGAATTTTGGGTTTGTACCAGAGCTGTGTCTTTTTACCTATTCTGTGTTTTGAATTTATCAGTTTTTTTTTCCTGGTATTATTCTTTCACTGGCTATGGATGATTTTCAGGAAGACAAAAGATAACAATGCCAATCTAATACTACCATTTTCACACAGGACATTTTTTTGCCTAATTATGTAAATGGCAATTTTAATGTGGTCTAAGGTAAATTTGGCTCTATGTATGCTATTGGGAGATAGTCTGTCTAGTGATTTGAGAATTTGGAATCCAAGAACTAGCTGCCTAGATGTGAATTCTTGCTTTGCCTCTTCTGATACTTGGAGAAAATTACCTAACTTTTATTTGCCTTAGTTTGCTCATCTACAAAATTACAGTAAAAAGCAGCTATCTTCCTTTTGCTTGTCTGTTTTTGGCTTTTTTTAAATATTTATACTATAGTATGCATGGCTCGCTGGAGAGACAGAAACAAAGACAGAAAGTAAGTAATCAGTCCCCAGAAGGGATGGCCATGCCACAATCCCTTCTTCATTCTCCTCTTGGAATTTTTGGCATGCATGAACATGCACCCAGCATGTGTTTTAAGTCTCAGAGTCTGGGTCTTGAACCACACAGTTGACTACGTGGGAGTCCAGCAACATAACCATTATGTCATCTGCTGGTCCCCCCCTTTTTTTTTTTTTTTTCTTTTAGAGAGAGATTTTTGCTACAGGGCATGTGCACCCAATGGAGAGACAGAGAGCAACAGAGAAACAGAAAGTGAGAAATCACCCACTAGGGGGATGGCCGTGCCAGTCACTTCTCTATTCTCCTCTCAGGATTTTGAGCATACACATGTGCCCAGAGTGAATTTTAAACCATGTGGTCCAGGACTAGAACCACAGTCAGTTACATGGGAGTCCAGTGATATAATCATTATGCCATCTGCGTGTCCCAGCAGCTGTCTTCTAAGGTTGCTGGGAGCACAAAATGAGCTTTCTCTGTAAAGCATCCAAGGTCAGAGCCTAGCGTATGATAGGCAATGTTCACTATTGCTATTCTCTAACACACATAAACACTATATTGTAATATTTCTAGAAAAAAGGAAGTAATTCAAAAGAACAGACTTGCATATACTCTTTTTGTTCCCCTTTTATTTTCCCATGGGGCACATGTGCTCACCAGAGAGAGACAGAGAGGGAAAGCGAGAAATCCCCTCAGAGGGGATGGTCATGTCCCAGTCTCTTCTCCTTTGTTCTCCTCTTGGGATTTGGGGAACACCTGTGCACATATGCATGCACATATACAACAGACACACACACACACACACATACACACACACACACACCTGGTCTGATTTTCAACCTACTAGGTCTGTAACTCAAACTGTTGTTGGCAATGCATGTGGGAATTCAGCACCTTAACCACCGCACCACATGCTGGCTCTGAATACACTGTTTTGAAGTTTAATTTTTGTTGAAGATTTTAAAAAGTAGTGTATTTTAGGTGACAAGAGAAGTCTGTTTACTAATTTAATTATCATTATTTTGTCATCAGTAATGGGTCTTAGTGTCTGAAAAGGGGATCCATTTTCAAAAATAAAATTCAACATTTTGTTTGTGGATTAAAATGGTTTATCTCTAACATTTATGAAAAAATAATTTTTAAATTTAATCCACAAGTTTCTTCATTATAAAAAGATCATGGTGGTAGATTCATATTCAAATGATGAGTTTTTCACTAAAATTATAGCCATATGGTATCAGCAGATGGTGCAGTGGTTACATCACTGGACTCCCACATGGGTGACTGTGGTTCAAATCTTGAACTTGGCAGCTTAAAGTTCACGCTGTGCTCATTTGTGTGCATGCCCAAAATCCCATGAGGAAAATGGAGGAGAAGGGATTGTGGTATGGCCATCCACCCTGGGAGGTGATTTCTCATTTTCTGTCTCTCTGTCTCTCTCTGTTTTTCTGGCAAGTACACACACTTTATGGCAAAAATCTCTATTTAAAAAAAAAAATAAAATTATGGTCCTAAATAAATGACTACATATTATTACTTAGCTTTCTATCTAGCACAGTTTTAATTTTTTCTTTTTTTTTTTTTTAAGAGATCTTTGTTATAGGACATGTGTGCTCACTGGAGAGACAGAAAGCGAGAAATTACCCATCGGGGGGAACCCCATGCCTCAATCCCTTCTCTTCCATTCTTTTCTTGGGATTTTTAGCATGCACACACACATGCCTGGTGTGAGTTTCAGGCTGCCAGGTTTGGAACTTGAACCACAGTCAACCATGTGAGTCTAGTGCCTTAAACACTACATTACTTGTTAGCCCAATAATCAAAGTTCTTAACCAGATATTTTTATTTCTTTCTAATTATTACTGTTGCACAGTTAAAACACTTTAATACCTGTTAGAATAATTTTCTGTCCTATTTTGATGTTATGTTTCCCTGGATTAGAAAAAAAGATATATTTTTTCCCTAGAAACCATCCTAATGTCTACTTACAATGTCACACTAATTCTTAGTTTTGACTCTGTAAAGTATATATGCTTAAACCATTAAGACTGCTAATTTGTTAATCCTTTATTTATTCTGAGTTTTCTTTTGTAATTAGTTTAGTATTTTATTAAAAGGATACCCTGAAATGAAAATGAAGGTAGAAATAAGTCAAATAGTTCAGTGTTTTATAACTGCCAAGAGTATATAAGAAATCATTCTTGTAAAGGTTTAGATAGTAAATACTCAATGGTTTTAAATAGGAATATATTACAAATATCATTTTGGGGTTGTTGTATTTCATGCCCCCATTCATGGAAGTACAATTGCCAAGTTTGCTTCAGAATCACAAAGGTTTTGTAGCACCATGAAGCTAATTTAAAAAACAAACAAACAAACAAAAAACAAATATGTTCTTATTTTGGAAACTTACTGGAAGAACATTCTTAAGCGTAAACTGATTTTTTTTTTTTTTTTTTTTCTGAAACTGAAGAGGGCTTTTATGTTTGGAGACCTTATATGACAGTATTTAAATCTAGTGTCTTGGTGAAATTAGCTCATCTCATCTTACATCATCCATTCTGATTCTTTTGGCATTTTTTAGCATAACTTTAAAATTTTAAGTCTTAAGACCTCTTCATATGAGATGGAAAATAAAAGCTACCTCTTCAACTGCCATGTTCAACATTGCCCAAAATGAAAAATAATCTTTAACAGTACAGGGTAGTTTATTATTTTTTTAAAGAGAGATTTTTGCTATAGGGCATGTGCACTCACCAGAGAGACAAAGACAGAGAGATAGAAAATGAGAAATCATCCTTTTGGGGGGGGGGGGGGGGGATGGCCATGCCACAATCCTTTCTCCTCCTTTCTCCTCTATGGATTTTGGGCATGCATGCCTGGTGTGAGTTTCAAGCCACTGGGTCTAGGACTCAAACTATGGTGCCCTGCCATGTGGGAGTCCAGCAACATAACCATTATGCCATCTGCTGGTCCCAGTACTGGGTAGTTTTTACTTGTTAGTTTCTATGACTTGTTTTATAGTGAATGTGAAATTAGTGTAGGTAATCATTTCAAAACCAAAATCCTAGGTACATGAACTCCATTCTAGACATGGAATTGGTTTCTGGTTGAATAACTTTCCTTTCTAATGAATGTAGGGATATTTTCAATCTTGATTCCTTTTGCCTAATCCATGACGTGATAAAGACTAGCTTAATTTTTTATAGTTTTTAAACTATCCTGATATAACTAAACAATGTGTGCTATGATGATTGCACAATACACCTTGCTAATATTGTAGAAATGTGAGCACTCTTATTTTGACTGACTTCTTTTAAATCAGTGTGATTTAGGGGGAAAAGCTATTTTATTGAATCTACAACTTATGTATAATTCCTAAATTATGACTATTTCTGAATGGTTAATCAATTGGGTTATTTCTCTGCATTTTGAGGAATTTGAAACAAAAAAGTATAGTATATGACATTCTCATCTCTCCCCTAGCAGCAAGAAAATCTGTAGACAACTTCAGGACCTATTTGTAACATTCTTTGTCTTACATGTCTTGTGGAGTTATTAATCACATAGATGGTTTATGATATAATTTATCCATTTATCAGTTTATTTTGCATGGCTTTGCACTTTCAGCCTCTTTAAATTGTTCTTGAAGGTAGAATGAACACATATAAAATATGAAAGATACCCATGATAACCATATGTATTTATAAAATATCCTTTATTATTTTCTCTATAGGTGTTCTTAACACTTCCCATATATTTCATTCTCAAAGCTATATTAATGAGGTATTTATTGATATATGTTTCTGTAACTAATCCAAAGATTTTATATTAACATATTTAAATTGAACTTTAGTATCTATGATGAAGCTCCCACATGAAGCTTTATTAACAGGAATGATTAGTCTTTATATAAATCAGGGAATAGGCTAAGAATCTGCTATTAAATAAACTGCAAATACTGTAACTTCCATAAGAGAGAAAGCTTGCTATTTATTTATTTATTTTTCATTAAGCAGCCCTGATAGGCAAGTTCTGTTCTACTGAGTTATCCAGGTGCCCAAGCCGTCAGAGGGGTTCTTTCACTCTCGTCATACATGTGACTTTCCATACAGCAGATAAGGCAGCTGCTCCAGTTTCAGCCTCTGCATTATCAAAGGAAGTGCACCAGCACAATGTCTACTTTCTGAGAGCAGGTTGTGATTTAATAAGTCACGTTGATGATCTATGCTGGTAATGCACTTTATTTATGTTATTTAAGAGGTTTTGCCTCAGGGCATGTATGCTCACTGGAAACAAACAGTGAGAGGGAAAGTGAGACATCACCCCCTAGGAGGGATGGCCATACCACAATCCCCTTTCCTCCATTCCCCTCCCAAGATCTTGGGCACACACGCACAGGCACCTGGCGTGATTTTGAAGCCACCGGGTGAGGACTTGAAGCCACCATGGTCTGCCATGTGGGAGTCCAGTGATATAACTATGACACCATCTGCTGGCCCTGGTAATGCACTTTCAATCTTCCTAACAATTACTTGAATTCACTTGTATCCCCACCCCCTAACGAGCTTGTTTATCCTCATTTGCCTCTTTCTCACCCAAATCACATTTTAGCTAGGAGGAAATCATGATTCCTAATACACTGTGTCACATTTATAGTTTTCATGTACTATTTTTCTATCATGTTTTCTTTTTAGCCTCATTAACTCTCTAAGTCTTCAATACACAAATCTCTATCCCTTTGTTCACAATCTATTGTATAACCGAATTATATTGTAAGCTCTTTATAGGCAGCCACCATGAGTTACAATCCTGGTTATGCCATTCTTAAGCTATGTGCTATTGCCCAGGCTACTTACACTTTCTGTGTCTTAGCTTACTCGCAGAAAGAGTGATCTAATTTGTGCTTTCCTCACAGGGTTTAAAACTTGAATAAGATAATCTATGCAAAGCTCTTAGAATACTTTTGCAAATACTATAAGCGTGCAACAAATATAGCTTAAGCATCAAGGAGCATCATTTCATGGCAGAGCCATCATGGCTAGCCTGAAAATCCTTCTTTTCGATGATTTCAGCAGCCCTAACTCTGGATCCCTATTGTGGCCTTTTTCAGGAGCCCATCCCTCAATCAATCACTGTGGCCTATTAGAGAGGTTACTTGGCCCAGGGTGGACAAGCTGAAATAGAAATTTTATAACATAATTAAAACAATCTCCAACATAATTTTCAAAACTAATAAGATCCAATTGTGTGGCTGAGTCAGAATTTTACTATCATTACTATCATTATCCATTTCTGTTGTAACAAAATTTTGTAGAAGGGGCCAAATGGTAGCACAGTGGGTAAGTGTGATGCTCTGTGAGGCAGAGCCACATGGGAAGGTTGACACTTTGCATCTGGAGACTTCCTGAATCCATCATGTATTCATGACTCAGGGCTGCAGCTAGGGCTGGGTTGTAACATCAAGACCCTGTCAAATCATTATCATCATCATCATCATCATCAGTTACTCATTGAAGAAAAAAAAGACCCCGTTAGGGGTATTGTACCTCTTTCTCACTCTCTCTCTTTGCTGGAACCTTTTATAAGGAACTTCAGATTAGACTCTTTAAAAGCCTCTCAAGGCTACTGAGCCAAGTCAGGAATTCACTCTCTGACTGTACCGTTTTTTATTTTTGGAGAGGTTTTCGCTATAGGGCACGTGCACTTGCCAGACAGACAGAGAGAGACATAGAGACAGAAAGTGAGAAATCACCCCCCAGGGCGGATGGTCACGCTGCAATCCCTTCTCCTCCATTCTCCTCTCGGGATCTTGGGCATGCACGCACACGCGCCCGGCGTGAGTTTTAAGCCACCGGGTCCAGGACGCGAACCGTGGTCGACTACGTGGGAATCCAGCGACATAGCCATTACGCTAACTGCTGGTCCCTCTGACTGTACCTTTAAGTACTTGCTCTTGAGAATTTTTTGGGCCTGTCCAGGAAGTGACATTCTCTACTTATCTGCCAGGTAGAACTGTGTATGATACCAGGCAATCGTTTCAAGAGCTTCTGCTGGCTTTCTTGAGATCTGCCTTACTTCCTTAGCTTTCTCATTATATCTTCAGATATGACATACCAGTAAAGCCCTGGCAGTAACCAGTAGTTTCAATTTCTGATGCAAAGCAATGGATATTATTGAACTTATGCCAATAAACATTCTGCCACAAAATAAGAATGCTTCCAAATATTTCTCAGTTCCAGAGGGGTCAAGAAGGGAGAGAAGTTTGTTTCAATAAAAAAAAAAAATAACAAATTACTGAACCTATCAACAACTCAAAAAAAATATATATATATCTTTTTTTTTTGGAGAGGTTTTTGCTATAGGGCATGTGTGCTCGCCAGAAAGACAGAGACAGAGAGACAGAAGCGAGAAATCACCCCCAAGGGGGGATGTCCACGCTGCAATCCCTTCTCCTCCATTCTCCTCTTGGGATCTTGGGCACACACGCACACGCGCCCAGCATGAGTTTAAGCCGCCAGGTCTAGGCCTGGAACCGCGGTTGACTACATGAGAATCTAGCGACATAGCCATTACGCTAACTGCTGGTTCCAAGAAAACAAATATCTTTAAATCTGGAAGACAAAGCATAGATGGAATTAGTAATGTTTTCATCAAAAGTCAAAAAAATCTATTTCAGCAGTTCAGTCTCATGTAATTAATCTCTCTTCTCTTCAATTTGCAGTGTTACTGTGGTCCGGTCTTTTCATTTAAATCCTGGAAGTTAACATAGGAATTTTCTTATAAGAAATTTAAAGATCTTAGAAGCTAAATGTATCAGTGTTTTCCTTCAGTACTTTTTTGGTTACACTTAGGACTTTCCACAGAAGAGTTGTTTTTTTGTTTTGACAAGTTTGAGCATTTTCCTATACTTTGGGTAGATACCCAGGAGTGGAATTGTTGGATCATATGGTAGTTCTAGTTGTAAGTTTTTGAGGAAACTCCATATTATTCTCTACAGAGGCTGGACCATTTTATATTACCATCAGCAGTGTAAGAGAGTTCCCCTTTCACCACATTCCTGCCAGCACTTACCTTTTTTTTTTTTTTTTTTTTTTTTTTTTTTAATCTTCACCATTCTGACTAAGATTACGTGGTATCTCATTGTGGTTTTGATCTGCATCTCCCTTATGATGAGGGATGATGGCATTTTCTCATATACTTTTTGTCTGTTCATATGTCTTCCTTAGAAAGTTGTTTATTCAGCTCCTTTTCCCATCTTCTAATTGGGTTAGTCATTTTTTGGGGGTAAGCCACTTTGAGTTTCCTGTATATTCTGGTTGTCAATATTGTATCTGAAGTGTAGTTTACAAACATATTCTCCCATTCTGAGGGTTGTTGAGTCACACTAATTACTGTGTCTATTGATGTACAGAGACTTCTTAATTGTATGTAATCCCATTTGTCTATTTTTTGGGATTATTGCCTGTGCTTTGGTGGTCTTATTTAAGAAATCTTTGCCTACCCATTGTTTCCCAGAGTTTCCCCAGAGTTTTCTACCAGTAGTTTTACAGTTTGATGTCTTAGATTAAGATCTTTGATCCACTTTGAGTTGATTTTTGTTAATGTTGAGAGATAGGGGTTCAGATTCATCTTTCTGCAGGTGGATACCCTGTTTTTCAGCACCATTTGCTAAAGAGGTTTTCCTTTTCCCACTGGATTGACTGGTACTCTTTGCCAAAAATCAGTTGGCTGTATGTTTGGGGGGGTTATTTCTGGGGTCTCTATTCTGTTCCTTTGGTCTACATATCTGTTTTTGTGCCAATACCTTGCTGTTTTAATTATCACACCTTTGTAATATATTTTGGACAGAGAACGAGATGCTGCTTATTCCACTCTTCTTGCACAGAATTCCTTTGACAATACAAAGTATTTTATGATTCCAGACAAATTCTGTGATTGTCTTTTTTAGATCCATGAATAGTATCTCTTGTAATTTGATAGGAATTGCATTAAATATGTAGATTAATTTGAGTTTGTTTATGTTCTCCCAATCCAGGAACAAGGGATGTCCTTCCATTTTCTTTTTTTGTCATTTTTGATTTCTTTTTAAATATTTTCATAGTTTTTCTTGTAGAGATTTTTTCATTAGATTTATTCCTAGGTATCTTATACTTTTTGTGACTATGGTAAATGTGATTTCTTTCTTCATTTCTGTCTCTGCCTGCTTGTTTGTATCTGGAAATGCTATGTGTTTTTGTAAGTTGATTTTGTATGCTGCCACTTTACTGTTATTCAACTATTACCTTAAGAAGTTTTTTTGTACCATTGGGCCTTCTATGTATGTAATCATGGTATCTACAAATAGAGATAATTTCAACCCTTCTTTCCCTATTGGAATGCCTTTTATTTCATTCTCTTGTATGATTATGTTGGCTAGGACTTCTAGCACAATATTGAAAATGAGTGGAGAAAGTGAGCAGCCTTGTCTGGTACCGATTTTTCCATTCAGTGTAGTATTAGCTAAAGGTTTTTCATAGATGGCTTTTATTATGTGGAGAAATGATCCTTTTATGCTAATTTTGCTGAGTCTTAATCATGAAGGGATGTTGTATTTCATCAAATGTTTTTTCTGCATAGATTGAAATGATCATATGGTTTTTATTTTTCTTTCTGTTTATATGGTGTATTACGTTTGTGTTTTTGCATATTTTGAACCAGCCTTGCATCCTTGGAATAAAGCCTACTTGGTCATGATGAATAATCTTTCATGTATGTTGTTGGATATGATTTGCTAGTATCTTGTTGAGTATTTTTGTGTCTGTATTCATCAGAGATATTGGTTTGTAGTTTTCCTTTCTTATATCCTTATCTATTTGGGGAATGAGTGTGATGGAGGTTTCATAAAATGAATTTGGGAGTGTTCCTTCTTTTGGGATTTTTAGAAATAATTTGAGAAGAATGGGATTACTTCTTCTTTAACATTTTTGTAGAATTCAGATGTGAAGCCATCAGGACCTGAGTTTTTCTTTCTTAGGTTATTTATGACTGATTCAATTTTATTGCTTGTTATGTGTCTATTCAGGCTTTCTATGTCCTCTTGCATCAATCTTGGTAAATTGTATTTGCCCAAGAATTTGTTCATCTCATCTAGGTTTTCTTGTTTGTTGGCATATAGATGCTGTATTCCGTAATGATATTTTGTATTTTTATTATGTCTGTTGTAATATAGCCTACTTCATTGACAATTTGGTTTATCTGGTTCCTTTCTCTCTTCTTAATTAGTCTAGCTAATGGTAGGTCAATCTTGTTTATCTTTTCAAAGAAAAAACTTTTGCCTTCATTTATTATCTGTGTAGTATGTTTATTTTTCTATTTGATGTATTTATCTTATATATTTATTATTTCTTTTCTCTTGGCACATTTTTAGATTTTTGTTGTTGTTGTTTTTCAGATTTCCTGAGGCATGATATTATGTTGTCTATTTGCCACCTCTCCGTTTTTTCCTTATGCACACTAATTGCTTATGACTGCTTTTGCTGTTTCCCATAGATTATGCAAACTCATGTACTCATTATCACTTGTTTCCCTGAATCTTTTGATTTCAGATTTAATCTCCTCAGAAGTTGTGAGGTCATTCAGGAGTAAGTTATTTAGTTTCCATGTATTTGCGTATTTTTTGAGGATTTTTCCTGAAATTGATATTAAATTTAATTCCATTGTGGTCAGAGAAGATTGCTGGCTGTAGTTTCTATGTCTTTGAATCTGTAAGGGCTTGTTTTGTGCCCTAGCATATGGTCAGTCTTCAAGAGGGTACCATGTGGCCCTGTGGGGGTAAGGAAAATATGTATTTTGTGGGTTTTGGGTGGAAGGTTCTATAGATATCTGTCAAGTCTACCTGGTTTATGGTATTGTTTAGGTCCTCAATCTCTTTGCTTATTTTTTGTCTAGATGATCTGTCTAAAGGAGATAATGGAGTGTTGAGGTCCCCAAGAATTAGTGTGTTGCAGTATCTCTCTCCTTTTAGATCTATTTTTTACTTCACATTTTGGGAGCTCCTGAATTGGGTGCATAGATATTAATAAGCATTATATCTTCTTGGCGAATTACCCCTGTACTATCATATAATGCCTTTCTTTGTCTCTTCTTACAGTTTTTGTCTTAAAGCCTATTTTGTGTGAAATCAGTACCATGACTTCTGGAATATCTTTTTCCAACCCTTCACTTTTAGTCTTTATCCATGAGATGGATTTCTTGTAGGCAATAAATGGAAGGTTTCTTTCTTTCTTTCTTTCTTTCTTTCTTTCTTTCTTTCTTTCTTTCTTTCATTCTTTCTTTCTCTTTTCTTTTTTACATTTAGTCAGTTAGTGTTTCTTGATTGGATCATTTAAACCATTGACATTCAACATTATTATTGATATTTTGAGAATTGTCTCTACCCTTAAATTGGCCATTCTTGGTTGTTTTTTGTTTTCTTATTTCTGTCTATTTGTATTTAGTTTTATTTGTGTTGCACTCCCTTCAGAACTTCTTGAAGAACTGGTCTGGAGTTGGAAAATTCTTTCAGGTCTTTTTATCTGAGAATGTTTTCATCTTTTCTTCCTATATAAATGACAGTTTTGCCTTGTATAGTAATCTTGGTTGAAATTTGTTTTTCGCTTAACACTTTGAATATATTTTCCCATTCTTCCTTGCTTGCATTGTTTCCAGTGAGAGGTCCAGTGCTAGCCTGATGGGATAACTTTCTAAGTAACTTGATGTTTCTATCTTGCCTATTTTAATATCTTGTCTTCGTTTGTTGTTTTGGCCAGTCTGTCTATGATGTGCCATGGAGAAGATCTTGGGTTGATTCTATTTGGAGTCCTTTGTATTTCTTGGGTCTGGATGTTTGAATGTCTCTCTAGTCTTGGAACATTTTTTTCTAGGATTTTCAATGCCCTTATTAATTTCTTTACCTTCCATGATACCAGTTATTTGGATGTTTGGTTTCTAGGTCAGAGCTTTTTGGTTCCCCAGCCCCTACATACAAAATTCAATCTTCCGTATGATCTAATCTGTTTTTAACACTTTCAAGGGAGGTTTTTATTTCCTGTGTTACAGCCTTCATCTCTAATAGCTCCTTTCAATTTTTTTATAGTGTCTATTTGTTCTTTCAAATCGTGGAAGGATTTCCTCATCTGTAGCTTGTTCTCTCTTTTCTTTTGCATCTTCTGGAGTTCATTGTCTCTTTTCTCTTGCATCTAGTTAAGTTGTGCCACTATAAATATTCTGAATTGTTTATCTGACATTTTCACGAGTTCCACTGTGCTGTCTGTGGATAATGAGGAATTGTTATTTTTTCCTTAAGGGAGAGATATTTTCTTGGTTTCTCATATTTCTTTTGTCTCTGCATTAGTTTCTGGTTATCTGATGGATTTTACATTTCTTCTTAATTTCTTAGAATTAATTTTGAGTGTTTAAAGGCATGCAGGAAGATGTGATCTGTGATCTCCTTGTAGCCCCTTTTGCCTGATGTTCACCCCATAACCTGCACTTTCGTTGCTGGGACTGGGTGTTCCAGATGCCTCCCAGATTCTAGAGTCAGATGCACCAGGAATAGACTATTAGAGTGTGAATATTCCAAGGTGGTCTCTGGCATTGGTCTGCACACTTGCTTCTGCTGTGTAGGAGCCATGAAGTATGGTGGAGCAGAAGTTGGAAGCATGAGGAACTCACACTGAGATTGGACAATTAGAGCGTGCAAATTCCAAGGCAGTCTCTGACCTTGATCAGCACACTCACTTTTGCCACACAGGAAGCGGGAAGAATGGTTTCTGCACTGGTTTTTAGTCATCTGGTAGACTATACATTTTTTCCTAATTTCTTGAGGTTGATTCTATAGTGTCAAGGGGAAAGAAGAGCTCCACTCTTCAGGTGTGTTCTTTGGAAATGGCCTCATTTTCTAATCAGAGAAGGATGTATGTAGCAACTTTAGGTGTTGATTTCTTTCCTGGTTTTTCAGGACCAGATGCACCTGGAGCTAAGCTAGGGAGATTCAGCTGGGTGGGGCAGGATGCAGTAGCAAGGAGTCTAAGGTGTGGTTCCTCTGTGCCCATTCTCTCTTACTGTCACTGGTCCTGCTCTATTGGGGCTAATGGTGAACAAGCACAGGGATGAAGAAAGTCCAGAACACATTTGGGTAGGGCAAGACTCAGTAGCAAGGATTCTAAGGCATGTTCCCACTGCCACTACTCTCTCCCTTTCTGTCACTGATTTCTGTTCCAGAGAAGCTTATCCACATATAATTCTTATTACATATTGGTACATCATTTTGGCTGAGTATTTACATAATCACCATTCTTTAACATGGTTGATTTTACCTTTTTTATTTTAAAAGCTTTAGTGTGATACAACTAACAAGCATTAACATTCATATATTTAAAGCTGTTTATTTTATGAGTTTTGCCATGTGTATATAGTTTTTTTTTTTTTTTTCCCTTTTTTTGCAGAGGTTTCTGCGATAGGGCATGTGCACTCGCCAGAAAGACAGAGAAAGACAGAGAGAGAGAAAACGAGAAATCACCCCCAGGGGGATGGCCACACCGTAATCACTTCTCCATTCTCCTCTCAGGATCTTGGGCACACATGCACACATGCCTGGCATGAGTTTAAGCCACCGGGTCCGGGACTCGAACCATGGTCAACTACCTGGGAGTCCAGCGACATAGCTATTACACTAACTGCTGGTCCCCTATGTGTATATAGTTTTGAAGTCATGAGCCAATCAAGAAAATCAACTTTTTACAACCCCTTACAATTTTTGAAGTTTCTAAAAACAGCATGAGTGCACGCGCTCACGCATGCGTGCGCACACACACACACACAGTCTTTTAAAAAGTTCACAGAAAATGTGTATTATGATAAAAATGCATGAGTTTAACTTTTTTATAAAAAGTTTTGGTACAAATTTTAAATTACAAAGTAAGTTTATAATTTAATTTCATTTTTTTCAGACAGATTTTTTTGTTTATTTTTTGTATGACTGAGAGAAACAGATTTTAAGACTCCACCTCCCAATAGGGCTTTGATGCTGCTTTCCTCTGTAGCCTTGTCCAGTCTCAGATCATGAGCACATATGTAGCCACAATTCTCAGAGAAGTCTCCAAACACAAACCTGAAAAATGCCCATGTGGATTACTCTCGCAGAGCAAAGCATTTGACCTCTATACCACCACCTGGCCCCTCCACAAATTTTTTGTAGTGCTGGTCCCTCCTTGATCTAAAACATTTTTTGTTTTGTTTTGTTTTTCCCTGAGTCTTTGACATTTATTAAGGAAATTTAACCTTTCCACATTTTTTTCTCATAACATAATTTATATAGGATTTCTGTCTATGTGATTATGAAAGTTGTCAGAATCAAAATAGTCATTTGTGTCAACTTATATTAAAGTCCGACTAAACCAGTTCAGAGAAAGTGTCATGGAGGTAGTGTTTTCCCATCCTGGTATGTCTGGCAATAAGAACGGTCATAAGGACTTTGCCAAAACCATAACATTGCACGAAGACCACTGTAACATGACACAAGGACAGTTTCTACAAGGACATCTACCAGAGAGTGCCTGTCCAATCCTGGGCAACTGCTACCATTGTTATTGATCATGGTAGCCAAGAATAATTGTTTTCAAACAACTGGTATAATCCTTTCTGCTCTTTCCCCATAGCTTTTGGTTTATGCCTCTAAAAACTGCCTGAAGACCATAAGACCTCAGTGCACATGTTCAGGGCAACTTGAGTATGTCTATGTAGGCTCTACCTGAGCTGCAGTTCTCAAATTAGGTCCAAATAAATTCCTCTTGCTTTACATACTTTGCCTCAGTTTCCCTCTTAGGTTAATAGCATCTTGCTTCTTTGCTATTTCCATTTTCTGCCATTTATAAAAAGGAACCTTTGGACTTTATATTTTATTTATTAATGGTTGTTTTTATTGCTTTTTGAAGTTTGAAAGGAAAATCCTTCTCTTTTTTTGTGTGTTTTGGTCAGTATTTCTACTTTTTTTTCTCTTTACTGCTAGAATTTCCATTTTAGATAGAAGAAATTTCTTGGTAATAATTGACATTTATTTTTATGACTTCACCTCTTCATTATTTACTTCTGAAGCCAGAGAGATTTTCCTGAATTTCATTTTAACTTCATATTTAGGTTTTGTATCATTCATTCTCTCTACTGAAGTTTATACTTCACAACCATATTTTAAATATTTATTTTTTATATCCTTCCCAGCTTAGTTTTGTTCAATTTATTCATTAAAATTTAATAAAAAATTAGTGAGAAATAGACATGAAGTTTTCTTTAGAGACCTTATTTAAGGCAACCAGCTCCCCTAATATGGTCACTAATAGCTACTTTTTTTTTTTTCCTGAGGAGGAAGGGTTGCCATAAGGTATGTGTACTCCCTGGGAACAAAAGAGAGAGAAAGAGAGAGAGAGGGAGGGGGGAATGTGAGAAATAAGCCCTTCTCCCCCAGGGGACATGGCCATGCCATAGTACTTTCTCCTCTATCATCCTCCTGAGATTTTGGGCACTCACTCACATGTGCCCAGTGTGATTTTTCAAGCCACGGCTCCAGGATTCATACTGCAATTAGCCTTGTGGGAGTCTAGTGCTTTAACCACAATACCACCTGATGGTCTCCGGGCATAGTTGACACTGTTTCCAATGAATAACTTACCATCTTGTTTTCAAGAAAAGGTGGAGGGAAAGTATAACATACTTTGTTCAAGTTTGGATACATAATATAAACTGCTTTTCCTTAGTGTGAAAGATTGAAAGACTTAAATAAGGAAATGAGAGAAGCCTAGGATTATTATTGATGAAGTCATCCTTATTTCTAGGCATCACTTCTTTTTTAAAAAAAAGAATGATTTTATTTATTGTTTTTTAAGTTGATCACCGAAGGACACAGAGAGAGGCAGAGGGAAAGTGAGAAGAAAGCCACCAGGTCCAGGACTTAAACTGTGGTCAGTCATGTGGGAGTTCAGAGTCTTAACCACCTGTCACATACCACTCCCATAGGGATCACTTCTTTTTCTTTTATGAACCTACAAACCTTTTAATTCATTATAGCCCTTGACCAAATAGAGAGGAGTTTCACCCTTCTAGAGTTTTCAGAATTAATGTTATCTTCTTTTATGAAAATGCACCCAATGCTTATACTATTATATGTTAAATTTCAAATTAAAAAATTTAAGCCATCTGTAAAAAGTAAATAATGTCAGTCCCATTTGCTTATATAGTCCTTGAAAATTGGATTTTTGAATAATGAAACTGAAATACCATTTTTATATTTCTAGTGTATATTATATACTGTAGAAATATATTTAAATTCTACCAAGATTTTAAGATTAATGTACACATTATTTTGTCAATGTAGACTTATCGCATTTTCTCAGAGCCTTTGGATTTAAAATTTTTATTTCCAGTAGCTATCATTGCTAAATTTCAATGATGAAAATTCCACTGTGAGAAATTGCATTCATTTTCAATTGTCTGTAGAATGTACTGTTTATTTTTCTAATCTTCAGAAATATCTTTCTTAGACTAGGGCAGCATTAGCGTGCTACATACTTGGAAGTTATGGACTTTGATAGATCTTACATTCTACTATACATTGAAATTATGACATCAGGTTAAAATAATAGATATTATAAAGAAAGACCATACACGATTGTCTAAAATACTTGTGATTTGGTGACAGTGTTGTCCCTTGTCCAAATCTCCCTTAACTCACACTGAAAGGAAATGATGAACTTTGGGAAATGTTTCTTCTGCAAAATATTGCAGATAATGCAGCTTATACCTGGTTTCAGACTGCTTATAAACAACAGACATGACTTTATGTCACCAGCTTTGTGCAGGAAATGATGCTTTAATTCATGTAGTTTTTATCCCAATTTTATTTTGGCATGGTTTCCTCAATTCTTTCTTTCTTTCTTTTTTTTTTTTTTTTTCTTTTTTTGAAGAGGTTTTTGTTATAGGGTGTGTGCGCTCGCCAGACAGACAGAGAGAGACAGAGAGATAGAAAGCGAGAAATCACCCCCCAGTGGGGATGGCCACGCGCAATCCCTTCTCCTCCATTCTCCTCTTGGGATCTTGGGCACGCACGCACACGCGCCCGGCGTGAGTTGTAAGCCACCGGGTCCGAGACGCAAACCATGGTCGACTACGTGGGAGTCCAGCGACATAGCCATTATGCTAACTGCTGGTTCCCAATTATTTCTTTTTTAAACATCCTGTCATACTATCCAGTGTATGACTACCTGAAATTCTTAGAATAGAAAGGAAATGAGTATGTTCATAGATAAATAACAGAGTTAATTAGTTGTGTTAGCTCTGAGTCCATTTAGTAAGAATTTTCACATAGAAAAATCCACCTAAAGATATAAATTCATACAGGCCCATAGCTTGAAAAAGGCAATAAAATGAGAAAGAACAAAGAAGGAAGTTGGTAAACAGTGTCAATGTAAGAGTTATGAATTTGCATTTGATTTAGCCATTTATTCTATTTTGTCTTTATAGGCATAGCATCCTCTCTGGAGGGGAAAGGTTAGAGAGCACATGTGTTCACCAGAGAGGGACTGGGAGGGAGAAAAGAAAGCATCCCCCACAAGGAATGGTCACACCACATTCCCTTCTCCTCCATCTCTCCCTCCCTTTGGGATTTTTGGGCACACATGAACACATGCCCAGTGTACTTCTGGGTCTTGAAGCACATAGTTGGCCATGTGAGGGTCTGGTTGACTTAACCACCAGGTCATAGAAGCAGCCTGCCATTCAAATGAGGAGATGACTAAATAGAAAGAATAATCCCTAATATGCCCAAGACCTGACATTCTTTTAATATTTTTTATTTCTGCTGTAAAGATGATAGCTATCTTTATGTTCTATTAAGAGCCTCCTGATATTTGTTAAAATTTCAAAAGTCCAGCTCAAGATGAAAGGATTAAATAAGCTAAACCTGAACACCATCTGGATCCTAGATATGGCTCCTCAGTCAAATGACTGTCCCATAATTCTTGTACTGCTTGAACAAATCAGTGTCTAGAAGGAAATCTGTGAATCACTTGTGAAAATGACAGTTTCCTTTAACTATTTTTTTTACTCTGTTATTTTGTTTCCTAGTCGTAATTGTTGGATATTACAAAGACATAGCTTGACAGAGTCTACTTTCACTATGTCGTATTTTTTTAATTTGTAAAGGCACATTCAAAAATAATGGAACTAAGTCTCCTAAATGAGTCAGTCAAGATTTTAAAAGTATTAATTTGAACTTATAGACAAGGTCATAAATATACATTAGATGCTTGAAGATAAGAATAGGCTGATAGGTTGGCTCTCTGGGCAGTATTGTTTGACTGTACAAAGCTTGTCTCCCTCACCTTATAGAAGATACTGAACCATATAGTGCATGCTGACGTGTGTTTTCTTAGCCCTTGATGCCCAGAAGAATCATCATATGCAGTAACTGAAGTCTTACACGCCCTTGCTCCTATTTACCTTGCAATGTACCACAGATGGAGTAAATGGGCCTGAAATTCCTCAGGGTTTTAAAAAATTCACTGCTGGAGTTTAGAAATTGGGGCTGCACCATTGACTTCCTCATGTAACAGCCTGGTTCAGTGTGGCATTCTAGATGTAAAACCTGCATAGATTAAACACATAGCTTTGCTTATTGTAAAATCTCTTTATGGACGGTTAATTGCCAAAACAGAGAATATAATGGATTACAAATATTTACTAGACGTGGGCTTCCATGGATAGCTGTGCCTAGATAATTTAATCAAGGTTTGCAAGGTAATTTATCCCAGAGTTTCATAGTTCTGATTTTAAGTAAGGAAAGAAAGAGAAAAGTATTTTGTGTTACAGTGGTTTTGATTGTTGGCCTTTTCATACAAAGGTTTTTATTTATGATGTGTTTGCAGACCTTTGAAATAAACTTAATAGTATCTGTTAAGCACATAAAATGGCATGCTTAGGTTTAAAGAAAAAAATGTATGTCTACATAAATGTTCATTGAAATTTTTCCCATGGGAAAACAGGAAATTGACAATTCTGTTCAAAGGGCAGAAAAGCATAATAAAGTGGATATGAATCTCAGAGAAAGGAATGTCACAATTCCATTGATGCCATTATACTTGGCTGATGAACAAAACACTCATTTATAATGCACGTAACATGTATCATATCTAATGAATAAAAATCTGTCTCACAGATAAGTTCCTTCTCTCTCCAGATGTACATTGGTCTGTTTAATATATTTTTAATTGCCTTCATGTGAGCCTTTTCAGGGTAGTATTTAGGCAGCTGATTTTGCCTTGATTCATATGTCATTTTATCATAGTTTACTTCTTTCTTCAGGTCAATATCTGTTTTAAAAATATACAGCCTCAAACACAACCAGCTGTGAAGGGGAATCCTGTAGGAAAACCCCAGATCAGGAAACAAAAGGCTCTAACAATAAGTCACATGTAAAAACATTTACCGGTGCAGATGATTAAAATTAGATCTGTAGGGAGAAAATTATTTTCATAAAAACTCATTAAGATAAAAATCAGTGTTGGAAAACAGTTGTTAGAATAAACCCTAATGCCCTCACAAAGGAAAAGGAACTTTCTAATTGAAAAGACAAAAAGCCATGTGATTTTTATACTGAAAGCCGCAATATTTGGGAACTACTAGACAGTGTCAGTGTAGGTTCAAACATTAAGAGAAAATAAATTTAAAAGCGCACAACTGCTATAGTATACCTGTGAGACGGGCTAAATATTTAATGATCCCATTTCTACATCTGTAGCGAGAGCTGGAAACCAAGCTGAAGGTCCACAAAATGGGCATATCTTGAATAAAATGTAAGAACTCATTACCACAACTTCGTAGCACATACAGCAATAAATGCTAAATCGATATGCAAACGTCAGGCTAATTTGAGCTAATAATCTGTTCTTACAATCCAGCCACTTATTTAAAGTATACTGCAGAGAAATAGAGGTATAACAGCTATTTTACAAAGAGTCTTCACATAGAAAGAAAAAAGAGACTATGTAATTATGGCCCAGGGACACTCTGTTAGGGCCATGAGGGATGAGTTAATCATGGGAGCAGCCAGGCTTTTATGTCATTTCGAAAGGCACCAGCATGTGGTGTAGTAAACCCCTGGGATCTCTGGTGTTGCCTACAAAATGAAGACTCCAGGGCATTTTGAAGAGGAGTTGGAAACTATATGGGGGCTATTGGATGCTTCTGTAATATTCCTGTACTTTATAAGTCCAGCTTAATTTTATCACTTTTAAATTCACTTTTCCTACCTCTTTGATAGCTATACGCACTCCTGTTTAGGATCTGCATGGTTATGGGAAAATAAAATATAGATTCAAGCTATGTTTAAAACCAGAATTTATTTTAAAGATTCATCTGAGACACAATGAAGAAAGCCTTGAAATGTAAGCAAAAACTTGAGAAAGGATGGGATATTTTCAAATAGATTTTAATGTGTTTAAAATAGCATTTGAATAGTTTAAATTTATTTTCATGGTCTGGAAAAGCAATCTTTATTCTAACACAACATTCCTGTGTCAGTCATGTGTCCAGTTCCATGGCTGGGTCTACCTTGGTATAGATTTTGATAAGGTGACCTAATTTTTGTTTTTGTTTTCCCTCTACTTATTGCATTAATTCCAAAGTTTTGATGTCAATCTAATTTATGCACATATTTAAGTAAGTTAAAATTATTTAACATGAGTATTTGGAATACTGTGGCTTTTTTATTCATGCAACTTTATTTACCTGCATTTGGCAATGCCTCTGCTAACATGATGTTAAACTTATTTTTTCTGATGAGAATGAGTGGGACAATCTAGTATATAGTCTAACACTAAAAGAATAAAGGATCGTGTTAAATTTTCCACTCTTCTATTTAAGCGCATAAGAACTTTATATTCTTCATGTAATCTATTGTTTGCCTTTTAAGTAATCCTGTTTTATTTTTAATTTTGCTGAGGAAATTATTAAGGTATGAAGCTAAATCTTTACAAAACACAAAGGGTACTTCAAAAAAAAAAACACATGGTGAAATGGAACTAAATTTCAAGTTTATTTTGGTGCAAAAAAATTAGAAATCCATGCAGAGTGCTATTACAATACCTATTTAAAGTGAACTTGTTGAAGACCTGCATATAGTTAGGAATGTAATTATCCTGTATCTGTATTATTAAAAAAAAAAAAAAGGACTTCTTAAGAAACATTGGCCAATGTAAAGATTATCAGCCAACTATCAGGACTTGCAAGGGAAAAAGTTCAGATAGAATGCAAATGAAAATATCATTGGCTTGGAATTTCTGTGAGCTTTTCTGAGGGTTAAGGAAAAGTCACACTGATGAGGCATTTCAAAACAAATAAAACAAATAGAAGACAGTTAAAGACAGAGGCTTTCTTCCTTGATTCCACTGTGACAATTGGCAGCTAGAATTCATTTTCAGTGAGTCAATAGAAGAAAAATGAAAAAGCTGATTCCACATGGCCAACTGCACAATTTGAGTTCCAGACCCAGCAGCTCTAAGAACACACAAGATGTGTATGCATGTGTTTCAACAATCCCAAGAGGAGAATGGAAGAGAAGGAATTACAGCATGGCCATCCACCCTGGGGTGGGAGGTGATTTCTCACTTTCCTCTCTAGCTCTCTTTCTCCAGTCAGCACATGCAACATATGTGTGTGTGTGTGTATGTATATATATGTGTGTGTGTGTGTGTGTGTGTGTGTGTGTGTATACATATATATGTTATTCTAAGTTGTGAACAAGATGATATTTATTGAAATTTGTTCAAGTTTCCTTTGTGTTTAAAGTCTTCATAACACAACATTGAGTAAAATCTATAGTCTACAAAAGATCATAGAGACCAATCGAAACATGTCTCAAGGGCCAAAATCAAAACAATTTGAACAGCAAAATAAAGAAGTAGGATTGGATTATAATTCAATGTATAAAATCTATGAGGTTATTTGTATTCATACTGATATTTGGACAAATTAATAACAGGGAAGGAGGATAAAACAAATATTCCATGCTGAAGAATTCCAAGTAATTTATGTAGATAGTCTGCCCTCAGTGAGAGTATAACTCCCTTCTTCCTTGGGTATGGGCTGCACCTAGTGACTTCCTGCCAAAGAGCATATGGGAAAAATTCAGAGAACTTGACAGTCGAACCTGACAAACGCTACCTCAGCTAAGTGATCAACATACACAGTCATAAATCATGTTGATAACAGGTATACTTAATACAATGCAATGAAGAGTTAGGCTTCAAACAACCAATTGAGAGACTGTTAGCCAAAAAGACTTTCAATTACTATACATACTTCTTTTTTAAGAGATTTTTGCTATAGAGCATGTGCACTTGCCAGAAAGACAGAGACAGAAAGACAAAAGTGAGAAATTTTTTCCCTGTAGTCTTCCTCCCAATAACTCTTAATCCTATTGCCATGAAGAAAGCATCGGACAAATTTCAGTTGTAGACAGCCTACAAAATGCCTGACCAGTTTTCTTCAGAACTGTCAAGGCCATCAAAAGCAAGGGAAGTCTGAGAAACTGCCATAGCAGACAGAGGTACAGGGAATATGACCACAAATGCAAATGTGGTATGTTGGTTAGATGTAGACAAGCACATTGGAACAGGAAAAGCACATTAGGGAAAAACTAAGAAAATATGAATAAATTATGGACTTCAGTTAATAGTAGTGAATAATTCATCAATTATATCGTACTAATGTAAAATGTTAATAATAGGAGAAACTGGGTGTGGTATATTTGGGAATGTTCTGTATTAGCTATCCAATTTTTCTGTAAATCTGAAAGCTGTTCTAAAAAGTAAAGTTGAGGGACCAGAAGTTAGTCTAATGGCTATGTCGCTGGACTCCCACGTGGTCAACCACGGTTCGAGTCCCGGACCCGGTGGCTTAAATTCACACTGGGCGCGTGTGTGTGCGTGCCCAAGATCCCGAGAGGAGAATGGAGGAGAAGGGATTGCGGCATGGCCATCCCCCCGGGGGGTGATTTCCTGCTTTCTGTCTCTGTCTGTCTGGCGAGTGCAAGCACCCTATAGCAAAAACCTCTCCAAAAAAAAACAAAAGTAGAAAAAAATTGCAGATTTTGGGACCAGCAGTTAGCATAATGGCTATGTTGCTGGACTTCCACGTAGTCGATCACGGTTCGAGTCCCGGACCCGGTGGCTTAAACTCACGCCGGGTGCGTGTGCATGCGTGCCCAAGATCCTGAGAGGAGAATGGAAAAGAAGGGATTGCGGCGTGGCCATCGCCCCTGGGGGGAGATTTCTTGCTTTCTATCTCTCTGTCTCTGTCTGTCTGGTGAGCGCACACGCCCTATAGCAAAAACCTCTCCAAAAAAAAAAAAAAAAATTTCAGATTTTAAATCAGAGGTTCCCTTTATATGAATTTACCTTCTAATTTCTTAAATATATTTAGAAAAGTTGATTTTAGTTATTTTTTTATTCATGACTAAAAGCACATGCATGTGTATGTGAGAGGGAAGCAGCCCCCAAGAGGGTTTGGTCACATCACGGTTTCTTTTCCCCAGCCCTCCAGCTCAGGTTGACCAGTTGTGGGTCCTAATTGCAGTCAGTGGGCCTGTGGCTTCCACTACTGAGATCAGGTATGCTACCAATGACTTGGCCTAGACATGTTGATTTTAAAGGTGAAAATGTGGAAACAAAATAACCAAATATAAGATAGTAGCTTAATAAATTATAGTATAATAATACTATGTGGCCATGAATAAAGTATAGAAAAATACTCAAGTAGTGAAAAGTCCATGGGCTATTGTAAAAGATTGTCAAAACTAGATTGCCAAAATTTTTATGATTCCAAATTTTGTAAAAGAGAAGGTTATTTTATAAATTATGACTTGAGACGTAATTAGTTTTTGTTCTGCCTCATGTTCCTGCATAAAATTGATCCTGAAGTGTCAATTTTGTGTGCTGCTGGCATTATAATTTTTTTTTTTAATTGGATGGGGATGACTGGCAAAAATGTTAAAGACACTTTTAAATATTGTACTTTGACAAAGTATTCTAAATAAATATTTAGGGGCCAGCAGATGGCATAATGGTTAAGGCACTGGCAGACCATGGTTTGAGTCCCAGACCTGGCAACTTAAAACTTACAGCAAGCACAGGTACATGCGTGCCCAAGATCCCAAGAGGAGAATAGAGAGAAGGGATTGTGTTGTAGTCATCTTCCCAAGGGAAGTGATTTCTCACTTTTGTCTTTCTGTCTCTCTCTCTCTTTCTGGCAAGTGCACATGCCCTATAGCAAAAAACACTTAAAAAAAAAAGTATGTATAGTAATTGAAAGTCTGTTTGGCTAACAGTCTTTCGATTGGTTGTTTGAAGCCTAACTCTTCATTAAAGACCAAAAGGTGCCCAGCTATAGTAGCATGAGCGGGAGGGCACTTCTGCACAGTGGCCGAGGGCACACGGCAGGGCTAGATTTGGTTTCCAGCCCAACCTAAACAAGCTGGGGGCTTCAGCCTCGGAGTTACCCAGGAACACAGGTCTGTCACTTGTCAAGGCTAACTGGAAGGCTGGAACAGGAGGATTGTGGCATACCAAGTTATTGCTGTCATTAAGGGAAAAAATTATATGTGTGTGTGTGTATTTGTGTGTCTGACCATGAAAAATAAAACATCTAATTGTGTTGTGAATTAATATCAAAACTAATATTAACTTCAGTAGCTGAATTTAAGTCTAATGTTCTATTTCAATTGCATTTTTTCAAAGTTTACATATTCATTTATTCTATAAGGGACAGAGAGAGCACTCCAAACTGGTTTCTGTCATATGAATCCACCCTCAGCCTTCTGCCAGCTTAGGATCACAGGCAGAAAGGGTGCCAGGTGTATGAAGAGAGGTCTTTAGATTTGAATGAGGAACCTCTCCATATGGGATTATCTTGCAGAGTATTGCATTTTACCACTGTGTCCTTGTCCGGGTCCCCAAATTGGGTACTTTTGAATTTATTTGTTCAGTTTATCCAAATCTAGAAGATGTGTTTACAGGTAATATAGAGATAAATTATTTTCTCTTTCTTAATTATTAACTGGTGGTATAAACTCAAATTTATTTAAATAGACACCCACAAATAGAAGCATAGAAAATACAGGAATTACTATGTATCTGTATGCTCCCTGTAAAAGGGTTAAATTTTACTTATTTTCTCCAAAATTTAAAAAGAAAAAGACCTCATAAATATGATTTTGTAAATTTGATTAAAAGTGCTGACTTTCAGGGCCAGCAGGTGGTGTAATGGTAAAGGTGCTAGACTCCCATGTGGCAGACTATGGTTTGAGTACTGGATCCAACAGCTTAAGACTCATACCAAGTGTGTGTATATGCCCCAGATCCCAGGAGGACAATGGAGGAGAAGAGATTGCAGCATAGCCATTCCCCTGTGAGGGTGATTTCTCACTTTCCCTCTCTCTGTCTCTCTAGCATGCACACATGCCAATGGTAAAAAATTTCTTTAAAAAGTACTACCTTTCTAGACCTCTTTTATAAAAAGATGACCAATAGCTTGAAGTTTATCTATATAATTTCTTTCCAAGTTTTGTGTATGTAACAATATATATGTGTAATATAGTATAAAATTTTATATAAAATTGAATAATCCTGTTTGAATCCTTTCATGACTTCATCCAGTGTTGTATGTTTAAGATTCCATGTTTATGAGTATAAATTATTTACAGTTTATTAAATGCATAAATATAATCTCTCATCTCTACTCCTACAGATGAACATAAAATACATTTACACGTCTCATTTAATTTTTGAACATATCATAAATTCTGTTGTTTTCTGAACAATATTTATATCATATTATAGATAAAACAGGACTTAAAGCATTTAAGTAATTTGCCAGTGTTTCACCTAGTAAGTATTGAAGCCAAGATACCATTTACTAAGTTGTTGTAAGAGTTATTACATGTTTTTCTGTGCAAAAATGCATCATGACTTTTCTGATGACCCAATAGTGTCTTGACACCAGATAACAAACACTTCACCTTCTTTGCTGATAGTTTAGTAAATGAGGTTTAAGGACATTGACTAAAATGAGCATTACTAGCTTATGGATTTTAGAGGAATTAAACTAATAGAATTAAAGGATATAACAAAGTAATATGAGGAAAACAAAGTAGAAGACAATCAGAAATAAATTGTAAATGTAATAATAAACTGAATTCTTTTCTGTATTCACAATATTTATTTCCTGACTCTTGCCTTGTCAGCTGGACACTTGATATAAAAATTCAAATTCAACTCACTTCAACAAATACCAAGTAATTATTTTATGTAGACTCTCTACTGGGAGCTGTGATACAGAATGAGAAAAAGCACTCTGGCTCCCAAATTCTCAGTGTAATTGTGGAGACAGATAACTAAAATGAAACAGTTCTGACCCGAGACCAAGCATGAATCACTTATAAGGTGCTATTGGTCTTATAAGTCAACCTAAAGATTAGGAAAGAACTCCTTAGGAGAAAAATTGATGTGACTTTTATAAGTGGAGGTAAACCAGATAAAGGTGGTAAGGGTGTTTCCACCTTTGTGCTTTGTCCCTTAGCAAAGACAAAAGAGGTCTGAGATTGGATATTACACTTCTGCAGGAGGAGCCACAGTTCATTGTGTTTGGGGCATTACATGTGAGTGGGAAAGGTGGGAAATGGCATGAGAATAACATGATAAAGGTTTTGGGTCCTCTATCAAAATGTTGAAATATTTTTCTAAAGAGAAAAAGCAACTATGGGACATGTTTTTTAGCTAAGGGGAAGATCGTTTCTGTCAAAAAATAGTTTGGATAGAAACACTGATAGTCTGTTCTCAAGGGGTGTGCTAGGGCCTAAAGACCATTTTTGAGGTAAGCCAAGTCATAGAAATTGGTTTGGAGATAAAGAGCAAACTTAAGAAATAGTGAATCAGGGGACCAGCAGCTGGCCTAATGGCTATGTCACTGGACTCCAATGTAGTTGACCATGGTTCGAGTCCCGGACCCAGTGGCTTAATCTCACGCTCAGTGTGTGTGTGCATGCGTGCCCAAGACCCCGAGAGGAGAATGGAGGAGAAGGGATTGCAGTATGGCCATCCTCCCTGGGGGTGAGTTCTTGCTTTCTGTCTCTCTTTTTGGCTAGCGCACATGCCCTATAGCAAAAACCTCCACCACCCCCGCCCCACCAAAAAAAAAAAGAAATAGTGAACCAGCACTCCCCAGCCTAGCTGATTTTTTTTTTTTTTTTTATAGGGGAAAAAATAAGCATGATTTCTTAGAAATGCATTTTTTGTTTTTTTTTTGTTTGTTTGTTTTGTTTTTTTTTTTTTGCCATAGGGTGCATGTACTCACCAGAGAGAGATGGAGGGAAGGAAAGTGTGGAATCACCACCAACACCACCACTGTCCTCCTCCCCACTCCTGCAGAGAGCCTGGCCACACTGCAGTCCCTTCTCCTCCATTCTCCTCCTGGGATCTTGGGCCTACACATTTGTACCTGGTATGATTTTTAGGCCACTGGGTCCAGGATTCAAACCATGGTCAGCCATGTGGGAATCCAGCACCTTTTATTTTTGAGAGTATTTTGCTATATGGCATGTGCACTCGCCAGACAGACAGAGAGAAACAGAGAGACAGAAAGCGAGAAATCACCCCCCAGGGGGGATGGCCACACCACAGTCCCTTCTCCTCCATTCTCCTCTCAGGATCTTGGGCACGCACGCACATGCGCCCGGCGTGAGTTTTAAGCCAGCGGGTCTGGGACACGAACCGCGGTCAACTACGTGGGAGTCCAGCAACATAGCCATTACACTAACTGCTGGTTCCCGGGAATCCAGCACCTTAACAGCCATGCCACCAGCTGGCCGAGAAATTCATGTGTTTTTTTGTTTGTTTGTTTGTTCTTTTCATAAAGAGAGATTTTTGCTTTAGGGCACATGCACTCACCACAGAGGCTGAAAGAGATGAGAGAGAGAGAGAGACAGAGAGAAAGTGAGAAATCACCTCCAAAAGGGGATGGCCACGTCTCAATCCCTCCTCCATTTTCCTCTTGGGATTTTGGGCGCACATGCACACATGCCCGGCATGAGTTTCAATCCTCTGAGTCTGCGGCTCCAACTGTGATCGACCATGTGGTAGTCCAGCACCTTAACCACTACACAAGAAATTCAGTTTTCATTTTTATAAATAATTTCAAAGTCCAGTTTTATTCTGAGTCCAGATATGTATGTATGTATGTATGTCTGTGTGTGTATATATATATACACACACGCAGACATATATATATATACACACACACACACACACACACACAGACATATATATATTCAGTTTTGACATCTCTATGTATTACACATGGTCAAAATGGAATTTATATCCTTTCTAAACTGTGGTTCCTCCTACATTCCAATACTGGAATGGTACCCAGCCTTCCTAGCACTAGAGGCTGGCCTCAGGGTAGACATGTGCTTAGTGGCAAGGTGTTGGCCTTGGGAAGACCCAGGTGTACCTCAGTTGCCATGTACCCATTTCTACCTCTACCACATTGTAGTATACAATGAAACTATCACAGAATAGGGTTCACACTCCCATGAGAATCCAGTATCTCTGCTGATCCAACCGGAGGTGGAACGCCTATAGCAATCCAAGCAATGGGCTGTGGCTGCAAATGCAATAATACCACTCTTATAAGATATTTATCAGTTTCCTACTTACTATATGCAACTTGGTATTACATTGTTTCTACGTAGACATGCTATTGACAGAAACGGTAGAAGTGGAGATAGAAACATAGATGGGGGACATACACACAATTTATTTTTCCTACTTAAAGACTGGTATTTATAAATTACCTAAATAACTATTAATGTAATATAGACATTTGCTAATTTTTCTAGATAATGAGAAAAAGGTTTCCCTGAAAATATGACAGAGAGATCTTAATACAGTAGTTGTATTCTCAAATGATTTTTCAAACTTATTGGCTAAATTGATAAAATCTTAGTTGAGTACGTCTTTCTGTGAAGTTATATCATTAATTGAAAAATCTAGTTCTCTTTCCAAAGTTCAACTTTCCATTAGACTCACTAATAAAAATATATTTGACATAGAATAATGCAATTGATACTTTCTTTTCATCCAAGGACTCTTTTTGTCTTTTTCTTATGAAATATATGTTACCAATTAATGAACACTTAAGATTCTTTCCCTTTGGTGGGGAGAATGACTTCTGTAATATATTTGTCTTTTACTAATAAACCTATTTGATAGTTTAAAATATGAAAGTATAGTATAAAAGTGAAAGAGAACAATGAATAGGATAGAATGTGGTGAGGGTTAAAGTGGACGACAGAGGGATGTTTTTATTAGATTAGAAATATTATCTTACAACTGAAAATGCAAATTATACTGTGCCATAATGTTCCTTTCAAGCACACAAGATAAAATTTGCATATCTAAATTGGATCAGACCAAATGGGTTTCCCTGGTCTCTCTCCCTTGAGCAGCAATCAGCCTGAAAAAGCCTGCAGATGATCCCAGTAGTGAGTTTTTAAAGTCCATATTCAAGAGTCCTCATGTATATGTGAGTGTATGTGTGTGGGTATACATATGTTTGTCTATATGTATATATAGTATACATATAAACATATTGAGGCTCAAATTATTTTAATTTTTTATATGGATAAAATTCTCCTTCCTTCTGGTAATTATTTGTTTTACATTTTACATTTTTATATTTTTTTCAAAATCTATATAGTATCTATATTGTTATTTTTCTTTTACTAAAATTCTTTTGCTAGTTGATTTTTCAGAGTGAAATAAATATTTGAAACTTTTAGTTTTGGAGGAAATGATCTTTATGAATCAAGAGGCTATGTTCTCTCATTTGCATTTAAGAAAATAACTGAAATATTTAATAAAGAAGGGTAAACTATATTTTACTGGACCATTTGTTACCCTAAAATACCCTAAATTTTTTTAAATTCAGATTTTTATTCGAATTTCTCATGCTTGGGTCTCTTTATTTGAAGGTGTATTTGCTACTGAAACCTTCAAATAATCCACTAATGGACAGATACCAAGTTGACTCAAAAATGAAATTTTTATATGTATAAGTGTATTTGATTAATTTTAATTTTTTAATGAAATAAAAATTAGTTGGGTTTCAGGGACTCTGAAATCTTGTCATGATTGATCACCTTAACATATTGTAAGTTTATGTAAAAATAAAGATAATTTGAAAGACTAGTTGAACTGGACGATCACATCTTCATCAAGATTTAAACCAGCATTCCAATTCAAACCACATGATTCTAAATGCTACTAATAAAATCAATGTAGATATTTTTGATGAATTAATAAATTCAGTCTTAATAAGCCCAAAATAGTCTTATACCCATTTAATATTTTAAAAAATTGTAAATGTGTAAATTCATATTTAAATATGAAAGATGCACATCTGTTATATGAGGAGACTTTAAAAAGTTCATTCAGAAATAGATTTATAGTAAAAAAATTATTTTGGTGCAAAAATTTGGGGAATATATACATAGTTTATCCAGACTATATATCTTCCATAAACTTTTTGAAGATTCTTCATATAGATATATAGTCTTATATATACATATGTGTATGTATATTTTCACATATTTATCTCTATTAAGTTGTTTTAAAGTATTTGATTCATATGAGTATTGATTTTCAATTGAATTCTAGTTTTGTTTTGTTTTGTTTGAGAGGTTTTCGCTATAGGGCGCGTGCGCTCGCCAGACAGACAGAGAGAGACATAGAGACAGAAAGCGAGAAATCACCCCCCAAGGGGGATGGTCACACCACAATCCCTTCTCCTCCATTCTCCTCCCGGGATCTTGGGCACGCACGCACACACGCCCGGCGTGAGTTTTATGCCACCCGGTCCAGGACGTAAACCGTGGTCGACTATGTGGGAGTCTAGCGACATAGCCATTACGCTAACTGCTGGTTCCCAAAAGACAACAATGCGCATATAAGTACTCAATTTTCTCCACTTTTTGTAGCTTACTCCTAAATTCTGAAAACACAGCATTCTGACTTGTTGATTCTTTGACCAAATATGTAGGAAAAAAATGAGAATGATAAAATTTTAAATATTATGAAATCAACTCATGATGGTGTAAATTTTTGTTAAATACCTTGGAAAATAATTTGGCAATATCTGATAAAGTGATGTGCATGTTTATAACTCAGTACTGCATAGAGGTGTTTAACAGAGAGAAGCTGTTGCATGTGCACCTGAAAAGACATATAAAAAGGTGATCAATGCCACTCTGTTTTTCGTCATTTTTTAAGGTTTCTTTTACGTATTTCTTCCATGAGCAAGAAAGACAGGGAGAGAGAAACAGCGCCCTCAACTGGGTGCCAATGCCATGATCCAACTATATAGCCTTTTGCCAACCCTGTTTCATAGGCAAATGCATGCCTGGTATATCAAGGCAGTCTTGGGACTTGAACTGGGAACTTTCCTATGTGCAACTGCCTTGTGCAAGACATTTTACTACATTTTATTACTGTGTCTCTGTCTGTCTCTAAGGCAACCTTGTTTTCATTGGCAAAATATTGCACTCAATTTTAATACCACCCCCAAAACATAAAGAACTTATGATAGTCATAGATTTTAAAGTGAGTATACAGTATTTGTCCTTTATGTTAACACTGACCTCATTCAGGGTTACTCACCTGTGTATATGATGTGGATTGGAAGTTTGAGTTGTACAGAAGCCTATCCTGAAACAAGGCTTTTAGTGAAGGTAGTTTATTTGGGCGATGATCCCAAGGAACACCAATAGGGAGTGGGAAAATGAAACAGGAAAGGGAAGAAAGCCAGTAGTCTGTGTGTTATCAACTGAAACACAACCATTAATAACTGGAATTAAGTATGATCCTACAGAACTCTGTCCTGTGGAACACTCACTTTGGAGATCTCTCTTAAAGGGCCCAAGACATCAACTTCCAACAGCCATTAGTTAAGGGCTGTTCTGTCTGTGTCTCTTTCTGTCTTTCTGGTGAGTGCACACACCCTATAGCAAAAACTTCTCAAATTAAAAAAAAAAAAAAAAAAAAGTGAAGACTACCGGCCATTTTTTTGAGAAACTTCTGGGCTCTAGTGGTCAGAGATTCTCAGGCAAAGAGAGACAGCTATTGGCAGTTCTTAGAACAGGGGAGACTCTGATATCTATTAAATTACTGCTGGTGCTTCCTATTAGGGGTTAAGGAAAGGGAATCAGGTCTATGAAGTAAATTTAACTTTTATCATTTCTTTTCTTTCTTTTACTTAGTAAAAATATTTAATGTAAATAAAACGTTTCTGATTTTCAGTTCTGGTTGTGTGTGCACATACTTCTGTGATGACATTAAAATATTTTTCTAAATTTGAAAAAGAAAATCTAAATTAAACAAGCCAGCTAGTCTCTTATTATCTGGCAGACACTGAAGAACTGAGAGTAGAGCTACAAATGATGAACTTTTCAAGGTCAAGTATCATGCAATTTTGTTTACCAGGTAACTTTGAGAGAATCTGGGAAGAAGTTTATAAAATGAATGACAGAATTAATTAATTTTGGATTCTAGCCTTGACAAAGTCATCTCTCTATAGGCGTTCCAGGCTAGTTACAAGTCAGGCTTTTTTACTTTATCCACCATCAGTGTAATAGTCTCTGCTTTCTCTGATTGCACTAATATACTTTGGCATTAACTGGGTGAGAAATTTAATGTTCATTTTTTATTAACTTTAAATATCCAATAAGCGCATCTAAAAAGGTAAGGTCTTAGATAATCATAGGCATCCTCCTGTAAACATGAATAACCAAGATTGCAGAAAATTTAAGATGTCAATTATTGAAAAGTCTTGTTAAGTATATAGATAGATAGATGACAGTAAGTCTGTGAAGATGAATTTTCCTTATGTTTATTATTTTGACAGAAATCATGTCAGATGTGATTATGAAGGCACTTACCTCAGTTTTTATACAGAATTGCCAAAAAAAGAGTACAGTTGTGTGTCTTCTTCCCCTTTATTTATATTTTTTATAATAAAGTTAGTGGTACTGCCACACATTGCCCTTGAATATTAAGAAGCATATTGGGAGATATGTGCACCGTGGGGCTAAACCTATTCTTCATTGTACTCCTAAAGCTCATGCACTCTCTTTAAAACAACTGTTAGACAAATGTCTACATCAGACAAATCCATTCATGCTATTTTTGTTTCATCAGCATGAATCAAATTTTATCACCCTTACAAATAGTTGTTCTCCCATTTACCAAAATCTAAAATAATATTTTGTGTGCCGTAAAGTATAGTTTTTTGCTATTGTTGTTGCTGCTGTTCAAGAAAAGAGGTGATAAAACCAAAATGAGAAGGCAGGAAATACAAATGCTTAAAATTATGTAGATAACTATACTTCTCAGGAAATATTGAACTACAAACAAACAAATGATTGAAACACAGCTATGCTAGCTGTGTGAAGCCACACGGGAGGCCCACGTTTAATTTCCAGCTCATCTCAGGTTCCAGCCACTTAGCAGGCAGTAGCAAAAGGATCACAACACAACATACCCTGTCTAAAATAACACCTGTGAGCATGTGCGCACACACACACACACACACACACACACACACACACACACACACATTGACTGAAAAAGAAACACTTGTCTTCCTTCCGTAATCATAATGTGAAGAACTGTAACTTTCTGTCTTTTAGAGTGAAAATTCTTTGTGTTTCCAACACCAGGAGTATGTTTAGAGTTGTAAAAGTAAATATTTCCAGATGCTGTCCGTAAGCAAAGTATGACAAAATGAAATTTCAGATGTCCACAAGGCACATAAAATCTTTTTGTTATATATAATTTTCAGGTTTGAAAACTTGCTGGTTGACTTATTTCGTCTCTAGACAACAAGACAGTCTTGCTAAAGAAAAGGACCAAATAACAACCCCAGACTTGCTGCTGATTCAGTTCTTGCTTCAGGCGGCTTGTGATGCCAGTGTATTTCACTTTCCGCTTCTGATATATATTTTCGTTGTCAACATTTTCCAACTGCATATTGTGCGAGTTTTCCCTAATTAATGACTGTGAGGAATTCTGAAACAAAACCTCTGTGTTTGTCTAACACATACTCCCTTGCCTCAAAGTCATTTGGTATAGAATGAAGATCAGGAGATGATTTATGCTTGCCAACTGCTGAGTGTGTACTTCATCCCATTTGGGGTGTTTTTGCCCTATGATTAAAAACTATCAGAGCATCAGACATATGAATAGAAGATCTCGGGAACCAGCAGTTAGCGTAATGGCTATGTCGCTGGACTCCCACGTAGTCGACCGCGGTTCGCGTCTCGGACCCGGTGGCTTACAACTCACGCCGGGCGCGTGTGCGTGCGTGCCCAAGATCCCGAGAGGAGAATGGAGGAGAAGGGATTGCGGCGTGGCCATCCCCCCTGGGGGGTGATTTCTCGCTTTCTGTCTCTATGTCTCTCTCTGTCTGTCTGGCGAGCGCACGCGCCCTATAGCAAAAAACCTCTCCCAAAAAAAAAAAAAAAAAAATAGAAGATCTCTAGGTAGATACTCAGATTTTATAATTTATTTATATGTATTTACATGGGCTGTAACTGGGAGTACCTTTTAGAAAATGTAGGATTTATCCTGCATAAAATTTTAGATCCTAATAACATCCATCCTTAATAAAGAAAATTTGGAAGATGAGATGTTATTAACAGCTGTTATTAAATAATAACCTGACAAAGAGTCACAAAATCTCATCAAATGAGAAGGTAACTTTTCTTTAGAAGTTTGTTGAGTAGAAATTTTATGACCCCTCAGTAGAATTTTGTACCATAATTAGAGTTCAGTTTTTTAAAGCTTTTATTATTTTCTCTTAAGGAAAAATGTGTCCCCCAAAATTTGAAGACTGCTTATTATTTTTTAAAGGTTTTTTTGCCATAGGGAGTGTGTGCTTGCCAAACAGAGAGAGACAGACATACAGACAATGAGAGGGAAAATCAGAAATTATCCCCAGAAGGGACGGACACTCTGCAAACCTTCACCTCCATTTTTCTCCTGGGATCTTGGGCATGCACATACATATGCTAGGCATAAGTTTCAGGGCACCAGGTGAGTCCAGGATTGGAGTTGCAGTCAGGTATGTGGGAGTCCATAGCATTAACCATCATGCCACCTGCTGGCTCTGCCTGTCTATTTTTTAATCTCGTAAATTTTAGTTCTCTTTTCTGTAATCTTGCTTTCATTAATTCTTCATTATTTTGAGTGTTACAATTTCTTAGACTTAAAGAACTAAGTAAAATCCTAATAGAATTTATTTTTTTAATATTCATATAGTTTCTACTTTTGGTAAGATTTCCTCATCTTGACTAAGTTTTTTAAATATTCATAATCTTATCATTTAAATTGACTTCTCATTACTATGTTAAATTTTATTTCATAAGATTCTGATTAAAATCAAACATCTCCCATGTCTCTTGGTCAATCATATATCCTTTTCATTGAACTGCCTATTTGTAAACTTTATCTACTTTTTACTTTATTGTTCACATTTTACTCTTGACACCCTTCCTCTCACTCTCCCCCATTTCCCATCCTCCTCTCACACTGTCTCCCATGTACACGATTGTTCTTTATTCTTTTGTATCTTCCAGTCTTTCAGTTTCTGCCATAGATGCAGACATCAGTATATATCGAGTGGGAACGAAAAATGCCTCTCTTTCATCATCTGGTTTGCTTTGCTTAGCAGTGTCTAATCTTCCATATTTGTCCATTTTTATCAAATGCCAGGATCTAATTTTTTATGGCTGAGTTGTATTACACAGTGTATATGTGTAAGGGAATTAAGGAAAAGAGAAAAAGCAAAACATTTTAGGGACATAAAAATGGAAAATTATCAGTTGATGATAACATGTTCGATAATATCTTTAACTGGACTAATAAACAGTTGTGTATTCATCCTAGGAAAATTCATTTTGCATGCTGTAATGATATAAAGTGTTTGAATGTATAAATATTAAACATTTTACTATTATAGATTTAATATAGTAAAAAAATTAAAGAATACCAGAGGCCTGCAGGTGGCATGGTGGTTAAGGGCACTGAGTTCCCACATGGCCCAACACAGTTTGAGTCCCGGACCTGGTGGCTTGCCTTCTTGCTTTTCCTTTCTCTTTCTCTCTTTCTATGGTCAAATTAACAAACTATTAATAACAAATGGAATTGAATAAATAAATCTTTTAAAAAAAGCAGAAAGAATAGCAGAAGTATTTTCTGATTTTTTGTTCTACTGTCTTATATTTGGTGTGTTATTTTATTTCATTTGCAATGTGAAAGTATTTCAAAAAGTTTATGAACAAATAGAATTAAAGTACAAATTTATTTTGGTGTGAACAATTTTGAAATTCATAATAACTTTTTCATAATTTCCATTTTCCATGGATTCTTAGAAGACTTCCTGTATGAGACAATTATCATGAATCCATATGGCTTCATTTTTAAAATTAATGAATATATTTCATGAAAGAGGGAGAGACAGATAAGAACCTCCAGCCAGGCCCTCAAACCACAATCCTCTGTTCTCCACCCTAGCCAACAAAGATCATGGACAGATATACATGCCCCTGGCAGATACAGGGAGACCTTGGGACATGAAACTGGGACCTTCCCAGATGGTATCAGCATCACAAAACTTTGCATAACCACTGTACCTTCAGAGCTGGCCAGTTCTTTTATGGCTTCTGAGTTTTTTACTTTCTTAGAAAGTTCTTTTTACTTCTAATTTAAAAAAAAAAATGTTCTTCTACATCTTTAGTCCTTAAACAATTTAATGTTATATTTGAATAATTTCTTTGTTTTTCCTGGCTGTATCTGTGCTACATCTGAATTTATATTAAAGTGTGAGGAGAGATTCATTACTTCTGTCTCACATATGGTTAACGGTTTGTCCAAACATTTCCTGTTTTCTTTATTTCTTCACTATTTCGAAATGGCCTAGTTATATTGTTTATTATCACATAAATTTTATTTATTTCAAGACATCTATCTAGTGGTTTGTTTTTAAGTCCAGTTTTGTGCAGTCCTTGGTATGTCATTATCACATTGCTTTTAAAATATTAAGTTTATGTAGTAGAGTCAGATTCCCTATTTGTCACTGACTGATTTTACAACTGTGTCTTTTCATTTTTTATTTATTTATTAAATTTTAGGTTTGCTACAGGGTGTGTGTGCTTGCCAGAGAGAGGGAGAAAGAGAAAGTAAGAAATCATTCTCCAGGGCTGATGGCCACATCATGACCCCTTCTCCTCCCTTCATGTCTTGGGATTTGAGGCATGCACACACACGAGTTGGTTGTGGTTCTAAAGCTACCGAGTCCAGGACTTGAACCACACAGTTGGCTATGTGGGATTCAACACCCTGACCATCATTCCACCTACTAGCCCTGTGTATTTTCATATAAAAGCTAAAATTCATTTTTCTGCTTTATAAATGTTCTACTGCATTTATTATTATTACTTAATTATATGCATGATGTAAAGAAAATTGTAAGTATAAAGAACTAATAAACACATAAAATAATTTAGAGAAAATGATCTGTTCATATTTAAATAGGTAAGTCTTTTATTTAGGAAACTACCTTGGGAGAATTCAAATTTTCTTCTCATGTAGGTCTTATAGAGTTTTAAATAATTTAAAGTATTTTTACTTATCTCATTAACTATAAATGAGAATTTCTTTAGTTATATTTTAAAATATTATTAGTTTTCAGAAACTTAATGATCATTTCCTCTTAAGTATTTCTGAATATTTAAATTCATTTTCAAAGATTTTCTTATTGCAACCTCAGAGTTTCCCACATATGTAATATTGTTATTTTCATTTACTGAAGATTTTCACTCTTCTTTATAATATTTGCCCATCTTTCTTTTTCTGTTCTGATTATATGTACTTCTGTTAAAATAATAATAAACTTTAATGGAATTTCTGTCTTGTTTTCTAATTCAGTGAGAATATATTTAAATGTTTTGTGTAAGAAGACTAATACAATTGCTTTGTGGCAGAAGTCATGCACTTTTTACATTTATGAAAATATCAAGCTTCACTTTTTTCCTAAGAAATTTTCAAAATTTCTTTTTGACATTTTATGAAAATTATAAGGTGTCTCGTCTTTTGAATATGGAAAAATATATGGTATAAATCCTAATATCCAACAATCCTTGCATTTTAGGCATGACTCTAAATAATGTTACCATGGTATCCTATTTCTCTACCAAGTACCTGAACTTACCAATACTTTATTTTATCAGTATTTATAAGAAGTAGTAGGCTGCAATTTTGTGGATATATTTTACTTATTATTGTTCTATCATCATATTGTGCTAGCTTCGGTGAAACAAGAAGAAAAACCACAACTCAAAATCACATTTTAGCAACTCTATAGGTTAATTTCACTACATTTTAAATACATTTAAGGAAGGTGACTAAATATTGGTTTGTTGGAAAAGTCATGATTTAGTTTTTCTATTCAAAAATCTGTCATGACTTTTCTGACATCCCAGGGATATGCATTGTCTCAAGACTTTACACAAGATTAACTGGAACAGTCTTTATAAATTTAAAACTTACTAGAAATGATGGCATCTGGAAACACGGCAGACTATAGGAAATGCATACCTTCAGGAACTCTGTTTTGTGTCAGGCTTGGTGAGAATCATGGCAATATGACTTTGGCAAGCAAAAAACAGCTCTTTTCTATCCCTTCCTCCACTTCAGTCCACCCTCACATCAGGCTTTTGTCTTTGCTACTATGACTTGTCTGTGTTTTATTTAAAACAAAATTTGTTTCCATGAGTCAGATGAGATGTGGGGGAAACGTATGTTTCCTAGGTATATATTGGTTTATTTAATTTGCAGGACCAAGCAGTGGCAATGCAGAAAAATATGACGCTCTGCAAGGTAATCCCACATGAGAAGGTTCTTGGTACAAGTCCAGAGAACTCCCTTAATTCCCCAGGCATTCGGGTGCACATGATCCAAAACTGACTGAAGGCTGGAGGTGGATTGTGGCATCAAGACCCTATAGGGCTTGCAGTATCACTGTCTCTATTTCTCTGTGTCTCACTCATTAAAGAATATTTTAATTAAAAATTAATTTTAAGTGATAGATATTTCAATTACTATACATATAAAATAAATAAGCTTATGATATTACATTGTAGAAAATAAAATTGTAATTCTATCTTATACTTTTATCTTTTCACTGGTATACACTATTATCAATTTCTCACCTCACATATGAAAAAAAAAGGCAATCTCTTATGGTCATGTAACTGCTTCTGCATAATACCTATCATCCTTTCATAGGAAACGTCAATAATTTGTCACTGATATCACTAGTTCAAGACTAGTGATTAAACTATTTCAATATCATGATATTCCTAGTAAATGGCCATGGTTTTCTAATTAAATTCTCTTAAGAAGGTTTGATTCACTTTGATCTTCTGAAATCAAAGTGTTGCTAAGGCAACTAAACTTGATTTGCAACAAAACTTAACACTTACTGTAATAAGATAGCATTTCAGTGAACACTTCCTCTTTTAAAATTTTCTTTGAATTCACATTTGTTAAAGAAAATAAATATACCTTTGAACCTGCAGGCAGTAGTGGGATTTCATAAAAAAGAAAAAAAACAAAAAAACAAAACAATGTTAAAGTTAAATGCCTGTCAAGCAGGAAGGGTAATGATTTTGCATGAAAGCTACTACTAGAAGAAAATGTTTTAGAGTTCTCTCTAAATCACTATGAAATATGAATTAATGCTTAAAATATTCCAAGGTATAACTCTTTGAACTTAATCATAGTCATTTATCTAGCAAAATAGTTTGAACATCTCTAGATTCTTGGGGGACATCAAGAGCACACATGATGGGAAAACAGTTTCAATAAAAAGTTGAGTAAAATTAAGCAATGTTCTTTGGCAAATTAATTCATAATCTGAATTCCATATTCTCCTCCTTTTTGCTGCTGTTTCAATAATTCCCAGGCAGTTTTCATTATTTACTTTGCATTTACTAACCAGGCTGGTATCTGGATTAATCAAGTACAGAAAGATATGAAGAGTCGTTGTGCAACAAGTTCAGTTTACTTTTTAAAATTCTCCAAGTCAATGGCTATGTCACTGGATTCCCACGTAATCGATCACGGTTTGTGTCCCGGACCCGGTGGCTTAAAAGTCATGCCGGGCGCGTGTGCATGCATGCCCAAGATCCCGAGAGGAGAACGGAGGAGAAGGGATTGCGGCGTGGCCATCCCCCCTAGGGGGTGATTTCTCGCTTTCTGTCTTTCTGTCTCTCTCTGTCTGTCTGGTGAGTGCACCCACCCTATAGCAAAAAACTCTCAAAAAAAAATTCTTCAAGTCACATTTCATTCTTTCTTTTTAAAATTTTTTAGAGAGATTTTTGTTATAGGGGTGTGTGTGCTTATTGGAGACAGAGAAAGACAGGGAGAGAAAAAGTGAGAGACCACCCTCCCCAGGGAGGGTGTTGACCACGCCACAATCCCTACTACTCCATTCTCCTCTGGGATTATAGGCATATAAGCACATAATCGCAGAATGAGTTTCAAGCTGCTGGTCCAGGACTCGAACCGCAGTCAGCCATTTGGGAGTCCAGCATCTTAACCACTATGCCATCTGCTGGCCCCCCAAGTTCACAATACTGAAGATAAACTTACATTCTTTCAAGAACCAAACTATTTGATAATTTAATTGCCTCAAAGTAAAGAAAGGTAATTTCTTGGTTTTTTTTTGTTTGTTTGTTTTATTTTTTTAGTTTTTGGAGAGGTTTTTGCTATAGGGCACGTGTGCTCGCCAGAAAGAGAGAAAGAGACAGAGAGAAAGTGAGAAATCATTCCCCCCGGGGGATGGCCACGCCGCGATCCCTTCTCCTCTGTTCTCCTCTTGGGATCTTGGGCACGCACATGTGCCCAGCGTGAATTTAAGCCACCAGGTCCAGGACTTGAACCACGGTCGACTACATGGGAGTCCAGCAACATAGCCATTATGCTAACTGCTGGTCCCCAATTTCTTGGGGTTTTAAAATGTTTCTCAGAGCTCAGTCACATAATAAGATATCAGAAATATTTTTAACATCCTTGGTTAAAATGATATATAATGAAGCAATTTGATAATGGTTCCATTGTCTGTTTGCCAGTGATGCCATTGTTATAAGTATAAACTCTTTACGCTTTTTAAAGCTTATGTTTACCTGATTATTCCAGACACATCTTAGATAGATAATTTTTTTGTAGCATCAAAGTCAGGGCAGTTGAAGAGCATCCTGTATGGAACTATTAGATTTGTGAAACCATAGGTACCAAGAACTGTAAGATACTCAGTAGGTCTGTGTAATGCAGCAGGCATGACAACTAAAGTCTCCAGCAGTCGTGTAGGCATATGCAAGGAAGAGTTTAATTTCAGAGCAGTGTGCATTCATGACCTTTTTGCTGCACAGCGAACTCCGATTAACGCTTCTACTCAGAGTACTGAAATAATTACTAACATAAAAAGAATTTTAAGTGAAATATAGACATCTGAGTGAACTGTTTGGTACAGAGTTTACTGGTTTAAGGAAAAGTAGCCTCTTAATTCTAAGAAATTATAATAATCTCTGTGTTAATATTACTAAAAGGCTTCTCTTCAAAATTTGATTTGTTGGATTTAATTACTGGGCTCATATTATCTCAGTAAAAGTAAGTGTAGAAAAACGTACTAATTTGGCTTCTTGTAAAAGTTTTATAGTATTAATTAAAATTTTTAAAATTTCTGGGCAAACTGGGCAGGAAGGATAACCCACTACCATTCTGGTATTCACGGGCCAACAATTATTTTTTCTAAGTTATGATTAGAAACAAATATATTTGATAAAATATTCATGTAAAATATTTCAATGAAAACAGACAGGTCAAATAAACCAAATGAAAAGAATGTCTCTCTACTTACAGATTTCAAAAATAACATTTTTTTTTTTGGTAATAATCTCTGGGTCACTGTATTTATTAGAGAATTGTGATTACAAAAATGTTAATTAAATGCAAAGTAACCAGTATACCAGAAGACCCAAGATAACTTGAGTATTTTGTGATTATCTTTGTTGAAACACAGACTTCGTGTTTTGCAAAGAAATCATTTGTTCTGCCTTAGTGAAGCTAATTATTCTCAGCATGCAACCACTGTTTCAAATTGCAAAAGGCACATCAGGCTTTGCTGTATGGTGCAGGAATTAAAACCCAATCAAATGAGATAATGAAGTGCATACAAAGAATGTGATCTCACTTTTGCAATGCAATAAACTGAAAACCATTTAAAGACATGTTGCAAAAATCATAATTTACAAAGGGAAACATGCTGTAAAGCAAATGTTTACTATTTATTTTAAGTACTTATGCTTAGAGGTAAGCATTAGGTTTATTTATTTCGTGGTTACGATTCCTATTTTTTTAATGACTGAAGAATATGGTGGCTAACAGTTCAATATGAAGCTATGTAATCTAGGATTTTTTTTTTTTAACTTCACAGAAATCTAAGGAAGTAGTTCATATTATGTTAGGGATGAAGACATAGGAATTTCATGAGAATATATTCAGAAAATGGTTATTTAAAATGAACTAGCATCTATCCTCCATAAATATGATTTGAAAGAATGACATATAGCCATGCTCATCTGTGCCAGGGTCTACCACCGCATGTTACGCATTGCAAATTATGTACTTTTTTCACCATGAAACTTGTTTTTTCCTAAGGAGACCTAATTCAATAGCAGCCCCTGTGATTGCATTATAAGGTAGTGAAATATTGATGATTGGGTCTGGATGGATCTATGGTCCATTTCACTAAAGTGAAATTTTTTGTCATTTAAACCATTGAGTTCAAACTTCTTGATTGTTTGTTTTGGTTTTTATTTTCTTCCACATTATCCATTGTCAGTGATGTTTCCTGTTTCCCCCACCAAACTCACCTTTCAAGTTACATGGGGTGAAATTAAGATGGATTATAGGTTTTGTCCTTTGCTTGTCATAGGAGAAACTAGAGCAAGCTTCCCTTTCAGCTGCCAAGAATGTGCAGTCATCTCAGCAGCCCAGAATGTGAGAACAGCAGGATTCAAACATCAGCAATGACAACACAGAGAGCCGTGAAGTTTCTGCTCATTACACACTGTGGGGGCTGCCTGTCTGGAGCAGTTTACTCTACAACTATTGATCGAAGAAATGCCCACTGTTAGTTATTTACTTGCCAATATAATACCCTGGATACTAAGAGATTAGTAGGCTTTTTCTCTTGGTTCTGCCTTCTTCCCTTACTACAATTTATTTTTGTTTACATAATGTTGATCAAATGTATCATATTGTCTTAGAGTTGAAGGACATGGAAGTTTTTCTAGCATGTACAATTCTGAGCTCAGTGCCATGCATGCATGAAGGCTCAGTGAGAGATACAGGTTGTATAAATCGTTGTGTCTCCAGACCTTGACATAGTGCCTTGCGCAGATTAAGCACTTGAATGTTTTTTCTGTTAGTTGAGTGAATTTTTTATTTAAGACTTACCATGGAAAATATAATGGAGATTATATAAGAAAGGGAATGAAATTAGTGGGGATTATAAACTCAACAAATATGGGTCATGATTCAACAAGCACTAGAAAGAGCCCAGATCTAGATTTTGGTGTACATCATTTTGATATAGTTGCTCTTAACTTAATGTTAGATTCCTGTTGTTAGTTTTGACTTAAAATTTAATAATTTTATAATATTTGAACAGATGCAAAATGTAGTTTCTGATACTTTTCCTTTAAAGATGCATGTGTTTATAAGGGCATTTTGCCTACTCTTAACCCTTATACATTGAGTACTTAGAACCGTTTGATAAATGAGCTGTGTGATGGATTAAACACTCCTGCCTGCTAACATAGTTATGAAGAACTGCTTTGATTGGGAACCAGCAGTTAGCGTAATGGCTATGTCCCTGGACTCCCGCATAGTTGACTGCAGTTCGCATCCTGGACCCGGTGTCTTAAAACTCACGCCGGGCGCGTGTGCGTGCGTGCCCAAGATCCCGAGAGGAGAATGGAGGAGAAGGGATTGCGGCGTGGCCATCCCCCCTGGGGGGTGATCTCTTGCTTTCTATCTCTCTGACTCTCTCTGTCTGGCGAGTGCACATGCCCTATAGTGAAAAAAAACTCTCAAAAAAAAAAAAAAAAAAACAAAACAAAACTGCTTTTATTCACATCCCAGCTTAGCTGCTTATGTTCATCTTTTTTTTTCCAGTTGAGTCAAGTAAAATTGGATGGTGAGCTATTTTTCAGCCAACTTGGTTGCCCTCAATCCATTATTCACTTAGAAAAGGAGAAGTACAAAACAAGAACAAATCAAAATCCAGCCTTTTTATCACCTTCTGGGATCTAGTGCAACATAGGAAAAATTATTTGTAAATTGTAAAATGATGCAATTGTCATAGTTTGAGACAGGTTAACATACGTTCCTCAAGAGAAAAACTTTGGAAAGTAGTAGATTTGCCAGTAGCAGTTATTAGAAAGCTTTTTCTTAGTGTTTGTAGTTACACACGCGTACTAGCAGTTTGAGAAAACTGGTAGTGAGGTCTGCTGTCACCACAAGGTAGTATAATGTATGGAGCTAATTTACTAACATTTGCTTTTTCTTCTCAAATTGTCATATTTTCATCTTACATTGAAGTTGATTTTCATTGCCAAATGGTGAGACAAATACAAATGTAGATATTTGAATTGAATTATAGTACATGGTGTGTGATATCTTAATCCCAAAAATAAAAACATCTTCCACTTGTGAATGACAAGACATATTGAAGAGCTGGTCTGTTTCACTACCCAGTATGTAGATGTATAAAAAAGTCCATTCTCTCAGAAGACAAAGAGGTATCAACTTAAAATATCAGTGGCAAGATTGCCAAAATTATTTGTTGATTTTTCTAAAATAAGCATAACTTAATAAGTTAACTTTTATCCCAAGAGCAAGCTTTACTTTTTGTAGTTCAATTAGGGATTGTTATATATGCCAGAATTCATTATTTTCTTAGGAAGTATTGATATTATCCATGAATTTATTTTGCATATCAGGTACTTGAATATTTAGACAAGATTGTCTTTCTTTCTTCTAATTACTAAGTAAAAAAATCAGTTCTTTGAGATTTTAGATGTGTGAATTATTTAAATAATTTTCCACTCTCCTCAGGCATTTGTCTGGTATCATATACAATATGGATCTTGTACCACTCTAAACAAATTCAAACTAGGTAACACATTTTTTTTTTTCAATAAAGACATTTGCAGAATTAGATGTTCAAAAAAGCTATTCCTAATTGAAGCAATTCTATGTTTTGGGAAATTATGGCTTCTTTCTACTTCCAAACTCATTACTAACAGCTTGGGAATATTGTTAAACCTCTGCCTTACTATTCTTTTATTTGCTACTTAATAGTATCATCCCTGCTTATTTTATGAAATTGCAGCAGGTTTAACTGACACTTTACAGGTAAAAGCAATGAACTCGTCAGTTAAATGTTAAAGATTTTGTTTTTATAATCATTATAAAAATATGAAAGAAATTAGTAAATAAGACATTGACTTCCAAAGGATGGAATATAAGTTCTTTCTCCCCACTGAAACATCAACAGCAGAATTTAAAATGTCTAGATTTGTAAATGCAAATACAAGGGGAGTGGAGATAATACAAAGTGAATGTGTCAACAAAATGTATAAAAACAAACTAAAACTTAAATGAAGAGAAATTTTAAACTTTTAAATGCTCAGTAGAACAAGAAAGTGAGACACCAAATGCATCAGAGTAAAGCCAAAAATACTTATCAGAGGCACATTCATTGGTACTTTGGAAATGGGTTGTTCAAGCATTGCTGGATCCAGATCAGGGGTTCAGTTCCTGGTGAACTCGTATATGCCATATATGTATACCAATGGTCTTGACTGACTCAACAGGCGGGGGAGGGATTGAAGTGTTGAAGTGTGAGACCTTACTGGGAGTGCTTCTCTCTCTCACTCTGTCCTTCACTCACAGAAAGAAATGGTAAACTTCAAAACAAAACAAAAGACCACTTATCAGGAAGGTGGAGAAATCAAAGGCACTCATCCTCTGAAGGTGAGGTAAAGTAGGGCTATCATGCTAAACAACCCTGTTGGGGAGAACCACTCACATCACAATTTATGTGAATGATATCTGAGGGATTATAAAGTGAAATTTGGTCATCTTTTATAAGAACCTGATCATGAATATAGAATATTAGAAAGATAATGTAACATAGAAAATCACTACCTATTTATCTCTTTTATCAAAGATATGTTTTGTTGGGGCCAGCAGGTGGAGTGGTGGTTGAGATGCTGTACTCCCGTATGTCCAACCACAGTTCAAGTCCCCGATCTGGAGGCTTGTTTTATCACTTTCTTCCTGTCTCTCTTTGTCTCTCTGGTCAAATTAAAAAATAATAATGGGATAATGAATAAAATTAAATAATTCTTTTTAAAAATGTCTTTTGTTTTACTTCTGATGATCTAATCACTTTAGCCTCCCGCCATTGTATGTTTGCTTTCTTATTTGATCAGAGTTGACTCCTAATAGAGGTTCATTATGATTAATTTACTCCCCTCTATCTCTCTAGAGAATTAACTTCAATTTTTACATTTCAGTGACTTATAACCTACCTAACTTTCTATAGGCCTAACAATTTAACCTGAAAACATGAGGAGAGTTTAACATTCAGGTAAGCAGACAAAAACCACAAGCCTTTACGTGACTACCTAAATATATTAGATTGTCAGGAAAGTCATGACCTTTTTTGTTGTTTTTCTATGCAAAAATGTGTTATGACTTCCCAATAACCTAATAGAAATCTAGCAGAGCTAATGCTTTTTATGAAATTCATTCTATTTTCTTCATTTTGGACCCACAGACAAATTTTCCAACTTTCTTTGTAATTAGATTGTGACCATATATTATCTTTCCCAAAGATATGTAAAGCGAGATAATGCAAAGATCCCACATAACTTTCCTACTCTCTTTACTTCATTGGCAACATGGAAGCCTCATGTTGAGATATCAAGCCAAACACTGAAGTAACATCTCTTGAGAGCAGAACAGTCAAATTAGCATACTTGAACACAGATTAAGAGAAATGATCTAATATGTTAAACAGGGAAGAAAGAAAATGAAAAAACCCTCAACGACCTGTGAGCAAACATAAAGCATCTCATAAACAAGGGTACTCCAAAAAGTCTGTGGAAACAGGACCAGCAGATGGCATAATTGTTATATCACTAGAGTCCCATGTAGTCAACTGAGGTTTGAGTCCTGGATCCAGTGGCTTAAACTCACGCTGGGAGCATGTGCTGTGTGCCCAAAATTCCAAGAGGAGAATGGAGAAGATATTGTGGTGTGGCCATCACCCCTGGGGAGTGATTTCTCATGTTTTGTCTCTTTGTTTTTCTCTGTCTTTCCAGCAAGTGCACGCACCGAATAGCAAAAATCTCTCTCTTAAAAAAAAATGTTTGTGGAAAATAAAATTAAGATACAAATGCATTTTGTTGCAAAAATGTTGTGAAATCTATTTTTTATCATGTGCATTTTCCATAAACTTTTTGAAGACTTCTTATAGATCATAGAAGTTCCAGAAGCAGGGGAGATAGAAGGGAGCAAATATTTGAGAAAATAGTACTTGAAAATTTCCTGAATTAGATAAGCAACTTTAAACTTCTAAGGGCTTAAAAAAAATCCAGAGTATAATAATTGATCCGCATCAAATATAACAATATAATAATGTAGCCAGTGGTGTGGTAGTTAAGGCAATTGGACCCCTCATGGCCAACTGCACATTTCCAAGACCCTGCAACTCAAAAAACATGCCTGGTGCATTTGTGAGAGTACCCAAAATCCTGAAAGGAGAAGAGATTGTGGCGTGGCTATCTCCTTAGGGGCTGCTCTCTTACTCCCCCACTCCCTGCTCTGGGTGAGCACAGGTCTTCTCTAGCAAATTTAAACATATGTGTTAAATATATGTGTATGTGTACATATAGTAATATAAAGTATCAAGGGGAAATGGACTCATCAAAAGGGAACTATATTAATATTACCAGCTAGCTTATAATCAGGAACGATGACTGCCAGAATGTAGTAATGTGTTATATTCAGAGTGTTGAAAGAAAACAAAAGTGTTAACCAGCAAATCTTTACGCAATAAACCAACCCTTCAAAAGTGAAGTTGAAATAAAGATGTTGCCAAATAAAAGCTAAGTGAATTCATTGGTAGCAGGCTTGAATTACAGGAGATATTATTGAAAGTTCATAAGGCTGAAAGAAAGTGAAACCTGACAGTAACTATAATTCACTGAAAGAAATGAAGAGTATCAGAAATAGTAAATATGTTGAATAAATGAAAGAGAATCTGTAAATATATATTTTCTTCTGTTTCTTTAAAATATATACTTTATGTAAGAATAATATATATATATATATATATATATATATATATATATATATATTTGGAGATGATTTCGCTATAGGGCATGTGCGCTTGCAGACAGACAGAGAGAGACAGCGAGAAATCACCCCCCAGGGGGGATGGTCACACCGCAATCCCTTCTCCTCCATTCTCCTATTGGGATCTTGGGCATGCACGCACACGTGCCTGGAGTGAGTTTTAAGCCACCGGGTCCAGGACGCGAACCACGGTTGACTACATGGGAGTCCAGCGACATAGCCATTACACTAACTGCTCGTCCCTGTAAGAATATTGTTAACACTGTTTGGGGATGGTTATTTAGATCAAATAAGAATGGGGAGGAAAAAGAATTATAGTGGGGGGAAATTCTATGTTTTATGAGAAGTTAATATTCTGAAATAGGTTGTGAAAAGCTGAGGTATTTTAGTTCATAGCGTTAGTACTAAGAAATTAAGTTAATTTGGAAAATCCAGAGTAGTTAATATGATATGCTAAAAAAAATAAAGATAAACCAACAAAAAAACACAGAAGAAGGTATAAAAGGGAAACATGGGAACAAAAAATATGTGAACTGTATACAGATGCCCACAGCAGCATAATCTTGATAGTTATGACTCAATTGTCTATCATTTAATTAGTGGATAAGAAAATGTGGGCTCCTGCGATCTAGCCATTTTGGGAAAAAGGAAGATGTCCCACTGATCACTGGGCCTCCAGCATACAAAACCCGCGTGAACAGCCCTTCTTCAAGAGACAGACAGCTCCATGGCTCCTGCAATCTAGCCATTTTGGGAAAAAGAAAGATGTCCCACTGATCACTGGGCCTCCAGCATACAAAACCTGCGTGTTTGAACTTCCAAGTTGGGGAAGAAACCGACCATCCACCAGATGACTAGAAATCACTGCAGGACCACAAGAAATACGGGGAAGCAGGAAAATACCTCTCCCACAAGGGAAACGGATAGCTCCTCTTCTTCCACATATAGTTCAATGGAAATGTCTGATAAAGAATTCAGAACATTCATAATGGCAAAGCTAACAGAGATGGAAGAGAAGAGAGACAAGGAACTGCTGAAGAGGAAGGAGAAAGAAGTTGAACAGTTCCAGGAGGTGAGGAAATTCATGCAAGATCTAAAAGAGGAATTTCACACCTTACAAAAGAATCAGATGGAACTGTTAGAGATGAAGGCTGTAACACAAGAAATCAAAATCTCCCTTGAAAGTATTAAAAGCAGACTAGATCATACAGAAAATAGAATCTCTAGAAAATGGCTGGCCTAGAAAAATCCACCATGAAGACTGAGAAAATGGCCCCAAAATTTGAGAATAATATGCGAGAAGTACTAGATACAATTAAACGTCCAAACATCTGGATAATAGGCATTCCAGAGGGTGAAGAGACTCATAAGGGCATTGATAATCTATTCCATGAAATCCTGCAAGAAAACTTTCCAAACCTGGAGAGGCACTCAAAGATTCAGTCCCAAGAAATACAGAGGACCCCAAATAGAATCAACCCAAGAAGATCTTCTCCAAGACACATTATAGTCACACTGACCAAAACCACAGACAAAGACTAGATACTAAGACTGGCAAGAGAACAAAGGCAAGTTACCTACAAAGGGTATCCCATCAGACTAACGGCAGACCTCTCATCGGAAACAATGCGAGCGAGGAGAGAATGGGAAAATATATTCAAAGTATTAAGGGAAAAGCAATTTCAACCGAGAATTCTGTACCCAGCAAGGTTATCATTCATTTGGGAAGAAAAGACACGAACTTTCCCAGATAAACAAAACCTGAACGAATTTACCAGCACCAGACCAGATCTCTGAGAAGTTCTTAAGGGAGTGCTATGTCAGTAAAATTAAATGCAGACACACAGAAATAAGAGTTCAAAAACTAAGAAAATGGGCAACTTAATTGTAGGGACAATGTTTGGAGATGAATATTATATCCCAGAATTCAATCTGGAAGATCGAACCTTAACAGAAGAATGATTAAGTACATGAGACTGAACCGATGAAACAACATTCTGTGACTTGATTGAATTATTGCCGCTTTTCTCCTAAGCTTTGTTTTCTGGTTTTAAAGGATTTTTGTCCTGTCGAGCTGTTGATAGGTGCATGTATCTACTATTTGAACAGAATACTAACCTGTTTCTAGGCTTTAAGTTTCAAGGAAGTATCATTACCAGTTCAAAACTACTCTTCTTGAAATTACCTGCTGAAAGTAGTTAGATTACTTATGATATTGTGTGATCAACAAAATGTTGGGGAAAAAGGAATGGAAGACAACTGTATATAGCAGAGATAGTGTAATAAGAGAGTGGGAAAGGGCAGAGGGTCAAACATGGGGTAAAAAAACATATATATATATATATGTATACATATGTATGAAAGTAGAAATGGAATATTATTGATAATAACATGCATGATTAAGCCACTATGCAGTTTATTCTAGATGGGAAACCACATTTAGTACGTTGTGATGATGCTCAGGGAATAAATGTTAAGTAATTAAAAAAAAAGTTGCAGGAGAAAAAAAAAAACGGTAAAACTGTTCGCATCGAAATTTTTAAAAAAATGCATATTTGATGACTACAGTAAGCTATATAGCCCCAGCTGGGTACTACTTTATAATATGTTCATTCTACTCACTGGGATTTATGCCTAAAGTCAGACTTGGGTTCATGTATAGGTATATATCAGCTGTGCTAGCTATCAGATATATTTAGACTAACTAAGTTCATTAGCAAATCAATTATATGAGGGGGGGGAAGGCATAGAAAGCAACCATGGATACCAGAGACAATGTGGGAGGAGGGTGGGACATGGCAGAGGGTGAGGGATAAGGAATCAAGGATGGCAAAACAAAAAACAAAGTATACAAGACATAAAAATTGGAAAATTATTTGCTGAAAACATGTATATTGAGGTGCTTGATTGAGCCAATACACAATGTATTTTGGATGGAAAATTCATTTGTATGCTGTAATGATGTATAGTGAATTAATGTAAAAATAAATAAATTTAAAGAGAGAAAAAAAAAGAACAAAACGATAAAGAAAAAAAAAAAAAGAAGTCTTTCCCTACGTCAGTGTCTTGCAGAGTTTACCCAGTGTTTTCCAGCAGCAGGTTTGAGGTCTTAGGTTTACATCTTTGATCCACTTTGAGTTGATTTTTGTCAATGGTGAGACGTAAGGGTTCAGGTTCAGCTTTCTGCAGGTAGTTATCCAGTTTTTCCTTTTCCCCATGGATTGACTGGTATCCTTTGTCAAAAACCAGTTGGCTATAAGTTTGGTGGTTTATTTCTGGGGTCTCTATTCTATTCCATTGATCAACCTGTCTGTTTTTGTGCCAATACCGTGCTGTTTTGATTATAACAGCTTTAAAGTATATTTTGGGGTTAGGGAGTGATATGCCACCCACTCCACTTGTCTTGTGCAGGATTTTTTTGGCAATATGAAGTCTTTTATGATTCCATACAAATTCTATGAGTGTCTTTTCCAGATCTGTGAAGAATATCTTTGGTATTGATTGAAAATGTGTTAAGTATGTGGATTAATTTGGGTAGAAATGCCAGTTTGATTATGTTAATTCTTCCAATTCAGGGCCATGGGATATCTTTCCACTTTTTTATGTCATTTTTTGATATCTTTTTAAAGATTTTCCTAGTTTTCTTTGTAAAAGTCTTTGACTTCCTTAGTTAGGTTTATCCCTAGGTATCTTACACATTTTGGAGCTATGGTAAAAAGAATTCCTTTCTTCAGCTCTACTTCGTTCAACTTGTTGTTCATATATAGATATGTTATAGATTTTTTGGCTGTAGATTTTGTATCCTGACACTTTACTGTATGCATGTATTACTTCAAGAAGTTTTTTCATGGAAATCTTTGAGTCTTCTATGTATACCATGGCGACATCTGCAAATAAAGATATTTTCAACTCTTAAAAAAAAAAAAAGAAAATGTGGTATAGTCACAAAAATGAAATATTCAGCCATAAAAGCAATAAAGTACTGGTTTATTATATACCATGGTTGACCCTTGAAAACTGATGTTAACTAAAAGAAGCCTTCACAAATAGCCACGTATTATATGATTTAGTTTATATAAAATATCTAGATAAATGCATAAAGATAGAGAGTAGATTAGTTTTTGTTTGGGACTGGGAAAAAGGGGAATAGAAGTGACTGCTAATAAGTTTGATAGTTCTCGTGGCCTAAAAAATATGTTCTAAAATTACATGATGGTTGTACAAATCTGTGAATAAGTCAGTAACCCATATGCTTTTAAATGGGTGCCTTTTATGACATATTTATATTGCAATAAGGTTATTTTTAAAAATGACAAATAGAGAATAAATACCAACATGACATAGTTAAATCTAATCTTTTACATAATTGCATTAAGTATGAATCAACTAAAAACTGCAATCCAAAGACATAGATTTCTGGAATAGATAAAAAAAACTAACTCAATTATATGCTATCTAGAAGAAGCATGACTTAGATCCAAATGGACAGATAGAATAAAAGTTAAAGGATGAAAAAAAATATATGCCATGGAAATAGCAATATAAGAAAATAGGAGTAGCTAAGTTATCAGAAAAAATAGACTTCAGTACAAGAAAAAATTGACAATGACAATGAAGGGGATTTTCTAATGGTAAGAGGGGCAATATATCAGGAAGATACAACAATCAGTGTAGGAGTACACACCTAGCAACAACGCTCCTAAATACATGACACAAAATTGACAGAACTAAAAGGAAAAATAGATTATTCAATAATATATGAAGCTTTCAATAGTTCACTCTCAGTAATAATAATGATAAACTAAAAATATATATGATATTTGAACTTCTGATGACTAATTTGACCTTGAGGAACAATCCACGCAATGTTCAAAGAGTACATTTTATTATTAAGTACACATAAAACATCCTCTAGTATATACCATAGGCTAGAAAACAAAACAAGCACAATAAATGTAAAAAACTTGAAATTATGTAAAACATATCTTCTTTCCACTAATAAATTACACTTTCATACAATAAATAGATTAAGTAAGCTCTAAAATATTTGGAAATCAACATATTTCAGAATAGCCTATGAACTAAGAATAAATCATTAGGTAAATAAAAATATTTTCTGTCAGAGTAGTGTAAATTGAACCAATTGAGATATCTATGGTGTGGCTGTTGATTCTGTTGTTAATTGTCAGTCCTCTTTAATTAGGACACAAACAATATCAACTCTCTTCACAAATTTATATAAATGTCTACCACTATGGGTATCACATTCAACATCTTTTTTTTTTAACTTTTTTTTTTTCATTTTAATTTATCTTACACATTCAATTACTATACATCAGTTAGCTAGTAAAGAGAATTTACCCAATGTGAATAAATTTCACACCAGTATAGTTGAAGATGCCGTACACATTATCATCAACAAATGATTATCCATGTCTGTGTCACATTAATGTCCTGCTTCTTTGTTTTTCTCCTTGATTTCTTTCCTCACACTTTTCCCCCTGTCCCACCCTCTTCCCTCACTGTCACCAGTATCTGTAACAAAATTAAAAGTTCTACTCAATGGGTGCCAATACTGTTACACCCAGAGCAGAGCTCTCGATGGAAATTTTAAACAAGCGAGATCAAGATCCTGAAGACGAATTTGAAGAATTGGAGGAGGAGATGACACGTGGCTTTACCAGTGTCATCCTAAAGATAAAGCATGGTCAAAGCAAAAGTGGACTGGTCAAAAACAACACAGTGAGAGTCTTCTCCACCATGAATTATTCCCTTTGTTATTTTCATCAATGGGTAATTTTGCAGGAGTTTCATTAAGCTTACACCTTACAACCCTTATTTCGCCCTTCCTGCCTTTTTTTGTTTTATTTTGTTTTCTAATCTTAAAAACAAAATCTTTAAATGGTACCTGCTTTTCTTTATAAAACAGTACATTGACAGGATTAAATTCCTAGAACCATGTCGGTTATTTAGTGATGATCTAAATGCTCCGTAACATACCTGATAAAAATGTCTTGAACTTGAAGCTCAGGTTGAGAAATAAAGTTTGTATTTTTTATGTTAAAAATAATGTTCTGAACTGAATGAACATGTAATTGCAATATATCAAAATGTAAATAATTAATATAAGCAGTAGTTAGTAGAAGTTTTATAGTTTTAAATTCTGTATCAAAAATATAAAAGATCTCAAATCAAGAACCTAAGTTTCTACCTTAAGAAGCTAGAAAAAGACAACGAACTAAACCCGACATGCAGAAAAGAACATATTTAAAATCAGAATGTAAATCAATGAACTAAAAAACAGATAATCATAAAAAAAAAGAAACAAAATATTTGTTCTGTGGAAAGTAAAAAAAAAAAAAAAAAAAAAAAAAAAAAAACTTACCTGGAAAGATCAAGAAAAAAACATGAATTTTCAAAGTCAGAACTGTAAAGAAAATAAACAACCTAACTTTATACATTCCAGGAACTACAAAAAAGATTAAAAAGTGGCCCAAAATTATTAGAAAGAAGGAAGTAATAAATACCAATATAGAAATAGAGACTAGAAAAACAATAAGATAAAATTAACAAATCTAATCTTTTGAAAAGATAGACAAAATTGACAAACCAGTCTAGAATAGCAAAGGAAAAAAACAGCATGACTCAAATAAGTAAAATTTTAAAAATAAATAAGAAAGCATTACGATGGATACCTCAAATATTAAAAAAATTATAAAAAAATCATAAGAGACTACTACACATATTAAATTCTAACAAATAGAATAACATAGCATGAACTGATGTTTGGACATATGTACAATCTATCAAGAGTAAGTCTAAAATAAAATAAAAACCCAAACAGACCAATAACCACAAAAATATCAAAGCAATCAAAAAACTCCCAGAAAAAGAAGAGCCTAGGATAAGATGGTGTCATGTGTAATTTCTACTAAACATTTTAAGCAAGAATTAATACCAATTTTTTAAACTTTTCTAAAAATAGAAAAGAACGCTTTTTGAATGTTTTTAATTATTTTTAGAGAGAGATTTTTGCCATAGGATGTATGTGTTAGCTGGAGAGACAGAGAAACAGAAAACGAGAAATCATATGCAGGGGGAATGGCCATGCTGCAGTCCCTTCTTGATTCTCTTCATGATTTTGGGCTTGCACATACACGCGTCTGGCATGAGATTCAAGCCACCAAGTACTGGAATCGAACCACAGTCGGTCATGTGGGAATCTAGTGACATACTATTTTTTTTTTTTTTTTTTGAGAGGTTTTTCTATAGGGTGCGTGCATTCGCCAGACAGACAGAGAGACAGAGAGATAGAAAGCAAGAAATCACCTCCCTGGGGGGATGGCCACGCCGCAGTCCCTTCTCCTGCATTCTCCTCTTGGGATCTTGGCGTGAGTTTAAGCCACCGGGTCCGGGACTCGAACCATAGTCAACTATATGGGAGTCCAGCGACATAGCCATTACGCTAACTGCTGGTCCCCGTGACGTACTATTACTCCAAATGCTGATCCCAAGGGAACACTTTCAAACTCATTTTATGAGGCCAGCATCACCCTCATATCAAAGTCAGACAAAGACTTCACATGAAAACTATAGGTCTATATCTTTAACATTAGAACATAGATACAAAATCCACAGTAAAATACTAGTAAGTCAAATTTAACAGCACTGCAAAAAGATTATACACCATAACCAAATGGGATTTATCCCTTGGATGTAAAGTTGGTTTAATATATGTAAATGATTCAATGAGATAGATCATATTAACAGATTGAAAGATTAAAAACCACATGCCCTATGGGACCAGCAGCTAGTGTAATAGCTATGTCGCTGGACTCCCATGTAGTCGACCGTGGTTCAAGTCCCGGACTCAGTGGCTTAAACTAACGCGCTGTGTGCGTGTGCATGTGTGCCCAGGATCCAGAGAGGAAAATGGAGAAGAAGGGGAGAATGGATTGCAGCATGGCCATCCCCCTCGGAAGAGTGATTTCTCACTTTCCATCTCTGTCTCTCTGTCTTTCTGGTGAGCACATGTGCCATATAGCTAAAAAAACAAACAAACAAAAAAACAAAAACAAAAACAAAAAACAAAAAAAACAACTACATGACCTAGGGAAAACTAAGTTAACATATGCAAGAGTACAGTATATAAATCAATGAGTTCTAGAGTACTACAGCACAGTAGAGTAATTATCGTTGGTGACAACTCAATGTTTTATTTCAAAATAGAGGATTTTGAATATTCACAACAGGAAACAATAGTAAATGTTTAAAATGATGAGTAAGTTTATTGCCCTGAATTTGATCATTACACATTATATTCATTGTACCCCCTGTACCCTGTAAATGTGTAAACAATTATATGTCAAGATTTTAAAAACTAAAAAAAATCTTTTAAAGTCCCCACATGATTAATAAATTCAGAAATAGAATTGGACAAAGTCCAATTAGAGCTCTCAAAAAAAAAATGTATAGGTGGGGTCGGCAGGTGGCATGGTGGTTAAGGGCACTGGATTCCCACATGGCTGACAGTGGTTCGAGTCCTGGACCTGGTGCCTTGCTTTTGCCCTCTCCCTTTCTGTCTCTCTCTGTTGAAATTAAGAAATAGTAATAATAACAAATGGAATTAAATTATTTTTTAAAAAAAGTATAGGAAAAACTTAATACAGCAAAGATCATTTATGCAGAGTTTATAGATAATATTGTATCAATGGGGAAACTCTGAAAGATTTTCCTCTAAGATGTGATACAAGTTAAGAATGCCCCCCCGACCACTACCTCCATTCCAGATAGGACTAGGAGTCCTAGTCAGATAAATTAGATGTAAAAAACCATAGGCATTCAAGTTAGAAAGACAGAACTAAAATTATCTGTTTGCATGATCCTATGTGTAGAAAACACTAAAGACTTCATGGGAAAAAAACTAGAAGAAATAATAAATTCAGGATAATTGCAAAATACAAAATTGGCATACAAAAATCAGTAGCATTTCTTAACATTAACAACAAAGTATCAGAAAATCCAATTTGCAACAGTGCCAAAAGAATAAAATACTTAAGATTAAATTTAACCAAGGAGGCAAAAGTTTTCTACACTGAAAACTAAAATATTGATGAAAAACAAAAGAGATAAATAGACATTTCATGTTTATGTATAGGCTGAAAGATTAATATTGTTAGGGTCCAGATACCAAAAGTAATCTACAGATTTAGTATAGTAGCTGTCAGCATTTGAAAGGCATTCTTCACAGAAATAGAAAAGAATACCAAAATTTGTATGTAACCACAAAAATCCTTGCATAGTCAATGCAATCTTGAGAAAGAAAAAGTTGGAGTTATCAGATTCTGATGTAAATTATATTAATGATTGTGGTATCTAGATAGAATGAATGGTACTGACAAAAAATACATAAACCAATGAAACATAGAGAGCCAAGAAATAAACACATGCTTGTCTGGTCAACTAATTTTCAACAAGAATGCCAAGAATGCACAATGAGGAAATATAATGTTTTCAGTAGGTAATGTGGAAAAAACTGAATACCTACACACAAAGAATATAGGTACATCATATAACAATCTACTAAAAATGGATGAAAGATTGAAACAGAATTTGAAACCATAAAATTCCTACAAGAAAATGGGGGGAAAGCTCCTTAACATGATGTTGGCAATGATTTTTTTTTTTTTTTTTGATTGGAAAAAAGGAAATCACAGGCAACAAAAGTAAAAAGCAACAAGCAGGACTATATCAAATTACATAGCTGTATAGCAAGGGAGACAATCAACAAATGAAAAGGAAATCTATTAATTGCGAGAAAATATTTGGAAACTATACATCCAATAAGTGGTATAGTTTCCAAATATCCAAGATATATAAGGAACTCATATATCTCAATAGAAATGGGCAAAGGACCTGAACAGTTTTCCAAAGAAGATATACAAATCATTAACAGGTGCATGAAAAGGTGCTTGGCATTAGTAATCAAGGAAATGCAATTTAAAACCACAATGAAACATATTACTTCACATCTGTAGTGATGGCTATTAAGAGAAAGACAAAAAGCAACAAATGTCAGCAAGTACGTGGAGAAAGGGGAATTCTTATGCATTGCTGGTGTGAATAGAACCTGGTGTGGCCATTAAGGAAAATAGTAGGGAGGTTCCTCAAGAAAACTAAAAATAACATTGTCATATGACTTAGCAATCCCTTTTCTGGGTATACCTCCAAAGACCAGGGGATAATGTTGCACTCTCATTCTTTGCAGCATTGATCATAATAGCCAAAATATGGAATCAAACTGAGTATTCATAGTTGTAAGAATAGATGAAATCGTGAGACGTGTGTGTGTGTATGAATATTATTTGGCTTTAAATAGAAAGAAATCCTGCCATTTGTAACAACATGGATGAACCTCAAAGATATTTTGCTAAGTGAAACAAGGCAGACACAGAAAAATTTTGCATGTATCACCTATAAGTAGAATCTAAAGAAGTCAAATTTATAGAAGCAGAGTATAGAGTGGTGGTTACCAGAGGCGAAGATAAACTAGTGGTGTTGGGAGGAGAGAGGTTGGTCAAATGTTACAAAATTTCTGAAAAATCTATAAGTACACTATGTTGATCAATTAAAGGGTGAAAAATACTTAAAGGATGCAGAGAAAGCATTTGACAGATATAACAGCCATATATGATAAAAATTAAAAAAAATCTGAGAATAGGGTAGAACTTTTCCAGCCTAGAAATTAAAAAAAAAAAAAAAAAAATCTGAAAATTCTACAGCTATCACTATAATTAAAAATTGGGGGACCAGCAGTTAGCATAATGGCTATGTTGCTGGACTCCCATGTAGTCGACCACGGTTCGTGTCCCGGACCCGGTGGCTTAAATCTCACGCCAGCGCGTGTGCATATGTGCCCAAGATCCCGAGAGGAGAACGGAGGAGAAGGAATTGCAGTGTGGCCATCCCCCCTGGGGGTGATTTCTCACTTTCTGTCTCTCTGTCTCTGTCTGTCTGGCGAGCACATGCGCCCTATAGCAAAAACCACTCCAAAAAAAAAAAAAAAAATTGGGACCAGCAGTTGACATAATGGCTATGTCGCTGGACTTCCATGTAGTCAACCGTGGTTTGAGTCCCGGACCTGGTGGCTTAAACTCACGCTGGGCGTGTGTGCATGCATGCCCAAGATCCTGAGAGGAGAATGGAGAAGGGATTGCAGCAAGGCCATCCCCCCTGGGGGGTGATTTCTCACTTTCTGTCTCTCTGTCTCTCTCTTTCTGGCAAGCACATGTTCCCTATAGATAAACCTCTCTCAATAAATAAATAAAGACTGGGGGGCCAGCAGGGCACATAGTGGTGAAGGTACTAGATGCTGACATGGCTGACCATGGTTCAAGTCCTGGACCTGGCAGCTTGAAAATCATAGCAGGCACATGTGCCTGCATGCCTGGGATCCTGAGAAGAGAGTGGAGGGGAAGGGACTGCAGTGTGGCCCTCTCCTACAGGGAGTAATTTTTTCACTTTCCATTATTCTGTGTCTCTGGTGAGCACACTTGCCCTATAGAAAAATTCTTAAAAAAAAAAAAAGTGATAAACTGAATATTTTTCTCTCAAAGATCAAGCACAAAACCGGGTCTTTTTACTTCCATTGATGATTTTTCTGGAAGTTTTAGTGTAATAGACAAATAACAGTAGTAATAATAATTATTGTTATAATGTTTCCAGATTGAAAAGCAAGGAATGAAAATTTATCTTCAGATGGAAATAATCATATGCTAAAAGAAGTCCTGAAATTCAGGGGAAAAAAATCACTAGGTCCAATTGATGAGATAACAAAGATTGCAGCATACAAAATCAGTACATAACAATCTGATTCTTGTATATTTACAATAAATAAAATGAAATTCAGAAAACAATTCTGTTCACAAGAGCATCAAAAACAAAATGCTTGGGTACAAATTTAACAAAGTAAGTGCAATCTTTTTGCGCTAAAACACCCACTAAAATAAGTTATAAAGATCTAAGTAGGGCCAGCCAGTGGCCTGGTGGCTGGATCTCGCATGGCTGACTGTGCAGTTTAAGTCTTGGACCCAGTGACTTGAAAAACACACCAGGTGCATGTACGTGTGTGCCCAAAACTCTGAAAGAAGTGGAGGAGAAGGGATTGTGGTGTGACCATGCCTCATGGTATATACTTTCTCTCTTTTTTTTTTCTCTCTGGTGAGCACACATGCTCTCCAGCACATTAAAAATAAATCCAAATGGAAGAAACATTTTATATTCATCAATTAGATAGAAGACTCAGTTTTGGCTAGTTTCATGGCACAGTGGTAATGTGCTGCTCAAAGAGAAGCTGGATCCCATATGGTGACTATTTGAATCCCTGGTCTGGTCATCCTGAAACACTCTAGGTATGTGTTAAGTGCCCACGATCCAATAGATTGGAGGATTGGAGGACAGGGTGTGACCAGACTGAGGTGTGACCAGACCCTGTAGAGGGCTTATCTTTTTTCTCTCTGTCACTATTTCTCTCTGTCAGTCTCACTCTCACTTGTGTGTACACATATACTCTCTATCAATAATAAAGAGAAAAAATTTAAAAGAATGGCTTAGAATTGTTTGGGTAGTAGTTCACTTCAAGTTGATCTGTTGGTTCATTGCAATTTCTATCTAAATCCTAGACAATTTATAAAAATTGAGAAGTTGACCTGAAAATATTTGTGGAAATGCAGAGGACCTTGAATAGCCATTTTTGAGAAAGAAATTAGAGGTCTTATATTACTATATTTCATAGATACAGTAACCAAGACAGTGTGGTTTGAGCATAAGGATAGGCATAGGTATCAGTGGAACAGAAATAAACCATCTTGTTTTTAGTCAATTGATTTTTGATAAAGATGCCAAGACAATGAGAAACATAATAACCCTTTAAAAATTGTGTTTGGATAGGGGATATTCATGTTCACAGTAATGAATTTAGAGGGGCCAGGAGGTGGTCTGGTGGTTAAGGCACTGGACTCCCACAGGGTTGACCATGATTTGAGTCCCGGACCTGGCGACTTGCTTTCTTACTTTCCTTCTCTCTCTCTCTCTGGTGAGTGCATGTGCCCTATAACAAATTAAAAAAATAATAATAAATAAAATTAAATAATCATTTGAAAATAATGTAGACTCTTCATAGCATGTGCAGAAATTAGTTCTAGTGGATCAGAGAGACCTAAACTTGTCACCTCTCCTACTAGTGGCAACAGAAAGCCATCACAGAATGTGGTGATGCTGATATCCCTCTCACCAACACAACATTCTTGTTAGCCTTGGCGACTGGCGTTTCTTCTGTGTGTTCCTCTGGAGGAGCATAATTCTCTCTTGGATTTTTCTTTTCTTTACATAATGTATCCAGAAACACACATTTCTGAGCTTTTGATTCCTTCCTTTACCAGTTGCCTTGGCAAATTAGTCAATCCAACATCCTTCATTGTGGTTTTTCACCTTTTCCTGGCTTCTAGGAACCATTATAGCAGCCAGTTTATACCATCCCTTCTATATCCTTCATATGTTCCCCCAGATTAGTAACTTTCCCTTCTACCGTCCTGTGTTCTGACTCCCTTGGTCAAGCAGTTCAAAAACTCAGCCCTATGAAAATGTATTCCGCTCCTACTTACACTATTATTCTTGAAACTCCTTTGCTGTACAGTTCCTTTGCTTTCTTATCAGACCCAGCATGTCCTAGGCTGCTTTATGTAGCAACTTAATCTTAGTTATCATACTGTAAGCCAAGAGGGATAAAGAGGCTGGTTGTGAAGATAGTCTTGCAGTGAGAGGGTGGGCCAGCTTTTAATGGGAGAAGTGGTCACCTCTGAAGGCTTTCATAATGTGAAGTCAAAGACTTTCGCGCATCCACTCAGATAAACTTGTCCTATATTTCAGGTCCTAGATTTTCCCAAGTAGAGGCCTGTTCTTAACATGCAGTCTTGCCTCATTTGACCACAATCAGTTTCATAGCTGTCAACCTGTAACTATTAAGATTTCATGTGATCTTCAGATTTTTCTACTCTAAACTGTAGGAGACAAGGTTTTTATTCTTTTTTTTTTCTTTTTTGTTTTTCCTAGGTTTTTGCCATAGGGTTTGTACGCTCACCAGAGACAGCAGAGAGACAGAAAGAGGGAAAGTGAGAAATCAGCTACCAGGAGGGATGGCTGTGCCACAGTCCCTTCTCCTTCATTCTCTTCCTGAGATGTTGGGCATGCACACATTCATGCTGTGTGATTCTCAAGCTACCATCCAGCAACCCAACCACATGAGAGTTCAGACACCTCAACCACCAAGCCACCTCCTGGCCAAGGGGAAAAGGGTTGCTTTTTAGGCCAAGGGGAACAAGGGTCTTCTTTTAGGTTACCAAAGAGGGTTACTGGCCATCATACTTTGTTTTCAATTCTTTATTAGCCTGTGCTTTTCATTATTTTTCTGTAGGACATCAACCCATGTAGTGATAACTAGCCAAGTCTATTGTCCTTACTCTTGTTGTTCACTGAGTACTTTTTAAATACCTGAATCATTGTATTGGCCAGGGTGTTTCTGCTGGGAATAGTATCCTGTCACCTCCAGTGAAAGTTTTTTAAATTGCTATTGCGGGGCCAGCAGTTAGCGTAATGGCTATGTCGCTGGACTCCCATGTAGCTGACCGCCGTTCGAGTCCCGGGCCCGGTGGCTTAAACTCACGCAGGGTGCGTGTGTGTGCGTGCCCAAGATCCCGAGAGGAGAATGGAGGAGAAGGGATTGCGGCGTGGCCATCCCCGCTGGGGGGTGATTTCTCACTTTCTGTCTCTCTGTCTCTGTCTGTCTGGCGAGCGCATGCGCCCTGTAGCAAAAACCTCTCAAAAAAAAAAAAAAATTGCTGTTGCTATGGACTATTGATGCCTCTTGCACCATGTGGGATGATACACTGTAAGGCCTTCCTCATTGTAAGGTCTTTAATGAGTGAAAGGATCTGAACCAAAATATTGCATGTTTTCAAATGATGCTAAAACAAGGGATCCAACTATTTGCAGGAGTCCCTATTGTTTACAGACAGGTTTAGTTCTGAATCACATAGAGAAAACATCAGATTAATTTTTTTGTGTAACTATTTGAAATTTAGAATATGCCTTTTCCTCTCTACATAAATTTACAAGCCAACAAGCCAATCAGCCAACCGACCAATAATCAAAATAAAATAGTTACCAAGAAAAAGGAATTGGAAGGAAAAGAAAAGATGAATATTAGAGTCATCATTTAAAAAAATAAAATCAATGGGTACTTATTACAAAGATAGAACGTGAAATGTTTTTATCTTTTAATAATTTGGTGGATGTGGCAGTGAGGCAGGGATAGAAAAAAAAATACCAAATAAATGTTGTCTGACCCAAATGTTGGTCGAGTATGACACCTAGAGGCTGTATACATAGAATTCTTTTGGGTGGTATTTTTTAGTATGCTAGGTGCCTTTATATAGAGAAATTTATTTAAAGTTTTAATTTCAAAGTGAACATCCTTATATACTTTTCTGTGTAATGCCGTCAATTAATAGCTTTGTGTATACCCTCTTCATTTATTATATGTATAAAAACTAACAATATTGAAAATTGTTTACCTTTCAGTCATGTAACTTAATTTTTTATCATTATTTTTAAATACTGGTACTAATCACTGACAGTCATTGTCCTTATGTGTATGGGTGCTGAAATAGGTTTATATGTTAATATTCTAATAGAAAATACATGTAAAAGTATATACATTGACAGTTAAAAATGATAGCAAGAATAATTAAGGCAGAGTCAGGATACTGCATAAGAAGCTATAGGTTCAGAATTGTCTAATTTCCAAATATAAAAAAATATGCTTTGCTTTTGTCATCTACGGGCTTGGAAAACTGTTGTGGCTCTGGCTTATTAATACTTGAAGAATTCATGAAAAAGAGAAACTATTTACTTCATGGCAGGCTATACAGATGGTCGATTTAATCTGCATTCTAGAGACTTCTCATGACTAAGTTTTGACATCATGTCATTAAACATTTGTGTATTATTTATATCATATTCTAGAAAATAAAGATTGATATTTCTTGCTATTTCTTGCCATGTATAAGCTTTATTGGTAGAATTTGTCTAACTGGACACTATTCTTTTCACAAAGAAACGTGTACACACACACACACACACACACACACACACACATAAGATGTTTCCTCAGAGACCCATATGTTTTTGTCCTCAAGTGCAATAATGACATTTTTATGAACAGATATATGTCAGTTTTGGAGACAAATGTTTATATGGCTTAGTTTCTATGACCTTATCCAGAAATGTCTTCACTACTACTAATGATTATGTGTGTGTGTGAGAGAGAGAGACCCTCTAAGCTTTGTATAAATTGAAATGAAGGAAACTAATTGCTATTTCCAAACACTACTGCAGAATATGTCACCCTACTTGTATCTTTCAATGGCAGCAAATTTTGCCTTAGAAGTTGAGCCTGGTTCTTATGCACAGTGCTTGAAGTTTTCCTTTACTGTTCAAACTCTTGAGTAGTTGAGTGACTACGATACAACCATAGAGAAACACAAGGATAAGAATCTTAAATTTTCTTTTGACATTAAGCTATTAAGTAGAGCATCTGATGGCTTTTCCAAGGGCTAGATAATTACCCTGCACATTAAATTGTGCTGCTAACTTGACTCCTTAGATTCTCTGCCCTGTCATATAATGAGTTTCCACTTGGCGAATTGATTCCGGGCTTCACAAGATTGTTTAGAATGGGCTGCTATTAACAGAGTACTTGTACATTGAAATCCTCCCTGTGCTAGAGTTGGAGAACTGCGGTGTTCAGGAGATTAACAATAGCTGGGAAATACAAACAGGGTAGGAAAACTCTTCCTTGTGGAATGATATTGCAGAGTATTCCCTGAGAAGACAGAATCCAGGAAGCAATAGAGAGTCTCATTTTCCTCTGCTGTGTGACTGTTGAAAGAGGTGCTTCTCCTTCAGGGAGCCATACGTTAGTTAGGATCAGTGTTCCTTTGTATCCCTTATCAATTTATAATCTTTTGATTGTTGCCTGTTTTTCACCAATGAAGAAATAATAATCTACACTAGCTTATCTTTCCTAATCACAGACTCACAGAGCTAGGGCTCTCTGAGCGCTTAATTCCCTCTTAGAGGCCTAACAGAGTGGAAAGTAAACAAAGACCAAATTTGCAACCTTCAACGTAGTTAATTTCCTCTGATGTCAGAATACTGAAACCGGCAGGACCTGGGAATTATTTGATCAAACTTGCTTTTAATCTAATGCATGCAGAAGGGCTGTGTCTAGAAGGCTCTGCAAAATGACAAGTGTCTCGAGGGAGCCCTATGAAAGGTTTCCTCTTTTGGAAACAGTAGCTTCCTCATTTTAAACTCTTGTCTAATTGTGTTGAAGTAAATTCATGAAGAGTAGTTTTCCTGCTTTTTACATTTTATTTAGCTGAAAATTGCTGACTGGATAAGAATAGTTTTCTTTGGCTTTCTATTTGTTGAGGTTTTAATTGGCTAAATGCCTTGAATTACTGTGGTTTTGCTAAGAAATTAATAATAAGAGATTATTATTGGGGGGAAAGGCAAAAAGAGAGAAAAGATAAAGAACATTGACTTCACACCCATTCTTCTATTAGTACTGGTAAAAGAGAACAAAAGAGACAAACCCATGTGGTTCTGTATGAAAGACATTTCTCTACAGTAAGAATTAGAAGCAATTGCTGTCAGAGATATTTAAATAAGCAATTTACTAATTAGGAAATATCCAAATAATGTTGCTGAGTCAGTTTGCCTTTTAATTTTACTCACAAATGTCTAGTAGAATATGTTCAAGAGAGAGTAGATAAAGGGATAGAACTTGTATTCATAGCTGAAACATTTTATTATCAGTTTTTGTAAAATTGTGTCCACGTAATTAGCATTGTGAATACTTAACTAAATACTAATTCAGTTTTAAAGGCTATTAAAAGACAGTGTAATTCGTCACAGAAGATCAACATTACTCACATTTTTATTGAGAATAGATTACTTAAAGTGAAGAATACATTTTGAAACATGTCGAAGTGCATTTCCACAATAAGTAAATGTCTTTGCCGTCTTAGGTTTTTCATATCTGATCATAAATACTGCTTGTATTCAGTAAAGTAATTCAGAAGCCATAGCTTAAATATAAATTATAAGCACTGATGCTTTGTGTAAATATGCACTAAGAATAACATCCCACCAGATCTAGCATTTGACTCCTTGGGTGACGATGAATATCAATGCCTGTTATTTGTCATTCTGAAGCCTGCCCGATGATGATTCTTTTTATTGGTATAGCCCTCCAAACATATTTCATCGCACCATGTGCACGGGAGTTCTTTGGGCGGGTATGTCGAATCTGGGTGCTGCCTGGCTGCCCCCTCTCCCCTGCGCTCCATCATTTTCTTGCCCTCGCCTCCCCCTGCTGCCAGCCCCCTCTTGCTCCTTTCGGCTCACGCCCCCCTCCTTTCTTTCCAGCTGGCGGCGGGGGCTTCGCTGCCTCCCAGACCTCGCGGACCTGCTCAGTCAGCTGGGGCCCCCTGCGGACGGCTGCCTCCCTCTCTGCTAGGACCTGCCACTTTGCGCGGAATGGCAGCGGCAGCAGCATCCCTGCCAGCGGCGGTGGCCGCAGCTACGGCCACCACGGACGCTATTGTTCCCTGGTGTTAGACGTGCTTTCCCTCCTTTTCATCTGAAGCGAACAATAGGAGGAAAGACCTTTGCTTTCGGTACTCCTCTGGAAGACCGTCGGAGAGCAAAGAAAAATTCCCTGCCGAGCGTGCAACGGATCTGGACCCTGGAGCGGCTGCGGGCGGCATGGGGCTGCCAGCGAGGCGCTCGGCGTCAGGGAGCCGGGGCGCTGCGGGGCCGCGCCGGGGCGTCCTGCAGCTGCTGCTGCCGCCGGTGCTCCTGCTGCTACTGCACCCAGGCGCCTGTGGGGCTGCGGCGCAGGGAGAGGCGGAGGCGCCCACCCCCTATCTGTGGAAGACGGGTAAGTGGGACGGAGTTCCCCCTTCTTCGTGTCCTCACATCTGGCTCCACCGTAAGGAGCGGCGGGCTTTTGGAGGGACCCCTGAGCTTTTTGATGGCCAGATTATGCTGGGATCCTAAGGTAAAAAGTATGATTCCTACGAAGCAAATTAGGTCATGTCCGATGCTATTAGGAAAGAAAAACAGAACAACTAAGAGGCAACAGTGAGTCACTGGAATGTTATTTCTCTCTAGCAGCTCCGTAGTTAATGAGGACAACGCTTCACTTCCGTAATGAAGTGCAATATTTTTAACCTCTGATTCGCATTCTACTGGGAGTTACTAAAATATATTCTAGCAAAGAGCAAACAAACTGTTTGGCCCGATCTTCATTGTCTTTAGTTAAGCAATACGCTCCGTGCCTTGATAGGAGTGCACATGGAGTTGAATTTGTTAAGTTTGGCTTTGTGTTATCTGGGACATTCGGAAACAAACCACGCAAGGGCCATTCTAACAGTCAAAGGCAAAATAAATAAATAAATAAATAAATAAAAATAAAAGTGCTGATGAGCCCTCGGGGAAGATTGAGTAAAGCTCAATTTTTAATGAGTGAATTGTAGGATTTAAAAAGTACCACTGTTAGGATATTTGAGTTTAAACTTTCCCTTCCTTGGGAATTCTTTTGCTTTGTTTTTCAATCACCCAACAAAAAGACTGTTTAACTGCCACTCAGTACCTCCCCGTGAAGTGTCTGGACAGGCTGGTAGGGCAGTGACCAGCAGGAAAACAGTACCAAGTGAGGACATGTCACCCTGCTCCTGCTGACTGGGTTTCTCTGGCCACTAAAGGACGCTGAAAATTCTTCCGCAGACCCGAAACTTCACATGTTCGTAGGAATACAGTGGGAAAAGATTGCTCCTGTTGGTTAGAGCTTGAGATAGTAGAGTTCCTCAGCAATGCCTGAACAGTCAGAAAAGGATGTACTAAAAAGGGAAAGTATGAATTCATCGTGGGATTGCAAACACAGTTCAAAGAGTGCATCTCTTGCCTGGTTTCAGCCAATCTCTGCCCCCATGCTGAGGAGACAGATCAATTTATTCTAACATTGTACCAATATCCTGAATTCTTAAAGAAGTTATTATACATCTATTCAGCAACTTAATGGCGATAAAAAAACTAAGACATAATATGTATTTTGTCTTAGAATAATGCAAGAAAAGCACACATATTTATAAAAGCAAAATAATTCTCGCTAACACTTTAAAGATTGGTTGATGAACGAATACAGATGAAATAACAGGATTTTCATGTAAGATAAGTTGAAGCTCTCTAGGTAAAGTCATGGTTTTACTTTTCCAAAACTCATTCATATGTCAAACACTAGTCAAACTCTAATTTCCCATTGTATAGGATTATTTGGATGCTTGCTAAGAACTCAGGTGAGTAAGAGTTTGACAAAATTGAACTTGCCTTGTTGAAATTTGTACTATCAAAGTAACAAGAGCCAAGCAGTAATTCAGATCGAAAAGAGTCTAGGCAACATTCACTGTGCAGCATCTGAGGTGCCAATATATGTCAACATAAATGTCATGGTGAGAACACAAGCCAATAAACAGCTTAAAATAGTGGAAAGCTCTCAGGAGCAAGGATATGGAGACCTTGATTCAAGTGCCAGTTCCAGTTTTCCCTAGCATCAGAACGTTGGCAGTTCACTTAACTTTTGACCCCTAGTTTCCTCAACCATATATAAACATAAAGATACCTTCTTCTGATCGCATAGTGAAAATCAAATGAGTGAGTCAAAAGAAAGTCATTAGTAAGTTTTAAAGTTATGTGTAAATATAAGCTAGTGTAATAAAGATGATGATAATACTTCTTTTTCAGTGATCCTTGGTTTGGTTTAAAAAAATGGTGAATTAAATTGGAGAGAAAAATAATGAATTCCTCTCCCCTTCTGACCTCCTAGAAGGAAAGGGGACTACCATATCTATAAAGAAGTTGGAAGTAATTCTTAAAGAATAAGGGACTATTTAAAGGAAAGGGATACATCATAAATGAAAATCCAGAGAACATAGAATCATATGTTTGTCATTTGATGAAAATAAAAAGGCAGAAAGAGAATTGGGAGAGAAAAGAGGTGACACAATCTTGGATTTCTATTCAATGGAATGTGTTTGGTCTTGGTACAGAACACTATAGGGAATTACATTAATGGTAAGATTGAATTAAAACAATGTATGGAAGTTCTAGTAGATGATGAGCTGGGACAGGAAATCTATGTATGTCACTGACATGCTATAGAACTTTGACAAATTTATTAATGACTATGTTCTTGGTTCCTAATTTTAATATTCAGTGTTGAGAAAAGATGATATCTAAGGGCTTTTTTAACTCTAAAGTACTTCAAAGATATGAACAAATATGCAAATGAACACATCATAAGCATGTGCATATACATATAGCACACATATGTGAAATGTATACATGTATATAGTACATATTACTTATGATACATTATATGTAATGTATTATATACCTTATATGAGAGCTTTATTGCCAACTTGCAACAGAGTTACTGAGAAACTACAGTTTGCAGTCATCATGGTATAGGTTGAATAAAATACTGTCATCCCTGCCTTCAAGAAACTTAAAATTGGACCATATACATAACAACTATAACTTGGCATACCATATCCATGAATAGAACAATACTGAGAATAACCAAATGGTATTTAATTCTTTCTCCTACACTGTTGATTTATAACATAGAGAACTCTGGAATTTAAGATATTTAAAATGTTTATTGAAGTATAAAAGTTAAAATTTTAATTAGTTTTTTTTGTCATAGTCATATGAAAAGTAACTTGTCTGTGCAAATAATTGGTAAATATATTTCATATATACAGAGGTACAGCCCATTATTGAAAAATAATTACCAATAAGTGTTAAAAAGTTTCTGTTATTATAGTATATGAGGTTATTTCCACAGTAATTATGGTTAATTATATTCACTTGGCAATTTTAATTGTGACTTGCAGAGGATTACACAAAATATGATTGACTTAGCATGAGTCAGACAGACCATACTTACTACATTGAACTTTTATCAACTTTGCCATAGTTATATTTTAAAATTATTAATAAAAGAAAATATTTTTCAAAAGTTTCAATGAAGTAATTGAATTTGCTTTTATATAATGAAGTTACACTGAAATCCAGCAAACATGTACATACAAATCATTTTTTAGAACTCCATTGATGAGGTATTTAAAGGTACAAGTTGGGGGCCAGCAGTTAGCGTAATGGCTGTCGCTGGACTCTCATGTAGTTGACCATGGTTCACGTCCCAGACCCGGTGGCTTAAATTCACGCCGTGCGTGTGTGTGTTTGTGCCCAAGATCCCGAGAGGAGAATGGAGGAGAAGGGATTGCAGCGTGGCCATCCCCCCTGGGGGGTGATTTCTCGCTTTCTATCTCTCTGCCTCTCTCTGTCTGTCTGGCAAGCGCACGCGCCCTATAGCAAAATCTTCTCAAAAATAAATAAATAAATAAATAAATAAATAAATAAATAAATAAATAAAGGTACAAGTTTTCTCTCATGGAGCCTACTTTTCACATGAAATACTTTTGAACTAGGTTCATCTACTGTGAGACAGCACTATTATTGATAGTCTCTGTGTTCTTTACCAAGTTAATTGCATTAAAATAATACCTTTCTTTTTCATTTTCCTTCTTGTAATATTAATATTATTGATTAATTCAAATGTCACATATTCTGCAATGTATACAAAACAACATTCTATCTTAATCATCAAATACGAAAGAGAAAATGTTGTCATTTCAGGTTCTCCTAATATGGTGGTGGGGAGATTATCCTAACAGAAGTGTTTTAAACTTTAGTTGTGCATACAACTTGACCTTACTTGGAGTGTAACAGAGTTTACATGGAAAAGAAGGATGGAGCAGAGTAGATAGAACATGGGCATCAGTGTCAATCATTCCTAGGTGATGTGGATCAAAAATACTCTACACATGTTACCTATGCTACTATTTCATCTCCCTGAAACTTTTCTTTTTATCTCCAATATCTATAGGGGTTTAATGAGGATTAAATATTATAGTATGTGATGTTATAGTAGAGTAGCTAACACCTATTAGAAGTTCAGTGACTAGGGACCTGCAGTTAGTGTAATGACTATGTCACTGGACTCCCATGTAGTCGACCGCGGTTCGAGTCCCAGACCTGTTGGCATGAAACTCATGTCGGATGTGTGTGCATGCGTGCCCAAGATCCTGAGAGGAGAATGGAGGAGAAGGGATTGCGGCGTGGCCATCCCCTCTGGGGGGGGGAGGGGGGATGTGATTTCTCGATTTCTGTCTCTCTGTCTCTCTCAGTCTTTCTGGTGAGCACATGCGCCCTATAGCAAAAACCTTATATATATATATATATATATATATATATATATATATATATATATATATATATACACACATACATATATGTTCAGTAACTAATAGTTTTTATTTGCTATTATTCTGTTTTACAGTGACTACTTAATTTTATGATCTGGAGCAAGTCTAGTAATGTGCATTAGCTTTCTGTTAAGCATCTCTCTTTTTTTCAATAAATGCACTAGAAATGACAAATTATACAGTTAATTGAAGTGCTAGATACTCAGATAAGTTACAAGGAGGCAGTGCTGTAGAGAGGAAAGAACACAGGCTTTGGGGTCAGACAAACCACTAGTTAGGCCCTATCTCTCCCTGACTAGTTAAGTTAGTTATAGTCTTAGACTTTTTCACCTTAGACTGATGATGGAAGTTCTGTAGTAAGGAGGCCTTTGTGAAGTTTTAACATGTAGTAAAAACAAAGTATGTAGCATAGTGCTCGACTATAGTGGACATTCAAGGAGCGCTAGGTCTCTTCTCATTCTTTATATTTCTCCCTCTAAAAATGAAATAACTTAGGGGACCAGCAGATGGCGTAATGGTTAATGTCACTGGACTCCCAAGTAGTCGACCACAGTTTGAGTCTTGTTCTGGACCTGGTGCTTTAAGTCACACCAGCCTGTGTGCATGTGTGCCCAAAACCCTGAGGAGAATGAAGGAGAAGGGATTGCAGCGTGATCATCCCCTTGGAGGATGATTTCTCTGTTTTTATCTCTGTCTCTCTCTGGTGAGCATACATGCCCTATAGTAAAAATCTCTTTTGGAAAAAAAATGACATAACTTGCAGAAATTCTACTGGTCTAATACATTCACCTATGTTTTCCACTAAAGAGCACCATGAAAGACAGATGAAAGTCTAGAAAGAGAATTTATTTAATTATAGGCTTATCTGTCTATTTATTTGGCACTTATATATAGATAGCATTTACCAAGTATTGTAAAAATATTTTGAGCAGTTATTTCTGGTGAATTATGTATATAGAACTTTTGATCATTTATTTGTATTGTGCCTCAGGATTTACATTTTTTTTTTTTTTTTTGAGAGGTTTTTGCTATAGGGCGCGTGTGCTCGCCAGAAAGACAGAGACAGAGAGAAAGAAAGCGAGAAATCACCCCCAGGGGGGATGGCCACACCGCAGTCCCTTCTCCTCCACTCTCCTCTTGGGATCTTGGGCACGCACGCACACGCGCCTGGCGTGAGTTTTTAAGCCACCGGGTCCGGGACGTGAACCGCGGTCGACTATGTGGGAGTCCAACAACATACCCCTTACGCTAACTGCTGGTCCCAGGATTTACATTTTTGAAGTTAACATTGTCACCTATTAGTCCAAATTAAATGCTTTCACAGTAGAGTTATTTGTATTTTATGGATTGGTTTGTTCTAGTTCTTAGGTGGTTTATTTAAAAATAAAAAACACATACAGTTTAGTGCCTTGTCTGTATTTCCTTCTTTCTTAGTATATATAGCACAGTTAGTAATCAGAATTTATCAGTAATTTTATTACTTGGATCAAAATAGACAAATGCTCAGGTGTTTATATGAAGCTTTACTTTCTAAATGCTCATTTGTGTTTTTTCTCCATCTACCCTTATTTCATATTTTCCACAGTATAACTTCCACATACTTTCTGAACACAAATGAGTAACTTTGGGCTACTCTTTATGAAAACTATGAGTAGTACATGATTTGCAAAATTATGGAAGTCCTCATCAAAACTGAGATTAAGAGTTCTGTAGGTTGCACATAACCCAGATTTTTTTCTACCCATTACTGCTATATAGAGTACTGGCCTCATATCAGTGGGATAAGATTCTGACATTCTGATTAGATTATCAATACAGTTTGATTATGATTTCATGCATTTTCAGAGGAAATGAAGTCCCTCAACTTTTGGTGTGAAATGGTGACATTCGACAGTAGGGGTCGCCCTGGAAAGGGAACAGTGGAATCTTCTCAGTCTAACGAATATATAGAACAGACTCCCCTGGAATTGATGTCAAGGCACGTTGTATTAGTAGTATGTGGCCATTAAGGAAAGAAGCATTAGGAAAGTGGCCTTTGAGAAAATATTTCCTTGCTATCACAGGAAGAATGTAGAGTGTGAACTAGAGGTGCCAATGAGTCATAAGGTAGAGAACTGCTAAGTTTCTTCTTCAAAACTTTACACTAACAATTTAGAATGTTAAAATTATGAAAAATAAGTTACCATTAGTTCCCAAGTACCTAAGCAGTAAGCAAGTTTTATATATATATATATATATATATATATATATATATATACACACATATATATATATATATATATTTTTTTTTTTTGCGAGATTTTTGCTAGAGGGCACATGCGCTTGCCAGAAAGACAGAGAGACAGAGAGACAGAAAGCGAGAAATCACCCCCCCCCCCCCCGAGAGGGGATGGCCACGCCGCAATCCCTTCTCCTCCATTCTCCTCTGGGGATCTTGGTCATGCACGCACATGCACCCGGCGTGAGTTTAAGCCACTGGGTCTGGGACTCGAACCACAGTCGACTACATGGGAGTCCAGTGACATAGCCATTACACTAACTGCTGGTCCCAGCAGTTTTTATTTAGAAGAATTAATGACATGATTGAAAGGATATTGGGGTCCAGCCGTCGTAGTGTGTGCTACTAAGGTACTCTGTAGACAGGCACCACATGAGGGCCCTGTGTTTGATTCCTGGACTACACTAAAGGCTTAGAATGATGGCATGCATCAAGAATACCAGTGACCTGGGGAGGCTAAGGCAGGAGGATTTTGAGTTTGGGGCACACCTGTACAAAATAGTGAGACCATGCCTAAAAGAGCCAGGCACGGTGATACATGTCTGTATTGCCAGAGCTGACAAATGGAGGCAAGGGTCTAATAACATGATGAGACCCCATGTTAAAATAGACACACACACACACACACACACAGATACATGGGTTGGAGAAACATGGCAATACTTAGAACAATGATACAAAAAAGCAGTTTAGCTATGGCTTCTGATGAATAATATGACCTAAACAGAAAGATACTGTTGTATCTTCCAAAACTGCCAATTGAGTTAGTTGTTATTTTGCAGTTTGATAGGTAAAGTTACCATGTTCGGGGTATCTCTTTGTCAAGTCTCATTATGTCTCAATTCCTCTGTCTCAACCTCCTGAATAGCTGAGAATACAGGTACATCCTACCATGCCTGGCTTTGGGAGTGAGCCAGAAATCTAACTGAGCTTCCTATGTGACTTCAACCTGCCAAGGAGCAGTTTCAACCATCATGGGCTACAGTGGCTGGGCCGTCGGGTAGTATTTTATGGTTCCATGTTACTGTATGTGGAAGTTATACTGTAGAAAATATAAAATAAGGGTAGATGGAGAAAAAACACAAAAAAGTTCCTTTATGTTGACAATCCTTTTGTAATGACACACGTGGTATGCTAATGTTTCAGGGAGGGCTCTAAGTCATGGGAGATATTAGAGAGTGACAATGTACACAGGAGTCACATTGGTAAATTCAGGGGATGCTATGTATGACTGCTAAAACTTGGGGAGACAGTGAGACATTGTAAGACAAAAAATATATATAAATAAAAGAGATAATAGGCAAACAGTCTACATTTATTTTAAATTATCTTATTTTACTTTATTTTTATTTTGGAGAAGTTTGTTCTTTTGCTATAGGTATGTGCATTCACCAGAAAGACAGAGACAGAGAGAGACAGAGACAGAGACAGAAAGCGAGAAATCACCCCCCAGGGGGGATGGTCACGCCGCAATCCCTTCTCCTCCATTCTCCTCTCGGGATCTTGGGCATGCACACACACGCACCCGGCGTGAGTTTTAAGCCACCCGGTCCGGGAAGCGAACTGCGGTCGACTACGTGGGAGTCCAGCGACATAGCCATTACGCTAACTGCTGGTTCCCTTATTTTTTATTTTTTAAAAATGTACTTAATTATTTAATTTCATTTGTTATAATTATTCATTTTTAATTTACCAGAGAGAGACAGAGAGAGAGAAAATGGGAAAGGGAGAAAGCAAGCTGCCAGGTCTGGGACTCAAACAGTGATTGACCATGTTAGAATCAGAGCTTTTAACCACCATATCATCTGCCATCCCCAAGATATTTATTATTAACTGAAGTCTGTGGTTTACATTAGGATTCACTCTTTCCCTTGTATAGTTGATCCTTCACCAACACAGGTTTGAACTGTATGGGTTCACTTATATGTAGATTTTTTTTTCTTTTGAGAGGTTTTTGGTATAGGGCACGTGCACTTACCAGAAAGACAGAGAAAGACAGAGAGATAGAAAGGGAGACTTCACCCCCCAGGTGGGGATGGCTGCGCTGCAATCCCTTCTCCTCCATTCTTTTCTCAGGATCTTGGGCACGTATGCACACGCGCCCAGCGTGAGTTTAAGCCACCGGGTCCGGGACTCAAACCGCAGTCGACTATGTGGGAATTCAGCAACATAACCATTACACTAACTGCTGGTCCCTGTAGGTTTTGTTTTTCAGTGACTAATATAAATGTGTTTTCTCTTCCTTATCATTTTCTTTTATTACAAATTATTATTTTATTTAACTTTATTTATTTATTCATTTATTTACTTACTTATTTATTTTAATTTGACCAGAGAGGGACAGAATGACAGAAAGGGGGAGAGAGAGAGAAGGAAAGTGAGAAAGCAAGCCACCAGGTCCAGGACTTGAACTGTGGTCAACCATGTGGCAATCCGGCGCTCCTAACCACCACGCCACCTGCTGTCCCCCCTTTATCATTTTCTTAATAATGCTTTTTTCTCTAGCTTAGTTTTTGTAAGAATACATCATATAATACATACAAAATACAAAATATATGTTCACTGACCGTTTGAATTATCAGTAAGGCTTCTATTCAATAGTAAGCTATCAGATATATTTTGGGAGGGAATCAAAAGTTATACACATATTTTTGACTCTGTAGGGGTTTGGCAGCCCTAACTTTGTCCAGTGGTGAACTATACATCCTAGGGATTTTGAAAAATATATAAAGAGAAATATTTACCATTACTATCTTGAATAGCATAGTATTCTATCATAAAAAAAATCACTTTGCTCTATCTATACATTTCTCTCTTCCTTCTACCAAATCCATAACAACCATTGATCATTTTTATTGTCTTCATGCTTGGACTTTTTCCAGAATGTAATATATTAGTCATATGTCACTTAACAATAGGGATACATTCTGTGATATGTGTCATTTCTTCATTATATGAACATCTTATAGAGTATACATACTTACACTCAATTAGATGATATAACCTACTACAACCTAGGCCATATTTTATAGTCTGTATGTTTCTTATAGGACCATTGTCATATATGTGGCCTGTTGCTGACTGAAGCATTGTTTTGTGGTACATTACTATAGTTGTAATGGTATCACGTGTAGTTTTTTCAGATTGGCTTCTTTCACTTAGCAGTAAAAATTTAGGTTTTCTTCCATGTCTTTTGATGACTTGACAGCAAATTTCTTTTTGGGGCTAGATAATATTGCATTGGATGGCTATTCCTCAGTTTGTTTATTCATTTATCTGTTGAAGAACATCTTTGTTGCTCCTAAGTTTTGGCACTTAGGAATATTTTGTGCAGATTTTTGTGCAGATACAAATTTTCAACTCTTTTGGATAAATATCAAAGAGCATACTGCTGGATCATATGGTGAGTGTATTTTTACTTTTATAAGAAGTTGCAGCTGCTTCTAAAGTGTCCATACCATTCTGCATTCCCGCTAACAAAGAGAGTTCCTGTAGCTCCACATCCTCATGCAACATTTGGCGTTGTCAGTGTTCTTTATTTGAGTCATTCCTATCGGCATGGATTGATGTCTTGTATTAATTTTTAGATTTCTATTGACATATATCAAACATCTTTTTATTAGGTTGCTTTTCACTTACAGATCTGCTTTGGTGAAAGATCTGCATTTTTATAATTATAAGAGTAAGAATAAAAAGAGCAGGCAGAATTCTTAGGTGGCAGCGTTCAAAGTGTTGAGCCCATGCTTCAGGTAGTCTACATTTTGTTGCCTGATAATGTAACCCACACTAAAGATGATTGCTCCATGATACAAAAAATAATTAAAAAAACATGGAAATGAAGTAAAGAATAAAATGTAGGCGGGCCTACAGTTTAGTTTATTCCTCCTGAAGGGAACACCTATGAGAGTTTGGGAGTGATGAGTGATATCTTGGAGTAGAAGAAAAGGACTGATATAATAAAGGTTAAATTAAACTCATGAGCTTATGAGTTTTCAAGTGCAAAGCATACCTGCTGTATCTTTAGCTGAATGTAGTTTGGTTAATAAATCATATAGCTTTATATCCCCTGCCTCCCCCCCTTTTTTTTTTTTTTTTTTTACTTTTTGGAAGGAACCATAGGCTGGGGAAAAGTAGAGGTGCAATATGTTCTTGAACTTCTGGGAAACAGTGGAAGTCCACTGTGCTGAAGCCACCATAAGCTGACCTACGAACTGAGTTATGAAGGCACTCTGCTACTTAGATTGCTCCCAAAGACCTTCCCATTGACAAAAAATGTTTAGAACCCCTGGAAGGGGCATAGTAAAACAATGACTCAAAATTGAATAGTTGGTGTGCATAGGTATAGAAATATAAAACAATACAAATATAGTTAATTTAGAACTATAAAAAACTCTCAACGCAAAATTAAGCTTCCCAAGCAAATGTATCAGGCATAGATATGGGTTATGTAGTTGAAATAATTTATGGTATATGGCCAATACAGGGCTTTCTAATTGTCTGGGTAAAAATTTTTCCTTTGACTACTGTTAACAGTAGCAATAACGGGACGGTCTAAGCATAGTAGACTGATGTATTTGCAGGTACGTTTCTCTATCATGTGCCCATCACAGAGTGTTATTAGAACACACTATTTAGAAGATATTTTTATCTTCTATACTAAAATCAGAGTGCAGCCATAAATGTCATAGAGATCCACTGTATTCAGTATTTTCCCTTGACATTGAAAGATATTAATTGCAAAAAAAAAAAAAAAAAAAAAAAAACAAAAAACTGAATGCGCAGCTTGGAATGCAGTATGCACTGATCACAAGTGGTTAAATAAAACATATTTGCACATACTCTTCTGTATGTAATAAATAAAATGAGATGTTCAATAAGAGGTTTTTGAGACAGACAGACATGATCTTGACCAAATGTCACTTATTAAGAACACAATCACTAATTTCTTTTGCCTCTCATTCTTTAGCTATACCATAGGCATAGTATTAGTATCAGCCTCTCCAGATTTTTTTCTTCCAGATTATTTTTGAAGATAATTTGAGATTAAACCTATGGAGCACTTAGTGGCTGGCACAAGCCAGTGCTCAGTGAATGTTATCTTTTACTTGAGTGTGACCTTGCTGTGAACTGCTATTTCATCACTGGGAGAGAGTCTGTCTACTCGATCTGTCTGCATCCTTTTCTTATTTATTTTGATTTTCACTCCTGCTTGGATCTGCATATGTATTTCAAGCTTCCCTATATTTTACGGTGCTGTTTTCTATCTACTATCAGGGTCTAAAGCGTAACTGCAAAGCCTTTGACCTTTCCATTTGCAAAGTTGTTCAGAGTATGGTTTTACAATATGAGACATTCTGCCTCATTGCTTTATTTTTACTTGTGATTGTGCATATCTTTGCCATGCAGGTGATGCTGGAGCTGTGACTCATTAAGTGGAACTGTGAACTCCAAAATTCCTTTGCATGGAAACACCTGAGAATATTTTTGGCAAGATTTTCCTGCTCTGTGATGCTGTGAGAGTGAAGGTATAGGAGGTGTATAGTGGATGATGATACTTCCTCTCCTAAAGTTCGCTCCTAAAGATAGAAAACAAGATGTTTCCTAGCTTAAAGAAGAGATATCTATTTAGCTGTTCAGTGACCATCACTACCTGTTTACACGTACATTCTTTAAAATTTATGCAGCATATATAAACTTATGATGGAATCGCAATAATAGTTTAATGCACTACTGCAAGCATAATCACACACATACACATGCATACATACATTGATTTATAAATGTATATATACACATGTAAATAACAATGTATGGCTACATCACCACATGGGTTCCATAATTTATCCAGTGCTGTGGAAATTATATCACCTAAAATGCATTTTATATGTGCTATTCACAGTGGTGATTTTAATAGTGTGTTACTTTTTGCTGAAATACTAATTATGCAAACACTTGTTAAATTTTGCTTTACAAATTTTTGTGCCATCCTTTATTCTCATCAAAAACCAGTTCTTAGGTCAGCCTATGGTGGAGTGATTAAGGCAGCTGGATCCCACATGGCCAATGGCGTAGTTTGAGTCCTGGATCTTGTTGTACATGCGTGCCCCAAATCCCAAGAGGAGAGTAGAAGAGAAGGGGTCATGGCATGACCATCCCTTCTAGGGGATGCCTTCTTACTTTTGCTTTCTCTCTCTGGCAAGCACAATTGCCATATAGCAAATCATAAAACAAAACAAAACAAAACAAAATAAAATAAAATAAAGTAAAATAAAATAAAATGAACCAGGTCTTCTACAAGTTATTATACAAGTCCTTATATTACCTTCCACTAACTTATAAGCTTTTATTTTAAGATCCTTTTATGTCTAACCGTTTTCCTGTGTATACCACTTTGGTGCCAGTACAATATCTTCAAACTGCAATGCATACACAAATTTCCAAGAAGTACTTTTCTTCTAATAGCATCTGCCTGCAAGCATATCCATGAATACCATTTATATAAAATTCTACTTGTAAATAGTTTACATTGATTACAGCATCATTAAGATGGTATTGGTAACAGACCCAGGTGGAATAATATAGAATATGTATATTATATTTATACATATATAACATATATGCACACATATAATATATATGTTCTATGATATATAGTATATAGAAAAATATATATACATAGATGCATACGTATATATAGCTATGCATATGTCACATTGCACAACTACTTTAGGAGACTCCATTTATAGCCCTAATTAGATGACGTTTTCCCCTTCAGTTTTTGTTAATCAGATTCAGCGGAGTAAAACTGGAAGATATTTAGTGTCTATTTTATTTGGAGTTCTGTGTCAGGTACAGGAGAGTGAACATGGAGAGCATCCAAACCTGTCCTTGTAGTTTCCTATCTATGTAAATAAATAATTCTAGGCTAGTGAATTTATTGCAAAAACAGGAGCATATATACATGTAAAACAGAGGAGGGAGTGACTGATTTTATGGTATAGGAGAGAGAGAAGGAACACTCTCAGAAAACACAAATTTGTAAAATAAACAGTTTACAAAATGGACAGAGGCTATAGAGAGACAGAGTTCCAGGCAGAGAAGAAGCAATTGTAAAGAAATCAAATGCCATTTGTCCAGGGACAGCAAGAAATTCTTCAGCATAACAGGTAGGGGATGAGTTTGGGTGGGCAGATGGGTAGATATGTGTTTGTAAAAAGGAATGGACCACAAAGGGTGCTATAATAATAAGGAATGTGACCTTTTCTATTGTCTGATTTATGAAATTTAGGAGCCCAAGTCTATTTGTTCTTATAAAAATACAGCCAGGAAAGAAAGAATACATTTCTAAATGTTAAGCCAAATGTGAATTTATGAATTTTATATGATTGTCTAAGTGAACTATTATAATTCTTGCAAACTTTCCAACGGAAATGCCGTCTTGAGTAATGCTAATTAAACATAGTTATGTTAACAGGGTAGTATGATTTCAGGTTTATTAATGAGAGTAAATTAATATTTTAGTGTGTTCCTCTGCAATTTTGATTAGACCAATCTTAAAATGAATAAACATGAAATCTGTGTACTGTTCCTCTGGTGGTGTCAGTGACAGAGGATATCAATGAGGAAATTGACCTCATATGGTATAAAGGCTGTGCTCAGCTTTTCTCTGTTGTGGTCTTGGTTCATTTGAGAAGCAACACTGTTCTCTAACCTTGCTGTAGGTTCATCATTGCTATCAGTTAGAGATGGGGTTTAATATATTTTAAAATCTCATAAGGGACAAAACTGCCACCAACTACCACACATCTAGTGAGCCAAAACTAGATTATGGGCACTAGCTGATGATTTTGCCTTTGGCAGTCATATCAGGCCTTTGAAAACCTAAAGCTTAAACATGAAAATGGGAAAGATATTTAAAAGATGCTTCTTTTGAGTTTTACTAAATAACTACATAAGAGAATGTGGAATACCAAAATCAAATGAAAGGGTCTGAACAACCGTGTTTCCAGCTGACATCAACATTTCTCCCTACTCAGTGCTTCATTAGTTCTCATTAGTTCCTGGGCCTTGAGGAGTGAGAGAAGTGATCAGGATCAAGGCATCTGCTGCCCCTGAGCTGGTGTGTGTAATCACAGAAATGCAGCAAAGATCTTAGGGTTCAATTGCTCTATAAAACAGCTTCTTCTGACAGTTTGCTGCGGTGACTGCATACTCTAATGTGAGAGTCATCAAAATGGATTTGGATTTATGGAATCAAATAATTCATAAGGAAAGCTTTGACTGCTGCTAAGATACATTTCTCTCCTTGTCTCTTACTGCAAGATTTAATGTAACTTCTTTAGTTCCCTTGCCTTGTTTTATAAGAGAACTGACTTTGCACTGCTTCAGCGATGTACGTTGCACAAGAAGAGAATAAATATTACAGAGCAGGCAAGGTGGTCTGTCAACCTTGGTTGATCAAGCATTGCAGAACCATGAACATCATGATTTCCCAAGTCTTGAGGAAAGTTTTCAGACCTGTCAAGATCATTCTTCTTAAGTAATTTCTACCTTGATTACATCATCAAAAAGCTAAATTAATTTGAGGAAAAGTGACTCTTGTGCCATGTTATTATATATATAAAATGAATCTGCTTTGCTGGCTTTCTACTTGAAATTGCTGTCTCAGAGCCATTCTTTTAGTAGCTTTATTGGATTAATAAAGTATACCATACTATGCAAACACACAAAAAACTTATATCCCCATCCCTTACCACATAGTTTAGCCAATTATCATCTAATTTCTGTCTCTATATATTTGCCAATTCTGGACATTTCATAAAGAGGGAATCCTCTTTTTTATGGTTCTTTGTTACTGGTATCTTTTACTTACATAATGTTTTTGAAGCTCTGTGTTGTAGCACATTATCATTATTTCGTTTTATGCTAATATCCCATTATGTAAATATGCTGCATTTTATTTATTCACCATGGACATTTGAGTTGCTCCCTCTTTTTAGCTATTACAGATAATACCACTGTGTTCATTTTTGTCCAAGTGTTTGTGTGGACATAAGTTTTATTTCTCTTAAATGTGTATGTATTTGCTGGATCTCATGGTAGCTCTGGGTTTAATTGTTTGTAAAGCTGCCAGGCTGTTTGAGCCATACATTTTTAAGTGAGCCTAGCACAATATATATTATGTTTTCTAGAAACTTCAGTTAGGATTTTAATTAGAAAATGTAATTAGAAGGTAAGTAGCTAAAAACATAGGAAAGTGAGACCATGGGCTAGTGAGCTGGAACCCACGTGACTGGCCATGCCTAAAGTCCAGGAGCTGGTGGCTTGAAAAACATACTAGGGGGAACCAGCAGTTAGCGTAATGGCTATGTCGCTGGACTCCCACGTAGTCGACCGCGGTTCGCGTCCTGGACCCGGTGGCTTACAACTCACGCCGGGCGCGTGTGCGTGCGTGCCCAAGATCCCGAGAGGAGAATGGAGGAGAAGGGATTGTGGCGTGACCATCCCCCCGGGGGATGATTTCTCGCTTTCTGTCTCTATGTCTCTCTCTGTCTGTCTGGCGAGCGCACGCGCCCTATAGCGAAAAACCTCTCAAAAAAAACCCAAAAAAACAAAAAAAAACATACTAGGCATACGTGCTTGCGCCAAATATCAAAAGGAAGCAGAAACTGAGGAGAAGAAATTGCAGCATAGCCATTCTCCATAGAGGATGCTTTCTCACTTTCCCTCTCTCTCTGTGTCTCCCTCTGTGAGTGAACATGTCCTCTGGCAAATTAACAAAATACATAGAGAGGAAAGTGCTTTAGGGAACTTATCTCCTAAGAATAAAAGCACATTTAGAAGGAAAATATGCTGAAATAATCATGAGTACACTTAATTGAAGACTTAAAAGAAGCTCCTTTTGGGTTTTTAACTGCATAATGATGGCTTCAATAAAGAAAAACATAAAGTAGTTGGTATGAAGGCTCTGTGGTGACTGAAAGAAATAGATGTCTTAATCACACATACTCACAATGTGCAGAGAAATCTAAATGATACTAACTGAAACTTTAAATGTTAATGCATTTTAGAAATTGCCCCTTCAGTTTTTACAACTTAGTAGATGGAATAACAATACCTCTTTGCATTCCCATGGTTCTTCTATTAAATTTTCACAATTTCTTTATTAAAATAGGGCAAAAAGTAAAGCCCTGCCCCTTTAATAAAAGAGTAGATTCACGTACCTGAAGTTAAATGATTTGATGCAAAACATACTCTTACTATAAAACTAGCAGCCAGAATATATATCTTGGCATCTTTTATGCTATGATATATACAAAAATGAAAGTTTTCTTTCTTACTTTATTTCTTTTCTTTATATCTGTCTTGTTACTTGCTGCCAGAAGCCATGTGTGCTTACCAGACACAGAAAGAGAGGAGGAGCGAGAGAGAGAGGGAGAGACAAAACATTCCCTAGTGTGGTACAGTAATGCCGCAATCCCTTATTTTCTATTTTTGCAGCCTGTCAGGATTTTGGGCAGCCACACATGCATCTGGTTTGTTTTTCAAGATTCTGGGACTGGGATTCAAACTGCAGTGGGCTGTGTGGGATTCAGGTCTCTCTAATGCCTGGCTTTGAGGCCATCCGTCAAAATGAAAGTTTCATATAAAGCAGTTTAAAATATTCTTCTTATATTTTTACTGAAGAATCCAAGGTCAGAAAAAATATTCTTCAGTTATGGGAAAAATAAGCCTCAGTGATTTAACTTAGCATAAGAGGGTATAAATAATGGATAATAGTAGATATTTGGATTTAATGCTATCAGATAAGCGTAGAGAGAAACAGTAAATCATTACAAACTGGTGTTTTGACAAATACTTTTACTAATATTTTGACTAAGCACTTGACAATATTCTTGAGATTTTACCATTTATGCTTATAGCTTTCTTTAGTTATGTGACAGAATAATATTATTGGGTTGTCAGAAAAGTCATGATACATTTTTGCATGGAGAAAGAGAAAAATATGCCATGACTTTTCTGACTACCCAACATATCTTATTTAAACAATCTATTGCCTTTTAGTCAGCATCAGCATATTTTTATATTTGTCTAAGGTGCATCGAATCTTACCATTTAAAGGTATAAGTGGGGCCTGTCTGTGGCAAGATGGTTAAGGCAGTGGATCCCACATGGCTGACTGTGTGGTTCAAGTACTAGACCTACTGTCTGGAAAGACATGCTGGGGGTTTGTGTATGTGTCCCCAAAATCCTGAGAGGAGACTGGAGGAGAAGTGATTGTGGCATGGCCATCCCCCTCAAGGTGTGATTTCTCTCTCTCTCTCTCTCTCTCTCTCTCTCTCTTTCTCTCTCTCTCTCTCTCTTTTTCTCTCACCAGAAAGCACAATGCACCCTCAGATAAAATTAAAAAAAAAAAAAAGTACAAGATGTTGGGTCAGCCACAGTGGTACAGTGGTTGCACATAGCTCAGGGATGCTGGGTCCATATGGAAGATTACAAATTTCCAGGTCAACATATCCAGAAGCCTGCATATGTGCCTGTCATACTGACTGGCTGAGAAGGCTGAGCGAGGGTCGTGGTGTGAGAACCTGTTGAGAGTGCCCATCTTTCTCTATCTGTCGTTCTCTCACTCTCATAAAAGAAAGAAACTTTAAAAAGAAAAGTGCACTTCAAGTCATAAGTCAATATTTAGTTCCAGTATATTGATACTATCTTTTTAAATTTTTTCCTTAAAAGGGTTATGTAGATTTTTGCCATGGATTTTCTTAAATGTCTAACACAGAAAGCTACACTGAGCACCACGTAGCAGAACACACTAAATCCTTCTATCACCTGTGTGTCTCCCAAAAATACCCGTAAAGTGCTCTTTCATGTGTGTGCTCTCTCCCTCTCTCTCTCTCTCTTTCTCTCTCTCTCTCTCACACACACACACACACACACACACCCTGACAGAAATTTTTTTTGTCTCTCTCTTCATCTGGTCTCAGGTTTTTCTCTTTCCTTAAAACTCTCTCATGTTACCAGACAGATGTACAGACTGTCCCTGACCACTCATCACATAATAAATAGATTTCTGAGAAAACAAAACAAAACAAAACAAAACAAAAACAAGTTTGTATAGAGGAAGGCTGTGTTGTGGAAGGCATCTGCCAGGACAATGATAATATTCAAGACTCAAATACCATCTCCATGATTCAAGGGCAAACAGGACTTTTAAACATGGGCCAGGAATGTGACAACAGGGATAAGAATCCAGAAGCTTTCCAGAAAATTTTCTGTAATGTTATCTGTGATGGTTTGTGTGTATTTTCTTGGTGCCAAGAGTGAGATATTATCATCAGGTCTGTTCTGAGTTAAAATCTCAAGACCCAGGTCTAGGTGTCCTTAGGTCTCTTAGGACAACTGGATCTCTTCAATCTTTATATACTACTTATGACTGTATCTTGTAAAAGCTGAGCAATTATGACTATCACAGTATGGTCACTACAGGACCATAATCAAAGTGTTCAGTAAGTATCAATTAGTCAAGGGCGAAAGATGAGCATGAGCTTATCTTATTGTATTAAGAAAATTACCCAGGACTATAAGGCATATTTCTTTTTACCTGGTAAATATTATATTTAAGACTAAACAAAGAAAACTTACTTTTACTTCTCATGGGCTAGTATCAACTACTGCTCAGCAATTCCTCTCCTAGTCCCCCACTTCCCTGGTCTGGCCACCTGTATTGTGCTTTATTGTCCTCTACCCTTAATTTTAGGGAATCTTGTTTATATCGGTAAACTGATACCATTTTTTGAATAGGCATATCATCAACAATAAATATGCTGACTTTTGCAGTGCCCTATGCAGGGAGACTGGTATTCCAGCAGTAGTTTTCCTTTATTTTGCTTCCCCAAAAGAGGCCAGGTGAAAACCTGCCTGCATCATTATATTTGTCTCCAGGCAGCTTAACTGATATATTCAGTGTGGACTGCTATCCTGGGATAGATACAGCTGTGAAATGAGCTAAAATTTACTACTGTAGGTGAAAGAACTAGTGTAAATTTATTCATATGAAGCCCTTTGCAAGCATTATAGTAAATAGGCTTCAGAAACATTCTCATTCTGTCTCTTGTACCTTAAAAATGACTTTTCTGAAGATACTGCATATTTGAGGGCATGTGATGAAAGAAAATTCGGGCTATTGGTATTCAAGGATTTATATAGTTAAGTTTCTCTTACAACCACTACAATAGATTTTTAATTTGAATTCAGTTCTACACTTGGCTCCTCCTAAGTATTGGACTGATGTCAAAAGTGTCTTTAGATGAGAGAGATACCTAGCTACTCAGAAATGCATTGTAAGCACATGAAGCTCTTTACTCCTTAAGTAGATAATAGCAATTTTAGCCTAAAGGAAAACATGGAATATTGTTTCATTTTGAAGTCCCTGACATAACTTGTGTACAGTTCATGTCTTTGTTTTAATGGTTTTGTGCATGTGTGTATGTCTTTGTATGTGTGTGTATGTGTGTTTCAGAATTCTGCTGGTTAATGTGCGCAGGAAATTTGGTTTCTTAATCAAAGTCTCGTTAATGGACAAAAGAGACATTACAAACAAATCACCAGGTTTTAAAATATTATAAACCAATAAAATGTACTTAACACTAACATCATTGGCCACATAATTTAATCTTCAGTTTACTCTGAGACAGAAATGTCTTAGGAAGTTTGAAGCACACCAGAGTCTTCATTATGAAAATTTATTGTTGTAATAGAACTGTGAGGAAGTTCCGGGTGACATTTTTAGTTGGTAGAATGCTGAATTAAGCCAGTTTTGAGGAGTCTTCTAGTCTTCCTCATTTAATTGTGTACTTTTAAGGCATATTTAGAAGTATCAGTATTTCTTTTTGAGTAGTTTTCTACATTTGGACATTTACAGAAACCTGTACCACCTACTCAGATCCACATCTTTTAGTGTAGAGGCTAAACCATTCTAAGGCTGTACTCTTGAGTTGTCAGAAAAGTCATGATGCATTTTTACATAGACAAAAGTGGAAAAATATGTCATCAGTTTTCTGATGACCCAATAATATCTTCATTGATTTTGCCTACATTATATATAGATGGTATTTCTCTTATAATTTATGGTATCATATTAGTACACCGATAATGGCAAAATATTTGAGGCGAAGACAACGTGTTTACCAGCTCATCTTTCAAGCAAAGTTATTCTTCTTCCCCTCCCCCATTTTAATCTACCACACATTTATTAGTGATATTAGCTTTAGGGATCATCCCCTCTCAGTCCCTGTTTTTTTACTGCACCAACATTTTTGCTAGATACTTTTCTATGGGAATAGTAGCCATGGGAAATACACATGATTAGGTTCCTTGGCCATTCATGAGCTCGTGTATTTGAAGGAAATGCAAAGATGTAATGATCATAATCAAAGTTATTGGTGCTATCAAGGAGGCATTTTTTTAACTGCTCTAAGGACACTGAAAGGGAGTAATCAATTCAACTGGGCTGGGAAAAGCAAAAACCATGCTGTCTGTGTTCAATTCAAAAACATGTACAAAAATTTGAGATGAGGGATGAAGGGATATCATATGATAAAGGCGGAAAGAAGTAACTATCTGAATGACTTCCCATTCTGAAGAGCTCTCTCTCTACCCATGAAACTGTGCAGCAGTTCCCTACTGGTGTTCTGAACAACCTTGGAGATTCTTGTCTCTTGTCCTCTTTCCTAAACGACTAGCTTTATGCTAAGATTTACAGTTCCTACTGGTTTCTTTTTTCCTTGTTCAGTCCCTTCTAATAGTTCCATGAGATTGTCTACTTGAGTTCCAAATACTGACTTTGTTCCTGGCCCATTACTTTTCTTTGTTCCGCAGATCCACCAAATTGTCAGTTCATTCAACTTCCTTGTCAAGCCCACTGTTCCAGAAACTCCACCTTCAACATGAGCCTGGAAATATCACATAATTGGGACCAGCAGTTCGTGTAATGGCTATGTTGCTGAACTCCCATGTAGCCGACAGCAGTTCGAGTCCCAGACCCGGTGGCTTAAACTCACACTGGGCGTGTGTGCGTACATGCCCAAGATCCCGAGAGGAGAATGGAGGAGAAGGGATTGCAGCATGCTCATCCCCCCTTGGGGGGGGGGTGATTTCTAGCTTTCTGTCTCTCTGTCTTTCTGGCGAGTGCAGAAGCCCTATAGCAAAAACCTCTCAAAAAAAAAAAAAAAAAAGAAATGTCTAGTAATTAAAATTGAATATTAGATACAGTTTTCAGCTATATTTATCTTAAACTGTGTATCATAGCATTTATAGTTTGATATATTTGAGACCCATTTTGATGCTTTTGGGAGAAAAAATTAATATTTGTACATAAATATTAGTTATTAGTTTACTAGTTTAGTTTACTAGTATCTCTGTTAGATCTAGGAGTGAAGCAACTTCCAGAATTAGTTCATTTGAGTTTAGAAAATATCATAGGTACAACCTATTGTATAACAGTGCTTACTAAAATATGTAGCATGGCTCATTATTTTTCTTTTCACTTTTCTTATCATTATTTAAGTAATTTTTGCCTTAGGGAACATGTGCTTGCCAGAGAGAGAGAGACAGAGAAAGAGACAGCAAGAGATAGAGAGGGAAAATGAGAAACCCCCCTCCCCCATCAGGGGATGTCAACATTACAGTCCCTTCTCCTCCATTCTCCTCTTGGTGTTTTGGGCATGTATACACACATGTCCAGTGTGATTTTCATGCTGCTGGGTCCAGGACTTGAAATGTGGTCAGCCATATGGGAATCCAGTGTTTGAACCACCATGCCATCTGCTGACCCCAAGAGATGGACATTTTTAAGATTTGTGATATGGGTTGTCAAATTATTGCAATTTATGCACCTTCGAGTAAAAAATAAGGATGCCTTTTTCACACGACCAAAACTGAGTATGAAATGTTAAGTCATATATATATATATAAACACACACACACACATGCATATGTGTGTGGTATGTGTATGTCTTTTAAATCCCTTTTTATTGTAAATTGCCCTGGAGAAGATGTTTTCCTGCATAATCAGGACAGTTCAGGAGGGGAAAGTGTTCTGTAGAGCTGTGAATGGGTAGATGGTAGATGGTGGGGCCAAAAATAAGTTGCTAAGGTCCTCGGGACAGGGGAATAATGGGGCAGTTAGAAGACAGGTGTGTGAGTGGGTGCTAGCATTGCTCTAACAATAGTTTGTTTGCTGACAATCATTTATTTTGGCATTACTTAATTAAAAGTAATTGGTCCTGGTAGAGATTTGGGAAAACAGACTTAAATTAGTGTTATTAATAGTTTAAGTCACATCTAAAAAGTATATAATAAGATTGGGTTTTGATGGGATTAGAAGTTGCATTGTTTAATGTCATTCTAATTCGTTTAGTTACAGGAACCTTAAAATAAACACCCAATTATTTGCTTCATTATTTTGCCTTCTTTTGTTTTATTCTTTCTTTCCATATTACCTACACATGTAGGAAACCAAAGTTTTACTTGATTAATAATTAATAACATAATAAATAATTATGATTTCCCTTGATTACCCCCCCCCCCCCCAAATACTAATATACTTGGGAATATCTTGTTCTATCAAACACTTATTTCAGGCTGATATATTGACCAACAGTAAATTGCCAATCTGAAATACTGATGCAAATAGATACCCCTTTTGATAGTTTACAAACTCACCTCCACACATGTCTTGGTAACAAGTTTGTATCAAATCTATCAAAATGCTTCAGAGAAAAAGGCAGTAGTGGATACTTGGGTACATGACATAATATCAGCCTAGACTACTAAAGGAAAAAAAAAAAGAGAAAACCCTAGAAAGAGGTGTGGTTGTGTTTATTTTATTTATTTATTTTTATGTTTTTGCTGAAGGGCATGTGTACTCTTCAGAAAGAGACAGAAAGGGTAAGAGGGTGAATGGTCCTGCCACAACCTTTTATCCTCCATTTACCTCTCGGGATTTGGGGCGCACATACACATGCATCCAGTGTGTTTCAAGTCACCAGATATGGGACTCAAACTGCAGTTGGTCATGTAGGAATCCAGTGCTCTAACCACCACACCACCTGCTGGCCCTGTTTGTGTTTATTTAAAAGAGTGAGTATGAGAGTGAGAGTGAGAGCTCAAGAGACAGATTGATTTTAGTCCATAAAAATAACAATGCTGCATTCGATATTTTGTGCAGGTGAGATATTTTGCCTTGGGTCTTAGGCTAGCATTGTAGGGAAGATCTAAAGACTAAGGATACTGGATGGAAAACGTAGAAGGCCTGAGACACAAATTGCAATCGAGAGAGGAGCATGTGATATAGACACTGCATCCTCTGAGGTATACCAGCTGCTCTCCTCCGGCTCTTTCTCACAATCCAGTTCTGTTAACCTTTCTTGCCTGTCTACCCTCAAGTACAGACAATATTCTGTTTATCTGAAATCACCAATAATGAGTTGATCATCCAGGAGCTGTTGGGCAAAACATTGATCTGTTTTAATGAAGGACCATTTTTCATACAGGCAGTCTGCCAGACTCCTTGCCTATGTCTAACAAAACAAAAGGAAAACCATAAAAAACAAACATTTTTAAGCCCTGTTGACTAAATTTGATGTCCCTGTTTATAAACCCCAATATATTTCCTTCTGACCATTCATTTGAGAAGATGTTCCAAATCTCTATATCTTGAGCATTATGTTTTAATTACTGGTGACTTTTTAATAAAATATTAGACTTAGGTTTCACAAACCTCTTGAAATTAATTTAGGGAGTTAATTTCATTTATATATTTGTATTCTTTCTGTAAATAAAATGTTTACATGGAATTTAATTTCATAAATTAAGGTTTGAATATGAATTTAAAATGTTTTAAAGTTGTAAAGTAAAACTGTAGTTCCTGACCTGTTTTGTGCTGGTTAGCACTGTGAGAAATTTGTATATGAGAAAGACAATATATGAATTATTCAGATGATCATAGGGCATTGAATAGATTCTGATTTACTTACAGAAATTGAATATGCTTTAGATATCGCAGCGAAATCCTGAAACAATAAGTGTAATAGGTCAAAAAAGAATGACAGACTGACCTACTTTTGAATCTTGAATGAAGAGAAAAATAAAGTCAATTACTGAATAATTTACCATTTTGCCCTTGTAAACACCTGACATCATTAAGTAGGAGAAATGTAATTTATATTATCCTTTTGTAGAATAAATGATTGGATAGTTACATTCAAAACAAGTGAAATGTAGAGACCTTCGTATGTTGTTACAGCCATGTTTTAAACATAGTAGTGTGTAAGGCGGAATGTAAACAGACCGTGACAAAGCATTTCTGAATGGACATATGATTTTCAATATTTTTAAATGTATAAAATTTCTTGATTATAAGTTTGTTTAAAGTTGAAATCCCTATTATTTCTTTTACATTAGAAGCTACCAGCTGACATTTTAAAACCATGTAATGAGATGTGAATAAAAAAAGATATCAACACATCTTTTCCTGTGTGTATAGTATAAGGAAATTATGTTCTCTAAAGAAGCTTTAGTTATTAAGGAATTTCTCTAATTAGGATATTACTCACAATATAGAGACCATTAAGTCCATGAAGATGTTTGTAGGAATTTTTGTCTGAAAACACTGCATCAAGAAGATAAAGAATAGTAGCTACAAATAAAATACTCAATATATATAATTTCATTGGATAAACATAGGTAATATATTATCACATGATGCTTCTGTAGGTGCTTGCAACAATAAATAAGGTCTACTGCATCACTTAGTATTTCGAAGACTGTGGGATCAGTCAATGGGACATAGAAAAGATATGGTTCTCATAGCCTTCAAATTCCTTTTGAAATAAGAAGAAATAGAAATAGAACATTATTTCAGTGGGAATATTAATGGAGAAAATTTTTGTAGTAAATGAGAGGGAGAAGTCCGGATGTATGAGCTAAAGGTTAGACTGCTCAAGGGCAGGAGTAGAAATGCAGGTAGGTAGTGTACATGGTGACAACCCCAGACATAGTGCCTATTAGAGAGGCCCTGGCTTAATTGCAGCCTTCAACGGGAAACCAATGCAAGGTTTCAACTCCTTCCCCAATTACCACAATTGGGGGAAAATACAAGGGCCGGGGGTCTCTGAACAAAGGAAAATTTCCACTACCAGGATTAATGCTGACTCGTTATGGTGCTGCTAAATGTGTGCAGGTCCTCTGACTATTACTTTTCCATCATCCCAGTCAAATGATCCTAGAGCCAGGTGGGGCTCAGCCTGCAGATGGGGACTGAGCAGACGCAGGTGTGGGACTGAACAGTACGGAGCAGCTCATTAAACAAACAAAGCAAGTGTTTAAAATTCATTCACAATAGTTGAAGTATTATGGATGGTATAAGCCTGATTTAGATTTCCTTTAAGAAAGAGAAAAATGTAATGCCTTTCTTGTGAGCTAGGATTTGAAGGTCACGTAATTTTGTAAAAATATAATTTAACAGCCATAAGTTTTGTCTTGGTCAATTTAGCCTATGCAAATTGTGACCCAATACATAGCACTTTGTGTAGTACATTTAACAAGTCTCCAAAAGCATTTCACCAACCTTTCAGCTGTGCTGGGCTTGGAACTTAGTTTTTTGTTGGATGGTGTGGTTTAGATATCTATGCATATTCAGAAATATGTTCTTCATGTTGCTGTTTACCAGAAACTAGTATCTTTGCAACTCATCAAAAATCTAGGTGAACATATATTTCCTGTAAATAAGTAGGAAAGTTTTCTCTTAATATCTAAAACCACACAGAAATAGATCGTTATATGCAATAATTTTGTGTCTAAAGATTTTGCTTAGAAAAAAATACCCAAATGCATTGTAAATCTTCATTTTATCAGTATTGAATAAAAATGAATGTTAACTACAAAGAAATTCTACTCTACTTAAACATAGAATAATCTGGTGAAAAACCAAGATACTTTATAAAAATAATTTAATCTAAATATTTAGAGTTCTAAAATAAGAAATATAAACCCAAATCACCTTAGTATTTTATCATTTTAATATCCAGTATCTTTAATTGACTTCTAGACAAAATAATTAGTTACTTAATAATTACTCAGATTACAGAGTCTCTGAATTTATTATTTTTCCAGTTCATAACTGGATTACACTAACGTCTTTTAGTCTATATTTTACCATGTGTGATAGAATGCTTGTCGTCCCTGAGTCCACATTAAAGTACTGAGGAAGTTCTGGAAAGTACTGATATCCAGACTCCACCCTGCATGGAACAATGACATAAAATTGTCCTTGGGAGTGGACCTGGCATCAACATATTTTTGAAAAAGCTCAGTAGGTGATTCTAAAGTATAATTGTGGTTGAAAGGCACTACTTTGAATAAAAGGTTTCTCCAAGTATTTTCACAGTTTATATTAGGTGGATTATTGCCTTAGCAAAGCCATTGAGGAAATAAAGAGCTTTCAATAGCTTCAGTTTAGCTGTCATCATAAATGAATATATCTATGCCCAAACCAAAATACTGATACTTAAAGAGGACATATTCCTCTTCAACGTTCCTTTTGCCTTTTCTCCCTTCTCTTTTATAAGCCTAGCTCCTTCTTGATATCTAATTCTTCCTGTTAGTTTTGGAAAGGCTTCTTAATATCTTTTATATCTTGAAACTCATTTATGGTCAAGTGGTGAAAGAAATCATAGACTTTGAAACTGAACTGGTGAAATTTCCACTTTTAGGTCTATTATTTGCTACATTTTATTAGTCTGCTTAATTTTTCCGAGCCTTACTTTTTGCAAATATGAAATCTTGACTAAAAAATCCTTATGTAAAGTAGTACAGTTAAAGATAAGATACCCAATGTACATGGTCTTTGAAATGAAAGAGGCAGTTAGAGGAACCTCCAAAGCCTAGGACCATGCAGTCAGTCCTCTTTTGTCTAGATGGTACCCACCTGTCCCCACCCCTTTAACTCCTATTCTTCCTTTAGATTTCTCAAGAAAACATTTACTGTCCTCTTCCTGTCATGTGAACTTCTTATATATTCTCTTAAATCCATCTACTTTTCCCTTTTGCAATTTATCACAGATGATATGTAATACTTTAAAATTTAGTATTTTTAAAATCTTCACAAGATTCTAAGTTTTCTAAATCCAAGTAAGCTGATTCTCCCATGAGATCTAAGACATTTCTTACTGTGTGCCCCTTGACTTTATTTTTTTTTTTAAGAGGTTTTTGCTATAGGGCATGTGTGCTCACCAGACAGAGAGAGACAGAGAGACAGAAAGCGAGAAATCATGCCCCAGGGGTGATGGCCTTGCCACAATCCCTTCTCCTTCATTCTCCTCTCGGGATCTTGGGCATGCACGCACACGCGCCCGGCGTGAGTTTCAAGCCACTGGGTCCGGGACGCGAACCGCAGTCAACTACATGGGAGTCCAGCAACATAGCCATTATGCTAACTGCTGGTCCCAACCCCCTTGACTTTTTCTGCAGTGTACTGATCACACATTCAAAATCTCAGGTCCACTGTCTCAGGCCTCCACAGATGGTATTTCTCAAGTGTTTGTCTTTATCAGAAGCACATGAAATATGTTCAGAATGTGCATTCCTTTTCCCTACTTTGATAGTTTTTATTTCTATAGAACAGTAGTAAGCCTCAAGTCTATGCATCTGTATGAAATTCACAAGTGTTAATGTATTTAAACCCTAGATTCTGGGAAGGAAAAATTTTTGAATGGCTTTATAAGTATGGATCAAGGAAGTAATATACTTGAAAAAAGATTCTTGATCCTTAAAAGCAGAAAATGTCAGACTTGGAAAACAAACTGTCATTTTTGGAGACTAAAAAGTCTTGTGAAGAGCAGCACAGTGGTGTCTTTGTGCTTAAAGATTATTACATCGACAGGCATAAAAGCTGTCAATACTAAATAACTTTAAAATCATGTTGGACTGACTGTGAATGATAAATCTTTGTTTTGTTTAAATAACACTAGGAATTGTTTATGTGAACTGAATTAAAAGTGTTCCCAATAACTATATAGTGTGAGACTCTGCATGTGTATTCTTAAATACTATAAGTTTGTAGTAAATTTTTGCCCAATTAAAACAATATACTATGTGTATATTCCCAGGCCTTTAAAATTATTGCTCTTTGGGCCTTTCTATGCCTGGTGGTTAGGGAGCTAGGTCCTAAATAGGAGACCACATGGTTCAAATTCTGGCCTCCATGTTGAAGAGATAGAGAAATGGAAAAGGGGTTGTGATGTGACCGTACCTGATTGAGGAGTGTTTCTCTCACTCTCTGTCTCTGGCAAGCACATGCATCCTCTGGCAAAAAATATTTAAAACTGAATTTTTGTTCTTTGACCAATCAGAAAAACTTGATTATAAGTAGCTTGTTCATGTTTTTGTCATTCTTTTTGTTTTTGTTTGACATTTTCCTCTCTTGTACAAAGAAAAACCTTATAGCTACTCATTTACCAAATTTACACAAAATAATTTTTTTATTTGAAATTAAATGTGTTAATCATTTCTATGATTACATAAACTTTTAACTCAGTAAAGATTATACTAATATAATATCCATAATATTTTGAGGAGTTATAGAAATTTTGAACTCAAGAGTTAAACTTCTGTTCCCAGTACTTCGTAGTATTGTTATCTTGAGCAAGTTTTTTAAGCTCTTTATGTCTCAATTCACTCATCTATACTTCATATATTTTCAGTAAGTGAAATAATATGTGTAAAGGATTTACTATAGTTCTTGGAAAAGTATTAAGTGTCAGTTTAAAAAGGAGTTGGACACCTGGCATCACATTTAGTGACATAACTTTTATTTTCTTAGTTTCACTGAGATGTCATTAATATGCAAAAATGGCGCACATTTAATGCATACCCCTTGATGAGTTGAGATGGATCTGTACACTCTCGATACCATCACTACAACCAAAGGACTAAATATACACATTGCCTCTCCAAATTTCTGTTTGTGTGTGTGTCTGTATGTCTGTCTGTGTCTATAAAAATACTTAACATAAGATCTATCCTCTTAACCTATACTAAAGTACACCAAGCCGTGTTAACCCAAGGTGCTATGTTGTATAATAGATCTCTGTTATTTACTCATCTTACATAACAGAATCTTTGTACCCATTGCAAAACAATTGCCTCTTTCCCTCTGCCATGGAATCCCTGGCAACCACCATTCTGTTGCCTTGTTTCCATGAATTTGACAATTTAAAAAGCCTTACATAAGTGGAAGCAGACTGTATATGTCCTTTGAGACTGTTTTATTCACTTAATATCCTTCAAGTTCATCCATGTCTTTGCACATAGCAGTATTTCCTTTTATAAGGCTGAATATATTCCATTATATGTAGATTCCAAAACCAAAATATCTATTAACAGCAGCATAACTTTCAGAATTTCTGTAGGAGGGAACCAGCAGTTAGCGTAATGGCTATGTCGCTGGACTCCCACATAGTCGATCGCGGTTCGCGTCCCGGACCCGGTGGCTTAAAACTCACGCCGGGCGCGCGGGCGCGTGTGCATGCGTGCCCAAGATCCCGAGAGGAGAATGGAGGAGAAGGGATTGCGGCGTAGCCATCCCCCCTGGGGGGTGATTTCTCACTTTCTGTCTCTCTGTCTCTCTCTGCCTGTCTGGCGAGCGCACGCTCCCTATAGCAAAAACCTCTCAAAAAAAAAAAAAAAAAAAAAAAAAAGAATTTCTGTAGGACAAGGTCGTCGTCTTGTTTCTTACTTTAGGGCCAGACCCATGTGCTTCCTGCCTCTCTCCTCGTAGATTTCTGTACCTCCTGTCTATAATATAGATACACATACCAGGACAAACACTTTGCATTCCTGTTGTTCAGCTAACCACCTTTAAAAGGCTATTGTATCTCAAAATAGGGGCCTGAGAACTTTGTGTTACTTTAAAATATGTGTAGTATAGTAGCAAAACTCTGCAATTCTGCTAATTACCTCCTATGTAATCTTAAGTTTCAATAATTGAAGCTTTGTTATCAAATGAAGTAGATTTTTCTCTATAGTAACATCCTATTCTTAAAATACCTAGTGACATTTTCTCATGTAACTAATAGCTTTTCTGTATTATACCAATTGGATCTGCCTTGTGTAAGATAATTATTAAGTGAAAGGTAAATTATGTCAATATAAATGTGATGTTTATTTTATTGTCCAAAAAATGCAATAAAATGTTTATGATAATGCAAGGTATGATTGCATTTATATTGCAGGCATGTTTATTTATTAAAGAAGATTGATGAATACTCTTAAAATGAGAACTTTATTTTCTAATTAAATACATTATAGGTTCTTGCTATGCAAGATATAATAGCTTTATTAACTGAGCATTAATGTTTTCCTGATGCACTTATGAAGAAATATAATTTGGAGCATTATGCAGCCTAAAAAATCAATGTAAATATAAACATTGGCTCATATTAAGTCATTACAAAGAAAAAGAACAATAGTACTGTAGTATTTTCTCCACTGGAAACTGGGAACTTATTTGTTTAAATTCCTATGCCTATTCTAACTATGCTTCATCTAAAACAAATTGATTTTTTTTTCTGACTTTGAGTATAAAAGTTATTCAACTAGACTCTCACCTACAGACCAAAATATGTATACTAAATAGAGAAACAGCCAAGAAAGATGATTTTTAAAATTATTTCCTGATATGTTTAATATCATGGAGTACTATTTTCCAAAAGCTATGCATATTGTTGTTAATATATGTGCATGGTATTATTCTTTAAAAAAAATTGTCAGAGGGCACATGTGCTAGCCACAGAGAGAACAAGAAGGAGAGGGAGAAAGCATGCTCCAAGGAAACATGGTCATGCCACAATTCCTTCTCCATTTCTCCATCGCATTGAGATTTGGAGCCTATATGCATGTTTTTGAATTTGCTGTGCGGCTGTGAATGAAACTGTAGTAGGCTATGGGCAATCTGGCTAACCCAGCCACTGGGCCATGAGGCCTTCCAGTGTTATTCTTAATTTTCCAAAATAAATGAAATGATTTAAAGAGGATCAACTAATTTATGTTATAACCTGACTTTACAAATTAATATAAAAATATGGTCATGCTTCTCAGTTCCCTCCTTACATGTATTTTTTTAAAAAACAGGAAAATATTACTCAAAATCACGTAAATAATGTTGACCCTGGTGTGCTCAATTCATGAATAGTCATCAAAAACACATGATTTGGGTCCAGCCTAGTGGCATAGCTGATAGCAAACTGAACAGCAGTGCTGGAAGTCACATTGCCAGCTACGAGTTTGGATCCCCAAGTTGGCCCAAGAACATGCCAGGTGTGTGTTAATATGCCCAAGACCCTAAAAAATTGGGGGGCTAGGGGAAGAAGTTTACAGGTGACAAGACCCTGTTGAGGGTACTTTTCTATCTTTCCCTCTCTGTCTCTATTTATTTTTTTAAGTTTACTTATTTCTTTCATGAGCAAGACAGAGACAGAGACAGAGAGAGAGAGAGAGAAACACTCCACAGGGTTTTCACCTTGCACTGCCCCCTAATCCCAACCAGCTAAGATCAGGGCCACAGGCACACAAGCTGCTGCTCAGGGAAGTCCTGGGATGAGAACTCAGGACCTCTCCCATGTGGGTCTAGTTGCGTTTCTGCTTCACCACCACCTGCACTCCCTTCTCTTCTCTCTCTCATACATCCACATTTGCTATCATGAACTAAAAAAACTTTTTAAACCAGGATTTATACACATTTTTATTTGCATGTTTTCATTCAAAAAAAGAAAAAAGTGGCAGATGAGTCTATGATAGTAGTTAGATAGTGCTAACAATCATGTTCCCTTCTGTGCATCTTAATAAGACAAAGATAGGTAAATATTACATAAATTTGTAATCCTAACTATACATTAGTTCTGATCATGTTTCTGCCCCTGCTTTGACTTCCTTTTGCTTACACATTGCTCACAATGTCTGTGTTTAGATTTTTTAGTTTAAGTTGAAGGTCTAGGTGGCTTAAGTCTAGAACTTCTCAAAAATTTTTACAAATATTATTAGTCTCTTAAGCAATATCCCAAAATAAATACAACTATATCACTCTACATTAATTGAGTTAAAAATTCTAGTAAGATTAAAATAGTTGTTTTTACAGTCATTCAAAAGAGTGATACATGACTGAGAATGATGTGCAATTTTTATTTACAAAGCACGTTAGCATTTTAATTAGTGTGAAATTCCACAAGCATCTACTATTAAAAAATTACGATTTGGGGAAAACATAGAAAAGATATTGAATGTTAAAGTGGGGAGATTAATGTCTCTATATTGACTGACATGCATGGCATTCCCTTTTGAAAAAGCAATGTAATACACTGTAAAGTTATATGTAATTCAATGTAATATAATAGAAGAACATGATGATAATAAAAAATTAAAAAAAAAATTACGATCAGGAAAGCAAAATAAACCATGTGGAATTAGAGTGCCACAATATCATGTGACGTACATGTATTATCCATAATTAACATCATTATTATGAAATATGAATCAAATTTAAAAATGAAATTTTGTAGTTATACTAGAGGGAAAGGTAAAAAAAATCATAAAAACGTATATGCTGATGAGATATATATCTATATGTATCTATATCTATAGATATATCTATAAATATACATATTTAGAAATATATCTATAGATACAGATTTATCTACCTATAGATAGATATATAGATAGATAGAGATTAGATATAGATATAGATAGATATATATCTCAATAGCATAATATTTGTAATTAAGGGAGTTCCCAGAAAGTAGTCTCGGACATTTAATTATAGTTTGCCCCAAATAATGTCTTTCGTTAATTGCCTCCTTTTAGAAAGCTTATCAGACTTACAAGTCAAATCAGATTCATAAAAGATTATCTGACATACATTAAAATTGTTATTCATATGTAAATACTATCTTGAGTGGACTTTCAGTAGTGTTATTTTAGTAGACATTCCAAACCATATTACAGATGCTTTAACTGTATACCTAACATAGTTTAGCAAAATGTGTATATTAGGGGCTAGACAGTAGTACATGGTAACACAACTGGACCTACGTGGGAAGGTCCTTGGTTTGCATATCAAGACCTTCCTGTGGATACTGTGCATGTGCATACCTATGATGTGGGCTTTCCAAGGCTGGGGGTGGATCACAGTGTGGGGACCCTGTTGGGGTGCCTGTCTTTTCCTCTTCCTGTGTTATAAAAGATAAAAATAATAAAAACTTAAATTAACATTGGGGGAAATTGTTAAGTGGCTGGATTCAAGAGCATTATATGGAAATTAATCATTGTTACTTATTTTTGTAATACTGAGAAAACATAGAAAAGAAAAAAACTGCCTATTCCATTCCCTAAAAAGAATGAATAATGATAAATATATCACATACATTGGAAGAATTTAACAAGGAAAAAGCAAGACCTAAATGAAGAAAATAATAACATTTTACTTGAAACCATAAAGCAAAGATTATATAAAGTAAATACCAAAATGTGCTGTATTTTGAATGGAAAACTTAATATCATCAAAATGAAAATTCTTCCCAAATTTTTAATCAAGTGAGATGCAATTCCATTTATAATACCAATGGATTTTAGTAGAGAGTTTTACACGATTATCTTGTAGTTCATGCAGAAGAGTAAATGCAGGAAAATGCCAATACCTCTTTCTAAAGAAAAGAGAGAGGATGAATATTCCTTACCAATATTAATACTTAATAAACACTGTTTTAAATAGATCAGTAAATTTGGGTACTAGGATAGAAATATTGAAGAATTTATCAGGAGGAAAAAGCGTCTTGAATTATATACAAATATATAGTTACAAATAAATGCTTATGAGGCTTACATGAATCAAATAATGTTGGGACTAGTAAATGGCATAATGGTTATGTTGCTAGACCCCCACATAGTTAACCACCATTCAAGTCACAGACCTGGCAGCTTAAAACCCACACTGGGCATGTGTACGTGTATACCCAAGGTTCTGAGAAGAGAATGGAGGAGAAGGGTTTGTGTCATGGCCATCCCCCCAAGAGTGATATCTTGCTTTCTGTCTCTCCATCTCTCTCTGTCTCTCTGCTCAGTACACAAGTCCTATAACAAAAATCTCTCAAAAAAAGGTGAAATTATAATAAAGGCTAAACAACTCTTGCTAAATGTCTATCTCATTAAACATTTGTGGGTATTGTCACTGTTTTAAAAACATGATTGATTTTTTAAAAAGATTTATTTATTTACTTTTTTTTTTTTTTTTTTTTTTTTTTTTTTTTTTTTTACAATTGCAGGGGTGAAGGATAGAGAGAAAGAGAGAGAGAAAGAGAGAGAGAGAGAAACATCCTTACCAGTGTTCTACACTGTGCCAGCACTCAGTCTTTCCAAGTTAGCTAGAACTGTGGGCTTAAGGCCCTAATGTGTAAGTCAACCTGGGATCTGAACTCTGATCATTCCCATTGCTCCCAGCATTGCAGAGCATCATGCTGCCACCATGTCACTACAGCTGGACCAGAGTGGCCATCTTACTCTTCAGGAACCTAAACATTCATGCTAATTCATTTCTCTAGTATCACATTCTTCCTTGAATTATTATTTATTCTTCAAGTATATATATCAATTATATAAGAATATTTGGATTCAATAGGCTGAAAACCATGCTTTGTATTTCTTTTTTCTTTTGCTGTAATTTATTTCTATTATTTTTCCTTATTATTTTATGCATTAAACCACTGTACATCACTACAGTTTGTAAAAATAATTTTCCAACATTAATACACTTCTCACCAGTCCAGGTGAAGATACTATACATGTTATCAACAAACAATCCTCCATTTCTGTGTCCCTTAAATGTTTTGCCTATTTTTCTCTTGACTTAATTTCAAAGAATTTGAAAGTACAAAAAGTTTAATAATTGACATGTTAGCACAGTTCTAAGAAATAGTTTAAGCATGATTAATAGTATTAGAATTTATAGTGATCAAATTTTATTTAAAAATAGTTGATGGGCTGACCTTATAGAAAACTTTGAAGCTGAATATTTGTTTAGTAATTTACTGGCTTCTCATTTGACTCTTCATTGATCCTATATTTTAACTCTTAATATGTTCTAGGTATCATATTTCCCAGGGCCTCTTAGTCTAGCAGTTCATTGGTCACTTGTCCATTGTTTCCAAAAAGTGTGATCACTATCCCTGTGAGGAAGCAGAAAGAGGAACAGAGAACACTCCAACAAATGTGTATTTACTTGTAAATAAAATGCATGTGATTCTGTAGTAATACATGTATTTGAATTATAAATACATATTCTTACTTAAATCACATCTTGTAAAACTTTAAACCTATGGACTAATAAAATACATTATAATTCATGGAGACTATTGTGCCAGATTTTAAAATTTTATTTTCATCAGGTCATTCCCAGAAAAGTAATTGAAGGCCATCTGTTATTTGTAGAACATCAATTTAATTGTATGATTTGCTCATATAGGATGGCATTGCTCTTTGATAAGGCATAATGGCTTGCTAATGTTAGTGGAGGTAGAACTCAGGGCTATTAGACTATCACTGTGGATCTAGGTCTTAATACAATTTTTCCTCCCCCAAAAGACAAAAGTTATGTGCATATGTGTGCACATATGTGTGTGCATGTATGTATATGTGTATGTTCAAATATATTTCTTAAATATACAGTGTAGTTAATTTGTGAATATTACAATTCCTTTAGAATGAAAGCACCATGTACCTAATGCTTTACAGAACTCATGGATAGGCATTGCTATGGTTAAAAAAAAAAAAAAAAAAAAGGAAGCAAGCAAAAATTCTGAGACATTCTCTTAAAAACAATCTGTTTTAAAATATCTGATCACTAAATTGTGCTATCAATACATATAAATGCTTCAAAAGCTAATGATAGCATTTGTGAACTATATAATTTACTCCATTGTTCTTGATACTTAGAAAAATGAAATCCTGATTCTATTCCATTCATGTATTATTGTCCCTAAATATAACCCAGATGAAAAAAAAAAGGTGTATTTGTGGTGTACAATTCTCTGACGTAAAGAGTTTGCTTCAACTAAGAAGAAGCCAAGAGGATGAGAGAGAGCCACTGAAAAGTGTCATACTGGCAAAGCGATTTATGTTTCAAGGGACTTTATAAAGATGAGTCCCTCATTATTGATTCTTAGGTCTTAGGCAATGATATTAAAGCTTACTGGAAAATTAAGCAAGCTTAAATACTGGTACAGACCCCTTAGCAATGCTGCTTTCTGGTTCACGCTGTGGATTAATAAGAGATTGACCTGAATTAAATTCTCATATTGTGTTGCCTGATACAAAAGAAGCAGTGAGGTGGGGAGGAGAGGGGTAAGGAAGTTGATGTGTACAATGGAAGAGACTTTCACTTTCTTTTATATCTGGTCTGAAAGATATCACTAATTGTCATTAATTCCTGAGTAGAAGTTTGATATGGATATAATTCTAGGCCAAGAGGAAGCTATTCAGTTTGACTTAATAAGAAATTCTCAATTAAATTATGCAAGGAAACACTGTCAAGCTACTGGCTAAGCTCTGAAGTACTGACTCTAATTTTTCAGGTTCTGAGTAAAATTGTCTTTTATGAAACTGCAAAGTATATTTTCTAATTTTTATATTGAAGACAAAAAAAAAGAATGTAAGAGATACCCATGTATCTTGACCTAAGAGAGGTCAAAATATCTTTCTCTTTTGCCCTCATGTTTTTCAATTTTAATGGAAATCAAATATATTAGAATATAATTAAGTCAATAGTAGTAGAACTTCAGAAAATATTTTCACTTGAAAATTTGTTTCTTTCAAATCTCCTATTCTTTTTATTCATTATTTCAAATCAATTTTGAAAATACAATATAAAATTTGTTCTGGCTTATTCTTCCTAAAAGTCTCTGAATTTTTTGGTAATTTTATATTGGATAATCTGATCACCTGATTGAAAATGCATCTGCACATTTTGTTAATTTTATTTCTGTTCTTGTCCTTCCTTAAAAGTTTGACAATGTCCTTCCTTGAAAATTGGCTGATGTTTTCTGAATCAAGTTTTTGTTGGAAAAATGAAATTTGAAAAAGAAAAGAGTATGTCAGGAACAGAAAAAAGACCCATACTAAAAGTCCAAGGTTACATTGTTCACATTAAGCATGAATCTTTCCATTCTTAAGTCAATCTTTTCAGTCAATTAATTTTTTAAATAGTTGGAATTTGCTGTATATAAATGTGTATATCTGATTTTTTTTTTACTTGATAAGGAGAGTGTAGCAATTATAGTGTAATCAAATCCACATGACTTTAGAAAGGCACCATTATCGTATTTAATAACTACATAATATTCCCATTTTAATTATTTTTGACATTTATGTTTCTCTAATTTCTCATATTAAAACATTATATCTTCGACTTTTCATTTTAGACTATTTCCTTATTTTAGCTTTCTGGAAGTAAAAAACAATATAGTACATTGTCTTGTGATGTTTTGCAGATATTTTCATTTTTGCTTATTTATTTTTAAGTTCTTTGTGCTATTTCTGTGGAAATTATTCTAACTTCTTCCTCACAGGCAGAAGTGTTTTACAAGTTCACTCTCCAATTTCTGTATGTCATAGCTTTCTTCATCATTGCTTTATATATTCCCATTTCCTACTGGAAGACTTAATTTAATTTCTTCTCATAGAGTTGATGGTTTTAACATTGTTAATTTTTTTTTATTGATATAAAGTAGGTATTAATTCTACCATTTAAATATTGTCTTAAAATACTTCTTACCTCCTGTACCTCTCCTTTCAATTATCTCCCCATCTCATTCTCTCAGGCTTATTTCTCCTTGTTAATTTCTCTGCATACAGACCAGGCAATTCCTATATTTATTTGAGCATGCAACTTTTTTCCAGTTTCCAGTGATAACTTATTAAACAATAAAATCTTCAGTGATCAGGGGTATCTTACCTTGAAGTTATGGTACTATAGTATATAAAGACTTAAAAACTACAACTCACTGGCCAAATCCTTTTTTTTTTTTTTTTAGTGTAAGAAAAAGGTATTTTATTCAGTAAAAATGTAAAAATAAAAGTACACTCCTGAGATGTAGGAGCAGGCCTGCGCAGACAGAGAAGGAGTAACACAAAAAGGTCCCAGGAGTTGCATTCTGCCAGATTTATAAATTTTAGCCTAGGTGGTATGGGTTGATCATTGGCTGGGCCCACTGGTTGTTTTCATCTCATTGGCTCTATCAAATGTGGCTTGGCCCACTGACTTCTCATTGGCTATTTCAAATGCAGCTGGCCTCCTGATTTATCTCATTGGCTATGTCAAATGTGACTTAATCAGCTAGACTCCCCTCACTAATCTTCTGCCTATATTACCTTGGGTAAGGAGTCTTCTGCCCTGATTGAGTTTTTCCATCTAGCCACATGGGCAGATGTTACAGCCCCCTTACACACTTCCACTTGCTAGCTTTCTCCTTCCTCATTTTCTCCCTGAGAGGCATGATCCCTATAAATCTTTTTGGGGAGCTGGTAGTGAATGGTCTGTCTTTTGTAACTGCTTCATGCTAGAAGAGGGCATGGTCCCTACCTATTTGGGATCAGGAGACTCTCATCCTATTTGAAATAGGTGAGAGGGTGGGTCCGGGCAGGTTGTTGAGCTAATACCCATTGTCTATGGGAGGGCTGTCACTGATGCTGGATGACTAGAAGTAGGATTCAATGAAGGTCCCCAGGGCTTGATATTTCTGTTGTATGATCATTTACAATTTTATAGCTTCTAAGCTAGAAGAGATAAACTTGGTTGGGAGATTTAAAAGACAAGGGCCCATAAACGAGGGTGAGAATTAGCATTAACAGGTGTCAAGAGGTTCAACAGCCAAAGTAAATTGTTGTACATTTTTAAACAAATTCCCATGAATTTGACAAATGCTGTTAGATTCGTGAAGCTATATAATTACAGAGTGACTGGTCTAAGGCACCTAGTGGTAGTCCTTTGGTTGTATCATGAGTTCTTTTAAAACAGATGAGTGCCTGGAATTTTAAGGGAATAGTCACTATTATAGGTCCCAGTCTGGGGTTCTCGAAGTTTGGGGGCTAAATTCTGTTTGAAGGTTCTGAGAAGACTAACAGCCCTTCTAACAACCCTTCTTACTAGCATATTCTTAGTCTATTCTGGTATTTGAAAATCCTTTAAGTCTTGTGTGTTTATTAACTGGAAGTGTGGATTTCTCATATTTAGAATGAGGAACTATTGCACTAGCCAAATAGAAAAAGGGACAGCTGTGTGTTGTGCTGAGAATGAGGATGAACAAAGCCCCAGTCCTTAGTCAAATTTGGGTTGGAAACGTTAGCTCTTGGACAATTCTGTATGTTTTAGTTGGCTTTAGTGCTGTCAGTGCAGGGGTATTGCAGGGGGACTGACAAGGCTTTAGTAGTTCAAATTAAAATAATAATAATAAAATTCCTTTACAGTGGGTTAAAGTCCCCTCCTAGCTTCAGGTCTTATTGGGTATTGTTTACAGTGGGGGAATTTGGAAGGGTTTTTAAGTTGTACCTTTACAGGGGATGCTATTATAGCCCCTTCTGGCTCTCCAGAGTACTAGGCCATGGGGTCAATTTTATTATCTATGTGGCTTGGTCTCCATCAGAATCTTGAATGACCGTAATTCTTGGAAATCTAAACTTAAATTAAAGGATGGTCCCCAGCTTAGCCAATATATTTTTCTATAGGGGGTCTGGACAACTGGGAACTATTAGAAATTCTTAGGAGAATACTTGGTTTTCAAGTTGCCATAACAAGCAAGGGGTGAAATAACTTAACAATATTCTATCCTTCCATTCCCATAACTGTCATGGTTTGGGAGAAGGGTCTTCCTGAAAAAGAAGGGAGAACACAGGCCAAATCTTGTCTATTACCTGCTTTTGTAAAAAAAATTTTATTGGCACACAGCTGTGTTCATTCCTTTATGTATTGACTGTAGCTACTACTGCACAACAATGAGAAGTTGAGTAGTTGAGGCAAAGACTATTTGGACTAAAAATCCTAAACTGTTTACTAATCGTCCCTCTTCAGAAAATACTGATGGCTTATGAAATAGTGGACATTATTTATTTTTTTAAATGTTAATTTTTGTTTTGTTTTGTTTTGCTTTGGGCTGCCTATCTATATCTCCTCTCTAAGAACTTTCACTGTCTTTTATTAGAATTCTAGCTTATTCATTTAATGCAGTTGGGAAGTATTGCATTCACTCCATAGGCAAATGACCTTGGTGAGGCTATTCTGATGTGCTACTCCTGGCATTTGTATTTGAGTAAATTGCATTGTGTGGCTGAGTTCTGATTAGGTCGTCTCCACTATAAGGCTTGCTGCATGCTGTATTTGAGGAAAGTAAAGTTGTTAATAAACTCAGGAAGGTAGAGCTTGGAGTTTAGGAGTCAGATTATTAAGGACTTATGTACCATGAAAAGTAGTTTGCAGTGTGCGGTCATCAAGGACTTTCCAGCAGGAAAATGACATCAAGATTTATGCTTTAGGACAGGCAGATCACTCTGCTGACTGTGGAAAAGCTCTGCTGTAAAGTTAAAAAGCTTTTACATTACCAGCAGAACGATCAGTCCTGACTCAGAGTCATCTAAGCCAGAGAGAGTAAAAACCTTCAGTTAAGTGATAAATATGGAGAGGTGATGGAGATGCTTAGAGAATAAACACAATGACAAGATAGTAAGCTGGAGAGAGTGAAATAGAAGGAGAGGAAGAGGGAGTTCCAAAGGATCTAGTATGAGTGACCATGTTTATGAGAGGAAATTCTCAGAGAATAGTGTTAGTAGGAAATAATGGTTCATTTTTTAGGGGTATTCCATTTGAAGGTGTGTGAAAGACATCTTTATGAGAAATGCCCAAAAAAGAAAGGAGGTAGGCAAGGAATGGAAAAATATATATATATATATATATATATATATATATATATATATATATATATTTTTTGTTTGTTTGTTTGTTTGTTTGTTTGTTTTTTCCTGTTACAATTACTGAAGAATTTTCTCTAGGAATGTTTGTTCCCACCAGAGGATAAAGCTTTGCTATCTAAGACACTTTACAGAAAACCTTCAGCCATGACAGTCAGCTGAACTTTGCGAAACTACAACTTTTCTCCAACCCGCTACAGAGGGTAAATGTATCTTATCCTACTGCTTATGCCCCAGAAGTTTTCCAGAAGGAGATAATGGAATGAGGAGAAGAATATATTTATCAGTATGAGAGGGAAGCAGTCCAACAAAATTTTCATAGCTATCTAAAATAGGAGATAACAAATGCCAGTTGCCAAGTAAATTGGATGAAGGGCTCTTGGTTATAATCATAGAAGGTACTGAAGAGCAAGCTGCTTAAACATGTAGATTTTAAGATTTTAGACTGGAATGTCAAACTACAATTACGTATTGACTATTCTGTGTCCAAGCTGATCAATTAAATACATGTTATTAAAATTGTAGAATTACTTCTCCACAGAAGTAAATGTTTTAAATGTGGTTTTCTTTAAATTTGTTTTTCTAAAGTTATAGTTGATATAACCATAAGAAAATTATATGAAGATCAATTTCCAACCTTTCTCACTATGTTTTCCTTTCTTCATAGTGTTATAAATATGATTACAGAATACAATAGAATATAGAGGGATCTCTACAATGGATTTTTTTAATGAATAGTGATGGCAGTAAGAGGTGTTAACTATTCAACCAAGTGAAAACATATTTTAAATTTTATGTTTTGTGTAAAACTTATATAACTAAAATATTTAACTCTTGTTTCACTATCTATGAAAATGACTATGTCTGTTATTCTTTTTATGCATTTACTTTTATAAACCTATAATGACATTTATGTGTAGCACTTATACATATATATATAATTGGATCTTTAAATTTCTAAAATGAAAATCATGGTAAAACCTTTTCTAGACTTCTAAATACATCATGTATGTATTAGTGTTTGTCAGATTAATATTCTACAGCAAAAATTATGATTTTAAGGAAAGACTTTAAGTAACCAAACATCTCATTTTGAATGTTTTTAATTTTTGATACAGAAATGCTCCTTTTCTTTCTTATTAAGGAGATTTTATTTTATGAATATTAATTTTGCCTAGTGTGCTAAAATAGTTAATAAACCGACATATAAAAATTTAAAGGGCTTAAGGATGAAACTATTCTATTGCAATGTAAAGAACTGGATACTTTTTTTCTGAAACTACACCAAATCTCTCTACAATTGCTCATTTTGTTCCTTCTGCAAAAATGTTTTAAATGAGAGGATGCTAGTTTACAACTAAGTTCCCTTAAATAGAATATATATTTATTTAATTTTCTATACCTTATTGGTTACCTAACAAGTTCATATGACAAAACTGTGCCCTTTCTGTTTTATTTTTATATTCTATACAATGTTGCTGTAGTTGAGTTACATAATTTGATTTTCAATCCCAAACAATTTAGTTGTGTTCATTATTAAATGCTCAGCACTTTCAGCTGTGGTAGTGTGCATTTTAATTTTGACTCTGATTTAGAAACCAATAAATACTTGCCTTTTTTTTAACATCAAAAGGTGAGTGTCTTTACCTATAATCCTGTATTTTTCTCTTTCCCTTTCTTTTTAATTTCGCCAGAGGTCATGCACATTCAGAGAGAGATACAGAGAGAAGTGGGAGGAGAATGGCAATGCACTCCCCCTTTGGGAACAGTCACGCTGCAAAGCCTTTTTCTTCACCTCTCCCTCCTTCAGGATTTTGGGCACGCATGCACACGTGCTTAGTGTGTTTCTCAAGCCAACAACTGCAAATCACACACTGCACGCAGTCAGTCATGTGGGATTCAGCCACCTTACTACCACGCCATGGGCTGACTGAGCCATAAATCTGTATTTTGACATAGATTGTGTCCCTCCTTACCTCTTCTCATTTTTTCTCCATAAGATTTAATCTTCAAATAAATATTAAAAGAAGTATTCACTGCAGTGCAAAATTTTGCTATTAATATTTTATACCATTTTGGTATTCAGTTCCGATGAATATGTAAAATTACTTTCTGTAACAAATATTTACAACACAAAAGTAGAGGGCCAGCAGCAGTGAGACAGAGGTAATGCCATGCTCTGTGATGCTGGGCCCACATGGGAAGGGACCTTGTTTGCACTGGAGGTCTCTGTACTTGCCAAGGACATGAATGCATGCCCAGTGATCTGGGCTGCCTAAGACTGAGAGTGGATAGTGGTGCAAAGACCCTAAATAGGGGAGAGCATAACTCACTGTCTGCACTCAAATATGCAGTTAAAATTTTAAAGAAACATTCCAGGCCCTGAGCAGTATGTATGGCATAAGCAGTTGTGAACCAGCTGAAGGGAAAACATTTCCCTGAGAGTGAATAATGCCAAGAGGCTCTCAGGAAACAAAATGTGAGGCATATGCTGGGAATACTGAATACCCACCAGAAGTATAAATATAACAGGTAAATTTGGTTCAGACTACAGAGGAAGATAGACCAGGTAAGACTGGGCAGTGGGAATACAGTCAAGGTATTCGGATGGAGAGTAACGATATCAGATTTGTGCTTTAGGAATAAAGCAGCACAACTGGAAAAAAAAAAAAAAAAAACTATTGGAGGAAGATAATAAAAATGACTGCATCATTACAGTAGTAATAAAGGCAAGAAATAGTAATAAAAAATACAGTAGGTACTTAGAAATGGCTGGGATGGATTAGATGCAAAGATCATTCAAAGGTTAAATGGATGGATACTTGTAGTACTGTAGTGTCATTTGGGTGGGTGGGAGGGTGATAAGGAAAACAGATAAAGAGACCAACTTTGTAGAGAAGATGGTGAGTTTGGTTTGGACTGCAACAATTGCTGGACTTTCCGTTAGAATTCTGGCAAACATTGGCAGTCTGGTGCTTAAGAATAGTCGGGTTTGGAAAAATAGGTAAACCATTTCTAGGGGAGTGACAATGAGAGTTAAGAATATGTTTAGTTTTGTGAGAGGCTGTCAAACTGTCTTTTAACGTGATTGTACTATTTTGTATCCCCACCGGCAATGAAGGAGAGTGTCTTGTTCCACATCTTACCAGGATGGTGTTCAGTGTTTTGGATTTTATCTATTTTAATTGGTACATAGTGGCATCTCACTATGTTCTAATTTGCGATTTCCTAATGACATGATCGGGAACATTTTTTTGTAGGCTTATTTGCTATCTTCATGTTTTCTTTCGTGAAGTGTCTATTTTGGTCTTTTGCTCATTTTTAAATTAGGTTGCTGGTTTTCTTACTGATTAATTTGAACAGTTTTTGTATATTTTGGATAATAGTCTTTTATCAGTTATGTCTTTTGAAAATCTTTTCTCCCCTGCTGTGGCTTGTCTTCTCATTCTCTTGTTGGTATTATTCACAGAGAAGTTTTAAATTTTAATGAAATCCAGTCTGCCAATAATTTTTTTTCATGTATTGTGCCTTTGGTGCTATATATAAAAAGTAGTTTTTATATCCAAAGAAATATAGATTTTCCTTTATGTTTCTATTCAAGGAGCTCTAAGTATCTAGGTTTTGTAGTTTACATGTAGGTTTATGGTTCATTTGCAATAATTTTTGTGAAGGATGTAAGATCTCTGTCTAGACATTTTTTTGCATTGATTATCCAGTTGTTCCAGCAGCATTTGTTGAAATACTGTGTTTTGGGATATCAGTCAGTAGTATGGTGGTTAAAGTGGCTGGATCCTACATGGCCCTACTGTGCAATTTGTCTCAGACCCTGTGGCTTGAAAACACTCTGGGCATGTGTACCTGCATGCCCCAAATCCCAAAAGGAGGGACAAATGGAGGAGAAGGGATTATGGCATGACCATTCTCCATGGGGGGAGTGTTTTCTCACTTTTCCTCTCTCCAGCAAGAGCACATGCCCTCTGGTAAATTTAAAAAAAAAAAGAAAGAAAGAAAAAGAAATACTGTCTTTTCTGCACTATATTGTTCACTTCAATTTTAAAAGCAGCCATTATATAGTTTCAATAGGGGGTTGATCAGGGTGTATGGGTGAGTTGGGTGTTCCCTTTTTATTTTTCAATTTCTGAACCCAGAAATCCAAAAAGCTAATATTTTTCTAATACTTAAGTGTTGGTAAATAATTTAAAGTCCATATAAATTCTTCAGAGTCAAGCACATTACATCTGTACCTAGATTCACTAATTTGTGACTCCTGCTTTGTGTGAAAGGTGGGTGAAAAAATTGGTATACCAAGCATATATAGTTTGTTTAATGTTTAACTTTTGGAAATCAGCAAATGGTTTAGTGGTTATATAGTCCAACTCCCACATGGCCGACCACAGTTTGAGTAGTCCCGGACCTGCTTGCTTGAAACTCATGCTGGGTGCGTGCGCATGCATGCCCAAACTTCCAGAGGAAAATGCAGGGGAAGGGATTGCAACATGGCCATCCCCCCGGGAGGTGATTTCTCACTTTCTGTCTCTCCATCTTTCTCTGTCTCTTGAATGAGTGCAAGTACCCTATAAAAAAAAATCTAAGAAAAAATTTAGTCAGTTGGATGTTGGGGAGGGAGAGATAAAAGAAAGGCATCTATTAATATCACACTGGTTTGCAAGTAACAGAATCCAAAGCATAGTAGTCTTTTGGGTTGTTTGCTTGGTTTTTAAAAGTGCTTTATTATTCCATTAGCAAGAAATCTAGAGTGAGACATCAAGGGAATTCTATGGCTGAAAAGTATATCGAGGTCCTGGGTGTGTTGTGCTTTTCTGCTTCACCTTTTATTGCATTAAGTGTTTTTTAAGGGCACAGCTTAATAGTTACAAGACAACTCCTGAGCCGCTAGACTTAACCACATTCCAGGCAGAAAAAGTGAAGGCTGAGGAGATAAAAGCTGTTTTCCTGGCAAGGTTGTGCCTTTTTATTTAATAAGAGAATCTCTTCTCCATGGGTTTCTAGCTTCATTTTATTGGCTACAATCACGTAGTATGACTATTCCTGATAATAAGGAAGGATGTATACAATTGAGTTGCCTACCTTGAGGGACAGTGGGGCTAGTTAAGGTTTTATGTGGTTGTCCAGTGTCTGCCAGGGTATAGTGATGAAAGAGGGACAAGTGCTAAAAAATATTCAAGCATAAGATGAAGGCTTTGTTGGAGGAAGAACAATGGAAGATTAAAAAAAAAAAGAATGATTAATTCTTTGAGAAGAGAAGAGAAAGAAAAATGGATTAATTATACAGATATTCCATAATGGATAAACCAGTTTAAAGGAAATCATTTCAGATTGAAATGGGAAATGAGATCCAGTGGGGAGCAGAGAAATGTCTTAAACGTTTAGTGAAAGATGAATTAAAGCTTTAAAGAGCACATTTGAGTTTTGAGAAAATTATTTTGCAGAGTTAATAATTTATCTTTTTTTATTTTTTCACGAAGGCTTGGCAAACTGGTAACAACAGTATGTGAAGTTCAATTGACATTAAGGTATCTTCAATGTTTGTGACTATAAAAACAGGCATAGTACAAGAGGTAGAAAATGCATGTGGGTCAATGCAGAGAGCTTATTAGAACATAATTTTTGACAACTAGTCATGGACTCCTTGATTATAAAGGAAGTAAAAGCATAATGAGACACATACATGCTAAGGGAGTAAGAGATATTTAAGGGATAGGGTTAGTAATGAGATTAAGAGCAGGTAAGGAACCATGTGGTGACTCAGTGGTAATGCAGCTGTACTCATGTGGATTCATGTCCTGAGACTACCACCACCACCACTACCACCCCCTAAACATGCTAGGTATGCATGTTCATGCCTCTGACCCAGGCTGACTGAGACTGGGGGTGGATTGTGGCATGAAGACCCTGAAGGAGCTGTCAGTCTTACTGTCTGTCTGTCTGTCTGTCTCTCTTTGGAACAAATTAATTAAATTAGCTTTTAAAAAATGAGCAGGTAAGAAATAGCAAGAAGCAGATGAAAAAATAGATATTATTACACACTGTGGAAAATACATATTATAAAAAGCTTACCTTTACAAATTGAAGGCCTAGAGGCCACAGGGCCAGCCTCAGGTTCAGATCCCATGCCTGGTCAGCCTGATATGCGGCAGAATGCACCATTGCATACAAGATCTTGATGTGCCAAAGGGCTGGAGGAGGAGGCTCAAGTTATGATCAAACCCTGTTGAAGGTTATTCTGTGTGTCATGTTCATAAATGCATTATCATGAATAAAATTAATAAATTTTTAAACAATAGTAATGTTGAGGCCAGTAGGTGGTATGGAGGTAAAGGCACTGGATACCACCTGGTTAGCTGTGAGGTTTGATTCCCTGACCCAGTGACTTGAAAATCACACGAAGCCTATATGCATACCTAAAACCCCAAGAGCAGATTGGAGAAGGGATTGTAGTGTCATAGGCCCCTCTAGGGGATGATTTCTCACCTTTCTTCTCTGCCTCTCTGGTGAGTGCATGTGGCCTATAGCAAAAAACAAAAACAAAAAACCTGAATAAAATGTAGTTCCACATTAAAAGTAGGGATGAGCTCATAAGAATAGAAGGAAAATATAAAGGGTCAAAAATAAAATAGGACTGTGGCCGGCAGATGGCATGGTGGTTAAAAGCACTGGATTCCCACATGGCCGACTGTGGTTCTAGTTCCACCTGGCAACTTACTTTCTCACTTTCCCTTTCTCACTCTCTCTGCCTCTCTCTGGTCAAATTGAAAAATAATAATAACAAATGGAATTAAATAAATAAATAAATCTTAAAGAAAATAGACCCAAAAATCATTCATTAATTCTATGATGACACTAAATCTGGTTTGGAGTGTTCACAAATTTAGTAATCAGGGGACTTAAATTTTTCAAGAATCTAAGAACAGGAAACAATGCTGTATAGAACTAGAAGAGGTAGATAGTTAGAATTAAGGCGACCTACATAAAGCTCAGACATTTGAAGAGTTGTACCCTTGAATAATGAGGGTATAAACACAGGCTCCCATCTCAATGCAAAGTTATACTACCTATTCAAAGTGATCATTTATAGTTATCTTATTTTTTAAAATTATTTTATTTAACATTTATTTATTTATTTACTTACTTATTTTATTTTGACCAGAGAGGGACAGAGTGAGAGTGAGAGCGAGAGAGAGAGGGAGTAAGCTGCCAAGTCCAGGATTTGAACCATGGTCAGCCATGTGAGAGTCCAGCACCCTTGACCACCATGCTACTTGCCAGCCCTAATAGTTGTCTTATGTTGATAAATGCCTTATGGTACTTGGCAATGGCAAACACCAACAGGAGCACAGAACTGACAACATTTTGGCAGTCTGAATATTTGCTAGAAGTCTAAAATTACAGCAACATACTCGCAAAAATTCTCTGTGACTAAGACTCAGGAGAAACTACAAACAGCATTATTGGAATTCCAGGAATTCAGTACATGAAATTATTGTCTCTAATCTGTAAAATAAGTATGTTTTAAATGATTAAAAGATTAAATATGGAACAAAAACCTCTGAGAACAGAAAAAGGTACTATCCAGGAAGCTCAAGCACATTTGAAAGAGAAAGAACTATACCTAGAATAAAACAGTAATATATAAAATTAAGGATTCAGTGGATAAACAGCAGATTAGAGATGACTGACTAGAGAACAAATATTTATTTGTTCCATGAGCAAGAAAGACACAGAGACATCATTCCCACGTGGTCTTGATGCCGTGGTTCCCCCAGCCGTGGCCAGCCTGGACTATGGACTTATGCATTGTGTCTTGTATACCCCGAAAGTTCTCTGGACATGAACCCCAAACCTTTGTATGTGTGTTAGCCTCACAGATTATTACATTTTACCGCTACACCACTATCTAACCCCTACAAATTGAAAGAGACTCTAACTTAAAAGTAAATGGAGTTTTAGATGGCAATATTTTAAGAAATACTGACTAAAAATTTTCCATAATTGAGCAATAAATGTATATCCTAAATAAAGCATAAAAAGCACAAGAAAAATAAAAAGGAACTATATTAGGTCGACAGAAAAGTCATGATGCATTTTTGCATAGAAAAATATAGAAAAAATACATCATGACTTTTCTGCCATATCAATATACATGGATTTCTGAATGGAATCACAGGCAATATTAGTAATATCTCTCTTTAGAGAAATTTGGGAGAAAACTAGTTTCAGAAAAGGAGATGTTCAGTTTTATTTTATAACTTTCTGTGCAATTGGAATTTATTAATTTTATAGTCAACAAGGATTTTTTCATTTACTTGTATTTAAAAAATTGGTAAATGTTATGTAAACTGAATAGGTAATAAGTAGGTAGTTACGGTATATGTATTGGTAATTAAATAACTGATGAACAAAAAATGATTGGTTTTGCATTTTTAATTGTATTTATATTCTAGATGACAGACATTGTTGATATAGAGAAACTAATATTTTCCTTTGTTTTTCAACTTGAAGAATATATCTTCTGGGGACCAGCAGTTAGCGTAATGGACTATATCGCTCGACTCCCACATAGTCGACTGCGGTTCGAGACCCGGACCCAGTGGTTTAAACTCACGCCGGGTGCGTGTGCGTGCGTGCCTAAGATCCCTAGAGGAGAATGGAGGAGAAGGGATTGCAGCGTGGCCATCTCCCCGGGGAGTGATTTCTCGCTTTCTGTCTCTCTGTCTCTCTCTGTCTGTCTGGCGAGCGCACGCGCCCTATAGCAGAAACCTCTCAAAAAAAAAAAAAAAAAAAAAAAAGAATATATCTTCTAAAAGAGTATATCTAATTAAGAAAATAGTGTTTCCTTCACATTCAGGACTATTTTGTTTATTGTTTCATATTCACTGTGATGTAGTAGATGCTATCTGTCCTCAACCTATTTTCCCTCTAGCATACTAGCTAGTTGATTTCTAACTGCTCAAATCTATATTTAAGTGTCTGAGGGTCTTTTCTGGTCACTGAAGTTAGCTTTGCCTGCCTGTGCTTGAGGCCAATTGTGTCAGGAAATTAATATTCTTATAAGCAATCCTCTAGCAATGGTCAAGGTCGATTGGTGTGTAAATACCCCAGCTCCCTTCCCCCTTAGTGGGATGACTGAATTGTGTGTTCTTTTTTGTTGTTGTTGTAGACAATAACATGTGTGAATTGTGTATTTTGTTCTGACTTTTAGTGTTTTCAGTATTTCCCTAGGATCAAACTTCAGTAGTTTTCAGTCATTGCTGGTTTAATCATTCAAACTTATTTGTCCCTTCTCCTTCTCGCCTCCCAAACCAATGCCAATGCTTCCTTCACCAGAAAGTACTTTAAAACAAAAGTACCAGAGTTATTCTGTTTTCATGATCAAGATTCCAATAAAATGGAATTATTCAGTGAAAGTAAAAAAAAAATTGTATGTAATTTCAGCATCTATTATAGCAGAGTGTTCTAAAATAATTTGCAATATTGCAAAGTTCCTAATACTGCAAAAATCATTCCCTTTGTTTTCTATTGCCTAAAGTGCCACAGTAAAACATATTTCATGGCAAAAATATCTTTAAGCCTAATACCTATGAATCAAGGACATATTTGCATTTCATTTTTTATATTCCTCTTTAAATGCCATATTAAAAGAGTTTGTAACCTAAATTTAAGACTCTTGGCTAATTTACGTGATGATCACTGTCAATCAAGTTTCAAATTCATAATAAACCTAGGCTTTAGATTGTGATTTCTTTTCTGTTTTTCTTCTTCTTCTTCTTTCTTCTTCTTCTTCTTCTTCTTCTTCTTCTTCTTCTTCTTCTTCTTCTTCTTCTTCTTCTTCTTCAAGTTTATTTCTAGAGAGAGAGAGATAGGCACCTTTGACAGGATCTTCAGGCCACAATCCCTCCCCCAGCTCTGTAGCCAAACAGGATCACAGGTACATCCACAGAAGTACCCGGTGTGTTGAAACTGACCTAGGATGTGAACCTGAAGCTCTCCCACATGGTTTCCAGCATCACACACAGTGGCTCCCCTACAACCTGTACCATTACAGCTAGGCCTGTAATTTGGTTTCTGTCATTCTTAATGCTTAAAAACCATTTTTTTCCCCTAAATAAAAATTTGCACTTTATTTGGGCACCTACTAAAAGTGCTGAGAATGAATGCCTACTTTTTCCAGAATATGTGTTTGCATTCATTAAAAGCTTTTTAAAAAAAACCTTTCATAGCAAGGACATCACAGAACCATCTCTAAAAACATTTTTTTTTCTGTTGATTTCTAACATGGTGCTGATCATTTGTGACAATCTGTCAGATTACTATAACTAGCACAGATGGCCTCAGACTCTTTAATCAGGAAATCCAAACCCAAGGTTCTGGATTTTCTTTATATTTTATCTTTTGGTATCAAGTACTAGAGAACAGATGGGAAGATTCATACTTGAAAAATATTTTTTCAGCAAATACTTGAAATTTACATTACTTGTGCATGTTTATAACATTGACTTTTAAAAAAGAGTGATTATGTTCCTCTCCCTACCCCTGACCAGGGCACTTGTTGGTATCTACAAACATTTTTATTATCAGATCTTTGGGGGAGAAGGATACTACTGTCATCTCATAGGTAGAAGCCAGGGATGCTACTAAGCATAATAGAGAGGAAAAAAAAGCTGAAACAAATAATTATCTGATTCAAAATTTGTATATTAAAAGTTGAGCAATCTCTATCTTTTACTTACAAGAATTTGCATAGTTTTCTATTAATTTACATCTGCTGGAAATATCCAAATATAATTTTTGCAGGAAACTTTTGGAGATAGAACTCTTTAACAGTCATTTTTCAAAATAAAGACCTGATATTGGGTTATCAATATAGAGACAAATCCCATTACCATTCAGTTTTTTTTTTTTGTCCTTTAGTGTCTTAAACAGATGTTTTAAGAGCATACAAGGGAGAGAAACACATGACTTCACTGATCTTTCTTTTCTTTTCTTTTTGTTTCTAGAGAGATTTTTGTTATAGAGCGAATATATTCGCTGGAGAGACAGAGACAGATAGAGATAGATAGAAAGAAATCACCCCTCAGGGAAGATGGTCACACTATAAACCCTTCTCTTCCATTCTCCTCTTGGGATCTTGGGTACACATGCACATGCGCCTAGAGAGGTATTCAAGCCTTTGGGTCCAGGACTTGAACTGTGGTCAGCCATGTGGGAATTCAGCAGTAACCACTGTGCCATCTGCTGGTCCCAACAGGTCCTTCTAATTAGGATTTACCTAGGCTTTGGTAATATTTATTTATTTATTTATTTATTTATTTATTTATTTATTTTTGTAGCAAGTACAAGAACCCTGTATGGAATAGGTTAGACTACAAGGAAAAGTTGTTAAATTGGATTTTCATGTTGATTAGGGGTTCCAGAATGACCTAGCCTTTATCTTCCAATTTTGTGGAGTGCTTTACACAGCATATATTTCTTTTCTTTTTTTTCTTCTTCTGTTCCTTCTTTCCTCCCCCCCCCCCCCAATAGGGTAAATCAGCTCACTAGAGAGAGTGAGAAAGAAAGTGAGAAATGACCCACAGGGGTCCATGGCCATGCCACCCTCACCTGTTCTCCTCTAGCAATTTTAGGCATGCATGCACACTCACATGGTGTGATTTTCAAGCTACCAGGTCTGGAAATTCATCTATGGTCGGCAGTGTGGGAGTCCAGCACCTTAACCACCATGCTACCTTCTGATCCTGACATAGCATATATATCTACTGTTTCAAATCTGCCATCCATTTGATTCTCTATCCAGGTTATTTTATTGCTACATAATTTTTCTTACAAAACTAAAATTCTCTTGGCCCAGTCATGGTAGAGCAGATAGTAGGGTGGCTCTGTGCTACTGGAGCCATATGGGAAGGCCCTGGGTTTGGATTCCAGGTCAACCCAAATGTGTCAGGTGTGACTGTGATCTTGGAAGGCCAAAGTAAAGAGGATTGATAGTGAGATCCTCTCTCTCCTTTTCTCTCCCTACTTCCCTCTCCTTCCTTCCCTCTCTCTCCCACTCATTAAATAAATAGTTATATAAAATTAAAACTCTCATTGTATTATTAGTTGCTGTGTAAAAAAATACTCCAAAATTCAGTGACTTCTAACATTTATTAATTATTTCACTTTGTTTCTATGCATCAGGAACCCAGGGAATGGATTCACTGAGTGATTCTGGCTCAGCATGTCTCATGAAGTTGCAGTCTAGATGTCAAATGGGGCTATAGTTATTTGAAGGTTTGTCTGGAGCTAGAGATTCCAATTCCAAGGTGGCTCACTCATATGCTCAGCCTGTTAGAGCTAGTTGTGGGCTGAAGACCTCATGGACCTCTATATAGGGCTATTTGAGTATCTTCAAAACATGGATTCTGACTCCTACTAGAGATAGTGATCCAAGATAGACAATTGCATAAACCAGAATGTATTTTATGATTGAGCTATTAAAGTCATGAAATCTCATTTCTGCAATGTTCTGTTGGTTACATAGGTCAGCCTTATTCAACATGGGAAGAGACTATGCAAGGTCACTGTTATGGACAGAATGTTTGTGTTCACAATTCATATGTGAACTCCTTTTTTTTTTTTTTTTTTTTTTTTAGAGGTTTTTGCTATAGGGCGCGGGTGCTCGCCAGACAGACAGAGAGAGACAGAAAGTGAGAAATCACCCCCCAGGGGTGATGGCTATGCCACAATCCCTTCTCCTCCATTCTCCCCTTGGGATCCTGGGCACACATGCACAAGCGCCCGGCGTGAGTTTTAAGCCACCGGGTCGGGGATGCGAACCACGGTCGACTACTTGGGAGTCCAGCGACACAGCCATTACGCTAACTGCTGGTCTCCATATGTGAACTCTTAAGATCTATTGTGATATTAGAGAGAGAAGCTATTGGAAGGTAAGTCGATCATCAGAACAAGGCCCTCAGGAACATTAGTGTGCTTATAAGTAAGAGGCATGAAGCATGTTCATTTTTTCTGCTCTCTGCCATGTGAAGATACCGTGAGAAGACTTACATGCATGAACTAGGTCGTAGGCCCTTACCAGACATCAGATACAATATATAGGCACCTTGGTCTTGGACTTCCAAGTCTCCAGACCTGTGAGAAATAAATGTTGGTTGTTAAGCTACTCGGTCTATTGTCATTGTTAAAGCAGCCTAAAGTAAGAGAGCCGTAGAAACTAGGAGGTATAGATCATGGGGACCTCGGTTACTGTGGTTCCCAAACTCATTCTGAGGGACTCAATAAAATATTTTACTAAAATGAGCCAGTTTTAACTTCATACATCATGGAGTGTGCTCATAAATTATTTAGCTATGTTTTATAATAATTCTGCAGCCCAGTGATGGATGACTTGAAAAGGAAAGAGTCTAGAAGTAGAGAAATCAATGAGTAAGTTAATATAATTATTCATTCAAAGGAGGATGAGGGCCAGGCTTATGGAAGCAGAAATAGATAGTGAGTGGTAAAAGAACGGGGAGACATAAGATTGAAAAAATAGGGTGTGGTAGATATAAATTAGAGGTAATACTCAAGATGACTCAGGATTTTTGCCTCTGCTTATAGAAGGAACAGGTCCTTAATTGAGATAGCAAAACTCATGGTTGAAGAGTAGTTTTGGATAATCAGTCTGGATTTTATACTCATGACCTTGATATATCAGACAAAGAAATTCAGATAAGAATATCCAGGAAGGAATTAAAAAAAAAAAAACCTGGATCTATGGATTTGTTATGCTGGAAAGGGCACCTAATTAGAGATCCTGTTTGAGAATTAACTGCTAATAGGAATCATTAAGGCAGATAAAGGGGAGGAAGGGACGAAAGGAAAGAGGAAGAGAATGACTATTAAACAGAAATGGACATTTTAAAAGTTGGATTAAATACTTTTTGGTAGTATATTATAGAATTGATGGAGTAAATGATCTTTGCTAATTAAAATAACTTGATATAGTAAAAACATCATATTAGACAGCATTCCTATTTCTGGTACTAACTAGCAGATAGATCTTTGACAAATCATTTAATTTCACTTATTCTTACTTTTCACACCTATTAGAGACTTAATTTAGGACATCTCTATAGTACTCCTGGGTCAAAAAGTTAATGATACTAATTATGTTTTTATTTGCTATATGTGAATATTAATACTCTTGTTCAAATGATTGGTATAAGAAAATGAGATAATGTATGTGAAAGTGTTTTATAAACTATTTTTCAAAAATCTTTAAAATTTATTTTTCTCTATTGGTTGTAGAGTGTGTATATGTGCATGAAAGGGTGAGAAACAGAGGGAGAGAGCAGCCTTTACAATGTCTGGTCACACAGTGATCCTTTTCCTCTAGCCTGTTAGATCCTAGGCACTTCTACATGTGCCTGCCATGTTTTAGGATGACCAGGCCAGGGAGTCAAACTGTAACTTCCGTGTGTATTCTGACCTCTTTTGAATAGGCTTTACCCCTGAGCCAGGGAGCTGACCTTTAAATTATTATTAAGGCAGTCTGCATGGTGTTAAACAATGAATAAATATACATTTTATTTATATATACATTTTGTGGAAATATTGGTATGTTTTCTAGTGTGTGATTTTAATGTGATGTTTTCTGTTCATGTGAGAATAGTTTCTAAAAGATTATATTGTCTGCAGTTAATATTTTTTCATTGATCCCCTGGGCATGAGTTGAATCTGCTCTCTTAATTCAAGTATCATTCTTCATCATTTTAAAAGTGTTTCATTTGTTTTTCAGAAACACCTTTATTTCTGGGACTGGCAGATGGTGTAATGGTTACATCTCTGAACTTCTACATAGTTGACTGAGTCTCAGACCCAGTGACTTAAAACTCATGCTGGGTGTATGTGCATGTGTGCCCAAAATCCCAAGAGGAAAATGGAGGAGAAGGGTCTGCAGCATCTCCCCGGGGGAGTGTTTTCTTGCTCTCTGTCTCTCTTTTTTTCTGGCAAGCTCACAGAAACTATAGCAAAAAATCTCTCTTAAGAAAAGAGAGAGAGACCTTTATTTCTAAAGTGGTGAATTTTCTAAAAGAACTTTACACTCCTCTTGCTCCCCCATTTTCCTGTCTTATGATCTTAGTGACCATTTATTTTTATTTAAAAAATACTCAGTATGTTTATCATTGATACTCTTAACCAAGTATAATTATTTGAAAATAGATGTGAAAATATAGATATCTATTAAGTAAGTGTGAAACTTGGTTAATCATAACTAAAATATTCTAGGGAGGAACAATGAATGGCTTTATTTTTTAATGAAGTGTGCAAGGAGGAAGTTTTCATCATTAAAAATAGAAATTCACCCTATGAATTATCTTCTCTAAAGCTCCATCTGGAAACTAAAACTCAAACCTGTTCATTTACCTAATATATAGTATAGGGTTTTCTTGTTCTAGGAGCAGGTATTATTTTTTTTTAAGAGAGATTTTTGCTATAGGGCATATGTGCTCATCAGAGGGACAGAGACAGAAAGCAAGAAATCACCCCCTGGGAGGGATGACCACATAGCAGTCCCTTCTCTGCCATTCTTTCTTGGAATCTTGGGCATACATGCACATGCACCTGCATGAGTTTCAAGCCACTGGGTCCGGGACTTGAATCGTGGTTGACTACATGGAAGTCCAGTGACATAATCATTCCACCATCTGCTGGTCCTAGGAGCAGATACCATTTTAACAGCTTCCATGATAGAATATATTTATGCTAATAATAGGAAAAAAAAAACAGTTTCCAAAGTGAGCCAAAGCACAATTCTCATACCAGTGATTTCACCCCATTAAATATTATTAATTTAATATGAATTTGCTAAATTTGACTTATTAGTGCTTTCTTTATGTCCAAAGACTTTAAGTGGTAGGAAATTCTGTTGATAGAACTCAGCTGTATGTTCTACATGAACAGCAGGAATTCAGAAGATGCACAAAATGGTAAGATGTAGGGATCATCTCCTTGCCCTTCTCTGAGCCCTGAGAAAGAGAAGGATCTGGCCTTGGGGGTAAAGACTTTGAATCATTAATATACACTTGTTAATAGATGCTGACCATAATTGATTCAGAGTTGTAAGTCATTAAAGTATGTGGGTGTGTATATGAGAATTTAATCTACATTTGAAGCATAGTTTTTGTTGCATCATTATGGCAGAATAATGACTTTTCCTGCCAGTTTACTCAGTCTGTTAGTTCTAGTGTTCTCTGCCTTGTTGAACATGTGAACACTATCTTTATTGAATTTTGGTCTCCCTGTGAAAAAGCATACTGAATCTCTTGAAATTGTTATCAAATGCCACCAAATGTTCCCTTCTCCTGGTAGAAACAAGTATGAATTTGCATCCTGTAAAAGGAATGTGCTTTTCAGAAACTGAAGAATATATATAACTTTTTGCATCTCTCCCTTGCACAGTATCTCTGGTGATTTTCTGTAATGCAAAATAAACATCACTTTCCATTCTGTCTTTGAATAGGATAAATTGCATCTTTTAATGTTTTTATAACTGAGACTATATACAGAACAAATGCCTAACTAAACAAATGTACAATGGTTAAACTTCTTGATGTTGAAGCAACTGCAAAATTTAAAGCAGTGTTTGAGAAAAGTTCATTTTGGATGCTGTAATGATATTCAGTGACTGAATATAAAATAAATTAAGAAAGAAAAAAAAAGCTAATAGAAGTTGCCACTGGTGGCTGGAATACTTTAAATTTCAGCCTGATGAGAGAAAATCACTAATCACTGGCACTTGATTTTTAAATAGCTACGGAATAGTTTCAAATTCTTCAACATCAGACTTTTATATAAAAAGAACTTATTGGGTCATCAAGATAAGTCATGACACATTTTTGTACAGAAAAACATAGGAAAACACATCACGACTTTCCTGATGACCTAATATTAACTGTCAAAATATGTCTTTAGCTTTCTTAGAATTTTTCTGTAATGTATCTACAGTTCATCTAATAGATATAATACCTATGTTTTCAGAAGCTTATTTTTCATAAATTTTACAAATTAGGTATGAAGAATTTAATAATAAAATCACAAATTTTATCAAATGTAGCAAACGTAAAACAGAAGCATGTAAAGGAGACAAGCCTGATAACAGTGCTTCGTTCGCCATAACATGAATTTTAAATAGGTCCTGTATAAAGTCATAAAATAGAAAAAGAGATCTGATTATACTGGACCACCCTCTCCATTAGCAAATAAGGTTGTGAATAGTGACCAGATAATAAAGGGAGGATTTTTTTTGTTTGTTTGCTTTTCCTCTCTGGGGAATTCTGAAAAATTATAAAGCCTCCAACATTTTCCTTCCAGGCATTGTAGTCACAGCAGCTTGATGGGTTCCATTATTGGGACTTATTTTTCATATGCAGATTCAGTCTCTGGAGCAAAATTTCATATGTGAGGTTATAACAGCTACTTTTACAAATTTGTTTCCTGCCCTGGAGGAGAAAATGAAACATACATCTTAACTTTCATGTTTCAGATCTTTAGTGGTTTGGAAAGAAGCATTTTTCTCCCAATAGAAACTATCCAGTTTGCTTTACTGAAATTGCAATTCCCTTAGGTCAAGCATGTCTTAGGAAACATCTGCTTCATCATCAGAAGAGGTCCACAAAGGAAGCCTACTCTGCTATTAACTCACCTTTAAAAGACTATGAGATTGCATTTCTTTGACTTACTAAATGTGCCTTTATGACTATAGTAGTGAAAATAGTTTCAGGAACATTTAGAAACTAGGTAACTGTTTCATTACATAAATAATCATGGTTATTTTTTATTAATTTTCTTAACTTTTCAAAAGTTTGTATTTTTAAAAAGTATTTATTTATTTATTTATGTATTGTTATGATCATTTCTTTAAATTGAATAGAGAGAGAGAGACAGATGTAGAGAGAAACGGAAAGTGAGAAAGCAAGCTGCCATGTCTGGAATTCAAACCGCAGTTGGCCATGTGGGAATCCAGCATCTTTAACCACCATGCCACCTGCTGGCCCAAAAGTTTGTCTTTTTATTATCTATTTTATCATTATTTTTTTCTTATTTTTTACATTCGATCACTGTATATCTTTACAGCATTGAAAATGAATTTTCCTAGCATAAATACCATTAATTCATTAATAGAAATTACCATACACATTATCATCAACAGATAATTTTGTATTTTTTTTTTGGTCCATTGAATGTGTTATTCTCTCTTTTTCCCCTTGTTTTTCTCCTTCTCCCCATTTCCTGCCCTGCTCCCAAACTGTCTCTGCTATTCATATTTGCTTTCATGCCTTTATGCCTTCAGTCTTTCAGTTTCTGCTACAGAGTTCAGGCATTCTGTATATGTTAAGTGGGGACATACAGTGCTTCTCTTTAATGGTCTGGCTTGCTGAGCTTTGCATTAAGTCTTCCATATTCGTCCATTTTCTATCAAATGGCAGATTCTCATTGCTTTTTTATGGCTGAGTAGTATTCCATATTGTATTTGTGCCACACTTTTCAATCCATTCATCTATACTAGAATATTTGGGTTGATTCTGTGTCTTAACAATTGTGAATAATGCTGAAATGAACATGAATGTGCAAGTGTTTTTCTGACTGAGTGTTTTCTTGTCCTTTGGGTAGATACCCCAAAGTGGAACTGCTAGATCATATGGTAGTTCTATTTGTAGGTCTCCGAGGACCCTACATATTGTTCTTCACAGTGGCCATACTAATTTACATTCTCACCAACAGGAATGTAAATTAGGAGAGTTTCTTTTGAGAGTTTCTTTTTCATGGCAGCCTCACCAGCACTTCCTGTTCTTTATTTTTTCATTAGTTTATGGAACATTTAGTTCAGTTCCTCTTATATCCATCTATTATTTTATTTTTTAGAATTATTTAATTTTATTTATTATTATTAATTTTTAAAATTTACTATAGGGCATGTGCACTCACCAGAGAGAAACAGACAAAGAGAGAGGGAAAGTGAGAAAGCAGGCCACAAGGTCCAGGACTCAAACGTTGGTTGGCAATGTGGAAGTCCACTGCTTTAACCGCCATGCCGCCTGCTGGCCCTTCTTATATTTATTTATAGACTTACTTTTTTCATTCATGATAGAGAGTGCATGCATAGGAGAGAGAGAGAAACAGATAAAAAGAGAGAAGTACTCCTGACAGGAGCTGTTCGACTGTGATCCCTCTCCCTGGCTCATCAGGATCCCAGGCAGTTGTGCATATACCAGGCATGTTTTCAAACCAATTGGGTGATCTGAAACCACATTAGGCCATCTGGTGTCCAGCACCACAGTTAGTTTGCTACTGAATGTGCTATTAGGCTAGTAGGTCATATTTTTTTAAAAAATCATAGTAAAAATATATAAAACCAAGTGAACTATTATAGCCATCTTTAAGTTTATGGTTCCGTGACATTAAGTATATTTACAGTGTTATGCAACTAACAGCACTATCCAATTCCAGAACATTTTCATCATGCAAATCTGAAACTCTGTACCTTATAATAATTCTCCATTCCCTCTCACCTCACCCCCTGGCAATCATCATTTCACTTTCTATGTCTAGCCATTTGATAACTTTGTGTACCTAATGTAAGAGGTATTATTGATATTTATCTTTTTTCAAATGACTTATTTCACTATACAAAATGTCTTCAAGATTCATTCATGTTGTAGCAGAAGTCAGAATTTCCTTCCTTACTCAAGCTGAATCATAGTCCATTGTATGTATTTACTATGTTTTCTGTATCTATAGTCATCCATCAATAGACATATTGGTTGCTTCCACCTTTTGGCTATTGTGAATGATGCTGCTATGACCATGGATGTGCAACTATCTGAGTCCCTGCTTTTAGTTCTTTTTGTGTTGAGAGACAGAATTGCTGGATCTCATGATAATTCCTTTTTTGTATGAGTGAGAGGAAGAGGGGGAGGAGGGTAGGAGAAAAATAGGTATTTATTTATGTTTTTTAGAGGTTTTTGCTATAGGGCGCATGTGCTCGCCAGAACGACAGAGAGAGACAGAGAGATAGAAAGGGAGAAATCACCCCCCCGGAAGGGGGGGGTGATGGCCATGCCTCAATCCCTTCTCCTCTATTCTCCTCTCGGATCTTGGGCGTGTACGCACACGTGCCCGGCATGAGTTTCAGCCACTGGGTTCGGGACTCGAACCGTAGTAGACTACATGGGAGTCCAGTGACATACACATTAAGCTAACTGCTGGTCCCCAAAATAGGTATTTTTGTCAGAGGCTTGCTTTGGCAATTCTCTGCCCCAACTTTTCAGTTAGCAAAGATTACAGAGTTTGCCACCACACCTAGATTGTTCAGGTTAGTCCAGGAAACAAACCCCAGCCCTACATATGACCCTATCCTCACACAGTGATGGATGTACTACCAGAGCAAATATTTATGTACACTTTGAAAAAAATATTAGTGCTAAAGTAAGGGCAATAGTTATAGGCTAATACTCTATCTCCAAATCTACTGGATATTTTGAAATATATTAAGAAGGAGATAAAGGGATTCGATTTTCATGCTGTATTTAGTCCTTGGAATAGAAGAGAGATTTCTAGGAAGATCTGTGAAATAATAAAGTTCAAAAGTCAGATTAAAACTATCACTGGTCAATTTTCAAATGATAAATTAGCCTTTTTACTGGTAACCAGTGATAAACCTGGTTCACTGGCAGGACTAACTTTGTTCCTTAGAAAGATGCAAAATATATTCTGTAATACCATGTGCAGAATGATTGTCTTAAGATAAGATTTTGTGAAAACCCAGTATTAAACCAGATTATTGTAATTGTAATTATAATTCTTAGAATGTGTATTATTCCTTGTTAACAAAATATTTGATTTGCCTTTTTTTTTTTTTTGAGAGACCTTTTCTGGGGAGGGCACATGCACTCCCCAGAAAGACAGAGAGAGACAGGAAGTGAGAAATCACCCCCCAGGGGGGATGGCCACTCCGCAATCCCTTCTCCTCCATTCTCCCCTCAGGATCTTGGGCACGCACGCACACACACCGGTGTGAGTTTAAGCCACTGAATCCAGGACTTGAACCACGGTCAAGTCCAGCAACATAGGCATTAGGCCAACTGCTGATCCCTGGTTTGCCTTCTGAGTACAACATTAATTATTTAAATTCTAATCACATAAAATAAACTATGATATAATTAAGATCTTTTTAGATTAAATAGGTATTTGAGTATGATAAAGTGTGATTTGTCTAAATGACTAAAAAATAAAATAATTTTATAAGAGAATACATAATAAAATTTAATGTTTTGTTAAGTATTTCTTTGTTTTGCTTACAGAGACTACATAATTAGGTGTCAATCAATATGTGAAAAAAGGGACCAGCAGTTAGCGTAATGGCTATGTCGCTGGACTCCCACGTAGTCGACCACGGTTTGTGTCCCGGACCCGGGACCCTTAAACTCACACCGGGCACATGTGCATGCGTGCCCAAGATCCCGAGAGGAGAATGGAGGAGAAGGGATTGCGGCGTGGCCATCCCCCCTGGGGGGTGATTTCTTGCTTTCTATCTCTCTGTCTCTCTCTGCCTGTCTGGCAAGTGCACATGCTCTATAGCAAAAACCTCTCCAGAAAAAGAAAAAAAAAATATGTGAAAAAAATGAACACATGGAATTATGATATAAATGTTTCAATTACCACTATTCAAAACCAACTTCTAGCTTATGTCTTTTGACACAACTTACAATTTTCCATGTTAGCCTGAAAGGCAATAAATACAAGGAAGGTAAAATTTAACGTTAGAATAATATAAATGAAATACCTAGTTTTCAAAAGTCTTGATCTACATTATTTAATTTTTAAGATACTTGAAATGAATAATTCTATATATATTACAAGTAACCATAAAGATACTTTTAGATTTAAGATAGGAGGATTCATTCAAATAGTTTTTAATTAGATATAAATTACTAGGAGTAAAACAAAGTATACAAATATTTATTGAGCATCAACTGGACATAAATAAATCAAAAGAAAAGCTAAAGTTAGTATGTTGTAGAAAGTAGTGCTTTATAGATAGAGAAACTATTGACCCTCTACTTCAGGTGAGACAGGATTATGTAGAGATTAAATGCCAGAGATGATTCTGGATAAACATAATCGTAGGATTTGCTTAGAAATGTGTTTTTTTTCCTGATGGATTCTTTCTGTGGAATAGCTTTATGAAGAAAAAAGATAACTATCTAGTTCAACTGAATTATCATCACAAGCTAATGGTAAATGGCAGCCCTCATGGGCTCACTGACTTAAGTCTCAGCCAAGGGACAACACCATTGATTATTAAATAGTTAACTATTTTTTGGTGACCAATAACTTAAAAGTGAATTTTCCAGAGTCACCTGCCCTAAAGATGTTTATTTTTAAATCTATCAAATGTTTTACCCTAAGCTATGAGTTTAAAAGTGTAAAATGTTGGGATGTTTAAGATGTTGAGGTTGATTGTGTTCTAAAGCCAAGTGACTATAATCAAAACATGTTTTCATTTAAATCTATTCTTAGATAAGGCTTCAGAACCAATGTATTCTGTTTTATAAATCAAGAGTGCAAAATAAATTGTCTTTAGTGTTTTCTTTTTAGAAACAATGATATACATTAAACACATGGAAAGTCTTCCAATCCTTTTTAAATGAAGCCATGACCTCAGTCTCTAGTTCAAGATAACTATCCCTGAGCTTAGAATCATGTCATGGGTTACTTTTGGTTATATTCATCACTAATTTACTAAATAACCTTCTAATAGCCCAAAAAGGAAACGAGACAATGTAATCCATAACCTGGAAAGAAACTGAATTTCATGCCTTCCAACTTCTAGGTTTCCATTTCTCTCCATTCCCAGTTTAAATGCTTTCACAAAGATTGCATGACAGACCCATAGGGTATTTGTTTCTCGTGGAGTCAAGCTAGTTCATGACTGCATCTGTGATACTAGATCTTGAAATATGGAGAATTTGGGCCAGCAGGTGGTGTGGTGCTAAAGGCGTTGTATTCCCACATAACTGACCATGGTTCAAGCCCCAGAACCAGTGGCTTGAAACTCACACTGAGTATATATGCATGTGTGCCCAAAATCCCAGGAGGAGAATGGAGGAAAAGGGATTGTGCAAGACCATCCCCGGGGGTGGGGGGGAGCAGATTTATCACTTTGCCTCTGCTCTCTCTCTTTCTCTTTCTAGCAAACACACACATCTTACGGGGAGGAAAAAAAAAAAAAAAACTAAACTAAAAATAGAGAAATATGGAGAATTTATTAGAGAACTTTGCCACATGGAAAACAATGGGTTCCATTTGCCAATATCCCCTGACATTGTAGGACAGCTAGTATCAATAATGGCTCAGAATCTTTTGAAAATTAGTTTTGAAGGTAGGTAACACACAATCTCAACAATAACTTAAGTGTCATCATTGGATTAGGATACTTAATAGTACTAACAAGTGTAGCCTTTTTGTTTCAATTCAGATTGACTGTTTCTTGCACATTACTTATTAAATATTTCACACAAATGTGTGGCATTACATTTATTCTAAATCTTTTCATTATATATAATCTTTTCACATTATCAAATATTTATATATTTATATATTTATATTAATAAATATATTATTAATAAATTAGCAATAAAATTAGTTATAAAATAAGTATATGTTAATATAAATTTCTATTATATTAGTACTGTATTTATCTCTCTTTCTTTTTAAAAGAATTATTTTTTTAATTTATTCATTCATTAATTTTTAAAATTTGACCAGACACACACACACACACACACACACACACACACACACACAGAGAAAGGAAAGCGAGAATGCAAGCCACCAGGTCCAGGACTTGAACCATGGTTGGCCATGTGGGAGTGTCCAGAACCTTAACCACCACACCACATGCTGGTTCATCTCTTCCTTATTCATATACCTAAAGTGAACAGAACTCTATAATGTCATCAAGTCATTTATTATTCTAACTCCTTATTCTTTGGATCTTCTCCCCAACTCTTATCTCCCTGTGCTTAGTGTTTTTCTCTTTGGAGCTTTGATATTTCTTAATTCATTGTATATCATCACAAAATTGTAATTAGATCTTTCTTTCTTTTCTTTTTTTTTTTTTTTTTTTTTAGAGATTTTTGCTCTAGGGCACATGTTCTCATTAGAGAGACAGAAAGCAAGAAATCATCCCTAGTGGTCATGGTCATGAGGCAAGTCCTCCTCCATTCAGTCTTTTGGGATTTGGGGCATGCACACACATGTACTCAGTGTGAGTTTCAAGCTGCTGTGTCTGGGACTCAAAACACACAGTTGGCCATGTGGGAGTCTAGCGCCTTAATCACCATGTCACCTGCTAGCCCCAGATCTTTCATTTTCTAACTACAAGGAAAGCTATTCTTTATTCTTTCAATTAAGAACTTATCATGCCAGGATCATTTCTAGGCTTTTCAGTGGTAAAAAAGGAATTCAAAGATCCATCCCTGTTGGACTTGACTTTGGGGTGATGCTGAAAATAAAAGCAAAAATACTATGTAATCAAATATATAATAATTTAAAAAAAATTAATGCATAAAAATACAGGGTGTTAATGTGTTCATTCAGATAATAATGTTAAATAAAGTGGTTAGAATAGGTTTCATTGAGATATATGTAATTCACAAGTAAATACATATAGACAAATAATGTTCCAGGCTAAGGGAACAGGCAGTATGAAGGTAGCACATCCAATATGTTTGAAGAACAGCAAAGAAGAAGAAGAAGAAAAAGCCAGTGTAACTGGGATGAAGTAACAAAAAGGGAATAATTGTATACAAAGTTTTCAGAGGGACTACAAGAAAAAGGATCAAGTGGACTGCTGTAAACACTGGTTTTGATTCTAAATAAAAGGGGAGGCTGGGACAAGGGTTTTTTTTTTGTTTTGTTTTGTTTTGTTTTGTTTTGTTTTAAGCCACTGGGTCCGGGACTCGAACCACAGTCCATTACATGGGAGTCCAGAGACATAGCCATTACGCTAACTGCTGGTCCCTGGGACAAGGTTTTGTGCAGAGGAATAACATGGTATGCTTTTCTTTTTAACTGAATTTTTCAAAACTCACAAAAAAGTTGAAAGAATAAATAATATACTCCTGTTTGCCTCTGTCTTATATCCATAACTATTAATCTCTTTTCATAATTGCTGAGTATATACACAAAACATGTGTACATGCATGTGTGTGCATGCAGGTACATACACACACTTTGCCAAATCAATGAAAGTTGTCTACAGTTTTATGACATTCCGCTGTAAATATTTGACTTTGCATTTCGACTTTGCACCAGAAACAAAGACCTTCTATATAGCTACATCACCATTACCACACCTAAAAGAAAATAAATGTTAATTCAATAGTAGTAGTTTTCAGTGACCCACATTTTCAGATTTCTCTGATTTTCTTTAAAATGTTATTTATGGTTGTGCAGATTGTTTTTCAATCCTGTATGTGTACAAACCCACTTATTGCATTGGCTAAATTTTCTCCTTTTTCTCTCCCAATCTGAGTCCTTCAGTCTCTCTCTATTCTTTATGGCATTGAATCTCTGGAAGAATTCAGGTCAACTGACCTGTAGATCACCTCTTACTTTGGATTTATGTGACAGAATTCTCATTATTATATTCAGGTCATAATGTAAGAATATATTTTGCTTCTTTCACATATTCATAGCTTGGCTAGGCAGAGAAAGTCAAACTTATATTTATAAAGTCCATATGACATTTGCTTGTGTAATATTGTAAGGACAAACACTTCAACCAACAGAGTTCTCTCTAAAAGTCATCTTGAGTTTAAATGATAAATGAGAATCTTGGGAGAACATAATTTGGGGTTCAATATTCTATGAGTTTGCCTTGGAGAGTTATGACTTATTTACCTACTTCATTTATCCCAAAGGGCAGACAGTTGATTTCTAAATTTTGGTACATTCTAGTTAGATATATTATTGATGAAATCGCTGTTCAGATCTGATGACAATTTAATATAGAACAAAACTGGATTGAGTGACCTTTGCTGCAATTGATGTTGGCCTTTCTTCTTGTTAAGTGACTGGTCAATTTATCTAACTTATAGGAAATATTGTGATTGCTAAATGGACTGTCATAGATAAAGATATACACCATTCATCTTGAAAAGGTTCAACGGGCAATAGTAATAAGAGAAGGTCAAGGGGCATGGGACTTCATAAACCTTCTTTTAAAATTCAGTGTCCTTCCACACATAAGTAGTTGAATTTATTTTACTTCTAACAATCTACTCAAAGTCTAATATCACTGAACTGACACCGTGCACACCCAGTGGTGAGACTTGGTTTTGCTAGATCATTACAAAATCAATCTGTTTAGATTTCTGTCTAGGAAAAAAATAACCTTGGTATATTCTGAGATGGGGACTAAGGCTCTGGTAATTACTATTTTGTTAAGTAGCAGATTTTGGCATGTTTTTAAGGAAAATTGAACTTATTTCTTGATAGTACCATACATTTTCAGAATATGTGCAGAAATGTAGGGTCATAACCAGTTAGGAGATAAGATGAAAGATTGTCAATATGTGTCCATATAAAGTTCCACAAAGGAACCAGCTCCTCTTCAGTAGAATCAAAGCAGGTGAAATGAATAGCATTTTCACTTAGTTATGGAATGTGTAACTAAATTAAATGAAGAAAATGTAATTCAAACAAACAAACAAAAATTTTTTGAGAGATTTTTTGCTATAGGACGCATGTACTTATCAGAGAGACAGACAGAGAGAAAATGAGAAATCACCCACCTCCCCTGGGGGACGGCCAAACTACAGTCCTTCCTCCTCCAGTTTCCTCTAGGAAACTTCCAAATAATAAAGCATTTGTTATTTCCAACCTGTGTTATTTACTGTTCTTCATAAGGTCACCTGTAGTACTGGTGAGAAGTGTTGAACATACTGCCATTGCCTGGCATGTCTTATCAACACATATAAAGGCTGGGAAGTCTTTCCTGACTTTATAATTAATTTTTATGTTTATTTACTTATTTCTTTCATGAGTGAAAGAGATGCAGAGAGATACAGAAAAGAGACAGATACCCACAATGGGGTTCAGACCATGATCCCCCTGTTATCTTCATCCTAGGAACAGGTATCCTGCACACCTGTGTGTTTGGAGGGGAGAGGGTCTGGGAATGTGAACCATGAGTCTTCCCAATAGGTGTCAGGCTTGCAGAGCATTGTGTTACTGCTGCTCCACTGTTCAATTGCCAGGCCTTTATTATAATTTTTTGAGAGATTCTTGCTATAGGGTGCGTGCACTTGCCAGAGACACCAAGAGGCAGAAAGTGAGAAATCACCCCCCAGAGGAGGATGGCCATGCTGCACTCCCTTCTCCTCCACTCTCCTCTAGGGATCTTGGGCATGCATGCACATGTTCCCGGTGTGAGCTTCAAGCTGCTGGGTCTGGAACTTGAATCACTGTTGACTCCATGGGAGTTCAGCAATGCAACCACTAAGCCATCCGCTGCTCCCAGTCCTTTATAATTTTAAAGCATATTCATAATTATGTGAGAAAGTGGCCAAGTTAAGATAACAAATTTAGGTATGACATTAAATTCATATTGTATGGGCTAAAGAATGGTAAAACTCATTTTTCTTCATTATACTGAACTTTTAGCTATTAAGTTTCTGAACTATTTTCTGTTTATAGATCCATATTTTTATACCTCATATACTCTTTTTCAAGTATCTGTTTCTCACAAGTAAATTTTCATATTTGGTTTATTTTTCCTACTATCACTTTTAATAAAAAATTTATTCATTATTTATCTCGTGTATTTTTATGTAAAGTGTCTATTATCTCTAGCATCTCTTAGGGATATCAAGATTTTCTGTAATGTTGTATACTTTCAAACTCTTCCTCCCTATATTAGGCTGTGACAAATAAGCCTCTTGAAATTTTTGTCCCGTTTTGCATAGTTTTTCCTTTTGACTTAATGAACTATGTAATCAGGGAAATTCAGCTGAATTTTCTTTAATTGCTTCATTAGAAAGACTGTATTTGCCAGAAGGCTGGAGTTGACTAAATTGACTTCTTGAAGACTTTTTAAGGTACTACGATCTATTAGTTTACTATATTGGTTCATTTCATATTTACTAAAAATTTTGCTGAAATGCAAATTTAGATTTTAAAAATAATTTAGAGGGACCAGAAGTTAGAGTAATGGCTATGTCGCTGGACTCCCATGTAGTCGACTGTGGTTCAAGTCCCGGACCTGGTGGCTTAAACTCACACCGGGCGCATGTGCATGCGTGCCCTAGATCCCAAGAGGAGAATGGAGGAGAAGGGATTGTGGCATGGCCATCCCCCCTGGGGGGTGATTTCTTGCTTTCTGTTTCTCTGTCTCTGTCTGTCTGGCGAGCACATGCGCCCTATAGCAAAAACCTCTCCAAAAAAAGAAAAAAAAAATTTAGATATAAATCTAATTTTCTTTTGATGTGTTCATAAAAAAACTATGTAAGATACGTATAGTTTCATTCCCTTCTCTTTATTTTATTGTTTATCCATTTTCTAAGTCTAGACTATTTTTAAATATCATTTATTTAATTTCAATTCTTCTTTAATGAAAAAAGGCAACCATGTTGTCAAGCAGTGATCTTGTCTGTCCATAGCCTTCCTGTCTTATTGTGAGTTATTTAATTTAAGGAAGGATTGAATTATCATGTTATAGGAAATTAAATTTCTTAGAACAATGAATTAGTAATTATGTGTTTAGAATAAAGATTTGCAGGATTTATTTATGGTCTTTTGATTGGAATGAAGGATAAAGTAGTACAGAAGAGAAGAAGCAATTTCACAATGTAATGAATAACTGATCAAACAATTTAAATTCTCTAAGAGTTTTAAAAATCTTACTCACTTATCCCCATGTAATAGTAATCCTTGTCTTATTACAACTACTTCACACAGAAAATTTTAAGTTATCTCTCCAACTAACGTGTTTGCATAAACCCTGATCAAATGAGCAATAGATGAGAGCTTTGAGAAAAGTTAAAACAATGATTTAAATGTCTTTTTTTTCTGGAAAGTCTGGAACCATATTTAATGTATGGTATGTATAATATGGCTATAATAATTAAGGGAAATTATGTTCAAGAATGAGTTAAGGTGATAAAAGCTACCTTGATTTTTTTTTATTGTTAAACTAACTAGAAATGCTAACAATCCTTGTTAACCCATTTACTTAACTTTTTGAGTTGACTGTTTTCAGTAAATGTTAAGTTCAAGTATATGTTTGGTTCTATTTATGTATAAAAATATACATGTATATGTGCATATACATATACCCAATAGAGTGTAGAAATAGTTTTAACGTCTGTGAGCACAAAGGAGAAACCATTCAACTCGGTCCAGTTGAGATTATGTGCTGCATAGAAGTGTCTTGAGAAGCTACATTTTGGTTAAGATCTGCAAGTTGTAAGAGGCATTCAAATAGAGGAAATAACACCTGCACATACATGGCTATGGGATAATCTGGTTACCAGCAGAGTAGGAGTACTGTTTATGTTAAGGCAATACTCAGAAAAGAAGGTATTAAAACAACGTGGAATTGTTTTATATGCTATACCAAGTGTTGTCAGTTTTTGTTTGTTTGCTTATTTATTGATTGACTGATGCTAGAGCCCCAATAAAAAATTTGGGGAATAAGATGACTTACTAGTTTGCTTGTTAGGAAGATAGTTCTCAAATAAAAAGAACAGTTTAGAGGATGTTTTTGGCAAGACTATAGGGTTTTTAGAAATGGTCAGTTTGCAGGGCCAGAGGGTGGTGTGATGAATGAGGCACTGGACTCCCACATGGCCAATCATGGTTCGAGTCCCAGACCTGGTGGCTTGCTTTCTCACTTTCCCTCTCTCTCTCCCTCTCTTTCTCTCTGGTGAGCACATATGCCCTATAGCAAATTTAAAAATAATAATAAATAAAATAAATAAATAATTTAAAAAATAAATTGTCAGTTTGCAGCTCTTTCTGAAGGTTTTGAAACCATAGATGGTACATGATGAGTGGTAGGAACTATCATTCATATACTGATACAGCCTCCTCATGGAAATACTTATATATACAATGATATAAATCCTTCATGACAAATAACCATGTTTAAAAACTCTTTAGGAAATATACTCAAAGTATGTTTCTGTAAAAGTGATTCTATTTGCAAAGATGTCATATATTGACCAGAATTGTAAGGTCAATGACATTGTATCTTTATCAACCTTAGGTTAACAGATTTTAGATTTGCCTTGCCCACAAAAGAAGGGTTTATTTTTACATCTGTTTAGTCACTAATGAAGAACATGTTGTTAATGAAAACCCAGAACAACATTCATATACTGAAATGGATTAATTTTTTGAGAGATTTTTGCTATAGGGTGCATATGCTCACTAGAGAGACCAAGAAAGACAGAGACACAGAAAGTGAGAAATCACCCCCCCAGAGGGGATGGCCACACTGTAATCCTTTCTTCTCTCAGGATTTTTGGGCACACACATCCACCCACTGGGTGTGAATTTTAAGCTACCAGGTCTAGGACTTGAACTGCGGTTGAATACATGGAAGTACAGTGCCTTAAACACTATTCCACCTGCTGGTCCCTGGATTAATATTTTTAATTAAATATAAAAATCTTAAAACGTGCTTAGTATGACCAAACTTTTCTTGAGGTTTCATAAGAAACAATTAAATCTTTAGGCTTTCTAAACAGTTTTTTAATTTGTTTGACATATATCTTTGATTTATTAAAGTTAAAACTGCTTTTTTTAAAATTATCAGCTGAACTTTCTATTGAAAATAGTTAGAATACTTAAGAAATTGTGTGATCATATTTATAAGTTTGTGTTTGAATATTTATATTTTATCATCATCTTGGTAATATAAATTTGTATTGGAATTATAAATTAGGATAGTGTGGTTGAGTAGTTTTTATTCATGTTCTAAAATATGCAAAGCTAGTAGATAATTAACTTTTAAAAAATTTTATAAAAGATAAAATCAATGATTTGTGTCATATTAGAAAAAATTACACTTTATAAATTATTGCCAGTTAAAAGTAATTATTTTGACTATCTAGCTTTAAATTAGTTGTTTGCTAGTATTATTAGCATGGTATGTGCTAAAGCCTCTAGTACAACATGAAAGCTGTAATCAAATCTACTGTAAACCATCCATGAAGGGGACTTTTACAGATGTTGTGATTATGTGAGCCTAGAGGCTATATTGTAATAATTGGCCTCCTGTGAGTCTGGTGCTCTGCAATTGTTCCTGGAAGCTCAGCGAACAGGAAGATTGGATTTCACAATGTTTACATTTGTTGACTGTTACTTTGAGTTAGCGATATTCACATAATGATGAACAGCCATTCATACTTGCAATACTATTATTTGGATATAGGTGCAAAATTATAGCTGCATTTTTATTTTTACTACAGATTCAGCTACTTCAATATTTTATATTTAAAATATAAAATTTTATATCTATAATATATATATTATATTTACTATTTTAAAGTGACTAGTAAATATTAAATATTCTTTTTCAACAGACATTATGTTTATTCCTCCCTCTGTGCAAATGTACTTTTTTCAAAAACCTATTTCATTTAGCTTTATTTATTTATTTACTTTATTTGAACAGAGAGGGACAGAGCGAGAGTGTAAGAGAGAGGAAAGTGAGAAAGCAAGCCACCAATTCTAGGACTCAAACCATAGTCAGCCATGTGGGAGTCCAGAGCCCTTCACGACCATGCCACTGCCGACCCCTGTGCAAATGTACTTAATTCTACTTGTAAACAGTTAAATCTCCCAACTTCATTTCATTAACTTTTTGTTCTTCTATACTTTGCTATTATTTTTTTTAGTGGCTTTAATTGTCATTTTATCATAAATAGATAACAAACACAAATTCAAAAGTTAATTATTATCTTTCTCTTCCTTCCCAATAATGTAAGTATCTTCAAATACTTCAAACTAATCACCTCTCCCAACTAGCATAATCTTATTTTATGTATATAGTTCTTAAAAGGTTTTATATTGGGGGGGAGGGGGGAGAGGTTTTCGCTATAGGGTGCGTGTGCTCGCCAGAAAGACAGAGAGAGACAGAGAGATAGAAAGCGAGAAATCCCCCCCCAGGGGGGATGGCCACACCGCAATCCCTTCTCCTCCATTCTCCTCTTGGGATCTTGGGCACACACGCACACGTGCCCAGCGTGAGTTTAGCCACTGGGTCTAGGACTTGAACCGCAGTAGACTACATGGGAGTCTAGCGACATAGCCATTACGCTAACTGTTGGTCCCAAGTTCTTAAATGTTTTATGCCCCAAATATTAGACATTCTTATTAACTTAGCCAACTATAGGTTAAATATATGTGTACTATTTTTTAGAACTTTTGGTTAATAACTTCTTTATAAAGCATATTCTTTAGAAGTTTTATTATAAGAATATATAGTTGGTAGATTGCTTCAATTCACTAGTATTGGACATGTCTTTAGTTCAGTATTATGAAAGACTGCTCTGTCCAGTATACAATTCCATGTAATAAATATTTTTCTCTCTGTAGTTTGAGAAAATATAATAGATATCTTTATTTGTAACATGCTGCCAAGTGTGATTATATGCACCTACACTATATATTTCTAGGAATTCATTTGGCTTTTTGAATCTGATAACTAGTATCTTTCATCAATACTGAAAAATTCTTAGTCAATAGTTCTTTTAATAACTGCCTTCCCTCATTCTCTCTCCATTCTGTGCTTAGGATATTGATTAAATAGGTTATATCTTCTCATTCTTTGTCACATGTTCATTCAGATGTCTGTCACACTGTGAATGATTTCTGCAGTCGATATTTCAACTCATTAATTCTCTCTTCTGCTGTATCTAATTTGCACTGAACTTCTAAAATTAATTATATCTTTTAGTTATGATCACTTTATTGGCTTTTTCAAATTTCATAGTCATTTTATAGCCTATTCTTATTTTGGCATACCTTTACTGTATACGACCATTCCTTGAAACATTCCTAGGCTATATTTTATGTTTTATAATTTCATTATCTGCTGTCTTTGCACATCTGAACTGTAAAGTATTGTTTTACTGACTTTTGATTATAGACATTTCTTTCTTGTTGAACTCATGTTTCTTGAAACATTATTTATGGAAATTAATGAGCCTGGGCTTAAAATATTTTCTCCAGATATAATGTGTGTTTATAGTCTCCCAAGTTCATGGATATTTATCACTAAGGAGTAACTGAAAGCTGCTTTAAGTGGTTTTAAGAAGGCTTTAGGAAACTATAGCCTACAAGACAAATTCAGCCTGCTCTGTGATTATATGAATAAAGTTTTATCAAAACATGGTCACATTATTACTTAGTCCTTAACTGTTGTTTCATTACAGTGGCAGAATTGAGTGGTTCTATCAGGGACCACATAGTTCACAAGCCTAAAAATTTACAATCTGGCCTTTTATAAAAAAAATTGCCAATCACTATTTTAGACCATACATCAAACCCTTTAAGTCATATTTGTAGTTATTTTCTTTCATAGTATAATCTTCCTTTTATTCTCTTCCAAACAGTGACAATGTCAAGATAAAAAATTATCTTCAAACTCTGTCTTTAGTTTACCCACCAACAGATTCACCTTATAGGGGAGTCTGGCATGTAACAGAAGTCTTTAATTTGACTACCTATTTTAAGTTGCTTTAGGATTTTGTCATATGTCCAGAACATTTGTAACTTTTTTGTTTTGGAGAGGTTTTTGCTATAGGGTGCGTGTGCTCGCCAGAAAGACAGAGAGAGACAGAGAGACAGAAAGTGAGAAATAAACCCCACAGGGGATGGCCACGCCGCAATCTCTTCTCCTCCATTCTCCTCTCGGGATCTTGGGCACACACGCACAAGTGCCTGGTGTGAGTTTAAGCCACTGGGTCCGGGACTCGAACCGTGGTCGACTACATTGGGAATCCAACAACATAGCCATTACACTAATTGTTGGTCCCCATTTATAACTGTTAAAACCAAACCCTACCCCATCAAAAATGAATGAAAAAGTACCTCTGGCAAATGTGTAGATTCTTTAAAAGCTCATGGAAAATGTATTTTTTTTAAAAAAGTTTAGATTTCAAAATTATTTTGCATCAAAATAAACTTATACTTTAACTACATTTTTTTCTGCAAACTTTTTAAAGTCCCCTTGTACAGATTTCAGCACTTACTCTTCTTGCCGAATTCATGTTTTATTATTTCTGCATCAGAGAACTTCCCTTCACTTTTAAAGTTTACATTTAAAGTTTTTAAAAGTTGAGACCCTTATAATTTTTTATGGAAAGCTGAAATGTCACACAAAATAGGCAAGAAATATTTCTTTGGATATAGTCCTAAGTCCAATGCAAAGACATTAGTTGGTAGCTATTGCATTGAATTGGGCAGACCTGTTTCCACTATCACAACTCTGAGGGTTTATAGGAAGTAATAAATGTGTTTTCATATCACTTAGCATTTAGTCTGTGTGTGACCACGTGAAAATTTGCCTATCAAGGGAAGTGATAGTGTTCTGAGAGAAACTACATTCTCAGGAAAACTCATCACATAATAAGAAGAATACATTAACATGCAGTAACTGAAAAGAAAATCTGAAATGAGAATGTGCAGTATTACAGTACCATAGGCAGTGAAATGTTTATTCTTAATTAGTTGATTTCTTAAAGAAACATTGCTCTCTATTGGACTTATTACAAAATTTATGGGATAGTTAAAGAACAAGTAGAATGTAAATTCAACCTCTCAGGCCCTAGATAAATATTGCCAATAAATGATACATTTATTTCCATTTACTATAAGTTTTAGTTCTAAGAGGTAAGGAAACACTATTGGTAAAAACGGGTTTGGTGTTAACATTTTAAATACCTCAACTATTTATTATTGAGCTGCCTTTTAAAGATAACAACAGTCAAGAAAGCATTGCTAACTATCTCATCTATTAGGGCCATAAAATATTTGTATGCTTTTATAAATGTTAATGAAAGAGAAAAAGTAAACAAATGTCACTGACAATAAATTAGTTTAGAAAAAGAGTAATACATAGCATAGCGTTTTAATTTCTAAGATCCCTGTCTTTACCCACTGAATGAACCTTGATATTATAGCAAATTTCAATAAGGAAACGGAGCCTGGATTCTTAATGGCAGACAAACACTTCTAATCTTGATGGTAATATCATTGAAAAATTATATTTAAAAGTAGTAGTTTGTATTGTAAACCTCAATGAACAGAACCATCATGTCACAAAGGACAGCCATTAATTAAGTATGAATTACTATATTTTAAAGCACTGGCTGTGGAAGGAGAAATGCCACCTTTGAATGAATGGCTTCCTCTGTCTAATCTGACCTCCTCCCATTTAGAGATGTGAAGGTGATAAATCATGGAGTGCAGCGACAGCAGGGATCCTTATTAATAGCAACCTCCCAGTCTCCTGGCAGTCACTGCAAGTGCAGGTGACATGCACAAAGGTTTTCCTTTTCAGCTAAAAGGATGCAAAATTTCTATGAAAATTTAATAGATATACAATTTCTGGGTCATGCATCTGAGCGCTTCATCAATTAGATAATGTAAATGTTCTTAGAATGTGCTCTGTCACTACTTCAAACCATTATCTTAATGATCTGAATAGAGGATTTTGTATTATTGTCATTGTTATATTCTTGAAATGAACAAACAAAAATCACTATTCCATTGATTTCCCCTTAAGTGGAAAATTGAAGTAATAAGCAAAGAATCAGAGTTTTACTAATTTCATCACTTAAAGAGGAATCAAATTACAAAATGGCAACTTAAAACAAAAACTGTGTTTAGTTTCCTGTCTCTCACCCTAGTGGTTACAATCAAGGACAGTTGAATATGATCATATTTTTAATTTTCCATTAATATTTGTTCTTATACTGCCTCTGAGTTTGACAATCTCTACTGAAAATCACCATTAGATGATAAACAAAAATAGTAAGATTCAATTTTTGATTTCACAATCCTTTAGAATCCTAAAATTAAAAGTTATAGTCTTATAATAAGGAATAGGACTGTGAATATAGGAAACCTGGCTTCAGTCCTAGGTCCAGCTTTGTATAACCCTAGACAAGGCAATTGTCCTTGAGGATCAGCTCCCATATCTGTAAAGCAGAAACAACAATGCTGTCTGTTGTTGTTAGAACAATATAAAGCAATGTATACCTGAACATGAGTTCAAAAACAGTAAGCTGACATATAAGTTTAAGGTAATTCTGTAAGTATTATTGTCAGGGAAAGAGTAAAATTAATACATAAATAGATGAATACGTGAACTTTATTAACTACCTTCTGATTCTGTCATCAACATAGTTATTCAAAAGTTGACCTTATAGAGATAATACATGAGCATACTTCCAAAATTTCATGGAAAAATAGAATTAAAGTATCATTTTATTTTTGTGCAAAAATTTTTTAAAATCTATGCATAGTTTTTATTACAATATGCATTTTTCATAGACTTTTTTGGTCATCCAATCATATATCTAACTTTATACTTTTCTCTCCTAGAGGTTTTTAGCCTTTTCATTTATAAGTATTTACTACCTCAGACTTGTTTCACCAATGAATGCTCACAGGTTATAAATTTAATGAGAGGAATATTTCATTTCCCCTCATCTATTATAAAAATAATAATATAACATTGGAGAACTTGACTGGAAATCACCCATGAGTTTATCTCTAATATTCATTTTTCAGGGCATGTCTACATAAATTCCTGCAAAGTTAATTGTAAAGTATACTTCAATATTTTACTGCTAGAGGAGATGACAGGGCACAGGGTAATGAACAAAGACGCACTGAGAACTCGGTATGGGATGAAAGTTTTAAATGATGAGGAATCTATTTTCCTTTGGTCTCTTAAGCAGGGAGTAAGTTTTCCTGCCAGAAGTTATTTAAAATGGCCTTTCCTGAATCAAAACCACAGATTATTTGATACAAAGTAATCTAATGAAAATAAACATTTTATATCATTAGAAGGAAAAGCCATGATATGTAAGAACACCTCATAGAATACCTGGGACACAAAGTGACCATGTGCTTTTTTTCTGGTTCGATTATTAATAGTGCCTCCTTGTACTTTCTAAGGTTGAACAATGAATCATATGATCACTTATGTAATAGCTACTTACCAAAATATTAACATTCTCTTCAGCATCACAATGAAATAATAATTTATAAGGTCACTCTTCAAAAATTGAAAATTACTTTTCTTCTACCAGTGCTGTCTTTTTTAATATAAAGTGATATAGTAAAATTAAAGTCCTATATTCAGTCATTCAGTAAATATTTATCTAGTGCCTACCATATTCCAGGTTCTGGTAAAACAGAAGTGTACAAAACAAATACATTTTCTGACTTTATGGAATTTGCATTATATTTAGGAGAAGCAGACCCTGGAGCAGTAAATAAATTAATATATAATATACTTTGAGGTCTGATATAACAGAAATGGCAGATAACTAATTGAAAGTAAAATGTTGTGGGAAGAGGTAAATCCATTCAGATAGGGAAGACATCTCTGAGAAGGTGACATTTGGGTAAAGACCAGATGCCTTGAGGGAAACATATAATATATGTTAGAGTATGTCTAGGAATGGAAACACCTAGGTGTCCAGCTGCTGAGATAGAAAAGAAGCTCAGCATGTTTAAGAAATAGCAAAATAAACTGGCCCAGCCGCAGCAAGGAAGCAAAGAAGAGATATGGTTGGAGAATTGTCTGGTGCCCTGGTGAAGAGTTTGCATTGTATCATAAATACGATAGGGAACTGTTGAAGAAGTACATGATCTTAACTTAGTTTCTGCAGTGAATGTTTGAAGTGCTGTATAGATAGAAGGCTGCAGGGAGATGTATCAGATACTTCTCAGGGAGTCTCAACAGATTCTCTGAGCTACTCCTGTCTCTGGTAATTCAGCCACCATGGCTTCCAAATCAAGTGGATGCAGCCTGGTACTGCCTTTCTTCTTGCCTATTCCTCACTCCTCTTCTGTTCTAAGGACTTCTTTCTTTCTTTCTTTTACAATTGAAGTATGAATTTATTTTGGTACAAAAACTTCTCGAAATTCATACATAGTTAGGACTTTCTTAAAGCCACTGAGGTGTGAGATGTGTGGAATCTTTTGAGTCCCTGCAAGCACAGTTTGGAATTGTAGGGGAGTTACTGGTCTAGTATGAATCTTTGCCCATTAGTATAGAAGGAAGCCAGTGAATAATGTTTTCCCTTTCTTTTCTATAGGATAGATTATCTTAAGATTTATTATTTCATAAGGTCCCTTAAAATGTCATCTTGGAGGCCAGCAGGTGAAGTGGTGCTTAAGGCACTGGATTCTCACATGGTCAACCATGGTTCGAATTCCAGATCTGGAGGACTGGGATGTCACATTCATGTGCTTAAAATCCCAGGAGAATGGGGAAGAAGGTATTGTGGTGTGACCATACCCCTGGAGGTGATTTTTCACTTTCACTTTCACTGTCACTGTCTCTCTCTCTCTCTCCTCTCTGGCAAGTGCCTGCACCCTATGGCAAAAACCTTAACAAAAAAGAAAAAGTCATCTTCAAGGAATGAGCCATGCTTTGGGTTTATAATAAGCTAGCATGGCAATGCACCCTACTGTAGGATCTTCCTCCTTCTCTTCCTTCCTACTGTTCCTCTCATTTCTGCTTCCTTGTCGTTGCAGTTTCTAATACAAGAAAAGTGTATAAACTTTTGTCCCACCTCTACTTTCTGGGAAACTAGGCTAAGATAAAGACAGAAACAGAAAGACCAGTTAAGAAGATATTAAAGTAGCCCAACGAGAGATAGTGATGGTTTGGAATTCAGTGGTTGATAATGAATGGTATTTGTCTAAAATTCAAAAATGTGATTTAGTCAACTACTGTATTTTCATTCTCTTCATCACCATACTAACTACCTGAAATTTTTTGCTCTGCAAGAGCAAAACACTTTTATAACTAGTTTAGCATTTAATTTTAATCTCTCTTTGTTCCTTAAGTAACTTCTTTCATCTTTTTCACTCTGTCATTCCAATACTCAAAAGCCTTTAAGGACTTTTAGTTTAACAGCATATTAAACATCCAGTCCTTTGTCAGTACTTCAAGGCTCTCATTTATTGGCCTCATTAAAGCTTTCCACATTTATGGCATATTCTTTAAAACACTATAATTTTCTCACACTCAAAGTATGTTTTTTACCCCTGGTACCGTGCTTTTTCTTAAATTGCTAACTTCTATAGTCATATTATGTCTATCTTTCTAGGTTCATCTCCTTTATGAAGTCAATGCCATTTATAACCTGGGCCACCCAATAAAAATAATAACTATGGGTTGAGCTTCCAGCATTGATATCCTAGAAGACCCACTGCATTGGACCTCAGCTTTCCACTTCTGTTTAGCAGCTGCCTCTGTTCTACTCCGGAGTGCAATTTTGTTCCCAGTAACATTCATCGTTACTTCAGGCAGCTCAATCTCATCACTAGTGTTTTTTTCTTTTTCCAAACACCAACATGAAAGTAATATGAGATCATATAAAGTAATCAAAGGCTCTTGAAATTCCATTATTTTTGAGCATACATATTCTACTTTCTGTACATGTTATGCATAAACATTTCCTGTATTTTGATCATTAAATGTCACTGCTGGCATCAACATGAAGATATATTGGTCAGTGTATATAAGTTAAATGTAGTTTCTAATTTTTGTTACCTATGAAGTGAAAATTCAAACAAAAATGGGGATAACATAACATGAAGAAAAGTTACTCACATCTACAGTACATGGATATTTAAGATTCCTTCCTCCCATTCAGTTGTTCTTGTAGGCATCAGTTCTGTAGGAAATTCTCTGAAGAATTTCTTGAAGGAAAGTGCAGCTTTATTGCAATGTGCAAAACAGGGAGAGCAGGCAGCTCTTTTTGAAAAGGCCTGGTTTCCCTGAGGTGTTCCTCATATCTATTTTTAAGGGAAAAGTTAAGGGTAGGGATTCCCAGGTGCATGATCAGTTTAATGATTTGTTCAAGAGGGGGTGATCATCTCGTGGGCCTTCTTGATCGGTGAGGCCTTAGATAATCAAATTTCTATTCAAATTTCTCAAGCCATTCAGCCTGGGGTCTATGTGCCCACTTCAAGAGGTTTTATTAGAGGACAGAACCTAGCAAGAAAAGAAATTGCCTTCTGGTTGAGATGGGGTTGGCTGGCTAGTGACTAAACAGTAGAAATGTCATCAGAGATTTGTCAATATGTTCTCTTTCTAATTAAGCTATATTAACCAATACTACTTAGTTATTTATGTTCAGCGAGCTGTTTTTACTGAAAGTTCAAAATTGTATGAGGTAGTTTGATGCTGCACATGTTCAGGGCCATCTCAATGCATATGTTTCTGTGAAATTACATTCTTTGAAACCATTTTTAAAGGAATATGTTCGAGGAACATAGGTTACAAACTTTTAAAATGACCTATCTAAAGAAATAGGCTTTCAGCCATGGTTCATGTGCCCTCACCTCCATTTGAGAATCTTACAATGAGGTCACTGCCACAGCCTCTTACATGTACTTCTAAAGCCATACAAATAATTAACTCTGGCTTCAAGGTTAGGGAGTGTTCTACAGATGCAATGAAAGCACATTTGTTGTTGGTGTTATTTTAAGTAATACAAAGGTCTTCACACCATGTGAATGTTTTGTGTTTCATACATACACTATAAACTATAAGCACAGTCTAAAATATCTTTTACTTCAAAGTGTGCTGGAAATATTTTGAAAGATGAAAAGGGACTGATATACAGACTTGGAAGACTAATCCCTTTAGGGTTAAATCCATGAATAAGAATTAACTTCATGTTTAACATAGTTTCACTCACTTTGCACTGTCCTGCAGTATGCCACACGGCTGACTGCACTTGGTTTTCATCATTTTATTTGACATTTCTGAATTGTGGTTCATCTATTTACACTTTGAGATTAAGCATTTTCATACTGCAAGCAATGCATGGCAAATTTTTCAAACTCTCTCTCTAAATGGATTACCAATGATATTGTGTGGAACATGTATTAAAAATATGTATTCATGTTTTAAAAGAACAAATATATGCCCATGTGTTTGATGCTTAGTAAACAACATTATCTCTCTCTTTTTTTTTTTTTTTGGCAGATGAAAATCATATCTCTGTAGTGAGAATGTTTTCAGAGAGACACTTTCTAAAGTCCTTAAGTAACAAATAACATTGTCCTTCATATATGCATAATTTGGAACTAACAGATAGCATAGCAGTTACATCACTGGACTCTCACCTGGCCAACTGTGGTTTGATTCTTAGACCCAGTGGCTTGAAATTCATGCTGGGCACATGTGCATGCATGCCCAAGATCCCAAGAGGAGAATGGAAGAGAAGTGATTGTGGCATGGCCATCCTCCCTAAGGAGTGATTTGTCACTTTCCCTCTCAGGTCTCTCTCTCTCTAACAAGAGCATGTGACCTAAGGCAAAAACCTCTAAGATACATATTTTATATATATAAAATATAATATAATATTTTATGTATTTATTATATATTTATGCATTTTATATATAGATAATTGTATAAATATTTATTAATTTTGCTAAAACGCCTAGAACACATAGCAACAAATTACAAATATTAGTGTATTATAGATTCTAACACTACATTAAGCTGAATTTGGGGTGCTGTAATTTGCAATAATTATTAGAATGATCAGCTGTATAATGCTTTTTAATATCATATTTGAAGTGGAACTGTGGAGTGCCATGTCTCACAATTCTTTTCTCAAAATTTCTATGTTCCCATGAATGCAAATTAGGTTTAAGCTATCTGAGGTTTAGGCTATAGCTTGATTTCTTCCATCACTTCAACTACACTGTTCCTTTTTTATATGTGCACTGATTGCTGTGTGACTCATTGCTTATATTATTTATTTATTTATTTATTTATTTACATTCATTCACTATACATCATTACAACATACAAAATGAGATTTCCCCTCTAGAATACACTGTATATTGGCTCAGTCAAGCACATCAACATATGTGTTATCGTCAAGAAATAATTTTCCATTTCTTGTTTGGAGCAGCATTTGAACTTATACTGATTCAACTAATGATATAAAATTAAGGCTGTAAGATAAAAGTAAAAGAAAAATTATCTTGGAAGTAAGACCAATTGACTTTAAGAATCTACCATAAACAGGGACCAGCAGGGACCAGCAGTTAGTGTAATGGCTATGTCGCTGGACTCCCATGTAGTTGACCACGGTTCGTGTCCCAGCTGGACTCCCATGTAGTTGACCATCCCCCCGGTTCGTGTCCCTGGAACCGGTGGCTTAAACTCATGCCAGGTGCGTGTGACTGTGGTGTCCCAGACCCGGTGCCCAAGATCCCAAGAGGAGAATGGAGGAGAAGGGATTGCGGCGTGGCCATACCCCCCCTGACAGGGGGGTGATTTCTCGCTTTCTATCTTCTCTGTCTCTCTCTGTCTGTCTGGCGAGACGCATGAAATAAACCATTTATATATACGCCCTATAGCATAGATACCTCTCCTACTTAAAAAAAAAAAAAAAAAAAAAAAGAAATGGGGAAGCTACAAGAGAAAAAAAACTAATTGCGGATTAAGAAATCATAAAGGGAATATTCAACAACAGAAAGAAGTGCTTGTAACTTTTGTAATATTTGTATCAAGGTTAAATATTTATAGCTCACCTGTCTGATATATTGTAATGCATTATAAAAATAATGCTTTAACGGTTTATTTAAAATAGCATGCCCAAGATTAGAAGATTGTGGCGTGGCCATCCCCCCTGGGGGGTGAAAATATAGCAAATTAAAAAGAAAAAGCTAAAAAATACAATCAAGGTAACTTTTATAGGAGCATTTTAGAGTACTTCTGATAGAGTACTTCCCCCATAACTCCCTTTATTTATGGTTCATTTATATAAGATAAACACAAAAATAGTTATTAAAAGAACATTATTCAATTTGGCAAAATAATTATTAACTTAAATATGATTCATTGATTTCTCAAAATATGCTTCACCTGTTTTTATAGTAAGTGTGTATAAATATTTTGTAATGGAGTATTTCAAAGTTTTGGTTCTGATATCACTTACATTTAAAATTTGATATAATCTGTCCTAGGTGCAAAATGATTCCACAACAAAACAAAAGGTAAAAGCATATCATTGTCCATACTGGCTAAATCATGGTAGTCATTTCAAATTTATTCACCAATTATAAAATTTTGCTGATACTGATTTATTTTTTTTAGCTAAAACTTTTTTTTTTTTCTTTTTTTGGAGAGGTTTTTTTAGGGCGCGTGCGCTCACCAGACAGACAGAGAGAGACAGAGAGATAGAAAGCAGGAAATCACCCCCCAGGGGGGATGGCCACGCCGCAATCCCTTTATCTTGGGCACGCACGCACACGCGCCCGGCGTGAGTTTAAGCCGCCGGGTCCGGGACTCAAACCGCGGTCGACTACTTGGGAGTCCAGCGACATAATACGCTAACTGCTGGTCCCTTAGCTAATTACACTTTATCTTCACTAATTTGTTTAGTAAACTGTTGATTTTGTATACTTTTAAGGATTGGGCCTAAAACATACGGAAATTCTTCATTTCAAAAATTTTATAACAAGCGAACAAATTATCCTTCTAAATGTTAACTGTACATATATTTATGGGGACTTCATTTGCTCAAAATATAACCTTGAAGGCTGACCCCATGGCATTGTGGGTAAGTGCTATGAATTGGGAGATAGATCCCAAATAGCTCACTGCAGTTTGGATTCTGGCCCTGGTGGCCTGGAAAGCAGTGTGTGCGTGTGTGTGTGAATGCCTAAAATTCTGATTGGAAGGAAGAATGGAGGAGATTGTAGTGTGATCATGCCACACTGGGAGTGTTTTCTGCCTCTCCCTCTATCTCTTTCTGTCTCTGCCAAGTGCATGTGCCCTGCAGCAATTTAAAAAAATTAAAAAACTTGAAAGGAGATACTAAATATTTTATATATTTTTTCCAAACCACTTACTAAGTAACATTCTATGAAAGGCAGTGAATTCTGATTTTTCTTTATAAGAGAAAAAATTCAGTGTACCTTTAAATTTGATTATGTAAGTATTTTACATGAGGAAATCAGTAAAATATCCTCTAATGTAAATAATGTTTGTGGTCATTGCCTCTATCATTACGGAACATTGTTAAAAATGTACTATAGGTCTTGGTTTTTGTTTGTTTTTAAATATTTCTAAAACATTCGTAGCACTGGGGTCACTTCAGTTGTTTCACTAAACATCAGTAATGTTTAATGTATTTCTTATTTTTATGTGATAAAACATTAATGTCTATATGAAATACCTGGAGAACTTCTTGCAGATTCTGATAACAGCAGATCTGGGGTAGAATTTAGAGCTTGCATTTTACAAGTTTACAGTTGATTTTGAGACTGCTGGTATCTGGACCACACCTGGAACAACATGATCTTACCGACATCTTAAAAACACCTTACGAAGCTTGCTTCCCATTTACAGACAGCTGTTGACAATGGAGTATTATTCAAGAGTTTTCTAAGAGACAAAATAAAATTCAAGTTGATTTTAAGGATCAAAGAATGAGATGCCAATTACTAAGCTATTACAGTAGTGAGACTTAAAAAAGGTTAACATTATTAATAGAAATGAAAGATAATGAATTGATCCCAAGAGAAATATCAGTATCTTTATCATACATAGGTGAACACATTACACATCCTATTAAAATTTGAACACCTGTAAGTACTGTTTGAGCTACTCTTCTGACATTTATTTAAAACAGTAGAAATATCAAATATACTTCTGAGTAAACTAAAAAAAACATGAACTTATTGGTGTCCTTTACTCTTTTGAAAAATGAAACCGTCATTTAGTGTTCTGCCTCTACTCTTGTGCTAAGTTAGTAATAGTGTATATCAATTATTTTAACATCTTTATTTGAAAAGACAGTTCTTATTATGTGAAATAATATCAGCACTGGAGGCTCAAGGTTAAATGTAACAATAAGTTAGATGCCTCTGAAGTGTGCCTAGAAACCCTGCTGTCCAGCCAGGGGTGGGCAAGTTGTTGTGTTGCTCTCATCAGAGCTCCAGCAGTCTTAACGTGAGCTGTGCCCTAAACTATTTTTTAACACAAAAGAGAAAGACTGGAATGGATATGAGGGATTATACTTAGATGACCAAAAGTAAAATCTAGAAAACATGAGACCTAGTAGGCATGGGGTATTTATGTTTATGTTTCCCCAGTCAGTGCTATTTTTCTTCAAACTATGAAAGACAATTTTAGGGGAAAATAAGTTAATTTCAGCAGTACTCACAAACTGCTCAAGATTCATATGGTACTCACAGATAAAACAGCCAGTATGGAGAAAATGTCAGTCCAGACTGCATTTCTCCTTGATTCAGGTATGCCATGAGGGAGTCACAATCCATTTAGAATATCAGCACAATCATTGTCCACCTCAATCAATTTAAGGCAAAGAGGGGAGAGGGAACCATTAGGGTGCAAAAAAATCAATTCTGGGCATCTGTCTGCAAGCAGACCTCGGGCCAAAACAGATTGAGTACCAAAAAGTAGACAAAAGGGAAATCCCAGATTTCATGGTGCAATTCTTTGGTGCTGCTCCTATTATGTGACTAATGAACCTCTCATTTTGAATCAGTGTGTTTTACAGCTGCACCTAATCATTGTTTCTGCGACCTAAAACTATGATGTGTGACAGAAGCTGTAGATGAGGTGAGGCGTGATGGATTGTCATTGTCAAATTATTAATAGAAAGGTTGATTTTCTATTAGAAATATAAAATATAATATTTTATTCACAACTACCTTTTGAACTCTGGTTCCAGCTGCCAAAATAGACTACATCATTCAAAGCTGCACAACTTTGTCAAAAGATGTATTGTATTTGGTAGTACATATATTAAATGTTAGCTTTTATGGCCACTATTTTATATCATTTAGTCTCTACAAAACACAAGTAAATTGTTTTAAAAATAATGTTAAAGTGTGATTAAACTCCGTTTGAGAACCACAATAAAAGAACAAATTCAAAAGCTTTGTATTAAATGATAGAATTCATTTTCTAAGTTATTTGCAATATACTTAAATTGAATATTACAACAATATTAAGTATTGTTAATACTTTTATAGATGAAAAACCGAGACTCGCAGAAGATAAAATAATTTGCTTAAGGATTCTCATTAAATAGACATTTAACCTACAATAAGAACGAAATTGTAAATCTAAATCTAGCATTCTTGATAATTAACATTCATGAAGAGCAAGAGATTTGTAGAAAAACTTGTACAACTGCCTTCAAGTGTTTATACAAACATGACAGTATAAACATGAAAAACCACCACGAACATCTCAACATACACAAATAAAAGTCTATTTCAAATGCATGGCATAGTTTATTTTAAAAAATAGCTAACCACATGAAGTTCATTCTTAAAAGTTACAAACCATGGGGCCAGCAGGTGTTGTGGTGGTTAAGGCACTGGACTCGCATATGGCCAACCATATTCAAGTCCAAAACTTGGTGGCTTGCATTATCACTTTCTCTCTTCTCTGTCTCTCTCTTGTGAGCACACATGCCCTATAGCATATTAAAATAATAATAATTACATATAAAATTAAATAATTGTTTTAAAAAATTACAAAATTGCTTTGTTCTATGGCCCTATTGACATTTTAATTTCCAACCTGGCTCCTTATCTAACACAAAATTACTTATAGAGTGAAAAAGTAGTAACTCTTGTTAGGATTACTGCCACTCAGAGCCAAGCAAGCTAAGTGTGGCTTTCATCATTTTAACAACAAAAGCATTCCAGAAAACAATATTTGTGAAAATATGTGATATAGGTCTTTATATAGGAACTGTGATCCATACTTTAAACAAGCTGAGTCCCAGTATCATGAGGACATCTGAAGTTTAAGAACATAAAAGTTAATCCTATTTATCCTTTTCATTATATATGCAATCAAGTTAACAGACGGCATCAGGCATCCCTAGGAATTAAAGAATAGGATTTATTTTTAATTAATCACAGAGACTACTAAAACTTCAGCATTTTGTTATAAAAGAGCAGAGATATTATTAAAACTCAAATTTTAAAATACATTATTTTCCCATGAATCTTATCAGTCTGTGTTTGATTTTTTTTTTTTTAAGTTTTAAAAATAAATGATGAACTTTAAATGTTTTTCTGGTATTTCTTAACCTTTAAATTGGAGGAGTTTCTTAATATATGCATTGTTTTTCTAATAAGTCTTACACTGGAATGTTATCTTTAGTGATAAACAAATAACCAGGTTGTTCCTCTGCTTTGATTTGGAAGAAATTCCCTTGTAGGATTTGCTTTTAATTATGAGTCACAGTTTTCACAGCAGGCTTGATACATGGGGTTTAGCTATTACAAGTACTTATGCATGTGTCTCTCCCGGAGCTTATGCAGTGTTTTGGGTATTTAGGTATACATAATGGTGGCCTGAAAAGAAAATAACTGTTTTTCTTTTTAAAGTTTTTATTTATGTATTTATTTTATTCCCAGAATGTGTGGGCACTTGTATGCATGTGAGAGAACCTCGTCAATGGAATGTGGTCACAACACAATCTTTTTTCCTCCATTTATCCATCCTCTCAGAATTTTGGGCACACACACGTGTCCCAGGTAGTTTTCCAAACCACCAGGACCAGGATTCGAACTGTGGAAGACAATGTGAGATCCAGCTCTCTATGCACTGCGCTTAACCACTATCCTATAAAGCTAAACCATTATTTTTCTTGAACCTAATGGAATTATTTTCCTATTTAAGAACTCTGCTTCCTTAAATGTTTCCAAAAGTTAAAATATTTTTCCCATGCCTAGTACCAAAATGTTAAAATTTGAGTTTAAATAATATATTGTTTGAGTGGAAGTATAAATTTTATGTGGGTATATGTGTATGTAACATACATATTATTTGCATATATTACATACTATTTACACTACATATAATTTTACATGTATGTGTAAAGAAGAAAAGACCATGTGCGATCCAGTTCTGTCTCCATAGCTCTTAACTGCTGGTCTACAGGGCTAGCCTTGAGATACATCTGTGATTCATAAACACATGCACAGTAATTAAAGACATGAGCTTACATGAAATCACTCAAGGCGACTAAGGGTAGAGGTATAGTGACCATCAATAGATGCAAATCCCAAGGTAAACAGGGATGGAATGTAGAAAGCAGGAGGAGTCATTCTTATTTGGAAAGCACAGTATAAAAATAAGCTTGACGATGAAAAGTTGGGGATTTCCCATTTGATGACTTCTATTTATTTCCTGAGTTATGAGAAGAGAGAAGATGTCAAAGACGAAGATTAGAAGGAGAAATGATGTGAAGAAATGGTATAAAGAACATTTTTTTCTGGTAGAGAATGACTATGTGGATGTAGAAAGGGAGAAAAGTATGATTTTTGAGGGCAGTAGTGACAGAACTACCGAACTTTGAGGCCAGGTATTTATATAGTAACACTTACCTAAATACTGGAGTGTTTTTTCAAACATCCTGAAAGGTCTCAAAGATTTCAAAGGTCAACCTCTTGTTGAAGCCAAGGTGGTATGATGAAAAGATAGCTGAGCAAGGATATTTAATACTGAGACAAGACAATACTTGTGGTAATGGGTATGAAATTTAATCTTGTTCAGGATACAAATAAAGACATAGCTATAGCTAAGGAGGAATTACAAGGACTTGTTCATTCAGTAACTATTTAATGAGCAACCAGTATGTAGAAAGTTTAGGACTACAGAGGAACCCTTAAGAGACATGGCCTCCACCCTATCTATTGTAAGGTGCTGATAATATGGAAGAATTATGTGTTGGAAATCAATGAGTGAGAATTCTAGAATAACAAAATTTGAAGTTGAAGATTTTATTATGTAAAATGTGGAACAGGTACGGTTTGTGATCTTAGGCCATGACCGAAGTTCTAAGTGACTAGAGTGGAGTTGAGAAAAAGAAAAGAAAACCCGTTGATTGGGGTTGTAGAAGCAAAAGCATTCAGTGATCCAGGTGGTGCATATGGACATGGAAATCACTTAGATGATGACAGAACATGAGTAAAAAACAATTAACTAAGTTATATGCAAATTATCAGTGAATGAGGGTGAGTATAATCAGGATATTGGAAAAACAGCAATCACAAAAAAAAAAAGATGACTATATAGAATGAGCTGTAAGAGACTGAGAGTCTATGAAATTAATGGAAGCCTGACAACCTATGAACAATTGATTGCACCTCCAAATACTGAGGTTCAATTATGGGAGAAAGAGTTCACTAGAGAGAACTTAGAATAAACAGACCACCTGAGAGAATCTTGTTTCAGTTAAGGTAAGTAGAGAGATCTAAAGAAGAGAACAAAAAAATAGGAAAGGTTGCTAATCCATATTTTCTGTAGGTGACCAATAAGCTTACCTTTTCTGGGGGACAAAAGATGTGACACTGGATTTTTGTGAATTTTATAAGAAGGACATGCACATACATGTGTATGTGCACACACCCATGCACATATTATACACAAAAAACACTGTTTTGTTTGTACTAAAAATATGTAGCTCAACTCTTATTTTTTAAAGCATTATCTTTTTATTTTATTTGTTGTTATTATTATTATTTTCATTTGACCATAAAGAGACAGAGAGAGAGAGAGAAAGAGAGAGAGAGAGAGAGAAAGGGAAAGTGAGAAAGCAAAATGTTAGGTCTGGGACTCTAATTGCAATTGGCCATGTGGGAGTCCAGCACCTTAACTACCATGCCATCTGCCTGCCCCAAGTTCAACTCTTCTTAATAGCAGCTTTAAAATTTCTCAATGAGCATGAAGGGACTTCAAAATGTTTAAGAAAAAAATGGAATTAGCATATCAATTTTGGTTCAAAATATTTAAAATCCATGCATAGTTTTTTCATAAATAGATGTTTTCCATGATCTTTTTGAAGACTACTTTATATAAAGTAATAAATTTGTCTAATGGTTTAACATTCCTTTTTTTTAATAATTACCTCAGTTTCAACATTGTTATTCATGTTTAAAATATGTTGAAAGAGAAAGAGAAATTTGCAGTGAAGTTTAATTATACCTGCCCAAACTTTACTTATTTGAACAAAATCTGGACCAAATATGTCTTCAGGATATACCATATTGTATTGTTTTGTTTTTAAAAATCTGCATTAGAGCTCTCTAAACTACTCTTTAAAGGGATCGTGGATTACGTGAAGATTTCTTATCAGTTAATTCTTTGGTCAATTCCTTATCCTAATAAATATGCTTAGTAGACTAGCACTATATCAGGAGTTATTGATTAAAGCAATTTAGGCACAGAATGATGATGTGAAGGGGAAAAGTGTGGATAATTATCACAATTGAACACCTTCTGTACTGGTAGATCCTAGTTTGAGGATGCTCTGGCTGGTTTCATTGAAAACACTGTCTTCAGTCAGTTGTAATAACTATAGAATCTGCCAGTATGTAAACTGTAAATATTTTAATAGGTCAGTATAAAGTGTGAGAATATTTGATCAGATTATACACAGTAAATGAAATAATACAGTTCAAATTTTGTGAACATATAAAAATTATATACACCCAGTTTGAAAAATGTTATATTTTTATGTAGGTAGGCTAGGAATTTTGATGAGTGAAACAAAGTTTAAATGTATAAAATTGTTTACAGCCTTCCTATATTCAAGAAAGCTCTTAGATAAAGAGGCATGCAAATTGTGTAGCACAATCATGAGTTTGCTAATCCTCGTATAATATGGCATTTGCTATGTTATATATCAAAGAAAATTAGTGTATTCTCAAGGGAAGATGCAACATACTCTTTACAAACTTGTCTAGGCTCTAATCCAAACAAATTATATTTCCTCTTATGCAAATTACTTCTGTAATGATTGCAGATATACTGTTGATAATATTTGACAACACACAGAGTAAGGATTTGGGAAGGATAATTGTCTTGAATTTTAAGGGAAGAAATTTTGGAATTTGAAAGTTACAGATTAGACAAAGATCTTAGAAGATACGCTCTGAAAGTCCTTCATAAAACACATCATAGAAATCATATGAAGAGGTAATCTGGGATCACTGACATGAAGGTGCTAGCTAAAGACACTGGCGTTTGGGTCATTTGGGGGACCACTAAATAGCACTATGTAGCCACTTCTTAGTTTGGAACCAAATCAGAGACAGATACAAACAATGGCTTTATGATCAAGGGAAACATGGCCACAAAGGCTTCCTTAATGCTTTGCTGGGGAATTAGACAACTTTATTTCTGTATTAACTCTTCTCACAGCTTGGTGGTGGATGGTGGATAGACTTTTCCACAGATGTCAGAGACCAGATTAGAATTCTGCTGAAAGGTTGGTTCTAAGAAAAAAGAGAAAGGGGCTTTACTGGCATTGTGCAATTCCTTAAATTCATGCCTCCCCCATAGAGAGGAGTGAATGAAGGGTGAGGTGGTGGTGGGAGTGGTGAAGAAAGGCAGGAATGTAATCATAGTGGAAGTCCCTCCATGTGGAAACAGGAAAGAGGAGAGAGAAATTTGCTGTACCAAGAATAGAGGAGGCTCCTTGAGAACAGAAGAAACAAAAATGACTTGTGGGAGAATCTTGGTGCATATGGATATTTAAATGACAGACTAGAATAGCCTGGCAAGGATACCACCTTTGACACACACAGCTCTGGCTAAGAGCCATCACCTTTACTACTTTCATACTGTTTGTACAATCAGACCTTTCAAATCAGTCAAGTTCGGGTTCCAGTAGATTAAAGCAATTAGCACTATGCTTGCAAATGATCAGTGTTTAATAAATGTTAGCTTTCATTTCTCATAAAAAGCATTATCAGGTGGTAGCCATGGGGAAGTGAACTGCTTTTGCAAAGAAGAAATGAGAGGAGTTCATGATAGGAATAGTAAAATATAAGGTGATAAAGGTGGTTCTGTTTTATGAAGAGTTTGCATTACCACTGAGGGTTTTTGAGTTCTGTGTTTATGACTATCTTACATTTATATTATATTATTATTGGGGGAGTTTGTACTGTTACTGCTAATCATGACACATTTTTTATGTTTTCCAAAAAATGTGATGTCCCAATATTACAGGAGCAATGTGATAACATTTTTTTTCTTCAGAAAGACAAATAGGGCAGCTATATACATGAAACGGATTGGAATTATGAAAGAATAGAGGAGTAGACAACAGTTCAGAGTATGTTATGGGCAAACAGGAATGTAAACCTAAATAAGATGAATGGCAATAAGGGAAAGAATCATTGAATAATATGAGACATCAAGAGTTAAAAGGGGGAACCAGCAGTTAGTGTAAGGGCTATGTCGCTGGACTCCCACGTAGTCGACCGTGGTTTGCGTCAGGGACCCGGTGGCTTAAAACTCACGCCGGGCGCGTGTGCGTGCGTGCCCAAGATCCCGAGAGGAGAATGGAGGAGAAGGGATTGCGGCGTGACCATCCCCCCTGGGGGGTGATTTCTCACTTTCTGTCTCTATGTCTCTCTCTGTCTGTCTGGCGAGCGCACGTGCCCTATAGCGAAACCTCTCCAAAAAAAAAAAAAAAAGAGTTAAAAGGTACTACTGAACAGTTTATTGGATTCTGTAATTATTTTATCAAATAATTTAGTGAGAGTAGTTTTCTAGGGTGATAGTTGAATTCTAAGAGCTCAAAGCTCTAAAAACGGATGCTGAGAGAAAAAAAGTAGAACAGGAATCTGGGAGCATGGATGTCTAAAGGGATCACAAGCCTTTGTTTTGTTTCCTCATAGCATTCTGTATATTCCCATCCTCATTCTCAAATCCATATATTGCAATTTCTTGTTTTTCTGTTAATCTCTGCTTCATCATCATCATCCGCTATGTGCTGACCAGAGAGGTAAATTAAATGTGTCACTTGGAGACTTGAGGAGTCATAGAGGTGTTAAGAGGGGTGGTGGGAGTTGGATAAGAGTATTCCGGGTAGAGAGAACTGCATGTGCAAATCATTGTATGTGGAAGAGCGTGATATTACAGGACGGCAAGAATTTTCGATTAGAAAGACAAGAGATATAGTTAGGAAGAAAAGCAAGTGGAATTGATGTCAGCTTAGCATCTACTCAAGGGTAGGCAGATGTGTCTTTTTGGCCTCTACCAACATCGTTATCATGGTCCTGATGGGTTCTTCTCTTTCTGAAATGCTAGTAACTCCATTGCAACCACTGCATTGTACTTGGGCTTCTTCCAGTTTTTTTTATATTCTATCTTAGTAAAAATGGTGCTCTTTTCTTATGGTGGTGAAACAGAAATTTGATTTACTTTTTAATACAGTAGTCTCCCTTTATATGTAGTTTTGCTTTTCTGTTTGTTATCCAAGGTCAACTGTGGTCCAAAAATATTAAATGGAAAATTCCTGAAATAAACAATTTTTAAGTTTTAAATTATATGCAGTTCCAAGTAACATGATACAAATCTCAAACCACTTGGCTCCATACTGTCCAGGGCACGAATCATCCCTTTATCCAGTGTATTTAGTCTGTATATACTACCTCACCTGTTAATCTCTTGGTAGCCATCTTAGTTATCAAATTGAAAAAAAAAAAAAACATATTACATAGGACTGCATATTATTCGCAGTTTCAGGCATTCACTGGGGATCTCTGAACATATTCCCCTGCAGACAGGTGGACTACTATATTCACAAAGTGTAAATATTACAAAGTGTTCATCATTACTATTTTTCATCCCTCTAGAGACTCAGGAATGAGGAATCTTTTCTTTTTTTGAGAGGTTTTTGCTATAGAATGTGTGGGCTTGCCAGAAAGACAGACAGAGGCAGAAAGCAAGAAATCACCCTCCTCCCAGGGGGGATGGCCACGCCACAATCCTTTCTCCTCCATTCTCCTCTCAGGATCTTGAGCACACACCCACACGCACCCAACGTGAGTTTAAGCCACCACGTCCAGGACTCGAATCACAGTCTACTACATGGAAGTCCAGTGACATAGCCATTATGCTAACTGATGGTCCCATGGGATGAAGAATCTTAAAATAGAATAGGCCCTATCAAGCACCTTGTGCTAACTGGTCAGTGAAATAAGGATGGGAATCCTAGACCTCTGTGAAAATGTAGATATCTCTGATTCAAATAACATTGTAACTTGGGAAAACAGAAACAGTACCATTTTTATTTATTTATTTATTTACTTTCTGCCAGAGGGCATCTGTGCTCACTAGAGACGGAGAGGGAGAAAACATCCCCTTGTGGGGCATGATCAGATGCAATCCTTTCTTGTCCATTTCCACATTCTGTCAGGATTTGGGGCACTCACAGATGGCCTAAAGTCTTTTAATTTCCTGTGGTCAGCCATGTGGGATCTGGCTCCATTTAATGAGTAGGCCAGCCTGAACTTTTTTTTTTTTTTTTTAATTATGCTCTTTTAAATAAGAGACAATAAAATAACATAATAATTCTTAAATAAAAATTCTATAGTTTTGAGAGAGAGAAGGGAAAAAATGTATCTTAACAGCAGGTTGTATGCATATGAATTATGTTTCAACCCATCGATTCCTAACTAGTTTAATCACTCCTTAGCAGATAATTAAGTTGAGTAAAACCATTTAAAATTGAAGACCTTGAAGTCATTTTTAAGTATTCTTCATTTTTCCCCCTTCCATCTACTGGAATTGCTATTGTACTATTTAATCAGAAAATTCTGAACTGATTTTATTTTACTTTGAAGTGTCCTTATAGAATTACCTTCCATGTGTAAACTGGGGAGTCTCCTCTTCAAAAATGAAGGTTTATTGTGATGTAATTAGGTGTTTCTCTGCTTTCAGTAGAAAATAATTTGACTCATCCACACAATATTTTATTTGTATAACTTCATTGTAATTATGCATTTCTTTCAAACATAGTTTTTTTATTTCCCCCTTGAGCAATGAGTATATTCAATTCCTGATCTAACTTTTATTAACCTGGAAGAGTCAAGTTATCAACCTAGTTCTCTTTCACTATACAGAATGAGAGAATTGTAGATACCACTTGGCCAGATATGCATGGCCAACATGAGAGAAAATGCAAATAGTGTGCACTTTGGATGTCCTCCATGTGACTGTTCCTGAACTCACTCAACTAATCTTGATGTGCCTCCCCAAAGGCCACAGTGAACAATCTGTTGTGGTTTGCAAGCTTAGAATCCCTTAAATTGGACTGAAAAGAGCCATGTGGGAGAAAGAACGGTGAAGAGAGAGTAATGGCAGAGAGTACTCTGTGTATACTGTATTTACTTGCAAATAGTGTCTATGAATTCCAAATACCCTCATGGTTTGACTATAATTTAGAACAAAACTGCTATTTTATGTGTATTTTTAAATTAAGAAAACATTTTCTTGTGTTTGTTTTAGAAAAGAAAAAAAAAATAAGGTTGCAGTGTGGGAGTAGCTTCTGATTCTACTATCAGTGTATTCTAACATACGATGGTCAAAAATTGTTTCCTCACTTCTGAAGACTGTTTACACAGGTTCAGTTGAAGTGTTATGGGAACTTCTGATAATTGCCTCAGTAGCTCAATCTATACAAAGCAGAAGGTAAAAACACCCATATGGGGTTAAAGTGAGGATTAATTGATAAAATACATATAATCACTATGAATGTTGCCTCATATGCAGCACATATTTTAAAATATTATTATACTGTTAACACATTCAGAAGTTTAGGTGTTGTCAGACTTACTGCATCAGTGCCTTGCAAACTTTTCTGACTGTGACCTTCATGAAGAAATACTTTCAAAATTGATACATATAGGGACCAGCAGTTAGTGTAATGGCTATGTCGCTGGACTCCCACGTAGTCGACCGCGGTTCGAGTCCCGGACCCGGCGGCTTAAACTCACGCCGGGCGCGTGTGCGTGCGTGCCCAAGATCCCGAGAGGAGAATGGAGGAGAAGGGATTGCGGCGTGGCCATCCCCCCTGGGGGGTGATTTCCTGCTTTCTATCTCTCTGTCTCTCTCTGTCTGTCTGGCAAGCGCACGCGCCCTATAGCAAAAACCTCTCCAAAAAAAAGAAAAAAAAAAAAATTGATACATATACAACATAAGGTTTCAAAGAATAAAACCCATTTTATATACAACTCACTCTGATATTTTTCTTTTTTACTTTTTATTTTATTCACTATTCTCTTCTTCTTGCTGGTTTTTTTTTTGTTTTTGTTTTTTAAAGGACTGGCCTTGATCTACCTTACTAGTTATGATCTACCAGTTGTAAAAATACTGTAATACCATCTTCATTTAATAAAATGAGTCATGGTAAGATTTCAGGACCGCTGACAATAATTACAATTAAAGTGACACAGGAACACCTAACTTCAGTGTACCTGTTGAACTTGTAGAGGGTTTCTTACTACAGTGAGAAACATGGGGTCCTCATGATTAATCATCATGGTTATCTGACCTCTTTAATAAAGGTGGAGTTTTAATTTTATTTACTTAGTTCTAAAATAAAAAAGAATTCCCCATGCATAAGATGTATACATCATAAATAAATAATCTATAAATATAGTATTCATATAAATATATAATTGATTTCTGATATATTTTATTAGCTTTTGGCACTTACTCTGCCCAGGAACTTTTCTTCTATTTCTGCATATACCTATTTAGATCCTCGTTGCTGATAAGAGGGCAGGATGAAAGTAAATGCACACCTCATCCTTAGAGCACAGATGAAAAGAGAGTCTTGTTTATGATGGATTAGAAATCCATTCATGTTTTTATAAACTGAGAGTCACCAATGTAAAGTACCATAACATGATGTGTTCTGGCCAAGTTGAAAGAAACATTTAGAGAAGAAAGGATTATTAATATAATTTTTTTTGGGGGGAAGAGGTTTTGCTATAGGGCACCTGTACTCTCCAGAATGTCAGAGAGTGACAGAGAGATAGAAAGTTAGAAATCACCCCCCCCCCCCCGGGGGAATGGTCATGCCACAATCCCTTCTCTCTCCTCTAGGTATCTTGGGCAAGCATGCACACATGCCCGTTGTGAGTCTAAGCCACCGGGTCTGAAACTCGAACTATGGTCAACTACATGGGAGTCCAGCAACATAGCCATTATGCCAACTGCTGGTCCCTATAAATTTAAACCCTTTAAAGTGATATCAGCTTTTATTTTCCCTTTTTTTGCCTATCTATTAGTTTTTTTCTAGTTCTCTTCTTTGAAAATGGGAAGCAAACACAGAATGCCATATGTCAGGATTTGAACTTTGTATCTTCCCATCTTGCTGCACTGTTGCAGCAGTGATGAGCTGTGTAGAACTGTGTTAATTAATGAGCCATGACTTTGCAGCTAAAGCTTAAAGTATCTGTGTATGGAAGAGTTTGAAAGATTATCTATCCACTCAGTCCTTCCTTACAAATGCATGGGCACACAAAGATGAAAAATTGATCAGAGCAGAGTAGAGATATAATGCCATGGAAGTTCAAAAGAAGGAGAAATTTGACAATTCCTGGGCTTACAACGTTCAAATTGGAAGGGTCTTAAGTTCATCTAGACTCTAATAAATTTTTTCTTCTCTATGTAGGAATTATGCTCTTTCCCTGAACTTACATTTTAAGAAAACATGTTAGAAAATTGATGATTTTAGGTAAGTTTTATTCCCCAAATAACATACAGTCAGCCACATTTAATATTTGTCAACTATTACTTGAAGGTAAGACTTGGTGTTTTAGAAACCAGCTCTGTAGCACAGCAGTTAAACATTGTGCAGAGACGGCCAGATCCCACATGACTGACTGTAGTTTATTACCTGTTCTGGTGACTTGAAAAATTCCCTGGGCATGTGCATGCATGCCTAGGATCCAAACACGATGCAGGAAAAGGGATTGTGGCATGAACCAGGACATGTTGGAAGGCACTTTGTCTCTCTCTTTCTCTCAAGCTCGTGCCCTCTGGCATTAAAAAATAAACTCTGCTTGGCCCAATGGGGCACCAAGTTCATTTGGGACCATGGAAACCTAAGACCTGGCCAATAGCTGTGCCTGTAGGAAGGAAAGTAACTCCTAGTATTTGGGGATAAAACTACTCTAGTCACATAGATCAGTGATTATATTTGTGCTATATCAAAGTGTTGGACTTCTCCAGATGTAAATGTTTTCAGTAAAGGTGGAGATGACTTCATGTGCTCTGTGAACTCCAGAGCAGAATGACATTTTATGTAATGAGAGAGGAAGAAGTTACCTTTCCTTTCCCTGATTTATGATGACATATTTGTAGCTTATAAGCCCAAACACAAACCAATAATGAATAATCTCTAGCTACAGTACTAGACTATAGAATGTAATATTAGTGTTTAATACACAACTTCAACCATCACTCAGGACTATAGAATATAATAAATGGACCTGTCATTTTGCATGATGCTGTCATTATTCTCCTTGAGTAAACTTATGGTTGTACAAGCCCCAGTAATCACCTGCAAGATAACTAGAAACACAGCATTGATACAAATTCTGTTCATTTTTCTTTTCATATTTACTTGATCTCTTGAATGAAGATTTCTCTTCATGTGATGGTATCTTAGCTGGGACAAAGGTTTTAGCTGACTATTTTCCTTCCTTTTTGTTGGTACTAGCTAGAGGATTATAAAAATATTTCTGATGACAAAGAATAAATCTAAATAGAATAAGAAAGCACCTGAAAGACAATCATGAGGCTTTTATTTATAGGGATACACAGATTATTAAGTAACCAGTTCTCATTTCATCTAAAATGGTCACATACTAATTAACATTTGGCCACATTTTTCTAGTTCAAAGTAGCTATCCATAGATGAAACTGGAGCACAATTGAGGTGTCTGTTGTCTTTGGAGATAAAGATTTCTGCCAATTCTCATTTGGATGTAACTGGTTAACTTTTTTTGCCCCTTAAGAAAACATTACAGTGTGTAGTACCTATATCGTGTCAAATGTAATAGTTTCACATTTATTATCTGACATAATCCTACTGACTGTCTTATCTGGTGACTAATAAGAATGATAGTTTTGGGGGCAGGATGGTGGCCTGGCAGTAAAATGTGATGCTCTGTGAGACCGACTCACATGGGAAGGTTTGTTTAGAGACCTCCTTGAGTGTGCTGGACATGTGTCCATCATTCATGGCTGGCTGAGACCTAGGGGGCATTGTGGTATCAAGACATAGTGGGGGGCATGTTGTCTGTCTGTCTGTCTGTCTCTCTCTCATTAATGGAGAAAATCAATTGTAAAAAATTTTAAAAGGATGGCAATTTCCTAGTGAGAGGAAGTGTGGATGTTAGAACAAGGAAGTAAAATTGGATTTGTACATATAGACATAGGAGTAGATATAAAGTAATTTTATAAGCAGGTAAGTGTCAGATTTAGTTTGAAGCAGCATTTCAGAAACTTCACTTGGTTATAGGAGTGTCACGTTAATTTGGGGATTTTGACTTAACAAATAATTAGTAGAGTCTAATTTGAACTGATGCTTGTGTTACAGAGAAGGCACTTTCTGATCTCTGAGCTCCTTTATTTATAGCACATGGAATGTATAATGAAAAATAAAGATTATGGTTTGAAATGACTGAGGCATGAAATCATCAAAAATTCCTTGCCTATGTGTTTTGCTAAATACCTAAAGCACATTTTCTTTACTCATTAAGTCATGTTTCAACTTTCCAGGACCTTTTTTCTCTTTTTTCTTTTCTTTTCTTTTCTTTTCTTTTCTTTTCTTTTCTTTTCTTTTCTTTTCTTTTCTTTTCTTTTCTCTTCTCTTCTCTTCTCTTCTCTTCTCTTCTCTTCTCCTCTCTTCTCTTTTCTCTTTTATTTTCTTTTCTTTTCTTTTCTTTTCTTTTTTTCATTTAATCACTGTCTATCCTAAAAGCATATGTAATGATTTCCCCAGCATGAATTACAATGCATATTAGTCTAGTCTAAGACATTACCATATACATTATCGTCAACAGATACCTTTTCATTTTTGTGTCTGTTAAATGTCCTTTCTTCCTGATTCCCTCTTTTTGTTCCCACTGTCACATCCTCCTATACTGTTTCTAGTCTCTAAAGTTGCCCCCTCTCAACTTTTATATCTTCCAGTCTTTACTCCATGACTTTTTAATATTCCTTGGAGAATAAAAAACAGTATTGAGAATCTTCCTAAAGCCTTTTCTATAAAGGAAGTAAACTATAGATCTATAGTTTGATTTTGTTTGATGACTTAAGACTATTTGATACACACATTGTTTAATGGCAGAATTTGAGAGATTGGAAGGTATAAGAGCAGAGAAGGCACTGTAGATAGGACAGTATAGGAGGGGATGGGTTATAAAGGGTGGGTAATAAGGGGTGAGAGTTAGGGATCAGAGAAAAAACAAACAGAACATTTAATAGATTCAAAAATAAAAGTTATCTGTGGATGACATATATGGTAATGTTTTTGACTTGACTAATATGCACTGTATCCATACTGAGAAAAACAATGTTGTACACTGTAGAGATGTACAGTGGTTAATGTAAAAAAATCAAGAAAAATATTAATTTTATTAAAAAATACATATGCAGTATATGTAATAAAATATTACCAATTTAAAAAGAAGATATTGTTGAATAAACAAAGAAACCAATGGGATGAAAAAATAAAGATACAACTTAAAACCATATAATACAGGGCCCAGCAGGTGACATAGTGGTTAAGGTACTAGATTCCAACGTGACTGTCTGTGGTTCAAGTTCCAGACCTGGAGGCATGACAATCATGCCTGGTGTCTGTGTGTGTATCCTCAAAATCCCAAGAGGAGAATGAAAGAGAAGGAACTGTGGCATGGCCATCACTTCTGGGTGGTGATTTCTCACTTTCTCTCACAGTCTCTCCCTGTCTCTCTCTGGTGAGTGCATGCACCCTATGGCAAAAACCTAGGGAAAAAAAAAAACAAATTTTGTTGTGCTCTTCAAACTTCTTAATACATTCATTATTTTATCAAATAAAGTGACAAATACAATTATTATTTGAGAAGTAAATGTGAGGCATCTTGATCCTGGAATTTATTCATATTCAAGTATCAATTGTCCTTTCCATTTTTGATATAATCTTCACAACACCTGGATGAGCTAAAAGCACATGATAGTCTAAAACTAGGGCCATGTAACAAATAGAAATTTAATCATTCAAAAATATTTTTTGGCTTCTTGGATGAAATAATAGACTTACCTTCCTCAGAATATTTTGCAAACCTTGATGAATCATGCTTTCCTGAGAAGTAGGTCAGCATTCAGATTCCCTTTGCATTAGATCTCAAGAGTGCTTGTTAATTCTGCATGCAAGAATTCAGCAAGGGATATGTATCCTGGATTTTATGGCTACCCTCGAATAATTCTGGCCTGTACCCTCTGTGACTTACAGGTCACAAATTTTCAACATGTTTTTGTAGACTTATATTACTCTTTACTACCTACTTCTGAGATTTAGCCTGATTGAGTGGGTTGAACAAAATCAGTTAGTGAAGATCTAAGTCAAGATGCCCCAGTGGTCTGAAAGAAGTGTGTTAGAAGAAGAACATGTATTTAAAATTAGTAGTAATAGCTCTATCTAATTTTCTTCCTTTCTATTTCTTGTAAAACAGATTTAATTAATCTATAGTGCCCTTATTCTCAAAGCTTTTTTCCTAGCCCACCATCATCAGTATCACTTGGGCACTTGTTAAAGATACTTCTCTGGTCTTGCTTTAGACTTATTGATTGAAAACTTGAGGTGGAAACCAAGCAAATTATGTTTTAACAAGACTCCATGGTATTCTCATGCTTGCTAAAGTGTTAAAACCTTTGTTTAATGAATGTAACAGATCCTTCAATTTTCTAACACTTTTTCAATGATTTGTATTTCCAATAGAATCAGATTGTAAAACTAAACATGTAATAGAAAGTCACAAGATTCTTAAGCATAGTGACACAGAAGAAGTATGTAGATAACCCATATGATCTGTCCTTTTAAAGAATTGGCAGTCAGCAAGCCTGAGTTCTCAAGGTGGTTTTTTTGTTTTTTTGGTTTTTTTACTGAATTTGTGGGCAAGCAGGAATACACATTTGTGTTGCTCCCATTTGGAGCCCCAAGTACCTTCTCTTTTATCTCACAGTGACAGCAGACTTTAACTAGAAGGAAATATAATATTTCTTTACAAACTTATTTTCTTCTATAGCTTCCCAGTCATAATTTACTTCTAAATTGTTTATTTTCCTGTTGATAAGATGACAACTTTCTACAAACCCCAGGTACTGGTTCCTTCCAGATATTTAATGTACCATATCAAATTAAGCTAAACTACTACATATGTGTCTGTCAAAACCTTTTTTTTTGTTTGTTTATTGTCAAGTACTAACTGGAATATAGACTGATAGAGGTAGCAGTTGGAGATGGGTAGGAAAGAAACTCTGGCTCCTTTCATCCTAGCTATAAGTTATAGCTCTAGAATCAAATCTGAATCATAAGTGATTCAACTCACCATAACTCACTTTCCAGGCCAAATCATGAGATTGATAAGTCAGAAAGCACCACAGCCTCAACGCTCAGGTGGTGTGTAAATCATACCAGCAGATTTTTATTATCTCTGGCCTATCTGACTACAGTAGAGTATTTGTGGGCATAAATTCATATGGTTAAGAGAATCAATCATTTAAGAAGGGCCCATTGGGTGCCTGCTGGGTACAAGGCACTATGGGGAATATGAAGATAAATCTTGTTTTTTATTTCATTTTCTTTTATACATTCAATCACATTATTTGGCTTACAAAATGGATATTTCATCCATCCTTGGAGCATGAGCAGGGAGCCCACAACAAAGCAGGAACTTACATATTCTGAAAAAATGGCTCAAAAACTCTACCGCTTTGTATTTTTTATAGCTTAGCTCAGGTTATACTAGTGACTTGCAGGAAAGCAAGGGTCATATCTTACTCATTTTATTTTTTTCAGGCCTTAATACAGAGTTTATTGTATATAACTTCAAAGTCAAATAAGGTTATACAATCTCTTTCTTTAAATTTTCCCTATAAGAGTATCCTAAACTCCTCCTGAGGCTTTGATCACATATTGCTTAGATTTTCATTTTGCTTCCTATGTTGACATTCTTGACTTGTCCATATACAATGTCTAGACACATGATAGTCACACTAGGTTTTATTCTATACACCTACCTCTTTCAGGACTTATATTAACTAACCCTCAAAAACAATTTGTTAATATGTGTGGAAATATCATGTTAGAATACAGCATATTGGATCACAATATTTAAAAAAAGGGGGGCAGAATAGAATGCTGTTAGCTGAGTGGCCCCAAATTCTCCAGTTTAAAAAAGACATACATTCCTGGGCTAGAGTGAGTGGAGAAAATGCAATGCCACAGCAATTTAAAGCCACAGTGGAATTTAAAGATAATCTACTCAAAAGTCTCCATGTTACAGCTGAGAAGACTTAATTCCTGAAAGATTAAGTGATTTATTTTCAAGGTCATATAGTTTTATGTTGATTTGTGCTTTGTTCTCTCAAGTTACTGATTTTTTATTGATCTTACTAGAAGTTGGTTGTGCAGGAATATTGCCCTTTTGCACCCTCAATAGTGCAAGATACAGCAGTAGGCAAATCCATTAAACAGCAAAGAGTACTTTTGTATTACTGCTTGTTTTTTTTTTTTTTCAGATCTATGGGAACTTTCTCAAACCCATGGAAAACATGAACAGAACATTCAATATTTAAAAAAAACTATATTTTAAGAATACCCATGATTATATAGTTAAGAGCAATTTATAATAAATATTTCTATATGATTTATAGGAATAGTTATAAAAGTTTGATTACTAAATTTTAATCATTGCCCTCATATTATCTCTGTACTATATAAAATATCTGCTCAATTAGCATTTCCTACAGGCTTTAAACCAGCATTTTAAGGGTTAATACAGTGTGTTTAGAGAGAGAAGTTATAATATGCTGGTTAGAAAATGGGGTGAAAAAGAATATAGAGGAGGAAATTGCAAGGATTATTTGGTGACACCTTGGTGTTCCTCAGTTGATAAAGCTGCATGCCATTCTTAGCTAATTTATTGGCATATTTTCTTGAGTTAGAAATGGATAGAGATGAGATAAAATATGCATATTCAAGTTTTGACAGTCTGTGAAGAAAAAGTAAGTAGAAAACATAGAGATCCTTGAATAAAATATTTTGTTTGCATGAGCTACTTTCACTTTCAAGAGTTATTTTGGCTTGAGTAAAATGAATTTCAAAGGAATATCAAATAAGCATTGAAGGATGCAGACATGGAAATGAGAGTGTACCACACGCTGCTGAAGGCTTTAGAACAGATTCCTTTGGGTCTTGAAGCCTCTGGTTTGGATGTGCATTTTATATTAATTAAAAATAAAAACAAGATCTCCCTCTTGTCTGGGGAAGATCTCAGTCTCTCTGATGGTTTTGTCAGCTAGACAGACACATTCAAGGTTTTGCAGAGATTATAATGATAGAATGTATTGATTCTAGTTAACAAATGGCAAAACAAAATTCAGTTGGGGCTCCTCTTAATAATAAATACCCACAGTTTTCCATGAGCCCCAAGCCCAACAAAATTGTATGTATTGGTTCAGCAAACAGCCAACAAGCTTGGTCTACTAGGTAGGATGCCCTGGTAAATAGAAGTCCTTTAAAAAATTAATAGCTCCATAACTGAGAGGCAGGAGTCAAACCAAGAAGGTAAAAAAACGCTTACAAATACAAGTACTGTAATTACCTTCCCACACTGTGGTTGCATTTGTGATTTATAGCTACTTTGGAGTGAATTCAAAGCAAAGCTATGAAAGGAAGAAGAGATAATAATGGCGTCATGGTCAAAGAGGAGAATTCAGAGGTCTACTGGAAAGTGGTTGTTTTGCTCTCAGGAATGATCTCATTTCTGAATCCAGTGTGCGACCTTTTACTTTAGTGGTTAAATCATTTTGAAAATTCATTTCATATTATATATATATATATATATATATATATATATATATATATACACACACACATACATACATACATACATAATTTTAGAGGTTTTTGCTATAGGGTACATGTACTCACCAGAAAGACAGAGAGAGAGAGAGAGACAGAAAGTGAGAAATCATCCCCCACCCACCCCCAGGGAGGATGGCCACGCCACAATCCCTTCTCCTCCATTCTCCTCTCGGGATCTTGGGCATGCATGCACACACACGTGCCTGGTGTGAATTTAAACCGCTGGGTCTGGGACTCGAACCACGCTGACTACATCAGAGTCCAGCGACATAGCCATTATGCCAACTGCTGGTCCCAGATTTTATATTTAAGTCAGTTACATGTTTACAGAAAAAGTTTTCTCTGTGCTGTACTTTAGTTTACCTCATAAATTTAATATTAGGGGAAACAAAAAGTCCATCAATGAGAAATTCTTCTTGCAGTACAGATAAGCTGAAAAACCCTGAATCAAAGCTGAGTGGATTGCTTGGTATCTGCAGTTCAGATAATGACAAGAAGATGACTAATTACTCATTTGCCAATAAGTCATTGTTTTTTTAGGCTCTGATAAATGTATTTTAATTTCCGGTAAGATTGGGCTTAATCTTTAAATGTGATTAGAACACATTTCCTCTGTTTTATGTTGTTTCAACTGGCTTATAGATATACCTTGATTTATGAAATGACTGTGGTTCTGCTAAACAGTTGATACTTCAAAAAAGAGTGCCTGTTTTTACATGTTTAGACTATTTTCAAAACTTAAGTGATGGCAAGTTTTATTAAGAAGGAGTAATCTAGATGGGCAGGTTTAATTGTTAAATTGAACACAAGTAAACATGGTCATTTCTTAATAAAGCCTTGTGAATAAAAGATTGTGTAGTTGTAAAAATATGAATGTTTATTTCTTCTTATGATGATAGTTTAAGTTTCATTGTGTGCTTTGCCACTTACAAGTTTAATGTGAATTTCCTGCTAGAAATAGCTATTTGCACCCCAGTGAAAATAACACTGTTTTGTGACTGTTTAGTGTTCATTCATTACCAAGGCCACAGCATGTGGCTCTAGCTATAACATAAAGAGATGTGTGTACAAACTATCAAGTAGTGCTTTTTAGTAGACCATCTTAATGTAAATTTGGTGTGTGATATTACCATGATGTTGTTGGAAAAGTCATGACACACTTTTGCATAAAAAAATAAAATAAAATAAAAAAACAGAAAAGTAGGTCATGACTTTTCCACCAATGTAATACATTAGTTATTATCTACAGGGAATAACAAACTTGTTTGGATCAATTTTCAAGTATAAGATTTTATCAGTTATGAAACATTCTGTAAAAACCAGATCATTGTGGCTTTGTAGTATATTAGTAAAAAGTATAATCCAAGGCATTTGTATAGCATAGAAGCCATAATGGAAAAGTTATTAATGATAATTGTGTGCATTTATTATTGTTGTAACATATTACTCAAACATTTACTATTGTCATAACATATTACTCAAGCAATCTACATAAAGGTCCAACTGGAAGCCCACTATGTGATAACTGTTATTTGAGACACTGAATTAAATCAATAATAAAATATGAAAAGTAGAGTATTTGAACCATGAAACATAATTAGATATTTGGGAAATCTCTAATATGCTCATGAACTAATGTACAAACATTAATTTATAATGGATTGGGGTACTCCAAAAATATTTGCTCACAGAAAAGAATCATCTGTCCACTAAATCAAGTTAGAAATGTAGCTAAAATATAGTATAAAATTTATTATAAAGCCTAATAAATATGTAAGTAACTTGGGTTTTCTTTCTTGCTATTTTTAGAATACTGTCTTTGAATTTGGTTATAATATGCCTTGGAGAGATTCTTTTTATGTTATATCTTTTTTGGTGCCCTGTTTATATCCTGAATTGGGATGTCCACATGCCTCTCAAAATTTGAAAAGTTTTCATCTAATACATCATGAAAGAAATTTTCTAGGCCTTTGCCTGTCTCTTAACTTTCTGGAAAACCTATTATGTGGATATAACCATTATGCCATCTGCTGGTCTCCATTATCTAATTTTTAATTAAATTATTTGCTTTTGTGCTGGTGAGTTATTTGAGTATCTTATTTATCCTATATAATACTTGCAAATATTTTCTCCCTTTCTGTAGGTTATCTCTTCATTCGTTTATTTATTTTTTTGCTGTGCAAAAATTTTTACATTGGTATAATCCATTTGTGTGGGGGTTTTTTTTGTTTTTTTTTTTTTTTGTTTATTTTTGCTGTTATCATCTATGCTTCTTAGGTTTTACCCAATATCTTGGCGCATTTTCCCTATTTTTCTGGTAATTCCATGATTTATTGTCTTACATTTATGTCTTTAATTCATTTTGAGTTGATTTTTGTATCTGATGAGAGATAGGGTTCTAGTTTTTGTTCTGTATATGAATATTCTATTTTCCCCACTCTGTTTATGGAAGAAACTGTCCTTTCTCTAATGAATGTTCTTGGAACCTTTATCAAAAATGGTTGACTATATGTCTATAGATTTATTTCTGAATTTTCAGTTCTGTTCTATTGATCTGCTTGTCTATTTTTGTGCTAATACCAAGCAGTTTTGGATACTATAGCTAGGTTTGTAGTATATTTCCAAATAAGTGTGATGCTTCCAGCTTTGTTCTTTCTGTAGAGGATTGCTTTGGCTATTTAAGGTCTTGAAATTTGATACTAATTTTACAATTGCTTTTTTCTATTTTTGTAAAGAATGTAATTGGTATTTTGATAGAAACTGCATTGAGTCTGTAGATTGCTTTCAGTAATGCTGACATTTTAAAATATTGATTTTTACAATCCATGAATATCAGTTATCTTACTATTTTTCTCTGCATTCTTTGATTTCTCTCAATGGTGTTTTATGGTTTTCATTGTAGAGATCTTTCATCTCTTTATTTAAATTTCTTCCTGAGTATTTTATTTATATGTGTGTGTGTGTGTGTGTGTGTGTGTGTGTGTGTGTATGGCTATTTTAAATGGAATTGCTTTTTTATTTCTTTTTCAGCTAGATTGTTGTGAGTGTGTAGAAGTACTACCAATTTTTGTATGTTGATTTTGTATCATATACATTTACTGAATTCATTCATCAATGCTGAATTTTTTGGTGGATTCTTTGTGTGCACGTGCGTGTGCACTCATGTGTGTATGTGTGAGTTTTCCTATACAGACAGTTGTGTCATTTACAAATAGGAAAAAAAAAAAGTACTCTTCTTTTCCAATTTTGATGTCCTTAATTTCTTTCATTGGCCTACTTGTTTTAGCTAAGGCTTCCAGTACTACATTGAATTGGAATGGAGGAAGTGGACATCCTTGTCTTTTTCGAGTTCTTAGAGGAAAAACTCTCATTTTTTTCCTCATTCAGTATGATGTTGGCTGTGGATTTGCCATATATGACCTTTGTTATGTTAAGATATATGCCTTCTAACCTAATTTCTTGAGAGTCAAAAATGAATGTTGTATTTTATCAAATGCTTTTTCCATATCATTTGGTATGTGTATGGTTTTATCCTTCTTTGTATTGATAAGTTGTATCACTTTTATGACTTTTCATATGTTGAACCATTCTTGCATCCAAGAACAAATTATATTTGATCATTGTGTATAAACATTTTGATGTGCTATTTAATCAGTTTGCTAATACTCTGTTGAGAAGTTGTACATCTATGATCCTCAGTGATATTGGTATGTATTGTAACTTTCTTCTTTTTTTTTTGGAGAGGTTTTCACTATAGGGCGCGTGCGCTCATCCGACAGACAGAGAGAGACATAGAGACAGAAAGCGAGAAATCACCCCCCGGGGGGGTGGCTACATTGCAATCCCTTCTCCTCCATTCTCCTCTTGGGATCTTGGGCATGCACGCACACGCGCCTGGCGTGAGTTTTAAGCCACCGGGTCCGGGACGCGAACCGCGGTCGACTTCGTGGGAGTCCAGTGACATAGCCATTACGCTAACTGCTGGTTCCCCTGTAACTTTCTTTTTTGTGGTGTTGTTATCTGCCTTTGGTGTCAGGGGTAGTGATGCCATTTTAAAATGAGTTTGGGAGGAATCCCTCCACTTGAACCTTTTGGAGTAGTTTGAAAAGAGTTGGTGGAAATTCTTTAAAAAGTTTTTTAAATTCAGTCATAATGCCATCAGTTCTGAGTTTTTCTTTGTGGTGGGATACTTTATTACTGAACAATACGCTATTGATCTGTTTAGGCTTTGTATTTCTTCCGGATTCAATCTTTGTAGATTGATTATGTTGAAAAAATTATCCATCTTCTCTGATTTTCCAACTTTGGGTAACATAGTTGATCACAATAATAATTTGTTGTATTTCTGTCATATTAACTGTAATGTCTTCTTTTTTGTTTCTGATTTTATTTTATTCTCAGTCTCTTAAGATACATCATTAGATTCTTTATCTGGTATCTTTCTACATTTTTTACGAAGGTAGATTTGTATTGCTTTAAATTGCCCTTTTAGTACTGTTATTGTTGTGCCCCATAAGTTTTAGTATGTCATGTTTCTATTTTCATTTATTTCAAAAATTTTATATTTCTTTTAAAATGTCTTCATTGTCCCCACAGACATTTAGATACATGTTGTTTAGTTTTTATGTACTTAAATATTTTCCAGTGATTTATAATTTTATTTCATTGCATTTGTAAAAAGCAATTAGTATACTTTCTATATTTTAAAAATTTCTTGAGGTATGTTTTTGGTTTAATATATGGTTGATCTTGGGACCAGTAGTTAGTTTAATGGCTATGTCACTGGACTCTCATGTAGTCAACCATGGTTTGAGTCCCAGACCCGGTGGCTTAAAACTCACACCGGGCGCATGTGCGTGCATGCCCAAGATCCCGAGAGGAGAATGGAGGAGAAGGGATTGTGGCATGGCCATCCCCCCTGGGGGGTGATTTCTCATTTTCTGTCTCTGTCTCTCTCTGTCTTTCTGGTGAGCGCACGTGCCCTATAGCAAAACAAGACAAAACAAAAACAACAACAACAACAAAATATATGGTTGATCTTGAAGAATGTTTCATGTGCTTATGAGAAGGATGTGTATTCTGCCCCAGCCATTTTGATGTAGCAGTAGGGTGGTGCTGCACAATACTAGAGCCATATGGGAAGGTCCTGGGTTTGGTTCCTGGATTAGCCTGAACATGACATGTGTACCTGTGGGTGTGCCCATGATATTGCCCAGCTAGAAGGCTGGAGGGAAGACCACAGTCTAACAGGACTCTGTCAGGGGTGTCCCATACCCTTTCATCTCTTTCCCCCACCCCCCCATCTCTCTCACAAAAGAAAGAAATAAGCTTTATATAAAATGTATATTCTCCTATTGGGTAAAATGTTTTATAAAGATTTGTCATGTCTATTTCAGTTTAATTCCAATTATTTCTTGGTTGATTTTCCATCTATATGACCTGTGCAGTGCTGAGAGTAGGGTGTTGAAATCCCCAAGTATTACTGTGTTAGAGGCTATTTCTTTCTATAGGCTTAGTAGTATTTGTTTTCGATATTTGGCTGCTCTGGTAGTGGATACATATATATTTGTAGTTACAACCTCTTCTTGCTGAATTGATTTTTATCATTATCTACTGACTTTGTCTCTCTTTATAGATTTTTCACTTGAAGTCTATTTTCACTGATCTCTGTTTCGATACTCTTACTTGCTTTTGGTTTCTACTTGCATAAAATGTCTTTTTTGATCCTTTCACTCTCAGTCTCTTTAGGTGTTTACAGATAAGGTGAGTTACTTACAGGCTGCCTTGTTTGTTTAAACCCATTTATTCATTCTATATGAATAGAATTCTATATGAATATTAATTTTATATAAATGTATTGATTCGAGAATTTAATACATTCACATTCAAGGTTATTATTAATAGAGGCACACTTACTTCTGTCATTTTGTTATTTTCTGGTTGTTTTGTGTTTCTTTTCTTGTTTTCTTCCTCTATTATTATTTATCTTTTTGGTTTGGTATTTTTCCATAGTGAGGAGAATAGATTCCTTTTTCTTATTTGTATGATATATATATATACTGGTGAATTTTCTAACTTCACTTTTTTTTTTTTAAGAATTATTCATTTATTTATTTCCATTTATTTATTTATTTATTTATTTTAATTTGACCAGTGAGACAGAGAGAGAGAGAAAAAGGGAAAAAGCAAGCTGCCAGGTTCAGGGCTCAAACCGTGGTCAGCTATGTGGGAATCCAGCGCCCTTAACCATCCCTGCACCTTCTGGCTCCAAACTTCATGTTTTTATAATGACATGAATGTTAATTTTGCTTCCAGATGTAGAATTCCCTTAAATATTTCTTGAAAAGCTTATCTAGTCATGATGAATTCTCTACATTTTTGCTTATATCAGAAATAATTTATTTCTCTATCAGTTCTGAAGGATAGTTTTTCCAGGTACAGTAAGTATTCTTGATTAGAAGTTTTTTCTTTCTTTTGTTTTTTTTTTTTTTTTTGGAGAGGTTTTTGCTATAGGGCACGTGCGCTCACCAGACAGACAGAGAGAGACAGAGAGACAGAAAGCGAGAAATCACCCCCCAGGGAGGATGGCCACACCGCAATCCCTTCTCCTCCATTCTCCTCTCAGGATCTTGGGCACGCACGCACACGCGCCCGGCATGAGTTTAAGCCACCAGGTCCGGGACTCGAACCGCGGTCAACTATGTGGGAGTCCAGCGACATAGCCATTATGCTAACTGCTGGTCCCGAGAAGTTTTTTTCTTTCAGTACTTTGAAAATGTTTTGTTCTCTGCTGGTCTGCTGGGTTTCTGGTTAGAAGTCTGCTGTTAGTGTGATGGGAGTCCTTCATAGTGATTTCATGCTTTTTTCTTGCTATTTTTTAGGATTCTTTCTTTAACTTTTGATATTTTAACTACAATATGGCTTGGAGAGGATATCTTTGAGTTGAATTTGTTTGGCATTATTTGTATCTCCTGAATCTGGATATTGTATATCTCCCTAGACTTGGAAAGATTTTAGTTATTTCATGAAATTGTTTTCTAAACCTTTCCCCATCTCCTGTAACTTTGAATATTTAATGTTTCCCTTAGATCTTACAGGCTTTCTTCATTTTTTTATTAAACTTCTTTTTTTTTTTTTTTTTTTTTTTGACTGAGTTACTTCAAAAGTCCTGTTTCAAATGTAAAGGTTCCTTCTTCAGCTATCTCCAGCCTGTAATTGATCCACTCACTTGTATATTTTATTTTCTCATTTGAGCTCTTCATCTTTAGGATTGCTATTCTATTCTTTTGAAACCTCTATGTTCTTGTTCAGTTTCTTATTCATGTAGTGGATTGTTTTCCTAAGGTCATTGACTTGTTCATCTGAATTAGGTGGCATTTCATTGAGTCTCCTAAAGAGCACTATTTTAAATTCTATTTCAGACACTTTCAAGATTTCCCTGTTTTGAGTCTATTATAGGAGAATTTATGTGTTCCTATGTAGCTATCATATTTCCCTGCCTTTTCATGTTTCTTTTGTCTTCACATTTTCTGTGTACCTGGTGAAACAATTGCTTTTTCTGGTTTTATGAAGTAGATTCTTTTAGGGAAAGACTTTTTCCTGAAGATATGTCTCATAGTATTGGGTTGGTTTTAGAGTGCTTTAGTTTGTTTTCAGTGGACACAGCCATGTAGCCACTGTGTGATTCTCTAGTCTGGTCTGCAAGCATTTGTACTAATAGTGGCGTTGTTTTGCTGAGGAGGTACTACTGAGTGGGTCAGGCAGTTGCCTACAGCATCAGAGGCTTGTGGAACAGGCCTGCTGTCCCTGGTGAGTACACCTGAGTCTCTGTAGTTCTAGTGGTACATGGGTGCAATTGTCCAAAGCTACAATACCAGTAGAGTCAGGATGCAGTACCTTATGTGTGTGCTTTAGTCCCCACATCCTATAGGGGCAGGGCTATAGTCACCTACAGCCACAGGAACTAGCAGAGCCAACTCTGAGTCTCTAGAGAGTGAGCTCAAGTTACATAGGCCCTGGCATAGGCAAGGGAGTGGTCATCTGCTACAAGAAGCAGCAGAGTCTGCCTGTAATCTTTAGGGAATATGTTCAAGTCTCTGTGGCCCTAATGAGTATGGAAACTCCATTGCACACAGCTGTAAGAACAAGCAGAATCCTCCCACAGTTCCTCAGGAAGCATGCCTGGGTCTCAGCAGCCCTGCACAGGGAGGAGGGAGATGGTATTCTGCAGCTACAGGTAATCATAGAGACCACGGCAGTCTTTGGAGAAGAGTAAGTGAGTCTGCACATCTGGCATGGGCAGGAGCACAATCACCTGTGACTGAAGGAGCCAGTAGAGGTCATCCACAGTCCCTAACATGTACAAACAAGTCTCAGTGCCTCTGTGCAGAGATATGGTTACTCATAACTGTAGGGGTGGTAGGTTTTTCTTACAGTCCCTAGTGAGCATGCACAAATCTCAAGGTCCTTGTGAAGACAGATGGCCAAAGGAGTGACGAATGTGTCTCCTGTCCTGGTTCTGGCTATACTGCCAATCTGACTGGGGTGGCAGTGCTTCTACCACTTGTGTTGAGATGATGGGATATCAGTGAAGCCTCAGGGATGTGGAAAAGCTGGGGCTGTTGGCCTTCCCTCAGGATGGGCTTCAGATTAGCAGTGGCCTTGCCTTCAAAATGGTGCTATACAGAAGCCCTTGGGGCCTACAGAGTTGGGGTGACCCTGTGCTGTTCCTTCCCTGAAGTCATGCATACACTTATAATTCAGAAAATTCTCTACCCTGGGTCAAGGCATGTGGGGACTATAAGGCCCTCTTACATCCAGGACTGATATCATCCCAGGTGGTAATGGAGACTACTGGCAATCTGTCCCTTAACCTTTCCCAGTAATGGGGCATCTCTCTCAGAGGCTCCAGACTGAGCCCTGACTGGTGCACTGCATTCCTTTCTATGCCATTTTCTCTGTGAAGTCTATGTGCTTCAGAAGCCTTTTATATTTTCCCTGCTAAATTCCAGTACTCCCCTTGGAGTGCATCTATCTGTTTTTTTTTGTTGTTGTTGTTGTTGTTCCTTCTTTGTGGAGGAGAAGAGTGTTGGTGACTCCAAGGCATCATTATCCACCCTCTCTCCCTGGGCTACTTGTCTAATTTTCTTCACGGTGCCACATCATATTATTCCCAAACCAACACATTAAGTGGTAAATTATCCTCCAAAATGTCTTGGAAGCTATAGGGAATCATCTCTTCACCTTTTCCTGGTCATGAGCCGTGCATAGACTATAACTTATGTACCCTCGCTTCAGGGGAAGGTTTAGGGAAAAAGCAGCAAATCCCCACATTCACATATAACTACTGGAGCCTGGTTAGCTTCAGGTTATAAACTTCTACTACCACTTATCACTGAACACTATTTACCTGGAGTTTCCTCAGAGTGTCTAGCTCTTGTCCTTCCTCTTTTCCTTTTCCATCAGAGGAATTCGGTGAGGAAGATATTCCATCTCTATTCCTATTCCACACAAGGTTAAGTCACTTCAATTATATCTTTACTTGGGAAGAAAACATTAACATTCCATTGTTGGTAAGGAATGTTTAAGCGTACATACCAAGGTAGGTTATTTTCTACTTTGTTTTAATAATGTATTTCTCCTTCTTTCTTAATTGCCAGAAGGCATGTGCGCTCCCAGAAAGAGACTGTGAAATAGAAGATGGAGAGGCAGAGGGGGAAAAGCACTCTCCAACAGGGCGTGGCTATTCACAGTCCCTTCTCCATCTCCCCATCCAGTTGGGATTTGGGACATATACACATGCCTGGCATGCTGTTCAAGTCATCAGGGTTGGGATTTGAGACACACATGAACACATGTGTGTCATTGCTTGTACTATTACCTGGCATGTTTTTCGTCTTCAGGGTTGGGATTCGAACTATGGTCAGACATGTGAGATCTGGCACCCTTTACCCCTGGACTACAAGGCCAGACCCTGTATTTTCTTTTATCCCTATATTCTATTTGAAAATGATAATTTTGGATTTCATGCAGCCTTACGATAGTAGGAGTAGTGGTATACCATGAGTCATTGCTTGTAGTGTTGCTTTAAAGTTTGATTAAAAGTTCAAATAACTTGTAGGTAGAAACTATCTTTTCCCATTTGCATTAAGAAACTCTAATGAGAACTTCTAATGCTTTGTTTCCCTCAATTAAATACTTGCTCTGTGTATAGAATTAGTAAAAAGATTGGTTTATGCTTCAAAGATATCACTAATTAAGTGATAATGTAATGTATTCTGAAAACTGTTTTGTTTTCAACTCAAGTCTGTGTCTGTTGCCAATTATACCCCAATTAATGCCAGTGGCAGTGTGAAAATTCTATTTCCTTCTTCACTGTACTAGATAGAGAGGGGATGCCTTTAAGTGAAACTTCTCTGATCTTCTAGCTTTGCTCCCTTTTCAAAAAATGATAAGCTATATACAAAGCATGTTAATTTACTCAGTGCATTTCAATGGGGCCTATTGTCCATCTGAGTCTATTTGATCAGAGCATTCAGAAAATATAATGGGGGTATGTAAAATCAAAGGGAAAGAGGAGGTTAAAGTATAGTCAGGCACCACACTGTACATCTTAATTTTAATCTTCTCTGAACAAAATTATTAAATTTCAACTACATATAAGGTATCATGCCAGGCACTGTCCTAGTACATAGTGGTAGATTTTGTAAGAGTTTAAGAAATACAACTATTTTAAGATAAGGATAAATATTAATTCCAGAAGAATAGCACCTTCTCGATTGTGATTTTGAAGGAGGCACCATAATGACTGTGGAAGCTCTACCATTGACCCAAGTTTTAAGCCTGATGCTCCCACTTATTGGATGCAGAACGCTGAAATAAAACCTCTCTGTTCCTTCAGCTTCTAAATTACAAATTAGGAATAATGAACAACATGCCAAGTGTTGTGTTTATGTGTGTGTGTGTGTGTGTGTGTGTGTTAATTTGAAGCAATTTCTGATACTTTGCAGATGTACTGTCATGTCTTTAATTAAGACAATTTGGGAAAGAGTTTTCTAGCCTTTTAGATGCCAGAATTTGAATACTGTCAGAAAATCTGAATGATTGTGTGAAACAACACACATGCCAGGCTCACTTGGAAAGGCTGAAATGAAAGCAAGAGCCATTCCAGTAGCTGATCTTGCCTACCAAATGTGACTAGCTAAGAGTATGCAAATTTTCCCTGAGAACTACCTAGCTTTGAGCATGCTCCCTAAGTAAGTTTAACAGAGTTTCAACTCCAGAAAATTTCCAGAGTGCTTAACAAAGACATGATTAGAAATTTCTGTTTAGGGACCAGCAGTTAGCATAATGGCTATGTTGGTGGACTCCCATGTAGTCGACTGCGGTTCAAGTCCTGGACCCAGTGGCTTAAACTCACGCCCGGCACATGTGCATGTATGACCAGGATCCCGAGAGGAGAATGAAGGGACTGCGGCATGGCCATCCCCCAGGGGGGTGATTTCTTACTATCTGTCTCTCTGTCTCTGTCTGTCTTTCTGGCAAGCGCACGCACCCTATAGCAAAAACCTCTCCAAGAAAAAGGAAAAAAAAACAATTTCTGTCTAAAGAAATCTTACACTAAGTTAGCCTAGTGCCCAAGGCAGAAAAAAGTTTGAGAAAGCAAGAGATGTCACCATAATATTTGATAATAATTATTGTAGCTAATACATATTGAATACTAAGCATAAACCAGACAGTGTTCTAGATGATTTACATGTATTACTTTAATTCTCACAAGGATCTGAGCTAGTCACTCATTATCATCTTCATTTATAGATGAAGGAAATGAAGTACAAAGAAATATTTAACTTGTCTGGACAGAATTCTAAGATGGCTCCCCAAGATTCCCAGCTCCTGGTTATTTAATTAAATATTAATGTAGATACTACTGTGAATGGATTTTTGCAACTATAATTAAAATTTTAATTCAGTTGACTTAAGATATGGAAATTATCCAGGTGTGCCTGCCTGATAGAATCATATGAGTACTTTAAAGGCAGAAAGTTTTCTCAAATTGGTGGGAGAAGTCAGAAATGGAAACTACAGGAAGTATTTAAGGTGTCATTGATGGCTTGATGAGAGAAGGAATCTCTGGGAAAGACTTGGGAGCAACATCTTACTGACAACCAGCCAGAAAACAAGGACCACAGTTATACAGCATCAGGACCTTATTCCATCAGCTTGATCAGCTCTTGGTAGTAACTATTTTCTCCTATGCAGACAACCTTTCAATCCAGACAATGTTTTGGTATCAGTCCTGTGAGGCCCTGAACAGAGAACCCAGACATACGGTATCAGGCTTCTGACTACAAAAGTTTGAATTCATAGATACTGTTTTCAGTGGCTCTTTGTGGTAGTTAGACAGCAATAACAATAGATAATCATAGATTTACAGAGTACATATGCTCTTAATTGCTAAGCTCTGTGGAAGCAGAAGAAGACTGAGCCACTAGAAATAGATCTCACACCCAGGAAAGACACCTCCATGGCCTGTGGTCAGAGTTGAGCTAGGGAGACAACAGGGATACCCAGTAGCTTTATATGAGAAATCATCTACAGGGGGGAACATAATCTCCAATACGCCTTTATCTCGAAAAAGAGAAAGGGAAAGATTGAGAGAGAAAGAGAAGCTGGTTGAAAAGTTGGATCCCACTATAGCTCACTTATCACATGACTCAAGGGGATGTAGCTTGAGACAGCCTTTCTGTTTTAGGCACTTGGGAGTAGGATAAAACATGAACATGTCAGCTAGAGTATTGTGACACAAAACGTGGCTTGAGGATCAACAGCATCTATATCACCTAGGACCTTATTAGAAATACTAAATATCAGTTCCTGTCCTAGACCCAGGAAATCAGAATCTGCATTTTAATAAGATCCCAGCTGATTTATTTGCACACTAAAGTTGTAGAAGCATTGAATTAGAAAAACAAAAATAGTCTCTGCATAATAACCTGACTGCCTGTTTTCAAGTTGAAGGAAAAAAATCTTAAAATTTGAAGTATATTTCTTTTCTTTCTATTTTTAATATCTTTCTGATATAATGATACATAGGGCTTTACAAAGTGTTCAGAAAACTTTTTGAAGAATGAAAACAATGGATTGTAGAGCTAAGAAGGAAATACATCTTATAAATAACCCATATGCATGAATTGTCAAATGATTTGCACATCTTTAAAGACAGATCTGCATATTGGATACATGCATGTTGTTTCAAATGAATTGTATGTGAAAGGTCTGGTACTATATTTACTATGCAAACTACGTGGTCTGGCCTACCTCAGTGTGCAACATTCCACATCAAAAAAACAAAACAAAACAAAACAAAACAAAGAAAAAACATAAACATTGTGTTCTTCAGCAGTTTGAATGGTATGTGCATCTTGAAAAATGCAACTACAGCTCTAATTAATTTATTACATATTGAAAATTTAAAGCACATCTCAGCATTTTAAATTATGCAAACATTTTAAAAATAATCAGAGGTACAAAAATAATTTTTCAAAATAAGTATATAAAGAGGATTTTTTTTTCATCATGTTCATCATGCTGGAAAATAAAACTATTAAAATTAAATATTGCAGTGCTCTAATAAGAACCATGCATACAACCTAGGTATATAGATTTAAACAGACAGTTCTTTAAAATTGCCAATTTATTTCAATATGAAGCTAGAATGACTTATAGATGAAGTCTGTTATTTTTCCTTGGACTAAAGAGCAATCACAAATACAGGAAAACTTTATTAGGCAGATAAGAGTGAGAGCAAACAGCCATGAAATCCATAGTGCAAACATTCCCATATAAGATTGCCATTTATATCAAAATAAATTATTACAACTTTTAGAAATGATTGGAAGACAAGAATTAGTCCTTCACCTACTTTCAGAAAGGGTTATACATAAATATGCACAATATAAAAATACTCCAATTACAGTTTTAGACATAAGATAACTTTTTGTGAAGACTTCACAATGATATTCCTGACATTTTATAATATTGGGTTGTCAGAAAAGTCATTACGCACTCTTCATGGAAAAAAGAAAAAGTATGTCATAACTTTTCCGAAAACCCAATATATTTATTTATTTCTGCCAAAAAAATCAATAGATGTATTAATTGTTAGAGTTAATGATCTTTGTTAAACTTGAGTATTTTTTCCTTATTAAATAGATTTTTATATGGAAAATAAATTTACAAAAAATTCAAGTACTTTCCAAAAGTTGTAAGATATTTCTAATATTCATATTGAGTTTGTATTTGGAATGAGTGCCTGTAACTATGTTTTCACACTATTATTGAAGAAAAAGAGAGTGTATTATTTAATCAATTTCTCTCATATTATCCCATGAGTTAGATATCTGCCAGGATTTGATCTAACAAACAGTATATATTCAACCTGATCTTCAGCAACCTGCAGATAAAGTCCCAAATGTTTAACATGTTATATGTCTCCTCCTTTTTCCAAAAGTAATCATTGTATTAAAATAGTAAAGCTTTAATAATTATAAACAAAATATTTATAATTGTTTATAAAATATTTAACTTAAACAACCATATAATTTTAAGAATATCCCTTTAATAGACTGTTCAGACTCTAAGTAAGTGAGAAGGTTTTGTTTTATATTTTGTCAAGAAAAAATAGATTAGAACAGAGCAGCCATCTATGTGTATTCCTTCAGTACACATTTCCCTGATTTTCTATCAATGCAAATTATAGTCACTTTTATAGCGCACTCTACCTACACATAATTGAAGAAGTCAGTTAGGTGATAAATGTCAAACTTCAGTTATGTAGATGGGAAACTGAAGATTTCACCCTGGAGAAGTGCTGCTCTCAAACAGCAAAATAGCATGCTCACTCTTTATGTGTAAGTTTAAAGACAGTAAAAATTATACAGAATAGGGACCACCAGGTGGTGGATTGGTTAAGGCACTGACTTCTACATGGCTGACTGCTGTTCGAATCCTGGACCTTACGGCTTGAAAATCATGCCAGGCACGTGTGCGTGTGTGCCCAAAATCCTAAGATAAGAATGGAGAAGAGATTGTAACCTGGTCATTTCCCCAAAGGGTGATTTCTTACTTTCTCTCTCTCTTTCTCCAGCGAGTATACATACCCTATGGCAAAAATCTAAAAAAACAGAAAAGAAAGCAATATTTATTTGTTTAGAACATACATTCATCATCATAATTAACTTTTTTTTAAGAGAAATTTTTGCTGTAGAGTGCGTGTGCTCACCAGAAAGACAGAGGGAGACACAGAGACATAAAGCGAGAAATCACCTTCCAGGGGCATGGCCATGTTGTCATCCCTTCTCCTCCATTCTCCTCTTGGGATCTTAGGCATGCATTCACCTGTGCCAGTGTGAGTTTTTAGCCACCAGGTCCAGGACTCAAACCACGGTGGACTACATGGGAATCCAGTGATATAATCATTATGCCATCTGCTGGTCCCTATAATTAACTTTTAAGATAATTCAGATGCTCAATTTTAAAGAATTCTTTGTGCATTATGAATATTTTACTTAAATTTATGTTATACTTTGAGTATATAGAACTAAGGAATTAGTAGTAATAAAATCAGAACCTAAAACAAACTAATAAGAAAGTTAGTCATCAATGATAATAAATATTTGGATATTCTGAAAGATACAAAGTTGGAATTAGTACTTTTCACCAGAAAGATATTTTGTAGTGGGTTTTTCCCAGTGAAAAGGACTAAAAACCATTATATAGACAGAGCAATATTAGGGTAGCAGGGAACTTAAATTTTACTTTAAGAAATATTCATATACTTCATTTTCTCTTCTCAGTGGCCACGGGCTATAATTAAAAAAAAAAAAAAAAAAAAAGATATAAAGAAAAGAAAATCCAATGCCTTTTAAAGAACGAGTCTGTACCGCTTAGATAGAAGCTAGGGTTTCTTGCCTCAAGGTCAGCATCTAACTAACCTGAATACCAAAGCCATGCTATCTTATTAGTATGACAGGGGCTCATTTATTTTCTTGCTGCAAATTTGCTGTATTGTGTATTTCTGGGCCTTAATTAGCTATCCCCCTCTTGGCAATATTAAGGTATCTTGACATTGAGAAGGCAAAAACAACAAAAATCAGTAACATTTTAAGGCACCTACATACACATATGCTTGTATTTTAAGTTACTTTTATATATATTAACAGAATGAAAAATAAACCTGGGCTGTATAGCTGATTCAAAATATGATCTACTTCTCTAATTCTAAGTTAACTGTTAATATTTAAAATGATTGAATGTGTTCGTTTCTATAAATAACATTGCTCTTTCTTCACATCACCATTTCTGAAATCAGCAAAATCCCCAATCTTTGGACTTCCTTTCAGTGTTGGCTAATTCCCAATTTGAAGTGTTGTTTTGAACCTAAATAGAACCATCCCAGAACAGCTCTATGATACATAGAGGAATAAAGGTGTCTTTGGAGAAAGAACTTGAAGTGCAAATTAACTTGAAATAATTTAACCTGAGTGTGGAGTAATTTGCTGTCTTTCTTCAGTGCAGCTGTGGGAATTGCTTCTGTAGACCCATTTGGGGGAGTTGTCTGGCTACTTACAATTTTCTCACATCTGTCAGCTGTAGCTAAATGGAAAATATAGTGAGAAACAACATTACATAGATTTGGGACATTCCCTAGAGGGTCTTGTCTCCTTGCAGCAGTGAATAAATTATATGGAAGTTGAAATGAAATACGCTATTGTTGATTTGCCAACTCATGCAATTTGAAAGAATGAAAACAAAAATCATTTCTTAGATTCACTGTTTGAATTCCTCTTGTCTGCCATGATCAAATTTTCTGATCCCAAAATTAGACCAATGTTATCTGAGGCAGGTGGTCTATTTTTATTGATTTCTACATTTTTATGAAAATATTTTATGGAGAAATAGTCATATCATCTTTAGATACATACATCCGACAAACTTCTATTTTCGCAAATAATGAAACTGCATAGAATCAGACATGTCAGCAGACGTACAATACTATATGTCTGGGTCTATAGAAGGTTAATATAATGATTATGATTACACAGTAAAAATAGCCAGCAGCTGCCAGATCAGTCGATTGCAGTTGTACAATTAACATATAGTTAAAAACCAGATACCATATACTAGCAGTTTACTAAAAGATGGCTATGTGCATTGCTTATTTATATGCATTTAACTACTGTTATTTTCTGTGGAGGAACTTAATTATTTCAGATTCGATGAAAGCACCTAAGTATAAAAACTAGGTGGCCTTCAATATGATCTTCCTCCTGTACAGGTTCCTGTGTTTTTTAGGTATAGATCTTTAACTAGGCAGTTTTCATCTTGAAGCATTTTGTGATTTTTAATGAGCAGACATTTGAAAGAGTTTACAAATTGTAAGGGATAAGTTATTATTACCTTTTGGGGTTTATTAAACAGCTAAAGGACAAGAATTGTACATACCTCTTTCTTGGTTCTTGACATAAAATGTTTATCTAGTTTCATAATCTTTCAATATTGTTTTGATGATCATTCAAGTGTATTTATTATACATATTTATTAAATATGAAGAACAATGTATTACATGAAATTGTGTAAGTCATCAGTATCCTCAGAAACTATCCTCCAATATCACAAGCATTAAAAAAAATATATTGACTTCAGGGAAAAAAAAATCTTTCCTTTCTGAAATTATTTGTGAAGACTTCCAGGCATGAGTTGGGCTTTAAAGAGTTAATAGTCAGTCAATGATCTGAGTAAAAGGGGGAGAGTGTTCCAGGTATGAGAAATGTAATACAATAAGGTTTTGGGGTATTTAAGACAAAAGATAGGTTGATAATTGTAAATAATACAATTAGATCCGAATATAGGAAAACATTAAATTATATATTAAAACAGTAAGAAATACATTATTTATTTAGAGCTGATAAATGAAAGTATCATAAACTTTACCTTAAGTAAAGTCATCCAAGTTTGTTAAATCCACAGGAACAGCAATCATTTGGCAGACCGAATTCAAAAATAGGAAATCCATTGCTGCTATTTAAAAGTCACATATTACCAGGCATTACCATTTTTGTCTGGAGTGTATAAAATCATAACCTTCCGAGACTTCCATTACATTTGCCTGACACCATACGAGATGGGACTTGACAGACCATTTGTTTTTTCTTGCCTGCAAAGGTCTACTCATACCTTTTACCCATTTTTCCATTGGATGATGTTCTTTTCTTTTGGATGTTTAGAAGGTCTTTCCTACAAAATCCTTCTGTCCAGTTTTCTTTAACTTCTTATCAAAACTATTACTCTATAGTAATGGCTCCAAAATCTCTCACAGATATGATCAGTAAGAGCTGAACTCATGCTTCTCATGAATAGGATTTGTGCTCTCTACATTACTGCTGTCTTCAATAAACTATGCTACTTACCTGAAGCATTTGAGTTGCAAAACTTTGCTCTATAAGATTTTTGGCACATCCATAATAGTTTTTACTCCATGTTTGACATCCATAATAGTTTTTACTTCACTTTCTTTGGACACTCTCAAAAGTTTCCTTTCTGAGGTAGCCCCTTTGCATTTCAGAAAACACTTTAAATGTTCTCCCTTAAAATTAATTAAAATCTGCATGTTCAAATCTCCCAGCTATTTGTTCTAAATATGTTTAATGGGATCATGTAGGAAGTCTAGTCTTTTTTCACACAGTAAACTTCTAAAATAATTCATTATCCATCTAAAAGTTTAATTAATGCCTCCTTGGTCAGGTGTTCAAAGGTGCTCTGAGATCACAAAACGAAGCAAACAATTCCGCTAAAAATTTAACGGAAGTATTTTTTTCTTCTCTTTTTTTTGAGAGATTTTTACTGTAGGGTGCTTACTCTAGCTGGAGAAATAAACAGAAAGCAAGAAATCAACCCCCAGGGGGATGGCCATGCTGCATCCCTTCTCCTCCATTCTCCTCTCAGGATTTTGGGCAAGCATGCATGCACACGTGAATTTCAAGCTTTTGGGTCTGGGACTTAAACTGTAATCACTTACCTGAGAGTCCGGTGCCTTAACCACTATACCACCTGCTAGTCCCAAATTGGAACTTTATAGAGACATTGTAGAGGGGCTGAGAAATGGGAGCAGTCTTCTGGGGAACCAAGTCATTTGGGAGGAGATTTGATTATTCCTTCCCTGAGGTCAAGGACAGTAAGTCATTTGGTTGCAGATGTAACTACCCAAGGGTCTGAGGAAGCTAGACTTTCCTTTATCAAAGGCCAGTGGCTTAAGCCTTTATCTTAGTCAAAGGGCCAAAATGACATCCCCAGGTTAAAAAAAAAAAAAAAGATGGTGTTGGGAGATTAAGCAGAATTTCCAGTTCAGGGCTAGTAGAGGTTACTATAGGGTGAGGAACAAAGGGCCCACAGGTGACATAGTTTTCATAAAATGGAGTCAGTCTGATACATTCACACAGGCCATCCTGCTCTATACCAATGGAGGCTGATTAGGGACTCAATTTTGTCTTTTCGTATCACCTCATGTATATAGCTAGTACTAACATAAGGTAGGCTACCAAGGACGCAGTCTATATCTTGATAATTTTCTTGAACCTAACCTAGTGTTTAGCATAGAAAGTGGTTCATATTTGGTCTTCATTAAATGTTAACTGAGTGAATGAATCAGTAACTACTTCTAGGTTAAACATCCTTGAGTTTTTATACATGTTAAACTCCTCTACTCTGAATACACTTGATACACTTTCTCCATTTAACTGACGTATATCATGATCAGCAAGTGATGAGCAGGAGATATAACTTTATAATGAAAGGTCTATGAACCTTAAATCCAAGTGTAGCTTGTTTGATATCTCATTTTATTCAAATGTTACCTAAATTATCATCAAAAATTTGTTCACCTTACTAGGACTTGGTTTCCTCATTTGTAAAATATGAATAATAATATCTGACTGTAGAATTATTGCTGAGGTCCAATGAAACAATATAGGTAAGAAATCAGACAATTCAATAGCAAGTTGACATCCATACATTACATTCATATTCTGAAACTCATCACATCATTGCAATATGTAATAGTTATGCTAAAATTTTTGTAGGCTAGTATTTGAATTAGATTTTGATCCCACTCTTTTGATAGATATATAAATGAGTTTAGATTTATAAGAGATAGAGTATAGGGCCAGCCAGTGGCATGGTAGTTAAGGCAGCTAGATTTCACATGGGCAGACTGTGAGACTGGAGTCCCAGAATTAGCAGCTTGAGAAATTCATAGAATGTGAGAAGAGAATGGAGCGGAAGGGATTACAGCATGGCCATCTCCCGTGGGGAGTGCTTTTTTACTTTTTTTCTCTCCATAAAAAAGAAGAAAGGAAGGAACAAAAGAAAGAAAATATTGTTGTATAATATGTTGGTACATTTACATTAAAAATGTTGGAGTTGAAAGCATGTTGCATATTTCAATTTAAGTATTGTGGTTATGTTCAAAGTTCTGTTGCTCACACAAAAGGTGGGCCAGAAAACCCCTTGTCTTTTCCTGACTATGATGAATTATAATTAACAAATTTTGTGAGCAGTGTGTTGAACAATCCCTTGAGTTTATGAAAGCTTTACCACCTCATCTTCCATTGGTAAGAGCACAGCCTACTCTCTTTGCAAGACAGTATCTCGTCTAAGCACTTTCACTGATATTCTACTCTATGTTTAATCTCAGTTTAATTGGAGACGCTACAATGAAGATAAGATAGAGCTTGACTTTTAGCAGTTGACATGTATCCAGCATAAAAAAAAGGATCCTATATCTTAATCTTGTCTGTCTGTAATAAAGATTGCTGGTTCCATAGGCCCAACTGTAGGTTCTGGGGACCTGGGAAGAACATAGAGTTAGGCTACTTTTAATCCTTGCTTGAAATGCATTGGGACAAACAGCAGTTGTTGGTAATGGTATCCTAAGGAGTGACAGTATAAAAATACAAAACAAAGTCACTGATCAGTTGGAGTCAGACTTAGAAAGATAGGGATGCAACAAAATGAGACAATTGGTTACAACAGGTAGTTAAGAGTGGCAAAACTCCTCAGCTTTTTTGACTCATACTTTTACAGAGTAGCATACTTACACATCTCAAACTGAAAATTATTGTTTTTAATTGCCAGAGGGAGCACACACTCACAAAACAGAGACAGAGAAAGGGAAATGGAAAGGGAGATGGAGAAAGCACCCTGCAATAGGGCATGGTCTTGCTACGGTCCCTATTTCACCATTTCTTCATCTCATTGGAATTTGGAGCATGCAAGCTCATGTGCCCACCATGTTTTTTAAGCCTCTAGGGCCAAGACTAAAACTGCAGTGGGCCATTTAACCAGCTTCCTTAACCACTAGACCCTCAGGCTGGATTTGAGAACTTTTTTGAGTACCCTTATAAATCGAATTACTGAGGTAATAAAATAGGGAGTACAATTATTCCTCTTAGCTTATTAAATAAATTGTCACAAAATATGTTTTAATTTTCATGAGATAAGTAAAACTGAGATATCTTAATTATAGATGTTTCTCTACTTATGATGGGATTTCATCCCAATAAACCAATTGTAAGTTGAATATACTATAAATCAAAAATGCATTTAACAGAGTCATCTTGAGCCACAGTAGGGGTTGCGATTTCTATTTTTTTAAAGAATTATTTTATTTAATTTTATTTAACTATTTATTTTAATTTGACCAGAGAAGGACAGAGAGAGAGAGAGAGAGAGAGAGAGAGAAAGCCACCAGGTCCAGGACTTGAACCATGGTCGGCCATGTGGGAGTTCAGTGCCCTTAACCACCACACCATCTGCTGGTCCCATGATTTCTATTTTAGGTGTATTGCTTTTTCACCTTTATAAAGTTGAAAATTGTTCAATTGAACCATCATAAGGACCATCTGTAGTTACACAGCTCATATGTTATAGGACTTTCCTAAAACTGAGCCTCCAATAAGGATAATAGTATGCTATGAATCATAACAACCACAATTCATTATGGTATATGAGACTGTTACATTCCAGGTTCTGAGCATACATATTTTCTCATTTGCTTTAACTGACTCTAATCATTGCTACCATTGCTTTCACGATTAGGAAAAAAGAGAACAAAACTAGTCAATGGCAAAGGAAGAATGTACCCTAGAATACCCAGACCAGGCCCATTACTCTTCTGTTATAGAAATAAAATAAGAAGGTGCCTAAATGGGGTTATTAACTTCAGCATTCTGACCAGATAGCTCAATAACACTAGTCTTAAACTCAAAACTAGATGTTACTCACACCTTTACCATTCTCTAGTTGACTAAGCAAGTCACTTAAATTTTCTTTTTTTTTTTTGATAGAAGAATTTTATTTATAGAACCTTATTCTTTGGCCACTTGATCATCTTTTTTCTTTTCTTTTTGTATTTTAAAAATGACTTTCTTGGGAACCAGCAGTTAGCGTAATGGCTATGTCGCTGGACTCCCACGTAGTCGACCGCGGTTCGCGTCTCGGAACTGGTGGCTCACAACTCACGCCAGGCGCGTGTGCGTGCATGCCCAAGATCCCGAGAGGAGAATAGAGGAGAAGGGATTGCGGCGTGACCATCCCCCGGGCGCGTGCGCTCGCCAGACAGACAGAGAGAGACAGAGAGATAGAAAGCAGGAAATCACCCCCCAGGGGGGATGGCCACGCCGCAATCCCTTCTCCTCCATTCTCCTCTCGGGATCTTGGGCACGCACGCACACGCGCCCGGCGTGAGTTTAAGCCGCCGGGTCCGGGACTCGAACCGCGGTCGACTACGTGGGAGTCCAGCGACATAGCCATTACACTAACTGCTGGTCCCAAAATTTCATTTTCTTTTATACATTCAATCACATTATGTGGCTTACAAAACTTTCTGACCTTTATTTTAAAATTATAATATGAAGACAGCTGGTTTTAATAGATTATAAATATCCATCTGATTAGTACATAATGTGTTCTATGAACTATCAAATGGTATATGTGCTTTTATAATACTCTAGAAAAAATAAATGTACTGAATTATACTCACAATCTTCAAGATGACAGCATTTTACAGCAATGTGTATTTTGTTAAAAATGTTTTTTTTTTTTTTAGAATTATTTTATTTATTTATTTTAATTTGGCCAGAGAGGGACAAAGTGAGAGAGAGAGAGAGAGAGGGAGAGAGGGAAAGTGAGAAAGCAAGCTGTCAGGTCTGGTGCTCAAACCACAGTCACCCATGTGGGAAACCAGCACCCTTAACCACCATGCCACCTGCCAGCTCCAGAAATGTTTTGTATATATTGGGTCGTTGGATAAGTTGTGATGTATTTTTTTCTGTTTTTCTTTGCAAAAATGCATCATGACTTTTCCAACAACCCAATAGTAAATTTAAAGATACATCTTCATAATGAAAATGCAATTCTTTTTAGACTCTAAATTATCTTTAGGGTGTTTTATGCAGTTTTAAGAAGCATTTATATTTCTGAAAGTTCACTGCTGTAGACTTAAGCACAGAGGTCAAGAATCATGAGGGATACATTTAATATTTTAATAGCATATTCTCCTAGAAAAATTTATATGGCTTGAGATTCCATTTAGTTGCAGACTGTAAGTTAGTGTCTAAGGAAGTGGCTTAAACAAAGGTTTAAGGGCCATCTGGGGAGCCATAGACGTGATCACAGAATCTTCTCTTGAAGAATTGCAGCTATTGGGCTTAAATTATTGTCTAAAGTATGTAATTTTTTTTTTTTAGTAAAGTTTTAGAATTCTCACAGGATCCTTTATTTACACAATTAAATATTTATGTCTGGAAATTCATATTAAAAAGTTAATTCCAGTGTTTGTGATAAGCATTTCTGTAGAAAATCCCTGTTATTTTTAAGGAAAGCTTGTTTTCTTTAAATTGATGTATAACAGAGATTTTTAAACTGTTTTGCAAAGAATACTTGCAGTACCTACCTCAGTGAAAGATTTGGGAAGAAGATGGGGTGGCTAGTTCAATTCCACATAGAAATTTTTTAGTTTCTCTACTTGCTAGTTGATAAATATATGTGTAATGTTTTATATGATTTTTAAATGTTATCTTTGAATTATTATTTGGTGCCTAAATATTATATATTATTTTCTGAAAACAGTATTTCCTATGATTTATGATATAATTTAAACTTAAGAAAAAGACAAATTTTCTATTTTAATATCGTTTTTATAATAAAGCTCTTATTCATATCTGGAGTTTTTATACTCACCAAATTTGTCTCAGTCATCCAATGTAAATAAATAATATGATCAATTACACATATTTGCTCATCTTAAAAACATGACCACTTCCGGATTTCATGTGTACTGTTATCGACAGATTTGAAAGTGTTTCAATGGCAAGTATAAGCTGATAGGAAGGTTTTTTTAATTAATTAATTTATTTACTTATTTATTTGCCAAGGTAACCTTACTCTCTTATTTCATCAGGTAGTAGTCTCCACTGATAGCTTGACCAGATTAATACCTCTGTTGAACTCTCTTTTAATAATGTGTACCTCTCTTTGATGGTATTTTTAACAATTAGAATATTTCATGCATGTTACTATGATTAATCACATTTGATTAATGTATGTTCCCTGTTTGACTATGAATTCTTGAGGGTTAAGGAAATCATTCTTTTTGCTCATCATCATATTCCTTGTATCAACATAAAACTGGACCTATCAAATTTAAGAAATAAGTGCTGAATAAATTTGAATAAATGCATGAATGTGAGTTATGATCCTCACCAGGAATTACATTAACCTTAAACTTTAGGGAATACAAAAACATAACACATTATGGACATTTTCATTCTGATAAATCATGTTCTTATATTTCTTGCAAAAATGATGAAAATGTCAATCCTCTCTCTCTTTTTTTTTTTTTTTGTTTTCAAGTGAGGAATTGCTTAACTTCATGACCTCAATATTTTTCTTTTAATTTACCATTGGCACCTTCTACTCTTGGGAACACTTTTTTATTAGAAGTACTACTATGAATTTCAAAGAAAAACAAACATTAATAAAAGAAACATCTTCCAAGTGTCTCACCACTTGAACACAGTCATTTTCTGTTGAGGTTACATTTTAAGAGCAGATATTTAAGAAGGCAGAGAAATTAGGAGTATTAGCATAAATACATATTTTAGTCTATATAAAAAGCTATTATAAGAAAATTGACTCAGTTTCCCCAAAGAGAAGATTTGAGTTGTTTTGAGAGTGGCATAGATTACTTTTCACGGTACTAATATCCCTCAAAAGAACTCAGAGTGGATCTGCATATCTACTATAGAACAAAAGTCCTCAACAAAGCAAGTTTGTGTCAAACATCTACCTTTTGAAATACCTTCCTAAAATAACTGAGCCAAAGAGGAAAGCACACATCTAGTCTGACTATATATTTCAAGATATGAAATAAAATAACAGAGGTTCATTGGTATAAATTGTCACCACCAGTCAGACTTAGACTTCAGGAAATATAGTTTCAGCAAAAGAGAGATAACTGAGCTGTCTTTGTCAAATTGAAGACCTAGCTCAAGACTTCATTCCAATATATTTATACTTTCCCTGTGTAAATCTGCCATACAAATATTATTTTGAGAAAAAGCAAACACTTTCAAAAGATGTGTCTACTTCACGCTCTAGATCCAAGGTGAATACATACTCTGCTTCTGTATAGTTTGCAAGTCTGGATGCTTTTTTGAATCTAAGGAGTTGGATGGAAAAATATACAGAAGTTTACTAGTATCACATATTTTTCTTTGACAGATTTTTGCTATAGGGCACGTGTACTCACCAGACAGACAGAGAGAGACAGAGAGACAGAAAGAGAGAAATCACCCCCCAGGGGGGGATGGCCACACCACAATCCCTTCTCCTCCATTCTCCTCTCAGGATCTTGGGCACACACGCATACGTGCCCGGTGTGAGTTTTAAGCCACCCGGTCCGGGACTCAAACCGCGGTCGACTATATGGGAGTTCAATGACATAGCCATTATTCTAACTGCTGGTCCCAGTATCACTTTTTTTAATTGCCAGAAGGTACATACACTCGCCAGAAAGAGAGAGACAGAAGGAGAGAAAGCACCCCTCATGGATCATGGTCATGCCACAAACCCTTCTCCTCCATTTTTTTATCCTCTCAGCCTTTGGGGCATACACACTAGTGTGTTTCTCTTCATGGCCTAGAACTTGAACTATAGCTATGTGATAGTCAGGTCCCTTAACCACTAGGCCATAGGGCCAGTCCTATAAATAGTAGAATATAATAGAAAAAAAAATATTTTTTTAAACAATAGACTTTTTAAAAAACTGAAATCCTCAGCAATTGTACTACGATTTGGAATGTTGTTCATTTTCTTCATTTTAAGATTATAGGGTTATATTGAGTACTTATGTTCTTATTTTCTATTTAATATGAACTCTTTTTTTGCTTGAAACTAAGCAAATCTCATAATATTCTTCCTGAAATGAAATGAAATTTATAATTTGGCAGCATTTTAATAACAATCAAAGCTTTAAAATGAATATGGGCAGATACAAGTCTCTGGAGCTTGACTTGGCAGGAATATTCCAGCCTTTGTCCAAAGCTTTCCTTTTTCTTTTATTTGTTCCCAATGTGTGAGAGTTTTCTTAATTGAAATAGGCTCCATATACAAAGAGCTATCTTCACTTTATATACTATTAAGTTCTAAAGCTCTGAGCTCTAACATTTTTTGAAAACATGGAATAACCTTGCCTGAAGGTGAATTGGACCTGGGAATGGCATTTCCATTTTTACAGTAAGGTGACCAAAGAAGCAAGACTAAAAGGACTCATGACATTAACCTCTGGCTCTTAGGAGGATAATGTCACTTATTTGACTTGATAAAGGAAAAAAATTAAAAGAACATGGTTTTATTTTTAATTGAGGAAAAAAAAAGTGAGGCGTATGAACTCTTTCTTTCAAACAGCTCCTCCTAACCTTTACTCTAAAAATATGACAAGGTCAAGGTCACAGAAATCATTTCTGCTCTCTCTGCATAGTTGATTGTTCAAAGTCATAATCTTGTTCCAGTAAAAATCACTTCTCTATTTCAATCAAATTAGGGGAAATGACAGTTAAGAGAAAACTCCTTTATTGCATATGGTGATATCTGAGGCAGTCATTGAACCAGCAAGTGCTTTGACCTTACATAATAGTTATCATTTTAGCAGCTTTAACCAATTTGATCTTAATTGCTGGGCAGGTAGTTTGTCAAATAAGAATTCCTTCGCTCAAGTGTCTATAGCTTAATCTTTCATGACTTAGCCCTATCATGTCTAGAGCTTACATTGCTATTGCCAAATCTCAAATATTTTTTCTGTATTGTGCAGAAATTATTTTTATAAACCTTTCAATTAGAAAAAGAAGGAAAGCTTGCAAACCTTTATTTTCACTTGAGAGAGGAACTAGGGGAGAGAGAAGAAAAAAATAACCTTTTTATTATCTTTGCATTTTATGTACACAGATCTGACTGAAAAATCTTTCTTACAGCCTTTCATATAGCCTACACATATCAATTTCACTTACTTTACTACAGATCACAAAGCATTGCTATGTGAATTAATTGGGATAGTACAAGGTGAGAGCAGAGTACTGAGCTTGATGAAATGCAGGCTCCCAAGCCCACTATGTCCTGGTGATCTTCCTCATTTATTACCTTGCATTTCATACCTGCCTACCTGCCCTCTAGTCACTTCCCCTCCTTCTGCTCTCCCATACACTCACCTTCTTCTTGTCCTATTCGGAACATCTACTCTTGTTTTTCTCTGTACCTGAAATGTCCTAGTCTTGACCCTTTTATAGCTGCTGGCTATTCATTTCAGCCTTTATTTCAATGTTACCTCTCTGAAATGTCTCTCTGTACATTCTGAATAGGAAGTTCCTCTTCTTTTCTGAAATCTTACTCTTTTATTTTCCATGGCATTGTCTCATTTTGAAACTTGGGTGAATTGAGTGAATGACAATACATGGTGTGTGCATTCTCTCCACACACTGGAAGCCAGTGTATTCTAATTCAGGTTGTGTTTTAAAGTATCTGGAGAACTTTAAAATAATAGTTATACTTTGGTCCCATTAGCTAAAAATTTCTATTAATTGGTCTTAGACAAGGCCTGGACATCAGTAAGGTGTAGAAGTTCCCCAGATGATTCTAACTCATAGAAGATTCAGTTCTGCCCTGAGCTACATACAGGAAGACTGGTCTGCTTCACTGGCCACTGTGTAATTGATGACTAGCACGGGTCCAGCAGGTATGACTGTCTATGAGGAAGGAATGTTAGAATTAATGTCTAGTTTATCACTGGCATTCCAGATTTCTTTAGCAGAATATTACTTAAACATGAAGAAATATGCTCAATAATACTACTCAAAAAATTGAAAAAGTATAACTTCTGAGCTTCATAGTTACGGTTAATTTTGGTTTCCCATTTCAAATATGAAAATAAGATATTTCCCCTCAGTTTTGTACTGAAAAGAATGATTTAGGAATGTCTGTGCTCATGTTAACAAAACGTGACCATAAGCCAAGTGTAAGTATGTACATGCATGTATGTGTTTCCTTTTTCTCACCTAATATAATGTATTCATAGATCACTAACTTCATAAACCCACATCTCTACCATAGGAAAGTCATTCCTGTTTATTAAAGTTAATGATTTTTAAATTAACAATATTAACGACTTCTGGCTTATTAGCAAAATAAACTTTCTTTACTGTTGTCTATATTTTAGTGAACATTTTTTTTTCAAAACTGGTGATCATTTATACATCAGAGCTAGAAGTAAGATGAAGCAGGTAAGGCATTGTCTCAGTGCAAAATTTAAGTAAAAGTGTTGAAAAAGTCATCAAAATAGTATTTTATGTAATATTTTAGAAGTCAAAATTAATTGCAAAAACATGCATCATTAACAAAAATATCAAAAATTTAAGTAAAGACCCTTGTCATGTTGAACCATATTGGAGTCTGAAGCAAAAGGAGCAATGTACATCATGGTACACATATTTTGACGTGTTGTTTTTTTGTTTTTAATTTTTCCAGAGGGTATGTGTGCTTCCTGAGGATAGAGAAAGAAAGTGAGAAAGTACCCCTATGGGGGATGGTCATGGTACAATCCCTTCTCCTTCATTTCTCCCTCCTTTCAGTATTTTGGGCATACTTGCACACACACACCCAGCATGTTTTTTAAGCTGCTGAGTCCAGGACTTGGACTGAACAGTCAGCCATGTTAGATACAGCACCTTAACATCAGACTGTGGGCTGGCCCCGTATATAGTTGATAGGTACTTTTTTCCAGAATGTTACAGTTGATGAAAAAGAAGTCTAACTAACCTTATTTTATGTTAAATATTTTATTTGTAATTAGAACAAAATTTATCAAAATTTCATTTCAGTTGAAGCCAATTAAAGTTATAAAGACTCTGTCAGTCTAAAGAAATTTTGAACATGTCCATGTTTTTAAGTTCAAAATGAGGTACACAAAGTAGATTTTGAAAGGATGATTGATAAAATTACTTTCATCTGGACCAGAATCCTTCTGGTGTATCTTCACAGAGCACTGTGATACAAATAGCAACTGTTTATTCATTAAGTAATTTAACTCTTTCCGAAAGTAACTATGTGACATAGCTAAATTCTGTGCAAAAGTTAAAAATGAGACAAAGATGATTGTTTTATATTGATAATGAAGATTTCACATTTATGCTCTTTGAATGTCACATAATATGATACCAACATAAATATGTGATATGTTTAAAATGATATAAGAATTCATATGTATAAAATAAACTCTTTAATATTAGACTAAGACAGAACATAATCCAAGGAAAGAATTTTAGGAATAAGGTGAAAGGTATAACTTAATGGTTAGATATCAACTTGTGCAAATTTAAAATACAGTATAGTAAATTTGAAAAGGCAGCAGTTGTATAACCTATTCTTTGGTGTGAAACAATAAGAACAGAAATAATACCTTGGTGCAAAGAGTAAAATAAAAAATTATGTCCCAATTTTTCCCCTCTAAAAAGAGAATTATAAAGAGTTTAGTATTTTTCCTCTTGTAATATCTGAAGGAAAAGAGATATAGAAGTGATTCTCTAGTTAAAAATACCCATTAGTCAGGAAATGAGCAAATCTTCAAGGTTGTGATATCAAGTATGCCAGAAACTCTGGACTATTTTATAAGCTGTAATGAATTTTTACAAGTCAAAAATTTTAAATGCCCCAATTATGAATGCCATTCTTTTTTTTTTTTTTTTTTTTGGAGAGATTTTTGCTATAGGGCGCGTGCGCTCGCCAGACAGACAGAGAGAGACAGAGAGACAGAAAGCGAGAAATCACCCCCCAGGGGGGATGGCCACGCCGCAATCCCTTCTCCTCCATTCTCCTCTCGGGATCTTGGGCACGCGCCCTGCGTGAGTTTAAGTCACCGGGTCCAGGACTTGAACCGCGGTCGACTACGTGGGAGTCCAGCGACATAGCCATTACGCTAACTGCTGGTCCCCAATGAATGCCATTCTTCATAATAGTTGGAGATATTTTTTAAGAGGTTTTTTTTTTTTTTTTTTTTATTTGCTATAGGGCACGTGTGCTCGCCAGACAGACAGAGAGAGACAGAGAGACAGAAAGCGAGAAATCACTCCCCCTCCCCAGGGAGGATGGCCGCGCCGCAATCCCTTCTCTTCCTTTCTCCTCTCGGGATTTTGGGCACGTGCGGACACGCGCCCAGCGTTGAGTTTTAAGCCGCCGGGTCTAGGATGTGAACTGCGGTCGACTACATGGGAGTCCAGTGACATAGCCATTACACTAACTGCTGGTCCCAATAGTTGGAGATATTTTTATTTTAAAAAGTTAAAGAAAGGAAGAGTGAAGATAAGAGAAAAAGGGAGTAAAACAATGAAATCCCCTCTTTATATCATTTAATCATCAGAGTCTCAATATACTATTGATTATAAACAGCCCTAGTCCCTTTGGGAATCTGTTAATTAGACAACCAAGGAATTAAAAAAAAAGAAAAACACAAAATAGAAAGAGAAGAAAATTGCTATGGGAAATTTTAATAATTCTCGTTTGGATTACAAAGATTCATCTATAAGATGAAATGTGTATATTTTATTTCCTTGTTTAATGAGAATCCAAAATATGTTTAGTTGACACTTCTACTTACTTGTTTTTTTCATACATTATATGTGTTATATCTTTCTGGTCATCTACCTATAAATAAAGATAATACCACAATTTAGACAATAAAGCAACAATAGAAAAGAGTTTATATGACCATCTTTTAAAGGGGGTATAAAACGGTTAATGGGTTTCACAGCAATTCAGCAAACTGCAAATTACAATGAATAATAAATGAACACAAAGCCAGCTCGATAGGGTGTTTCTCAGCAAGCAGAATATCTTATAGACGTCAAAATCCTGAGCCTATAAAATCATTTAAGTGTTGTTCCTACTATTTAAATAATGAGGTATTTGATTATTACTAATAAACAATTTATAGCTTTGAATCGTGTCGCATCTGAAAAGTAAACTGTTTTACCCTTGGAGTTTGTAATGTCTTAGAAAAACAAAATCATGCAGAGCCAAAGGCACAACCAGAAGCTATCACAGAAGCTCGCCATTAGGTTTTTGTCTCACTTTGAAGATTGATTTCACTAGTGCTGGAAGCATCAGAAAAGCAACTAAAAGCATGTGCTGCTTTCCATCCCCACTGTTTACCCTTGAAGGTCTATTAATGTTTCCATGTAGCCCTTAGGTATTCTACAGACATGACAGGAAAACTCTTCATTACTTACGATTAGCCTCCAGAAATGTACACAATAAAATTCTTATCAAACTTGAAACATCAGCAAAGTTGTTAAATCTTATGGAAAATAACATTACTTTACAGAAGTCAGGGAGACTCAACAGTCCAAGAGCAGTTGCTATGCTAGTTTCTGGTCTATCAAGAAAATGTGGTGTTTAGCAAGATGTGTTAGTTTAACATCACAGCAGTAAAAACGTAGAAATATTTTCATATAGTTTGAGTATTGGGACCCAGTTTTCATATCTTAAGTTTCTTCGAAAGCATCTTCAAAAAGATCAAATTGGATCTCTTTGAATGTATTCATACTGAGGACTTTGAAATAGGCGCTTTTGCAGAGTAAGTTCAGACTGTGTACAGTACTTTGATATGAACGCCTCCCCCCACCTTCCGCTGCAACAAATCACTTTACTCTCAGAATTCTGGAAATGTACATCTTAGCCATCCGGTCTCTGGCAAAAGTCAGTTTGTTTCCAGCAGAGCTATGTTATACATATACATGTTAATACAACATCAGACAGTAAAATATCAACCTACTATCACGTATTAACATGGGATTGCATTCATTTATCAGTTTATTCAGCTGCCTAGCAGAACCCTAAGGCAAACTCTTGACTGCATATATTCTACTCCTTTATGTACATGAAAATTTGGAACTCGGGCTCCAACCAGATTCTGTCAAGCTGAGTGCCTGGATGGTCTATTGCTTCCATTCCACAGCCACAGGCCCTTAAGCTTTTGGCCTCTGCCTGCTCATTACAGATTCCTCTATGGTAATGGCTATCCACTCTGTCTATACCACAGAGCCCAAAGGTTAAAGTACTAACTCCTTTATAAATATGTACAGTGCTATAAATATACAGTTACTAGGTGTCAATTTTAAAATAACACACACACACCTTAGCTCAGCCTTCCAGGCTGTCTAGAATTAGTGTAGAACTAGATTTTCAATCTTATCTCCTACTCTCTGTATCCCACATTACGGCCAAACTGGACTCTCCAGCCATTTGTTAATTCAGTAATCTTCTGCTTTTTGTCTCTCTTTTTGCTGTTTGCTCTGCTAAGGGTACTTTTTCACCAGTTATTTTGCATGCCTCTGGCATATTGCACATTGCAACTTATATTGTTCATATTTATAACACACATATATTCACATGTACATGCATACACACAAGCACACACACAAAACAGAAGCTGACATGAAGAGTTTAGGAGAGTTGTTACTTACTGGGGATGAAAACAGCTCATGTGGTTTCAGTCAGGCAACAAAGCTCCGGACGTCTAGAATTATTAAATCATAAGCTTAAAGTCGGAGAATTATATACATGGGATGTCTAATTCCTAATTTCTGTGGCACTATATGAATAAAACATAAACTTAGAAATACGTGTCTCTGGGCTAGCCAAGATAGTGCAGCAGTAATGCAGTGCGCTGCAATGTTGAACCCATGTGGAAGTGTCCTGGGTTCCCATCCTGAGGTCTCCTTGCACACACTGAATGCCACGTTCATGTCCTGTGATCCCAGCTGTTGAGGCTGAGGATGTGGAGTGAAGAACTTCTCAGGCTCCTGTTTCTCTCTCCTTGTCTCTCCCATGTGAAAATTAAATAAATAACCTAAAAGTAGTATTGTGTCGGGACCAGCAGTTAGCATAATGGCTATGTCGCTGGACTCTCATATAGTCGACCATGGTTCGCATCCCAGACCCTGTGGCTTAAAACTCACGCCAGGCACGTGTGCATGTGTGCCCAAGATCCTGAGAGGAGAATAGAGGAGAAGGGATTGCAGCGTGGCCATCCCCCCTGGGGGGTGATTTCTCGCTTTCTATCTCTATGTCTCTCTCTGTCTGTCTAGCGAGCACATGCGCCCTATAGCAAAAACCTCTCAAAAAAAAAAAAATAAGTATTGTGTCTCTGAAGCAAGATCATTAGATTCTGGTTATAACCCCGTTATTAATTATTGACAAGTTAGTTAATAAATAATGTGAGTTAAAATCTCCTAACAAGATTTTTAAAAACCAAAAATTTGGCTTTTAAAAAAATACTTGATCTAGATTTAAGAAAATTTTAACCAAAAAACAAGGTATTCTGAGCTTTTTCTAATTCTTGAGTGTTGATCATTTCTTTATTGTGGATCAATTCACACTTAGTACATTCTTAAATTACAGCACTCTTCACTTTGCAGAGGTATCAATGAAGGAATTCTTAGTTTTACTCTAACCTTCCACAGTCCCTATTGGGCATTTCTATATCAGAGACCCTCTAGCCACTTAATGGCATGAGGGTAGGAAAATACAAATCTTAAATGCTAAGTAGCTTGAACTGGGGAAACTATCAAGCCCTGACTCTATAAGCAAAATGATGAAAGTCATACCACAGACACAGCATCAGCACAGTACCAGATGAAACCATTCTAGACTGGTTTTTGAAAATGATAGACTTGGGTAGAGAATTCTGTACACTAGAAAAAGTCTACATACCCCATAATGACCACTAATACCTGGGGCAATTCATTGACTTTAAATAAATGACTTGATCTTAATGAAATAGTTTCAAACCTTTTAAAATAGAAGGATAGATTATATGAGCTATTCTCTGTGCTCCCGCCTTCCTTCATTTATATCACAGCCTTAGGACTTATATTTCCGGTCATCAGAGAATTAGGAGTCTCTTTAAGGCAGACTCACTTACCCCTAGTTGTATCTTTTTTTTTTTTTTTTTTTGAAGAGGTTTTTGCTATAGGACATGTGCGCTTGCCGGACAGAGAGACAGAGAGACAGAAAGCGAGAAATCACCCCCCAGGGTGGATGGCCACACTGCAATCCCTTCTCTCTATTCTCCTCTCAGGATCTTGGGCACGCATGCACACGCACCCAGCGTGAGTTTTAAGCCACCGGGTCCGGGATGCAAACCGCGGTCGACTACGTGGGAGTCCAGTGACATAGCCATTACACTAACTGCTGGTCCCCCCAGTTGTATCTTATACATAGCCACTGTTTGTTCCATTGTTTGTTCTCAGTTAATTATGTCAATGTATATGATGCTTAAAAAAAAAGGCAAGAAAAAAAAACTTTCCATTTTTTTAAAGACTTATTTATTCATTCATTCATTCCTTCATTTTAATTTGACCAGAGAGAGACACACACACAGAGAGAGAGAGAGAGAGAGAGAGAGAGAGAGGAAAGTGAGAAAGCAAGCCACCAGGTTCAGGACTTGAACTGTGTTTGGCCATGTGGGAGTATCCAGCGCCTTAACCACCACGCCACCTGCTGGTCCCAACCTTTCCATTTTTTATAGGGGAAAAAAATGGTAATTTCACATCCAGAGTAGGAATAGCAGTGTACTGGACTTAACAAACCTTTCTTCCTGCCAAATTTGCTATCAGAACTCTCAGCCCAACTTTGGAAATGGCATGTCAGCCTTCTGGTTTCTGTATACACAAAATGATGTTTGAGCTCAATGGTCTCCGGAGCTTTTTCTAGTTCTAAAACTGTGTACATTGGTGTAACTATTAACATTAATGATATTCATGCTCTTCTGTGCTAATTCATGTACTTTCATTTAATTTATGTCTTGGGAACTTTATCTAAACACACTTAATAATGCAGATGAACAATTCCTTTCAGATATTTTCAAGGTCACTTTATTCAATTTCTTTAAACTTAATAACAGAAAATTATGAATGAATGAGGGTAATCATACATAACTTTCAATTCCATAAATATACATGTAGATGGATTACTGATAACAAAAATCTTTAACCATTAACATTTATTGACATTTAAACTATGGATCCCCCAAAAATATCTCCTATATCAGGAGTCTTTTTATTATAACATGGCCATAATCTCTGAGCAGAGCATAGGTGTTTTTCTTTTTATTTTGTCCTACCTTCTATCTCTTTAAAATTGTTTTAAAATATATTTAATTTTATTTAACATTATTTTGTTTTCTTTTTTATTTGCAAATGAGCACATATGCTTGCCAGAGAAAGACAAGGAAGAATGGGAGATAGAGAGAGAGCAAGAGGAAGAAAGTGAGAAAGCAAGTCACCAGGTCCAGGACTTGAACCCTGTGAGCTATGTGGGAATCCAGCACTGCAACCATCATACCACCTGCTGGCCCCTTTGCCCTACTTTTTAGATTACTTCTATTTCAAGGCCAAATGTTTGGTAGAAAACAGTATGTAATTAAAAATGACCTAAGAGGGCCAGCAGATGGTATGTCGGGTAAGGCACTGGATTCCCACAAGGCCAACCATGGTTCAAGTTGTAGACCTAATGGCTTGAAAAAGATGCTAGTGTGGGTGCGTGTGTGATCAAAGTCCTGAGAGGAGAATGGAAAAAGGATTGTATTGGGGCCTTACTTCCTGGGGGGTGATTTCTCACTTTTCCTCTTTCTGTCTTTCTCCAGAGAGCATATTCTGCATATGGCAAAAACCTAAAATGAAAAACAAACAAAAAGACCTAAGAAAGCTTAGCATATGAAAAACAAAGTGCAAACATTTATGTTATAAGTTGAGGCACTATTGATTTCTAATGTTAAAAGAAGAATTATATTAGACAATATATAATTCTTCTTTTAACATTAGAAATCAATAGTGCCCAAACTTGTCTAATATTAAAAAAACAAAAAATGATAAGTGTTGGCGGGGGTGTGGTGAAAGGGGAACTCTTTTACACTGCTGGTGGGAATGTAGATTGGTCCAACCACTGTGGAGAATAATTTGGAGATTCCTCAAAAATCTACAGATAGATCTGCCATATGATCCAGAGATCCCACTCCTCGGTATCTACCCAAAGGACAGAAGAATTCTTCATTGGAAAAGTGCTTGCACATCGATGTTTATTGCGGCACTATTCACAATTGCTAAGTCTTGGAACCAACCCAGATGTCCCCGTATGGAGGAATGGATTGAAAAACTGTGGCTCATATACTCTATGGAATACTACTCAGCCATAAAAACCAACAGAGCCCTGGCTTTTGACAGAAAGTGGAAGAATATGGAAGATGTACTGCTGAGTGAGGCAAGCCAGATTATGAAGGAGAGACATTGTATGTCCCCACTTAACATATACCGTTTGTCTGCTTTCTATGTCTGAAACTGATTGACTAACAGTTGAACAAACACAAGAGATGGGTGTGAATGTCAGATGAGGTGTATGTGGAGGAGTGGGGCCCAACGAAAGACATTTAGAGAAGGGATACAGAGGTAGAGCATTGACGGGATGGGGAGGTGTGGTGTTATCTGCTGAAGATATTTCGATCAACGGGTCTGGGGAGAAATGTTCACATATCAAAATGGTCTCATTGTAAGACAAACAATATGATTGAAAGTATATACAAAAATAAATAAATAAAAAAAATAAAATTAAAAAAAAAAAAAAAAAAAAAGAAGAATTATAAACAAGGCTAAGAATACCTCATATAATATTCAGTGAATAGATTTATACGAGTCATACAATTAGCACTTGTTATAATAAAAAAGACAGTATTCTCCAGATTCTCTTGCATAAGAATATACATTTAAGTCTTTCTTAAAAATTATTTTAGTATATTTACGCTAGATCAGAAAAATATTATAAATGCAGCTACCAGTAATGAAATGTCATATGTTTTAATTCCCTCTTTAGCTAAATTATTATCTGATTGATGCTATAAAGTGGAATGTTAACCTCCATTATTTTTAAAAAATAATTATATATATATGTATATATATATGTATATATATATATACATATATATATACACACACACACACACACACACACACAAACATATATATATGACAGCATGTACATGTGCATGTCAGAGAGAGAGAGAAATGCTCTACAGAATCTTGTAGAATCTTATACATCAAACATTTTTCTCAGCCCTTCGGAAGTTGAACTGTTGTGTATACCTGACTTGTTTTCTGGCTGAGAACTGCCATGTGGCTTCCAGCATTATGGTTCAGTAAGTGCCAGACAGGCTGGGCCTATTTTACATTATTATATATTTTATAACAAATCTTTAAGTCTATTCTTTAACAAAATGCACATTACATGTTAGATTTTTTTGTTTGTTTGTTTGTTTTGTTTGTTCTTTGCTCACCAAATAACAACAAACAGAGAGAGAAAAAGGGAAAGTGAGAAATTACCCCTCAGCAGGATGGTCATGTCACAATACCTTCCCTTTCATTTTCTACTCAGAATTTTGGGCATGTACTCACTTATGTCAGGCTTGTTTTTCAAGCTATAGGTCAGAGACTATAGCTTGAAATCCCCACAGTTAGTCATTTGAAACCCAGCCACCTTACCCACCATGCCATTGGTTGGTCCACATATTAGCTATTTTTGAAGAAATTAAAAATAATTTCAGTATCACCACACAGTCAAATGTACTGTGTCCTTTAATAATAACTTCAAAATTATATATTATTTAAGAAAATGTTGGCTGGGGCCAAACTTGCATTTTGACCTAGGAATAAACCTAACTTAATAGATAAAAGACTACTACAAGGAAGACTATAAAACACTTAAAAATTGTGAATGATACTGAAAAAACAAAACAAAAACAAAAACAAAACATGAAAAGACATCCTGTGTTCTTGGACTGGAAGAATCAATATTATCAAAATATCAGTTTTACCCATATTAATGTACATATTCAGTGTGATTCTGATCCAATTGCTGGTGACATCATAACAGAAGTAGAAAAGCAATAATAAAATTTGTCTGGAATCATTAAAGACCTCATATCACCAAGGCTTTGTATCACTGTGCAAAAAGAATAAAGTAGGAGGCATCTCACTACCTGATTTCAAAATATATTACAAAACAGTGATAATCAAAACATCATGGTACTGCCACAATGATAGACACATAGACAAATGGAACAAAATAGAGAATCCAGAAATAAATCCCAAATAATACTGTTAACTGGCTTTGACAAAGGGTATTAAGACAGTACGGTGGAGAAAGTCTTTTCAGCAAATGGTGCTGAAAGAATTGGATATCTACCTGCTGAAAAATTAAGCTAGACCCATGTCTCTCACTGTTAACAAGAAATAAACTAAAAAATGAATCAAATATTTAAATGTAAAGCTTCAAACTATAAAACTACTTGTAGAAACTTAGAAGAAACTCTGGAAAACATTGGTGTAGGCAAAGATTTGATGTAGACAAAGATTTTTATTAAAAAGATCCCTAAAGCACAAGCAATAATCCCAAAAATAGACAAGTGGGATTATACCAACCTAAAAACTTCTTCACAGCAAAAGAAACAACAAATAGAGTGACAAGATAACCCTCAGAATGAGAAAATATTTGCAAATTACTACTCATACAAGGGATTGATAATCAGAATATATAGGGAATTCAAACAGCTCACCTATTTAAAAAAAAAAAAGAAATCAATTAAGAAGGGCAAATTAACTGAATAGACAACTCTCCAAGGAAGATTTATGAATGGCATAAAGGCATATAAAACTGTTTAACATTTCTCGTCATAAGGAAATGAAAATCAAAATTAAAAACCACAGTAAGATACTATTTTTCCCTAGCTGGAATGGCTAGGATCAGAAAGATAAGAGAACAAGTGCTGATGAAGTTATTTGAAAAGGGCACCCTCTCACGTCATTGGTGGGAAAATAAATTAGTACAATCTCTGTGGAAAACAATATGTAATTTCCTTAATAACCTAAAAATAGAACTACCATATGACCCAGTAATCCCACTCCTTGATATGTACCCAAAGGATAGGAAAACATTCAGTCGGAATGACACTTGGCACATCTATGTTTATTAAAACATTTTTCAGAATTGCAAAGACATAAAGTCAACACTTTGTATTTCTTTTCTTATTCTCTATAAAAATTTACTCGTGTGTAATTATGCATTAGTAATTTTGTGTTTCTTTTTCTTAGAGAGGTCCCCCAAATATAGATGCTTCTGGTATCACAAAACCTGCAGCTAAAAGTAACTGAGCTGGACTCCAACTGTGAAGATTCCATGTCTGTGCCTTTTATCTACTCCGGCTCACAATTTGACAGCGTGCACTCTAGTGTAGGGAGTTTTATGTGCAAACAAGTGAAAAATGAAGAAGATAAGTGTTCTTGTACCCCTTGTACCACAATACTGTAGAAGATTTGTAATCATCACAATGTAGAAAGCTTCTTTGAGAAGGGATGAGGAATGAGGACAGTTTTTGAGTGTGGGGTGTATGTGGAAGACTGGTGAGGTTCAATTAAGGACATAATAAAAACCCAACTCGCATTTGCCTTATTTTCCTCTGGGGTTTTAGATCTCGACCTTACCACTTATTAGTTCTACTCATATCATATTTATTGAATTTGTATGCCTGCAAAGCTGCTCTACATCTGGCAGGGTCTGAAAATTATTGGTAATTAACATTAATGGGCAGGAACATTTTCAGTGGAAATTAAAAAATCTTTTGGCATCATGGCATAATAACTAAATTGGAGGGTTGACTCTTCCAGCATTCACATTTTCTCTTTAGAAATAAACTTTGTCCTGTGACCTTATTTATGCTTAAAGAATGGAGGACCTTTTCTTCCCTTATTTGGGATCTAAACATGCTTATGCCATCAAGAAGCAGTCGGTAAACTCTGCTTGACATCCAGACAAAGCCTTTGGTGCTGCTGTACCTGCGGATTGGTATTGATGGCTCCTGAATTGTGAAATTCTGCTACAAGTAACAGACCGGTCAATTTAATACTTAAGTCACCCTTTCCCTCTTCTTTGATTTGCATCCATCTTATTAGAAAGTGACACTGTCTTATTGATCTCACTCAATGCTTGAAAGAGAAGATAAGAAAGAACTAAAATGTGACAGAGATAAGAGGTTCTCAAGGTGATCCATGGATGATGTCTAAAGGAAAAGATTGTCTGGAGTCTCAGTAAATGCTGTTAAGGGACAGTATTCAGAAGTGAGAAAAAGCAGTTTAAGGTGACCATCTCCCACTTAAAAATATGCTCTAATACTCTTTCCTTGGTAGTAATTTAAGTGTTTTGGAAAATCTCTCTCATCTTTTATGTTTCCATGCACAGAGCAGATAATGGTGATATTACAGCTGATAGCTGTGTACAACCTCGCCTCATTTTCAGTGGCTGACTTGTTCTCATTACTGAAAAACTTAAATCTCTTTTTCACTTCTCAGCCACAGTTTAAGAATTGGCAAATGCCTCAAGAGCACAGGTTGAGACAAAGTCAGATACACTATTTCGCACTTCATTTTTATCTGGAATCTGGGCTCTCCAAGGTTTTCCCGCATTAATATATCTATAATGTTTTCAAGTGGATTTTGAAAAATTTCTCCAGCTTTTCTAACTTCAGGAGAGTTGATCTGATACAACTCAGAATGCCAGGGTCAGAACTGAAAAGCTCCCTTCTTTTGAAAACGAATAAACAAACAACCATATTTACTCATATTTTTTCTCTCTTCTGATTATTGACAAGTTTCTTTTTCATACCTATCTATTTAATCCATATATAACTCTTTATTTGGCATAGAGTATATATATGCTCCTGTGAAAAAGAGAGAGCAAGAGAGAGAGAGAGAGAGAGAGAGAGAGAGAGAGAGAGAGAGATGAGAACTGTCTGGCCATTCCATGATCCTCTTCCTCCAGTCCTCCAGCCTGTCCCATCTTGGATACTTGAACACATGCCAGATGTATTTTAGGCTGACCAGGTCTGGGATTTGAACCATAGTCACAATATGGCATATTGCTTCTTTTGAGCAGCTTATTACAGCTGCACCATAGAGCTTGACCCGTAAGTAACGTTTTGTGGTATATTGAACTGAGTGTAGATTGAAATGATCAAAAAGCTAATCAAGAATTCTAAGATTAATTTGAAAAATCAGTTTCACTTGGGACCAGCAGTTAGAGTAATGGCTATGTCGCTGGACACCCACGTAGTTGACCGCGGTTTGAGTCCCGGACCCGGTGGCTTAAACTCACGCCGGGCATGTGTGCGTGCGTGCCCAAGATCCTGAGAGGAGAATGGAGGAGAAGGGATTGCAGCGTGGCCATCCCCCCTGGTGGGTGATTTCTCGCTTTCTGTCTCTGTCTCTCTCTGTCTGTCTGGCGAGTGCACGCGCCCTATAGCAAAAACCTCTCCAAAAAAAAAAAAAAAAAAAAACAGTTTCACTTTATTGTTAATATAAAATGTCCCTTTCATTATATTTTTCCTTACATATGTGTTTACACGTATATGTGTAAATATTTCTGAATACTTTATTATGTTCTCTTGAGCTGTTTTTCTGTTCTTACTTGGGCATCACACTTTCAATCATATGACATCAAAATATGGCTTAATAGAAAAGTACACAAATCTCTATATATTTTGCTTCAATTTGTCACATCTACCTCATATATAATTGATTTTAATAAGAGATGCAGTTTAATCTCATTGTTTATTCCAGAATTGATTTATTCCAGAATTAATTATTTAAAGTTTCTGTCAGTTTTTGTTACAATTCTATGTGCACAATAACTTTAGTGTGCTTTACTAAGCTGATCCTCTGAAAAGAAGAAATATTGCCTGAGGGCAATAACCACATCCTCTTTAAACAGCTCAGTACGTAGAGTGCCTAGCCCAGTACTTGGCAGGTAAGTTGCTACCCACTCTGTGTTGAAAGCAGAAATGGGGCCAGCAGGTGGCATAATGGTTAAGACACTGGGCTCATATGACTGACCATGGTTTGAGTCCTGGACCTGGAGGCTTGAAAATCACACTTGCTGCATGTACATGCATGCATGCATGCATGCAAAAAAAAAAAAAAAAAATCCCAGGAGAATGGAGGAGAAGGGATTGCAGCATGGTCATACCCCCTTGGGAATGACTTCTCACTTTCCTTTTCTCTGTCTCTATCCAGAAAGTGCACATGCCCTATGGCAAAAACAAAACTAAACAAAACGTATGTAATATATATATTATATATGTTTTCAGTCACTCATGACCAAGCATTTATAACATAGGAAAATCAGTGACAACAAATGGATAACCATTCATATTACACACACACACACACACACACACACACACATATATATATATAAGAATCCACAGTTTTTTTCCTAAGTAAAATTGACTTTCTCTTTATAGTAATTCTTTATATCTAGAGGCATATTTATTTCTATCCATTCTGATATAAAGATCTCTTTTATAGGTCAGTATAAATTAATTATCTGTGCTTCTCAATCTTTAATGTGCTTAAAGACCACCTAAGAGGCCTGTAAAAAAATGTAGATTCTTAATCAGTAGGTTTCTAATAAAAGCTCCTAGGTATTGTCAGAGATGCTGGTCCCTGAATACAGAAAGGGTCTAGATTCTTAGATTGGACTTCTGGCAAAATTTGTAATTTAATAGAATTACGTTAATGTGCTCATTAGGAGAGATTCACCTCAGTAATGTAGTAGCAGTGATAAATTTTTCTAATTAGGTAACTGGACTTTTTATTAATTGTAACTCATTCATTAAACATGCATTTAGGGAATGCCTATTCATATGTGATCTGTATTATCCCAAACATGGAGAATAGAAAAATAACAAGCTTGTGTTCATGGTACTAATACCTAATAAGAAAGAAAGTGAACAGGTAATTGCCACACACTGCATGTTGTCTGAGAGAAGATGTTGTAGGAGGTGACTATGGCTAAAGCACAATATTAAGAGGGAGCAAAGTCTAGTAACAGCTTGGAGAAGGAGACAGGTCAGATCATGGTGGAATTTAGAGGCTGTGGTAACAAACTTTGTCTTAACCTATTTAATCAAAGAGTTCTAGGCAAGAAAGTGACATGAACAGATTTGCCTATTGAAAATATTCCTCTGGCTGCTTAGTGCAAGAACAGATTAGAATTGGAAGAAAGAGGACAAGTGGCTTGTGATTTAGAATTCCAGGTGTGAATATTGGTTGCTCAGGTGCCTTTTAGCAAGTATTAATCTACTATAAACAAATGGATAAGCACCGGGATTTCAGTCACTCATGACCAAGCATTTATAACATAAGAAAATCAGTGACAAATGAATAACCAGAAGGCCTAGAGATAATGAAAGATGGCTATGTATTTTTTAACTCGAATGAGCTCAAAACCCAAAGTGTGTCATACGTTTTACTCTCAGAAATGTCTTCAAAGAGTGAAATTTAGAAGTCCTAAAAGTACATCCACATTTGATAAGAAGCCTGTTTTCTTTCACTCATCTTATGCATGTACAATCTTTGATTTTGCTCAGAATCTTCAAGTACAATCTAATACATCTTACATGTGCTTTTACTTTTTAAGAGAAGAAAAATTATTTTAGGAGGTACAGATAACTCAAAGATAATGGAATTCCCACACCAATAGCCTCTGCTTTATAATTTCTTATATAATGAAAGCTGCAAGAAATCAAAGGACAAAAGACTGGAATTCTGTACTGTATAAAATTTTGAAAATATGCCTATCCACAAGAAAAAAAAAAGTTTATCCCTTTAAAAAATGAATAAAGAGCCCTTTAAGAGATTGAGATTTCCTGTGAGAGCTGTGAATTTCAAATTTTAGGGACAGTGTTTGTCACATGGAGAAACAAGAATGCTTCAGTATGATAGCAATTATGAAAATGTAACACACCCTCAGAGAGACATTGTGACACTGAGGAAAATGCCATTGAAATAATGAGTCAACCATTAACACAATCAGAGTGAAAGAAGGCCTATATGGGGAAAATAATTTGAATTCCATCACTTCTTGCAGTCATCTTCACAGGCATATTAGCAAGCGACAAACAAGTCTAAAATAAAGTACACATGATAGCCACTTACCTTTCTGATAACAACCTCTGGGAAAAGACAATAAACCAGTAAGAAAAAATATTGAAGTTCACCAAGTTAAGTCTTTATTATCAACCATCAAGAGTTGTTCTATCTTAAAAAAAAGTAGGCACACTTTCATTTAATTGCCTAATGTCTTTGAGCAGCTGTGTGAGCCTTAGATTAATTTTTAGACACAAAATTTTCTTAACCTATGAGTTCATTTTTCTCACTAATTAGCTCTGTGACTAATATACACTTTATGTTGAACTCTCTGGCTGCTGGTCCCTGTTCATGCTGGCAGGATGGCCATACTATCTAGTACTTGAGTTTCATTACTGTCACTTTCTGTGTCTTATATAACCTTGACCTCTATAGTCAAGTATTCTATTTTCCACCCTCTTGTTAATTCATACTGGAGTGTCAAAATATTTTAAATTTAGTATCTTTTCCTTTGAGGATTTCTAGAAACAGCTATCTTTGACTCTTCCTTGTAGCTCACTAAGTTTTTATTAAGGAATAATACCAATTATATCTTAAATGTACTTTGCAAAGTACTTTCAAGTCTATTTTTACTGGAAGTTTAACACTGTAGTGGGAAATACAAAAAGAATGTGACAAAGCTTCTGTCTTTGAATTGTTTAAAATCTTATTATAGAAATAAATTTGCATACATAAAATACTTAGTGAATAATGGGGGACATTATTGTCAATGTATGTCAAAATATTTGGGACAGGGACCAGCAGTTAGCGTAATGGCTATGTCGCTGGACTCCCACGTAGTCGACCGCGGTTCGAGTCCCGGACCCGGCGGCTTAAACTCACGCCGGGCGCGTGTGCGTGCGTGCCCAAGATCCCGAGAGGAGAATGGAGGAGAAGGGATTGCGGCGTGGCCATCCCCCCTGGGGGGTGATTTCCTGCTTTCTATCTCTCTGTCTCTCTCTGTCTGTCTGGCGAGCGCACGCGCCCTATAGCAAAAACCTCTCCAAAAAAAGAAAAAAAGAAAAAAAAAAAATATTTGGGACAGATAATATGAGAAATCCTCTTGAACTTACATAACATAAGGAAAGTATGGTGGACACGATTAAAGCTGATTATTGAAGGAGAGTAGAATTTACCCAGAGTAAGACATTGTGGGGTATAATCATCTAGGCTTCACCTACAGCAAGGTTTCTGCTAAGGTCTTCCTCAGTTGAATCCAAGGTCTCTTTTCCTTTTTTATATCTGTGTCCCACTGCCTACTTATGCAGTCTGGATTTCCTGTTTTTGTTCATGCTCTTCTTAGAATTCTCTATTTTCACAATTAAACCTATTGAACTTCAAGTCCCATGATTTTCATTTGTACCTATCCAACTCAAACTTCATTATTTCCACCAAGCTGTGAGTTTCACAGTAAGGACTTAATGTCTGCCTTCTCTAGGATCTCAGTGTACCCATTTTTCCCATCCTGACTGGACTCCTGAAAAATCATTCTCCTATTAACAAGTATTAAATATTAATTTGGAATATATGACCAAGAACTATGATTTAAAGTAAAATTTTAAGGTTATGTTACTGACGTCTGTGTCTTCTTACCTCCACTCTTCAAAGTAGTGGCTGTGGAACACTTTATAAAATTTAACACATGACACTTTTAACAATTGGATCACATAGAATTTCAGAATTTATTATGTATAGTCAATAGTTAGTTCTTTTCTTTCTGTAATTTTTTTGAGAGATTTTTGCTATAGGACACTCAAGGGAGAGACAGTGAGACAGAAAATGAGAAATCACCACTCAGGGGAGATGGCCATGCTTCAATCCCTTTTCTTCCATTCTCCTTTTGAGATTTTTGAGCACACATGCACACGTGCCCAGCATGAGTTTTAAGCCACCATTTCCGGGACTTGAACTGCAGTTAACCACCTGGGAGTCCAGTGACATAACCATTATGCCATCTGCTGGTCCCTTCTTTTTGTAAAATTTGTAAAGAGGAAAATAGCAAATGCAATTTTTTGTTTTTCTCCATAAGAAATTAATTAAATAAATAAATAAACAAACAAACAAATAAATAAATGACACAAAAACTTGAGGCCCAGCCTCTTCTGCATAACATACTGAACTGCATAAGTTCTGGAAGCCATGTGATCAACTGAGGGGTCAGATCCCCGGCTTGAGCCACCTGAAATATGCCAGGTGTATCCATTCATGATCCCGATGAGCTGGAGGGCTATGGGAAGGGGATAACTGCATGACAAGATCCTTTTGAGTGTGACACCCACCAATGTATATGTGCCCATTCTCATGTAGAAAAAACAGATTTTAAAAAGTCAGTCGCCTTTCCAATAATAATACCACATATAAAAGAAAATCCCACCGCATCCCCAATTTCAAGTATTTCTCAAACCAGAAAGTTTATAAAAAGATGAAGAGAGAAATAATTCTAACCAGTTTCCTGGATTGGCATTGATATCTGTAAGCTTAAAATTCTAGGCATGAATAATAGTTATGAAATGAAGTGAAATGAAATTGTTTAATTAAACTAGTACCTAAGTCCCATTGGCACAATGTTTTCTTTTGTTTAAAAAAGTGTTTTAAATTAATGCCTAGAGTAAAGGTGAATATATCTAAAAAATAATCATTAAAAATTAATTCTGGTACGGTATGCAGTCTAGGTAATCCAAGTATGTGTTTCTTCTGTCCCTGTGATTTGCCCTAATTAGCTTGGAGCCCATCTGTGAACTATAAGCTCATAAGACCTTTGTACTCTTGCAAATAATGAGGATTCAGAATTGGATGCTCACAATGTTTTTAGCACTAGAATTTGTTTCTATAAAGAGAATTTAATTTGTTATTAGTGTAATTTTAATTTAAATAATTCTCAATTCTTTCCAACAAGAGAATACTGAATTGACAAAGATGGATATGTAGAGCATTCATCCCATAGTAACTCTTATTCCCTCATGGCATTGCACACACATGGTGTCAAAACACAAAAACATGTATTATAAACATGTATTTTCTTTTCTTTTCTTTTTTTTTTTTTTTTTTTTTTTTGAGAGGTTTTCGCTATAGGGCGTGTGCGCTCGCCAGATAGACAGACAGAGACAGAGAGACAGAAAGTGAGAAATCACCCCCCAGGGGGGATGGCCACGCCGCAATCCCTTCTCCTCCATTCTCCTCTCGGGATCTTGGGCACTCACGCACACGTGCCCGGCGTGAGCTTTAAGCCACCAGGTCCGGGACGCGAACCGTGGTCGACTACGTGGGAGTCCAGCGACATAGCCATTACGCTAACTGCTGGTTCCCATGAACATGTATTTTCAAATGTAACCTTAACCTTTTCAATTCTGCACTGTGCAACAGAAAACCATAGACTTCTGAGAGGAAAAGCTTGGGGGATGTTATAACTGAATACATGACCCCTCAAGAACCCAAATCAATGGAGGCAGCTGGAAGGACTCAGAAGTGAAATGTAGATCTATCATAGTTCCTTGAGCCAGTCTTTAGAAAGATTCATTGAAGGGATAGGGGTTCAGGCATAAGATTTTCAATACAGGTATTTATCATTATGAGACTGGCCTGGCTAAGTGATTATTAAAAAAATATATGTTTTTACTTAGCCTTGGCAAGTAAATTCATTACATGCCATAGTGCAGAAGAAATTTTTAAACCACATGTAAAACTCATTTTATGAAATCAATATGTTATTTTACATCAATAAAAATAAAATCTGGTGTAGTTAGGTATTTTTTTATTTATTATTTGTCTATGCCATTTTTATTTTCTTTACTAATACTCAAATTGTTGCATACTATGATACAACTAGTAGCACCCCAGAAAAGCAGCATATTTAATGATCACACCAGAAGTGTTATTAGGATTAAGGGGTAGGGGTATATTTAGATTAGAGTTTTAAAATAATTAAGCAGCTGTCTAGAAAAAGGTAGATTAAAAATTTTCGAGGAAGATTTTTATATGCATAGGAGGAATAAATCCCTAAAACATAATGCTGTCCAATATCAGAAACTTTGCTAAACAATGAGCTCTGTCACCAGAAATGTCCTAGCTTCAGTGAGAGCATCTTTCAGTGATAGTGTGAGATGGAGAAAGATTGTGCTACAGTATCTCAGAAAAACCTTATAGGTCAGAGATATTCTAAGATAAATGGAGATGGTCTAAGATAAATGGTAATTTTTATTATGATTTAGTGAGTTATATTTGTGAGAGCACTTTGATAATTTACTAACTAGAGTTTGAGAAATGCAATCCCACCTTGAGCTATTCATTTGAATTAAAGGCCCCTAACATAGAATGAGAAAATATGGAACTGGGAACTCAGGTCACTACGGTTCTAACTCTGGCTTGCATGATGACTGTATAACCTGTGTATAACTTTAATGGACCTAAGGTCTTGGCTGTCAAATGCAGAGCTATTATCATTAAGATGTCCTTCAGTTTTAAATTTTACTGTTTCCTTGAATAGCTAAATATCTGTCTTAATTAATTCTCTATCATTTTCTTGGAACCAACTACTCAGTAAGCTATGTGAACATGAATTAATGCCCTGACTTATGTCAGTTGATATATATGTTTTTAAATACATCCTTACTGTGATTTTTAATCAAGCCAAAGAAATATTACAACTATGTATGTCTTTAAGAAGAATAATGATGTGTCATGAAATATAGATTGGCCACAATAACTACTATTAATATAACTGGTATTAATAATAATATGATTTTTAAAGGCATTTGCCACAGGACGTGTACACTCTCTAGAGAGGAGAGAGACAGGGAGAGACAGAGAGAATGTGATAAATCATCCCCACCATGGGAGATGGCCACACCACAGTCCCTTTTCCTGGTATTATGGGCACACATGCACACATGCCCAGTGTGATTTTCAAGCTGCCAGGTCCAGGACTCAAATAGCTGTCAGCCATGTGGGAGTCTAGCACCTTGACCACTGTACCATGTGTTGGCCCCCAGTAATAATATTATTTTTAAAGTATGTCCATGTAATCTGTCAGCCATAGAAGTTTAATACCCAAACAGAACTCTATACCCAAAAACAAACCAAACGTGCATAGAACCAAAGATAAGAAAATAGATGTTCATTATGGACTCTTTAATTTTGAATAAGATACTATTACTTCAGACTGAAATCAAGTTTTGTTAGGTCAAGTCCAAGTGTAGTGTCCACAGTTATCAAAGAACAATTAACAGAATTATGTATATCTTCAACATTGCTTTATTGGGTAACATTTCAATGAAGATAAAACTGATTATCATACTTAGTAAATAGAGGGCACATCTTTTTATCAGAATTAGTAATACTTGACATTGATCAAATTCAGATGTAGCCTTGGATTTTATAACAAATTAGGAATTTCTTACATATGCCATATTTTACAAATAAAATTATTGTGCGAAAAATACTGAAGTCATCTAATTCTTAAGAGAAGTGCATATCGTGGCCAGCAGGTGACGTAGTGGTTAAAGCACTGGACTCCCACATGGCTGACCGCAGTTAGGGTCCCAGACTCAGCAGCTTGAAATTCACGCTGGGCTTGTGTGCATGCATGCCCAGAATCCTGAGAGAAGAATGGAGGGGAAGGGATGCAGTGTGGCCATCCCCCTTGGGGTGTGATTTCTCACTTTCCCTCTCACTGTCTCTCTCTGTTTCTCTCTCACTGGGAAGTGCAAAAAATCTCTTTGCTCTATAGCAAAACATCTCTCTTAAAAAAATGAAGTAGAAATATGTGTATTTAATGATTATATTTTATTATCAAAGTCCAACAAATTGTTTAGACACTTCTCTTTAAAATATATTTGCTACAAGGTGTGTGTGTGTTCACAGTAGAGAGAATAGAGAGAGAGAGAGAGAGAGAGAGAGAGAGAGAGAGAGAGAGAGAGAGAGAAAATGAGAAGTTACTCCCCCTCAACCTCCAGGGTTTGGCCATGCCAAAATCACCTCTCCTCCTCTCTCCTTCTGGTATTTGGGCATGCACACACATGCACCTGGCATGCTTTTCAAGCCACTGGTCAGGGACTGGAACCATCCAGCCATGTGGAATCCCACCGCTTCAACCACCATGCCAATTGACTGGCTCATCTATAGATTATTCTTAACTGTAGAATTCAGGTTATTAATTTTCAGAGACTGTTTTAAATAGAAATATCTCTCAACTTGGAAGTCTTACATAGAAAACCTTGGACTGTGCATCTATTTGTGTTCAAAACTGTCTTTAGTGATTAAGAGAGAGTACACAGAAGACAATTTAGCTATGATATTATATACTAGTAAATATTTTGGTGCAATAATAATCAATAGACTATCAATTCAAGTGATTGGAGAAAAAGAGAATCAAAGTCATTGCATTTTCTTATTAACTAATTCGGAGAAGCAGATAGTGAGATAATAGCAAAAACCTCTCCAAAAAAAGAAAGAAAAAAAGAAAGAAAGAAAGATGTGGTGTCTAATCTTTAACAAATTAATACAACGGTTATGAAAGACATGGTATCTAATCTTTAACAAATTAATACAACCTGTGGCCCTTATTAGACCCTTTCTCAGTAGAAAGACCTCAACATTCTGTGGAAGTCTTAGCTAGATTACTCAGTTAAGAAGTATAATTTCTACTCTCTTACTATCAGTGACTATGTTTTATTCCATTTTTCTGTTGCCATAACTGAGTAGCACAACCTAGGTAATTTATAAAGAATAAAGGTTTATTCAGCATACTATTTTAGAGCCCAAGTTTGAGGGGCATGTCTTTTGAGGGTCTTCTGTCAGCTGTAGATTCTCTGCAGAGTCCTAGGACATGGCAAGAAGGAAATAATGTGTGTTCTGCTTTCTTTTGCTCTCTCTCTCTTTATAAAGCCACAGTATTCAATTATGGGGGTCCATTCTGGTGATTTTATATAATCTTTTTTTTTTTTTTTTTTTTTTTTTGAGAGAGAGAGGTTTTTGCTATAGGGCGCACACGCTCACCAGAAAGACAGAGACAGACAGAGAGACACAAAGCGAGAAATCATCCCCCAGGGAAGATGGCCACACCACAATCCCTTTTCTTCCATTCTCCTCTCGAGATCTTGGGCACGCACGCACACATGTCCGGCGTGAGTTTAAGCCACCAGGTCTGGGACTCGAACCACGGTGGACTACATGGGAGTCCAGCGACAGCCATTACGCCAACTGCTGGTCCCAGTGATTTTTTATAATATTAATTGCCTCCCAAAGGCCCCATCTCTAAATACCATAGTAGGATTAAGTTTTTACCCTTTTAATACCTTCACAATAGAAAACACATTTCAACACATGAACTCTGGGGAAACACATTTAGAACATAGCAGACAGTATTGCTGAACTTCCTCCTATGATATAGTAAGAATCCCCATTCATTAAGTTTTCAATAACATTTCTCTCATTTCCTTTAAATCCTTACTGGAAGCCACCTTTAAAGGCCATCTGGATGCTTTCTAGAGTCTCTTCAAAACCCCTTTGGTTTTTACTAACCACTCCTCATTGTCCTTCCAACATAGGTCTACTGTCAAATTCTAATATGCTACTCTCATGTTTTAGAACTTTTTATGACAGCATTCCTCTTCCAGATACCATAATCTATAGTAGTTGTCTATTACTATATAATAAATTACCACAAAATTTAACACTCTGTAAACAATAACTATTATCTCACAGTTGCTTTATGTCAGAAATCCAGGAATGGCTTAGCTGCATAGGTCTGATTCAGGGTCTGTTTTAAGCTTATGGTCAAGATATCGGCCAGGCTCAGTCATATGAAGGCTTAATGGGTGCTAGAATTTCTGTTTCCAAGAAGAAAATAGATGACTTTCATCATTGTTGCCAAGAGGGCTCAGTTCCTCTTCAAAATGCTGCTTGAATATCCTTATGGCATTATAGCTGATTATAGCCAGAGAAAATGACCTAAGAAGGTAAGTCAGAGCCACTTACCTTCCATGATCTCGACTTGTGAGTTTTATACCAGTATTTCTACAATAACCTAGTCGTTACACAGATTGTCTCCATTCAGTGTCCGAGGAAACAGTCTAAAGGCATGAATACAAGTAGGGATCATTTGGGTCATCCTAGGCTACTTTTACATAGGCTTTTTGGGTTCTGAAAGCATTATTTGTAACACATGGGAATGTTGCCCCAGTCTGTTTATTGGCTGACATGGAAAAATGCTGGTTTTGAATAGATCCCACAGTAGAGACCTCTCTGGCAGGTGTAAGCTCCTAAGTCACTTAGACTATGGTGGCCCAGAATATCTGACATTATGAGAGATATTTTTGATAGATAAAACGGCTGTCAGGATTCTTTGGCTAGCTTCAAATGGAAAGTTGTAGGGCATTCAACTAGAGTTTGGGTGCAAGGTCATGCTTTCTGCAATAGGGAGTTCCCTTTAGGGGCAAAAAGAGCATCTCCCCCCACCCCACCCCCACACACCAGATCTTTACTTGTTTTGGGATCTTTGGAAATACTGTGTGTTGGGTACAAACTGACTCCTTAACTAGAGTTGTCTATTCTGATCTGGCTATTTTAAAATTCACAAAATAAAGTTACAGATAAAATTCAGTGTCTAATGGAAATAGAATATGTGGGATCAGGCCCAAATACATTCAGAAAATCAAGTAAAGTACATAAACACACTGCCCAGACTCCCATGGCATATACGTCTTTCACATGAAGGCCTCTTCCTTATCTCACAGCTCATAAATAATGTCTTAATATCAACAAATAAAGGAAGACAATTCAGGCTCAATGGAGTCAGCATATATCAGTGTTGCTTATAAATTCAACTCAGAAGCCCCAATTGTATTGTCCCTAATGGATAATATAGCAAAGGGCAGTCCTTACAAGGGACACAGTTGTAAGCTTACCTTTAGGTTTTCACTTCATATGAAAGAATAAGCAGCCTAAGTTACAAACAAACATAGGTTTCTAAGCAGTGTTGAATGGCTTAGCTAGTCAATTAGAAACATGAAAGTAGAAAGAAATTTCATATAGATGTCCAATGAGAGTGAACTCAAAGGGTGTCTTTTGTAAACTGTGCCAAAGCTTGTCAGAGATCAACTGCATTAAAGTCAGAATTGAACAACTAAGTAGACCAGACATTTTCACCTGTAATATCAGCCAACCCTCACTTCAGACTGGCCATTGTATCAGGAATGGATGCCACGTATGGATGCAACAGGATAGGCTTCTTCTCAGCAATGCTGACTAGCTGCAGTCACTGCTAAGAACCAGCCTGAAGGCAATGGCCAGCCTATTAATTCTGCTATATACTTTCTACCATGGAAGGAACAGTAACTCAGTCTTATCAGAAATGATAATTATCCTGGGTATAGGTTTGCCTTCTCTGACTATAGTGCCTATACCAACATTATTATAGAGGGCTCGCTGAATGCCTGATTTCATCACCTTGTAATATTGCTTCATTCAAAATATGTCTTATAGTAAAGAGATGTAACAATCGACAATACCATGGAATGCATTGGTCTTTCTACATATCTCATTAAACAAAAGCAGCTTGTCCTAATTGGAATAGTATTTGGTCCTTGGAAAAGTCATGCTGTCTTCTTGCATAGAAAATATGAAAAAATATGTCATGACTTTTCTGATGACCTAATAGTATAGTCCAGTAAAGGTTCATGTTAAAAATAACAAATTGCATGATTAGAGTAATTTTTTAGGATATGTGGAACCAATAAACACAATATGGTACAGTGCCATAGAAGCTAAAATACCTGAATTAGAAAACACAGGTGAAATAGTATTGTCCCTTTCTCCATTGTTCTCCATGAATCAGTTCAGGAATTTGTGGTGTCCACTCTTGGAACTTAAACTCTGCTAATTGGAGGACTTAGTTCCAGAGGGGAAAACTGTACTTGCAGGTACTGATCTGGTCATTATTTTGAAAGGGAATCTGTGATTCATTGTACTAAATAGGCAGAATGAGGGGATCTTAATTGTACACAGACAGATCATATCAGAAATCTCTTATATGCTACTTAAAGCTAGTTGAGACTGTGAGGAACAGGTGCTAAAGAATTGTTTGTTTATTCCAACCTCTAGATGGACAGTTTTGAGATACATTTCATAAAGTTTTTTTAGAAAGTCTCACAGAGACAAAACCAGGCACCTAATACAGGTAGACAATTTCATAACATATCCTCATACTGGCTTTACCTTACCGTCCCCTTTCCCTGTTTCACTCCATTTATGATTTAGCCCTTCTCCATAAAATCACTTCTATAATAAACTACTTGTGTACAAGCCTGTGTCTAAAGTTCTACATTTGATGTAATCTAGGAAAAGACAGCATGCTTTTTTGATTGGCTATATGATGATTTCACTTACTGTTTTTACCAGGATGTCCCTTGGAGGGAGTGAGGATTGTGACATGGTTTTTTGTCTCCTAAGACCCCATTGACATGATTATTTTAGCATCAGCTCAGAATGTTGAATATGTACATTCTGTAAAAGTAGCTCACTTTGAGGCAATTGTACCTGAAGATCTGTAGTTTGTTACAATTAGGAAGTTTTTTGCACTTATTTGTGTGTGTGTGTGTAGAAATTGTTATGTAGTTCTCAGTACTATACTTTGATATCAATGTACAGACAACCTGTTTCAAACAGTGACAACCATATATGGTTACTAGATTTGATGTTGCTACCTTAAATCTATTCTCAAAGCATAATATAAAAGTCTGTATTAATTATTTGGTTTATCTTCAAATCTTCTGAGTTTATGTACTAGTTATAATTAATTATTTCTATCCTTATTTCATAATCATTCTGCTTCCAGTCACATATATACTGAAATTTTATATAATTCTGAAGTGCTTTTGTTATTTTGATAACTGTAATTATTTGGGAGAGGGGCACCATAACATCTCTATCTGGATTGCTCAAATATAGCTAATATACATATTTTCCTTTTTTGGGATGCTTAACTGCATCCAGTAAAACAGCAGCAATATTTGAGTAGTTGGTAGATTTATATTTTTCTGATGTCTTCAAAAACTGAACCCACTAAATAGAATAATGTATAAATAATTAATCTTTCTTGTTCTTCGTATTTAACACTTAATGCAAAGATCAAATAAAGTCATATACAGTGAAAATATATTATGTATAAATTACAAAATGAGACAATAAAAATATAACAAGGTAATCTAGGGACCTGGTACATAAGGAACCTTTCATTTCCATGTTTTGAGACTAATGAGAAGTATCTTTAACTCATAGCTGTTAGTTTTGTTTTTTGAGTTTTTTTTTTGTAAAATTACCTAAATATATAGAAAACAAGATGTTCAGAAGTTTGCTTTTTAACTCACAGTAAATTCCTGATGGATTTAACAGACTGTTAATGAATCTATGAAGAAGATGAAACTTAATTATATTTATGAATATCCAAAAATACTGATGTTCATATTTTTAAAAATTTTGCCAGAGGACCGACCTATGTACTCACTTGAGAGAGACAAAGTAGGAGAGGGATCAAACACCTTCCAGTGGGGCATGGTAACACTGCAATCCCTTCTTCTCCATTTCTCCATCCTGTTGGGATTTGGGGCATGTATGCCCACCTGCCTGGCATGTTTTTTCAGGCCTCTGGGGCTGATATTTGAACCACACAGTTGACTATATGGAATATAGTTCTCTTAAACACTAGCCAACAGAGTTACCCCAAATATATTTTCAGCTTGAAAGCAATAAAAGACACATAAAATTGTGTCATACAGAAAAATCCGTGTATCAAAAACAGAAAAGAACATAAATGATAAAAAAAAACACCAAGGAGAAAACACATTTCAATGGTCATAGAAAATATAATATAGCCTTTTGCTTCATTGCCCCACTGAAAGTATGTTACCAGCAGCTCTACTGGAACTACCTGCAAAAATTCAGCCAGGATTCTCTTACTGTGTGAATTCCAACCCATGTTCAGAGATATGGCCTCAATTTGTGCCGTCATTGTTTCTGTAAGACTGCAAAGGACATAGGCTTCATTAAGGTGGACTAAGTGATCTTCCTTTAATGTATTATCCAGGATACCCACTCAATGAAGGAAACCATGCTGGCTCTTCATGCATAAAATACAATTTTTAAAAATTTCAAAAATAATAGTTAATATAAGCAAATAAATATATTGAGATTTTTTAAATGTCCATTAATCTGTTAGAAAATATAAAAATTAATTGAACAAATTATTCACAGAAGAGGAAATATTTAAAGTTTATATGCAATGAAGAGTCAGTTAAAATGAAAGTGGCTGTGTGTGTTATTTATAAAATTTAAAAAATCTTTTAATTATCAATGCTGATCAGGATATAATGATGGAAAGTAGATACCCACAATTATTTTTGAAAAATCAACTGGGCAACATCTACTTGAAACTTTAAAATCAGGACCAGCAGATGGCATAACGGTTATGTTGCTGGATTCCTACATAGTTGATCACAGTAAGAGTCCCAGACCTAATGGCTTTGAAGTCATGCCAGTAGCATGTGCGTGTGTGTCCAAAATCCCAAGAGGAGACTGGAAGAGAAGGGCTTGCAGAGTGGCCATCCCCTCAGTGTGGATTTCTTGCTTTCTGTCTCTCTGTTTCTCTTGCAAATGCACACATCCTATAGCAAAAAAATTATCTCCAAAAAAAAAAAAACTTAAAATCATCAAATCTCTTTGAAACAATTATTCATTTTAATGGAGTCTAGTCTAAAGAAATTAACACTGATGAATACAGACTTTAACACATAAAAATGTGAATCTTTTTTGTGTGACAGAAAGGCATTTAACAATTTTACCACAAATACTCCTTATAATATTGATACTTGACAAAGTTCATACTATATTATATTTTATAAATGAGAAAATCAGGGAAAAAATTAAGTAGTTTTCTTAAGAAACAGATATAGGGCCGGCAGGTGGTGTGGTGGTTAATACACTAGACTCCCACATGGTCAACCACAAGTTCGAGTCTCAGATCTAGCAGCTTGCTTTCTCTCTTTCTCTTTCTCTCTCTCTCTCTCTCTCTCTCTCTCTCTCTCTCTCTCTCTCTCTGGTCAAATTAAAAAATAATAGTGATAACAAATTGAATTAAATATTAAATAAATAAATACTTTTTTAAAGGAAAAGAAATGAATAAAAATTCTAAAAAATAGATTATGGTGGGCTGGCAGGCAGTATGGTGATTAAGGGTACTAGACTTCCACATGGCCAAACACGGTTCGAGTCCTAGACCTGGCATCTTGCTTTCTCACTTTTCTTTCTCTCTCTCTCTCTATCTCTCTTTCTCTCACTCTCACTCTATCCCTCTCTAATCAAATTAAAATAAATAAATAAAGGTAAATAAAATAAGTCTTTAAAAATTAAATTATGGAGTTTAGCAATTTTAAAAGCAGCTATCCTAGGGCCAGCAGTGATATGGTAGTTAAGGAGCTGGATTCCCACATGGTCTACTATGGTTCGAGTCCCAGACCCAGCAACGTGAAAAATCACACTTGGCATGTGTGCATGTGTGCCCAAAATCCCAAGAGGAAAATGGAGGAGAAAGGATTGTGGCATGTCCGTCCCTCCTAGGGGATGACTTCCATTTTCCCTTTCTCTCTCTGGTGGGTGCACATGCTCTATGGCAAAAAACTAAAAAAATTTTTAAAAGAAAAACTATCCTAGTCATTGATTCTTCATTCATTTTTCATCAGTTTTAAAGAGCTTGTTCTTATTTTGCACATTTAATTTGATATTTTTATGTAATTTCTTATTAAAATTTAATAACTTATTGAAGATGAAAGCTCAGCTTGATTTTCACAGTGATCGCTCCATATTCACCAAACTGATTTGTCATTTGAGAGTTATGTTCTAAATTAATATGAAATTAAATTAAGCCTCATGTCAAAGAAGCTATGAGATCTGCTTTTGTTTTCTTTAAAAAAGAATTTTAATCCATTTTAGTTCAATAAATATTCAAAAGTTAATTTGTGTGTGTTGACAGATTATGTAACAGGATCTACTAGATAGAGTACAGATTTATAATTAAATGAATTGCATAATTATGAATGGCCTGGTATCCTGGGTACTCAGATTATCAATCTAGAACTATTTCAGAATAGACATTTAAACCCACGTGCTTTATTCTACACAGAGCAAAATTTCTTAGAAATTATCAAAGTAAGAAAAATTAGGGCCAGAAGGTGACATGGTGGTTAAGGTGCTGGATCCCACATGGCCAACTCTACAGTTCAAATCCAAGACCAGGAGACTTGAAAAACACACCAGGTGTGTGTGTGTGTGTGTGTGTGTGTGTGTGTGTTTGTGTATCTCAAATCCTAAAATGAGAATAGAGAAAGAGGGATTATGACATGCTCATCTCCCAGGGTGTGATCCTCCATTTTCTCTTTCTGTTCGTCTCTTTCCAGGGAGTACACATGCCCAAGGCCTATGGACATACATACATACATACATACATAAAGGGGCTGGCAGTTGGCGTGGTGGTTAAGAGCGCTGGATTCCCACATAATCAATTGTGGTTCGAGTCCTGGACCTGGTGGTTTGCTTTCTCACTTTCCCTCTCCCTTTCTTTCTCTCTCTATTTCTCGCTGGTCAAATTAAAATAAATAAGTTAAATAAAAATGATTCATAAAAAATAAATTCTTTTTATAAAGTAAATAAATAAAATAAAATAATCTAGAAAGAAAAAGTTTCTGTACTGAAAAAAAGAGAAAGATATTATCAAATCCTCATAAGTTTAAAGGTCTTACTGGGGACCATAGTACAGAAAGTATTGGAATTAAAGGAATAAAGACTATGTTTATTAGTCAAAATAGTCAAATGATGGACCTTCTGAGAAAATATGTCAGATTCCTCCCAATAGGACATCAGGTTTGGAGACACAGCACTTTGTAGCCCTCAGGGAGAACTGGACTCATAAATTGCTGGCAGGAGAGCAAATTGGCACATTTTGGTGGACACTTTTGTGATAGTATATTTATAAAAGCTTGAAAGTTTGCAGACTTTAGTCAAATTATCTGACCAGTCTACAACAATGGGCATTCATTGTAGCATTCTTTATAACATTGGAAACAATTAGGAAAAAAAATAATGTACACAAAAGAATATCTGGTAGGTAAACGTGGTAAATTGATAGAACAAAGTATAATGTAACTATAGTATAGAACTAAATATGAAGTGTAAAGGAGACTACGTAACTGTCCAGTAGATTCTGTCTTTGTGTTTGTGTGTTTGTGTATCTATTATAATGAAATGATTTTTATACAATATTGTGAAGTAAAATGTAGTTATAAAATAATTTGTAGCCCAATCCCTTATTTATTAGATAGATATGTTTTAATTGTCTAGCAGGATAACAGCAGAATATGAATACTAGTTATCTCTCGTTTATGGAGTTTATAAAGAATTTTTCTTTGCCATTATTTGATAGTAATTTATAATTTTTCTAACTGATTTTCTTTGGCAAAAATAGAATGCCTTCTAGTTCTGTTAATTGTGAATTTCAAAACAAGATACTGCATAGCATTTGAGAACCAGGCTTTAGTATATTACTAAGCGGTGAGTGTGCTCCTTTATCTTGATAAAGTAGGACATGCTGTTCCGTAGCTAAATCCAGGAGGGGAAAACATGCCCTCTCATTTGAAGGATGCAAACATATTTAGTCAAACAAGAAATTGGCTCATTTGAGTTTTATAGCAAATAGAACAGAAAGTAGTTTGCATAATTTTCTTACGTGCCTTTTATAGTGTTTATCTTTTATAAGGCTCATTGGAACAGTTGCTGGCCACCTGTCAATAATGTGGCCTTTTATAGACTTAACCTTTTATTGTTCTCATGCCCTTGACATTAAAAACAGTCTCAGAAAAAGCCAGTGTTGAATATGGTAGGTAAAATATTAATTTTAAATTGAAAAGGCTGTCTTTTGTAGACTGAACTAAAGACATGTTTTGAATGACATGAAGAGATTAGGCTATTATAAAATCCTCTTTAGCAGGAATAAAAATAAATTCATTATTTTATCAACATTTTGGGAAAGTTTGTGAGGTACTATGTATAAAGGACTAGCCTGTGAAAAACTAAGCCAGATAATATTCATTTAAATGTTTTGTCAAAACTTTACATAATATTACATTGATTCCATAGAAAATATTTGTATTGCAAGTCTATCAATTACATAAATACTTTGGATATATAAATAGCTGCTTTAATTCCTTTTTAGTGCAATAAGATATCCAGTGGTTTTTTTCTGGATTTACATAAAATCTGTCAAGCTAAGTGTTTGACACATATTTATTGACCCACATCCTAGAAGTGATTTGCATGATACAGGATAAACACAATCCAACAAATCTGTGCACAAGAATACATTTCCATTCATAAGGGAATATTATCCAAGGCTTTAAATAGAAAGCTGCCTATCCTTTGTTTTGCTGAATTACATTCCAAGTTCCCTTTAAATAGTCATGAACAAGAACTGAAAGAAAAGCAAGTTTCAAACCAATTGAAATTCTTAGTGTTGTGAGAAAAATAACCTCTTTCCTGCCCCTCACCTTTCTGCTATGAGCAATTTGTACACTTAGACTGTAAGATGTGGGGTTGATTATTTTTTTAAGCTTATTACTTTCTTTCATGAGAGAGAAAGACAAATATCCTCAACAGGGTCTCATGTAATGATTCCCCTCAGCCTTTTCCAGCCAGCCAGGATTACGGACACATGTGTGTGCCTCGCATGTTCAAAGAGCTGGACCTCTGTTTTCCATATGGTTTCCAGCAATGCAAAGTGTTGCTGAGTCATGGATTTTTAACATTTATGAAGAGACACGTAAGGTTAAATATCACATTCTGTTCCTGTACTTGATAGAGGACTTTTACATATCGTGTTTTCAAATTGCATCTTTAAAGCATTAGTGCTCCTTGAAACATGGCAGCTAATTGGGTTAACAATTTTTAGCTGTCAAGAGCAATTTTAGATGTGGTTCCTTTTCTATTCCATGTGAAATTGTTTCAAGATCACTTGGAAAGCAGTAGACAGCCCTTATTTGGGTTTACTATGGCAAAGACCTGCTCTCTCAAGAGGTCGGTTAATTAGCACAAATACAATAACCAATGTGCAATGAAAAGATAAGACAGCAGTGAAAGCCTGCAAGGGGGATGAGTTGGGGTTTTTAGGTTCAATGGTGATTATATCACCACCTTGCTTTCACTAGTGCCTTGTTGCTTTTAATTCTTTTCCTTTAATCTCAGTAGGTATTTTTATAGATCTCCATGGATTTTTCTTGGGATATGCAATCTTCTGTTTCTCAATGTAAACATACTTGAATGAAACAAATCTGGCAGTGTTATCTGGGAGTAGCTAGTTAAGAATCTGTAATAATATTATTGGAATAGGAATCAAAATGTATTTTTACTTATTGTATTTCACTTATTTTTCCTAGTCATCTATATAAACTTAAGAAATTTCTATTTATTATCAATGTATATAAAATTTTGTAGATGGTTTCTTGAGCTTAGTCTTGTCTTTCCTTCTGGCATTAATATCAACCATGTAATACCTTGGATATTAAGATCTACAAACTAACTTCTCTCCTTTCTAAACAAAAGAATTGAGGAAATTCATCTAAAAGTAAGCCATGAAAACTAAAAAAAATCATTGAACCATATAACATAGAACTTATAATTCCACTAAAGCGGTGGAAGTTCAAAGATTTAATGAATATAACCCTAAGTAGTTTATAAAACTATATAAAAGGATACATACACACATATATGTGATATGCCTTATATCTATTGAGGAACATCAAAGTAAGAATAATCTTACTTTTCTTTTGAATTTAAATGTAAAATAACTCATATAAATTATTTTATATGTCAAATGATCTTTTTTTTATCAATTTATCAGAAAGCTACTGTCACTGACTAAGCAGTTGCTGCAGTGGAGTCAACATTGTGAAAAATCAATAGAGAAATAAGTACCCAAAGAATATCCCTGGTTGGAAAAATTGAATTTCTCCAAACTAAAGAATAAGAATAGTCCTTAGGGAGCATATTTTAATTCTTTACAAAGTAGGAAAAGAACATTTGATTTATGATTTTATAAATAAGATGCCAAAATGATTAAACTTTTACATGAGTTGTTTTCTTTTTATTTCTTAAAGCGTGTATACATTTTGAGTAAGAATAAACTATCTCATTTTTATCTTTAGTTGAAAAATCATTGATTAAAATGTGCTTTTAAGTAGCTCACAAAACAAAGAGAATATTCTGGTAAGAAATATGATGGTTCAAGTCAGCCCCACAGCATAGCAGTTAAGTGCTCTACCTAGTGATTGGATCTCACATGGCCAACTAGTTTGAATCTCAACTCCAGGTGCTGGAAAAATATGGGGAGGGGCAATGCCCCAAATCTGTAGGGGTGGAGAAATTAGGGAAAGAAATTGCAGTATGACTATGCCCCATTAGGGAGCTTTTTCTTCCTCTCTCTTATTCTTCTCCCTCTAACTAGCACATGTAGCTTCTGGCAAGAAAAAAGAACAAAGAAATACTGTCATTGACATCCATGCTAACCTAAAATCTGCCCTAAAGCAGTGTCAATCTGAGGAAATAAAGTGTATATTTATTGGGTTGTCAGAAAAGTCATGACGTAGTTTTTTCTCTGCTTTTCTATGCAAAAAATTACACCATGACTTTTGTAAGAACACAGTAGTTGCTCAAAATATATGTAATAATATTAAATAAACAACATAGGAAAGTAAAAGGTTGTTAAGATTACATTGCACATTCTGGTTATAATTAAATATATATATATATATGATTTATAAAATATGTTACTGGTATCTGCTATGTTTTCATAACTAGATAAAAATCAAAAGACTTTAATCAATAATATGTTAGAACAGCTTAAAGAAGAAACATTTTTGTCATTATCTTCAATTAACTGTGCAACTGGCATCTATTGAATAATAAATTAATTGGAATTATTTTCTTGATTGGATTTGATTTTATTTATTCAGTGAATAAATATTATTGCATGGCCTATAATTGCTGCAGAAGACAGACAAGAGCCTGTCCTCAAGGGGCCATAAAGTCAGTCTAATGTGATAAACAGATATTTAGCAAATAAGTATTCAGTACATTAACTGGATTGTGATAAACATAATGTGAGAACTATGCAATGTCTTTTGAGTGTGTGAGAAGAGAATGCCCCTGAATTGATGTAAGTTAATCCCATTCTAAGTAACCATCATTCACTTTAGTTTTAGAATGAACTTAAAAACCTGAGGCTTTTGCTAAAATTTGATTTAAGAGAATTAAATATATTCACCAGTTCTATTTTCTTTCTTTCTTTTTTTTTTTTTTTTTCCTTATGTTCTGCCATAGGGCATGAGTTTCAAGCCACCAGGTCTGGAACTTGAACTGTGGCCAACCGTGTGGGAATCCAGCACCATGTCACCTGCTAGCCCCTTTATCTTTTCTAGGGAAATTTTTAAACTTGAGAGTTAATTAGTACTGTAGAATTCTGGCTCATAGTATTTTTGTTGTTATTGTTAGGGGGAATAAATAGCAATTTTTGGCATGTGGTTTTCCTTATTCAGCAATAACACATGCATACTTGAAGTCAATTCACATTTTGTATACTTGTATTTCTGCAATAAAATATTAATTTTCATTAATTAAAACACACTAATAATAGTGCAACCTACCGAAAAATGTATAAGTATTTTTAAGTGCCAACTTTATAAATTTGCTATAAAATTTTTGAGTACTATTTCATAGTGAGCATGTGCCACAGTTTTTCAATCCCGTCATCAGTTTTTAGTCACTTAGGTTGAGCCCATATAGTAGCAATTATGATTAATGCTACAGTAAACATGGATGTGGGGATATCTTCCCAACTGAGTATTTTCTTATTCTGTGGGTAATAACCAGGGAGTGGGATTACCAGGTCATATGATAGGTCTATTTGTAGATTTCCAAGGAACCTCCATATTGTTTTCCATAGTAGCTGTACCAATTTACATTCCCACCAGCAGTGTGGGATGTTCCCCTTTCACTACAGGTTCACCAACACTTGTCAATCTTAATTTTCTTGATCAAAGTCAGTCTTACTGGGGTTAAGTAGTATCTCCTTGTGGTTTTGATTTGCATTTCCCTTAAGATAATAGATGTTGAACATTTTTTTTTCATATGCATTTTGACCATTCACGTGTCTTCCTTAGGGAGTTGTCTGTTAGACTGATTTGCCCATCTTTAAATTGGATTATCAGTTTCAGCACAGGTGAGTTCCCTACATATTGAGTTCCCTGTATATTCTGATTATCAGTCCCTTACCTGAAGCATAGCTTGCAAATATTTTCTCCAATTTTGAGGATTGTCTCTTCATTCTAATAATTGTTGCTTTTTAGTGTAATCCCACTTGTGTGGTTTTGGAATTGTTGATTACACTTTAGGTGTCTTATTTAAGACATTTTTGCCTTCTACAGTGTCTTCAAGTGCTCCCCCTGTGTTTTCCACGAGTCATTTCATGGTTTGAGGCTTTACACTTAGATCTTTGTTCCATTTTTAGTTGATTTTTGTTAATGGTGAGAGATAGATGTTCAGTTTCATTTTACTCCAGGTGGATATTCAGTTCTCCCAGTTCCATTTTCTAGAGACTTTTTTCCCCCATTGGAATGTTTTGTGCCCTTTGTCAAAACTGAGTTCACTGTACGTTGTGAGGTTTACTTCTGGATTCTGTTCCATTGGTCTCCCTCTCTATTTCTGTGCCAGCACCATGCTGTTTTAATGATCACAGCTTTGCAGTATACTTTGAGGTCAGATAGGGAGATGTTTCTTCCTTTATTCTTTTTGCACGGGGCCTTTCATGATTCCAGAAAAAATTTTCTTTTTCTCCACAACAAGGAAAATTGAGATCCTGTCATTTAATACAAAGTGAATGGATATAGACTATAAAAGATATTATATATCATTGCTCATTTCTGCACTCCATGGAAGAAATTGGAAAATCCAGATACAATAGTAAGGAGGACAAGTGTAGATATCAGAGACTATGAGTGGGTTGGTTAGTAGAGGGTGGGTGGTAGAGGATCAAGGAGGGAATACTTTATTAGACATAAGAATGTAAAATTTTCCACTAAAAATGATATTTATGATAATGTCCTTGATTTGATTGTCACATACTGCATGCGTACTTTGAAAAACTTTATTGTGTACTATATAGATATATGACAATTGAATGTAAATAAGAAATCATAAAATAAACTTTCTAAAAATTTGTGTTGAGGGGACAGCAGATGGTGTAGTAGTTATGTCATTGGACTCCCACATGGCCAAGTGCAGCTTAAGTACTGTACCTGGTGGCTTAAAACTCACCCCAGGCACATGAGCATGTGGGCCTAAGATCTTGAGAAGAGAATGGAGGAGAAGGGTTTGCAGTGTGGCCACCTTCCCAGTTGGGGGAAGGGTGATTTCTCACTTTCCTTTTCACTGTTTCTGTCACTCCCTGGCAACTGCATGCACCCTAAGGCAAAAACTTCTACAAAAGAAAAAACAATGTGTGTTGAGAATAAAAGATTAACTGCATAATAGTACCAATCTATTAAGTCATCAGGAAAGTCATGACATATCTTTCTATACAAAAATGCATCATGACTTTCCTGATGACCCAATAGTTTAATCAGACTAATTTTATAATTAATGTCAATGATTAGAAAACAGAGCTTAACAAGAAGTTTTTAATAACATTTGGGATTTAGACTCTGAGTTAATATAAAGACTCATCTATTTTGAAACTAAGACTTAATGGCATATAGCTTACTACCATCTTGAGGGCCTAACATAAATATATCTTTATATGCTGTATTTAGGATAGAAAATAAATATTTTTTAATTTAAGCACAGTAAGAAAATATAATAAATACCCTAAATATGTGGAATTAGTTCTAAAACTAATTGTATACATATTATTAGCTTCCCTCATTAAGAAGAAGAATCCTGGGCTCTGTGATTACCAGCCTGAATATTTAGAAATTCTGTAAGAGAGCACCAACATATTTGTAAATATTTTCTTTGGCAAATTAAAAATATGATTAAGGGCCCAGCTTGAGAACTGGTGTTAAGGCATCTGGATCCCACATGGTTTACTACACCATTCAAAAGTGGACCTGATGTCTTGAAAAATATGCGGGGCAAGTGTATATGTATGTCCAAAATCCTGAAAAGACAGAGGTGAATGACAAGAGATTGTTGTGTAACTGCTTGCTCCCCCTGGGGGGGGGGGTACCTTGCTTTCTCTCTCTCTCTATCTCCCCGTCAGTACATGTGCCTTCTGGAAAATTAAATAATTTATTAATTAAATGAAAATATGATTAAAGTAATATCGGTTACTACTTTCAACAGATACTACAAACCTACTAGATTTCTATGCTTATAAAGTATGGATGCTTGCATTTGAGAAGACTTTCCCCATATGTATTTTAAGTCCCCTATAGCCCTTTATATATGAAATTTGTGAAGCAATGATATAAGTATTTCAAATATCAATACTTATTTAACATTCAGTAATGATTACTTAGAACACTATTAGCAGTAAGACTCTTTTCTGTTTACAACTCCACTGTGCAATTTAACGAAAAAAATCATCAGAGTTTAAATATCCTCTTGAAACAATGTGTGTAAATATGATAAACATATTATTTAAGTTTCATTCACTGTGGTTTAACAATCACTTTATTATAGAAGTTTCTAATACTCAAGTCATAAAATCTAGAATATGTTATAAGACTGGAAGTCAGAAGAATGGGCCCTAGATCCCAGAAGTGTTTTGTTATTTGTTTAAAAATTAAACTTGACAGATCAATTCTTTTTGTCCTCTGTTTTTCTCAACCATGAAGAAAGGCCTGGGCCAGTCTTTAGCATCACAGGTAAGGTGGCTAGATGGCATATGACCAACTGCGTGGTTCAAATCCCAGACTGATGACTTGAAAAACATGCCAGTGCTGTGTGTGGGAGGGTCGGGGGCAGAGGTTGTTGTTGCTCAGAATCCTGAAAGGTAGGAGAAATGGAAGAGAAGGGATTGCAATGTGACCATCCCCATTGAGGGTTGCTTTCCCACCTCTACTCTCTTATTATCTGTCTATCTGTCTCTCTATGGCAAGTGCATGTGCCTTCCAACCAAAATTTTTAAAAAGAGTTATTTAGTCTATTTTTAGTAATTTTTACTTTTCAGGAGCAGAAGTCTCTTGTCATAACAAATCTTATGAAATGTTTAAGAATAAATAATGAGGTGAGAGGGAGGGAATTGGCAAGAAAAACAAGAAGTGAAATATTTAATGGGTACAAAAATGGAAAATTATTTGCTAATTACAATGTGTTTAGTAATATCTTTGACTGGACCAATATGCAGTGTATTCATGGTGGAATAATTAATTTTGTATGCTATAAAGATGTACAGTGATTACAAATGTTAAAAAATAACACAAGAAATACTTAGAAACTTTGTAGGCAATAAAAGTTAAAAAGAATAAAAAAATAAATAATACAAATAGAGCTTCTTTTATAGAAGCAGCAATGAGGGAAGAGGGCATGGGGTGGTTTGAGGGAACCCTACAGCCACACCCTGCATGTTGACCCTTACCTTCCCACATGACCTGCTGAAGATAATCTAGCATCATCAAATAATTCCTCATATTCTTGGAAAATCATGTAATTATAAGCTCTTAAAATTTCTTCATAATTCTGAAATATGATTCTCAATTTTATAAATTGGAATTTGTCTTTTTAAAATCTGAGAATCATAAAAGCTACCTTGTAAAAACTATATGCAAATATGAGGTTTCAACCTATTCTAAGAAGGGGTTTAAGGTAAAAAGCCTATATTTCATACTAAACCATGGCTTACATTTCCCATAAAACAATTTTTTAATACCAAATAGTTCATATTTAGAAATGAATAAATTGATAATCCCCAAATAACCCCTCAATGTTCAGAACATTCCAGTTAGATTTAAATTTCCTCACCCATCTCTATACTAGGAAAATGACAAAAATAAAATTTTTAGCAAATTTAAAGGTAGTATGGGCTTAAAATAAAGATTTTATCCATTCCCTAGCTTTGGTTATCAGATAGTCAACACTTTAAATTCTGTCAGCACGCACAGCATGAACTATTAGATCCTTGCAGTCATAGTCTATAACAATAAAAAAATGAGGTAGAGGAAGCATGTTGTACAATAGTTAATTGCCCAGGAAAAGAAAAGCCTTCAGGAGAAGTTCTTCACAAGGGGCCATTTTCTTTGCCAGCTACTTAAATGGATTTGATGGTTGTGAGGCAGGAGTAATGGGTTTTCACTGTGACTAATTTCTGATGCCCTTTCTGAGCAAGAATTTGTACCTACCTAAAATAAAGAAAATGAATAAAAGCAAACTTTTAGTAATCCCAAAAGGATCCAAAGTGAAATTGTCCCAGCAGTTACCGTATATAGATTCTGTGACACAGTTCCCCTTTCGCAAAAATACTTGGTGCAGATCATTACTTTCCTACAGCCCTGTACAGAGACCTACTTTATAACACTTCAGGGGCGTTAATGTACTAGTTCTTGACAGGTCTTTCTGGAACATGAAGTAGCTCACAGTTTTCTTGTGTAGCACTTAACTTTTGTGTTGTCTTGCAGGTCCATGGGGTCGATGCATGGGAGATGCATGTGGTCCAGGAGGCATCCAGACCAGGGCTGTGTGGTGCGCTCACGTGGAAGGCTGGACGACACTGCACACGAACTGTAAGCAGGCGGAGAGGCCCAGTAACCAGCAACAGTGTTTCAAAGTTTGTGACTGGCACAAAGAGTTGTACGACTGGAGGCTGGGCCCCTGGAATCAGTGTCAGCCGGTGATTTCAAAAAGCCTAGAGAAACCCCTGGAGTGTGTTAAGGGCGAAGAAGGCATTCAGGTCAGGGAGATAACATGCATCCAGAAAGACAAAGACATACCTGCGGAGGATATCATCTGTGAGTACTTCGAGCCCAAGCCTCTCCTGGAACAGGCTTGCCTCATTCCTTGCCAGCAAGATTGCATCGTTTCTGAGTTTTCTACCTGGTCAGAATGCTCCAAGACCTGTGGCAGCGGGCTCCAGCACCGCACACGTCACGTCGTGGCACCGCCCCAGTTCGGAGGTTCTGGCTGTCCAAACCTGACCGAGTTCCAGGTGTGCCAATCCAGTCCATGCGAAGCGGAAGAGAGCATGTACAGCTTGCAAGTGGGGCCCTGGAGCGCGTGCGCAATGCCGCACTCGCGCCAAGCGAGACAGGCGCGGAGACGCGGGAAGAATAAAGAGCGGGATAAGGACCGCAAAGGTGTGAAGGACCCCGAGGCCCGTGAACTTATTAAGAAAAAAAGAAATAGAAACAGACAAAACAGACAGGAGAACAAATACTGGGACATCCAAATCGGATATCAAACCAGGGAGGTCATGTGCATTAACAAGACGGGGAAAGCTGCTGATTTAAGGTAGTGTCTTTTTACACTGATTACATCTGTCTGTCACAACACGCGTACTGGAGACATATACTAACTCCAGCGACACATACTCGCACACCCTAGCATGAGCTGTTCCTCAGGTGTAAGGCTTTTGTGGGTTCTTTGGTGGTGTTTCTACCTTGCTCACGTGTAAGCCCTATCCTACTTAAGTTCATTTAAATGCCCCTTTCAAAGTCTAGAACTTGATCAATTCTCTCTGAGAAAATACCTTTAGATCAATAAGCACTGTTTCCTCCTGTAATGAGACAAAAGAAATTCCTTAGACGCTGGAGTATTGGGCTTTTGAACTCACGTACTTGTTTTAGTGAGTTAATAGAATGAGGCACACTTGTAATCTTTGCAAGTTATAGCATTTTCAGAATTAGCCTATAAACAAAATCTTCTCTGAACAACAACCCAGGTAGTTATACCTAAGAATAATTTTCTTGCACATTTTTAAAAATGGAATAACTCTCTCCAGAGAGGAAAATAGGGACCAGCAGAAAATAAGGTAAGTAGAGGATATTTCATCATAAGTAGCTTAGTTTAGAAAAGCATGTAATTAATTGAAGTAGTTTCTAGAGAAAAATTTTTTGGCAAATTATCTTTGGATGCATAATGACTACATTCTCAAAGACTATCTCATGTATGATTTATTTACTGTGAAAAAATATTCATTGAGGATTATCTAAAGGATAATATGTTCTCTGGCAATCCTAAATGTTGTTCTTGGATAAACCAGACCATCTGGGAGTGGCTTATCCAGATCATTTGCATAATTGCTTTTCCTAAAATATTTATGCAATTATGATTTGGACTTAACTGAGAGAACATCACTTAGATTTTATATTGTGTTTATAGTAGAAATGACATTGAGAATGTAGTCTACTCTATCATGCAGTCTGTTCTTTTCATTAACAACATATAGATAAATTTCACTGAAATGTCAACCCATGTGCTTCTTGTGAGCAGCTGGAATATTTTTCCTGTGGCCTCTGGAAATCTTGTAACAGATCACATTTTCTGTTTACTTTGCCTCTTGGAAACTTAAATAGGACTATGTAGCAAGAATGTGTTTTACTAAAGTATCCCACTCTGGCTTTATCATTTTTCTCACCCTCATTATTTTTCCTTCACCCATTTCTAATCTAGTCATTTTGGTAAATATGAATTTTAAAGCCTTTTTGAAAAAGAATATAGTTTAAATAAAATGAGTAAACAAAAGCAGTTGGTTAAGACAACTTTTTCTCATCATAGTGTTGTTCTGGTTGCTACTCTTAAGATTTTGGCTACTCCCTCTCCTCTTTTTACTCATTACAATCATGTTTTATTTCAGATGTATGGTAATTGTTCTTTCTCCATTCTGGTCTCATCACTCCAACTCCCCTTGCTAACAGCTCCATTCTCCTTGTTGTCTGTACCTCAGATTTTGTGTCAGAAGCATTTTTTTTTTTTTTGGAGAGTTTTTTTTTTTGCCATAGGGTGCGTGTGTCATAAGCATTTTTAATTCAGTCCCTGTTTTGTTCTTTTCTGACTGTTCTTATTATTGATTTCCTGATCTCTTTGCCTGAAGTATTACAGTATTATATCCATTACTTGGCTCCAAGTAATTGAATGAGCCTCCAAGGCAACTTGAGTTGTCTCCTACTGTCACTGGGTTAATATGCTGCAACATTTAATTTTATGTTGACTACTCAATTAAACATGTAATTAGAATAGTAGCCACTATTGCACAGAGTCCAATATTCCCATTCAACTGTTTCAATTAAGCACATATATCTACAAATGTGCAGATTGTCAGGTTTTTATATCCTGTTAGAAATACCATCTAACTTATTAGAGTACAGAGTAAACTTTATGTTAAATAATTACATTGGTTATTAAAATTTATCTTACATATGAATTATGTGTGGTTAAGAAAGTTAAAGTCCTAGTGAAAAAGAGACAATATTAGGCATTTTGATCTATATTTTGTTCGAACATTACATTATGTCAGTGAAGCCAATAACGAGAAGAGTAAGTCAACAGCTTCACAAAAGCAAAGGGCCACAAATCAAGGACTTAACAGTTAAATAAACAGTTTTGTCCTCGTCAATTTCTGAAATAATATTTTCACGTAAGAGGATAAAAACCACTTAAGGCCCAGCCATGGTTGGTGTGTGCTGCTAAGATTCTATCCTCTGCAGACTAGGGACCACATGAGAGGCCCAGGTTCAATTCCTAATCTAACCCAAAGGTCTGGCTCAGTGGCATGTGTCTCAGTGATTTAGGAGTCAGAGGGAGGAGGATCGAGTGTTTGAGGCTGGCCCAAACAAAATAGTGAGACCTCATCTAATATAAGCTTGAACTCTCTGAGGGGCTAAGTCAATAACAACACCTTAGTATGGTGTGTGTTGGTGGAAAGGACTGCTGAAGCATAATTTTTGCTTGATATTTCTATTTATTTCTTTTATGTGTGTATGTGTGTGAGAGATGATTTGACAATCATCTTGTCATACTATGATCCTTTTCCCAGCCTCTCAGCCAGCCAGGATCACAAGTGCACGTGGGTACACTTGGCATGGTCAAGTCAAGCTAGAATCCAAACCTTGGCCTTCCATTTAACTCCAGCATTATGCAGTGACCCCTTACTTCCTGCACCACCAGGGCTGAAGCCTTCTTGGGTTCTGTTTGAAACAGAATGGCATGATGAGCAGGATTGAACAGGGATATCCACCATGTTATTACTGCCAACTATAGACTATCATTTTGACTGAGGGATTGAAGTTTTGACAACCAGTGAAAGAGAATTGTAAATCCCTACCCATACAACCAAGACACAGGAGGCTTCTTCATGAACCAGTGACTTTCAGCCAGTCTTGAATAAACTCTTACCTAGACCAAAAGTGGGTATTAAAGTCTACCAAATACTTCTCTGGGAAACCAAAGATATTAAAGGAAACATGATTTTCTTAATCCCAAACAAAAAGAATTTTGATATTCAGAGAAGACATAAGAAAATAGAATGAGTTTAAAAGTGATCTGGCAAAACTCAGAAAAGAAATGAAAGAGGCAAATATTAGGCATTATAAGAGAATTATAAAACAAGAACAGAAATAAAATTCAGTTACAAGCAACAAAAAGTAGAAAACTATTCTGTAAGAAGAATGAATAATAGAACAGTTTGAGAACATGAAGTAAATTAATTTTTTAAAGAGATGATGGATATAGAAATAGAGGAGATTTTCAAATTAATTTCTGATGTTGCTGGAAAAATAGGACCAGAAAAAACTAAAATGAAAAAAAAAAATACAAAGTTAAGTTTTTTCTGAAATTAAGAAAGACTTTGCCCCACATTGAAATTGCATAGGGCCAATATTTTGCTAGAATAATTTGAAGTAATGACCTGATACAAGAACTGGTATAGCTTAGTTTTTGTATAGACAGTTAGCAAAGATATATAAAACTGAAAGCCAGCGTGACGCTTAATTACGGAACAATAGAAGCATTCCCTTTCCTGTAAAAAATAAGATAGTACATTATCTCCATCATTAGTTAAAATTGATCTGTAAGTACTAGTCAATATAGCCGAAAAGAAAAGGAAGTGGAAATTGGAAAGCAAGTGATAAAATTAAGATTTTTTTCCAGATGTTATTATTGTATACTAGAAAACTCAAGGGAATCAATTGAAAATATATTACAAACTATAAAAAAATTCAATATGGGATACACACAAAGATAATATCTCACCAAAATCAATACATTTCCTAGATATGAACAACACTTTGTTAAATATTGTAAAGGAAACATACGATTAAATTATCTAATTCACAAAGGTTTAAACAAATCACAAAAATCTGTAAACTGGCCTTACTATAAAAGTTCTACACTTAACATTGGACTGTAAAACTAGAAAAGCAGATGTTTTGTCTAAAACATTTAGTAAATATACCCCTTGTCCCTACATTGTTATTATAAAATTTACGAGTGAAAAATAAGCCAAGGGAAGCCAGGAAAATACTGAAAAATAATGAGAAAGACTGCAAGGAAATTAAATGTCTTATATTTTATTAGACTAATAATAGCAATAACAACACTTTTATGTCAGTGAATGAATAATCAGAACAGAATAGGGCCTAGGAAAAGGTTCCCAAAATCCTGAAGTATTTTGTCTGTGGTAAAAGAGCATATTCACTTTGGGAGAAAGACTTATGGTTATTTCATGAATTTCTTAGTGAACAATTAGTTTTCCATGTGAAGAAAAAGAAAAAAGAATTATATCCCTTTGTCACTTGTTATATCAAAACAAGATGTGGGTTGATTAAACACTTATTTTTAGATATACTAGAATATAACATAATTTTTTTAAGTCCTATAATAAGGATGGCTACTGTCAGGCCACAGAATGCAAAGCTCATACAGGGAAAATCTAGTGTATTTCATTACATTAAAACTTCTGCTCGGACCAGCAGGTGGTGTAAGTGGTTGTGACCCTAGATTCCCACATGGCCAACCATGGTTTAAGTCCCAGACCTGGCACCTTGAAACTCATGCCAGGCATGTGTGCATGCATGCCCAAAGTCCCGAGAGGAGAATGGAAGAGAAGGAAATGTGGCATAACCAGCCCATCCCCTCTGGGGTGTTTTCTCACTTTCTCTCTCTCTGTCTCCGGCAAGCATAAACACCCTATAGCAAAAATTGCTCTAGGAAAAAGAGTGCTCAAGAAAATAATACGTTATCAACAAAATTAATACTTAAATAGCAAAATGAAAAACTATAAAATATATCATTGATAACCAATTTTTTCAAATTGACACATAAAAATTGTGCATATCTGTAAGGTAGAACATGGTGTTTTCATACATGTATTCATTGTGTAATGAGCAAATTGGGGCATTTGGTATATTCATTGCCTCAAATATTATTTCTTTGTGGTGAGAATATTGAAAATCCTTTCCTCTACCTATTTTGAAATATACAACACAACATTACTAAGGATAGTCATCCTATAATAAACTAGAACAACAGAGCTTATTTCTCATAACTACAACTTTGTATGTATTGACAAATTTTTTCCCCTGCTCTTCATTTTTCCTACCTTCTCCAGCCTCTGATGACCACTATTCTACTCTCCATTTCTAGGAGGTTTTTTTTTTTTTTTTTTTTTTTTTAACATTTCACAAATAAGATAGATTATGCAGTATTTATCTCTGTGCATGGCTTATTTCACTTAATATTATATCCTCCAGGTTCATCTATGTTGTCATAAATGACAGGACAGGATTTTATTATTTTTTATAGCCAAATGGTGTTCCATTTAATATACGTATCACATTTTCTTTATCACATATATATCACATTTTCTTTTTCTATTTATCTGTTCTTTTTTCTTTTCTTTCTTTTTTTTTTTTTTTTTTATTTTGGAGAGGTTTTTGCTATAGGTTGCGTGGACTAGCCAGAAAGACAGAGACAGAGAGACAGAAAGCGAGAAATCACCCACCAGGGGGATGGCCAGGCCTCAATCCCTTCTCCTCCATTCTTCTCTCGGGATCTTGGGCACGCACTCACACATGTCCAGTGTGAGTTTAAACCAGCAGGTCTAGGACTTGAACCGCAGTTAAATACATGGGAGTCAGGCAATGTAGCCATTATGCCATCGCTGGTCCCTGTCCATTTATCTGTTGATAGATACTTAAGTTGATTCTGTATCATGGCTATGGTGAATGGTGCAACAGTCCAAAGGGGAGTATATCTATCTCTTCAGCATACTGATTTCATACTAGGCATATATTCAATATATATTCAATATATGCCTAGAATGGGATTTCTGGATTATAAAATAATTAAATTTTTAATTTTTTGAGTAACCTCTATATTATTTTTTAATGGTTGAACTAATTTATATTCTCACCAACAGTAAGACTTTCTCCACAGTCAGCCCAGCATTGGTTATTTTTTGTCTTTTAGATAATTGACATTTTAATTAGGGTGAAGTGATACCTTATTTGCATTCCCCTGATAATAGTGATCTTGAGCATTTTTTTATATACTTGTAGGCCATTATATGTCTTCTCTTAAGAGTTGTGACTTCTTCCCTCAGCTAGGAGGCCAGGAAAGTAACGTTTCTGCTAAATTTCTCCACCAGCTATACTATTCCTATGATTTTGGGTAAAGTGGAGAAGGAGGCAGTCATCTCCCAAGTGTAGCAAGCATGGTCTTCACAGAGTTGCTGTGAGCCAGCCCCACCTCAGGAATGCTTTAGCTGTTCCAGCTCACTTCCTTTTGAAAGAAAGACAATTTGCTTTTCAAAGGCACAACATATTTCTGGAAGTATGAAATCTGGCATAAAAGTAATAATAGGTGATTTCAAAAAGTTTGTGTAAAGTGAAATTAATGTACAAATTTACTTTGGTGCCTTCCCCCCAAAATATGAAATCTGTCTTAGCCTTTTGTGATGCTAACAGAAATATTGGAGAATTGCTGACTTCTAAAGAAAATAGAGGTTTATTTGCAAAACTCACAATTTTAGTAGCTAGGAAGTTCAAATGCATCAGAAAATGGTAGAAGGCAGAACTTTCAACAAAGCAGAGCATGGTCTGTATCCGTGAATTTCTCTTGTTCTGGTTTCATGCCCTCAGCTTTTATACCCATGGGAACTCAATCCAGGGTTCATTGACATACCCAAAGCTCCACTCTGGAACACCATGAAAGGATTAGGTTTTCATTTATTGCATTTATAATACAATAAAGTTCCAGCATATGAGTTTTGCGGAAACATCAAAATACAGAAACACAAATTTTGGGGGGACAATCCATTATCCAAACCATGACAAACTCCATACATACATTTTCATAATATATATTTTTCATGAGCTATTTGAAGATTCCTCTTACAAGAAATGTTTAATGAAAGCACAACCTGCTTTAAAAAGTTTCAGTCTTTCCTTTAAATGCACATTGTTTTATAATATTGTCCAATAAAGGCAATTAACTGTAATTATAATTCCAGTGGAAGCATTGACAAAAAGTGTGGGGAAATCAGCCCAGTAAATTCCTGAGGGAATAAAAACAGAATTAGGATTTAAAACAGATTTCTGTTGGCTTAACCAAAAAGATTTTTTTGTCTAGTGTCTAAATAATCACTTAAGGCAGATACTTCAGGCACAAATATAGAAAGGTAAAAAATAACTAAGTAAAACATAAAGAGGACATCTTATCTGTTGATAATTGTCCCCAGAAAGACTGACATATAGAATCTTTTCTCTCATTTTATCAATTTCACTTTTCCTTTTAAATCTCTAGGTAAATTCAGCCTTAAAATTTCAGACAGTAAGGGATGATACTTCTTAAGTGGCCTTCTGGTTCTTTTTTTTTTTTTTTTTTTTTTTTTTTTTTTTTTTTTGCTAAATTCAGACTTTTCTAACATACCTTCTCATCTTCAATATGAGAACTATTGGAGCTGGATAGTGGAACAGCAGTAAAATGCAATGTTTCTCATGGCTGACCTTTGCTGGGAAGTCCCAGGTTCATATCCGGAGGCCTCCATGAGTATGCTGGCTACATATATGTCCATCATCTGATGCTGACTGAGGGTGGGGAGTGGATCACAGGACCAAGACCCTGCTGAGGGGGTTGCTATTCCTCTATTTCTCTCTCTCTGTCTTGTTCCTGGAAGAAATAAGTAAACTTTAAAAGCAAAAAAAAAAAAAAAAAAAAAAGCCATTGAGCAAAGTTATATTTCTTCTTAACAGTCAGTATTATTATGTTTGATTCTTATTATACTTTAGAAACTCATTAACTCTGACAAATCTTTTGTTTTAGGATAAATTTCTATAATGGGAATATGCAACTTAAATAGAAAGCTATTGGCATACAATAGTCTGAAAATTGGTTGAATCAACAAGAGAGGAATTTAAGCAACAGATAATTAATAGACATAAATACTACATAAGAGTAGGGTTACACAGTGTTCAGTAGGCTTTTATGGGATTCAGTTTTCTTACCATAGGGACAAAGGAAGTCTCCTTTCCCCTTCTCAAAGGTTATGCTGAAAGTCACTGACAATAAGCAGAAAAAAGGCAGATAAATTCATTTTAATACATACATTTAGTACATGGGAGTCATAGAAAATTATGAGTTCAAAGAAAGAAGGTGCCTATGCCTTAAATATCCTGCTCTTAGGGGAGAGAAAAGGAGGAAAATGGGTAATTTTAGAGTAAATAATTTTTAGGGGACAAGACTAGATCTAATGCTCAGAAAATGGTGAGTAAGTAATTCCCTTTGGGAGCTGGATGGGTCTGGGAGAGCGACAATTACTCCTTACTAACTCTGTCCAGGGGTGTTGACGTCCCTCAATCTTCCTTTCTGTGGAAGGAGTTTAGTGAGTAAAGCTTCAGGGAAAGAACCAAGGTAATTGTTTCTTCTTTGGCAGGCCTAGTCTACAGGCTGGTAATGGAATATCAGAGTAAAGTCCTTCCCTACAGTTTGGAAGAGAGAGAATCAAAGATGATTGAGATGGGGATGGAGGAAAAGTCAGAGAGACTTTAGTTCTGAGGCTGTTTTCTCCAATTCAACATGTTAAAACAACAGACTTTATCAGTTCCTAAGCCACAACATCACCGATAAAACATGTGTGGTGGAATGAAGAGTGATGAGAGAAAGAGGGAAACTGAAAAGTCACTAAAGTCTTACAATTTATTTATTTATTTATTTATTATTATTATTATTATTATTATTATTATTATTATTATTTTAGAGAGATTTTTGCTATTGGATATGTGTGCTTACTGGAGAGACAGAGACAGAAAGACAGAAAGCAAGAAATTACCCTCCCTCCCGTGGGGGATGGCTATGCCACAATCCCTTCTCCTCCAATTCACATCTCAGGATTCTGGGAACACACACACACACACACACACACATTTGGCGTGAGTTTTAAGTCTCCAGGTCCAGGATTCAAAATATGATTGGCCATGTAGAAGTCCAGCAATGTAACCTTGACGCCATCTGCTGGTCCCAAGCCTTCCAAATTTTGCAGTTTCAATGAACTCTGATCAAAAAAGTATATAAAAGGGACTAGCAGTTAGCATAATGGCTATGTCATTGGATTCCCATGTAGTCAACCACAGTTCGAGTCCCAGACCCGGTGACTTAAACTCACACCGGGTGCATGTGGGTGCGTGCCCAAGATCCCGAGAGGAGAATGAAGGAGGAGGGATTGTGGTATGGCCATCCCCTCTGGGGGATGATTTCTCGCTTTCTGCCACTCTTGTCTCTCTGTCTTTCTGGCGAGCACATGCACCCTATAGCAAAAACCTCTCCAAAAAAAAAAAAAGTATCTAAAATTGTGGACATAAGATCCTTTTTTTTTTAGTAGAAAGTTAATTTTAGATATGTTCCCTCAAATTAGTTCAAACTAAAACATCAGAAGGAGCTTCCATGCAGTATCTATAGAATAGAATAAAACTGCCGTAAGCAATCTGAGAGTCACTCTAAGGGTCTTACTCAGCTGATGTGCTTTGTGTTTCCTGAGGGCTCATTCCCATGCTATGACTTTGTGAATCAGTGAAATTGCAAATCTAATCCCAGCCTTACCAAAAAAAGGGAGAAAATTGCCCACTATTTAAAGTAATACTGATTCCTTTAAGGTTATTCAGAATCCATTTATAAAATTACTACTTCTCATGCATAAATAGCAGGCTTTCAGATTTAAAAACTTCCTATAATATCCAGTGTCGATCTGCCTGCCAGATATTCATCATCATTTCTCACAAGTCTGCCTCAGCTGTCTGTCGGCCACACCTGACTAAGGAAATAAAATCAGTATATCCACATTCTTTGGTAGATAATACATGGTTAATAAGAAAACTTTTTCTCCTCTCATGTGGAGCTGACTGGGCAGTAAGTTTGCCCTTAGGGGCCCACCTTCTACCCTTCTTGAACCAGCTGATGAGCCTAGAGCTGACCTCTGAGTAGTCCATTCATTAGGCTTCCTCCTCTTCTTTCTGGTTGGATTCTACCGAGGGGAGACAGCAGCAGTGTCAGAAGGTGGGAAGAGAGAATATTCCTCTCTGTTCTTGGGTCAGCAGTGACTGAGTTCATCTAACAAAGGCTATTGCCCTTGTCTAACAGTGTTCTCCTCTCTTCTACTCTTCCTTAGGTTCTGGTAAAATCCTTTCCCTTAGTCCTTTTATTACCTTAGGGTTATATTCCTCCTGTAGTTGCTATCTCTGGGATGCTTTACCATTTCTTAGTGATTTCCCTTAATAGTGCCCATGCTTTTGGTAATAATATTCTATTATTAAATTCTTCTGGGTTAACTCACATGAGTTTGCAATCTCAGCAGGGTTTTCTGCTGACCCTGACTGGTATATAGTAACTATACTAGAGTACAATGTCCAAACCAGAGAATGACTTCTATGTTGTTAGTTTACTGATTACTTGATTTACTAGGCATCCATATATTTATTTACTTTTTCATTTAACAAAATGAAAGACAAAGACATACTGGGCACTGGACTATATAAACAAAAAGAAAAAGCAGAGACTCTAATCTCAAAGGACTTACTATTATTACTGTGGAAAGAATGGTACCAAAGAAATAAAATATTATAGGTGCTATCTTATGTTTACAGATAGAGCGAGAAATGGTACATGTAAGTGACAACTGAGGTAGTGACTTCTTCCTGGAAGGAGGTTAGTAATATTAGGAGTGGCCTCCTAGAGGAACTGCTGCTGACGTTAAGGTTAGCTAGTATGCACAGAATCAAGGAGGTGATGGTGGAGAAGAGGAAAGAAGAGCAAAAGCACTGAGTTTGCATCAGTAACAGTCCATTCTGCAAGGACATCTGCCTTCACGTTGATTGTCCACACCTCGGGAGATTAGGCTATACAAGGAGGAGGAACTAGCCTAGGAGAAACCAGAAAGTTAGAGAGATATTGAAGGTCAAGTTTCCATGTTTGGACTTCATATCCTATGAGACAGTCATCTCCACATTTCTTAGAAATGGAGTTTTGAGCATACTTCAATATTTGGATATTTATCTATTTGTAAATTAGATATATAAACTATTATAAAAGTATATTGTATACATTACTAAAAATTACAATAATTGAAACTTTAAGATAAGGAAAGAAATATTTTGCTAATCATATGGCTTCTTATTATTTTTAGCTGGAATCAAGGCAAATTATTTATAGGGAGATGCATTATTAGTGTTAGTGATTTTTAATTTATTTTATATATGTTTAATTTTATAAGTATATGTTACTAATTTTATTATGTAAATAAAATTGTTTTACATCAAACCACAGAGACACATGAATATGATTATCATGTTATATGCATATTATAATCATGTAACCTATAGACAAGTATTGATTAAACAGTTACTGTGTGTCTAGCACTATGCCTGATACAGAATTTACTTTCAATGACATAAAATCCAACTTTTACAATGAATTTTTAATTTTTATTTGTTTATTTTTTGTTTTTGCCTGTGCTCACCAGAAAGAGACAGTAAGAGGGAAAGTGAGAAATCACCCCCAAGAGGGGATGGCCACACCACAATTCCTTCTCCTCCATTCACCTCCTGTAACTTGAGGCTCACACGCATACACATGTACCCAACGTGATTTTCAAGCTGCTGGTTCAGGACTACAGCCATGACTGGCCATGTAGGAGTCCATCACCTTAACCACCATGCCACCTGCTGGCCCCACAATGATGTTTAAAAAAATCACTATGTATAAATTAAAGCAGGTACTATTATTCCTATAATATGGATGGCAAAAAAAATTGAGTATTAAAGGTTTTGATTGATTTTCTCAAATCACCCTAAAAAAAAAAAGAACAAAAGCAGAGAACAATAAAAAGCCTTATGTAGGCACACAGCAGTGACACTGACCCACATAGCATGGTCTGTGGTTTGTGTCGCGGGGCTACCTGTCCTCTGCATGTGCCTGTGATCCGGGCTGGGTGAGATTGGGGTTGGATCATGACATGAAAGTTGCCCCTCTCTCTCATAGTCTCACTCTCTCATAGAAGTAATTAATGAACTTAAAGAAAAAGAAAGACTTGACCAAGGTCACCCAGCCATGGTATGTGTGAGACCTCTATGCTATCTTGGATGCCTGTGACAAGAGATGGTTTACATGATGGCATTTTAAAGAGGAAGCTTAAAAAAAAAAAGACACATTTATTCAGTGTCATAATCAGACTATTACATTTAGAAGTCAATAGCATGGATACCAAAAAAAAAAAAAAAAAAAGTCTACATTTAAACCCTTTGTTGGAATGCTTTATAGTTTCCACAGAACAGAAATTAAAGTAACCTGTTATCCAATGAATACAGCCCTTGTGTCTTTTGCCCATATACATGAATGTTGTCTAAAACATGTCTTCTTTGTACCATCTAGGTCCTGCTGTGTTACTACTGTGCTTGGCCGAGTTCATAAGACTGTTGTAACCTGTAGGTTCCATCACTTCTCTGGCTCTTCTCTCCTGCTGAGCTGTGTTTCATGGCAATTAATTAAAACTTTCTGTTACTACCATAGCTACTGCTGCTGCTGGAACTGCCATTGCCACCTTGATTTCTTGGTTTGGCAAACAATTGACCTCCTTTGCCATATGGACCAGAGCTTGTGCTTTCAAAGTTTCTACCATTCATAGGTCCAAAATTTAAAGACTGATTGTTGTAATTGCCAAAATTATTATAGCTTCCACCAACTCCAAAATTGCTTCTACTCCCACCATCAAAGTCACCTCGGCCTCCTCCATTGTTATAGTTGTCATAGATGCCACTCCTGCCGTAACCACTGCCCTGGTTTCCAGAACCCTGTCTACCACTTTGATAGCCTCTGCCTAATCTTCCTAATCTTGCTCTCAACACAGAGGGTCATTTTTCAAAATATGAAGTTCAAAATATCCATTTAAAAAAAAAATCTTTTCAGAAAATTCACTGTTAGGGGAAACAGCTTCTCTAGATCTGACTAAAGATTACTGTTCATGGGGCTGGCAGGTAGCATGGTAGTTTAGAGAGCTGGAATCCCACATGGCCAACCATGGTTTGAGTCCTGAACCTTGTGGCTTGCTTGCTTGCTTGCTTCTCTCTCTCTCTCTCTCTCTCTCTCTCTCTCTCCCCCCCCCATTCTATTCATCCTGTAATTAATAAATAAGGCTGATTCACAGTAAAAGTGTCAGCCTTCCATTTTCTGATTTTTGAATGTTCTAGGAAAGCACCCAGTTTGGATTATGAAGTGAAGTAGTAGGAAGAGAAATAAATAAATCACACACTTCTCTATAATCAGTTAAAGGGAAGTCTGTGTATTTATATACTTCCACCAAAGATTTTTATATTCCCTTTAAAATAATAGAGCAGTATCAGGACTAGCAGATGGCATAATTGTTACATCGCTGATTTCCCACATAGTTGACCACAGTTCAAGTCTTGGACCCAGAGGCTTAAAAGTCACTCCAGGAGCATGTGCGTGCATGCCCAAAATCCCAAGAGGAGAATGGAGGAGAAAAGATTGTGGCATGGCTATCCACCAAGGGGTTGAATTCTTGCTTTCTGTCTCTCTGCCTCTCCAGTGAGCCCACCCGCCCTATACTTAACAGCAAAAACAAAACAAAATAAAACAAACAAACACTCTCTAAAAAATGAAAAAAAAAATACTAGAGCAGTATTGCTGACAGAACAGGCAGAACAAATGCTGATAACTTTGAATATTATTTACTAAACTAGCCTTAGGATCCAAGATAGCTGCTTCGACCAAAATTAAAAAGCAGAAAAAAGCTTAACTTTTGTTTTTTCTTTCTTCTTCTTTTAGTTCTAAATTCTCATTTAACATCCCTCACTATCCATGACATTTTTGTCTTCAAACATGCTCACTTCACCTCTTGATCTGGTGGCCTAATTATACAAATTCATTTCTATTTACTTCTGCTCTTTAGTTTAATTTTATTCCTTGAGAAGAACATTATTGTATTAAAAACATTGGATAGCTTGCTCATATTATGTCAGGTCAAAAATTTCATTTTAAAACTAAATAATGAAAACTTCCTCTGAGTTTATGGTATATATTATGCAAAGCAATGTACTAATACATACCTACTTCTATATATACAGTCATAATCTATGTAATAGCAATGAATGACTGTCTAATATTAAATGATTTTGTAGAAGAAAGACACAGTATTAACTTTTTAAAAAATTATTTAACTTTATTTATTCATTCGCTTTTTTTTTTCTTTTTGGAGAGGTATTTGCTATAGGGCGCGTGCGCTCGCCAGACAGACAGAGAGAGACAGAGAGATAGAAAGCGAGAAATCACCCCCCCCAGAGGGGATGGCTACACCGCAATCCCTTCTCCTCCATTCTCCTCTCAGGATCTTGGGCACCCACGCACACACGCCTGGCATGAGTTTAAGCCACTGGGTCCGGGACTCGAATCACGGTCGACTACGTGGGAGTCCTGCGACATAGCCATTACGCTAACTGCTGGTCCTAATTTGCTTTATTTTAATTTGACCAGAGAGAGAGAGAGAAAGAGGGAAAGTGAGAAAGCAAGACACCAGGTCCAGGTCTCGAACTACGGTCATCCCAGCATCTCAATCATCACGCCACCTGTCGGTCCCCAACACAGTATTAACTTTTATAACCTTCTGTCGACTAAGGTAATTACTGGGAGCTGATCCTGTGCTAGTCATTTGTATTGAGAACTTGAGCCTTTAGAAATAATGAGTCAAATGAGGCAAAACTTCTGAGGTTCTGAAGAAAATAATCAAAATATATAAAAGTATGTCCCCAATAATATGTTCAATTATGAAAATATATATTGGGACCCACCAGGTGGCAAGGTGGCACTGGACTCCCATATGGCTATGATTTGAGTCCCGGACCTGTTGGCTTAAAAACTGTTCTGGACGTGTTTGTGTGTGTGTGTGTGTGTGTGTGTGTGTGTGTGCTCAAAATCTCAAGAGGAGAATAGAGAAGGGATGCGGATCGGTCACTCCTTTGGGGGAAGGGATGGTTTCTCACTTTCCCTCTCACTGTCTCTCTGTCCCTCTGAGGTGAGTACATGTGCCCTATCACAAAAACCTAAAAGAAAAAAAAAAAAAAAAGAGATAGTATAGATTTAAATCAACTCCAAGAAACATAATTTAAAATATATTCAATACTACTATGCATGGTTACACTAAAAAATTAGTGTTGCACAGTTAAATACTTTTTTGGTATAAATTAGAAAATATGACATTTAAAAAAATTATTTTCTTTGTGTGTATGTGTGTGTATGTGTGTGTGTGTGTGTGTGTGTGTGTGTGTGAGAGAGAGAGAGAGAGAGAGAGAGAGAGAGAGGGGCACCTTTGACAGGGCGTTCATGTACTGCTTCTTCCTCCAGTCCCGTAGCCAGCCAGGATCATGAGCCTGGCATGCCTTGATTGTCCATGGACCTTGAACCTGGAGCCTTCCTATAGGGCCTCTGCTCATACAGTCGTGCTCCTGCTGCTGGCACTACTGAAGCTGGGCCAAAAATATACCATTTTCAATATTGTAGATGTCTTCCAGTAGTGTTTGAGTATTTGTTCATTTAGTTGAATCTTTTGTCCTTCTTTGGCCTCCTTACTTATTTCATCTGTCACTCCCATTTTTATGTCTTGAAGCCACTTTGCTAATCATCACTGCCAATTAGTTGACATTAATAAGGCAAACTAAGGACTCACGTTATCGATGTTCACCTGTAAATATCTAGCAAACTGAGAAATGTCAAAGGGACTGTCACATCCTATATCCTAAGGTACCAACTATTGGGTTGTTGGAAAATCATGATGCAGAAATACATCGTGACTTTTCCAATGACCCAATATCTCATCATGACCAGGATGTTTTTACTTCTTCCTAATCCTTAGTACTCCCCAGGAGTATTATTTTTTTAAATCATACTTCATTGTTGATTTATCGAGGTATGATTGACATGAACAATGATAAATATTTAATGTATATAACCCAGTGAGTTTGGGAGTAACCATACAACCCTAAAACCATAGAAGTCATATACATATCCAGTACTTCCCAAGGTTTCGTCTTGCCTCTTTTATTATATTACATCATCATCATCATCATCATCATCTTGTGTATCTTCTTCTCACAGATGACCTACTCTCTTAGCAAGTTTTAAGTATACAGTCCAATATTGATTGTTTTTGTTTCAAGTGAGAATCCTATCATGAGAAAATTGAATCAAAGGTAGCTCTTAGGTGGCATTTTATACATTTAATGTTGAAATTACTGGAAGGGGTTGGGGTTAACCTTAAATCATATCATAGGTGTTACTGCCTAATCATCCTTTACATAGACTTTAAATATGGTCCCTTCCTCTTCCTTCACTTTTCCTGGCAGCTTTATTAATATCTCCCATTATTGTTCTGTTCAGCTCTCCTGGTAGAAACTATGTGAGAACAAGTTTCCCAAGGGAGCTGGCATTTCCTTGAGCAGCCTGGCAGCTGCCTTGGGCAAAAGTGACCCTGCCTTTTCTTGGCAGCAAAGTAATTTCACCCATTGTTCTCATTCATTTGCTGAAATTCTAGTAGCTTGATGTGGGTAGTACTGAGTTTCCATCTGACTTAAATATAACAAGAACAGTTTTAAATGGGAGGAAATACTTTCAAAAGGAAAAAAAAAAAGAATTCCCGTAGGACAAGGAATGTAATAAAGTAATGCACTATTTGTATAACCTAATTAAGACTATGTTCAGTATTTTAGTGTCCAGTAGCACGTTGTGTTAGTAGTCTCAAGTGTTTTATCATATTTTCTTCTTAAAATTGTTGCTCATCTGTTGAACATTATTTTAAGCCTCTTCTCACACTTTAACATGGTTATATTCTTTACTTTTCTAATCTCATATCATTTTGTTATAGAAGGATTTTCTAGCTTTTCCTAAAAGGTATTTTTGAGAGATTTTTTTTACAAGTACAAATATGTGGTCACTGATAGTAGAGTTTTAGAGGACATGATCATGGAAAATTTGTTTGGGTCATATTGGGTTGTTGGAAAAGTCATGATACATTTTTACATAGAAAACAGAAAAAGGAGACCAACAGTTAGCATAATGACTATGTCGCTGGACTCCCACGTAGTCAACCGCGGTTCGAGTCCCGAACCCAGTGGCTTAAACTCACGCTGGGCACGTGTGCGTGTGTGCCCAAGATCCTGGGAGGAGAATGGAGGAGAAGGGATTGTGGCGTGGCCATCCCCCCTAGGGGGTGATTTCTCGCTTTCTATCTCTCTGTCTCTCTCTGTCTGTCTGGTGAGTGCACGCACCCTATAGCAAAACCCTCTCCAAAAAAAAGAAAACAGAAAAAGCATGTCATGATTTTCCCAACAACCCAATATTAACCAGGGTGACAATTGAATTTAAATGAGCAAAATAACTTCTGTGCTTTAATACAAAAGCCATTGTACTGTAAAGATCTTGGAGTGTTGACACAAGCATATATAGTATAATGTGCTGAGATAAAATAGGTTTTTGGTAAAGAAAAATTAGTTAAGTTACCAAAAATTGAGCTTAATTTTTCTCTTTGAGTTTTACCAACCGAACCAAGCCAAACCAAAACAAAAACTGAAAAGAAATTTAAGGTATTCAAAGGCTGAAATAGTTATAAGCCAGACCACAAATTAACCTTTTTAGAAATATGAATACACATGTATTTCCATTGACATATACGTAAGAATGGAGACAGATGTTGAAATAGTTATGTACTTCCTAATTTAAAAATAATAAATATATGGGGTGGGAGGTAGCATAGTGGTTAAGGGTGTTGGACTCCCACATGGCCGACCATGGTTTGAGTCCTGGACCTGGCAGCTTGGTTTCTCACTTTCCCTTTCTCTCTCTTTCTTTCTCTCTTGCTCTTGCTCTGTCCCTCTCTGGTCAAATTTAAATAAATAAGTAAATAAATAAATAAAGTTTAATAAAATAATTCTTAAAAAATAATAAATATAAATTTGTCAGAAATTATTTTCAACAGTATCTAGATTTGCTATCAAACTGAAATTCTGTTCACTCACCCAAGCACTGTGAACAAGACTGTAGACAGATGATGTCAATAAAGCAAAGTACAGTTTTATTGCAAGGAGAGTGACCAGGTCATGCTGAGAAGGTCTGGCCTTCTCATGTGCTTTTAAGTCAGAATTAAGGGTAGTAGTCTCAGGCGTGTGGTCAGGTCAATGATTGGTTTAAGAAGGCATAATTATCTCATGGGCCTTCTTGATTGGTAAGGCCTTAGGTAATCAATTTTCATTCTGGGAATGGGTAATCATTAGGTCTTTGGTGCCATTCTGCCAGAAGCCCCTGTGTTTACACGCAAAACATCTTAAGTATTGTTTTAAGAATCATTTTATTTAACCTCATTTTATTTATTTATTTTTTAAAATTTGACAAGAGAGAGAAAGTGAGAAAACAAGCCACCAGGTTTGGGACTCGACCCGCAGTTGGCCATCATGTGGTAGTCCAGCACCCTTAGCCACCACGCCATCTGCCAGCCCCCAACAGCTTATGTATTGAAGTTAAAACCTAATTTTTTTTCTGGGCCAGCTAGTAGTATGGGGGCTAAAGTAGCTAGAACCCACATGGTCAACAGTGCAATTGTAATCCCAGACACAGTGGCTTAAAAAACAAACCAAATGTGTGTGCATGCATGCCCAAAAATCCTGAGATAAGAATGGAGTAGAAAGTTTTACAGTGTGGCCATAACCCCTGGGGGTGCTTTCTGTCTCTTCTTCTGGCTCTCATTCTCTATAGCAAATTAAAAACAAACAAACAAACAAAAAAAAACCTTATCTTTCCTTTAAATGAGTTTTAGATTTCTTATGGCTGCATTCATGGCCAATGTTACCTAATTATCATAGCCAATCTCTGAATCACATCCCTTACTTTGGGCTATTACAATATAAATGAACCTCCAGGACCAGCAGGTGGCATGATGATTAAGGCACTGGATACACCCACGTGGCCAACCATGGTTCAAGTCCTGGACCTGGTGGCTTCCTTTCTCACTTTCTCTCTCTCTCTCTCTGTATGTGTGTGTCTAGTCAAATCAAAATAAGTGAATAAATTAAATTAACAAAAAATAAACCCTGTATTCTAAACCCCTTAAAAAAAACACATTTTACTTTCAGTTTAGCCCTTATTAATTTTTCAGTTGGAGAATTTTCGTTTTTTCCAACAAAAACAAAAATTCCCTTTATAAAAAATTTTTTTTGTAAGTTTTTGCCATAAGGGTTCATGCACTGTGCTTGCCTGAAAGAGACAGAAACAGAGAAAGGGAAAGTGAGAAATCATTCCCCGGGGGGATAGCCAAGCCACAACCGCTTCTCTTCTTGGGATTTTGGGCATACACAAACATGTGTAGCATGAGTTTCAAGTCACTGGTCTGGGACTTGAACCATGGTCAGCCACATGGGAGTCCAAAGTCTCAACCACCATGCCATTTTCTGGACCAGGGCCCATCCCTTTTTAAGGGGTCCCTGCTCAGTTTTAGTTTGAATACATATTAATTTCATCACAGTTTTCAGTTTCATAAAAAATGCAGTTCTCTGGTATGTTCTAATCTATTAAGAATTTCATCCATGATATTAAATAAGAAATAGGTGAACAAGAACACCGTAGATATCACATATTTCCAACTCTGTATGAAGCCTTAGCCCTGCACTTCATATCTTTAATTCTATTTGTCAGAGACAAGAAGAAAATAAATAAAACTATTTTAAATTACTGTAACTTCCTGTTGGCCAAGTTATTTTGCCATCTTTAATGTGTTGCATAATGTAGAGTGCATAACTGGTAAAAAATAAATTATAATAGGTTGGGAAATATGTGGTCCATCCCGGTCTCAGCAAAGAATTGGACAAGGAAACAAGCTTCTGAGTCAAGGTTTAGTAAGAGTTCCACAGGCAGAACAGGCCAGTACCAAGGGAGGCAAACAGGCCTCATCTCCTTCCTAGGGTCCCCTTTTATCCTGTTTTAGATCCTTTATTTAGACAAAATATATGCCCCAAGGTCTTCTCCAGCTTGCTACTTCTTATCTTTGTTTTTCCCATTTTATTTTGCAAAATTGGTGAGCTTTACAAAGTAAGCAGGTTGATGGGCCCTCCTTAACCCTGTGTTCCTAGTATCCTAATCAACCCCTAACAGTTTAAAATAAAAATAGTTCAAGTATTCAGGTAAGACTGCATCTATATTGGCTGGAGTAATTTAATAAGGTGATAGATTTGTCCCAGTTCTTGAAAAATGAGTAGTATTTGTCTAAATGTGATATGATGGGAAGACTGAGAGTTTCAGATCAATATTTTTAAGTTTATTTATTTCTTCTATGATATATAAAAAAGAGAAATAAGCAGACACAGACATCCCTAACAGATACCTCACCCTGTAATTAACCCCTTGACTCAGCCAGTCAGAATGACACATACATACGTGTACACTCAGCATGTATGGGAGGCCGTGGGATGCAAACTGAGGACCTTCCCATGTAGGGTCCGGTTGTATTAATACTCTGCCACCATCTGGCCCTTAAGGAAAACTTGATAATAAAGAATTTTATCTCAGAAATGAAATGAGCAGGTTTTCTGGAAAGGTATGACTTGAATAGAAGGAGCAGGTGGCTAAAACATAGTAAATAACTATACAAAAGTAGCTCAATGACCTTGATTTGGCAGAAAATGTTGTATTATGTTCCTAGTAATCTGTGACAAAATTATGTTCATGAATAAGGAGTATATGCAGGATGGATTAGGGCCCCAAATTTTAGAATGGTTATAAATTGTGATTATAATCCAAGAAGGAAGTGAGGAAAGCCTAGATCAAGGTCTCAACAATGGAGATATCAAGGTTATGAGGATAATACAGGATCCACTTAAGAGGAAATTCAATCTCGTCAATTTCCAATATTTTGATTGCATCTTCTGATTCCTGCCTGGTGCCAGCTTCCATATTCTGGAATTCTGACAGATAAGTGAAGAAATGCTGGGATAGGATGGTTAGAATAGTATTGGTGAGAGTCGATACAGAGGACAAGATGTCACCAGTCCTATTTTGGCGGTCTGTTATTTCATGCTTCTAAATTATATATAGATTTTAAGTTGGCCATTTTGTTTGGGTTCCATGTCCTCACCAGTCCAGAGCCTGGGACACTCTGGGATGACTGCAGGTGGCCAAAGCACTGAAGCTGATCCCTGACTACCTGTTGATCACTTGGTAAGAAGATAAGACCTAGGATTTTCTTTTATAATTTTTCAACATGGCCATTTATGTCACTTTTGATCCCTATAATTATCCATGCTAATCAAACTGTTGGGTTATCAGAAAAGTAATGACTCATTTTTGCATAGGAAAACAGAAAAATATGTCATGACTTTTCCAACAACCCAATATATATGCCTAGGTCTTACCCTTCCAAAAAGGGAAATAGAAGGGTAAGGAAGAGGTGATTTTTATTATAATTATCACTTCATTCTACTCACTCTTACTCCCATACTCATTTACTTTTTCTTGTCTTGTGGTAAAATATAAGAAGAAATCTATACCTTGGAAGTGTGGTATAACTTTTTGTCTCTTACATCATTAATGAAGATATAAAGGATGTCTAATCAAGGGATAGTAGTCAAATGTAGATTAGTGAGGATGGGAATGGGGCAAAAAAGGAAAGAGTCTCCTGAGGCACAACATTTAAGGTGCCACTCTTCTTGGGTCATGCAAGTGCCTTCTTCCATGTTGCTGACAGACACTTTTGTGTCTCTCCCTAACCCCATGCTGAGTGAAAATAGTTAGTTGGCTAATTGGCCAAGGAATCTCATATCTTTTCCCTCCCAAAGCTGATCATTATCTTTATCCATATGTTTATTCAACAAATAAAATATTCACTGAGTGTCTGTTATGTGCTTGATCTTTCCCTCAAAAATTAAGTTTTGGGGCCAGGAGGTGGTGTGGTGGTTGAGTCACTGAATTCCCACATGACTGACTGCAGTTCAAGTCCCAGACTTGGTGACTTGCTTTCTCATTTTCCCTCTCTCTGGTGAGTACACATGCCCTATAGCAAAATTTAAAAAAATAATAATAATAAAATTAAATAATAAAAAATAAAGTATTAACAGCACTGAACTCTACCTTATAATTTAGAAAAATTTTAATCCTAATGATAGTTTAGGTAAGTGTCAAACCCTGTGGGATGATGTTTGAACAGATGCAAAATCATAAATTAATTGTTCTTTGAACCTATTTGTCTTTGTGGGGAAATACTTAATCCTTCATCTCTGTGCCTTTCTTTTCTTCTATAGCTAGGAAGACATATCTAAAGCCTTTCTAAGCAGTACCCATGTGATGTCATTTTGGAGACTTTCTCTACTCAAAATTTAACCTGACTTTAATTTTATTCATCTTTTGTTACTGGTTATTTAACCTAACAAAATAACTTATATAATATGTTCAGGACAATAATACATGACTCTTCATCCTGTTATTAGAACTTAATATGGATTAGATTATTTTAGATATTCTGGAAGGTTAATAAAAGGCAGGAATTAAGATAGGTGAGTCCCTGGTGGCTGTCTTTAAGCAATTCTTTTGGGTAAACGGAGGAGGTAGTGTTCCCATCTGATAGGAGCTGAGAAACTAAGTCATATTAGACACATGAGGAATAGATTTATGTAACTAAAATAATATTGTAGAAGATCACCATCAGACTTCTGTGGCCTGGATTCAAGTCAGAACTTGAGAATTTGTTTCTTAATTCTAAAATGAGGGGGGAAAAATATGTGTGTGTGTATATATATATATATATATATATATATATATATATATATATATGTGTGTGTGTGTGTGTGTGTATGTGTGTGTCTGTGTGTATATATATATGTGTATACATATATATATATATGTATACACATATATATATATAATCTCAGGATTATTGAAATGATACAAAGAATTATGCATGGAAAATTGCTGCATAAAATGAGAATAGTTAAGCAAAATCCATTTTTTTATTAATAGTAAGCAATAGCTTTAAAATAATTAGATGATGGGGCCATCAGATGATGTAGTCATTACAGTGCTGGACTCCCACATGGCTGACTACAGTTTGAATCCCTGGTTGGTGGCTTGAAACTCACCCTGGACACATGTACATATGTGCTCAGAATCCCAGGAGAATGGAAGAGTGAGGATTGCACATGGCCATCCCCCCTGGGGAGTGGTTTCTTACTTTCCCTCTCACTGTCTGTCTCTGTTTCTTGTCAGCAAGTACATGTACTCTATGGCTAAAACTTTAGGGGAAAAAATGGAAAAAAATATAATTAGATGGGAAAGGTCATTGAAAACACAGAAAATAACAAATTTTTTCCTCTTAGTTTTTTTTTTAGAAGGCTGGGTTATATTTTATACAGGAGACCAAAAAGTCAATGTATATGTAATGAATATATAATTTTACAAATAAATACCTTTTTATGATCTATGTACCTTGAACATGCAAGGATAAGACAAATACTAAGAAGTTAAATGTTGGGGCCAGCAGGTATGTGGTTAAGGCACTGGACTCCCAAATGGCCAACTTGGCTCGAATCCCAGACATGAAAGTCACACCAGGCATGTGTGTGTGTATGCCCCAAATCCCAGGAGAATGGAGGAGACAGGATTGTGGCATGGCCATCCCCCCGAGGGGTGATTTTTCTCTTTCTCTCTCACAGTCTCTCTCTGTCTTTCTCCATCAAATGCATGTGACTTGTGGGAAAAAATTAAAAATAAAATAAAATAAATTAATGCTGGATGTGCATGCATACCCAAAATTCTAAGAGGGGAATGGAGGAGTAGAGATTACAACAGCTGGGCCATCCTCCCAGGGAGCGCTTTTTCATTTTTCCCTTTGTCCATCTCTGTTTCATTAAGCACATGCATGCAAGCTTCAAATGGCAAAATCTTAAAAAAAATAAAAAAAAAAAGAAAAAAAAAGGTGAATGTTTACTTGGTAGTTATATACATTTTCCTATAAATATATCTTTCTGCTAAATTCACAAAACCTCAGGTTCTACTCACAACAGCCAGAAAAACTGCTTTAAATTCTAGAAGCTTTCAAAATATTAATAGGATGTTATCTTTAGTTACATCCTACTAAGCACAAAATAAAATTCTTTCTGTAAAAATAATGTTTTTATGATAAGGATAGTTAAAAATCAATTTTTACATGATTTGTTCTATTTTACAAATCCAATGCAAATCTGTGACAGCCAACATCACTGAATATTTTGACATTCAAATTAATCATAGATCTTTCTCTGGAAAAATAATTAATTCATCACAGATTTTTATTACAAAACTTCTGAGTTGGCATTTCTTAAGTATTTCATCTTTAATTCATTTCTTGTAAGATACTGCATTAGAAATAAAGCTGGACATTCATGTCTTTATTTCTTTATTTTTGAGGGTTTACTTCTAAGGAACCCCTCCCAAAAGCAGAATTCTGTGACTTAGTTCAGAACCATGTGGGGTTTTCAATATATTGAGTCATCAAAAAAGTAAAGACCTGTTTTTCTGTCTTCTATGCAAAAAGGTTTCATGACTTTTCTGACAACCCTATTAAAAAAAAAAAAAAAAAAAAAAAAAAAAAAAAGGAAAGGAAAATAAACCAAATCTACAGATGAGAAAAATATACAGAGGAAGTTTCTGTTGGAAATTTGGATGAACTTGTTATTAAGGAATGTCATAATAATCATGTAAATAAAATATCTTGGCAGAAATAAAGGAAAGGGTAGAAAGGAGCTAAAAAATTAAAGGAAAAAGGTTGAAATGAATAGAAACTGGTTTACATTGAATTTGTCGTGATTTGGATAATGCAGTGTTAAACGAAACACATACTGCATCTTGCCTTGTGATGCTAATTTTGACAACTGAAAATCAGAGTAGGAAATACTGTGAAATCACCATGAATGATGCATGTGTTCTACTATGTCACTTAGTTTTAGACTTGCCAGTTTGATCTCTGAAACTGTTTTCATTTGGACAACCAAAGCAGTGTGTTGTAAAATAAATACACTGGAAAAGAAAACATTCCCTAGTGTGATTTTTGAGTTTCTTGGTGAGAGTGCACTGGTGACATATTTATTTTTGTGAAACCATTTTACCTCTAACTTCCCTGATGAAGCTGGTAGTTTGGAGCCCAGGGAGCAAGAGGGAGGAGTGAAGCTGAGAATGAATCGGGCTTGGGGGTGGTGGTTTTGTATTGTTGCTTCAGGCAGTTGAAGAGTCCAACTATAGTGAAATTTTATTCCTGACCAGGGAAATTTCCTGAGAGTAGATGATAGAAAAGTATAGGTTGAGTGCCAAGAATCTAGTTCTAACTTCTTGAGTCTTAATTAAGTGCTTTGGCTAGATTAGTTTGACTTGACTTTGATAATAAGCAAGTATTTCATATCATCCAGGTGTCATGGTTTGTCAGGTAGATGGTGAGCTCCTTGAGACTGTCTCTGACTCATGTTTCTTATCTCTACTATGAGAGAACAGTGAGGAGAAGCTCACGCTTGGCTATTGTCATTAACACCTAGTAAAGAGAGCTCTTTAATCCGCTCCCACGGTTCTATATTGATCATCTATATTAGAAATCACCATGTTGGCAATGTCAGTTATAAAGTCGAAATTTCAGTTATGTCTTTACCCTGTAATCCCTTTATAAGCATTTCATTTACTATTCATTAATTTACAAGTGCATGATAATACTTCTATTTGGAAAATGAATCAATCTAGCACAGTAATCTCAGATGCATAGGTGTATCATTGGTTAAAAGAATGGTTCTGGTGAAATTTGTGCAGAAACTTTTAAGGATAAGATAGATAAAACTATTTTAGAGCTTTAAAAAATGCTTTCAAAAATATTAAAGGCCAACTTCAATTAAAATAAAATGTTTGGGGCTGGAAGGTAGTATGGTGTGGTGGTTAAGGTCGCTGGACTCCCACATGGCCAATAGCAGTTCGAGTCCTGGACCTGGTGGCTTGCTTTCTCTCTCTCTCTCTCTCTCTCTCTCTCTCTCTCTCTCTCTGTCCCTCTCTGGCCCAATTTAAATAAATAAATAAATAAATAAATAAATAAATAAATAAATAAGATAAAGTTCAATACAAAATTTTTAAAATGTTTTGAATTTTCATTGAAATTACATTTTGTAGAGGGAGAAAATTGTAAGTTAATAACTTACATAACTACTTTCATTGAGAGAAATCATCACATTATTGATCAGAGATTTATCAACTATGTGTTTTGTCACATAGTTGATAAACCTCTGATCTCCTGATCTGAGAGAAGTAGACTTGATGGTGGATGCTAAAGGTGTCAGACCAGACTAGATGTTTGCTCTACATTAAAATTAAATAGAGCCACAAGACCAGCAGATGGTGTAATTGTTACATCACTGGACTCTCTCTCAGGTAGTCGACTGTGGTTCAAATCCTAGACCCCAGTGGATTAAAACTCATACCCAGGCACGTGTGCGTGTGTGCCCTAAATCCAAAGAAAAGAATGGAGGAGGAGGGATTGCAGCATGGGCATCCCTCCTGGGGAGTGAGATCTCACTTTCTGTCTCTCCAGTGAGCACACACACTCTATAGTGAAAATCTCTCAAATAAATAAATAAAATAACAATAAAGATAAACAGGACCAGATAGGTTGGACATATATAAGCAATTATGTGTGTGTGATCTTTTGTTTTGTTTATTCATTTGTTTGTTTCAGACAGTGTTTCACCACCTCACAATCCTGCCTCACAATCAGCCTTCTCGGTAGCAAGGACTAAAGGCACATGCCACCGAACCTGACTTTAAAAGTGGCTGCGAATTGAACTTAAGCCTCTCATGTGGCCTCAGCCTGCACAGTGGCATCCATTAAGCATGTCTGCAACTGGACCTGAACCAGCAATTTTGATATGAGATAGGGAAAATAGAATAATTATAAAATTGCCTTATATTTTAGGAAGACAACAGAGTTAAATACCAATTTTATAGAGAAAAACATATTCTTAAACTGATTTATGTATTAAGATAATTGAATATTTACATTGCTTTGTGCTTTTTTCCATATTGCTTACCATCTTAAAAGTAATAAAATGAAAAAAACTGCTATTTTTTCCCAATGGCTGTTTTACTTTTTAAATTTAGATAAAATATATAAATCATACCAAAATATATCTTTGAAAACTGGTTCTTTTTATTTTTTCAAGAGATTTTTGCTATAGGGTGTGTTGGCTAGTCAGAGAGACAGAGACAGAAAGTGAGGCAATCACCCCCCCAAGGGGAGTGGCCATGCCACAGACCCTTCTCCAATCTCTCAAGATTTTGGGCATGCATGCACATGCACCTGACTTGAATTTTAAGCTGCTGGGTCCAGGACTCGAACCACAGTCTGCCATGTGGGAGTTCAACCACCTTAACCACCATGCTACCTGCTGGTCCTGAAACTTAATTATGTCTAGATATGGAGGAAAAGATAGTAGGAAATAACTTATGAGCATTGGTTGTACTCATCAATATTATACATTTACATTGTATTTATATCTAAAAATTTTGAAAATCCAATATATGTTTTCAGTAGCAATAAATGTAACCAGTTTATTTTTGTTTTCTTTCCTTGATGGTCATTCTTTGCCTTTGTGTTCTCAAAATATAATGTAATTATATTTTAGGTAAATCTATTTTTATTGCTCTTTCCAGACCATGGCAATATACTTATTGTTCTGAGCATTTAAATGTTACATTTAAACTGAGAACAGTATAGTAAGATAAAAAGACAGAGTAAAAGCCACCCAGAATCTAGCCACATCAAAATAACAACGATTAAGATTTTTGTGGTGGTGCATCACATTATACAAGGGGTCTTCAAAAAGTTGATCGAAGATATGTATTATGAGAAAAATATGCATAGATTTCAAAAATTTTGCACTGATATAAATTTGTACTTTAATTTCATTTTTCAGAAACCCTTTGAACTCCCCTCATATTTCTAAACTAACATAATTTCATATAGATTGGATTATATATGCAAAATTTATTGTTTTTTTGCTTTGTTGTATCATATTAATAAATTAAGTACTTTCCTGTTCTCCCATGGAGTATAAGTTATGTTAATAACTTGTACTGTATTAATATCAACCTATGTATACTGATCATACACACATACTCATAGACTTATTTTGCCTTTTTAAAAAGTTGTTCACATCATATATATTATATTCATCTGCTTACTTGGCACTAAGTAAATCCTATGGGAACTTTTCTAATTCATATGTAATAACTCTAATCCATTCTTCTTAAATTCTAAAATTATTTATTGATAAGCATTAACATTATTTTGGGTTTATGGCTTCTATGAACAAGACTGCAATACATATCCTCATATAAATGTCTGTGTGAATTGGTGTTTTTATTTTTATAGGGTATATTCCTAAGCAAGAATTGCTAGCTCAAATTTAATTTCAAAAGATATTTCTAGATACTTCCCCAAAAGGTGGTGACACCTGACATTTGAGAGTTTGAGAGTACCCTTTTCTTCTCATTCCTCTGAACTAAAGCTCTTAGTTGCCTGTCTCATGCACTTCAAGTCATATTATTGCAATTTTGCTGAATTTCTGTTTTCTGAGTAGTGAATCTGAGCATTTCATCATTTGTATATGGTCCTTTGATTTGCCTTTTCTATACATAACAAATGTATAATGAACAAAATATCATTTTTCTCTTCTGCCTGTGATTTTCTTATAGATTTGTAGAAGTTCTATTATTTGATAGTAATTAAATATTTATAATAGGCAGTACTTTTTTTACAAGTCTTATTTATCTATTGGTTCACATGAGATTAAAAGTTTAAAAACATACGGTATGTCCTTTCTACAAAGCATCTGAATTTTCAGTTGAGGTTAAGATGGGCTTCCTAGTCATAAATTGTATATTTAATCTCCTAGACTTTCTCGAAAGATATAAATAATGCTGTTTTAAATTTATGTCTTTAGTTCACCTGGACATAATTTTGTCTATATATAAAACAGGGCTTCATTTTTTTCATTTTAAATTTAATCTTTGGATATCTGGCTGCACTAACACCATTTTCAATAAGTCACATTTTCCCTATGTTTTTAGAATATTAATTTCTCATAATCTTTTAAATTTAATTCTGGGGCTGGCTACATAGCCTAGTTAAAAGAGCTGGATCCATTATGTCTGATTATGCAGTTTGAATCATGGCCTAGGAGGGATGAAAAACATACTGGGTGCATATACATGTGTGCCCGTAATCCCGACAGGATAGAGAAATGGAAAATAAGGACTGTGGCATATTATGCTCCATATAGGGAGGTGCTTCTCTCTCTCTCTCTCTCTCTCATGCACTCACGCACGTGCATACATGCTCTCTGGTATTAGAATAGAATAGAATAGAATAGGATAGAATAGAATTCCAAATTCTCCTACTATATGACTGATCACTTGTCTCCTTCTGTACAATAGCATGTATTAATACTAGAACTTACTAATTAATTAATTACTTATTTTCCTACAGTGATTATATAGTATATTTTGCTATATCTGAAGTGGCAAGTGTTTCTTTTTAGGCTTTATTTTTTATAGCTTTCTTGCCAACAGTCAGGTTTTTATATCTAACTCTAAAAAAAACTTTATTAACCAGAATCATTTATATTTGATAAAATAACAAATTATCATAAAAATATATTGTAGTTTTCTATTTCTTCTGCTCTTACAATACAAGAGAACGTCCCAAATTGCATGAAAAATTGAACTTAAAATACACATTTATTTTGGTACAAGGTTTTGAAATGTATCATTAGTTTCTTCATAGTAAGCATTTTTTTCTATGAACTTTTTGAAGAACCTTTGTATGTGTTATGTTCTTACTAATATATTGCAGTTTTCACATAAATGTTGGATGTTGTCATATAGATTCTGTGTAAATATGTTATAGGTGATTATTTTTTTTTTTTATTTTTTTTTTGGAGAGGTTTTTCGCTATAGGGCACGTGCGCTTGCCAGACAGACAGAGAGAGACATAGAGACAGAAAGCGAGAAATCACCCCCCAGGGGGGATGGTCACGCCGCAATCCCTTCTCCTCCATTCTCCTCTCGGGATCTTGGGCACGCACGCACACGCGCCCGGTGTGAGTTGTAAGCCACTGGGTCCGAGACGCGAACCACGGTCGACTACGTGGGAGTCCAGCGACATAGCCATTACGCTAACTGCTGGTTCCCATTTTTTTTGATAATATAAAAAGAATTTTAGAAATATTTTTAGGTCTGGATGCTTAATAGTAGAGTAAAGCTGTTATTTATTTATGTTTTGTACATTTAACTTCTATCCGTCTATGTTGCTAATTCTCTTTTAACTCCAAAAGTGTTTATTAGAGCCTTTTGAGTTTTCAAAGAATATAATGATAGCACTAACAAAAGAAATGTTTATCTTTTTTTTTCAGTGTCTATGTCAATTATTTCATCTGCATCATTTTTACTTAGATGAACAAAACAGTTTCAACAATGATACTAATAAATTAAAATATCATAGCCCCTGGAAGATGCATTTAAATTTACTGAAATGATTATTTTTAATTATTAGTACATATTGTTAAAATATGTGATCAAAATCAAGGCATTCAGTACTAATATAGTAGTTGAGTACCTTTTTACCTTCAGAAGCTTGAATGGCTAGGAAATATCAAATTTATTTATACTATATACTGAGATTATCATAAAAATAATTAAAGATAAGAGGCTTTAAAACATTGACTATGTTACAGAGTATGCACAAATTGAATCCTGTTTAAGGAAGTGCAAAGCATTAATAGTTTAGACTTAGTGCTCCATTAATTCCTACTGAATGCCAGATCTGGCATTGAGATCTATTGGTCTTTGAACACAATAATACATGTTCTTCCTCTGATTGCTAATTGAAGAGACACACTTGATAATGGCAATTTTCAATTAACTCTAGATCTCTTTAAATAGCCTATTACTTAAAGAAGAGTAAGTTAAGCATTTAATCAAAACATTGTGGCTAATTTCCCTTTATCCTAGTTCACTCTGTAATTAGACTAGATATTAGCATCTAACATAAGGTAAATCTAACAACAAAAGGATTGGTGATTGTTGATAATCTGTGTAAATCACCCTGCTAAATAGTCAAGTTATTAGTGTCATTTGCTAACAATAAAAATTTTAGAAATTTGTTTATCTATCCTAGATCTCTGTTACATTCATATAATATAATCTGTGTACTTCCATTAAGGTTTGGGATGTTATTTACAATGATAAAGCTAAATGAAAGAATGAATGAAACATACATTTAGGTATACATACATACAAAAATACAATTACTAAGAGCAGGAAAAGGAAAATATGTGAGGTTTTTTGTTTTTGTTTGTTTGTTTGTGTTTTTTGGGGGTAGAGGTGTTTTTGCTATAGGGCGTGTGCGCTTGCCAGAAAGACAGAGAGAGACAGAAAGCAAGAAATCACCCCCCAGGGATGGATGGCCATGCCTCAATCCCTTCTCCTCCCTTCTCCTCCATTCTCCTCTTGGGATCTTAGGCACACATACACACGCCCAGCGTGAGTTTAAGCCACCGGGTCTAGGACTCGAACCGCTGTGGACTAAATGGTGGTTCAGCGGCATAGCCATTATGCTAACTGCTGGTCCCTAATATGTGAGGTTTTAAAATCACTTTTAGAAGACAGCTTTAGTAATTGAAAGCAAAAATTATATTGACATACCTATGGAGCTAACAGGATGAAACATGATTTGTATTTAAAATGTACGTGTGTGTGTGTGTGTGTGTATGTGTGTTGTGTGTATACATTTGTTTCTTCTGACAGCTTTTAGTGAATGTTGAGAGCCTAAGTTTACACAGTAGTTCTATAAAGCAGCAATTCCAGAGTGACCAAAGTACCAGAGACCAAATTCAAATTTCTTTTGACTAGAGGAAGACTTGGCTCACAGGATGTTTTGCTTAGATATAGCTGCACAAATAACTTACAGTGAATGTATGAAGTATTAAGATACCATCTCAATAATATGTTTTAAATATTTCTTTTAAAAATGTGCTATCTCTTCAGCAACTTTTTCTTGATTCATTTGAAGAATAAGATGGTTATTACATTAAAAAATAAACATTTAAATAAATAATTTTATTACAGAATAAAATCAGTAACTTGTGAGGATTCACTGCCTTCTGCTCATTTGACTATTTAAATTTTTTTCCTTAGGCTTTTTCTCTAAGGACAAAAAGGAGGAAAGCTACAGACAGAGGTTTTGTTTGTTTAAGATTTTGCCCTAGGGCTCATGCACTTGCCTGGAGAGAGATGAAGAGAGGGAAAGTGAGATATTGCTCCTCCACGGCCCCCCCGCAGGGTGTTGGCTACACCACAGTCCCTTCTCCTCTTGGGATATTGGCCATGTACATACTCGCACCCAGGGCAATTTATCAAGTCACTGGGTTCAGGACTTAAATGGTGGTCAGCCACCTAACCACCATACCTCTTACTGACCCCCCCAGGAAAGCAGTTAGAGCAACAAAAATAATTACACTTCTCAGATGTCTCTGGGTTGTGGTAAAACAAGACCTTGGGAGAATTTTATAATTAGTGGCCAGGTAAAAGAATGAGAAAGTACAAGGAACTAAGAGACAATAGCTAAAAGACTTTTAAGTGAGTTACTTTGGCATATAAGTGAGTAAGAGAAAAACAGGCAATTTAATTAGTGTTGCTGGAAACAAACTTTTCTGAATTCCCTTTAATATGTAAGAAAATTGAGAATAGACTGAAATTTCAGTTTTGGCTGTACTTCTTAAGTCTTCTCTTATTTTTGGACTGGATAAAGCAACCCACTGTGAAACATTTGTTTCTGCTTCTTTAGATAGCCTTGGATCAAAATTTTCAGGCCATATTGTTACAGAACATGTGCCTTAATCTTTTACTGGTGTTCAAACATGTCTCCTCATGACTTGATTTTGTTACATGTCCAACTTAGTGTGAAGTCAAAGATGAAATCAGAACATTCCGAACTAAATTCTAGGTGTGTTTTGTGATTCTGTATTCCTATTAAAAGCTGAGAAACCGAGTACCATGTACAATTGTGTCAGAAATCAGAGACCATAAATAATATTGAAAATGTAAAAAAATAAATAAATAAATAAGGGACCAGCTGATAGTGTAATGGTTATGTTGTTGGATTCCCATGTAGTCAACTATGTTTCGATTCTTACACCTGGAGGCTTAAACTCACACCAGGCACAGGTGCGTGCATGCCCAAGATCCTGAGAGGAGAATGGAGGAATGGAGGAGAGGGTGATTTCATTTTTGTCTGTTTCTCTGTCTCTTGGTGAGTGCATGGGCCCTATAGCAAAAATCTCTTTTTTTCTAAAAAAAAAAAAAAAAAAAAAAAAAAAAAAAAAGCCTGTACTACTACTCTCTCTATATATAATTAAAACAAGGGACTAGAAAATAGTATGTGTCTATTTAAATTTTTAATATATGACAAAGGAGGTATCACAAAACATTGGATAGAGGAAAATGTAATAAAAAATAGTATTGTGACATTAGTACTATATAAGAATTTTTTGGTAAGTGAATTGCTTTATAAAAACTAGTTTAGAACCCTACTATCCACAGTACAATAAAAGAGATACCAGTGAGATATTTTAAAATGTTAAAAAATGGAGGAAAATAGAAAAACACATAAATATTATCTAATTTCTAGATACATTTCCTTTACTAAAATAAGAAAATGGAGAAAATCATAGAGATCAAATTTTTTTTTTTTGAAAGTTTTTTTTTTTTTTTTTTTTTTTTTTGCTATGGGGCATGTGTGCTCGCCAGAAAAACAGAAAGAGACAGAGAGATGGCAAGAAATCACCCCCTGGGGGGGATGCCCATGCCACAATCCCTTCTCCTCCATTCTCCTCTTGGGATCTTGGGCACACACGCACATGCGCCCGGTGTGAGTTTAAGCCACCAGGTCTGGGACTCAAACCGCGGTCGACTACATGGGAGTTCAGCAACATAGCCATTACGCTAACTGCTGGTCCCAAGAGATCAAAATTATACAATGTGGTGGATACAAGACACTGTGTGAGACCAGACAAATCTGGATTAAATCAGCGTTTTTCCCCTTATTTTGGACAGACTACATTACTATGCACATTACAACTAGAAACAGAACTAAAAGGCAGTCAAAAGAAAAGTACATACTTTAGCACTAAAGAGGGAATCACGTTGAAAAAGGAAAGAACAATTGTAAATAATAGAAAATGAGTACATTATATATCAAAATATACAGTGCGGAATTTGGCCAAAGCTGTAATACAGATGTAATTGAATTTATTAGAAAACTACATAGTACTCTGATCAGTTTTCTTAGCTATAAGCAACAGAATCTACAACAGCTAGTTTGAAACAGAAAGGAGTTTATTATTGTCAGTAGATAGAGTGCAGAATTCCAGGGAAAACCAGGGAAACAAGCTTGCATTCTGCATAGCCAGAAGGACAAGTGGGGGGAATTGCTCTGTTCTACCAGAGGTTAGCTCCAACAGAGGTCCCATGCCTCTCCTTTCCCCTCACTATATATATTCAGCATCCGTGAAGCCAGAAGCTGTACTTTATTTTATAAAAGAAATAATAATGATAAGCAAGCATCTCTGTCCCAGCTTGCCTCTGCTGCAGGATGATCACATCCCTTAATTGCATGTTATTCTGTTCACGTCCCTTCTAAGCTGCATACAGTTGTATTTGCCACAAGAAATCCAGGCCACCTGTGGAACCCAAACTGCAAGGGAGCCAGGGATATGTGGTCATTATCTTTCCAGCTTCTCATTTATAAGAAGATGCTCCAAGGAGGTTAGATTAGAGTGGAGAAAGACAGTCTATGATATTTGGACATTCAATATTTATAATTTTGTAATAATTCAGTATCTATAATATTTTTGGTTCCATTCCAATAGTTCATAAAGCAATTATAACACCTGGCTATTGAAATTGCACTTTCCCATTTATGAAGGAAAATATGTTTGTGACCTCTCCAAAGTCATCTTAGTCAGTGCATTTATTTCTTCTCTAACTCAACTATAACCCAAAATTTATGTAACATACAGTATATCATCTACCATCAACATATCATATCTAAAACATGATAGGCAATAGGAAGGAAAACTTACATAATATAAATAAATACAAACAGATTTATAATAGAATGAGAAAGAAAAGCTAGCACAGTCTTGGTTTCTGAAATTGATCATAAGGCTATCATTGCAGTATAATTTATTCCTTTCGGTATGTATTCAGTTTTTCACTAGCTTTCAGCTCCAATATTGGCTCTTCAGTGTTCTTTATTTGATGGAGTGATTCAGAAAATGTTTTCTCGATGTGAATTTAGATCTGCTTTCATAACATGAATTATGGTAGTATTAGAAACACCCTCATTCTGGAACAGCAACTGCATTTGCCTGTGATGATCAGCACCAGCCACCACAACCAACCAAGGAGTCAATCCTTTTTGTTGCTACTTGAATTTGTGACATAAGAAACTAAAAGCAGCCTATTGGCTTCTTCACTTTCCACATCACTAGAAATACTGTCTTGAGTGAAGCTTTCCTTATTTGGGACTGAAATCCTCTAAATCAGGATACCCAAAGTTATGAGTAGAGGCAACCAGAAATTTTCAAGTGGATCATTGTAATACGATAGGTGTAACTCCCTATCTAGTGTCTTCATTCCCAGAAATCTGTCTTTTGGTTCTGGACAAAATAGCACCATATATTTGTTGCCAGTTCTGATAAAACATCCCAACTTCACTGATTATTTCCCAGCTGACACCTTAGCTAAAACGTCTTTTGACCATATATCATTCCATAAGGTCAGTTACTTCTGGATGATGGGGCATGCGTAAAGACTGGCGGATTCCACTATGCTCAGCCCATTCCCTTCATTCATTTGCTGTCACATAAGTTCCCTATTCAGAAGCAATAGGATGCCATGACACATTGAATAAGGCTGGTGCTGGCAGAAGCATGGTAGACATGGTAGTGAGATCCAAGCCAAAACAATTGTCCATTTCAATGAGATCAAATTGCTACCCTTGAGCTAGCTAGAGAGGCACAGTAATAACACAAACTTCTCTGATGCTGAAGCCACATAGGGAGGTCCCATATTTGTGTCCCAAGATCTTCCTGTACACACCAGGTGCATAAGCACACACCCATGATCTAAACTGGCTAGGGGTTGGTCATGGCATGAGAACCTTTTTGGGGGTACCCTACACAGTCTGCAGAAATATATAAATAAGCATTAAAAAATTGTTACCTCTTTGGCCCATAATCTCTTGTTTATCATACAATTGTTCCCCCAGAGTGTGGTGGTGTTCATGGTTGTTCAATGCTATCGGTGGGATAGACACAATGTTTTTTTCAGGTAACCTTGGCCACAAGACTATAATTGAATGATATGTTTTGGAATACATGCATAATCTTCATTCTTGCCAGCTTGACTATCCTTTTCTATGAACAAGTACTGAGATTACTGGAGGGAAAACAAAACAAAACAAAAGAAAAAAACCCACAGAGAGAGAGAGAAAAATCACTGATGTGTATTAGGGAAAAGTGCAGTACAGAAATAAAGAAATGGTATAATTTTGCACAAAAACTAGAGAGCCCCTTTTGTGATTATCCAATGATGATGGATTCCACTACCACAACAGCCACGTTTAGAGCTGCTGGCAGTAAAGCCTGAATGGGCTGAGTGGTTTGTTTGTTTTGCTCTGGGACTCACTCAAGACTGCCAAATTTACTTAGCTTACACAGTAAATGGATCAGATCAAAACAGTTAAATGTTGCATATGTTTCCTACAAAATCCAAAGAATTCCACCAAATGTTATGTCTCTTTCTTAGGTTTAGAGAAGCAAGGAATAGCAGTTTGCCTTTTACTTTGAATGTCATGTGCCCAATATTGTGGGATTCCCAGAAACTTCAGGGTGATGATGTGAGTTTCTGAATTTGTCTTAGATCTGTGTCCTACTTTCAACACTCAAATATTTTACCAGAGATACCAGCATACTTGTTAAACCGCCAGTTATTAAGGATGTATTGGTGTGCTTGCCGTCTACGCACATGTTCTGTGGGGTGATGATACAAGTTAAGATCCCAGAAAACCAAGCTATGGAATAGCAAGTAGAAGTAGGGATAAATTAAGAGAGTGAAACTATCTTGTTTTCCTTACCATGTAAAAGCAAAAAGTAAATACAAAAGGCTAATTGGGTCATAAAAAGATTTTCATCCTTACTAATAATCAGAAAAATACGAAGTGAAAAAAACAAAAAGTCAGCTGCTTATCGCCCTTTTACTGGGTTGTCAGAAAACTCATGATGTATTTTCCCATAGAAAATATAGAAAACATCATGACTTTTCTGACAATCCAATAGTTAAAAAATTATATGTATCTATAGCTATAGATATAGATACAGATATATACACATGCGCACACACACACACACACACACACACACACACACAAAATTTGATAATATCAAGTTTGGACTAGTATTTGATGAAATGGATTCATCTCATATACCCCTGATAAGAATGTACATAATGGTTGTTATATTCCAGGATGGTCTAATAGTATTGTCAAAATATACTGTTAAAATGTACAATCCAGTAAATTCACTTCCAATATTTTTGTCAGTGATACTTTGCATACTTGCCTATAAACGAACATGACTATCTGTTTAAGGATGTTTATTTTTGAAAATTGTACACTGTCTCTAGGAGACACATATACTCTAAGAGACACATATATAATTCAGAAGTAAAGATCTGAACTTGTTTGATAGATTTTGATCCTTGCACCCATTTTTAAAATACCAAGAGGGGTCGAGACACTGAGACAGAACTGCGAAGTGATTTTTTTGAAGAGAGCTGCTGCTGTCTTCACCTCTGCCTAATGAGAAGCTTTTCCCCGGACCTCTGCTCTTCCCAGGGTCTGGGAATCCGGGCTTCCTGACCCCCTGGGCAGTGGTGGTCCCAGCAGAGCATTGCTGTGCCCTGGGAAGCCTGTGATGTGAGTCCTGTACGGTCAGGGTCAGTTATGGCAAAGGATGCTCCCTGGAGACCCCCCACAAAAACCATGCCTATGAGCAGAAAAGCATGGAGTAATCTCAGCTGCTATTCAGTGGAGCCGCTAGGATAGGCATGTTATCCTAGAAGCAAAAATCTGTTACTTTTCCCATTGGCCGATTAGGACATAATAGCTTCAGGCCTGGCACTGTTACAAGGGCTCAAGTCTCAGTGAGTTCGTGGATGGCAGTGATAAATCTGGCGGAACAGTAGCAGCAATTTCATGGATTTGGCTAATGGCTTGACATTTCTGTGTCTCATTTACTTTATCTTTCAGTGGACACACACACACACACACACACACACACACGTACATACATACGGGGTGTCAGAAAAGTCATATTTTTTTTTTTTGAGAGAGAGATATTTGATATAGAGCACATATGCTCACCAGAGATGCAGGGAGATAGAGAGAAAGTGAGAAATCACTTCTTAGGGTGGATGGTCATACCACAATCACTTCTTCTCTATTCTCTTCTTAGGATTTGGGGCATGAACACACACCCTGTGTGAGTTTCAAGCCACTAGGTCTGGGACTCGAACTTGAACTGCAGTCAGTCATGTGGGAATCTAGTGCCTTAACCACTATGTCACCTGCTGGGCCCTCATGATGCATGCACAGAAAATCATAGAAAAATAGGCCATGACTTTTCCAACAAATACATGTATATAAACACACACACACACACACACATACATATACATATACATATACATATACATATGCATGTGTGAATGTATTTGTGCTTTATTATATTTTATGGTTACAGCAATGTATCCTGGATTAACCTACCATCTTCAACACCTTCCTTGTTCTTATGTATTTCTTTGTTTTATAAATATCAAAGCCCAGAAAATTATACTATTAAATCTATAAATTTATAACATAAGTGTATCACTACAAATACAGTATGCCTAGTAGTTTTTCTAAAGAAATATTAAAGTTTAATGCCTAACAAACCATTAAAATCAATGATGATGGGTACTATTAATTTAATGACATTGATCATTAGTATTTATTACTTTGTAAACATTTAATACACAGCAACTATTTTCACAAATAATAAAAGAGGCCGATTGCTTTACATTAGTTCATTAAAATTCCAATTAATATTTTCTGAAGAATAGCCTTATTAATCAGTTATAGAATATGCAACATGAGATGATAAAATATTGTAGTAGATACTCCCTCTCCAAAATGAAAATGTTTATATTTTAAAGTGCCGTATGCATATATCTAACACAGTGCCTTTCTCCTCTAAAATAAACATTTGGGCTTCTTTCTTTCATTGCACATTAAATGTTCAGTTCTATCACTTGAAGTAGACTTACAAAAAAAGAAAACTGTATTTTAACTGAAAAATATTTTTCCCAGTTCTTATAGTTTTGACAAATACATACCGTTGAGGCTGAAACATGAGATTCTTGAACATCCATGACTATTAAAGTTCAGGTTATGCCTCAATTTATAGCTTGAAATCCTGCATGTTTTATAACATGTCAAATAGTTATTTTAACAGGGAATCTGGTCTGTCCTTTTTATTAATCTCCTTTAAGCATCTTTTCCCTTGTAACTATATTATTCAACAAGCAAGTACACCATTAAAAAGAAATAACTTAGAAATGACAACATATATTGGAACATAGTAAAAATAAAAAGAGAAAGATAAAAATATAACCAACAATTTTCAGTTTTCCATTAAGTTGAACAAATATTACGGCAGGAATTTCCATTCAAGCTGTAATGATTTTTCATTTTTCCCAGTTATTGCAATTTTTCTAAAGGTGTTGACTTTTAAGTCTGTTTTTGATTTCCACAGTTTCCTCCTTGAGCCTTTTGAAGCCTTTGAGGATGCATTGTGGAATGGCAAACAGAATTATCTTCTTTTAAATGATTTACTTTCACATTTCTCAGTGTAGAAAGACCTAAGCAAACTAGGTTTTTCATTCCACAGACTGCATATTTCGAGAATTGATTAAAGAGTGATTGAGTGATGGGTAGGATGTCTTAAAATACTATCTATATCTCATGAACCCTTTATATCTTCCAATTTCAAGCCTCTTCTCCAGTTTTATTACAAATAAAATACTCTTTACTTCTATCACCTACAACATTGATAATGATTTCTGTTTGTCTACGTCCTGTAGTTTATCAGATGAGTGTATGTTGTGTATTTCTCTCCCAGTAGTGAGGCAAAATAAACAAATGAATAAATCAGTCTGAAGTATTTGAGGAAGTGTAAAGTCCAATGGAAGAGTAAATAGTATTACACATGCAAAAATTAGAGAGAAATAACAAAGAGTAAATAATCATGTGTCCCTTCCTGTATCAGAAAAGAAAAAAATTTAGGCTAAGTAAGAGCTTAGACTGCTTCTAGGTATTTAATTTCATTTGTTTCAGTCCTGTCATCATCTTTATAACAACACTGTAGGCATTAAGTTTGGTTTTTATTACTGTATTTGTGAGAGAGTGTGTTTACTCTCCAGGGAGAGACAGAGAGACATGGAGAGAGGGAGCGGGAAAAAGCACCCTTAAATGGCTGTTGGTCATGCCAAAATCCCTTTTTCCTCCATTTCTCCATATTGTGAAGATTTGGGATATATTTTTCAAGTCATCAGGCCCAGAATTTGAACTGTGGTCAGCCATGTGGGATCCAGCTGCCTTAACCACCAGGCCATGGAGCCGACTCAGCATTAACCATTTCAAGTAGTTTTTATGTCAGCTCTTCACATGATTTCTCACAACTATGTTATAAACTAGAAAAGTCAATTCTGCCCCTAAGTTAGAGATGTGGAGAGAGTCTGTAATTTGCTCAAGGTCATGTAACAAAAAAAAAAAAAAAAAAAAAAGGCAGTAGGGCCACTCTTTCCACTCTTTTCAGGCCAGTTAATGTTTTTTTCTGCCATTGGTTTAAGAAATGTTTTGGACAACATAGCATTTAATTCAGCAAGACTAAACATGGATATCCCCTCTAATAATAAAAGTAAAAACAGATTGCATAAGCTTCTCTACATGAACTGGGGTGAGAGTCCAGGACTTCTCACTAAAGTCCTTTAGCCTCCTTCCCTATGGCCACAGTAAACTGTCCTTATGGATGTCACCTGTACGTTGTTTCAATTCTTACAGACCTCATTTCTTACTAGGCAGCTCTTTACATGTTGGGCATCAATAACATTTAGTAATTCTTCCCTGTATGAAGCAGAGTTCTTCCCCCATTTAAGTTTCACCTGAATTGAATCAGTTAAACCCTCTTTGTCAGCCCTGGTGATCCCCTATTCTCAGAGACCAGTCCTGCCTCTTCTCACATGGATTACTATTAAAGTAAGTCTCCCCAGTTCTGAGTATGTCATTTGCTAATCTAAATTAAACAGTCTATTTTTTCCCTTATTAAATGAATATTCAGTGACAGCGTCATTAGCTTGAATGGGCCTTTGAAAGATTTAGATAGAAGGAATCAGGAGCTATAAAGAAGTGGAAGAACGGGGCCAGCCCTGTGGTTGGATCCCATATGGCAGATTGTATGGTTCAAGTCTTGGACCCAGAAGCTTGAAAAACACTAGACATGTTTGGGAGTATCTCCAAAATTCCAAAAAGAGAAATGGAGAAGAAGGGATTGTGGATGACCATGCCCAATGAGGGGTGCTTTCTTCCTCCCCGTCTCTGTCTCTCTGGTGGCGTGTGCCCTATGGAATTTTTTTTTTAAAGAGAGAAAAGAAATGGAAGGATGTAATCAGCATATTGTATTTCCATATCTATAAGATGATAGGGGTGATGAGAAGGACCTTGAAATTCAGGACAAAGGATTGCAACCTGATCAAGTGAACTCTGAGCTTGTCATTGTGGCTCTTGAGTGAAGATAAATGGGATGAGTACAATTTTGTCAGAAAGGTCATTCTGACAGATCATTGCAGGACAATGTCTAAAGGGGCAGATTGGAGAAAAATGGCAGTTAATCTTCTCAGTCTTGTCATGAGACAAATATATATATATATATATATATATACATATATATATATATATATATATATATATATATATATATATATTTGGCTCAGGGCTATAAAGGTGGAAATGGAGATCATTAGATGATTTGAAAATATATTCTGTACAAGGATTTATGAGAACTTGTTTCTAAATTGCATAAAAGAGTTGACAATGAAGCATCAAGAGGTATAGCAAAAATGTGCAACAAGTTTGAAGGGAAGCTGTTAAAATGTTTAGGAGAAGTCACATTTCAGAAATCATGTCCATAGTTTTTCTAGTTAAAGTCATGGTTATAGATATTCATTTATGAGAATGAAAATAGAAAAGAAGACCAGGAATATATCCTAGCATTGGTGATCAGAAGCAGAAAAAGGTGCATTATTTCTGAATAACTACATTGTATTTTCTTACATTTTTATGAATTATGAATTACATTTTATGGGTTAGGTTCTATGTTAATTTCAATACAAAAGTCACCAAGACCTTTAGGTCGTGCAAATAAGTGGTAGTTGTGATGTGGGTGGATGGGGGAGGGTGGCCAGATCAAGTGAACTTCAGTGGAATCCAATGTCCTCACCAATATAAGGAGGAATTTTCAATCATTTTCACTGTCCCAAAGCTTTCTTGCCTTTAAACTCTATTCCTTAACTCAGATGTATTAGACTTGTTTTTTTTCTTTCTCTATGTTATTTGTCATAAAATTTATGTGACAGCTAATCAATTTTTAATTGATACTTGATAATTCTCCTTTTAAATAATTGATACCTAAGTTATCCCCGTGGTTCCATTTTCCTGATTTTGTTTAGCTTAAGTTGTGAAAACAAAACTCTAACAGGCAAAAAATCCTTAAGTTTAAAGAATGCCTTTAATGAAAAGGATTGCCAAAATCAATTATGTCACTTAGCATTATTTTTGCAGTCTGGTAGGTAGTTTTTACCCTGTTTTATAAAGCAATCCAGAGTTTTCTCTTGCGGAGGATTTGGGATTGTGCCATGAATTTTCACCGTGGTTTGTTGCCTGAAACAGCCTGGGTGATAAGGAAGCAGCTGCATGCAAGCATTCGCTGTGTGAAAGGATAGAAAATCTATGCACTGGCTCTTTTGGGGAGGCCTCACTGCTGTAGCAGTTTATCCCATTACTAAATACGCACCATGCTGATTCCTCACCTTCAGCTGCTGACCAGCAAGTAGCCCTCAGCTTTAATAGGGAGCATATGATCGCTCCAGCTGGCAGGTGACACCATTTGGCAACATTCCCCAGCAGCTCAACAGAAGATTTTCAAAGATCAAAGCAAGGGGAAAGACCTCTGTCTTCAAAAGGAAATGTTGTAATATACATGCATTTTGCTTCCATAAGAATTATTCTTTCTAACTTGCTAAATTCTGTGAAGGAAAGGGTAGACATAGTAAATAAAATTCACCCAGGGAATTTGTAAAATTATTAATTCAAATTATAAATAAGTGATAAATTACAGGAAATGTTAAAGGTAGGGGAAATCTTTTTTTAAGATTCAATCTGAAAATACACATCAATTGGGATTCAGATTGGTTAAATTATGAAACTCGAGAGTTATACAATTGTATTCAAGAAAGAAACCTTAGCAATCTTTTAGGAAATGTAATTCCACCAAATGAAAAAGCTGTGGGGTAGGAACCGTTACACCTAATCAGTCATGCAACCCAAAAGTGGCAGCTTAGGGATGTTTTGGGTCTCTCGATTATGTGCCCAACATTCATCATTTTCTATCGTTTTCTATTTTTTTGCTGAAGATTGGAGAATCCGAAAAACTGAGGAATCCTCCTGGCCCGTTTATTAGCACTAGAAATAAGATAGTACACACAAACACGTTCTTCAAAAAGTTCATGGAAAATGCATATTACGAAAAAATGGATTTCAAACTTCTTTCACACCAATATAAATTGGTACTTTAATTTAGTTTTACCATGAACTTTTGGAAGTCTCTCTCTCTCTCTATCTACCTATCTCTCTCTCTCTCTCTCTCTCTCTCTCTATATATATATATATATATATATATATATATATATCAGCATTATATCTACTAGTAGCATTATATTCTAATACTAAATCTCTGACTATAATTTGAAAAGTCAATCAGTTTATAGATTTGTGTAACATATGGGACTAGAGATATGACTGTCGGTTGATGGCTTTCCGCTTTCCTGATATTTGAAAAAAAATGTATCTACCTTTTTTTTTTCTTTTTAGAGGTTTTTGCTATAGGACACGTGTGCTCACCAGACAGACAGAGACAGAGAAATAGAAAGTGAGAAATCACCCCCCAAAGGGGATGGCCACGCCACAATCCCTTCTCCTCTATTCTCCTCTCGGGATCTAGGGCACACACGCAGACGCGCCCGGCGTGAGTTTAAGCCACCGGGTCCGGGACTTGAACCGCAGTTGACTACATGGGAGTCCAGCGACATAGCCATTATGCTAGCTGTTGGTCCCAAAATGTATCTACCTTTGAAAAGCATATATGTCTCTGTTTTTTTTTTCTAAGTCAGTAGTTACCCTAACACTCACTCTGAATGCAGTTCAAGTCCCATTACTCTTATATTTGCTGACCAGGATTAGAACAACCACTTTTATTCTTGGGACAGATGATATAATAAATACGTGATTATACCATGATAACAGTATACAAGTCTACAAATATATTTTGCTTTACACAAACAAAATGGATATTTTAATTTACTCTGAACACCAAATTGTGTTGTTTTGCTTTACAAATATTGGGGATGTTTGTATTATAAAAAAATTTCAGGTAATATTTTTCATATAGAATAATCTTCTTATAACCTCATAGCATTTTGAATTCATGTACATTTTTATAGGAAGAAAACATGGTTTTTTGGGGTTTTTTTTGAGAGGTCTTTGCTATAGGGCGCATGCACTCGCCAGACAGACAGAGACAGAGAGAAAGTGAGAAATCACCCCCCAGGGGGGATGGCCACACCACAGTCCCTTCTTCTCCATTCTCCTCTCGGGATCTTGGGCATGCATGCACATACACCCGGCGTGAGTTTAAGCCACCAGGTCCGGGACTTGAACCGCAGTTGACTACGTGGGAGTCCAGCAACATAGCCATTATGCTAACTGCTGGTCCCGAAAACATGTTTTTTAATAAGACTGTAAGTGCTTATGTTTTACAAGTTTCTTTCCTCCTGTGAAGGCTGAGTTGAACAGATGCAGGTAGCTAGAAAAAGACATGAGGCACTGATGTCATGTTGTTTATTAGCGGAGTTCAGTAAGCTCACAGAGCTATGACAGCAGCACTCACAGAGAGCTTCTTCCCTTTTGGAGTGCACAGCATGTGAAGCTGGGCTGAGCCAAGGCCATTAGGGCTCTTCAAGACCCCCAGGGAGGAGCAGGGCCAGGCTGAACAGGACTAGTTGACAAGGTGTTCCCTTCCTCTTAAACCGGGTACAGACAATAGTGGCTCATTGGCCCAAACCAAACTGTTGCATATGCACATGTGTGTTACAGACAATGGCATGAAACAGCAAAATCAGTAGCCAGCAAGTGGCACAGTGGTTAGGGCATGGTACTCCCATATGGCTGGTCACAGTTTGAATCCCAGACTTGCTTTCTCACTTTCCCTTGTTTTCTTTCTCTTTCTGTCTCTCTCTGGCCAAATTAAAAAAATAAATAATAATAATGAATTAAAAATAAATTATTCTTTTAAAAAAGACCAATAAGTTCATAATTATGTAACAAGCATGCAAGGGCACTACGACTAATAACATAAGTCTTTTATTCTGTAGCCTTCACTCATGATAAGATAGGAAGTGAGAGAGTCATACCAAACCATCCTGACTCCCATTTCCTCTACAGCTTATTACAAACTAATTACGCAGAGTCTAAAAAATACATTTCACTATGAATCTTCTTTATAGGAAAAATATTCTCTAAGTATCAAAATAATTTCTATTTTGTGAAATGTCATATATAAGTTAATCACAGTGTAATAAACCTCGAGAAAGGGCCAACAGGTGGCATGGTGGTTGAGGCACTGAACTTCCGCATGACTGACCATGGTTTGGGTCCCACACCTGGTGGCTTGCTTTCTCACTTTTCCTCTCTCTCTCTCTCTCGCTCTCTCTCTCCGGTCAGATTAAAATATAATAATAATAATAAATAAAATTTAATAAATATTTTTGAAAATAAGCCCCAGGAAGGAGTCAGGAATTGAGCAGAGTTGAGAAACTCTTATCACAGACTGGGTAACTCATCAATCATCCAGTTCTATCAGAGCAGAGCTTCTCAGGCTATCTGGGCTGAAGGGTCAGATTTTTGGTTGGTTGATTTCCTTTTTGTTTTTGTTTGATTTCTTACTGATCCAATAACATGTACCATCTGTGCATGACTAGAATGTAGTTTATGCCACATGCTGCTAATCATGATTCAACATTTATTTGTTTATTTTTTTTTTGGAGAGGTTTTTGCTATACAGTGCACACGTTCGCCAGAAAGACAGAGAGAGACAGAGAGACAGAAAGCAAGAAATCACCCCCCAGGGTGGATGGCCATGCCGCAATCCCTTCTCCTCCATTTTCCTCTTGGGATCTTGGGCATGCACGCACACGTGCCTGGCATGAGTTTAAGCCACCGGGACTGGGACTTGAACCATGGTTGACTACATGGGAGTCCAGCGACATAGCCATTATGCCAACTGCTGGTCTCCCATGATTCAACATTCACAAAACTAGCCTATACCTTCTCCATTGAGTCCATGGATCATACACTTGGATATTGTAGCAACTTTGTTACTGTAAAACTGCCTCCTACTTTACTTTCAAATGCTGTGGTTAGATCATTGCATGCACCTAGCAGTTGTCTTCATCCATGGGTTACATTTTGACTAGTGCTATTCTACTAGGACTTCCAGTTTTGCAAAAGCAGAAAACTAAAACTGATATTTGCCAAAGTTGCTCACATCCAGGTGTCTGGATATAATTTAGATCCCAACTATTAACACGTGCTAGAACAGAGTTTGGATTCTGAATTGCGGTTGGGAGAGAAAGGCAGAGTACCCATTGCCAGATGCAACACTGCTTCCTGTAGCCATAGAAAACATCTATATGAGTCAGAGAAATGGCAAGGATTCTGAGGGCTGGAAGTTGCTCAGGAAACTGGCTGAGCTTCTTTTGCCTCCAGCCTCTCCAAATAATTTGTAAACCACCTACAATCTGATATAAATTCCATTTTGTATGATCTACTGTTTCTGTTGTTTGTAAGAGGTAGGGCTACGTTGGTAAAGATTCAGTTGCCAACTATAAATGACTTATATTTTTGGAATGGTTGGGGAAAAGATCTCTAGACCAGTGTTTCTCAAACATCTTTGTGCAAATGGATCTCCTGAGGATGTTGCACAGATGTTCAGCAATGCGGAGTGGATATCTGAGATTCTGTAAATTTAACAAGCTCCCAGTTAATGCCAGCATGTTAGTCTACAGACCAAAATTGGTGTAGCATAACTCTAGATTATATTAAAGTCTCCAGAAACAACTTCCACCTGCAGAGCCCCAGATTGCTGCTGTTGGACTTCAGCAGGTTGATGGGAAATTAGTGTGAGCACTCTCATTCCTTTCCCTGGATTACAGTGGGCCTATAGTGACATCCAATATCCAACTACAACTTTATTTTTCTTCTATATTTTTGGGCCATATTAGAAACAAAAAGAGAAAAATCTTTTGGTCATATCCATTTATCGATATCTATAGATAGAGATCTATCTGTAAATATATGAGTGTGATATTTGGAGATTAATTAGTCAACCTTCAGAGAGAAGGCATGTTTTCACAGGTGAGATTTTATATATATATATATATATATATGTACATATATATATATATATATATAGAGAGAGAGAGAGAGAGAGATCTACAATATTTCTATAAACATAGATATATACAAATATATCTATGTATTTATAGATATAAAAAGAGAAAGATTAAGATTAAACAAGTAATTGTAAGCAAAGTTTTAAATAGGGTATTCACAGGTGTCTTTTCTTTTTCCACCTCTATGCAGATATGCAGTCCACCTCTTTGGAAAGGATAAACATTTCTTGCCAATAGCTATGACATTATATTTGCAGTAGATTAATTTGATCTACTTCCCATGAGAAGGAAAAATTATTACATGGGGCTGTTTGAGGGATGCGTGACTCAGGCAAAAATGGATAGATAGTTTTAAGCTACTTTTCTCTGGAGTGAGTGGGGAGAATGGGCAAAATTGTGGGCTACACATCTCAGGTGGGCCGTGCAAGAGTTAATTTTGACTGAGTGACAATCTGAGAAAGGACAGCAGAATTAGTGACAGATTGAGAAGAACATTGATTAGCAGATGGGAGATATTACAGGTCTAGAGAAGTTTCCGTTTAAGAAGCAAAAAGTGATAGTGATATTTGGAGATTAATTAGGCAACCTTCAGAAAGAAAGTATGTTTTTACAGGTGTTATGATCATTAAGTGAGCTGGAGAAATAATTTTAGAAAAAAAAATTAGAAATGGCATTCTATTTTTTGTGCAGTAAAACCTGAATTAGCGAAAAATAAGATGAAATGAAGTTTATAGTTTAGCAGTTTTAACCTCAACTGGAAATAGTAAAATGTTAAGTATATTGGATAATCAGAGTAACTGTTAAAAGTAACTTTCAGGGATATTTCTGCTCTGTCATCTTTTGAGAAAGTCTCCTCGAACATAAATATTAAACTTTCCCCTCTACATTTTCATTTTTTAAGATAGTCACTTAATTATTCTTTATCCGATACAAGGTGTGCCAAGTAACATCTGTTGCTTTTTCGAAGCCAAGTTTGAGTTCTATTCGGTCTTAGCCATCTGGCCATCCTGAACGTGGCACATAATGAAAATGCATCTATCACCGTGATCATCATCTCTCCTCCCAGCTTGCCCGAGATCACCCATACCTTTTGACTTCCCAAAGCGGGGCATGTTCTCATGAAGAGCATAATGAACCTAAATGTATAGTTTTTTTAACCTCTATAGTGTCAAGTTTTTATATCGCCAGTAAAGCAGGGAATGGCAGAGAATGGCAGCTGGACAATTTATTAACCACTGATGATCTAATGACCTCATGTAGTCTCTCTAATAATCATAAAATTAAATTAATAAACATCACAGTGCTCTTGGTCGCCCCAGGGTCTACTGGAAACCATGTGTGAGTGATGCAGGCCTAAAATGAGTGCCAGTCATTCACTTCTGTGGCCTTGGCTTTGAACTCTGGTATGTTTGTGATTTCTGAGTGGCACATATGCCATTTAGACTTTTCAAATAAACACTTAATTTTGGATCTGCCTAGTGGAGATCTATATCAAGTTAGGATAATAATGTTGAATTTAGTTTATGAACTGCTAGAAAGTTCCTTGTCATTCTGTAGTCTCCATTCTAGAAATTGCAATGCTGCTTACCACATTGCCAAATTTGGAAATGTCTATCACCTATCCACCAGGTCATATGGTTTCTAACTCTTTTCTTGTGTTTTAAAAAAATTACTTTAACCTTCTTCTTTGCCTTGTTGGCACTCTCATTAACTTCATAGGCAGAATGATCTTGTTTGAATCCTAACTCTGCTACTTTCTAACTGTATGACTTTGAAAAGACATTTAGGTTCCATTTTCTTATCTGTAAAGTAAATCACACCTCAGTAAAGCTGGAACAAAGAAGCATGTGGTAAATAAAAGGATTGTGATATTAAAGAGTTTTAGTGCAAGCATATCGTCTGGTGTTCCAGGGAACCAGAGCTCATATGGCCAATAGTTGGGTTCAAGTCCCAGACCCTATGGCTTGAAAAACATGGCTGACTACACGTGTGTGCATGTCCCAAATCCCAACAGGTAAGAGAAGTGATTGCTATGTGACCAATCCCCATAGGGAGTGCTCTTTCCCTCTTTTTTTCTCTCCCTTTCTTTCTCTGAAGCACACATGGCCTCTAGAATAATTTTTTTAAAATAGAAAACACAGGAGAAGCTCTCGAATACCCTAAAGTAGGCAAAGACTCCTTAAAGAAGATCACCAAACATAGTCAGTAGTCCCAAAAATAGACAAACGGGACTATATCAGGCCGAGAAGCTTCTGCACAGCCAAACAAATAATAGAGTGAGAAGACAACTCTCAGAATGGGAGAATATATCTGAAAATTATACCTCAGATAAGGGACTGATAACCAGAATATACTTTTACTTAATATAACTTAAGCAGCTTACCCACAAAAAATAATCAATCCAATTAAAAGATGGGAAAAAGAGCTGAACCTACAGTTCTCTGAAGAAGATGTACGAGTGGCCCAAAAGATGCTTGCCATCTCTTATCATAGGGAAATACAGATCAAAACCACAATGAGATACCACTTAACCCCAGTCAGAATGGCTAAAATTAAGATAAATAATGATAAGTGCTGGTGAAGCTGTGGTGAAAAGAGAACTCTCCTACACTGTAGAGGGGAATGTAAATTAGTACAACCACTTTTGAGAACAGTAAGGAGATTCCTTAGAAACCTACAAATAGAACTAATATATGTCCCAGTAACTCTACTTTTGGGTATTTACCCAAAGGATAGAAAAACCCTCAGTTGGAAAAACGCTTGTGCATCCATGTTTATTGCAGTATTATTTATAATTGCTAGGACATGGAATCAACCCAAACGTCCAAAAATAGATGATTGGATTGAAAAAAAATGTGGCGTGTGTACTCTATGGAATACTGCTCAGCCATAAATAACAGTGAAACCTTGACATCTGATACAAAGTGGATGGATATGGAAGATTTAATGCTAAGTGAAACAATCCAGACTATGAAAAATAGACTTTGTTCCCACTCAATATATACTGATTATCTGCATTCTATGGCAGAAAGTCAAAGTTTGGAAGATATCGTAGCAGGGAGGGCAATGGTAGATAATAGAGAGACTAATGATAAGGGTAATATGGCGGTGGGTAATTGAGGGAGGAGGGAAGGGAACAGGAAGAAAAAGGAAAAAAAGTATGCTCAACTGACCAAAAAATGAAAAGCTGTTTGCTGATGATGTATATAGTAATGTCTTTGTCTTGACTAATATGCATGGTAATCATGATGGAAAAGAAATGTTATACACTGTAAAGATATATGTGATTAAATGTGATATAAAAATAAAAATGTACTAAAAATAGAAGAACTTTAATGATTGAAAACATGGGTTTTGAAAAATGATGCATTTAGAGAATACTTGAAAGGAACCATTAAAAAAGATTAAGGGAGGAGAGAGAGGTAAGGGGTTTCGATTTGTGCCTTACAAAGTCATTGTTAGGATAACATGAGATATTCTAGGCATATCTCTAACTCTCAACATGGTGCATGGATCATTTCTTACCTTATGTGCTTAGCTTCATTGTCAATAGAGCCAAAATAATGATAATATCAACTTTGTAAGATGATTTTGAGGTTTAAATAATTTAATGCATTTATACAAGTGGAGATTTAAAAAGTACCTGGCACATAATAAGCACTTAACATGTGTATTATAAATATTAATGTTACCTTCATCAGGAGAATCTCTCTTGTCTTCAGCCTTGTATCCTAATAATCCACTCTCTTACCTCACCGCCAGAATCTACAAAAATTACACATATCTTTTTTTCTTTATTCTAAATCTTTCAATGGCACTCTCACCCACAGGAAGTTTTATTCTGAATCTATATAACTACCTGGCACCTAACCTAGCCCTTCAGTTTTTATTCTTATGTACACTTCTAGTTACAGATTTCCTATATTGAAACCAAGGAAAAAAATCTATTTTACCCTCCCAACAAATAAACAAATAACCTAAAAAAGCTATTTTATCTCCTAAGTCCATTAAATACCTTCATCTCAACCTGACAAATTCTAATATGTAGTTTCAAATTCACCATAGTAACCTACTATTTTATGTTACCTTCTGTGCCTCCCCTAGCACAATTATATGCTTTCAGCTTAATTACTGTAATCTGTCTTTGTGTAGCTGAAACCCAGTATTAAATGGAGTTAATTAATACATGTTTGTTGATAGGCTTGCGGTATTAGAAAATTGTAACATTACATTTTATATAAATAGTGGATTTAAAAAGTTCACAGAAAAATAGAATTAAAGGATGAGTTTATTTTGGTACCAAAAAATTGCAATCCTTGTAGTTTTTTCATAATGTCATTTTCTTTTTTTTCCCGTAATTTTCCTGAGGGCACATGTGTTCACTAGAGAGACAGAGATGGGAGGAGAAGGGGAATATGAGATATCCCCAACCCCTGCCGTGGGAAATGGTCATGCTGCAATTTCTTCTCCATTTGTTCCTCCTCTCAAGATTTTGGGCACTCATGCACACAAGCTCAATATAATTTTCAAGCTACCAGGTCTGAGACCAACCACAGCATCAGCCATGTGGGATTCAGCTGCCTTAACCACCACATACTGGCTTGTCCCGTAATATGCATTTTCTATACACTTTTTTTTTTATAATTATTTATTTTATTTTATTTTATTTATTCATTCATTTATTTTTTAATTTGACCAGAGAGAGACAGAGGGTGAGAGTGAGAGAGAGAGGAAGTGAGAAAGCAAGCCACCAGATTCAGGACTCGAACCCTGGTTGGCCATGTGGGAGTGTCCAACGCCTTAACCACCACGCCACCTGCTGGTCCCGACACTTTTTGAAGACTTTCTCACGTGTGTGTGTGTGTGTGTGTGTTATATCCCACATACATGAGAATTCATATACGCATATGATTTATCATTATTATTGTGTTTATTGCTACTTTCTCATATGTAGGACCTGTGTTAACATTTATTAGGAACATGTGTTTGCCCTGGCTTTCATATAATTGCTTAGATGGGCAGCACATTTGCAGAGTGCATAGACAATACAAAACTTAAGTGTGTGAAACAGTGATGTGAGTTGATTTATGATATGTCAGTAACTTCGACATCGGCCCCAACCACAGCAGTTGCTCTAATAAATTGAGATTTACAGCCAGTGTAAACTGAGAAGTAGGGCAGAGTGTTTAAGAGAATGGGCTTTGCTTTTAGACACTCTAAGTTCAAATTCCACTATACTATTTAATAGTTACCTGATCTTGAACAAATTCTATAACCTCCAGGATGCTGCTTCCATGTGAAAAGGAACTAATAGTGATGCCTACATAAAATAATTATTGAGAATATTGAGGTAATGTGAGTTTAGCTCTTAACACTACCAAACATTTAAATTCACAAGACACAAGACTCGCAGACTACCATAAACCAAACTTGCTGTCGGTCAGCTTAGAAGGATATATTATAGGAACCAGAACTGTCATCATTGTAGTTACCACAGAGTTTTTACCTGCTGGAAATTCTCTAGAAATCTATTCAGCATGGCTCAGATTGAAGAACGCAAGTTCCACGTCAGGTATGTTCAGGAGCTACAGTGGTTTAAAAGCTTCATGTCCCACAGGCGATACCTTTTTAAGTGATGAGATCTGTTCCAAGAGTTGGCCACATGTAGGGGAGCCCAGAGCTGTGACCACCTACTGGTTATTCATGGTTTTCCCAGTGCAGGTGCAATTTATCTAAAGGAATAATTTTATTACATATAATATGATTTAGTAACATAGTTGACATTCCAACTTCCGTGAGGTTACCAGAGTAACTATAACTGGAGGCAGTTAGCCAATAGTCACATTCTCTACAAAAGGTTAAAAAGGATTGTTAATTATTTGCCTGAATATAGAATATGCACTTGATAAGTATTAGAGGATAAACATATGCATTTGTATATGAAAATAATTTCAAGAAAGGTAATTTAGCAGAAATATATGTAGAATTCTATAAGAGATGCATTATAGAGTTTCCTTTCATCACTATTTTGTCTGATTTTTCATAGATAAACTCCCAAGTATGGGAGCAATAATTGCTCATCACAGAGGTTTTGCTCCACAGTTAACATTATACCCAGCGTATCATTAAAACTCAATACATGTCTGAGTAGAAATGGGATTTTAGGGCCAGCGGGTGCCATAGTGTTTAAGGCACTCCCATTGTGGTCAGCCATGGTTTGAGTCCCAAATCCAGTGGCTTGAAACTGAGGCCAGGCATGTGTGCATGTGTGCCCAAAATCTTGAGGTGAGAATGGAGGAGAAGGGATTGCAGCATGGTGTTCCCTCCCCATCCCTGCCTCTGGTGAGTGATTTCTCACGTTGTCTCTCTGACAAACACATGTGCCCTATAGCAAAAATCTATCTAAAAAAAAAGAAAGAATGAAAAAAGAAATGGGATTTTATTCCTCTCTGTTGTTACCGGGAAAACAGAACTGACTCCCAGATCCCTTTTGCTACTGTCAGATCATCTATTTCCTAGACCTATCAGCACAGACAAATTGACTTTGATGCGTTGAGTTCTAATTGTCTCCTAGGAATGCAATTTTCATATACATGCCAGTAGGACTAAGAAGATTGAATGTGAATTCTTACATTAAAATAGATCTGCCTCTCTCTATGGTTGACTACCATCACTAAATATAGCACCTGAATAATGAGAAAGAATTTTCAGTGCATTTTTGCATTGGACCAGATGGCTCTTCATGCTGTGTATTGTATAAGTATGTATGTATGTGTATATAATATATATATATATATACATATATATATTATATATTCATACTATTGTTTATTGAGAATGGTTGAGTTCAACTAAGAATCAATCAATGTAAGTCTATCCAGTTCCAGGAAAACTGTTCCAAGTGCATGTGCACTTGGAGGTTGACATTCATAACATGTTCATCTTCACATGTAAACATTACAGTTTAGAATACAACACCCCTCTAATTTGAGTAGGAGTAAATAGAGTTTGAACATAAATACTTTACAGATCAAAGATATATTTAGAGGAGTTCTCCACAGTATACAGATAAATAGATGAATATTTGTAATACTTATGGTGAATTTAATTAAAATACCCATTTGTATAATGTGTATTAAAATATGAATGGGAAAATTCATGTATTTGAATAAACATACATCATAATTATAAGTCACAGCTAACATTATAGGTTATAGTAAAAGTAATGTTAAGGCACATATTAAATTACTTTTTCTATTCAAAACAATATTGTATAAAGTTAGCCAGACATGTTTACTTGAATCACTAGACAGAATAGGAATTAGCATATGCTAACAGTTCTGAGTTTCTCATTTTCTAAATTAAAACAAATCTGGAATGAGTAAAACGAACAATATGGTAAACTTAGCTATAGCTAATTTTGCTTAATCCCCTCTACTTTCTGTTTCCTATAAATGGTTTAACAACTCTTACAAAATAGGAGGAAATGCAAATGTTAGCTTTGAGTCTAACTGCTTTTGCACATCGTAAATGTTGATATATTTTCAATGAAATTGAAATCACATCTCCAAGTAGAAATAAAAATGTCCAAGCTGCTTTTACTCTGGAGTGTAGAAGACAATGTTCATAGCTGCCTGTGAGTCTGTGATGAGAATATCAATGTTCTTTTGCAGCTTTTGCCAGCAAGAGAAGCTACCAATGACCTTCCAGTCCTGTGTGATTGCCAAAGAGTGTCAGGTGTCTGAGTGGTCAGAATGGAGCCCGTGCTCAAAAACATGCCATGATATGGCATCTCCTACGGGCACACGTGTGAGGACGCGGACGATCAGGCAGTTTCCTATTGGCAGTGAAAAGGAGTGTCCAGAACTTGAGGAAAAAGAGCCTTGTGTGTCTCAAGGAGATGGACTTGCCCCCTGTGCCATGTGAGTAAATGGAGGCAGATGCAGTGTCTGTCCAAATTTCATGTCCTTTTATCTGTTTAAGTTCAGCTGAAAAATGTTGGGAAATGGTGGGTTTACACAATCTAAATGGAAGAATGAAATATCTCTTTACAAAGACAATTTTTAAAATCTATCATTACACAATAGAAGTATCTTTAACACAGTATATTTCCACATTTCCACAAAGATTAGGTTTTTAGCAGCAATTCTGTGTTTATGTACTTTCTATGATAGCAACAGGTAGTAAGTACTCTTGACTTTGTGGGCCATCCATCTGTCTCTGCTGTAATGATTTACCACAGAAGTTGTAGACAATATGTAAACAAATGAATGTGGGTACATTCCAATAAAACTTTACTGACAAAATCATGTGACAGATTGATTGGATCCTTGGGCCATAATCTGTCAAGCTCCCTCCCTCTATAACATAAAATAAACTTTAAAGACATAGGTTCCTGTTACCTATCAAACTTCATTACTGTATACAATAAATTCTACTCAGTTGAATCAAGTGCTACATCAAAATAATGAAACTTTATGTTCCATGAGGATAAGAATAGTGATTTCGTTAAAGTTTTTTTGTTGCTTATTTTTTTTGTTTTTGCTGTCATCCTAGGACTTGGCATATAATAAGTTCCTAATAAATATTTATTGAATTCAGGTAAAATAAGACTAGTTTTGAAATATTTGGTGGTATTACTTTGGTTATAGTCTTTTTGTCCTTAAAAAGGTTGTGTTTAAGACATCATGAATAATTTTAGAAATAACAATATTCCAGCTTCATTTTAATATAAAACAACTTAGAGTCTTTATTTCTCAATAGAGATGCATGAACTTTTGTATCAAGAGTTTCTATGGAATATTCCAAATGTTTGAAGAACATGCATACAGCCTGAACTTCATGAACCAGTGAGAAGGCAAATTATTACTACTAGTATTACTATTAACAATCATGATGAAAATATTGGTGATTTATAAAAGATCTTCAATTCTGCAGCACTTTAGAATTACCCATTACCCTTCAATATAGCAAAAGAATAAAAACACCGCAGAGAATTTTCTTCCTAACATCTCTGCCTGTTCCATTGACTTCTGTGGCTCCTCTCTGCACACTGGGCTCAAGAAAGTTGCCAAGATTTCTGGTTTTTTTTTTTTTTTCTGTTATGAATTTCTTCTATTTTTGTGTCAGAGGAAACTCATTATTCATTATTCTCTCATATCCGAGAATATATCTGAACATCATTAACAAAACAAATTTATACATCTTTGAGTTTCTTTCTCCTTCCTCTTTTGTGAGGGTAGCAATTTTTTAGAATGTATAATCAATTGGTATTGAAAGTTGATTCCTTACACAGGACTCAGCAGATGACCTAAATTGGCGGTCCATTCTAAAAATAAATAAAATGATTGTGCTCCCCCCACCACCATGTGCAGTCCCCTCATAAATGACTGATTTGGTTCTGGTTTGGTCCTTGGACCCTTCCCCAACCTAGTCATCCAACCAGGCATCAATTACTGTGTTTCTAGGACTGACTTAAGTGCTGCCCTTTCTTTATAAACAAATTCAAAAGTGTTACTCCTTGATGACTTGATCCTACAACTCAGGAATCCCCACTTACAAAACTTAAACAAATGTATGAAACTCAGCTTTCCCGTCATGCAGCTTAACCATTAACAGAGTACCTAGATCAGACATCTGAGGGTCCATTTAACCTTTCTGTCTAATTGAGACGGACATTAGTGCATCCATTTGTACCTATGTTGGCTGTTTATCTGATTATCAAGGAAGCATCTTAGTTAAAGTGCCACAAAGTGCCACATGAGTCATCTTCATTGTGCTTTTAGAATATCCATTTTCCTTGAGGTGGAGAAATGCCATCACTTTCTATCTTCAGTGGCATCGGGAAATGGTTCCCTGGCTATCTGCTTCAAGCATGGGTTTGACTGACAATCCCTGACGTTTCTTTCACACCATGATCTTGATTGGAGCTTTAACTAAGTGCCGTAGATTGTCTTTCTTGTACTTCTCTGATTAGAAACGTCAGCTCTTTTCATCATTTATCAGCACTCATCAGGGATGCTCGGTACTACAGAAAAAATTTTTATTCTTAAAAAAAAGAGAGAGAAGGCTCTGAATAGTTCTGTTATATTTTTTACTCCTAAAACACAATGGTAATTTTACTCCAGTATGAAAAAGCAATTTTCATTCATTTTATAAAAGGCAAAACAAACCTTTGGGTTCATCATCACTTAGAACATTTTCCATTCTCAAATTCAATCCTTTTTTGTTTGTAAGCATCCAGAGAGGGCAAGCCTGGGTTCAGCTTAATTGAACATAAAATGTCATGTTTTCAGCATTATGTTCTCTTCATAAAATATTTATAAGCAATTCCAGTAGTTGCAATAAAACAGTTCACCCTAAATTTAACCCCTCTATAAATGGAGCACTGATGAGGATAAAGAAGGGATTCAAACTGAATCTGCCCCATAGATGTACTTTATGATGGATGCTAGAAGAAAAAAAAAAAAATTAGACTAATTTACTAAGGCAAAATTATATATGAGAGAATTAGAGAAGAGTTTCATTCAATGCATATGACTGCCCCTGCTGGCATTTTCTTTCTTAGGTATGGCTGGAGAACTACAGAGTGGACAGAGTGCCGGGTGGATCCCTTGCTCAGTCAGCAAGACAAGAGACGTGGAAACCAGACAGCCCTCTGTGGAGGAGGCGTCCAGACCCGAGAGGTGTACTGTGTGCAGGTCAACGAAAACCTCCTCTCACATGTAAATGCCCAAAAGGACAAAGAAGGTAAACTTTGATTTTTTTTCCCAAGACTCCTACACAGAGACCAAGCATGTGATTGCCCTGGAGGAATATCTACACAGGCATTAGGGCCATGAGCCATTTTTTTGTTTACATTGTGGTCAGCTATGGCAAATGGTAATCCACATTATGGTTGGGGAAAGAAAAAAAAAAAACTATGAATATAACTCCATCTTTGCTCAGTGCTGATTTACTGACAAGTTTCTTTTTTTTTTGGAGATTTTTACTATAGGGGGTGTGTATGCTTGCCAGAAGCACAGTGAGAGAACATGAGAAATCACCCCCCAAGGGGGGGATGACCACATTACAGTCTCTTCTACATTCTCCCCTTGGGATTTTGAATATGCATGCACACACGGTCAGCATGAGTTTTAAGCTGCTGGGTCCAGGACTCGAACCAAAGTTGACCATGTGGAATTCAAGCCAATTAACCAATATACCACCTGCTGGCTCCACTTTTAAATTTTTAATTTAAATGCCTTTCTGACTCAACTTCTGTGTCAAAATTTAGCAGGCCTAACTAATTACAAAATGAAAATAAAAATTCATCTTGTAATTATATATATATTTAAGAAGGCAAGTATAAACTCAAAATTCCAATTTGGTTTATGTAGAAAGTAAAAGCCACTTTAAAAAAAGAACTCATTTTGGGACCAGCAGTTAGCGTAATGGCTATGTCGCTGGTCTCCCATGTAGTCGACCGCAGTTGGCATCCCAGACCCGGTGGCTTAAACTCATGCTGGGCGCATGTGCGTGCGTGCCCAAGATCCTGAGAGGAGAAGGGATTGTGGTGTGGCCATACCCCTGGGGGGTGATTTCTCGCTTTCTGTCTCTCTGTCTCTGTCTGTCTGGTGAGCGCACATGCCCTATAGTTAAAAACCTCTCCAAGAAAAGAAAAAAAAAAAAAAAAAAAGACCTCATTTTGTTAAAATATGGTTTAAAGTTAATTATGGTATTGTGTAAAATTTTAATTTTGACCATAAATTAAACACAGAATAAAAACTACAGTAAAAGAAAAGAAATTTGTTGCAAAGACATGCCATTTTAAAACCATTTAATAGTTTGGCAGTCATATATATACATATATATTATATATATGTATATATATATATATATATATATATATTTTTTTATTTAATATCAATTTGGGGACCAGATGCATTAAATGCAAAATAATAAGCGAATGTAGCCTTCACTGAAAGTATTTATTATTATATATTATATGTTAATATTACTCTAGGGACCAGCAGATGACATAATGATTACATTGCTAGACTCCCACATAGTGGAACAGGACCAAGGGCTTAAAACTCATGCTGGGCATGTGTGCATGCATGCCCAAGATCCAGAGAGAAGAACGGAGGAGAAGGGATTATAGTGTGGCCATCCCCCTGGGGGATGATTTCTCATTTTCTGTCTCTCTCTGTCTCTCCAATGAGTGCACATGCCCTATAGCAAAAATCTTTAAAGGAAAAAAAAAAGTATTAATCTAAAATTCTTGTCATTATTGGATAAAGTTTACATTTAATTAGGAATTCAATTGAATTAAAATTGAATAGGAATTATTGAATTCACCCAAATGTGACTATTTATAAGCAGTGCTATAAATCCTTCTTACTCTCTTTCTGTCTGAGGGATAGCAGTACTTCTGCCATTCTCTTACTAATCCATTCAACACATATTGATTTGTTACCAACAGAATTCTAAAAATTGTATAAGATACTGAGAGAAATATCAATACATATTTCATGTTATAAAAAAATATGCATAAACAAATCAATAGTTATAATACAATAAATATACTGTACAACTTAGTTTTAGAATGACTGTAGGGCATCATAGAAACCGAACCTTTCACAGAGCAAGTGGCACTTGAACTGAGTGATGATGGATATGATACTCACAAATAAGTGGGTCAGGAATGCTAGGGATAGTTTATTCCAGGCAGAGAGAGCAGTGTGTATTAAGGCACTAAAGAAAAAAGCAAAAACAAAGGACAAAGCTTGCCTACAAAGATGAGCATGTTAAAGATCACAGATACATGCAACAATCTTCCTGAAGGATGTTAGATGTGGGATCCAGGTGCTGATCTAATCAATTTTGGAGTCTCTAAGGTAAAAGCAAGAGAATGGTACAAATGTATTACTCTAGTTAATACATTTCCTGACAGATTAACATCTTATATGTGGCAAGTAGTGGATAGGAACCAAGTTATTAGAAAACAGAAAAGAATATAAAGACCCTAGTGATACCAAAAAAAGAGACCAAAAAGGGAGACTATTTAGGGAAGGAATGTGAACAAGAATGATCAGAAAAGAAGGGAAAGAACCAGAGAAATTGATGTTTTAAAAAACAAAAGAGATCTCCCCTTACTCCTCAAAAATAAATAAATAAATAAATAAATAAAAAGAGTAATAATAGGGACCAGTAATTCATGGAAGAGAAGCACTGAAGTTTTGTATTTGAAACTTTCAAAATTTAATTGTTCTGTATCTACTAATTTTATACAGCATGTCAACTCATTCAGGAATCTAGCCTAGGGATACATTTTACTACTAATGTATCTTGAGGTCGTAAGGAAGTAGAATAAAACATGTAATGTTAGTATATTAATATTTTCTTGGCCACTTTAATGACTGTATTTTTAGCACCCTTAGGTAGATTTATTATAGCAGTCCTTTCAAAGTAGTATAATTTCATTGCTAGAGGTAGATCAGATTTTAGTTTTTGAATGTCAATTATGTCCTGTAGGTTATTGCTTTCAAAAGATCCTTCAGAATTCTGACTTGCAACTAGATTTTTAAAAAATAATTTTTATAGAGTCCTCTCTATTCTATCAAACCACTACAGAGCACCAAGAAGAAAAGTCATATAAAAAGAAAGAAAACACACAAAAAAATCTCTATTAAGGTGTATGTGTAAGACTAAGGCAAATGCCAAAGCAAAGGTCAGTAAATATGAAGATAATTAATTCACCTAAAACTCATATTTGTGTAAATATGTAACATGAGTGACTTAGGAATTTGTGTCTTTTTATATCAAATACTAAGAATACTAAAAGCCTCTTATAGTCTTCAAAAACTAATGTTGTAGATTTATTTCTCAAAATGTAGGCTGTGTATTTTCCCTCAGGAGCACTTAACATTTCCCAACAGGAAAGTGCCCAGTACAGGAACAACTTACAGATGACATAAAGACTATAGATACGTATGAATGGAAAACAATTAGGCTTCATGCTGTGAAGGTTGTTCACAGTCTATCTTCCTTCAACAGAAATGAAAGAATGAAAGCTTACTTTATAAAGAGAGATAAACCTCTCAAACCAACTCCCCAGCCCCTCCTAATAAGACACTCATTTCAAGAAACATTGCCTGTGTAACTATGAACAGCACATCCTAATAGCAACTCATATTGTACTCATTTAAAGAATAAAGTCCACATGGTTCTTTTGGTGAATTCACACTGTGTTCTGTGGATGACTCGTTTTCACATGTAAACGAGATGTTAGAAATAACTGAAAATAAAATCCTTCAGCTCAAGCATAAAATTTTGATACAAAAATACTGAAACCACGTGATATGAAATATACATAATCTCCCTTTTTAATTTGGCATAGTATATGGGAATGCTGCACTACGGAATGGTAATATACCTTTCAACAAGAAGGGCTACATTAATCACTTTATTCACTGGTATATTCACTACTGTTAGTCAACTCACATCACACTGGCCAGAAAAATTCTCCTTTAGTATATTTAACTTCCAGAAATTCAAAATATATATTATTAGAGTACTTACAAAGTATTAGGTATAAAATTCATAACTTAGTATACTATTTGTGTCACTTGAATTGATTACATTAGTGATAGCATCTATAGTATAAACAATAGGAAATACATACTTAATATTGGATACTGTTTTCATTTTATTTGTGTACCAATGCTAGGTATGGGTAGCCCTTCCAGTCCTGAAAACATTGCCCTCTCATCATTCAAGTGAGCAAAATTTCCACATTCTCACTTCTATAGAGGAAAGGTTTGACAAGCTATCTACTGAGAGAAGTTAGTGGTAAAACCCTTGACAATTTCTGTTCAGCCAGATGATCAGAATTCTAGTAGGCTGTGAAGAATGTCCAGATTATGATGGTTTGAAACGGACCCTTATCAGAATATGACAGGAAGAGGCATTGCCCTTGGGTTATCTGAGTAAGTCCTAGAAAGCTGAAGGAACTATTGCCAATCATTGTATGCATGGGCATAAATTGATTTTTATTAAAGAGCTCAAAGTAAAATGAAAGTGGGTTTTAGCTAGTAACTCAGGGAGTTCTTCCATTTGGTATAGGTTAAACGTGTTTTGAGTTAGAAAATCTTAAAATACTAGTTGTAAGGCTTACAGTGACTTACAGACAACTAAAACAAAAACATTCCCTCGGTGGAAAACATACCAAATAATCCACACTTAAATCTGGATAAAGTTGGGCCAGTTCTGTGACATAGTGGTTAAGGTAGCCAGATCCCAAATGGCTGAGCAAGCTGTTAGAATCCCAGCCTCATGGCTTGAAACACACACTGGGTAAATGTGCATGTGTACCTCAAATCCCGACAGGGTGGCAAGAGATTGCACTGTGACCATGCTCTATAGAGAGGTGCTTTCTCTCTCCTCTTGTATCTCTGTCTCTCTTTCTTTGCTAAGTACACACATTCTCTAGTAAATTCCTAAAAATACATAAAATCTGGATAAGGTCTTTGGGATTGGGGGATTATTAAGAAAGATAATTTGGATAATGAGGCTGTCAAATAACAGAATGCTATATACCAGCAGAAAGGGATTAAAGGATCAATGGAAAGGTACATGGAAGGAAGGATGATTGAACTGTGAATGAATAGTCTGAGGATAGAGGACTCATCTTTTTCTGTGTTCTTCAAAGAAATAATAAAATAAAATATACTACCCCTAAATGGAATGCAAATTCTTTATCATTGCAGTATATTATGTCTACAGTTTTCATAAAAGAAACCACTTTAGTCAAAGCTTTTTAGAAAAAAAAAAAAAGAAGAAAAGGAAAGCAATGCTTACGGTGCTATTTCCCTGTTATTTCAGAAAGTACATATCAGAGTACATCAAAGTCTAGTTCTGAATCTTTTTCACTTTTAAAATATGGGTAGGTGAAAATAGTTTACATGACATTTCAATCAGAATTATAGAGGTCCAGAAGAGAGTCTCCACAGGTTCCCGAATGCAATCCTTACACCATCTAGGAAAAATTGACTATTACTTTTTATTTTGCTAGACATATAACAAAGTTGTGCCATGAAAGATACATAATTGCATGTTCCTAAACATTCTATAACATAATTATCTGAATGTCCGTTGCCAAAACACGTAAAAGGATTTTTAAATTTACTGACTTCTGAAACTTTCACTTGGACACTATACTTCTCCAGTTATAAAGTTCAATTATAAACTCCTTTTTTTCCTTTGGAGAGGTGTATTTTTTTTTTTTTTTTTTTTTTTTTTTTTTTTTTTTTTTTTTTTGGCTATAGGGCACATGCGCTCACCAGACAGAGAGAGACAGAGAGACAGAAATCTAGAAATCACCCCCCAGGGGGGATGGCCGCGCCATAATCCCTTCTCCTCCATTCTCCTCTCGGGATCTTGGGCATGCTTGCACATGCGCCCGGCCTGAGTTTAAGCCACCGGGTCCGGGACTAGAACTGCGGTCAGCTACATGGGAGTCCAGCAACATAGCCATTACGCTAACTGCTGGTCCCAATTATAAACACTTTTGTTGGGAGAAATTTGTTTAGGTATGAACACTTTTCATAATCTCTCATATTTCTAAATACACTACTTTGTGCTCAGCAAATCTCAGTGTGACAAATGAAGAAGAAACTAAAACACATGATGGGTATGTTTGGGGAACATAGTCTATCCTGGGGACGCAGTGGGATATGAAAAGCATTGTAATATAATTATAAAATAATAAAAATATAGGAAATTCACAAAGGAATCAGATCATGGTTGAAGTCACCCTCTGAATATCTTTCTGAAGAGAAGAGCTATTATCCTCTGCAGTTTCTTTGCCATCAGTGGATTATAAAAGAGAAAGTGAGATGCCAGGAAATTGTATCCATTCGGATAAAAGCTAATAAAAAACTCACATGCTGGGAATTAGATTAAGGTAGGTAGTGGTCTACCCAGAGGTAACTTAGAATTTTTACTGGAGGAAGAGCTTACCGATGAGACTTCAGGAAGTCTTCAGCCAAAAAGGTAATTGAAGAAAAATAGAATTAAGCAGTTCAGAAGTCAGCTAAACATGAAAACAGTGCTTCCAGACCATTGACTTAGTGGGTGTTTAATAAACATTTGTTGTGCGACATGTCTATTTCCCTTTTTATAAAATGATACAATTTTCTTTTAATTTGTCTGAAAATGGTCTTGTGAATATTTCAAATATATTTCCCTTTTATTTTAATTCTCTGTTTCAGGAAGAGGCCATATTCACATTCACCCTGCCCTTAATCTCTGTATAAATAACTGTTCACGCCTCTGAATTTGAATAGAGGACACATGACAAGAGCCAAGAATCATGTGCTTTGTTCCAGTTGGATTATTGTATTTATTTATTTAAAAGTATTATTTTATTTATTTATTTATTTATTTATTTATTTATTTTAATTTGACCAGAGAGGGACAGAGAGAGAGAGAGAGAGAGAGCGCAAGCTGCCAGGTCCGGAACTTGAACCGTGGTCAGACATATGGGAATTCAGTGCCCTTTAACCATCATACCACCTGCCAGCCCCTGGACTACTTATTTAAAAAAAAAAAACATTTTTTTGTGTATCATTTTTTTCTCCCTTTTAATTATAGTGGATAGCTTAAAAGTAAGGCTACTTTCAAAATAACCTCAGACTGAAATTAGGTAGTCAGGTTTTTATTTCTGCTTGTCCCTATATCTTTATAGAAATTATTTAACTTTATATGCCTAATCATACCTATCTATATAAGCCACTTATATAGATAGGTATATACATAGATATATAGATATCTATATCTATAGATATATAAAAAATTAGATAGATAGATATAGATATCAATAAATGATCAACCCAACAGAAAGATGGGGAAATGAGCTGAACAAACAATTCTCTAAGGAAGACATACAGTCAAAAAGCATATTAAAAAAAAAAACACTTGTATGTGTTACACACTGTGGTTATTGGAAGGCAGTAAGAGGCATGACACAGAACTTTAGCTGCAGAAATACTGTATTACTGAATCAGTCTCAAAGGGTTACAATACCAAGTGAGTAGAGAAACTCAACTTACCTATAGAGGGAGATGACAATGAAGTAGGTCTGCCTAAACCTCAAGTAAAAGATAACACAAGACTCTTCTAAGTACAACTATGGCTCATATATGCACAAGTGTTGGTATCAAATTTCTAGCTACTCCCATGAGTCCAAAGGCCACAAAACTGAGAAATTAATATCAGAAATAGAATCAGACCAACGGTACTATGGTACTACTAGGGTATCTGAAATAAGCAAAAGCAAAATTTCTTTTGGGGGAAGTATCTTAACCTGAGACACAGGATTTTATCTGATAAACTGCATAATACAAAATTATGGATTATACAAGAAAAAATAATCCATTGTAAATAGAATTTAAAATGTCTGACAAATAGTAAAATTAGACTCCTAAAGTTTGACATACTAGAAATATAGATAGAAACCATAAAATACATATGTTAAAACTTACTAAAAATTCAAAGGACAAGCCTAAAACATGAGAATAATGAGTCACAATGAAAAAGGGCCAGATTCAATTTAAAAAGAGATAGAAGTTCTTGAACTGAAAAATGTATTTATAGGAAACAAATAAATGGGTAGATTATGTAGATTGAACAAAAGAGTTCTTAGTAAACTGAAGAAAAAGTAAGGAAATTATTCAATACGTAATACTGAGACTAGATGTTAAAAATAAACAAGAAGTTTCAAAATGATACAAAGGAAGAGAAAATTTTCCAGAAGTGATAAAATATAAGAATGTATAGAATCAGGAGAAACAATTTCCAAGCAGAATAATAAAATATCCATCCCTGCATACAATGGGTAGAGCAATTTCAACTTACCAACAACAAAGATATATTAAAAGGAATAGAGAAAAAAGATTAATTACAAGGAAATTAACAAATTAACAGAAAAATCCTCAATAGCCAAAAAAGGGCAAAATAACACAAATGACACTTCAAAGTACTGAAAGGACAATAACTGTCGAGTTAGAATTATTTACCCAGCAACCTAACATTTAAAAGAATGGGCAGAATTAAGATATAAGTAAAAGGGTTTATCACTAATAAACCTCACTGTAGGATTGCTAATGATGATGTTTAGGAAGAAGGAAATTGAACAAAGAGTATAATTTAAGTTAAGCAAAGAATTGGATAAACACCTGGGTAATGTAAATAAGCATAGATTACAGGAAGCAATACTAATAATTATATAATTGCTATACGGACAACAATAATACAGAGTAAGAAATGGTAAGAGTATGTTGTTGGGACCAGGCTATGTCACTGGACTCCCATGTAGTTGACTGTGGTTCGAGTCCCGGACCCTGTGGCTTAAACTCACGCTGGATGAGTGTGCATGAATGCCCAAGATCCCGAGAGGAGAAAGGAGGAGAAGGGATTGTGGCGTGGCCATCCTCCCTGGGGGGTGATTTCTCGCTTTCTGTCTCTCTATCTCTGTCTTTCTGACTAGCACACACACCCTATAGCAAAAACATCTCCAAAAAAAAAAAAAGGAGTATGTTGTTTGAGAAAAGGGTGGAAATATTAAATACCCATATAATTTCATAAAGTCACTATTGCATGTTCAAAAAATAGGGATACCTATTATGTAAAAATATTTTAGTTAAATTTTTAATATATACTTGTATAATTATGCATTGTTATACAATGATATAATCAGTTATTAAATAATATACATATATCTTTCTAATTCAATAGAAGATATAACAGAAGCTAAATAAAATTCAGTCAATTTAATAGAAATATTAAGTAAGAAACAAATATAACTCATTTTTTTCTTACATAAATCTCTAATACCAAATGAAGAAGACTAAGATGTAGCTTTACCATGCCAGAGTCAAGGAAATCATTTTATTTTAATTATGATCTGCATCTATGAGACAAACCAGTGATATTACAAATGTTTACAGTGATCAAACTAGAATGTGAGTTATTCAGTCTAAACATTCATTACTGCTGGAAGGCATAAACAAACTATGGTATTTGAAATACAACGAGCATACATTGTATTTCCCAGTCAATAAGGCCATCATTATGTATGAAGCATAGCTGAAAATTACATTTTATCAAGAAAATACCATCAGATTCATTAACTTGTATATGTATGTAATGTCAAAACTAATTAAAAAGAATGAATGTTTATATCAATGAAAGGGCATTTCATAGAAAATATTCTTGGATAATCATAAATGCCCAGAATGTTCTCCAATAATTTCAGAGTGAAAGATAATCTTTACAAACCTAAAACTCAATAAAAATTATGTTGCCAAATTGATATTCTTCAATGAAGCATGAAAGTGATTGTACACTTTTAAAATGGAAAGATCTGAAAATTTATGAGTATTTCAAACCTACTTCCCTTTCTCTCATTCTAGTTTTTCTGTTAGTGGAAAAGACAAATGACATTGACAAAGAAATTATTACTCAGAATAATAAAATTCATTGCGTATATTGATATCTTGGACAAAGTCTTAGATGCTATGCTAATAAAATATATGTGTGATATTAAGTTAATAAAGATAAATATGTTGAATAACAATTTTATGACACAATAAGATAAAATAGGCTAGAAACAATGGAGTATCTCCAACAATATGAAGTCTAATAAAATATTTATTCACACTTACACTTAAGCCCCAAATGCCCAGTATGAGAGAAAGTAAAAAAAAAAAAATGATGATGGTAATTTATTAAAACACTATGATAATTGTCACATCAAAGATTAAATGCTTATACAGGTACCAGACAATTGGAGTCACAGGCTTAATGTTAAACTCCTTCCGTGTCTGTCCTCCCTTGTGTTTCTCTTTAGCACATCCATCCCAGTCTGACTGATGAAGTGCTATACATTAGTTATCCTTCTTTTTCCATTCACTCAACAAATACTTATTGAACAACTATTAAGTTACACCACTAATTAGAGGTTGAGGGTAGAAGTTTTAAAAAGCAGATTAGATCCCTGCTATCAGGAAGTAGATTGACTAATAGCCTTGCATTTATAGTGTGATTTACGAAGTTCAGAACTAATCCTTCACATGGCCAATGGGGGGAGACTTCCTTGGATACGTCAGTTTGGACCTCTCCTATTAAGCTCGGAGAGTGCACTACACCATGTTTCATCCTTAATAAAGAACCTTTACCCTATTCATCAGGTGAATTATTTGTCTCTAAAGCATATATTGTCAAAATGTAGTTTAAGAATCACCTTCATGATTTATGAAAATGCGAAGGTTCCTGGCTATTTTTCACTGCAGTTATGATTCTATAGGTCTAGAGTAGGTGTAGGAACTTTTCTCTCTCTTTTTTTATATATGCACCTACCGTCATTGATTATAAACAGAAGTTGTGATTTTACCATAGAGATAATTAAATATTCTTTTCAAACTTTGGGAGGAACTGAGATAGGTAGGGGGAGGGAGCTCAGCTACTTGGCTGCAAAGGGTATGCAGTTTATTATAGGGAACCCTAATTATTTAAAACAAATAAATTTAAAAATTGCAAATTTGCAAGTACAAAATCATTCATAGAGGTCTCTGCCAGGACCTCAGAAAGTTCCCATGCATTTGAGGTGCTCCAAATCTTAAGCATCATGAGGTTTTCAGTAAATCGGTCCCTAATTTTATAATAGAATGTTGACCTCTATTAGAGACAAAGAAAATCAGATTTGAGAAACAGGAATAGGCATATGTGTCTTGAAAAGTCTCATTTCCCAGAGTTCTAGAAGTAAGACTGAAGAGGACGGAGTGAATGGGAAAATGCCGTTTTATGTTTTCAGAAGTGAAGCGGAACTTTCACTTCTACTATTGGTCTGGTCTACACTCTCTGATCCCAGTTTTTGGTCCCTGAGCTATAAATCTTTAGAAACCCACTACACCTTGTTAGTATTAAAGCTTGAAAATTGGAGAGAAAGAACACCTCACAGTCTTTCAGATATTGTTTCATCTTACTTCATACCTGTAACCCAAGATAGAAGTAAGCTATAGCTATTAGCACAGGACCTTCCATTAATGTGAGAAAGATGGATAAAATGTCACCTAACCTGACACTATCAAGTGACTGGAGTGTGTGTGCTTTTTGTAACCCTTAAGCACTTGTGTCACCGAGTCTGTTGTAGATGAATGATAGCTCCAGGAGGAATTTTGAAACGAGCACTCAGGATGTGCACTGGTGAATGAATAGCATTTTTTCAGAGGCACATTCCTGCCATCTAAGGATGTAAAAGAAATGGTTTGTGGCTAGGGCTGGCTGTTCCCTGCTTTGCTGATGATTGCTCAATAGGGAGTAGCTACTTTCTCTAGTGTTAACAGAGGAGTACAAACTACATTGTGGAACTCATTAATATTTATTCCTTCTAAAAGCAATGGGCAATAAAAAGGGAAATAAACCAGGGAGAATAGCAATAGGAAAGGAAAGCCATGACAACAGATTTATCTTGGAAAGGTTTCACCATTTATTGCACACACATGAACATAAAGTATCAGTCAGGAATCCACTAAAATGCTTCTAATTGAGTGAGCTAATTTAAGAAAAAATATATATTGAATGCAATATAAGAATTTTAAATAGTAGTCCATACTCTTATGTGTGCTTGATATATCTCTTTTAAAATTTTTTATTTTATTTTATTTTTTATATTCAACAAAGCTTCATGCCCTCAGTGTCAGAGTATATTTATCTGTGGATGGACAAGAACTTTCTCTAGGCTAAAGAAAGCCTAACTATTGCAAAAAAAAACAGGGACATCTTTATTCCTTTTCTTTTTCTGTTCCTATGTTTTCTGCCTTGAAATGCCTTCAACCATTGTCCCAACTATTCAAGTATGTCCTCTTATTTTAAATAATCTTTTGCAAACTACTAGACTTTATTGATACTTTTTCATGTAAAGTCTATAGTCCTCTTATACAATTACACAATTTATCATTTGATTATATATGATTCTATCCTTTTACAGTTTACTCATACATATTCATTCTAACTTTCCAAGATTTTAAGCTTTCTGAGAGAGAGCATTGTGTTTTCCCACCCCTAAGTTTCTTTAGTAGTGTAATCCAACATTCTTAGCAGAGGTCTGGGTACATTTTTAAATTGTGTCATTTGGTGATATCTTTTAAAAAGACAAAGTAATCCCTTTAGTTACAGCAAGTTGACTTCCTGGATATCCAACTCATAGTGTTTCATGTCAAGTTAACCTATCTGCTTTGCCAACTTTATTCTTGTCCTTCTATATTTTATTTCTTTTGAAAATACTAAATGAGATAACACATTAAAAATACTTCCTAATATAAGGTCTTGAACTTATTACATGCCAAATTAATATTAATTGCTTTTGTTTTTCTGTTTACTTTTCTGGTTAAATTGAGAAAAAGTAGAATTTTTAAAATAAAAGTTTCACTCCAAATCTTTTGCGTGCAGTAAAGGCATAATTGTACATTAGCCTTGCTAGATGAGAAACATAATGGATGATATATAAAATCCTGTCATGTACTTACAGTATCTATGAAATTGCTCCTTTCATGGAAAAGCAGATATTTTTCCAAAGCTTTCTTTGTATTATTCTAGAGTAAAAAGAAATATTACATTTTATTTCCGTAGTTATGGGAGACAGAATAATTACAACTTCTCTTCTTTTGTGACTCAGAATCTTTTTTTTTTTTTTTTTTTTTTTTTTTTTTGAGAGGTTTTTTGCTATAGGGCGCATGCACTCGCCAGACAGACAGAGAGAGACAGAGAGATAGAAAGCAAGAAATCACCCCCCGGGGGGATGGCCACGCCACAACCCCTTCTCCATTCTCCTCTCGGGATCTTGGGCACACACGCACATGCGCCTGGCGTGAGTTTAAGCCGCTGGGTCCAGGACGCGAACCGTGGTCGACTACGTGGGAGTCCAGCGACATAACCATTACGCTAACTGCTGGTCCTGTGACTCAGAATCTTTAAGAAGTTTAAGCAGCACTCCATTACCAAGGAATTTGGAAGAAAATGGTTCCAGTAGCCCTGACATTGTTTAGTTACTCTAAAGGTCACTTTTACTATTGCCTAACTGTGGAATGATACCCTGGTCACTTCTTCCTTATATCATACAGGATTTCTGGCGATATAAAACCCCTTCGGTTAGGCGACACTATCCCTGGGAGAAATTAACTTTGTTGTTAAAATCAATGTAATAGTGAATGGATAGAGGAAAAAAAAAGATTTAGAAAAGAATTTCATTATTTTATATGTCTGCGGCTAGATCTGCTTAGGAAGCTATGAATCAGTTGATTTCTTTTTGTTTGTTTCTTTTTTTAATTGCCAGAGAGCATGTGTACTTGCCTTAGAGAGAGAAACCACCCCCCAACCCCTGCCCTCACCATGGAGTCTGGTCATGCCACAGTCCTTTTCCCTCCACTGCTCCATTCCATCAGGATTTGGGAGATACATATCCATTGTGCTTTTCAAGTCACCAGGGCTAGGATTTGAATAATTGTCATGTCAGATTTGGTTTCCTGTGCACAGCACTCACTCACTGTACCAATGAGTCAGCCCTAAGTTCTTACTCCTTTAAGAATTCCAGAAGTACTTTAAGAAAACCTATAGCAGGCAAGTAAGCAAAGTAGTATGTTGTGGTAGATAGCATTTCTCATTAATACATGACTAAATAGATAATTAGAGAATAATTTTCCCAGATATACTGAAACAATAAGTGACAACACAGACTTGAAGCCAATTCTTTGACTCCAAAGTATAAATTCTTTGACTCCTTGCCCTGTAAATTTGCTTCAGAATAAATACACTGGTTCAGTAGCTATTTACAACTTTATCACAATAATCAGAAATTCACTATTACATTATCTGAAGATGTCTCTGTTGCAAAAATAAATAAAAATGGCACAGAGATCTACTTCTTATAACACAAAACTATAGGAAAACTAGGCAGAATTTAAGCTCTTATTAGGAACCAACTTGATCAAGATGTTTATTCTCTTACATAGTTCTGTAAAATCAATGCATTTGTGGTTATTTAGCCAGTATTTTGTTGGATCATATGAAATTCTTATTTCTATAGATCAAGAACTATTCTTTAGTGATAATTTCATATGGTTCAAGTGAAAAAGTACCTCTGATGCATTGTATCAAGTCACCCTGTGTGATCTCTCTCTCTCTTCATACTATCAGAATGAAGCCATAGCTACTAGCTATGATTTATAGTCTGTTTCCTTGTGAACAATATGCATTGGTGCTGTACATGGTGTGCTTTAGATAGGACAATGATTGTCTTCCATAAAAATATGTAGATTTCCCCATAGTGGATATTCTTTATGGGAAAATAACTCATAGTGATGACTGGAGAGTGACTTAAATTCATCAAGCACCATTTACTCTCTGCACAGATAGAAAAGAAATCCCATGAACTCAATGATGTGATTTTAATAGTATGTCCCATGATGTTATATGTAAAAACATGCAATAAAGGCAGATAAAGGGATTTTAAGTACAAATGGATTAGGAATATGGGGCAAGGGAAAAATGATAGTAGAAAGAGATATCAAACCGATAATGAATTTAATCAAGATAAAGCACAAAATGTGTGCTATAATATCCTGTAAAATTTCTTGAAATAGGTCATGAGTTCTGCCTTTAAGCTTATAAAAGCCAATATAAGGAGAACACTGCATTAATTATAAAATTCATGGTGTCCATTAGACAGTAGCAGCTATAAAGGAAAAGCAAGACAATTTCCAGTTCTAATACCAGAAAGAAAATTTACCTTTATAGTCTAGGAGCAGAAAGAAATTGGTCCTGCATACTGTAACTGTTGGGTTGTCAAAAAAGTCATGACATGCTTTTCTATTTTTCTGTGCAAAGATGTGTCATGACTTTTCCAGTGACCCAATTTTTTTGAAATAAAACTTCATTAACATCTTTATAGTGAACCCCGTAATGAATTTATAAGGATGCTTTCTCTTTAAGTTATTTTCTTTAATTTAGAGCACTAATGTAAATATGAAAGTGTCACTCAGTAAAGGCAAATAAGTAGGAATTAATATGGAATGGTACAGATATATAGGTCTCTGCTAACCAGGATAACCCAGAGATAGACTTCAGAATAATTGTATTAAATGAATGGATGTACAGCTCTTCCCTCAGGCAATCCTGTGAGCTTTGATAGAAGTAGAGTGCTCTTATATCCCCTGACACAGGATTTGGAGCACAGCTATTCTGGTTGCCACTTAGGTGCAGTTAAATGCAGAGACATGTATTCCAACCATCATTTAGGTAAGGGTAAGATCAAAATCCTCAAATGAAAATCAAAAGACTTAAAAAGATAGAAGCTTGCATAAAATAATATTCCTTTTCTACAGGGAGATGAATCCAGGCCTAACTAGATATAGGATGAAGACAAAGATTATCCATGCACAGCTTAAGAAAAATCCAAGGTCCTTAAATCTATTCCTTAGCTCCTAACCCATAGAGAAACTTTAAAACAGACGCAAAAGAGACTCAGTATCAAAAACTACTGCCATCTCTTAAAAGAAGCAATTTGTCTTTCTAGAATCTTCTTCAAGATGAAATGATCATCCAATATAAATCTATGGAACTAATTGAGTTAAGTTAAAGTACTAATCATAACGAGGAGAGGAAAGAGGATGATAGATGCTTACTACGTGTGAAATGTTCTTCTAAGTATTTTATATATATTTGCTTATTAGACCTTCACTACAAGCCTATGGATTAAGCACTATTGTTATATAAGATTGAAGTATAAAGATATTAAGTAATTTTCCCAAGGAATATAGCTGGTGAATGTCATAACCATGATTATGAATTAAAGTCTGAACCCTGAACCAGGGATCTTAACCACTGTGCCATGTAGTGTAGGTTTACTACTTGTAAGCCAGTCCAATGTTAGAATAAAGCTACTTCCTTTCCAGGTGATATTGGTTTTAGCATATTACCTTCTTTTAAATAGTATTTTAGTCTTGGAACCACAGGTCTCTTAAGGTTACTCTTTATTTATTTATTTTCTAATTGCTAGTGGGCACATGCAATTACCAGAGAAAGCTATGGAGACAGAGAGGGAAAAAGTACCCCCTATGGGACTTGCCCATACCACAAACCTTTCTCTTCTATTTTTCCATCCTGTCACTGATTTGAGGCATGCATGCATATGTGCCCAGTGTATTTTCTAAACCACTAGGGCTGCTGGGACCAGCAGTTAGCATAATGCCTATGTCGCTGGACTCCCATCTAGTTGATCGCGGTTCGCGTCCTGGACCCAGTGGCTTAAAACTCACGCCGGGCGCGTGTGTGTGTGTGCCCAAGATCCTGAGAGGAGAATGGAGGAGAAGGGATTGCGGCGTGGCCATCCCCCCGGGGGGTGATTTCTTATTTTCTGTCTCTCTGTCTCTGTCTGTCTGGCGAGTGTACAGGCCCTATAGTGAAAACCTCTCCAAAAAAAAAAAATTAATTAAACCACTAGGGCTGCAATTCTAAATACAGTCAACCCTGTAGGATCTGGCTCTATTAATCACTAGGCCTTAGGACTAGTCCTCAGATTACTCTTTAATGACAATAAGATTATAATCTACATGTATGAAAATGTTCAGTTTTCTATTTTCTATAGCTGGAAGACATTTATTCATGTATCAAATTGATATTTATTAAGTGCTTTCTTTGTCTAGACATTGTTGTAAGTAATAAATATCAATTTGATACATGATATGAACAACACAGATAAGATTCCTGTCGTAACAGAGTTTAACCTTTTAGTAGAAAGAGTCTCAGTAAAAGCAAAGAAACAAATAAATAAGCAAGAAAATATCAGATAGCAATAAAGACTATGCAGAGGATTAAACTAGGATGATGTGAAAGAGAATGATTAGGTAGTGAGAGTATTTGAATCACCAAGTGTTGTTTGAATTCCCAAAATTATATATCAAGGCCCAAATTCTCCTCTGAGGAACAAACTTAAATTGATATTTCTATCTGTTATCTCTGATCATAACACTAAAATATGTTTGTCTTCTCTTCACATACTCTCATGATGGCAGAATAAATAAAAGTTTTAAGACAGTATCAGAGTAAATATGTTTGAATAGTACAAGATCCATGAGCTGTTGAGTAGATGTGTTGAAATAAATCTAACCCTTAGAGTTATTTAGGGGGAAATAGTTAACATAATAGATGACCCATATTAAGTGTTCAGCAAATATTTTTTGAATAAATGGACTTAGTAATGAATCCTAAAGGTCAACAAATACGATTATCAACTAATCTTTACTCTGGCAAAATGTCTTTCTCTGATAGCCAGAGAGATGAAAGGTCTAAAACTTGTATTTAGAAATATGCCACAAAAGCAGAAAGTAAATAGATCATCAGAAAGGCAAACATATTCTTAGATTTCTGTTCCCAGCCATAATTGTCTATCTGGAATGCTCCCAATAAGAACAACAATATAATACGACAAAATATATAAAGCACCTTTTTTAAGCATTGAATAACAAGCAACAGGAGAGTGTGACCACAATTGGGGACTGAGTTTCATAGCTTCCTCCATCTTCTACTGGATGCTCTTTCCTGTCTCAGAGAAGGGAGGTGAATACAAGCTAGTGTCAAATCTACTTAGACAAATGAGGCAGAAATCTAAGTTCTGGGCTGTTGAAGTTATCTAGAAATTTCAGGACAGGATAAAGAGAAAGGAAATCTGCATTGAATGGGGAGAGGTATGGAATCCAAGAATGGTTGCACCATGAGTCCTAGGCTAGATCTGGGCTACACATATTCAAGATGAGATTCTGGGGTCCAGCAGAGATCCTGTGATGCATGGCTGAGAGCAGAAATATGATAGCATAGATAGTATGGTGCTAAAAGATATCAGAGTAGAGAGTATTTGCTGAGCAACTTAAGCCCGAGAAAGACCATGGCTCTAGAGTAAGGACCAAACTCTCACTGTGGAGTCATACTTGAAAAAGATCAGCCCTAAGGGAAATGAAACCAACCCTGAAAGGATCAATAGACTCTGCCAGTAATTTAACTGCTCCACAGAACAAAATTTAACACCTTATAAAAGAAGACGATGTAATCCAGACTTTCTGTTGTGTGACATTAACAAAGTCCAGTATAGGATAAAAAGTCACTACACATATAAAGGAGTAGAATAAAAAGACCTATTATTAAACAAAAACAAGTGAGCTGAAATACAAGCTAAGATACCCCAGATACTAGAATCACCAAATGAGGTTTTTGTGAAACTATTAAACATATGTTGAAGGACTTAAAGGAAAAGATTATCTTGGGAAGTGAACAGATGGGAGTATGAGGAGAAAATTAGACATTGTAAGAATATAGAAATTCAAGAATGTACAAACAGCAGTAAAAAGTTCACTGGTAAACTTAACAATTGGAGATTGCAGAAGAAAGGCTAAGTGATCTTGAAGACAAATCAATAGAAAGAATGAATCTGAGTAGGAAGAAAGATTATTGACTTGAAAACTGACCAATAGAAATAACCAGATCTGAAGAACAGAGAGAAGATCGTGAAGAGTAAGTGAACAGAGACTCAGTGACTGATAGAATCGTATCAAGATGTCTCATATGTGTACTGATGTTATTCCTGCGAGAAAAGAGAGAGAATGATCAGATGGATAATGGTTGAAGAAATAATGTTCAAAAATTTCTCACACTCAGTGAGAAAAAATTGAGTTAAAGGTTAACATTGACTAACATATATTGAGTGCATGTAAATAAGTAGAATGGGTCATAGAATACTATAGCACAGTAAAGAGAGTTGGTGACCATTCATTTTGTATCAAAGTAACATGAAGGACCGATTTAAAATGTCTACACATAAAATAATGAAATTAATTTCTAATATTTGAGATCGGGTGTGAGGAGGGGAGATATGGTCTGTGAAGTGCAGAAGATCCCAGACAAAATAAATATAAAAGAACAACAGCAAAGATACCTTATACTGAAATTGCTGAAAACAAAAGATAAAGTTTTTAAAGCAGCCAGAGGAAAAAATATAATACACAGATGTAATTAAAAATGGTAAACAAGGGTTGAAATCTTAGACAATGAAGGTCATAAGATAATGGAATAATGTCTGCTGAAAAAAAAAGATCAGAATTCTATATCCACAGAACATCCTGATCATGATAAACCAACATCTTTGAGAGAAGTGACAGTTAAGAGAATTGGTTACCACACAGTTAAGAGTGTAGACTATAGAGACTGTAGAGAGAATCCCTGAGCAATGTGACCTTGGATATTTAACTTCTCTATGAATGTGTTTCTTCTGTAGAAAAATAGGAATAATAAAAGCTGTGGAGGTTTTAAATGAATGAATACATGTACTGCCCTTACAGCCAGGCTAAGTATATACAGTAATCCCTTGGTATTCACAGAGGATTTATTCCAGGACATCTCACAGATTCAAAACCTATGATTGCTTAATTCCATGATATAAAATGGTGTGGTATTTGCATTTAACATATGCATATTTTCCTATGTACTTAAAGTCACTACTAGATTATTTATAATATATAATACAATGAAAATACCATGTAGTTGCTATCCTATATTGTTTACAGAATAAGAAAGTCTCCGTGTGTTCAGTACAGATACAGTTTTCTGAGCCCTAACTATAATACATATTACATGTCAGTAATAATGTAACATTTTTTGATCAGCTATTGGGATTGGCTGAATTCACAGATGGGGAACTCACAGATCCATAAGGCTGATTTATTAAGGTCTCAATAAATCTAATGTATAAGCTATGGCCAAGGAATTAGGATAGATTATTCTTCATCAAGAATGCTGAGATAAAATTTAACAGTAGTTGTGGGAGGAAAAACGTGCCTATATTATATCTTAGAACTTGGGGATTAATAAGTAAGAATTTCAGTCCCTGGTACTCCACTCTCTTTCAGTAGGACATTTTAATTTCCTTTTAGGTGATAGATCAAAGATCAGTGAAGCCCTCACGGTCTCCTAAGTTTCAGGGAGCTATATGTGTTGGAATTAAAGCCCATAGTCTGGTGGAGAGATCAGCTTTCCTGCCGATATTTGCTGCTCCTTATATTTATTTGATGACAGGTGGTCTAATGCCAGTCCTGACAAATCAATGTGTCCTTCCAAACAAAATGCAGCTGAGCCCATTGGGGAACATTTCCCTGACCAGAGCAAAGAGCTGAGAAAAGCTACAGGCAAGAGGGTCCTCCAAAGATGCCTTCAAAATTGGAGACAGAAATAATCTCAAAATGAGAACACAAGAACTAAGCTACATACTTATGATACTCCGTGCCTTGCTTTGGATCTGCCTCTAAATATTCTCTCAAGAGTTCTTTTCACACTTTATCCCATCTGGTCCTTCATCAAGGTGAAACCAGAGGCTTAAAGCTCCTCCCCTCCCCCACTCCCCACCTCTTGTCTCTCCCTACAGTCTTTACTGGCATGTAGCAATGTTAACATTTTTTTTCCCTCTACATTCAGTGGTTCTTTGTGTCAGATTTTATGAATTTTAAAAGATAACTCCTTATGTAAGATTTGAATGATGTAAAATATTAAAAAGTAAGGCCATTCCATTTTGTTAAGTAGTACTTGAGAATACTCAGACACTCTTGGGATAAACAGAAGGTTAGCAGAGTGACAGAGAACACCCCAATGCACCCTCATGTATACTTCAGTAAGTTCTCCGTGAGATAAAATGTAGGAAGGACTGCTTTATAATAGAAACAGCCAACCAAATTTGAAAAGTATAGATGTTAGAAAAGTATAAAATCTAAAAGAATCATTTTTATTAAGAAGTGGAAAATCTTTAAAATTTGGGAGAGGGAAAATTAAGGGAAAGGAAGAATAGGAGACTAGAAGACCTGGAGTGAGCTGGGTTCAAAACAACATGGAGTAGGTCTGACTTTTAGTTGTAAATTCCAAGTTAAGCTAATAGGACACACAGAGAGCTGTGGTTTGCAGACTTATTACAGTCGCCCAAGGTGCTCTTAAAAACCCTGAAGCTCAGGTCGTATCCTGAAACAATTATTCCAAGTCAGCATGTCTGGAAGAGGAATCCAGGCATCAATATTTTTAAGGTCTCTCCAGGTGATACCAATATACAAAGAAAAGGTTGTGAATAGCTTCTCTCTCTGACTGAAAGTCAAGGATGCAGAAAGTGAAGACATTTCTTCCTAGGATATGTGACATCTTGATCCTCAATGGATTATGAGTTTTTACTTATTAAGTTTAGGTTGCAGACACCTACAAACAAACAAATTTAGAACTAGTCCTCAGGGATAAACATAGACAACTAACTTTAGAGAGCTTTCCTGGTCAGACTCTTCTTCTTTTCTCCCACTGTTATGTGCCCTTTGCCTGAGATGCAGTTTTATCAGCCCATAAAATGATTAAGGGAAATCACCAACATCAAATCTCCAGAATTGTTTCCCAGCAAAATTTAATATCTGCAATGGCAAGTGTTTTATAATCTCCAGTGTCATTCTTCTGAGCAATTTTATTTAAAAGAATGCAGTATAACCTTGGGGAAAGTATTCAAACTTAGTTTACATGTTGTTGCTAAGAAAAATTTCTAGGAATACATATTACCAGTAGGAAAAAAAAAAAAGTCAGACCTACTCCACTGAAGAAATTATTATATTTTTAAATTAATGCCTTAAGCAATGTACATTCATTGCAGACAGAGAGACAGAGAGAGACAGGGGAAATAAGAAAGCACCACCAATGGGGGATGGCCATGCTGCAATCCCTTCTTAATTCTCCCCTCAGGATTTTGGGCATGCACGCACATGCTCCTAGGGTGTTTTTCTAGCTGCCAGGTCCAAGACTTGAACTGTGCATTTGACCATAAGGCATCCAAATGCCGTACCCTCCACGCTATCTACTGGACCAAAGAAATGATTTTTAATATTCTTATAGCCAATAATACATAAGCAATTCATTATTAGAACACATGCAGCTCTCTTCTGGACCATGCATGGAATTCTCTACTAGGTAAGCTTTCAACAACACAGTGCTTTGGGGTATCTTGTGGTTAACGTCAGCTTCAATCCTCCCTAGCTGAGTTTCTCAAATGGTTACCTGATCATTATTGCATCAAGCTCATCTGAAGTACATCCGAAAAATCCATATGCCTAGATTATTCCTAGATTTCATCCAAGTGTGGGAAACACAAATTTCTGCAGATAGTACCAAAGAATATTTCTTCTTAAAACATCCTCTTCCCTCACTCCCACCCTCCAGTGCTGCATGCACTGAAAATTGAAAAAAATCCTTGTTGTGGGATTGAACATGAATAATTAATATTATGGTTCTGCTTCACAGACTTAGAAACCAGTCATTTTGTCACAATCTAAAAAGGCAATGTTCTGACTCAGGAATATTTGAACTTTTATGTTTGAATTTAAGAAACACATGCTAGAGTTTAAATAATGCCAGAAATACTGTTTTTTTTTATTTTTCAAGGAGTCATAACATGAATTTTATGTGTCTTACCACGAGTGGGGTGCCCATTAGCACCCTTTATGTTTTAGCCTATTAAAGAGGGAACTTAGAAGTGTGAAAAACTATTGTTTCAATGTCAAATCCAGTAGTTTGATTCAGATGAGCTAATTCAGCCAGCAGCTGAAGGAATGGGTGGATTAATCATAGGTAGTGCATAGACAGGCAGGAGTGGGTATACAGGGTGGAGGAAGGGGATTGGGGAAGGACTGCTGTCAATTGGAATGTTGTATAGAGCAGAGGACTCCAATGGACTGAAAGGCACAGTATATGAGAAAATAATCTATTGCAGTCTAGGAGAGTGAGAAAAGGAGAAATAATGCAATGATAACCAAGAGCTAGATGTTGTTAGCTTACAGAAAAATATTTGGAGTCTTTCTCTTTTGTCCCCTACCCCTGCAGACATGTGCACACAGTTATGTGTGCACACACACACCCCAAATTTCTTATGAAATTCTCCTTGCTCTACCTTCAATATTTATCTGACACTTCACCTTTACTACCACTCCCTGTCTTTTGCCTAAACTATTGCACTAGCCCTCTAACAGCTGTCCCCACATGCTGTGCCCTCTACATTTCTCACCACACAGAAACAGCATCATTTTAAATTTCCAGTTAGGCTGTCACTCTTTCTGTCATTTAAGCCACCTAGTCTGTGGTATTTTGTTGAGAGCCCTACCAGACTAAAATACTTGTTCATCAGAAGAATTATATTTAGAGTTAGCTCAGTAAGCATGTGATTACAGACCTTGTTTGACAAATAAAAATTCTTCTCCAGCTCTCCTTTCATTTTTTTCTCTTTATTCTTGATAGAACACATGTGCATGAATGTGAAAGAGAGAGAAAGAAAGGGGGAAAGAATGAGAGAAAGAGAGAGAAAGAGAGATGTATACTCTTCACTGCGTCTTGCCACGATCACCTTTCTCTAGTCCTTCAGCCCATCAGATCTTGTGCACTCATGTGTGTACCTGGTAGGCTTCAGGCCAACTATTCTAGGGATTTGAACTGCAGTGGCCATGTAATATTTAGCTTGAGCAGTGATATGCTGCTGCACCACAGAGCTGGCTCCTAGTACTCACTTACAAAAAAGGTTGTAATTATTTCAAATTCTAAAAACAAAATTCTCTGTTGTTATATTATTGATAATGTATATGTTCCAAATTGCTTATATTACTTTATAACATCAGTAAATGCTTATTTTTCCTATTCAAGAACATGGTGAAGATTGAGTTGGTAGTAGTGTGTTGAAAGATTTCAGTGTGAATTTTATGTACATTGTTCTACATGTCTTGTTTTTAAAAAAAGCTCTGTATTTGTGATGGTGCAACAGATGGTATATCCCTGTAATAGGAGAGTGATGTCCTTATAAAGGTGTTGATAAAATGTGAAATTTAAATTCTAACAATGATTGCCATTTTCTTGAAGATGCATATTTTTAACGATTCTATTTATTTTTAAATGTTCTTATCTTACAAAACAAGGTCAATCAGAGAAATTATCTGACATGTTTGTATCTATAAATACTTAAAAGGATAGCATAGTTCTACTTTATTTGGGTCAAGACATGAGGATAGCTGGTTTCTAGGCAATATGGCATTGTGGAAATATGCATATTGATTTCCCTATATAATTGGGAAAACATTACAGCAGTCCTTGGATTGAGGAAAGTGCCAATCCAGACCTAGATCCTTAGAGAAATTTTTATTTTCTAATATTGGAAGATACCAGGCCAAAGAAACAACACCTGTGAAATTAAGTAGAATTCGTGAGAGAAATAGGAAGGAATCCTGAGTAATAGGCTCATCACTTGAATGTATCACTGGCAGATAACACTCAGATAGCATATCAACTGCAATGTGGACTAAGTCCTTTACATGGAAGAGATGGCTTTCTTGGAGCTCTGTCCATATATTGAGTTGTTAGGAAAGTCATGATGCATTTTTGTATAGAAAAAGACGTCATGAGTTTCCCAACAATCTAATATTTTACAACACTGTTTGTGTGCTAACTCCTTCCCCACCATAAGTCTATTCAATATTCACAATTGTAAAGTTAAAATTTTGAATATTAAATTGAGGAGGGAAGAAAGAGGAATCCTCTTTTTATTTTAATCTAGACCTTAAGATCCCTTAAGATCCCTTATAGGAATATTTAGGAAGAATCTCATCTGAATTTATGAAATTCATTCAGGATAACTTACACTTGAATATAAACCAAATAGAAAATGCCTAGACTCCCTATAATCCCAAAAGAATAACAGAAAAATCAAGAGACCTATGTAAAAATACTCTAATTCCAAGGATGGTGACCATTCAAACAAACAATTTAACTATGGAATAGTCTAATGTAAAACAAATATTTAAAAATATCTGATTGGTAATCTCAACACAATTTAAGAAGTTATCTAAGCAGCAAGCATATACATGCTCAAGAGAAAGCAATCTATAATCAATTAGGATGGCCAATGATGAAAATAATTGCTGTTCATTCATGAACTACGTGAAAGCAATGATTACTTGATAAGATGAAAATACCATAATTATGATGTAGAAAATGAGCTCAAGTACTATTGTGTATGTTTCTTAAATAAACTATATAATTTCCTTGGTTAAAAGAAGAAAAGATGAATCAAAACCAATAGTTCAATAAGAAATCATAACCTAAAAGGTGTTTGGGTTGGCAGTGAGTTTGATGCATATTAAATACCAAGAGATTCTCAATCATTGTTTTAAGAATAATTACAAAGTTGATCAAGAAAAAAAGTATATGATCTTAGAAATAGTGTGCTGTATTAATTTTTAAGTATGCTGGGTCTTAAGGCCCCAATAAATTAACCAGGATGAAAAAGACAGAAGACATTTTTATAATAACTTGCTATAGGTCATGTGTATTTCTAAGAGGGGGGGGGGGAAACTGAAGAAACACCCCTCTTGGGGGATGGCCATGCTACAGTCCTTTCTCCATTATCCTTTCAAGACTTTGGGCATACACACACACACACACACACACACACACACAATGTTTTTTAAGTTGTTGGGCCAAGGACTCAAATCACTAAGATATTCAAGAGGTTCATGGAAAATGCATACTATGAAGAGTACGCAGGCTGGATCCTTGGCCTGGTAGTTAAGGTAGCCCGATCCGACATGGCTGACTCTGTGGTGTCTTGGGTCTGGAGGCTTGAGAATCACACCAGGCGTGTGTGCCTGTTTGCCCAAATCTCAAAAGGGAGGAAGATAGAGAAGTGATTGCAGTGTGACCATTCCCCAGAAGTGATGGTCCTCTCCCTCTTTTCCCCTCTGTCTTGTAAGAACAAGTACGCTCTACCAAAAATAAATAAATAAATAAATAAGAAAAAGTATACATGGATTTAAATTTTTTACACCAAAATAACCTCATATTTTAATTTAAATTTTCCATGAACTTTTTGATATCCTCTCACTGAGCTTAATACAATGGCAGGGCTTTGTGAAGAATTAGTCCTTAATATTTATTTTAACTGGGACCAGCAGTTGGTGTAATGGCTATGTCACTAGACTCCCATCTAGTTGACCGTGGTTCTAGTCTCAAACCCGGTGGCTTAAACTCACACCAGGCGCATGCATGTGTGTGCCCAAGATACTAAGAGGAGAAGGGAGGAGAGGGGACTGCGGCATGGCCATCCCCCCTGGGAGGTGATTTCTCACTTTCTGTCTCTCTGTCTCTCTCTGTTTTTCTGGTGATCACACACGCCCTATAGCAAAAACCTCTCAAAATTTTTTTATTTTAACTGACTGAAAAAAAAAAATAAGAGAAATGAAAGTCATTTGTCACTAATTTTATTTTCTCTGATTTGTTTCAAAACAGTCATTAAGATTTAAATCCAATGGGATCAGCAGTTAGTGTAATGGCTATGTCGCTGGACTCCCATGTAGTTGACCACAGTTCACGTCCCGGACCTGGTGGCTTAAAACTAACACCGGGCGCATGTACATGCATGCCCAAGATCTCGAGAGGAGAATGGAGGAGAAGGGATTGCGGCGTGGCCATCCCCCCGGGGGGGTGATTTCTTGCTTTCTGTCTCTCTGTCTCTTTCTGTCTGTCCGGTGAGTGCACGCGCCCTATAGCAAAAACCTCTAAAAAAAAAAAAAAAAGATTTAAATCCAAGAAAATTTTCTCGTAATTGTGAATTACCAATGAAATAAGCTCATTTAAAGAAAGGAAATGCTAATTCAAGAAAATGCCAGATTTTCAGCAAAGATGATGAAAAATAAATACAGTATCAGGAGGATTTTAAGTGCCTAATATACTCAGCTGTCTTGTAAAATGCATAAATGGATTATTAAACTTACTGTGTTCTTCTCAACCTTTAAGCTCTAATATATCCTTTGAGTGAGTTCAGAAAAGACTTTTTTTTAGACAAATAGATAAGAAGTACATATAGTATGGAATCTTGGTTTCAAAATATTTAGGAAATCAAAGGATTTTTTGTTTTGTTTTGAAGAGAGGTTTTTGCTAAGGGTATGTGCGCTCGCTGGAAAGACGAAGAGATACAGAGAGACAGAAAGTGAGAAAGCACCCCACAATGGAGGATGGCCATGCTGCAGTCCTTTCCCCTCCATTCTCCTCTCGGGATCTTGGGCACGCACAGACACGTGCCCAGTGTGAGTTTAAGCCACCTGGTCCAGGTTTCAAGCCATGGTCTACAATGTGGGAGTACAGTGATATAACCGTTACACCATATGCCGGTCCCAAAATCAAAGTGTTTTCATGATTTAAAAAAAATTTAAATGTATTTGTAGTATATTTCAGGGCTTTAAAATGAAAATTATTTCATTTTAAAAATTAGATATTAAAAATAGATGAGAATCTAACTTTTTGTTGTTGTTATTTGCTAGAGAGAGAGAGAGAGAGAGAAAGAAAGAGAAAGAAAGCTAGAGAGACAGAGAGAGAGAGATGGAAAAAGCACTCCCAGTGGATATGGTCACTCGAATCTCCCCTCCTCCTGTCTCCATCCTGTCAAGATTTCTTGGCCAGGATGTTTTTCAAGCTGTTTGGGCTGGAATTGGTACTGTAGTCAGTCATGTAGGATCCAGGTCCCTTAACCACTAGACTATAAGGCCAACTTTAAACTGTTTTTTTTTTTTTTTTAATTAGAATAGTAGTGACTCATTTTTCAGATGAAAGTTACTATCGACTCCTGCTCCCAGTACATCACAGATAGACTGCTTTTAAAACATTATATTGCTCTAGTCAAACTGTCTTTTTTTTTTTTTTTTTTTTTTTTTTTTGGAGAGGTTTTTTGCTATAGGGCGCGTGCGCTCGCCAGACAGAGAGAGACATAGAGACAGAAAGCGAGAAATCACCCCCCAGGGGGGATGGTCACGCCGCAATCCCTTCTCCTCCATTCTCCTCTCGGGATCTTGGGCACGCACGCACACGCGCCCAGCGTGAGTTGTAAGCCACCGGGTCCGAGACGCGAACCGCGGTCGACTACGTGGGAGTCCAGCAACATAGCCATTACGCTAACTGCTGGTTCCCAAACTGTCTTTTTTGTTAGAGATTTCTAGGGCCTGGGAGGAAACTGGGGAAAGAAAATAACTTCTAATTGCCAGGTCAAAGATAGAGTAAAAAGTAAATCAGATCTCCGCTGCTGGGTCAGCCAGTGGTGTAGTGGTTGAGACAACTAGATCCCATAACTACACTATTTAGGTCAGCACCCAGTTGCTTGAAAAATACACCCAGCATGTGTGCGTGCATGCATGCCCAAAATCCCAAGAAGAGAATGGGGAAAAGGGATTGCTATGTGGCCATTCCCTATGGAGGAATACTTTCTCACTTGCTCCCTTTCTGTCCATCTCTCTCTGGTGAGCAATCCCTGGCCAGAAACAAACAAACAAACAAAACACAACTATTACTAATGGGCAAATGATACATTGGGCAAGTTACTTTATCTCTGCCTCATATTTTTTTAAATGACTTATTTAATTCCACTGTTGCTGTTTTGTTATTTTTTTGGAGAGGTTTTTGCTGTAGAGATGATAGATCGCTGATATATAGCTAAACTGGCTTCTCTTCTGCTGTCCATTTAGTAATATCTTTCTCATTTAGTCAATTTTAACAAGTTCCATATCTAGAATTATGAACATACCTTGACGTTAAATACCAGATAAATGTTCATGTAACAGAGTCAAAGTGCAAGCATCTGAAATGGAGAAGAAGAGAATCAAGGGCTAGTAAAATTTATCTATAGGTCAACTGAAGAAAAGACAGGTAATTCTAAATTAGTGTCCTTAGCAGTCCTTAGGTTAAGGTCACAAATGCAGATCATATATTCTGTTAAAAGTTCTGTAAAGCATTGGGTGAGTCATGCAGCTAGAAGTGGAAAGAGTAGCTTCCACTTGAGATCTTCCATCATCATATCCACCTGGTACCTCTCAATACCTGTGGACCAAAAAGGATAGGTGATTCCACCTCCAGAAGCCACTCAGTGAACATTTTTCCCTTTACATTAAACCTAAAGTCCCCCTTTTCCTGTACCAATCCTCTAAAACACTATGGTATATTCTACTTTCTTAGAATAGAACTATAGAACGTTAGAGATAAAATTAACCTTAAGTATTATTGACAGAAAAATTATACTCAGCATAATTCATTGCATGGCTAATTAGTAGTAGAGCTGGTAATTCAACAATTTTCAAGACTCGTAATTTGGTTTCCTTTAACTACACTAATCTGCTTTCTTCCCTACTTCTCCTTTTAGTCTTAGGCTGTAACTAAAAAGTATTAGGATGTCTTGGTAGCATTTCTTTAGGCATTTGCCTTCTCCAAACACACAGATATTACACTGTTGGTCCAAACAGGTTTTTTTTTTTTTTTTTTTTTTTTTCCTGGTTTGTTTAATTCTTAATGGATCTCTGTATTTTTCTCCAAACAGCCTCAAAACCAGTGGACTTGAAATTATGTACTGGCCCCATCCCTAACACTACACAGCTGTGCCACATTCCTTGTCCAATTGAATGTGAAGTTTCACCTTGGTCAGCTTGGGGACCTTGTACTTATGAAAACTGTAACGACCAGCAAGGTAAAAAAGGTATGTAATATTAAGATGACATGTTTGAAACGCTCATCAACTGAGTCAGCAATTGAGTCAAGTGAATTATTTAAGAAGACTGTTTTGTAATCCTTGTGATGATTTGCTTGTGATATTTTCCAGAAAGGCTAAAGAGTATTGATTTCAAATGAAGAGTAAACTTTCTCTACTGATGATGCCAGAAGATTTAAACTGAAGAATGTAGTCAAGATGATTGTTAATTTGGAAGACAGATAGAGATCAAATCAGGCAGTTTAGTATAGAGTGGTTCAATGAGCTGATAAAGACTGGAAAAAATCTACTCTGTGCCTTAGTGTTTAGATAAATTAATTAGGTTATCTAAATCTTTGTCTCCTTATCTGTAAAAGGGATGTAATAATATCTGCCACCTAGGTTGTCTCTAAAGAATCAATAGGATGATAAACAAACAGGACTTAATACAGTGCCTGACCCATAGCTAGCGCCCAATAACGGATCTCCTTATTACTTTAAAAGGAAAACAAAAACCCTCATTGCTGTCATGATGTAAATAATATGCCAAACAGGAGTACATTACTTCATGATGGGCTAAATTTTACATCATCTCCTAACTGAAAATATTTTTCCTTTTCATTTCAAAGGAAAGTATTCAATAATTCTAGTATGTTCACATAGCAATAAACAAACCCTTAATATTGTTATACACTGTTCACAACAGGCAATACTTAGGTGCTATTAAAGCACAGAACAGGACTTCAAATACTCCATATTGAAGCTCTGATGGTTTAAGTTCTGAATTCAAGTGTCCAGAAAGTCTAAAAATCCAGTGAGGCTTAAAGAGTTGCTCTGGAAACATCCAATTTCTCACAGTATTAATTTTGTAGCATTGCTACAAAATTAAAAATAGTAGCATTTTTTATCTGGTCATGAATATTTCTAAATAACATGAGATATTATTGTTTCTTTGAATATTCTATAGCTATAAACTTTCCTAATCAACTAAAATCTCTCTCTCCTCCTCTCTGTCTCTCATCAACCCTTTTTCTGTCCCTTTCCCCCTCCACCACCTTGGGGAAAAATGAGAGCTGTAAGGCACTTCTTGCCTTATCTTTACACAGTAAGCTAAAACCAAAAGTCCCTCTTTTTCCATTATGTTTGTTCATTTATTCATTCATTCATTTAATAAATAATGAGCTATAATCAAATTGAGATATACCAGTGCTTCAAAACAGACACGACTTCTACTTCTGCCTCTTATCCAGCTTCCAGTGAGAGTTGTATTCAGCGTTCTGAAATGCCCAACCTGTGATGGTAACAATGCACATTTTCTTTCCCCAATAATTCAGGCTTCAAACTGAGGAAGAGGCGCATTACCAATGAGCCCACTGGAGGTTCTGGAGGGACTGGAAACTGCCCTCACTTACTGGAAGCCATTCCCTGTGAAGAGCCATCCTGCTATGATTGGAAAGCAGTGAGACTTGGAGACTGTGAACCAGACAATGAGAAGGAATGTGGTCCAGGCACTCAAGTCCAAGAGGTTGTGTGCATCAACAGTGATGGTGAGACAGATGGATCTATCACACTTCTATGAATGTCTCTATACTTTCACTGGAGATATGCTTTTCCTATAAATTAACATTTTGTGACTTCTCTCATAATTTGTCTTCCATTTACAAACAGAAATAGCTTGCTCCCTCTTGTTCTCTCCCCCTCTCTCTCTTTCTCTGTCTTTCTGATGGTAGCATTGCACAGATTCTATGAACATTCATGGAGTATTTTTAAAGTTGAGAATAGAACAGGTGACATAGAATAAAAATTAAATTGGGCCATCCAGTGGTATGGTGGTTAAGGTAGCTGGATCCTGCATGGCTGACTACACAGTTGCCATCCTGTACCCACAGCTTGAGAAACACTGGGTACATGTATATACGTGTGTGCCCCAAATTCTGAAATGAGAGAGATGGAGAGGAGATTGTGACATGCCATCACTCCCCCCCCCAAAAAAAAGAATAAGAATTAAATCATGATTAGCCCAAGAGTATAGTAAGTTGCCAAATTTATAAATTTCAGAAAGGTAACATTTTTCTAAGTGATTTTTTATTTGCTACATAAAATGAAATGTAAATTTAAAAAGATTGTAAAGATTTGCTGACTTGACTCTAGAAGTCTTTTATTTTCCTTCTTAATATGGTGCCTTAGTGACATAATTTAATTTCTAGGCTCCTAAGATTATCACAGTCTAGAGCTCCTAAACCAACTTTCTCCTAGTTTTAGGGGCCTTTCCTATACGGATGTCATATAGTCCCTGGGTGGTGGTTTTCCACAGAATTCTTTACCCAGCCACAGGAATTATCTTAGATTTTCACAACTAATTTTTGCTTGATAAGATATTTTGTCCTGGGTCAGCTCCATGGCTTGGTGGTTAAGTCAACTGGATCCCACATGGCCAATTGCTTGGTTCCAGTCCTGGACACAGCAACTTGAGAACCATGCCAGGCTGATGTACATGTATGCCCAAAACCCTGAAGGACGAAGAAATGGAAAAGTGATTGCAGTGGGAACATTCTCTCTCTCTCTCTCTCTCTCTCTCTCTCTCTCTCTCTTAAATGTACGTACTCTATAGCAAAAAAAAAAAAAAAAAAAAGAGAAAAGAAAAAAATTGTCTTGATATTAGTTCTTTTTTTTTTGGAGAGGTTTTTTTTCGCTATAGGGCACGTGCGCTCACCAGACAGACAAAGAGAGACATAGAGACAGAAAGCGAGAAATCACCTCCCAGGGGGGATGGTCATTCCGCAATCCCTTCTCCTCCATTCTCCTCTCGGGATCTTGGGCACGCACGCACACGCACCCGGCGTGAGTTTTAAGCCACCGGGTCCAGGACGTGAACCGCCGTCGACTACATGGGAGTCCAGCGACATAGCCATTACGCTAACTGCTGGTTCCCTTGATATTAGTTCTTACATAAGATTTTTCCATTCTTCCCAAGAGTATTCTGTTTTGGAAAAAACTTCTTGTCCTTTTGTGATCCCTGAGTCACACTTAGGAACCACAGAACACCCCACACACCTCCCAACACAGTTTAAAACCTCTGGATAAGATCATCTCTAAGGTTCCTTCTAACTCTTGAATCCTATGACTCCACACATCAGAGAAGCATGAGCTCTGAGCCCCAGGGCCCCATGGTTTGACAGTTTGTGCTGTTTACAGCATATGCAAAAACATTCTGGTGCCCCTGAGGGGTAGTGAAACATCTGGTAACTGTCATAATTTCTTCCATCCCATTTTCTTCTAGCAAGCAGAATTGTTTCCTCCTGTGACTCAGTCATTGTTCAGTAGTAAAGAAGATACTCTCTGGGGTGGAAGTCTGACAGACACTGCTATTACAGAGAAATTAGCCTTTCAGTTTTGAAACGTTCAGTGTTATCTTTGTCCAGAGTCTAAGGTGGCCAGACAGGATAGCATTAGGTAAAGCTTGAACCAACACTTGAGGAGAAAATTTGAAGAAGAGAATTATTATTTAGATTTCTTATATTGTAATAAATTTTATGTATTCCAAATTTTTTTGAAGGTTTAATCAGCTATGATATATTCTGCATTTAGCTTTTCCCTATTCTAAAGGAGAAAGTAATACTTGCATATTGGTATTCAGGAAAGAAGCAAAAAGGTTACATTCTGTTTCTCTTATATTGGATAGAACTTTATATTATCTTTTGAATTACTGTAAAAACAGTAAGGGCCAGATTTAATTCCCTTACATTTCTTCTTCTTGATTTATTTTTTTCTCAGTTAAAATAATTTTTTTGTCCTTCTACATACCTAGAGCGGAATTAGGATCCTAGGTACTGTAAAAGGTATATTGAAGTGAAACAAAAAGCTAAAATGAAAAGCCAGATGTGCATGGGATTTCTGCCTCAGTGTTATCCAATGAAAGAGCAAATCTACTGTACTTACTGCAACACTCAACCTAGATATTTGTGACGATTGAGTATATTTTATGTAGACTGGAGGAGTCAACTGTGGTTTATTTTAATTTTATCATGTAAAAATTTCTTTGTAGCATAATTAGTCACCTCCTAAATTGTTTTGTAGAACATTAAAAAAAAAAAAAAAAAAACAACAACAACAACAACAAAAAAAAACAAGCAGATCTATGGGTTAGACATACGTAGTATTGGAAAGCAATGCGTGGTATAACCTAAAGAGTGATCCATTAACTCACAATATACATTGGCTGGTTTCACTTTGTCCTCCTGACTGACAGAATGAATTTAAAGGGGTAAAAACTTGCCACTGATGTTCAATTTCTTATTGCCCTTTACCAGGATATCTCTTCTGTTATGGTTTGAATGTGCCCTCCCAAAATTTCATTGTGAAAATGTGGTGATCCATTGTAATGGTGTTGAGAGGGTGGAAACTTAATTTAATTATGGTATTAAGAGCAGAGCCTTTGACAGGTGATTAGGATTAAAGTCATTAGGGTGTGGCCCCATGGCTGAATCCTGGTGGCTTTATAAGAATGAGAGAAACCAGAGCTGACCAACAAACACACTCAGACGTAGCCACAAGAATTGGCTCTGTCTTGCATGTGATGCCCTGTGCTGCCTCAGGGCTCTGCAGTCTCCCCAGTAACAAGACCCTCACCTGATACACACTCTTGATTGGACCCCCTAAATCATGAACTGAAGAAACTTTTTTTAAGAGAGATTTTTGCAATAGAGCATGTGTATTTGCCAGAGAAACATACAGAAAGTGAGAAATCCCCCTCGCCCCCCAGGTCAGATGGCCATGCTGCAATCCCTTCTCTATTCTCCTCTTGGGGTCTTGGGCACACATGCACATGCACCCAGTATGAGTTTAAACCCACTGGGTCCAGGACTTGAACTGCGGTTGACTACATGGGAGTCCAGCAACATTACAACCATTACACCATCTGCTGGTCCCCAAACCTCTATCCTTTATAAATCATGCAAAATCTTGTGTCCAGTTATTAATCAACAAAGAATGGACTAAAACATCTTTCATTAAAATTTATCTCTTGACATTAATTAGCTGTAGTGCAACTTAAGACTTTGGCTTAAACTATAGGGGTGTATGACATCTAGAAACTTTTTTATTATCAGTCCCACTCAAATATATGTATAACTGAGACATCATTGTGCCGATAAAATAAGAACAAAAGCTGGAGACTAAGACCTACTCCAATATTATCATGTGGTCACTGGTAAGTGGTTAACAGCTGCACCAAATGTTGTTTTGTAATTAAATCGGGTCCAGGGAATTAAAGCTGATTAGTTGTACAGACTCTACCTCTAGGCCTGGGCTGTGGCTATAGATTTTGTTTTGTAATTAAGTTAAAGCTCAACTAGGGACATGAGGAATTAGAGCCTGTGAAACTAGCAAATAGTAAAAAGACTTTTTCCTCCCACATTCCTCACAAATTTCACAACTGTGTTAATACCTCAAAGCACTTAAGGTCTCTATTTTTTTTTTCCCTGAACTATACCTTGTTCAGGCTTCCAGAGATCATTGAGACTTGCTGCTGCTGCTGCTGCTATTATTCATTTTTTTTTTTTTTTTGGTTGTTCTCTAAGGGGCAGGGTTGGAGAGAGTTTATGAGCTCACCCAGGATGAATGTTATGTAGATTCTCTGACAGAGGAGGTTCAACAGAATTACAAGACAAAAGAGAGCCCAGAAGACAATTAGACTCTGCAAAAAGAGATAAACATTTTACGTGTAATAGAAAAAATGTTGCTCATAATTTCAAGATCATCAGAAAAGCAATTTCAGATCTGTGAGCACAAATACAGAAGCTACTCTAAGGGTTTGAGGGGCTGGGGATCTCCTAGAGAAGGTTTTACCTATGAGAATACCTCATATCTGCCCTATTTCCATTTGGTGACAGACATGTGTATTTCATTTAATGGTGCAAATTTGGTAAGGCAGGAGTATTTTGTTTCCCTAATTGGTTGGTAGAGGCAGAACAAAGCCAGGCTATTAGGTTGGAGATGAGAAGAAAATACATTTTCTTATTTATTACTTCAGTCTATAAACCAAATGTTGTTCCTTCCTGTTTGTTGAAAAAAAAAAACAAAACAAAACAAGTAATGCCACCCATATTTCCTTACTGTGTGCTCTATTTTAGATATCAGAGTTCTTCTTTTTTTCTTTTTTTTAAATTTTATTTGTTATTATCATAATCTTGTTTATATTAAATTGAATCACATATATCTCTTTACAGTGTATTACATTTCTTTTTCCAGAAGGTGTTTTTTTCTTTTTTTAAGATAAATTATTTCTTCCATGAATGAGAGAGACAGAGGATAGAGACAGCACTTCAATGGGGTATTGGTGGTAGTATTGTTCACCCCATTCTCATCCAGCCTCAGATCATAAGCACAAGCATGCCTGTGATACTCAAGAAGGTCATCGGACTCGAACTCCAAACTTTCTCATGTGGATAAGCCTCACAGAGTGTTGTATGTTTACCTCTGTGTCACCATCCAGCCCCAATATCTATGTAAACTTTAAAACACAGTTTTGTTATTTTGTTTTCTGTATTTTTTTTTTTTTTGGAGAGGTTTTTTGCTATAGGGCGCGTGCGCTCGCCAGACAGACAGAGAGAGACAGAGAGACAGAAAGCGAGAAATCACCCCCCAGGGGGGATGGTCACGCCGCAATCCCTTCTCCTCCATTCTCCTCTCGGGATCTTGGGCACGCACGCACACGCGCCCAGCATGAGTTTTAAGCCACCGGGTCCGGGATGCGAACCGCGGTTGACTACGTGGGAGTCCAGCGACATAGCCATTACGCTAACTGCTGGTTCCCGATTTTCTGTATTATTTTGTAAAATAGTGAGTCTCAGCAAGTTTCAAATGCCTGAACTTCTGTTCTAACTTCTTTATATTTTTTCTGCATAGTACAGTTAACATATAACAAATGACATTGACATACACAACTCATTTTCATACTTGACCCAGGTTTTTGTTTCTGTTTTATTTGTTTTAGTTTTTGCTATAGGGCACATGCACTCACCAGAGAGAGAAAGAGTGAGAAATCACCCCCCAGGGGTACGGCCATGCTGCAATCTCTTCTCATTTTTTTCTCTGGATTTTGGACACACACACACACACACGCCCAGCATGATTTTCAGGCTGCCAGGTCAGGGACTCAAACCGCTTAGTCAATCTTGTGGGATCCAGCCACATTAACCACCACACCACCACCCTCTGGCCCTGACCCAGAAATCTATGTAAACGAAAAATAATATTTTCTGAAAGTTCGTCATTATGGAAGTATTACATTATGGAGGTATATAGTAAAGTAATGAGAATCACCTTAGGGGGGCCATCCGTGTGTATTGTGGCTTTCTTGAATGCCACTAACTCTGTTACCCAAAGACTGTTGGCACCACAGCAGACTGGCTGGATTCTAGGAATGCTGAAGAAGACCTGTGAGTAAGAACATATTGACATTAACACTAAGCGAAGTTTATAAAGCAGATTTTTCTGCCTCTTTTGGGAACAATTTTTGCATATTATCAGAAGTACCAAAAGAACTAACTGTGAAAACACTTGGGGGAAGATAATGTTAAATATCCAGGACACTTGCTTATCCTGTAACTGCTAAACTTTCCGAAGTTTTTACTTCCGATTTCTTCTTCTGGAATGGGGTACTTTATATGTATGAATAGAGAAAAGGGAAGACTTGAATATTACTGAATTGTTGGAAAAGTCATGATGCATTTTTGCATGGAAAAATAAAAAAATACATCATGACATTTTTAACAACCCAATATTTATTTTCCAATTAGTTCATGTCTTACTTCATTTTCCCATGTAGTTAGTATAAGAGCATATCATTTTTTTAATTAATTAATTAATTTATTTATTTTTTTTTACATTTTTCCACAAACATTTACTTTACATAGCAAAAAATTTTAGCTCATACTCCATAATTCTTGACAGTTTACAAACAACTTTCAAGATCTCAAAATACTGAATTTTAAAGATAATGTTCAAAATATGTCTTATAATTTTGTATAATTTTAAAACTCTATAACAACAGAAGCGGAATGGTTTCAAAATATATATATATATACATATATATACACATTTAGAGTGCAGACACTCGGTATATATTAAGTGGGGACATACAATGTCTCTCCTTCATAGCATGGCTTGCTTCACTCAACAGTAAGTCTTCCATATTCATCCACTTCCTTTCAAAAGTCAGGGATTTGTTGTTTTTTATGGATGAATAGTATTCCATTGAGTATATGTGCCACAGTTTTTCTAACCATTCATCAGTTCGTGGGCATTTAGGTTGTTTCCATGACTTAGCAATCGTGAAAAGTGCCGCAATAAACATCGATGTGCAAGCACTTTTTCGATTAAGTATTCTTCTGTCCTTCGGGTAGATACCAAGGAGTGGGATTGCTGGATCATATGGTAGTTCTATTTGTAGATTTTGGAGGAATCTCCAAATTGTTCTCCACAGTGGTTGTACCAATTTACAGTCCCACCAGCAGTGTAAGAGAGTTCCCTTTTCACCACACCCCCTCCAGCACTTATCATTTTTTGTTTTTTTAATCTTAGACATTCTGACTGGGGTTAGGTGATATCTCATTGTTGTTTTGATCTGCATTTCTCTTACAATGAGGGATGTTGAGCATTTTTTCATATGCCTTTTAGCTATTCGTATGTCATCTTTAGAAAGTGGTTTTTTCAACTCATTCTCCCATCTTTTAATAGGATTGATTGTCTTTTTCCGAAACAGCTGCTTGAGTTCCTTGTGGATTCTGGTTATCAGTCCCTTGTCTGATGCATAGTTTACAAAAATATTTTCCCATTCTGAGGGCTGTCTGTTCACACTAATCACTGTGTCTTTTGCCATGCAGAAACTTCTTAGTCTGATGTAATCCCACTTGTCTATTTTAGAGATCATAGACTGTGCATTGGGAGTCTTATTTAAGAAGTTTTTCCCTACCCCAATGTCTCCCAGAGTTTCCCCGGTGTTTTCCAGGAGCAGTTTTATAGTTTGAGGTCTTAGATTTAGATCTTTAATCCACCTTGACTTTATTTTTGTCAGAGGTGAGAGGTAGGGGTTCAGATTCATCTTTCTGCAAGTGGAGATCCAGTTTTGCCAGCACCATTTGCTGAAGAGGTTATCCTTTTCCCACAGGATTGACTGGTGCCCCTTGTCAAAAATCAGTTGGCTGTATGTTTGAGCATTCATTTCTGGGGACTCTATTCTGTTCCATTGGTCCACCTGTCTGTTCCTGTGCCAGTACCATGCTGTTTTGATTACCACAGCTTTGTAGTATATTTTTGGGTCAGGGAGTGAGATGCCGCCCACTCCATTCTTCTTGTGCAAAACTGCTTTGGCAATACGGGGTCTTTTATGATTCCAGACAAACGTTATGATTGTCTTTCCTAGATCTGTGAAGAATGTGTCTGGTACTTTGATTGGCATTGCATTAAATAGGTAGATTAATTTGGGTAAAATTGCCATTTTGATTATATTAATTCTTCCAATCCAGGAACATGGGATGTCCTTCCACTTTTTTGTGTCATTTTCAATTTCTTTTTTTATCTTCTCATAGTTTTCCTTGTGGAGGTCTTTAACTTCTTTAGTTAGATTTATCCCTAAGTATCTTATACTTTTTGTGGCTATGGTAAATGGAACAACTTTTTTCAGTTCCATCTCAGTCTGCCTGTTGTTCGTATACAGAAATGCTATAGATTTCTGGATATCAATTTTGTATCCTGCAACGTTACTGTATTCATGTATTACTTCCAGAAATTTTTTTATGGAAACCATTGGGTCTTCTATGTATACAATCATGTCATCTGCAAATAGAGAGAGTTTCACCTCTTCTTTTCCTATTTGAATGCCTTTTATTTTTTCCTCTTTTCTGATTGCAATGGCCAAGACTTCTAGTACTATATTGAAGAGGAGTGGAGAAAGTGGACATCCTTGTCTTGTACCCGTTTTTAGTGGAAAAGCTTTCAGCTTTTCTCCATTGAGGATGATGTTCGCTATGGGTTTTTCATAGATAGCTTTTATTGTGTTGAGAAATAACCCTTCTATGCCCATTTTGCTGAGAGTCTTGATCATGAAGGGATGTTGTATCTTATCAAATGCTTTTTCTGCATCAATTGATATGACCGTATGGTTTTTATCTTTCTTCCTATTAATATGGTGTATTACATTTATGGTTTTGCGTATGTTGAACCAACCTTGCATTCCTGGGATAAAGCCTAACTGATCATGATGTATAATCTTTTTGATAAGTTGTTGTATACGATTTGCTAGTACCTTGTTGAGAATCTTCGCATCTATATTCATCAGGGATATTGGTCTATAGTTTTCCTTCCTTGTCCTGTCCTTATCAGTTTTAAGGATAAAGGTGATAGAGGCTTCATAGAATGCATTAGGGAGAGATTCACCCTTTTGGATATTTAGAAATAACTTGAGCAGAATGGGGGTTAACTCTTCTTTGAAAGTTTTGTAGAATTCAGAGGTGAATCCATCAGGGCCAGGGCTTTTCTTTGTTGGGAGGTTATTTATAACTGATTTGATCTCCTGGCTTGTTATGGACCTATTCAGACTTTCTATATCCTCCTGGCTCAATCTAGGTAGATTATACCTGTCCAGAAATTTGTCCATCTCATCCAAATTATCTTGTTTCTTGGCATACAGATGTTCATAGTATCCCCTAATAATGTTTTTTATTTCTACTATGTCTGTTGTTATTTTGCCTGCTTCATTGCAGATCTGATTCACCTGGTTCTTTTCTCTCTTCTTCTTAATAAGTCTCTCTAGTGGTGTATCAATTTTGTTTACCTTTTCAAAGAACCAGCTTTTACTTTCATTTATTTTCTGTATAGTTCGTTTATTTTCTATTTCATTTATTTCTGCTCGTATCTTTATTATTTCCTTTCTCCTGGAGTTTTTTGGATCTTTTTGCTGTTGCTTTTCCAATTCTGTGAGGCATGATGTTAGGTGATCCATTTGCCTTCTTTCCATGCTCCTCTTATGTGCACTAATTGCTATGAACTTCCCTCTTATGACTGCTTTAGCAGTGTCCCAAAGATTATGGAAACTCGTGTCCTCATTGTCATTGGCTTCCATGAACCTTTTGATTTCAGTCTTTATTTCTTCAGTAGTTGTGGAGTCATTCAGGAGTAGGTTATTAAGTTTCCATGTATTTGAGTATTTTTGAGGATTTCTCTTGAAATTAAACTCAAGTTTAATTCCATCATGGTCGGTGAAGATGCTGGGTATAGTTTCTATGCTTTTGAATCTGTAGAGGCTTGCTTTGTGCCCAATGATGTGGTCAATCTTCGAGAATGTTCCATGTGGCGGCGAGAAAAAAGTGTATCTTGAGGTTTTAGGATGGAAAGTTCTATAGATGTCTGTTAAGTCCATTTGATTTATGATATCATTTAGATCTTTTATCTCTTTACCTATTTTTTGTCTAGATGATCTATCCAGGGGGGATAGTGCAGTGTTGAGGTCTCCAACAATTAGTGTGTTGCAGTCTATCTCCCTTTTTAGATCTAGCAGTCTTTCCTTCACATATTTGGGTGCTCCTGTGTTGGGCGCATAGAAATTAATAAGCGTTATATCTTCTTGATCGATTGATCCTTTTACTACAATATAGTGCCCTTCTTTGTCTCTTCGAACAGTTTTTGTTTTAAAGCCTATTTTGTCAGAGTTCAGTATTGCGACTCCAGCTCTTTTTTGGTTCCCATTTGCATGGAAAATCTTTTTCCAACCCTTCACTTTCAGTCTATGTATATCTTTATCCATGAAGTGGGTTTCCTGTAGGCAACAGATAGAGGGTTTTTGTTTTTTAACCCATTCAGCCAGTCTGTGTCTCTTGATTGGAGAGTTTAATCCATTAACATTCAATGTTATTATTGATGTTAATGGATCTGTCCCGGCATTTAAGTTGGCCATTGTCTTAGTTGCCTTTTACTCTTTTGTTTCTGGCTGTTACTTCTTTAGTTATCCTGGAACAGTACTTTCTTCAGGGTTTCATGGAGAGCTGGCCTGGTGCTGGCAAATTCTTTCAGGTTTTGTTTGTCTGAGAAGATTTTAATCTTTTTTTCCCATATGAAGGATAACCTTGCAGGATACAATAGTCTTGGTTGAAATTGTTTCTCTCTTAACACTTTCGATACATCTTCCCATTCTTTCCTTGCTTGCATTGTTTCCGTTGAGAAGTCCGGTGTTAGCCTGATGGGGTGACCTTTGTAAGTCACTTGTCGTTTCTCTCTTGCTAGTTTTAGTATCTTATCTCTATCTGTGGTCTTAGCCAGTCTGGCTATGATATGCCTTGGGGAAGATCTTCTTGGGTTGATTCTATTTGGTGTCCTTTGAATTTCCTGGGTCTGGATGTTGGAGTGCCTCTCTATGCTTGGGAAATTTTCTTCCAAGATTTCATGGAATAGGTTTTCCATGCTCTTATTCGTTTCTTCACCTTCTGGGATACCAATTATGCGGACGTTAGGACGTCTAATGGAATCTAGTAATTCTCGTATATTATCTTCATGTTTTTTTGTTATTTTCTCTATCTTTTTGGTGGTTTTCTCTAGGTCAGAAGTTTTATCTTCTACATCAGAGATTCGACCTTCAGCATGGTCTAATCGACTTTTAATACTTTCAAGAGAGTTTTTGATTTCTTGTATTTCAGACTCCACCTCTAATAGTTCAGTATTATTCTTCCTCAGAATTTCTTCCTTCATATCGTTGAAGGACTTTCTCATCTCCTGTAATTCATTGTCTCTTTTCTGTTCCAGCTCATAGTACTTGTTCAACATTAATGTTCTAAACTCTATCTCGGACATTTTGGTAACGTCCTCAATTTTTTCAGGAACAGGAAGGGCGTTACTGTGTTCCTTTGATGGAGACATATTTCCTGCTTTATTCAGGCCTGAGGTTCTTGTACTTCTACCCATTGGGAGATGTGTTCCCTTTGAAAAACCTTTTACGAGAAGGTTTCTTCTAGTAGAAGCAAGTGTGTTTCCTTTCTGATATGGAATGGAGACAGCCGAAGTCTTTCTTCAATTGTATTTAGTAATATAAACCAAGAAAAAGTATTCACTTCAGGTGTCCAAAGAAATGTATCTCCTTCTTCACAGGTGTTTCAGGTAAATGGAGGATTCTAAAGAGTCTTAAAATGCTAGAATGTTTCAGAATTATAATTCTAGACCTATCTGGACATCCAGGGGTGGTGCAGATTAAGGATGTGAGGATTGGGAAACTGGGAAGAAAATAATATGTAGAATAAAGAAAAAGTTGCACGCGGCGCGCGGTTTCGCCAGGGGTCGAAAGATGGGGGTGTGATGTGGATGAACTGAGGGCGTTCCTGTGTGTTGATCAGAAGAGAGAAATTTACAATTGAAAGATGTGGATAACAGGACAGAGAAAGGAAAAAAAAAAAGGAAAAAAAAATGTACCTGGCTGAAAGAGGGGGCTCTGGCCTGGGGGTCCCGGGGCTGGAACTACTGGGGGGCAGTCCTCCCTCGGAGATCCTGGCCCAGGGGTCGAAAGATGGGGGTGTGGTGTGGATGAACTGAGGGCGTTCCTGGCTGAAAGAGGGGGCTCTGGCCTGGGGGTCCCGGGGCTGGAACTACTGGGGGGCAGTCCTCCCTCGGAGATCCTGGCCCAGGGGTCGAAAGATGGGGGTGTGGTGTGGATGAACTGAGGGCGTTCCTGGCTGAAAGAGGGGGCTCTGGCCTGGGGGTCCCGGGGCTGGAACTACTGGGGGGCAGTCCTCCCTCGGAGATCCTCAGAGCATATCATTTTTAAGGGGCCAGTGGATGATGTGGTAATTAAGGTGCTGGATTCCCACATGGCAGATTGTGGTTCAAGTCCCAGACCCGGCAGCTTGAAAATTATAATGGATTTGTGCACATGCCCCAAATCCTAGGAGGAGAATGGAAGAGAAGGGATTGAGGTATGGTCTTCCTACTGTGGGGTGATTTCTCACTTTTCCTTTCACTGCCTCTCTCTGTCTCTCTCAGTGCACACATACACCCTATGGCAAAAAACTTAAAAAAAAAAAAAAGAAAGAAAGAAAAGAGCATATCATTTTAATACCTTGAAGTAAATACAGGAATAAACACCTAAAAATATGGAAAATATTTACCTCTGAAGAACAGGATTCAGTGTGTGGAGAGATGAGGCAAACGATGCTCTGTTTTATTTTAAGCTTTGTTGAGCAATTTATATGCAATTTATATACTGTATAAACACTAAATTAATTTGTCCAAATATATATTTATTCAAGAGTAACAGTTTGGAGTAGGACAGAGTAGATGAAACAAGGAGTAGAATCTGGGGAGGAATCATTTCAGGAATAAAAGAAGAAAATATAGAGCTCATAGTTGAGACTAACGCTTTGATTACTTCAGAGCATTTATAGGTTCTTCCAGAAGCATAAGTCTGGTCAAGAATTAGGATGCATGCAATTTATTAATAATGTGCTCCCAGTAAAAATCAGTAAGAGAGGGAACTACAGAAGCAAAATAGAGAATGGAGAATGTGTCTTTGAGTTCCTCCAAACCACCCCCAGGCTCAGTGACTCACTAAGGAGGACTCACAGGATTCAGTATACAGTGGTACTCATGGCTATAATCTATTGTGGTGAAAGGATACAAAATAAAATCAGCACAAGGAAAATGCACATGGGATGAAGTGCAGAAGAAACCATGCACAAGGTTCCAACAATCTCCCGGTAGAGTCACACAAAATATGCTTAATTTCTCCAGCAATGAGTTGGAACAACTCATGTGCTGTCTACGAGGGAAGCTCACCTGAGCTGGGAAGTCAGGGCTTATATGACAGCCATGTAGTCACCTTGCCAACACATATCAAAATTCTAAACTCCCGGGAACCAGCAGTTAGCGTAATGGCTATGTCGCTGGACTCCCACGTAGTCGACCGCGGTTCACGTCCCAGACCCGGTGGCTTAAAACTCACGCTGGGCGCATGTGCGTGCGTGCCCAAGATCCCGAGAGGAGAATGGAGGAGAAGGGATTGCGGCGTGACCATCCTCCCTGGGGGGTGATTTCTCGCTTTCTGTCTCTATCTCTCTCTCTGTCTGGCGAGCGCACACGCCCTATAGCGAAAACCTCTTAAAAAACAAAAAAATTCTAAACTCCCAGAGGGAATTCAACCTAAACCACAGTGTGTATGCAAACACTTTAAGCATGGTGAGCCACTCTTAGCATTTGAGGAACGGCAGTGCCCTCTAGAAATTCAAGTACCAGATGCAAAGCAAGGTTCTCATTAAGACAATCAAAGGAAAACAATCTCAGACCTGCCATGCTAACTCTTTTCAGCAGCACAGAGAAAAACTGGAGTTATAGACTTTGTCTAAAAAGGTGAGGCACTCTGGTGTGTAAAGCAAACCTCAGAGATTGTGGTTCCAGAAGTAAAGGAGGTGAACTTTTATATTTTCAGATCAATCATTGGCTCACAGCTGCTGGCTAGAAGGAGGAAGGTGGGTCCCAGAAACCTTCATGGGCCCCAGAAACCTTTAGCACTGCATATTGGACAGTCTATCCCAATACCCAAGGGCAATCAGCTCAGTCAGAAACAAGGCTTTAACAGCAGAATCTGAGAGATGAGTGATCCAGTAAAAGAGATCCCAGGGGATCCCAGCTGACCAGCAACACTACATTACAGTAGGAAAGTAAATTATAATGGGAAGAGTATAAATGCTGTACATGCAGTATAAACTTAAAGGAGCCTACAATCTGGTGATAGTGTCTTTTACACTGCAAAAGACTGTCCATGAAGATACTCAGATTGATAGTATGGGAAAATGCTCTGATGGGACATTTTGGTTGACAAATATGTGGTGCCCTTTATATTGCCTGAATAGTAATGAGAAAAAGAGCCAAGTTTTTGTAAAGCAGAATAGAATTTTTAGGTTACCTGGAAGTTTGGGGAAAACTGTAAGGAATTCGAGAATGGTAAAGGAAGATGTAAATGCAATCTGGGAGGAAAAGTGAGAGTAAGGATATTAAGAAAAAAAGAAATTTGAGGAGGGTCACAGCTAACCAAGAACATCCTTTGGTATAAAATTGGTGACTTGCTCTTATAAGTTTTTTCAGAGTAGTGTCTTAATGATGGGATCATTATTAATCAAACATTCTTTTGTTTTTGAAAATGTCCTGGTTTAAACCAGGTGATATGATCACCCTAGGAATGATAAATTTCAAGAAAGAAAAGGCAAAAAAGAAGTAAAACTATTAGGAGGAATATTATCTTCATTTTAGGAGAGTAAAAAAGAGAGCGAGTAAGAAGTTTCTGAATACTCAGTGGAATTTATTGGGTCATCAGAAAAATCATATTTATTTTTCTTTTCTATACAAGAATGAGTCATGACTTTTCCAATGACCCAATAGATAGTTCTACTTAAATTGTAATGTAAAAAGGAACTTCAGAAGGAATTCCTGGAAAATCTGAAGATGTCCAAGGAGCAAACACTGAGATCGTTTAACATTTGAAAATATTAGAATATCTTTTCAACATACTAATCTTGTAGAGCACATTCCTATTTTACTCTTTTTTATCAGAAGAATACATTTTGTGCTATATTTTATCATAATTGTTTATTATTGATGGGCAGGAACACCATCATGTGCAAGGGGAAGTGATAGCCAAAAAGTTAAAATATTTTTTAATGTAGGATGAGATCTCACCTAAATAAGATTTGGTTTTAAAACCTGGTTGAGAACTCAGAGTTCAGATCAATTCAAATATCTATAGAACTAGATGAGAAAACAGTTTCAAATGCATGATCATTCTCTGGAACTGGAATGCACTTCTTAATGCAAATTACACAACCATTATGTGAAAAAGCTGGTATTTTAAATGTGAGAATCCATTCTATAATTGAATTGTTCTCCCATAATTTAAGCAATAAATCAAGTACATGAAGTTTCCTTCATGTAGAATGCTGTGTCATTTAATGTGTTTGGAATATAATTAGGTGGGATGGTATGCTTAAATCTAAGTTCTCTTACTTACAATTAGGATCATCTAACAGTGTTGGTAGGAGTTTGTTTCCTATAATTGGGTTGAGATTCTCCATTCAATTTTTTATAAAGATGAAAGTCATTATAGCCCTTTAGAAAATTTAAGACAATAGATTATTCTTCACTGTTGATTTATAGTAATCACAATTGTATTTCAGATTTTTAAAATCTGCCATCAAACACCTTGAGCTGTCTGGATGTGTATGTGTGTGTGTGTATGTGTGTGTGTGTATGTGTGTGTGTGTTATATTTTGATATATAATCAATAAAATTATTTTTTTGTTTGTAAGAAGACCATCAGGATTGAGCATTGGTTCAATATTCTTTTGAATAGCAATGTATTAGCAGAGTAGGATTTTACAAAGAATTTAATTTCTTATATTTAAAGAAGAGCAGATTTAGCAAAGATTGCAGATAAAAATTAAGTGATAATTATTTACTTATCACTTACTGATACAAATTTCCCGTTGAATGTTAGCTGCCACTTCAAATGGCAAATTAAGATAAAACAGCTTTTCACACTGTCAGAGGTAGTGAGGCAACTTCTCACACCCCATGGCAGCCAGCTTTCTCATATTTGGGTCATTAAGAACCAGTATGGGCAGAAAACACACTTCTTAGTCAAATTAGATAGGCTTTTACTTTTCTAAAAAAGCGTATTTATTTGTGTCTTCCATAAGAGGGGCAAACAGAGAGAGAGAGAGAGACAGGCACCTCAAAAAGGGTCTTCATACCATGATCATGTCCTCAGCCTCAGCCAGCCTGAATCATAGGCATACATGAATGTACCTAGCATGTGCAGGGAGATCTTAGGAATCTAACATGGAACCTTCCTACATGGCCTCAGTCTCATGGAGTATTGCATTACCTCTGCACTACCATGGCTGGCCCATATGTTTAATTATAAACCAACAGATACATGCCATCACCTACATTATTTAACTCCTTGTTTGCTTCTTTGATTCCATTCATGCTTCAATGTACTTCCTCTGTCAGACTTTGTCTTTTTATCATTTCATCGTTTTTACACTCTTTGTTCTCATGAATCTTAGGGCATGTATCATTTAACTATTGGTGGGTAAAAATATCACCCCAATTTCCTGGCTGGAAAACGATAATCAGATTTCTCATGATTTGGGGACGTTTGTGTTGAGATTTCACTGAAACTTATGAAATTCACTTTCCAGGCTATGACTGGAAAGTCTAAGCTAGCCTCACTCACATATCTGGCTATTGGTGTTGACTGTCAACTGGGACACAGATACTTCTCTACATGGGGCCTTATCTTCCCATCAGCTAGACCGGCTATTCTTTCATGATATTGTTAGGGCATTACTCCAAGAGAACAAAACAGAATCTGAAAGTCCTCTTGAACACATACAGTGTCACTTCTGCCACATTCTATTGGTAAAAGCAAGTCACAGTGATAATCCAGTTAGTGGTTAGGGAAATAGACTCTGCCTTTTGATAGGAGACATTGCAAAGAATTATGGCAAATAATTTACTACTGACTACTCTGTGTTCACAATTATTTTCATTCCTTCCACATGCAAACTATACCTCCTCATCTAAGACCACAAAAATTCTCATGTACTTAGATTATCAAGCTTAAAATTTACTGCCCATGATATGTATCTGTTTCAAATATGGATGTGGTCCATCTGCTACAGCAATTTGGATATGGCTACTCTTGAAATTAGAGTCCTGTGAGCTAAATCGACAAGGTATCTTCCACAAACTCCCTTTATATATCATAGAATAATTTGACAAAGACTAGAAAAATCAGAATAAATTCTCCCATTCAAAATGAGAGTAGAAAGCACTGAGCAGTTTATGGTTTGTATCAATTCTGAAATCCAGACTGTTCACTGTATGCCAGGAATAGGAACAATTTCTTGATTTGGGCCTACTTTATTCTCTGGAAGCAGTTATTTAGGTTCATTCTTTTCCCTGAGTATTTGCTCCTTATTTGGGGACAAATTTTCAGCATGAGAAATGTGTTTTCCTCTTTCCTTTTCCTCAAGAAATAACTTGTATTTGTAGCTGAGGAACTTCCTCATTCTTCTCCTTTTCCATAGAGAGCCCAGAGCCTTTATTTATTTAGTTAGTTGTTTTGAATGGCCTCAAATTCGTTTACAACCAAACTAGTATACTTTTGTCAAGACAGCACTCTAAAAATGTTTTGATTTTCCCGTAAATCTGACTGGAGGCCACTCTGTGTACCAAAGACCATATCCATAATTAGTTTTGAAACAGTCCTCTCTTAATTTTGGGCCATGTGTATGGTTGCTATGGGAAATACCTCTAAGATTTTTGGAAGCCCTTTTGTGTAGCTGAGAGTGTCATTGAGGAATCACTTAAATCTTCCGCGATGTCAAAAAAGGATTAGTAGCTAGGTCTTAGATTTCATTTTTACCTTTCTTTATTTCTTTTTCTTTTTTTTCCACCTTTTTTTTTTTTTTTTTTTAGAGAGGTTTTTGCTATAGGGCGCTTGCCGGAAAGACAGAGACAGAAAGCAAGAAAACACACCATCAGAGGCAATGGCCATGAATCAATCCCTTCTCCATTCTCCTCTCGGGATCTTGGACACGCATGCACACGCGCCCGGCATGAGTTTTAAGCCACTGGGTCCGGGATGCGAACCGCGGTCGACTGCATGGGAGTCCAGTGACACAGCCATTATGCTAACTGCTGGTCCCGTTATTTCAATATTCTTTAACAAAAATCTTGGGCACACATGCACATGTGCCTGGCATGAGTTTAAGCCACTCGAACTGCAGTGGACTCCGTGGAAGCCCAGTGACTTAGCCATTTGGCCAACTGCTGGTCCCTCTTTCTTCATTTCTTACTCTGAAAATATCTTTTCCAGAGAAGTAATGTTGAGAAGTAATTTTCCACTTCAGCTCATGGGGTATATCCTAAATCCCAACAGCACAATGAATTACTACCCTCCAGTTTATTTCTCTTCCCTTAGTGTATTATTGTCATGTAGCAAAAATAGATACTTTTAACATTTCTTTCTGGAAGCCTTATCTAGATTTGTAGTTTTATTACATGTATTTTCTATTGTGCAATTTTCCACAAGCAACATTGTGCCAGTTTTCTTATCTTTGAATAGCATGAGACTCTCTTCATTCTTCACTAATATTATTCTTAGCTTAAGTTTTCCACTTCTACCATCCCAAGTGTCAAGGACAATGCTATTTGCTTTAGGTTTTTGTTAAGCAGTATCTCATTTCCAGGTACTAAGTTCTTTCCCAACTATATATGCTGTATAACAGACCACCCTAAACTTAATCATTTTGTTGTTGTTGTTTTCTGTTTCTGTTCTGCTGGTTGGCAGGGGTAGTTGTAGCCTGGTTCTGCCTGGCCTTACTGAGGCAGCTGCATGCTGTTGAAGGATTGACATGACTGGAATGTCCAATGACCCCACTGATATTAATGATGGTGCCTCATTTTTTTCTCCATTTGTCCTTTCAGTGGTCCAGTAGACTAGATTGGCTCCTTTTCAAGTGGTGTCTGGACAATATTCAAAAAGAGAAAAACAACTGAAAGGCCAAATAGTGCCCAGGTTCTGGAAATCTCCTAAGGTTGCTTCTGAGACATCCTATGAGTCAAAGCAAGTCTCGAGGCCAAGCAGATTCAAGGGATAGTGGAATAGATTATGCCTTTTGATGAGAAGTCATCAACTGAATTTGTGGACATGTTTTATGTACCACAGGCTTGGGAACAGCAGATGGTATAATGGTTACATCACTGAACTCCCAGTAGTCAATTGGTTTGAGTCTTTGACCTGAAAGCATTAAACTCACACCAGGTGTATGTGCGTGCGTGCCCAAAATCCTGAGAGGAGAATGGAGAAGAAGGAATTGTGGCATGGCCATCCCCCAGAGGGGTGTTTTCTCGCTTTCTGTCTATCTCTCCTTATCTTTCCAGTGAGCGTACATGCCCTATAGCAAAAATCTATCCAATAAATAAATAAAGTACCCCAGGCTACTTTGTTTTCTGTATCTATCAAGCTAAATGCTCATTCCTTAAGTGTTAGCTTTCCCTTTCAACTCTTTACTATAGAGCTCTGCCCAGAAGCTCCACATAAACCCTCCTGGCATTTCACTGTACCAAAGCCAAACTCATCATCTTTCTTCCGAAATCAGTTTCTCCTCTAGCTTTCCCTGTCTAGTTCACAGTATTATCTGTTCAATCCTGCTGGTGGAGTGATATCTGTGCGGAGACATAAGGAGAGGAAAAACTAAGTCCCATGGGAATGTAGGAAAAGAATATCTGGGGCAGAAGGAATATCAAATGTAAGGTGCTGTTGTAGGAAATGTTTTGAATATCTGAGAAGCAACAACATGACCACTGTAGTTGAAGAAAAGTGAGTTAGAGGGAGAGTGACAGAAGATGAGTTTACAGAGATTAGAGAGATGCAATGCCATTCAAGAGCTTTGGCTTTTACTTTAAGATGAGAATTCTATCGGAGAATTTGAGCAGGTAAGTGGCCATAAATGATTTATGTTTTTAAAGCATCACTCGTGTTGCTTTGCTAAGACCGATCTTTAGGGAAGCAGAGAAGAAGCAGTGAATGGGGCTATAGCAGTTATTCAGGTGAGAGATAATAGTGTCAGTAGATAAGCTGTACAATGGTGAGAGGGGAAGGAGTGTTAATTTAAAGAATTACACTAATTGAGGGACCAGCACTTAGCGTAATGGCTATGTCGCTGGACTCCCATGTAGTCAACCACAGGTTGAGTCCCGGACCCGGTGGCTTAAACTCACGCCGGGCGCGTATGCGTGAGTGCCCAAGATCCCGAGAAGAGAATGGAGGAGATGGGATTGCGACATGGCCATCTGCCCTGGGTAGTGATTCTCACTTTCTGTCTCTGTCTCTGTCTGTCTTTCTGGCGAGCACACTTGCCCTATAGCAAAAACCTCTCCAAAAGAAAAAGAATAAAAAGAATTGCACTAATAGAGAAGAACTAGGGAACTAGGGTAGTTAGAAATCCCCCCATCACATTATTCAGCTACTTAAACTCTATTGCTGTCTTCCTATTGCTTTCCGCATAAATTCCAAAGCTATTTTGGAATCACAGGTTGTCCTCCCAGATTTTACCTTGCCCTTTTTCACCATTTTTCTCTCCTATCGCTCTCTATTACGCTATTATACATTTTTTGAAAATTTGAATTAGGTTACAGTTTACTATTGCTTACTAGCCCCTCTATACTGTTGGTTATAAAGGGGTAGAGATTATGTCTTATTTATTCATTTTATTTATTTTATTATTATTTTTATACCTTCAATTACTATACATGATTTAACTTGAAGAGAGAATTTACCCAACGTAAAATGTACCTCAGACCAGTTGAACTGAGAATACAATACACACTATCATCAACAGGTAATAAACCATTTCTGTGTCCCACGGCTTATTTATTTTTGATGCCTGTTTCCTAACATGACGCTCTGCAGAACGGACTGTCAACAAATCTGATACATTCCTAAGTTCTTGCTTTCTTTTATCCCTAAACATCATATTTTTAAAAGAGATGACTCTTCCTCCTTAAATAAACTTTTGTTATTGTCCTCACTGCAAATTCAGACTTTGCCTTGCCAGATGTCCCATAAAGCATGACACCAAACTGCACACCCTATTAACATTTCCATATGCCTGCAAATTCCATGGCTTTCAAGTCTCAGTACATTGGAGCAGAACAGCTACTGTGTTTGCATAAGGAGAAAAAATAAACAAACAGAATATCATAAAAATTTGAAATCTGAAGGATTCCTCTCATAGCATTTTATCATTAGACTGTTTTGTTAAGATTCTGTTTTCTGGAGCCCAGTCATTGCATTGCTTTGCCACTTTCTTTGGCAAGTTCTTAAATCCTATATGACTAAGTTTCCTCATCTGTGAAATGAGGAATAGATACAATAACTATTCATAATATTATTGTGGGATACAAATGAGTTAGTATGTGTTAAGAGCTAAGATTTTTTTCTGGTACATAATATATGCTGTTTATTCATTGATATTATTCTTTTAAGATGAGTTCAATGGAAAAAAGGTAACCAAGCCTAAAGACCTTTCCCCTTTTTTTTGGTTTGGTTAAGGATGGGAATATTATTATTTAGTGATAACTCACCAAATGATTTACAGTCTATCTTGTTTATTTTTATAACACACTCATGAAATAAGTGTACAGTACTTATTTTCAAAGTACATGTGATGGCCTTAAAGCAATGAGTACTTATTCTATTAGCTATCAAAAAATAAAAAATGTATAAATGGTAAAATTTTATAATAGAAAATCCTTACACCCATTTCACAAGGGAACAATTTCTGAACTGATATTTCTTTTCCATTTGGCACATACTATTCATTCAAATTCACAGTGAGTTTGTAGTGTCTTCAGAGGATAACTGAGATTATTTGAGTTTGACCAAACTTATGAAACTTAATTATTGTTACAATATTAATTTCAGGGTAGATTGGGGTACACATTTTTATTTGTGTGAAGTAAGTACTACACTGAGGGCCAACCAGTTTGTGTGGTGACTAAGGTAGATGGATCCCACATGGCCAACTACCCCATGGAGATTATTTATTTATTTATTTATTTATTTATTTATTTATTTATTTATTTATGTTAGGTAGAAAAGAAGATCTAATAGAAAGAAAGGAAAGGAAAGAAAGGAAGTACACCCCAAAAGGATCTTGGGTGGACAGATTGCCAGGTGGCAACCGCCCCCATGGAGATTATTTAAGTCCCCAACCTGGTGGCTTGAAAATCACACTGGGGCCCTGAGACCCTTTCCACAACTAGCGTGGCCCACCTAAAGTATGTGCCAGATGGACACAGTGCTCTAAAAGAAGTGTCTTCACTCTGCAAACTATAAGGATGGTCAGGTTGGTGGTAGCCAGTATGCCCACCCCCATGATATCCCCAGAATTTGGGATTATGTTAAATTACTAAGTAAAAAGGCATTATGGTACCAGGTGGGATTAAGGTTGCTAATGAGCTGTCCTTAAATATAGATATTATCCTGGATTGTCTGGGTGAGTCCACTTTATTCTTATGGGTGCCTAAGTGTGGAAGAAGCAGGCAGAAGTGACAGTGTCCAGGAGACTTGTAAGAACTTCACTCAACCAGCCATATAGGAAAGGAAGGGCCAGGAGCCAAAGAATGTGGGTAGCCCCTAGAAGCTGGAAAAGGCAAGGGCACCCCACCCCATGAGCCTCTAGAAATGAAAACAGCCCTGCCACACTTGACTGAAGCCCAGCGAGGCCAGTTGACTAATATCACAACTGTCCAGTGATGAAATGTCATTTTAAGTGTTGTGGTAGGTAGCAATAGAAGGTGAATGCAGGTCTCGTGCAGAACTTTCCCTCTGTTTTCCCTACCTTACAGAAGGTCTCACTTGGACTTTTGACTGCTGTCTTACTTCTCCTGCTAGTGGACTTCTCCCCATGTAGATTGCAGCTTTCAGAGACTAGCTCTATTGATTTGTTCCGGCTTACTGACGGGCCAGGAAAAAACACATAATGTGCAAGACCTAAGCCTCTACCTGGAACCAGGACCTTTGGTGCCTGCTGTGAAAAGTCCAGGTTCAGGTTATTGTGAAGGCAGTGAGAATCCACTGGGCCAGGCTTGGAAATGAATGCCATCCAGCAGAAGCAGCCTTGAATTAGAATAAATGACTTAGCACAGTTCATGCACTTGACAATTGTTTTCCACTTAAATAGCGTCATATAGTAACAATAGTATGTAAAATAATTTTAATGAAAATACATTGGTGAAATAAAGACCACTTGACGGAACTTGAGCAACAACAACAAAAAAAGAAAATAATACAGGGAGACTAGGTAATTTATAAAGGAGAGGTTTATTTAGCTCACAGTTCAGCAGGCTAGAAGTTCAGTAGTGGGCAACCACTTCTGGACATCTTCTAAAGCCATGTTCTCTGTAACAACATGGCAGAAAAATGGAAAGGGGGGCCGGCAGGTGACATGGTGGTTAAGGGCACTGGACTCCCACATTGTTGACTGTAGTTCTAGTCCCGGACATGGCGGCTTGCTTTCTCACTTTCTCTCTCACTTTGCCCATCCCTGGTCAAATTAAAATAAATAAATAAAAATAAATACAATCATTGTTATAAAAAGAAAACGAAAAATGGAAAGGCCAGCAGGCATATGCATAGACCAAATTTTTTTGTTTTATAACAATCCACACTTTCAAGAATTAACATTCCCATAAGGCCTAACTCACTCTAGCAGGAAAGGCATTTATTTATCATGAGAGATTGGCCATCATGTCCAATCACCTCCCACTACATCTCACCTCCCAGTACTGCCATATTAGGAATCAAATATCAACATTGCTTTCCGAGGGGACAGACACAAATCATAGCAGTTATATCACTGCACGGTTCATATTTGGAAAGTTGAACGTTCTTTGTGGATGACACAAAATCATGCAAGTATTGGTTATCAAAGTTAAGAAAATGCTGTTTCATTTTATTAGAATTGAAAGTTATGGTTTGGAGCCAGCAGGTGGAGTGGTAGTTAAAGTGCTGGACTCCCCCCATGGCCACAATAGTTTGAGTCCCAGACCCGGTGGTTTGAAAATCATGCCAGGTGTGTATGTGTGTGCATGCCCAAAATCCCAGGAGGAGAATGAAGAAGGGATTACAGTGTGGCTTCCCCCCCACAAGAGGTGATTTCTCACTTTCCCTCTCTCTCTGTCTGTCGCTCTCCAGCAAGTGTATACCCCCTATGGCAAAGTCTTCAAAAAAAAAAAAAAAAAAAAGAAGTGTTATGGTAGGGAAATAGTATTATCAGACCATTCAAAAATAGAACTCCAGAAGTCAACAGGTGGCATGGTGATTAAGATGCTGGACTCCCACTAGGCAACTGCAGTCTGAGTCCCAGACCTGGTGACTTGAAAATCATGCTGGGTGCAAGTGCATGCATGTCCAAAATCCCAGCAGGAGAATGGAAAAGGAGGGATTGTGGCATGGTCTGGGTGGTAATTTCTCACTTTTCTTCTTTCTTCTCTCTCACTGGAGAGTGCACATGCCTTATGGCAAAAACCTAAAAACAAAACAACAACAACAAAACTTCAATCAGCATAGGAAGGGAGGGGAGTTGTGACACACTCTTGCTCTTTCTTTAGAGTAAACCAAGAATTCTGTTCAACCATGAAACAAATTTGATCAAGGAATATTCTCTAGGAATATATTGTCATAATTAGATTTTTAAAATTCTGCCAAATGGAGTTTGTGCTTGCCAGAAAGGGACAGAGAGAAAGGGAAACAGAAAACACCCCACAATGGGAGATTGTTCTGCCACAATCCCTTCTCCTCCATTTCTCAATCTTGTTGGGATTTTGGACACATATACACACTCACCCAGCATGTTTTCAAGCCACCAGTGCCAGAATTCAAGCCAAACCATGCAGTTAATAATGCAAGACCCAGCTCCCTCAACTACCAAGCTACAGGGTAAGCCCTAAACTTACTTTTAATCAGTGATGTTGCCCTCTTGCTGCCTTGTCACTTATGAAATTTAGAAAATGGGTATCTATATTCATGTGCTTTAAAATCTTTGTTGTATGTCAAAAACCTTTATCAATTGTCATATTAATAAAAGAAGGAAAATGAGTTTTGCTTGATCCAGCAAGTAAATAAAAAACAGAAATTATGTTGCACACTTTATTACTTATTGTATAGAGTTCATGAAATATAATGTAGATACAACACTTTTATTTATTTATTAAATTAATTAGTTAATTAATTTTTTGGGAGAGGTTTTTGCTATAGGGCATGTGTGCTCACCAGAAAGACAGAAAGACAGAGAGACAGAAAGCAAGAAATCACCCCCAGGGGGAATGGCCATGCCGCAAACCCTTCTCCTTCATTCTCTTCTCGGGATCTTGGGCATGCACGCACACACGCCCGGCGTGAGTTTAAGCCACCAGGTCCGGAACTTGAACCGTGGTCGACTACATGGGAGTCTAGCAACATAGCCATTATGCCAGCTGCTGGTCCCAGAACACCTTTATTATTGGGAAAATGAAAATTCATATCCAAGCTTTATGCATGCCTTGACATCTACATAAGGGTGTTAATAACTGATATATCATAAAAATGTTGAGAAAAGCTGTGTTTCAGAATATATTTTATTTGCCAGGAATGCTTGAAAAAAATAATAGCATGATTATATTGATTCTATTACTTAAAGTAGAAAGTTTTTTTAATATACTTTTTTTTTGGTTTACATTTAGTCACTGTACATCTTTACACTGTACAGCATGGTTTTTCCCAGCATGCATGTGGTACATATTAGGTCAAAGACTGTACCGTATACATTATTATCAACAGACAACTTTTCATTTTTGTGTCTTTAATGTTTTGCTTGTTTTTTCCTGATCTCCTCCCTCCCACCAGCTATTATCCACCCCCTTCTACACTGTCTCGAGTATCTACAGTTGTCCGCCCTGCCATTATACCTTCCAGTCTTTCAGTTTCCACTATAGAGTACAGACATTCAGTATATATTAAGTGGAGACACACAAGTAGTAAGTTTTTTAAGTTTTGTGTTCCTGGAATTCACCTATGATATTATTGACAATGATAAAGTGCTGATTTTTCTGACTTTTGAAATTAAAAATATCATTTTATGTTTTCCATTTGACAAGAATACTATGGTATTTATATACTTTATGGTATTTTAAAAGCATTCATTTATAATGTCATTTCTTAGCAGAGTGGATTAAAATGAAAGAACTTCAGTGCTGTTTGGATGGACTGTACTCAGGCATGATCTATTAATTGTAGTTAGGGGAAAATGACAAAGCGAAGTTGCATCTGAATTACAAGACAAGGTTTTAGCATTGTTCCCAGTGTAATATATTCTTGTTCTAATGCGATAAAAGCATTTTAAAATGGATTTGCTGAATGCTTAAAATATAGCTTTGGTCAATATAAAGGTTGATATTAAATGTGAAAAACATGATAATGTATTTGAAGAACGTACTTTTCATTTCCAGAAAAAATGGAAGTGTTTAATCTCTTACTACAATTAAGAAAGGAAAGGCAGGTTCCCTGCTGTTTCTTTAAAAATAATCCCATGGCCATTTTGTCAAATTCAGGGGAAAAAAAAAGACAAAGAATATTTCCCTTTAGGAACTCTTCTTTTACAAAATTGTATTTCATGTTGATTTTGAAATATGTACTAACCATACATCCTGTGAGACCAGCAGTTGGCATAATGGCTATGTCGCTGGACTCCCATGTAGTCAACCTAGGTTCAAGTCCTGGACCTGGTGGCTTAAACTCACACAGAGCACATATGTGCATTACCAAAATCCTGAGAGGAAAATGGAGGAGAAGGGATTGCAGTGGGGCCATACCCCCCTTGGGGGGTGATTTCTCACTTTTTGTCTCTCTCTCTGGCAAGTGAATGTGCCCTATAGCAAAAATCTCTCTCTTAAAAAAAAAAAAAAAAGAAAGAAAGAAAGAATTAGGGGGACCAGCAGTTAGAGTAATGGCTATGTCGCTGGACTCCCATGTAGTCGACAGCGGTTCATGTCCTGGACCCAGTGGCTTAAAACCACCCCGGGCGCGTGTGCATGCATGCCCAAGATCCCGAGAGGAGAATGGAGGAGAAGGGGTTGTGGCGTGGCCATCTCCCGTGGGGGGTGATTTCTCGCTTTCTGTCTCTCTGTCTCTCTCTGTCGGGCAAGCGCACGCACCCTATAGCAAAAACCTCTCAAAAAAATTTTTTAAAAAGAAATAATAAATAAAGGGTATGGCAGTTAATTTTTTTGTGGTAGTAGTTCTCATTATTCTTATTTTACCACCCATGTGTATAAGAGGAGGAAAATCTAGTCCTGAGACTATGCAAAGTACCCTAGAGAGCTCAGACTCTGTGGAACTGTTTTTCTGGCTTGTTAGCTACATATAAAGAAACATTTTCAAAAATGTTTTCACAAACTATGATTTCCAAATCTTAAATATGTCTTGTAATGTGACTCCATCAAAAAAAAATTTAAAAATAAAAAAAAAATTCATCTGAAAGGAATCAGTTTCCACTTAAGGTTCACTGAAACACTCAGAAGAATTCTTCTAAATTAATGGGGCTTGTTATTTTCTAAAATATGCCTTAAATTGCTCCAGCTGAAGCAGTCAAGAAGATACTTAGCCCTGTTTTACTAGGAATAGACAACATGGCAGAAATCCAGGACCCCCTCCCATTCTAGGGAGTTGTGTGCCAACGTATAAAATGTAAGGTGCAAGGTGCTCCCTGGAGTCTTCCTGCGCTGGCATTCAATCCTTTATTTAGGGCTAGATTCTGAACACCAGTACAGAACCAAGATCCAATTTATGTAAAAAGTAATACAGAACGTGAATAAACATAGGAGAATAGTGCTACAAAAAGTACAGATTGTAAGACTGTATCTGTGTTTTCCCATCTACATGGTAAAGTCAGTGAATGGGATCCAGTATTATAAATAGAAACTCTTACACAGAAGAGAAAGTATAAAATTATCATTTTAAGAATGTTGCTTAACTGTATTATAAACCTCAAATATGATTATCTATAGTAATCTATTATAAGGAATGTGAATTCTTTTAGGAAAAAAAACACCATAGTGTTACATATATTATATATATATATATATGTGTGTGTGTGTGTATATATATATATATATATGTGTGTGTGTGTGTGTGTGTGTGTGTGTGTGTATATATGTGTGTGTATATATATATATATATAATATATTTTAGGAAAAAAGTATGTACTACGTGTGTGTGTGTGTGTGTGTGTATGTATACATGCACATATATACACATATATACACACACACACACACACACACACACTTACTAAAGTAATAATGAAATACCCAAAAAAAGAAGACTTAAAAGGACAAACAGGAACAAAAAACAATAAAAAATGTCTTTGCATAGGTAATGTGTGTGAGTTCTGGTAATCTCTGTGTAGTAAAGATATACAGTATATTCTGGTGTATTAATCTTCCTATTATTCTGTCTACGATTTTAGTTTTTTTTCAGGACTAAGCCATTTTTCCATACTTCGATAGTTCATTTGAATATATAGTTAAACCATTGTTTTCATTCTATTCTTAACTTTCAAAAATTCTCTGGTCATGGGAACCAGCAGTTAACGTAATGGCTATGTCGCTGGACTCCCATGTAGTCGACAGCGGTTCGTGTCCTGGACCTGGTGGCTTAAAACCCACACCGGGTGCGTGTGCGTGCGTGCCCAAGATCCCGAGAGGAGAATGGAGGAGAAGGGATTGCGGCGTGGCCATCCCCTCTGGGGGGTTATTTCTCGCTTTCTGTCTCTCTGTCTCTCTCTGTCTGTCTGGCGAACATACGCACCCTATAGTGAAGAAAAAAAAAAAAGCTCTCAAAAAAAAAATTCTCTGGTCCTTTTCCCAAATTTCATACTCAATTTTTTTGTAATTCTTTTGAAAGGATTATGGAATCTTAAATGAATTTTGGAAAAACTAATATCTTTATATAAGTCATCTATTTATTCACATGCTTGCTTTATCTATCCCTCCATTATTTGTCAAGTTTCCCTTTATTTTTCTTAGTAGTAATAGGAAAATTTTGTTATGCAGAATGAAGAAACTCTCAACAAAAGGACTGGATTTTATGATTTTTTTAATATTACTTGCATTTTATAGTACCTAAGTCTATCATTTAGTAATCATTTTTTCTAAAATCTAAAGTCAGTATATTGGGACCAGCAGGTAGTGTAGTGGTTAAGGCACTGGACTCTCATGTGGTCAACCACAGTTCAAGTCCCAGAACCAGAGTCTTGAAACTCATGCCAGAAGGGATTGCAGCATGACCATGCCCCTTGAGGGGTGATTTCTTGCTTTTTTTCTCTCCGGCAAATGCATGTTCCCTATAACAAAAGTCTCCCAAAAAAAGTAAATATATTTATTTGAAGAGTTAAGTCTTAAATTTAGAGATTGAGGATTAGAAAGCAAGAATTTTAGTTATGACTTTACTTTTGAATTGTTATATCATGTATAACTTCATTTGCTAAAGCAAAAAATCAATATGGAAGTGAAAATAATATGTCCTATATATTTAGGTCTTAAGAAAGCACCTTTTTGCATTAAAATTTGTTTTACTACTAATAAAGCACCATTTTTATAATATTTATTTGCAGTTTAGACATTAATATTTGTCAACAGTAACAGTCTTTTATTTCTTTGGCATTAAATCCAACAGACATTTATAAAATGCCTTAATAGATCTAGTTCAGGTTATCCTGAACTGTCAAAGAAACAGTAAAAATGTACAAAAGAAAAATATGGCATGAACATATTTTTTTATTAAATTTATGCTATAAACTCACATTTTTATTTTCCAAGTACTTTTTTTAATATATATTATTTTTAATAGAGAACTTTATATTTTTTGTCTGTTAAATGTTTATTCCCTTTGCACTTCACACCAGCTCTCTATCACCTACTTTCTACTATTTACTTCCCTCCCTTAGAGTCTCTGGTATCTACACTTATCATCTCTACATGCATATCTTCAGATATTTCCATTTCTGTCATAGAGTGAAGGTATTTGGCACATATTGAGTGAGAATATACAGTGTGTATATTTTAAAGTCTGGCTCATCTCACTTAACATTAAGTCTTCTATATTCATCCACTTTGAGTCAAATGATAGGGTCTCATTGTTTCTTATAGCTGAGTAATATCCCATAATATATATGGGCCACAGTTTTTCAACTCAGTCATCAGTTTTTTTACACTTAGGTTACATTTCTTAGCAATTATGAATAATGCTACAAAAAAACATGGGTGTGCAAGTATCTTTCTGTTTTCCTATACTTAGTGTAAATACCAAGGAGTGGGATTACTGGAACATATGATAGTTGTACTTGTAGATTTTTGGGGAAGGTCCATACTGTTTTCCATAAAGTTAGTGCTAATTTACATTCCCAGCAACATTGTAAAAGGGTTCTCTTTTCAAAATAGCCTTGCCATCACTTGTCATTCTTTATTTTTTTGATCCTGGTAACTTCTTTAGAGAATTCATTTATTTTTCTTTTTTTGCTATAGGGTGCATGTGCTCACCAAAGACACAGAGACAGACAACAAATGAGAAATCACACCCTAGTGGGGATGGCTACACCACAATCCCTTCTCTTCCATTCTCCATCCGGGTCTTGGGCACAGACACACATGCACCCAGTGTGCTTCAAGCCACCAAGTCTGGGACTTGTACTGCAGTACATTACATGGGAGTCCAGCATAACTGCTACACCATCTGCTGGCCTCACTCATTGCTGTTTAAATTTTCATTTCCCTTATGACAAGAGACTTTGAACATTTTTTATATGCCTGTTTGCCATCTTAAGTCTTCTTTGGAGAGTTGTCTATTCGATTTATTTGCCCATTTCTAATTGGATTATTTATATATGTGTGTATATGTATATGTATATGTGTGTGTGTGTGTGTGTGTGTGTGTGTGTATATATATATATATATATATATATATATATGGATAAGCTGCTTGAATTGCCTATACATTCTGGTTATCAGTCCTTTGACAAATACTTACAAGTATTTTCTCCCATTCCAAGGTTTGTCTTTTCGCTCTAATTTTTGTTTCCTTTTCTGTGAGGAAGTTTTTTAACTTAATGTAATCCCACCTGTGTATCTGGGGGATTATTGCCTGTGCTTTAGGGGTCTTATTTAAGAAATCTTTGCCTACTCCAATGTCTTCAAGAGTTCTTAAGTTTTCTAGTAGTAGTTTTATAGTTTGAGGCATTCCATTTAAATCTTTTGTTTTTTTTTTTTGGAGAGGTTTTTGCTATAGGGCATGTGAGCTCACCAGAAAGACAGAGAGAGACAGAGAGACAGAAAGTGAGAAATCACCTCCCAGGGGGGATAGCCATGCCACAGTCCATTCTCTTTCCTTCACCTCCATTCTCATCTTGAGATCTTGGAAACATGCACAGGCACCTGTTGTGAGTTTAAGCTACTGGGTCTGGGACTCAAACCACAGTTGACTACATGAGAGTCCAGTGACATAGCCATTACTCCAACTGCTGGTCCCTATTTTTAAATCTTTGATCCATTTGGCATTGATTCGCTTTAACAGTAAAAGATAGGGGTTCAGTTTCATTGTTCTGCAGGTAGATATCCAGTTCTTCCAGCACCATATAATGAAAAGATTTTCTTCTTTCCACTGCATTGCCTTTGTCAAAAATCAATTGACTGTATGATTTGGAGATTATTTCTGTATCTGTATTCTGTCCCTTTGTTTTATGTATCTGTTTTTGTGCTAATACCAAGTTGTTATGATTATCACTGCCTGTAATACATTTTGAAGTCAAGTAGTGATCCATCCTTTTTGGTTTTCTCCCCCACAGTATTGCCTTAGCGATACAGGGTCTTTGATAATTATAAACAAATTTTATAATTATTTTTCCTGTTTCTATGAAGGATATCACTGGCAATTGGATCAGAATCACATTGAATATGTAAATTAATTTGGTTAGAACTGACATTTTGATTATATTGATTGTTCCCTTCCAAGAACTTTGGATGTGAAAGTTTAGCTTCTTTTCCTATCTGAATGCCTTTTAATTTGTTCTCTTGTCCAATTGTGTTGGCTAATTTCCAGCACTATGTTGAAAAGGAAAGTAGGCAGTCTTGTCTACTTCCAGTTTCTAGTGGGAAAGCTTTCAACTTTTCCCCATTTAGTATACTTGCAATGGCGCTATCATATATGGCTTTTATTATGTTGAGGAATATCTCATATACATGTATTTTGTTGAGAGTCTTGATCATAAAGGCATATTATATTTTTTCAAATGTTTTTCCTGCACCTATAGATATGATCATATAGATCTTATCTTTTTGTTAATGTAATGTGTTACATTTATTGTCTGGCATATGTTGAATCATTCCTTCATCCCTAGGATAAAGCCTACCTGATCGTAGTATATAATCTTTTTTTTTCCTTTTCTTTTTTTTTTTTCATTTCATTCTCTTCCATACATTCAATCACATTATTATTTGTCTTACAAAATAGATATTTCAACAGGTGAACATTTCTCCCTAGTACTATTGATAAAACTACAAAATATCTTCAACAGATAACACCACACCTTTTTGTGCCATTAATGCTTTGCCTCCCTGTTTCTCCCCCAAATATCCTTCCTCAGACCCTCCTCTTTCCCACACACTATATCTGGTATTTACAGCTATATACTGCATTTCTATATCCTTTAGACAATTAGTTTCAGTCATAGAGTGCATAGTATATAACCTTCCTAGCATGATGTTAGATTTGGTTTGCTAGTATCTTGTTGAAAATTTTTGCATAAGTATTTATTAGGTTGGTCTCTGGTTTTAATTTTTGTTATGTCCTTGTCTGGTTTTGGTATCAAGGTGATGAAGACTTCATATTGTAGAATGAGTTTGGGAGAGTTCCTTCCTTTTGAATCTTTAGGAATAATTTAAGGAGAATTGGAAGTAGCTCTTCTTTAAAAGTTTTCTGTAATTCAGAAGTAAAGCTATTTGAACCTTGGCATTACCTGGTTGGGAGAATATTTATTATTGATTTAGTCTCATTAGTTGTCACTGGTCTATTCAGACGTTTTATTCATCTTGACTCAGCCTAAGTAACTTGTTCATGTCCAAAAATTTGTACATCTCATGTAGGTTTTCCAGTTTACTGGCGTATAGTCACTCATAGTATTCTCTCATAAGGTTTTTTTTTTATTTCTAATATATCAATTGTAATATTACCAGCTACGTTACTGATTTTAAATATCTGGTTCCATTCTCTGATTTTCTCATTTAGTCTAGTTAATGGTTTGTCAATTTCGTTTAAGCCTCTCAAAAAAGAAAGATTTCTGTTTCATATGATTTTTTGTATAGATCTTTTGTTCTTTATTTTATCTATACTTAGTACTTCTTTCCTTCTTTTTTTTATATTGAAGATTTATTTTGTTGCTTTTCAGTTCCTTGAGATTCAGTGTTATTTACTTCCCACCTTTCTATTTTTTCTTGTGAGCACTAGTGGCTATGAACTTTACTCTGATGACTGTTTTCACTGTGTCTCAAAGGTTATGGATAGTAGTGTGTTCATTATCATTGGTTTAAATGAATCATTTTATTTCAATCTTAATTTTTTAAAGTAGTTTGGAAGTCATTCAGGAATTGGTTGGTTAGTATCCATGTTTTTGTGTATTTTCAAGGTCTCTTTCTGTGGTTGATTTCGTTTAATTCCATGTGGTCAAAAAAGACACTGGGCATAATTTCTATACTTTTAAATTTGTAGAGTATTTTTTGTGGCCTATTATGTGCTCAGTCTGAAAATTTTCCATGTGAAGATGAGAAGAAAAGTTTATCTTGTAGCTGCTGGATGGAATGCTCTGTCTATATCTCTTAGGTCAATTTGGTTTATGATATTAATTAGCTCCTGTGTTTGTTTATTTTTTGTCTAGATAACGTGTTCAGTGTGACAGTGAGGTGTTGAAATCTCCAGCAATTAGTGTGTTGCAGTCTATATCTCCCTCTACATCTAGCAAACTTTCCGTTACACATTTGTGTGCCCTGACATTGTGTACATAAATATTTATGATCAGTATATCTTCTTGGTGAATTAATCCGTTTAGAACTATGTAGTGTCCTTCTTTGTTTTTTTTTCCCCCTTTTTATCCCAAGCTATATTTTGTCTGATATCAATATCATGACTCTTGCGTTTTTCTTTTTCCATTTCTATTTTCATAAAATGGCTTTTTCTAGTCTATGTGTAGCTTTGTCCATGAATTGTATTTCTTATAAGAAACATATAGTGTGGGTTCCTGTTTTTCCATCCATTGAGCCAATCTATATCTTTTTGTTGGGGAATTTATCCATTAACATTCAATGGTATTATTGATATGTATGGACTTGTTCCTGTTATTTAGGTACTCTTTTTTTCCCAGTTGTTTGTGTCCCCTTACTTCTGTTTAACTGCCTTTAGTTTTCCAGATGTAGTATTTCCTTAAGTAGTTCCTGAAAAACTGGTATAATATTGGTGAATTCTTTCAGGGAATGATTCTATTTCCCATCCCACTTGAAGGATAATCTTGATGGGTGAAGTTGGCTGAAATTGTTTGCCTTTCAGAGTATATGTCTTCCCATTCTTTTCTTGCCTGCATTGATTTAGTTGAGCGGTCTGATTTTAGTCTAATGGGGTACCCTTTCTAAGTAACAGCATTTCTCTCGTCATTTTCAGAATTTTGTCTTTGTCTTTGATTTTTACTGGATTGGCTATGATGTGCCTTAGAGAGAATCTTCTTATGTTAAATCTATTTGGTATTCTTTGCATTTCTGGATTTGCATTTCCATATACTCCTCTAAATTTGAAACATTTTCAACCACTGTGTTATGAAAGAGATTTTCTAAGCCTCTACCCATCTCCTCACCTTCAAGAATAACCATTATGTGAATATTTGCCAATTTAATGGTGTCTATGATTTCCTGTATGTTGTCCTCATTTTTACTGTGTATTTTTACATTTTTCTTGGTTGCTTTGACTAAGTGAAAGTTTTTATTCAATATCAGAGATTCTTTCTTCATTTTCGTATAATCTCTGTTAATACTTTCAGGAGAGGATTTGATGTCCTAAATCACATTTTTATTTCCAGAAGTTCTTTTTGATTCTTTTTCAGAGTGTTTATCTCTTTATGGAATTCCCCCTTCAAGTCATGGAAAACTATTTTCATCTGTTAGAATTGGTTGTTTATTTTCTCTTGCATCTCACAGAGTTTAGTTATGATAAATATAAATACTCTAAATTATTTTTCTGACATTTCAATTATTTACTGTGTTTTATTCATTGTTGGTGAAAAGTTATTTGGCAGGAAGGAGTTATTTTGTTGGAGAGAGTAGTTTTCATGGCTTTCTCATATTTCTTGAGGCCCTGCTATAATTTTTAAGCATCTGGGGATGAATTCACTTCTTCCTACTTCTTTGGAATAGGTTTCTGTAGCTGTGTGCCCATGTGCTTCCCTTTGATGTGAATTAGCTCCTAGCCAGTTTTGCTCTTCTACTTCAAATGACAGTGTGGTATCCACCATGGGAGTTTTGGGTTCAGTTTATAGAGAGGAATTTCCAAGTACTTTCATATTATGGTAGAAACCACAGCATCATTACTACACTAAATATCTTCTCATATGAAAAATGAAAGCAAAGGGTTAATATGAATTTTTAGAGAACTCTTATGCTATTATAGCCTTGATATAGTTCTTATTTTTTAATTTTTTTATTATTATTTAAATTTCTTTTATACATTCAATCATGTTACTTAGCTTGCAAAGTGAAAATTCCAACATGTGTACATTTTGCACCAGTCCAGTTGACAATACTATAAGGTTATCCTTCAACAGATAATAATCCATTTCTTTGTCCCATAAATGCCTTGCCTCTTCATTTTTTTCTTTAATGTCCTTCCTCAGACTCTACTCCTTCACCCTCCCTCTTCCCACACTGTACCTGGCATTCACAACCATTTACTATGTTTCTATATCCTTTAGTCATTCAGTTTAGGCCATAGAGTATGGACAATCAGTATATACTAAGTGGAGACATACAGTGTCTTTCTTTTACAGCCTGGCCTACTTCACTTAGCAGTAAATCTTCCACATTCATCCACTGTCTGTCAAAAGCCAGGATCTTGTTTTTTATGGCTGAGTAGTATTTCTTAGAGAATATGTGCCACAGTTTTTCAATCCATTCATCTGTTTGTAGGCATTTGGGCTGGTTCCATGTCTTAGCAATTGTGAATAATGCTGCAGTAACTTCAATGGGCAAGCACTTTTCCGACTAAGGGTTCTTCTGTCCTTGGGGTGTATATCAAGGAGTGGGATTGCTGGATCATATGGTAGTTCTATTTGTAGATTTTTGAGGAATCTCCAAATTGTTCTCCACAGTGGTTGGACCAATTTACATTCCCACCAGCAATGTAAGAGAGTTCCTCTTTCACCACACCCCCACAAGCAATTATCTTTTTTTTTTTAATCTTTAATCATGTAGTCATTTTTTTAATCTTTAATCATTCTGACTGGGGTTAGGCGGTATCTCATTGTGGATTTGATCTGCATCTCCCTTACTATGAGGGATGTTGAGCGTTTTTTCAAATGTCTTTTGGCTATTCATATGTCATCCTTTGAAAGTAGTTTTTTTTCCAACTCATTCTCCCATCTTTTAATAGGAATAATCATCTTTTTTCAGGACAGCTGCTTGAGTTCCTTGTGCATTCTGGTTATCATTCCCCTGTCCAATGCAAATTTTACAAAAAATATTTTCCCATTCTGAGACCTGTTGATTCACACTAATTACTGTGTCTTTTGCCATGCAGAAATTTCTTAATCTGATGTAATCTCATTTATCTATTTTTGGGATTATCGACTGTGCTCTAAGGGTCTTACTTAAGAAGTTTTTGCCTACCCCAATGTCTCCCAGAGTTTCTCCAGTGTTTTCCAGGAGCAGTTTTATAGTTTAAGGTCTTATGTTTAGATCTTTGATCCACCTTGAGTTGATTTTTGTCAATGGTGAGAGGTAGAGGTTCAGATTCATATTTCTGCAGGTGGATATCCAGATTTTTCCAGCACCATTTGCTAAAGAGGATTTCCTTTTCTCAGTGGAGTGACTGGAACCCTTTGTCAAAACTAGTTTGCTGTGGGGACCAGCAGTTAGCATTATGGCTATATTGCTGGACTCCCATGTAGTCGACTGTGGTTCGCGTCCCGGACCCGGTGACTTAAAACTCACACCGGGCGCGTGTACATGTGTGCCCAAGATCCTGGGAGGAGAATGGAGGAGAAGGGATTGCGGTGTGGCCATCCCCCATTGGGGGGTGATTTCTCACTTTCTGTCTCTCTGTCTCTCTCTGTCTGTCTGGCAAGCGCACGCACCCTATAGCAAAAACCTCTAAAAAAAAAAAAAAAAAAGAAAGAAAAAACCAACAACAAAAAAAAAACTAGTTGGCTGTATGTTTGGGAGTTTATTTCTGGGGGCTCTATTCTGTTCCATTGATCCATCTGTCTGTTTCTGTGCCAATACCATGCTGTTTTTGATTACCACAGCTTTGTAGTATATTTTTGGGTTAGGGAGTGAGATGACGCCCACTCCACTCTTCTTGTGCAGGATTGCTTTGGCAGTACTAGGTCGTTTATGATTCCAGATAAATTGTATGATTGTTTTTTTTTTTTCCTAGACCTGTGGAGAATGTGCCTGGTACTTTGATTGGGATTGCATTAAATACGTAAATTAATTTGCCATTTTTATTATATTCTTCCAATCCAGGAACATGGGATGTCTTTCCACCTTTTTATGTCATTCTCAATTTCTTTTTTTTATCTTTTCATGGTTTTCCTTGTGGAGGTCTTTCACTTCCTATTTTTTTTTTTTTCCTTTTTTTTTGGAGAGGTTTTTGCTATAGGGCGCATGTGCTTGCCAGACAGACAGAGAGAGACAGAAAGACAGAAAGCAAGAAATCAACCCCCAGGGGTTATGGCCACGCCGCAATCCCTTCTCCTCCATTTTCCTTTCGGGATCTTGGGCACACACGCACATGCGCCTGGTGTGAGTTTAAGCCACCGGGTCCAGGACTTGAACAGCGGTCGACTACATGGGAGTCCAGCGACATAGCCATTACGCTAACTGCTGGTCCCTCGGTCTTTCACTTCTTTGGTTAGATTTATTCTTAGGTGTCTTACACTTTTTGTGGCTATGGTAAATGGAATTACTTTTTTCAGTTCTAATTCAGTCTTCCTGCTGTTCATATATAGAAATGCTGCAGATTTCTGTATGTTGATTTTGTACCCTACAACTTTACTGTATTCATGTATTACTTCCAGGAGTTTTTTCATGGATACCATTGGGTTATCTATGTATGCAATCATGTCATTGCAAATAGAGATAGTTTCACCTCATCTTTTCCTATTTTAATGCCTTTTATTTTGTTCTCTTTTCTGATTGTGTTGGTGAGGACCTAGTACTATATTGAAAAGGAGTGGGAAAAGTGGACATCCTTGTCTTGTACCACTTTTTAGTGGAAAAGCTTTCAGCTTTTCTCCATTCAGGATGATGTTAGCTATGGGTTTTTCATAGATAGCTTTTATTGTGTTGAGAAATGACCCTTCTATGCAAATTTTGCTGAGAGTCTTGATCATAAAAACATGTTGTATCTTATCAAATGCTTTTTCTGCATCAATTGATATAATCATATGGTTTTTATCTTTCTTTCTGTTAATATGGTGTGTTAAATTTATGTTTTTGCATATGTTGAACCAATCTTGCATTCTTAAAATAAAGCCTACCTGGTAGTGATATATAATCTTTTTTATATGTTGTTGGATACGATTTGCTAGTATTTTGTTGAGAATCTTTGCATCTATATTCATCAGAGATATTGGTCTATAGTATTCCTAGTATTCTTCCCTTGTCTTGCCCTTATCTGCTTTAGGGATAAGGATGATGGAGGCTTCATAGAATGAATTAGGGAGAGATTCACCCTTTTGTATCTTTAGAAATAACTTGAGCAGAATGGGGGTTAACTCTTCTTTAAACGTTTTGTAGAATTCAGAGGTGAAGCCATCAGGACTAGGGCTTTTCTTTGTTGGGAGATTATTTATTACTGATTCAATCTCCTGACTTGTTATGGGCCTATTTAGATTTTCTATATCCTCCTGGCTCAATCTTTGTAGATTTTATGTGTTCAGGAATTTGTCCATCTCATTCAGATTTTCTTGTTGGTTAGCATATAGTTGTTCATAGTATCCTCTAATGATGTTTATTTTTTATTTCTGTTATGTATGTCATTATATTGCCAGCTTCATTGCAAATTTCATTTCCTTTCTTCTTTTTAATAAGTCTTGTTAGTGGTGTATTGATTTTGTTTATCTTTTCAAAGAACCAGCTTTTACTTTCATTTATTTTCTGTATAGTTAATTTTCTCTTTCATTTATTTCTGCTCAGATCTTTATTATTTCCTTTCTCCTAGAGTTTTTTGGATATTTTTGCTGTTGCTTTTCCAATTCTCTGAGGCACAATGTTAGGTAATCCCTTTGCCTCCTTCCATCTTCTTCTTAAGTGCACTAATTGCTATGAACTTTCCTCTTATGACTTCTTTTGCAGTGTCTCAAAGATTATGGAGACTCGTGCCCTCATTATCATTGGCTTCCATGAGTCTTTTGATTTGAGTCTTTATTTTTTCAGTAGTTGTGAAGTCATTCGGTAGCAGGTTATTTAGTTTCTATGTATTTGTGTGTTTTTGAGGATTTCTCTTGAAATTAAAATCAAGTTTAATTCCATCATAGTTGGAGAAGATGCTAGATACAGTTTCTATGCCTTTGAATCTCTAGAGGCTAGGCTTATGCCCTATCATGTGGTCAGTCTTCAAAAGAAGTTCCATGTGGGAGTGACAAAAATGTGTATCTCAAGGGTTTTAGGTGAAAAGTTCTATAGATGTCTCTTCAGTTCATTTGTTTTATGGTTTCATTTAGATACTTTATCTCTTTACTTAGTTTTTGTCTAGATGATCTGTCCAGAGAAGATAGTGGGGTGCTGAGGTCCCCAACAATTAATGTGTTGCTGTCTATTTTTCCTTTCAGATCTAGCAGTCTTTCCTTCATGTATTTGAGTGTTCCTGGGTTAGGTGAATGGATATTTATAAGCATTATATCTTCTTGATAGATTAACCCTTTTACTACAGTATAGTACCTGTCTTTGTCTTTTCTAACAGTTTTTGTTTTAAATTCTATTTTGTCAGAAATTAGTATCATGACTCCAGCTCTTTATTGGTTCCCATTTGAATGAAATTTCTTTTTCCAGCTCTTCACTTTTAGTCAATGTATGTCTTTATCCATTAGATGTCTTTCTTGTAGGCAACAGCTATACAGCTTTTGTCTTCTTATCCATTCAGCCAGTCTGTGTCTCTTGATTGAATAATTTAATCCATTCACATTCAATATTATTATCGATATTTCCAGACTTGACGCTACCTTTAAGTTGACAATTGTCTTGGTTATCTTTTTTCCCTTATCCCTGGCTGTTCATTCTTTAGTTTTCCTGGAACACTACTGTCTTCAGTTTCTTGAAGAACTGGTCTGGCATTGTCAAATTCTTTCAGGTTTTGTTTGAGAAGATTTTAATCTTTTTTATCCATATGAAGGATAATCTCGCTGGATATAATAATCTTGGTTGAAATTGTTTCTCTCTTAACACTTTCAATATGTCTTCCCATTCTTTACTTGCGTGCTTTATTTCCATTGAAAGGTCTGGTGTTAGCCTGGATGGGATGATCTTGTCGGTCACTTATCATTTCTCTCTTGTCAATTTTAGTATCATGTTTTATCTGTGGTCTTTGCCAGCCTGGCTAAGATGTGTCTTGGAGAAGAGCATCTTGAGTAGATTCTATTTAGGGTCCTTTGTATTTCTTGGATCTGGATGTTTGAGTACTTCTCTAGACTTGGGAAGTTTTCTTCCAGGATTTCATGGAATAGATTTTCCATGCCCTAATCAATTTCTTCATCTTCTGGGATACCAATTTCTGAATGTTTGGACATTTAATGGAATCTAGTATTTCTTGTATATCATCCTCATTTTTTTTTGTTGTTTTCTCTATCTTTTTCATGTTTTTTTCCTAGGTCAGAGTTTTTATCTTCTACACTGGAGATTCAATCTTCAGCATGGTCTAGTTGACTTTTAATACTTTCTAGAGAGTTTTTTATTTCCTGTATTACAGACTTCATCTCTAATAGTTCCATCTGATTCTTTTTTATAATGCTATTTCTTCTTTCATATCGTGGAAGGACTTTCTAATCTCTGTAGTTCGATGTCTGTTTTCTGTTCCAGCTCATAGAGTTTTGTCATCATGAATGTTCTAAATTCTTTCTCTGACATTTTGGTAACTTCCTCTATTTTTTTGAGAGGCTGAAGGGAGTTCTTGTATTCATTTGATGGAGATATATTTTCTGTTTTATTCAGACCTGAGGCTTGTCTTTTACTCCTAGTCATTGGAAGATGTATTCACATTTGGGTACCTTTTTGGAGAATGTTCTTTGACCTGGAACAAATGTGCTTCCCTTTTGCTGTGGTCAGTTGTGTGCAGAAGTCTCTCTTCTGCTGTGTTTTGCAATATGCTCTCCACAAGAGGAGTCTTCTATTCAGGTGTCTGAAGAATAGTATCTCCTTTTTCGCAGGTGGTTCAGTAAGAAGAGGATCCAAGGAAGCCTGACCTTACTAGGGTATATTAAAAGTGTGATTCTAGGGACCAGCAGTTAGCGTAATGGCTATGTCGCTGGACTCCCACGTAGTCGACAGTGGTTCGCATCCCGGATCCGGTGGCTTAAAACTCACGCCAAGCGCGTGTGCGTGCGTGCCCAAGATCCCGAGAGGAGAATGGGGGAGAAGGGATTGCGGCGTGGCCATCCCCCCTGGGGGGAGGGGTGATTTCTCGTTTTCTGTCTCTCTGTCTCTGTCTGTCTGGCGAGCGCACATGCCCTATAGCAAAAACTTCTCAAAAAAAAAAAAAGTGTGATTCTAGATCTGTCTAGTCCCACTGGAAGGATGGATGATGAGGAAGAAATGACAATATAAGAGGGAACCAAAAGGAATGTAAAGGAGAATAAAGAAAAAGTCACAACGCTCACTAGCACACCCCACAGTTTTGCCTGGGGGTTGGAGATCAACTTGGTTATGTTGGAGAAGTGGAAGCTTCCTGTGGGCTAAGAAGAAGTAAGAGATTGATAAAAGAAAGAAGAAGGAGAGAAAGAGAAAGCAACACAAAAACAAAACAAAACAAAACAAAACAACTACCTACCTTACTTACCTAGGGAGCTCCGGAGTTGGAGGAGCTGGACTGTGGCCTGTGACCAGCCCTGCCTCAGGGTCCCCGGTTTCGCCAGGAGTTGGAGATGGAACTGGGTTCTGTTGGGGAGGTGGAAGCTGCCTGTCTGGTTCTTATTTTTAATGTTTTAGCATTAAACTAATTCTTATTTTACCTTTATGTTATAGTTAGTGATGTAAAATGCCTTAATAGGAATGAAATTGTTCTTTAGCTTTCAGCAGCAAATTTTATTTCAAAATTATCTAAAATGATAGCAACCAAAAGTAAAACAAATAATTAAACAACATGTCCATGGGTAAATGAGAAAGCAATTAAAATACAACATGTGTATGTTAAATTTCATTTATAAACGTGAGATAATAAGAAAGAAAACTTGTAGGTAATGTGGTGAACTATTTGAAATATTTGCCCAAAGAATATCTTAAATAATTTTTAAAAAATCAGTTGATTTCTTATTTTTCTTTTAAATTTCTGTTAGTTAACTCTTAGGTGTTTCACATTAATCCTTTTCTGGAACCAAATGCCATGTGAATTAATCCATTAAATTCCCATTTTCAGACAAGTGTCTTACAAAATTTGAAATCAACCAACCAAAAAATAATGAATACCTGATAATGTGCCAATCCTTTTTTCCTTCTACATCCAAACAGTTATTTGGAAGAAAAGTGAAAGATTGAAAACATTGTGCTGTGGAAACGCCTTTATAGAATGTGGACTTGTTTAAGTGACCTCAGTGTCATACTTAGCCTCTGTGTAACACTTAGCCACTTAGACATTTTGTAAAAATTAATGTTTCCATACAAAATTCTTTGAACATATCAGGCTTTATAAATATAGTTGACATGTTTTAACTCATGCAAGTTCTAAGAGAATGAATAACAGCCAAACGGAAGTACCACTCAGATTGATTACTCTTTTCTGTGTTTTGGTGTGGTGTGTGTGTGTGTGTGTGTGTGTGTGTGTGTCTATATGAACTGTTTGAATTGTGTGTAATATATTTCTTAACACTATGTTCCTTAAATCAGATTGATTGGTGATATTTTGAAAATCCTCCAATGAATATACAGAAGTTAAATAATTACATTTTGGAGAACTATGTATGTATATTAGTTATTGTTAATAGCATAGTCAGCATTCTGATTTCCTATAAGACCTTTCAGTATATTTGTAGACTTCTGGTCTACATATTGATCTTTCTTGTTTCCATGACTAAAATTGATTTTTCCCTCCTACTGAGACCTTTGCCTGTCATCAAACTTACTTTTTCTCATGTGCCAAAATGACATTAGATTGGATTATTCAACAGAATAAGGCTTTTGTGGTTGAGAACAATCAATAAGCTTGTGTTCACTGATTTTATAGACCTCACAGTGACTAACTTCATAAATGAAAGCTGAAATGTTTCAGTTCTAGTCAGATTAAACCAAAACTTGAAGATATATTATAATTATAACCTCTTTTATTAACTCAAAAAAATTCAACAAATTTGTTCCTAAAAATATTATGTATTCATATGTACACATAATGTTAGTCAATAAATAAACATTTTCAGCACTGATTATTTACAGAATAGTAAATATGCAAATACATATGCATAGTTCCTATTCTAAAGGACTTTATATCCTGGTGATAAAAATAGAATCTATGAAAAAAAAAAGAATCTATGCATAAATGATGATTGACAATAAAAAATTAATTATAAATAGATAATTCTATCAATATTATTAAAAGTACTATCTAGTATTTATTTTAGTAAATAGTATGTGCCAGACTTGCTATGCTATGTTCAGCTATTAAATCTATCATCTTATTTTTATCATAGCCTTTCAAGAGTTCAGTATTAACTCTATTTTGTAGACATAGAACTAGTTGCTTGACTGGGCTGGGCTGAGGTATATATCATGCTGTGTAAAGTCTCTTTACAATCTAAATGATGTGTAGTGATTGAGTGTATAAATAATAATAATAATAGTAAAAAAATTTTAAATGCACAAAAAGAAAACATATTTTAAATATTATAAAGTGATACTAAAAATTCAAATTAATATATGGTAACTGGAGCAATGATAAGAAAGGAACCATTATGTAACCACAGTGTACAGGAAAAGTAAAATAAGTTTCTGGTAAAAAGAAAGAAAAAGAAAATGAGGATGTGTTTTTCATTTGTTCAAAAGAATAGTTTTGTCTAGTTTAGAAGGTATTTAAAGTTTGTTTCATATTAAATATGTGGGGAGGAAGGAATGAAAAAATTCCCATTTGGCTCAACTAAACTTTACTAAGTATATTGTAAGAGTTTTAAAATTAAGCCTTAATAGCAGCAGTATACTGATACAAATTAGAATTTCTCTCTTTCATTTAAATAAGATTTTAAGAATAAAGTATTAATAAAAACAAAATATTTTTTGGTAACAGTTGGGTATAAAGAGAGGGGAGAGAAAAAAAGGGGGAGAGAGGGAGAACAGATTCAGTGTGCCTACTGCCATTTTAATTAAGTCATTCAATTTCTGTAGTTGGGAAAACATTCTTTTCTCTACCAAAGAAAAAGGTTTTCTGATGGCTATGATACTAAAATCTTTAAATTAGCACTCTGATTAATGCAAAGTTTAAATTTATCTTCTAACCTTTAAATTTTATGGGAACAAAAATATTTTAATCTAGTAATACAATTGTTCTACATAGAAAAAAATGTTGTATAATAAAAGTAGTGTTTTTAAAAATCATAAAAAAGACTTGAAATGTATTCTTTTATTGAGAAAAAAAAAATAAAAAGAAAAAGAACTAGTTGATTGAGATGAAGAAATCTACCTAAGATTGTAGAGATGAAAAATGGTTTAAAACTCAGCTCTATTTGACTCTAATAACTATAGTCTCTCCAAGCCTCGTGTTACATCCCAATACATATTTTTCAGAAGTTAGGGATTACTTCCAGCTACAGTGTTCAGAAGGATTTGACAGAGCTGGTGTAGATTGATTCAGGTTTTCAGGATACAGAGAATTACAGTAAGTTGAGGAGCCAGCCTGTGGCTTGGTGGTTATATAAGCTAGATCCCATCTGACCAACTGCATGATTTAAATTCTTGATGAGGCAAACCATGTGGAAGAGACATGCCAAGCACACGTGTATTCAAGCCCAAGACCTCAAGGGGAGGGAGAAATAGATGAGAAAGGACTACAGCATGACCATTTTTGGGGGGGGATAGGATTTATGGCTTTCCCTCTCTCTTTTTTCCTCCAACAAGCATGTATACCCTTTGGCACATTTAAAAAAATAATAATATGTTGCAAAAAGAAAGAGGGGTTCAGAAAAGCCAGTGGCATTGTGGTGAAAGCAACTGAATCACACTTGGCTGACTGTGTGTTTCAAGTCCTAGACTGGGGTGGGGTGAGGTGGGGTTTTAAACATGCCTTATCTGTATGCACATGTGCCTAAAATCCTGAGAGGAGGATGAAGGAGAAGGGGTTGTTGTGTGGCTATTCCCCTGAAGAATGCTTTATCATTTTCTATTCTCTCTCTCTCTTTCTCTCTCTCTCTCATGCCCTTTAGCAAATTGGGAGTACAAAATAGAAAGAGCTGCTTCTGAGTTAAAGAGGAAAGACACAAGTTGATATGTCAAGACAAAAAAGAGCACATACTTTCTGGAAAATTAAGTATACTGATATTTCCAGAACACAAGTTTCATCTTCTGAAATTCGCTTAATAAATTAATTTGAAGAGCCAGTAGCATAAGCTTACAGAAGGGCTTTCATGTGCTCTAATGACTTGGAGTATATTCTTGAATATACTAAAATTACTTAAAGGCTTTTGGGGAAAAGTATATTATGTCCCGTTAAGACTACTGTATTAATCTTACAAGACTGCAGGATAGATGGAATTCCTGAGCGTCTGGGAGTAGAGAAAAGATTAAGGAGACATTTTAAGTAATCCAAAGGCTATTTTATAACAAGGTTCATATGATGAAATTAAAAGAGTACAGGTGAGTGACATTTTAAAGAACAAATAAGATCTTTGAGATGGAATATATTTGTGTAGAAAGTTGACACAAAGATGGCTTTAAGATTTGAGACCTGAGTAACTAGAAAAACAATATGACTGTGAAAAGATTTATGTAAGTTTATAGGAGCAAATGATTTTGAGAGGAAGCATTTTTGATGAATTAGTTTTGTGTATTTTGAGCATGAAATATTTGCTGTCTAAGTTGAAAGCAATAAGGAAATGATGAATATGGAATAGAATATCAACAGAGATGTTAGGACATGAAGTTTGTCTTTTCAGATGCATAAGGAAATATGAAGCCATCAAACCAAATCAGAACTCTAAAAGACTATGGATGAAGTGAAATATAATTATTCTCAGATTTACCAATATGTACAAAGTATGCATTAGATCATTTTACAGGTAGTAATTTTAATTCTATTTTAAAGAAGGGTGAACTGAGACTCGAGTTAAGTGACTGACTAAAGTCATAGGTAGCAAGATTTCCACCATGGGTAATGAAAGAGTAAATATTAGGACTAACTCTGCTTTAATGATAATTAGAAAAGACTGAAAAAATATATTTATAGTAATGTTTGAGGGCATTGGGGAGCTGCAAGGCAGTGAAGAATTATAGGTCAAGTATCTGAGAAAAGAATTATAAAATTAAAATCAGTATTTGGTTGGTTTCAGCTGTGTGAATATCTAATTTCAATAGAGTGACTGTGAGGCCAAGAAAATTAGCACACCTTTTAACAGCTTCATATAAATATGTAGACAAAAATTTGAATTAAAAAAGTAGAATGGCCAAGAAAGGGGTGGTGCTTTTATTAGTCTTTGGGTGGGACATCAAGAGCTCTACTCTATAATGTATAAAAAAATAGAGTAATACACAATAGATGTAAAATTCAGCTTCAGGTTACTTTAGTCATGAAAATTGTATGAAATTGTCTAGGATTGCAAATACGCATGTATACAAATATTATATGAGATTTTAATAAGGAGCTCAAAAATCAATAGAAAATCAGTCCAAAAAATCAGTAAAGATAACAAAAATTTGAAGGCACAGTTAATGAATTTGACCTAAAAGAACTGCTTTCTACAACGAGAGTATTCTCAGGATATGGGAAATCTTTAAATATTATGGGACATAAAGTGAGTCTCAGTATAAATAAAAGGTTTCATTCAATGTCCAGAATGTGTTTTCTGATCACAGTACTATCATGCTATAGATAAAAACAAAAAAAAAAAAAATTACAAATTTTACATTGTGTGAAAACTAAGAAATAATTTTTCAAGGAACATAGATCAAGCAAAAATTCAGAATATAAAGTTTTAGTTGTTTTATGTTGGAACTTATGAGTTGGAGCTAAAGCCATATGCAAAGGAAATTACACAATCTTAAAGGTATATGTATTAGAAATAAAGGAATACTGAAAAATTTATGAACTAAGTACCATTCCCATGTACTTAAAAATAGAAAAAATACAAATGCAATAAAACAATAGGAAGAAATAACATTTTTAAATAGCAGAAATTAATGAAGTAGAAAATAACAACTATAGGATAAGCAGATGCCATGGAGGTTAAGGCATCTGGATCCTACATAGTCAAATCTGTGGTTTGAGTCTGAGACTCAATAGCTTGAAAATCACTCCAGGAGTATGAGCATGTGCGTGTGCGTGCATGTGTGTGTGTGTGTGTGTGTGTGTGTATGCCCAAAACATTGGCCATTCTCCCTGGGGCACGGTCTCTCACTTTCCTTCTCTCCCTTCTGCCTCTGTCTTTCTCAGGCCAATGCATGTGTCCTGTAACCAAAACTAAAAAAGGAAAAAAAAGAATAAGAAGAAAAAAGGAAAGAAAGACTGCACTAGAAATTATGAAGCAAAATTGTTTCTTTTTTTTTTTTATAAAGACTAGTAACATTTATAAATCCATGTAAGAGACAAATCAAGAAAAAGATACATATTGCCAATGTCAGGGTGAAAATAAAGACATTATTAGAAAATATAAAGATACCAAAGATAGTAAAAAGGGGCCAGGCCATGGCACAGTGGTAATGTAACGGGACCCATATAGGAAAATCCTGATATCATGCCCAGGGACTTCCCTGGACATTTTGGGGACATGCACACATGGCCATGAGGTGGGCTGACAGAGGTTTGGGTGGGTTAAAGAACGGGGACCCTGTTAAGAGTACCTGTCTTTCTCTATCTCTTTGTCTTTCTTTTGTGGAAAAACATAAGTAAATAAACTTTAAAAACAGTAAAAGGATATTATCAACAATTTCATGCTAATAAACTTAAAAATTTAGAGAAAATAACAGATTTCCAGAAAAATACAATTCACCAAAACTGCATCTATAACAAATGTATTTCCATAAAGAAAACTACAGGCCCAGATGGCTTCAGTAGCAACTACTGCCAAAATATTAGGGAAGAAAAAAACACCAATCTTCAACCACTTTTGGAGCAAATCAAAAACAAGGAATACTTCTTGTTTAATGGGGCTAAAGCATAATGTTAACAAAATTAAAGTCAATTTTGATGTCAAATTAACTTTTTTAAAATATAGGGAAATCATGTTTAATTATATATAAAAAGAAAATAATTAATTATGGCCTTTCCTCATAGGATGTAGGAAGCTTATCATTCAAAAGACAAGTAGTTGATTCAGATCATCAACAAAGTAGAAGAAACTAATTTCCTTTTTTTTTTTTTTTTGGAGAGGTTTTTTGCTATAGGGCGCGTGTGCTCGCCAGACAGACAGAGAGAGACATAGAGACAGAAAGCGAGAAATCACCCCCCAGGGGGGATGGTCACACCGCAATCCCTTCTCCTTCATTCTCCTCTCGGGATCTTGGGCACGCACGCACACGCGCCCGGCGTGAGTTGTAAGCCACCGGGTCCGAGACGTGGGAGTCCAGCAACATAGCCATTACGCTAACTGCTGGTTCCCAAGAAACTAATTTCTTAAGAGATTTAGGAGACATATTTGCTAAAATTTATTCTCCACTATTAATGATAATTTGTAGCAATCTATAATAAAAGGAAGTTCTTTTTTTTTTTTTTTTCAAGAGGTTTTTGCTATAGGGTGCGTGCGCTTGCCAGAAAGACAGAGAGGGCTATGTCACTGGACTCCCACGTAGTCGACCGCGGTTCGCGTCCTGGACCCGGTGGCTTAAAACTCACGCTGGGCGCGTGTGCGTGCGTGCCCAAGATCCTGAGAGGAGAATGGAGGAGCTCACGCGCCCTATAGCGAAAATCTCTCTAAAAAAAATAAAATAAAATAAAAGAAAGACAGAGAGAGACAGAGAGACAGAAAGCAAGAAATCACCCCCCCAGGAGGGATGGCCATGCTGCAATTCCTTCTCCTCCATTCTCCTCTCAGGATCTTGGGCACGCACGCACACACGTCCGGCATGAGTTTTAAGCCACCAGGTCTGGGACTCGAACCACGATCGACTACGTGGGAGTCCAGTGACACAGCCATTACGCTAACTGCTGGTCCGTAAAAGGAAGTTCTTTAACTGAATAAGTATACGAAAAATACTAAAACATATATTTAATGGTGACATATTTAAGACTTTCCCTCTGATATAAGCCACAGAAAAGATTTACCCTGTCATTACTGTATTAATTAATTAGTTAAGTCAAGTTAATTTTGTGTATTAAAGTTATATCTAGGAACTCTAAGATTATAATAAAAATTATAACGGATTCATTTTTCAATAGGAGAACTTGTGTTAATTTTAAGACATATGTGGAAATGCAAAGACCAGAAATAAGCAATACACAAATAAGAAAGATGAAAGAATATACTAAATAGTGGAGCAAGACATTTCATTAACCTAAGTAAATAAGAGAATAGCACTGAGACAAAATGTGCAATTAAGACCAATGGAACAGCATATACAGTCCAGAAATAGAACCTTATTTATGAAGGCAATGTGTGATAAAGGTGGCAATGAAAAGCATAGAGAAAATTTTTTTCAATAAATAATGCTAGGTAAGGGTCATAAAATAACATAAAGAAAAAAATTCAATCCTCTCAAACAATATACAAAAATCAATTTCTTGATTTTTCTAAAATATAAAGGGCAAAACAATAACATTTCTAGTCTAGAAGATAAGATATTTACTTAATGTCCTTGTACAGAGAAAATTTTCTTTAACAGCATGTGAAGAAAAAACGTTCACAAATTAAATAAACTTCAGTAACTTCCAGTCATCACAAAGCATTATTAAGTTTATAGAAAGGCAAGAGAAGGAATAAGAGAAGCCATTTTCCAACATAGTTTTTGTATCAAGAATATATAAAGAACTACTGCAAATCAATAAGAAAAAAAGTCATTCCAATAGAAAAATATCAGGAGATTGGAACAGATATTTTTCAAAAGAGACATCCTAAGCCAGCAAATGTATTAAGACATTCTCATCCTTACCAGTAACTGGGAAATGCCATTTAAAACTAGAATTAAATAAAAATTTAACCCAAATGGCTAAAATTAAAAAGATATAAAATTATTTTTTTATTTTAATTTACATATGAACACATATATCTTTACTGTATCACACTGCTGTTCCACCATGAATACCATGCATATCAGTCAAGACAAAGACATTACTATATACATTATCACCAGCAAATATCTTTTCCTTTTTTGTCAATTAAATGTACTTTTTTTCTTCTCTTGTTACCCTTCCTCTGTCCCTCTATTACTCACCCCCATATTACCCCTATCCTTACTATCTCTAGTATCTACAATTGCCCACCATATTGCTATACCTTCCAAACTGTCAGTGTCTGTGTTAGAGTGCAGGCAATTGGTATATATTGAGTGGGGACATACAAAGTCTGTTTTTACTAGTCTGGCTTGCTTCCCTTAGCATTATGTCTTCCATATTCATTCACTTTGTATCAAATGTCAGGATCTCATTTTTTTTTTTAAGGCTGAGTACTATTCCATAAAGTACATATGCTACATTTAGATTCAAAAAGTTAGAGAATTCTAGTAGTTGATGAGGACATGGAGCAAGAGAGCTCTTCAACACTACTGGAGAAAAGTGACAGTTTACCGTTGCTTGGCAAAAATGAACATATTCATGGCCACTGACAACAGTCCCATTCCTAAGTATAAACTGATAAGAAATGTATGCAGAAGTATACTAAATACATGAAACAGTGTTAAAAATTTATTTGTATGAGCTTCAAAAACAGAATAACCTAAAGGATGGAGTAAAACTTCACAACAGTGGTTACCTTTAGGGATGGGGAAATAATTGGAAGTGTCATGAGGGGTGGGAGGGTTCTAGACCACTGGCAGTGTTTTGCTATGTGATCTGAGAAGTCCAGGTATTTGCCTTATGATAATTATTGAGCAGTACATTTTTTAGAACATTATCGTATTTATATTATACTTCAATAAAAATATTTTATATAGGGGCCAGCAGGTGGAGCGGTGGTTAAGGCACTGGATTCCACATGGCCAACAACAGCTTGAGTCCCAGACCTGGCAACTTGAAAAATAACGTCAGGTGCTTGTGAATGCATGGCCAAAATCCCAGAGGAGAATGGAGAAGAAGGGATTACGTTGTGGCCATGCCTCCCGGGGGTTGATTTCTCACTTTCCCTCTCTCTCTGTCTCATTTTATCTCTCTTCAGCAAGCACATGTGCCCTATGGCAAAAACCTTGATATATGCATACACATACACACATGTATATATAGTATATAAATTCATTAAAACAGGAAAAAATTATTAACTGGAAAATGGAAGTGAGTGATTCAACTCTAAAGTCCCAGTAGTGGTTTGTCCTCACTCAAGAGAGCAAACACAAATAATGAGAACTAGTTCAGATTCAAATTAGACGAACAACTATGTCAAGAAGTCTGTGTTAACGAATAGTGAAATAGAAGTTTGAAAAACCCATGAGTGAAATATGTGCCTATGCTATCTCCTATTCTTAACTCTTCTTTCATTTATAGTCAGTGCCCCAAAGTCAATAATTTATTATTTCACATAAGTTGATGTTGTTCACTGGACTTGATTGTAAATTTATGGAAACCACTAGTTATATTTAACTGAATTTTATTTTACCCTTGAATCTATTTCTGAGCACATAGCATATGCAAGGCAAATATTGCTAGCATAATACAATTTCAAGATTAAAAGAAATCTGACATATACAAGGAGTCTTCAAAAAGTTAATGAAAAATGTGTATTATGAAAAACTGTATAGATTTCAAAATTTTTGCACTGAAATCCATTCATACATTTTTTCAGGAACTTTTCATACTGGTGTATTTTTTTTTCCTGTTTTTTTCTTTCTTGCCTTCATCTTGGTAATTGGTTTCATTTTGCCAAGAAAAAAAGCTTATCTTATTCATTAAATGTATTCTTTGTACATAGAACAGTGTCCCTACATACATGAATGAAGCTCAGTGTTCACCAAACCATTCAGTCATACCTGCCATGGTTTTGTTTCTCTGACAACTTATAGATTAAACTCTCCTACCCATCCATTTCTTCTGAAATTTTACTCATTCCTCAAGAGCCCTGTCTCCTCCACAAAGTTGTCTTTGTTCTATTGTCAGAACAAAATTCATTTCCCTCGCATTTCAAAAGGGATTCCTTTGTATCCCTATTGTGGTGGGTATTAGTATTCTCCTTGTATTATGCTTAGTTGTGTACATGTCTGTCTCTCCAACTTAAATTGTAAGAGAGTGGATAATGTGTGCAAAGCAAGAGGCAAACAATCAGGTCCTGACACTTCCCAGTAGCTCTTGTGTCCCTGACTTTAAGCAGAGAGACATCTCAGCTCTCAGAAGTTAGATGACATGGCCAGGGTCACACATCCAGCAAAATTCAAGCTCTGATTTGCACCCCAGTCCTCTGTCTCTGAAGGAAGTTCCCTTTTCACCTCTCCATGCTGTCTACATACCAGTTTGTCTGTCTTAACCATCTGTGGCTTACAGCTGCTTCTCTGGTGTCCTCTACATAGACAATACAGAAGGATTTGTAAATTTGAATTCTGTGTTGGTTCTTCAGTTACAGATGTTAAACTTCTTAAAGAAGGATCTGATTCTAAATAGGAAAAATGCAGGTCACCATGTAGAGGTGCTATGTCAGTTTTAATAGAGCATCCAAAAAATAAAACTATTACAGAATTCGCTTATATGATCTCAAGTATACATTTTAAAAATACACTTTCTATCCAAAATATGCATGAAATGTTTAAAATAGTGCAGGGTCCCATTGGTGGCACAGTAGTAAAACTCAATGCCCTTAAAGGGAATCCTACATGACGAGGTAATTGGTTCAAGTCTAGATTCCTCCCTGGGTATGCCAGGTACACACGTGCCCGTGATCCAGGCTAACTGAGCCTGGGAGGTAAATCACAGGATCAAGATCCTGTCAGAGTTCCTGTGTCTCTGTCTTTTTCCCTCTCTTTCACTCATGGAATATATAACCAAAACAAAATAAAATAGTGCAGTTGACTACTAACATCTCAGATAAATAGACCTTAAAATGATTTGTGATAAATGGCAGTTAAGGGCAGAGCCAGCCAGTGATGTGGTGGCTAAGGTGGCTGGCCACATAATGGACGGCATAGTTCAAGTCCTGAACCTGGAAGCTCAAGAAATAGGCTAGGCACATGTGCATGTCTAAAATACAAAAAAGGAGAAATGGAGAAGGGATTGTGGTATGACCATTCTCCTTGGAAGGGTAGTGTCTTCTCAATTCCCCTCTCTCTCTCTCGCTCTCTCTCTCACTCTCTCTTTCTGTCTCTCTTTGGAGAACACACATACCCACTGACAAGGTTGGGGGAAAAATAATTAAAAGCTGAAACCAAAATATTGCAATACGTTGGGATTTTCATTTTTTTTCCTTAGCTGATTCTCTTGTGCTGATTTTTTACTTGATAGCCTTACTTTGTTATACTCAGTATATCTATTTTTAATGACATAATTGTGTTTCAAGAGGAAAACAGTTTTTAACTCCTTAAAATTGTCTTCTGTGATCTTTTTTTTAAAAATAATTATTTATTTTATTTATTCATTCATTTATTTTTTAATTTCACCAGAGAGAGACAGAGGGTGAGAGAGAGAGGAAATGAGAAGGCAAGCCACCAGATGCAGGACTCAAACCCTGGTCAGCCATGTGGGAGTGTCCAGTGCCTTAACCACCATGCCACCTGCTGGTCCTGTGTGATCTTTTCTTATAGTGATACAGAAGAGTTTAGTTTTCTTTTGCTTAAACCACTGATACTATGAATGTGACAGAGAGCAATAAATTTTACATGTAAAAGTAATTTCACCAGAAAATAAACTATTACTTTATCACTTTTATTCCTTTGAATCATTTGAAGACTTTACATGATCATGAGAGTAATATGAGAGTAATTCTGATAAATGACAGAAAAATAGAGGTGTACATGTCCTTGTAGTACCAAAAGTATTAATGACATTACAGAACAATTGATACCATAGCCTCAAATTCAAACTCCTATTTAACACATCCAGTATCTCCTAAGGAATTACTAAATATATCCTGATTTTCAATTAAAAATCTTACATTTACTCTTTCAAAACTGTAATATAAATTAAGCTTTCCTGAAAAGAATAGTTTTATGCTGTCAAATAGCCTATTTTTTCCTAAGAATAAAGTTTGCAAATAAGAATTTATAACCAAATATTATTTATACCATTTCACACTTAAGCTGGACTTTGACCTTGGCATCTGGACAAACCAGGTTGTCTCTATGCCCAAGCAAGGCCAGCTAGGTTGTAGGAGCCTCCTTCCATAGAGATGGAGGTGAGACACTATATTACATTAGTGAAGTACACTGTAGTAATTTTCTTCTGCCAGAGCTAACAAATCAGTATAGGTCATCTAGAGTCATGAATCAATTTTGAGTCATTCAGGAACATTAGCAAAGCTGTGTCAACCACCATACTCATTTTTGATTCTGTCTTTCTGTTTTAGGAAATGTGTCAATGCATTAGTTTAAGTGTTCTGATTATATAAGTGCATTTATGTATTTTATGTATGTATGTATTTTATGAGTGCAGTTACTTTAACTTTGTATGTGAATTTATTTGCAGTAAAGATGGTATTAACTAATTAGATATTATACTTTATCATAGCTAAACTACAGCTTAAAAATAAAGATGAATACAAACAGTAATATTTAGAAATCTCAAATTTAGAAAGAGGAATTAATGAATAGTTGTTTTTTGTTTATGTTTTAAAATGTTCTAGAGGGCTCATGGGTTTGCTGGAGAGAATGAGAAAGCGAACATAAGAAAGCACTGCCCCCCAAGGGTGACAGCCATGCCACAATCCCTTTCCTTCCATTTTTCCCTTTCAGAATTTTGGGCATGCACACACACACAGTCAACATATTTTTCAAGCTACTGGGTCCAAGACTCAAACCACACAGTCAGCCCTGAGCCTTTACCACCTCACCATTGTCTGACCGGGTGAATTACTTTTAAAAACTATGACCACAACCTAAAGATTTCATATATAGATATAGCATAAACATCCCAGAGGGGATGGCCATGCCATAATCCCTTCTCCATTATCCTTTCAGGATTTGGGGCGTGCATGTTCACAGGCCCAGCATGTTTTTCAAGCCACTGTGTTCAGGACTCAAACCATACAGTCAGCCATGTGACATTCAGCTGCTTTAACCTCTGTACTACCTGCTGGCCCTACTTCAAATATTTTAACAGACTCTTTCTTTTATTATTATTAAAGATGTGATTTTTCTGAAGTTCGTTCATCCATTTTTTCCATAAGAGAGAAAGAGACAGGCACCCACAACAGGGTCCCCACACCGTGATCCTGCCCCAGCCTCTTCTAGCCCAAGTCACAGGTACATATGCATATGCGCAGAATGCAAACTGTGAACCTTCCCATATGGATCCAGTTGCATTTTCCTGTACCATCTGGTCCCTCAGCAGGCTTTTATTAGGGTTTGACCAACCACTGTTGTGAAGTCACAACTCAGCGAGCCAAAGCAGTACTCTTTTCTTCTCAGCAACTTTTGAGCTTATAGCTGTGGATAGCACGATCAAGGTGTTATGCACACAAATCATTGCCAAAGGTGTACTAGGAAGACTATTGAAATCAAATAAAGACACCTGAATTCTAGTCCTAGTTCTGCCACCTATAAAATATGGGAGGTCTTTTCTCCTATCACATACTCAGTTTATCTTTCTCTTTCTTAAAAATAAAAACTAAAAAAAAAAAAAAAAGAAAAAGAAAAGATGCTTGTACAAGATTCCTGAAGCTTCAATTTTCTATATGAGATCTTGGTATTTGGTAATGAATCTAGCTAGGTATAATGACAGTTGTTTTCAAGATCAGTAAATAATGAGTAACATTTTTATCTTAAATAATACCATATTTGATTATCGATATTGTGGTTATTTGTAGCACTATGAGTCATTAAATTATGTGTATTGAATATTTATAGGGTCAGAGAGAAGTTCTCTCCTTTCAGCTTAAAGGTAGAAGAATGTTGATTGAGGCCAAGCTTAACATTGTCAGAAGACGGGGGCCAGCATGTGGTATGGTGGTTAAGGCACTTGATTCCCACATGGCAGAACAGTTTGAATCCCAGACTCAGTGACTTAAAAATCATGCTGGGTGCCTGTGCATGTATGCCCAATATCCTGAAAAGGAGATTGGAGGAGGAAGGATGGCTGTGTGATCATACCCCCCCCCCCCAGGGAGGTGATTATCTTACTTTCCTTCTCTCTGTCCTTCCCTGTCTCTCTCCAGCAAGTATACACCCTACGACCAAAAAAAAAAAAAAAAAAGAAAAAGAAAAGAAAAGATTGTTAGAGGACAGCCAGAGATATATAAAATAAATAATATATAGAAAAATATAATAAGTTCACCATCATTATACCCTAAAATTTTTCCATCTTGTTGGAGTTGTGAATATTAAGTTAAAATATTCCATATCCAGCAACAAACTTTAATGTTCTGAAAGGACAATAGGGGTTCATATAGAATCCAACAAAGAAATTGTATTATTAAAGTAAATAACTTAAATCACAAAAACACTTCTTCATTTTTCTTTTTTTTTTGTTGTTGGAGAGGTTTTCGCTATAGGGCGTGTGCGCTCACCAGACAGACAGAGAGAGACATAGAGACAGAAAGCGAGAAATCACCCCCCAGGGGGGATGGTCACCCCGCAATCCCTTCTCCTTCATTCTCCTCTCGGGATCTTGGGCATGCACACACACGCGCCCGGCGTGAGTTTTAAGCCACTGGGTCCGGGACACGAACCGCGGTCGACTACGTGGGAGTCCAACGACATAGCCATTATGCTAACTGCTGGTTCCCGATATGGCCACTTTCTAAGGCCTGGCATCTACTTTTGCTCACTCACATTATGTTCTCCACTCAGCAGCCAGGTTTTATTTTTAAGTATTTTTGTTTTTAGAGGTTTTTACCATAGTACTTACATGCTCTCACCAGAGAGACAGAGAGGACAGTGAAACAGAAAGTGAAAAATCATCCCCCAGAGAAGATGGCCATGTTTAAGTCCCTTCTCTTCCATTCTCTTAGAATTTGGGGCATGCATGCACACATAACCAGCATAACAACCTGGTTTTAAAATATAGTTCAGCTCACATTGTTCTCTGTTGAAACCCCCTGGTGGCGTCCCATTAATGTGGAGTTATTTCCCAAGTTCTGAAAGGGACTATGTGATTCCTGGCCACCTCTACTCTTCTCTTGCTCTCTTATTCTGCTAGCCACATGGGCCTTTGTGATGTTCCTGTAACACCTTAAGCATTCTACCTATATGGGCTCTTCCTTCCAACTGTAATACTTCTCTGATATTCACTTACTCTGTGAAATCTGATATTCACCTTGCTCCTTGATGCCAAGTCCCCATTTAATTTTCTTCATCTTAGAAGGCCTTGCCACAGGCATCTGCCACTTGCATGTTTTGGAGCAGAGGATGGAACAACCTTAAAGATAGAACTCTATCCGGGGCTGCTTGAAACATAGCCAGAGCTGGGAGCACTTAACTGATATAAGAGGGAACTCCAGGCTGTGTGGGCACCACGGAGCTCAGGTTCTTCCCTGGAAACCATTTTGCACTTCCATGACTGAGCTTTCACTGAGAAAGGCAATACTCTCAAGACATTTTGCTAATTGTCCTGACCATTTTCACCTTTATCTCTTCATACTTTTTTTAGAGAGAGTTTTTTTTTTTTTTTTTTTTTTTTTTTTTTTTTTTTTTTTTTTTTTTTTTGCTATAGGGCACATGAATTTGCCAGAGAGACAGAGAGAAAGAAAGTGAGAAATCACCCCCTACACACACACCCACAGCAGAAGGCCACTCTACAGTCCTTTATCCTCCATTCTCCTCTAGGGATTTTGGGTGATGCACACACATGCACCTGGTGTGAGTTTCAGACCTCTGGGTCTAGGACTTGAACACAGTCAGGCATGGGCAAGTCCAGCACCTCAGTCACTATGTCCCCATCCCCTCTGTAGTGGTGATAATCTCTAGTAACCTCTCAGTTTTCCACACTTTTCTCTCATATACAAGCATTTTCATTCCTTGCCACATGGCCCAGATGCAAATTTTTCAAATTTTTCAACTGTGCTCTATTTTTAATTATGTAGTCTATCTTTAAATCATCTCATCCCTTAATTTGCTCTTGAAACCTCCTCAGAATGGCCTTTACTATCCATAGCTTTATCAGGTTTGTGGTGACAGTCACTTCTCTACTCTCTAAAGAGTTCCAGTTCATTTCCAAAGAGTTCTTCTGAGCCCCCACCAGAATCTAGGCTTTCCATAGACTGCTTCTCAAAATTTTTTAAACTTCTAATTACCCAATTCAAAGCCATTTACACATTTTTAGCAATCTATAGCAACACACTCAATGACACTAATATCTATTTTAGTCCATTATTGCATTGCTAACAGAAAAGAAATAGATGTTTATTGACACTGGTAGCTGAAAAGTCCAAAGGCGTAGGCCTGGCACCAGGACAGCTGACCACACATATCGAATATTAGAAATTGATGTTTTTCAATCAGTAACCATTTATTTGTGAAACATTTTAAGAGAAGAATTTGGACAGTTGATGAAATGAGCTATACAATTTTAATCATTACATTTTTTATCAAAGAATTTTAGTCCTCTGTCATTCAGAATAACCAGTTCTACTTCCTTTAAAATATATTTTAATTTTATCATCTACTAAAACTTTATAAATTTTAGACTTCTCCTAAACAATGATATCTTTTTATATATTTATTTATTTAATGTTGTTGTTATTATTTTATTTTTAATATGACAAGAGAATGAGAGAGAGAGAGCAAGCCACCAGGCCTGAGAGTTGAACCTTGGTTGGCCATGTGAGAGTCTAGCACCTTAACCACCATGGTACCTGCTGGCCATGAACAATGATCTTTATTAAATCTGTAACTGCCTGCTGTACCAAATGAGAGTGTTATGACAGTCTGAGTTGAGTTTGATCATGAGGAGTTCTGAAACAGACTTGTACCAGCATATTTGTAGTCTCTGCCTCATTACTTCATGTATACAACAAAGATTTAACGTACCTAGACAGTTATCCTTAAGATAAACATTTCTAAGTAGAAAGTTCAATTACGTTTAAAGAATATTGACAGAAAATTACACTACAAAAATCTGTTTACCAAAAAGAATAATGGGAGTTTTTCATGATGTCTTTGGAATGAGGCTAGATTGGGATTAGCTTTGTTTTGATTGTTGTCTACAGAATTTCTTTACTCATAATGTCCCCTAAAGAAATGCAGTGGGGTACAATTCTATCAATATCTCAGTTTTAAATTTGAGAGCAGCATCAAAATATATGGCTTAACCCAGCAGGTATGTGTCTATTGAAGTTAACTTACTGCTTTTCCAGTTCTGTAAGATGCAATGTTATTTATTTGCCACTTTCTTTTCCTTTTCTTTCCCTTTTTTTTTTTTTTTTTTTTTTTTTTTTTTTTTTTTTTTTTTTTTTGTATTAATGGCTGTAAACTTGCCTCTTAGGACTGTCTTTGCTGTGTCCCAAAGTTATGGACAGTAATGTGTTCATCATCATTAGTTTCAATGAATCTTGATTTCAGCCTTAATTTCTTACATTGTTTAAAAGTCATTCAGGAGTAGATTGCTTAGTTTCATGCATTTTTTAAAGAGAAGTTTTTGCTATAGGATATGTGCCAGGAAGACAGAGACAGAGAGACAGAAATTGAGAAATCACCCTCCAGGAGGGATGGCCATGCCACAATCCCTTCTCCTCCTTTCTCCTCTCAGGACCTTGGGCACACACACACACATGCCCAGTGTGAGTTTAAGCTGCCAAGTCTGGGACTCAAACTGCAGTCGACTATGTGGAAGTCCAGCAATGTAACCATTATGCCATTTGCCAGTTCCTGTTTTCATGTATTTTTGAGGACTCTTTCTATGGTTGATTTTAAGTTTAATTCCATTGTGTTCAGAGAAAATACTAGGTATAGTTTCTATACTTATACACTTATAGAGGCTTGTCTTATCACCTATCATGTGGTCAATCTCTGAAAATGTTCCATGTGGAGATGAGAAAAAGTATATTCCATAGTTGCTGGATGGAATATTCTATATATGTCCATCAGGTATATTTGATTTCTGACATCAATTAATTCCTATGTCTCTTTATTTTTTGTCTGGATGACCTGTCCTATGATGATTGGGGAGTGTTAAAATGCCCACAATTATTATATTACAGTCTACATTTCCCTTTAAATATAGCAGTCTTTCTTTTACGTATTTAGGTACCCAGGCATTTGGTGCATAAGTATTTATGATTTTATATTACCTTGATAAATTAGTTCTTTTAGAACTCTGTAATGTCCTTCCTTGTCTCTCTCTCTACGTTTTTTATCCTTAAGTCTATCTTATCTGATATCAATATCACAAATTCTGAATTTTTATTTTTATTTCTGTTTGCATATAAAATGCCCTTTTCCAGGCTTTTGCTTTTGGTCTGTATGTATCTTGTTCAAAGTCACTTGTCATGAAGGAAATACAAATTAAAACTTCAATGAGAATACCATTTAACCCCAGTTAGAGTGGCTAGGATCAAAATAATAAAGGACAAGTGTTAGTGAGGCTGTAGTGAAAAGGGGAAGCTTTTACACTGTTGATGGGAATGTAAATTAGTCAAAACTCTGTGGAAAACAATATGGAGTTATCTCAAAAACCTACAAATAAGAACTTCCATGTGACCTGGTAATCCCACTTCATGGTATTTACCCAAAGGATTGGAAAACACTCAATCAGAAAGACATTTGCACATCCATGTTTATTGCAGCATTATTTATCATTGCTAAAACATGGAACCAACTTAAGTGCCCAAAATGACTGGATTGAGGGACCAGCAGTTAGCGTAATGGCTATGTTGCTGGACTCCCATGTAGTTGACCACAGTTTGTGTCCCAGACCCGGTGGCTTAAAACTCACACCGGGCATGTGTGTGTGCAAGCCCAAGATACCAAGAGGAGAATGGAAGAGAAGGGATTGCAGCGTGGCCATCCCCCCTGGGGGGGGGGGGGGGAGGATTTCTAGCTTTCTGTCTCTCTGTCTCTGTCTGTCTGGTGAGTGCACGCGCCCTATAGCAAAAAAAAAATCTCAAAAAAAAAATAAATAAATAAATAAATAACCTTGGGAACCACAGTTAGCATAATGGCTATGTCGCTGGACTCCCACAAAGTCGACCGTGGTTCACGTCCCGGACCCAGTGGCTTAAAACTCACGCCAGGCGCATGTGCGTGTGTGACCAAGATCCCGAGAGGAGAATGGAGGAGAAGGGATTGCGGCGTGACCATACCCCCTGGGGGGTGATTTCTCGCTTTCTGTCTCTCTATCTCTCTCTGTCTGTCTGGCGAGCGCACGCGCCCTATAGCGAAAACCTCTACAAAAAAAAAAAAAAAAACTGACACATACATACTATGGAATATTACACAACTGTAAGAAACAATGAGATCTATCATTTGACTCAAAAATGGGTGAATCTAAGACATAATGTTGAGCAAAGTGAGCAGCAGACTTTGCAAGATACACACTGTATACCCCCTTAATTTTTTTAAATACCACTGCTTTGCTTCTTTTTTAATTATTTATTTTTATTTATTTATTTATTTGTTTATTTAAATTTGACCAGAGACAGACAGACAGGCAGACAGAGAAGGAAAGGGAGAAAGGGAGCCATCAGGTCCAGGACTCAGTCCACCGTCAGCCATGTGGGAATCCAGCATCTTAACCACCCAAAGTGGCCCCATACCCCATTCAACTTGTACTGAGTGCTATAGCCAAGATTGAGAGACAAGGAAAAAAAAAAAAAAATGAAACTAGAGAATTGTCAAAAAGTAATGTCATTTTTTTGTATAGAAAAAAAGAAAAATACACCATGACTTTTCTAACAACCTAATCTTTGGAAAAAGTGATAGCAATTTGAAACCTTCACCCACCCCTGACCTAATGGAGAAAGAAATATTCCATTTCTGTGCAACTCATTATTTTGGGGAGGTATAAAATAGTGATATCAACCAAAGTATTATTCTAAAATCTTTGGTAATACTAGTCCAGAAACTAGTATTGTAAAGTCAAGATTATAGGGGGAAAAAAAAGGAACTGGTTCAAAAATAAAGCTTTGATATATTAAGATATATAGTATTTCCATGTGATCCCAATATTCTAAGCAATGCTTCTTGATCAAAATCTAGCCAAAACAGAAATTAATATGACTTAGAAACATCTTTTCTCATTTTAAAAATGTTTTTATGTCTGGCAAAATTACAAGGATGGAGGGTGAATTCTTTCAGTATGCTTAAGATTCCAACTTTGGGTTTAGGATGATTATTTAAGAGATTGTAGTCTCTGAAATCCACCTACCCTCACACTGACTTAAATGTTTGCTTGTTGGGCTACTCTTCTCTTCCCTTGATCATCGGTGGTTCCTACTCTTTTGCAACAATTCCATCAGCTTACATATACCCTCATCTACTCATCACCAGGTTAAAACAATTATCAACTCATGATCTACCTTATTTCACTCATGTCCCTTCCCCTGAACTATCTTGAAGCACCTTCCAGGCATTATATTGTTTTATCCACAAAGAATTAAGGATTTAATAAAATAATAATAACAAATAAATAAAATTACCTTGTTAATGTATGTTCGGTAGCTTAATTTCTGTATCCATAGCATTTATATTGTCTTTGGTAATAGCACCTCACAATTGTTTAGCCTTGGTTTCCTTATTTATCCAGATTCAATGATTATTTATTTTGGTTCTATTCTTGGTTGGCTAGATTTTTCATGTTTTACTTTGTAAGACAATTTCGTAATATGTTTTAACTCCATGCATGTTTGAGTGAGATTTGCTGCTTTCATTTCATATGTATAGTTTTTTACTTGTGAAAGTGAGATAACATTTTCTGCTTCTAAAGATTAGCATAAGTACCTGGCCCTTGGGAGAAAGTTAATTTATTTATGTTTCCTTGGTGCATTAGATAATTAATTGTCCACCATGCTATGGAGGAATATCTATAACTTTTGAAATAAAAATTTGACCTCAGACTTTAAAAAGTGGCAAATGCTTCAGCCTTAAACTGAATACCCAACTCTATCATTAACTCACACTGTGACCTTGGCCAAGTCTCTTCCATATATTGGCCTCATTTCCTAATCCTTAAACTAAATTATCTCCCACATATTTTCTTTTCGTTTCTCTAATTTTATGCACCTAAGTATGTCCTATTGATGAATCACAAAATAAGGCAAATAAATCAAGAAAGTCTTTCACAGTGCTAAGAGGAGCAGTGCATTGTAAGTTTAGGCACATTAATCCACTTCAATTCCTAGTTTCCTTCTCAATAATCCGGATATAATAATCATGTCTCCCACATAGGGTTCTTAGAGAGTTACATCACCTGAAACATATAAAACACTTATTGCCTAATATTAGCATATGCACAATATATATAGCAATGCACAATAAATGTGTGCCATTCTTGGTTCCATGTTACGATTTTATGTTCACATCCTTTAGACTGGAATTCAGAAGCATGACATTCAGAAATGAGTATATCATTTTTTTATACTTCTGAATTTATCACTTAAAAGATTTATGATAGGAGGTGACATTAGGAACATTGTAATTCCACAGACAGCAATTCAAACAGCGCATTCCCCAATCTAGCCCTGTTCCAAAGACAAGATTCTCCAGTTGAGTCTCCATTGTTAGTCTTTCCATTTTCTTCTTAATAACTAAACTTGTCTAAAAATCTTAACTCTCCAAATGCCCTATTATTGTGACTCTGTGTTTTTCATCTCACCAGTTTCCCCCTGGCTTTGTAAGTCCATCCAAACTTGAACAGTTTATTATTTCTACTCTTATGGTAAAGACTTCAAAAGTCTTAGTATACAATCCCTAGAACATTCTGCCTGCCTCCTGTGTTCTTCTTTGATCACACAGGCAGTCTTCATTCTAAGTTTTACATGTGAACATAAGCCATTTTTTTCATACTTTACTAGTTCAATTTATGGTTTTGATTTTTTTAATGGCTTCTAGAGAGCAGTATTTTGACACAATGCTAGATGAGCATAGTTTTAAATAGAAACATTAAAATTGATTTTATGTTATCTTCATTGGTACAGTTTTGCAACTCTAGTGGAACTGGAAGATGATAAAGTTCAGTCACTTCATAAGTGAATGTGATAATGATTTCATTCATTAGTGTTCTGGTTGATCTTTAGCAAAAGCATTAATGTGCAAGTACTATTTATTTCCCATTCTTTATTTGCTTATCAAGTTACTACTTTTAACATATATCCTCATAATGACATGCAGCCAGTGACCTCCCTAAAGCTTATTTACCTAGTTACTACATTTTTTCTGAGCCACAGATTATGAACATATAAAATGATACAGCACATGCATATAGAATGTTAGAAATAAAACAAAAGGTTAAATTATAAATCAGATGAAATCTCATCTGAATAAGAAATGCTTTGTAAGCCAGAGCTGCTTTTTTCCCCCCAACTTTCTTCATGAATATAATGTTTCTGGCAGTTTATCAAGCTACAAGTTTGAAAAAAAGAAGCACATCAAAGGTCAAGTTGCTCATAAAAGCATTACTGAAATGTCAGAAACAATTATGCTACACAGAATAAACCCCTAAGAAATTAAACATCCATTTATAAACGTCATCTCTGTACTGTGATTTCATTCCTCAGAGTTGTACTACTGATGATTTTCAGATTTTAATATGCCACATAGAATTGATTGATTTTATGGGTAGATTATGCTCTGAAAGAAACAGAAATGTATATTTTAGAGAATGCTCTAGTATAAAGATTTAGGTAGAATATAACTTTATTTATTTTAATAGCTTTTATCAAGTATCTACTAGATGCCTGTACCTGGAAATGATCATGTTATGATGGTGAGAACATGGACTTTGGAGTTTAGGAATAAGGGCTCAAAATCTTGACTCTGCCAATACATAGCTGGTGACTCTGAGCAAAGGAAAACAATTCTGCTCAATCTTCTATTTCAAATGCCCTCCCTAAATGTGATTATAAAAATATGCCCTCTTGGGACCAGCAGTTAACGTAATGGCTATGTCGCTGGACTCCCACGTAGTCGACCGCGGTTCGCGTCCCGGACCCGGTGGCTTAAACTCACGCCGGGCGCGTGTGCGTGCGTGCCCAAGATCCCGAGAGGAGAATGGAGGAGAAGGGATTGCGGCGTGGCCATCCCCCCTGGGGGGTGATTTCCTGCTTTCTATCTCTCTGTCTCTCTCTGTCTGTCTGGCGAGCGCACGCGCCCTATAGCAAAAACCTCTCCCAAAAAAAAGAAAAAAAAAAAAAAAAAAAAAATATGCCCTCTTGAATCACCACAATTACTTACTAACTAGTAGGTCTTAAAAAATTATTTTAATATTGATTTCCTCTTATAATAATATTTTAATTATTACTTCCATTCTCTTTACCCCTGTATATGATACTCTTCTTTCCTACATATTAGTGCTTAATCAAGAATGATTAGATAGAATAGTTTTCAAATATAGATGTATTTTAATCACTTGGAGGTCTTTTAAATATGAATAATCCTGGGACCAGCAGTTGGCATAATGGCTATCTCACTGGACTCCCATGTAGTCAAATGCAGTTTGCATCCTAGGCCCAGTGGCTTAAACTCATGCCAGGCACATGTGCATGCATGCCCAAGATCCCAAGAGGAGAATGGAGGAGAAGGGATTGGGGCATGGCCATTTCCCCTGAAGGGTGATGTCTCGCTTTCTGTCTCTCTGTCTGTCTCTGTCTTTCTGGTGAGCGCATGCACCCTATAGCAAAGACCTCTCCAAATATATATGTATGTATGTATATATATATATATATATATACACACACACACATATATATACATACATATATATATATATATATATATATATATATATATATATATATATGTATGTATATATATATAAATAATCCTAAGATCTTCCTCTGTCTATTCAGTTGACTGGCTCTTGGATGGAATCAACAAATAGGAATATTTACAAATTTCCCCGTTAGGTTTGAATGTATGAGCTAAAATAATGTTTCCTTCTTACCTAGAGTCCTTGTTCTCATTTTCCTTCAATTGTGACATATGTTTGGTGTGTGTTGACTGACTCCAGTGCTCTATTTTGGCAAATTTCAGGCTAACCAATGCTTTCTTTAAAAACACAGATATGAAAGTTTTTAGAAGTCTCAGCTTGGCTTTCTGCAGTTACTCATCATTCATGGTTTGGTTTGGTTTGATTTTAATAGAGATTTTCTATCTCTGTTGGGGAGTTGCCAGGTCCCTTTCTCTATCAGATACGTTCATTTTTACTACCAGCTCTTATGACTATTGTTAGCTCTGAGATGGACTTGAACAACTTTGTAGAAGAATTAGCTATTGATGAAATGGAATGAGAGTTATTAACACATATGTGATTTCCAGTGTAGAAGAGAACAATTTTCAGGTTGGATAAATGGAGAACATGCCCCCCCATCACTGAAATTTTATTTTCCCTAGGATCCTCTTTCTATTAGTTGCTAGCAGATATTCTGCTGCAACTATGAAGATTAAAGGGGTAGGCTATGACTTACTTAGCTGTAGCTCTTAGCCCAATTTTTATAGTTCAAATTTCTCAGTGGTTCTACATGGGAGTTATTAGATGACAAAGTGGAAGGTCTTGGAACAGTTTGATGGTGACGATTAATTCTTTGGATTAATTTCTTCTTCAAAGCCTTCCCATGTAGACTCATCTCCTGTATTTATACTGCTTTCTTCCTCATTTCCAATCACTTTGCTTTTATTTATACTTCTCCAAAATATTGTTCAGATTTTACTGCCTTCTAAATGGTCTCCTTTGGGACCAGCATATGGCATAATGGATACATTGCTTGACTCCCACATGGTTGAATGTGGTTCAAATCCCAAACCTGATGACTTAAAATTCATGCTGGGTGTGTGTACACATGTGTCCAAGATCCCGAGGGGAACATGGAGGAGAAGGGATTGTGGCATGACCATCACCCTGGAGGATATCATTTACATTGCTTTCTGTCTCTCTGTCTGTCTCTGTCTCTCAAGCAAGCACAAGCATCCTATAGCAGAAATCTCTCTAAAAATTTTTAAAAAAGAAAAGTTCTCCTTTATCAACTGTGCTATTTCTAATTACTTTATTACTGCACAATTTCTATCATTGAGCCAATTTCTTTTTTTTAATTTAATGACATTGTTGCCATATGGTGCATGCACTTACTGGAGAGAGAGAGAGAGAAACAGAGACAGTCAGAGGGAAAGTGAGAATGTGAGAAATCACCCTCCAGGGAGGATGGCTTTCTCCTCCATTCTCTTCTCAGGATCCTAAACACACATGTGCCTAGGCCCACTTGTGATTTTCAAGCCACTTGGTCCAGGACTTTGTGAAACAAAATTTACAACTTGAAATTGTTTATAACCTAGCCCTAAAATAGATAAAGGCACAGAGTTATTCTTTTCTAGGCTATGGCGTCCACTGAGCCTTATCTTGTTGCAACTACATTCTGGGCATGGAAAATGAACTTGGTAGGCAAGGTATATCAATTGAACACAGATGGTGGAATGTCTTAAAACACAACAGACATGAATGCATGCTTGATCAAGAGAACTACAGGGAGCCATTAGAGGGTATAATGTAGTCACAGCAGTGTGACTGGCAGACTATTTGGTTGATAATTTGCAGGACAGATTGGAAGTGTAGAAATCTCTCAGAGCAAAAATGTGAGGTAACCAAGACCAAAAAGAATTTTTTAAAGAAAGGGAAAAAGGAATGAAGAAAGGCAAGAAGGAAAGAAAAAGTCACTCAAAAGCCTTCATTCACAAGAGCCCTGCAAATTTCTTTGAGGAACTCACTGGAATTAGAACTTGCAAGCTGCCTTAGTGTGATTCAGGGTGAAGTTGGAGGGACCAACACAGGAGTTGTATTTCACCAGAGAGTAGAATTCTACTAATGCACTTGATGTGGAACCACCATTTGTATAGTCTTTTGAAGTTAAATTAATTAAGCTGTTAGACTAATAAATTTGACTGTTTTGTTGATTGTGTTAACTCTTCAAAGTGACCATAATATAAAAATTCTCCTATTTAATAGCAATATATCTATCATTTTATATCTTAGTGGAGTTTAGTGTAACCACTTCATTACACTTACAAAAGAAGCTTTTTTTTTTTTTTTTTAAATCTAGAAAATGCCTCTAACAGGACAAGCAGTTAGCGTAATGGCTATGTCGCTGAACTCTCATGTAGTCGACCGTGGTTCTAGTCCCAGACCCAGTGGCTTAAACTCATGCTGGGCATGCGTGCGTGTGGGCCCAAGATCCCAGGAGGAGAGTGGAAGAGAAGGAATTGTGGTGTGGCCATCCCCACTGGGGAGTGATTTCTTGCTTTCTGTCTTTCTGTCTTTCTGGCAAGCGCACATGCCCTATAGCAAAAACCTCTCAAAAAAAAAAAAAAAAAAAAAATGCCTTTAAGGCTTTGATAACCAAAAGCAGTTGTGCACAGCTGTTTAACTTAAGAGTTTTTAAAAGTCGGGAACCAGCAGTTAGCGCAATGGCTATGTCACTGGACTCCCACGTAGTCGACCGCAGTTCGCGTCCCGGACCCGGTGGCTTAAAACTCATGCCGGGTGCGTGTGTGTGCGTGCCCAAGATCCTGAGAGGAGAATGGAGAAGAAGGGATTGCGGCGTGACCATCCCCTCTGGGGGGTGATTTCTCGCTTTCTGTCTCTCTGTCTCTCTCTGTCTGTCTGGCGAGCGCATGTGCCCTATAGTGAAAACCTTCCCCCCCCCCAAAAAAAAAGAGTTTTTGAAAGTCAATGTAAATTATCCAATTTATAGAGAGGAAGGTGACGAAAGGAACACTGAAGACTTGTCATATGTTTGGTAGTCCTGCTTATCTTGGTGAGCTAAATATTTAGTATTATAGCATTGAGTCAAAAAAAACTTTTTTGACAGGTTTTTGCTATAAGGCACGTGCGCTCACCAGAAAGAGAGACAGAAAGCAAGAAATCACCTCCCAGGAGGGATGGCCACACTGCAATCCCTTCTCCATTCTCCTCTCAGCATCTTGGGCATTCATACACACGCACCTGGCGCGAGTTAAAGCCACTGGGTCCAGGACTCGAGCCATGGTTGACTACGTGGGAGTCCAGTGACATAGTCATTATGCCAACTGCTGGTCTCTGAGTCAAAAATTTTAACTGAGCTACAAAGGATATTTATAACACTACACTAAATAATTTTCAAAATATAAACTACAACATTTAATAATCATAATTACTTTAAATTTGCTTTTCTTGAGATTTTCGTACTTCCTTATCATCTTAGCACTTTAATCAAAAGAAAAGTACGTTAATTCAAGTTAACTGGAATATGCCAAAATTTAAATTAGAATAGACCCATTCTCACAGTGGTAGGGGAGGGATGGCCAACTGATGGGGGATAGAAATAGGCATGGTACTATTACACGAGACAAAAATTTTCAACTGTGTGCAAATACTATGTTGGGCATGTTATTATAATTTTTTGTTCTCATTTAATCTGTAAAATAATACCATAAGATCAGTTCTATTATTAGCTTCTATTTATAGAATAGGGAAAAAAAAAAAAAACTTAGAATAGGTAAATAACATGCTTGTGGACATATAGTTGTTACGTTATAGAGCCAGTATTTAAACCAGGGCAATTTGACTTCTAGTTACCATAAAAGTAAGTTTGTAGGACATGAAAATTAATGTTGTAGATTTTTTCAAGCTCAAGAATAAAATTAGGTCACCAGAAAGAGCTATTCAAGAATAAAAATATGGGGTCAACCAATGAATACTGTTTAGGGCAGCTGGATCCCACCTGACTGACTGTACAGAGACCCAGACCTGACAATTGAAAAACGTCCCAGGTGCATTTGTATGCCTACCCAAAATCCCTAGAAAACAATGAAGGAGCAGGATTGTAGTGTGTCCATCCCAATTGGAATATGCTTTCTCTCTTTCCTTTTCTCTCTTTCTCTTTCTCTGTCACTCTTCAGCAAGCATACATGCCATCTAGCAAGGAAAAAAAAAAGAAAAGAAAAGAAAAGAAAAGAAAAGAAAAGAAAAGAAAAGAAAGAAAAATATGCTGTAAATCTGAGGAAAGTAAAACATCATTTATCTTGAATAATGTCAAAGATAGAATTATTTTAATTTTCTAGAGTTTGAGAGTGTTTTTATAAACATGATTCAGTTTACTTTTTAGTCATGGAAAAGAAAGCAAAAGAGTCTGGGAACGCAAGCATACAAACAAAGTATAATAAGAAAGTGCTTGAAAACTATTAATTTCAATTAAATGAAGTTGAAAAAACAGTATTCACCCATTTGTTGCAAAATACATGCTTTCAGTTATACCCATAGAATATTGCACACACAGAGCATGTGTTAAAAATGTTCCACAATTAGTCGACATCAAATAGAATCACGTCATGGGTCTCATGGAACTGTAGAGCACAAGCACTTTTTGTTCTGCCTAATCCCCAGTGAAATCCTTCACCAGTGTTATGAGGAAGGAAAGTTATGGATGTTGCAACGAAGCGTAAAGAATTGTTTGCCTAATGCCCTGTTCACTAAGTGAGCAATTTGCATCGTGGGTGGCTTAAAGTCAAGGAAACAAGAAAATACGAAGTTATGGTTGGATTGAGCCTTAAAATGTCATCATTTATTTTTTTACTAAACTTTGTTAGGATTGGCTCAAAGATGGAGTTAAATGTCCTATTATTAAAAACATAAGACCTGGACTGGGAGGTGGTTGCCACCAGGTGAAGGAAGACAGCATTTTCCCTCAGGGTCACCTCTTATTTGCCAGGGTCATGAAGGAATAAAAACATAAACAGAGGCATGAGAGAACAAAACAATGAAAGGGGGAGGGGAAGAGAGTATAGAAGGAACATAAAAGACACATTTATTTAGAATGGAAATGATTTGGAAGAAGATGATTTTAAAAGAACGAAGAAGAAGAAGAAGACGACGACAAAGAGGAAAGTCCCTGACAAAATTATAACACGAAGACTGTAGGTTGTTCGAAGACAATTAAGAATCAAAAATAGATAGTTAAAAAAAAAAAAAAAAAAAAAAACAGGAAAAGAAGGTGAGACTAAAGATAATATTTATATTATAAATAAGATTTAAAGGGTTTATCAAAGAAAAAATCGGACCAAAGTTAACAAATAAAAAAGAATGTATTTGAGGTGTCTACAGTGGGAGACACTGAACTCAGCTCAGCAGAAATGAAAGCCAGCAATGTTTTCTAATTGCTGGGTGAGCTAGTGGAAAGACTACTGAAGAACACTGGGTGGTAGGGTTTGATCAATGGGATGTGCCAAGCATATTGAGTTATTCCTGAGTTTGCAAATGCTTTTCTCTGGGATTAAGCCATCTGTGTTTGTTAATTGGCACCCATGGAAATTAGGCACCTGCTCTCCTGCAGAGACTGGGCCATCAAGGCACTATCTTTTTCAATGTTAACATTTCAAAGAGACAGTTTCCAATTTATTGAGGAAGATAATTCCTGAGTTGTGAAAGGAGATACATTTCAAAGGGGCCAAGAAAGAATTTACAGATGCCAAATTTTCTAAAATAAGTGCTCAAAGAGAAAGGAGATTAGGGCCCTAAAGTGAGGAAAAAGGTTGTCTAAAGTTTAGTCAAGTTGAGGGGAACCTTAAAGCCATCTTAATCATGTTCTAGGAAACTAACAATTGGAAATATATATATGGAAGTGCTGGGTTTTTTTTTTTTTTTTTTTTTTTTTTCCTGTTTATCTTTTCAGAAAAGCAACAGAAGCTCTGGGATTGTTGGTCCACTTTTCTTTCCCACTGTGAAACTCTAAAATGATACAAAATAAAGTAAGGACTTCAGATATATTGAATAATATAAAATCTATGGCCAGAAAGTTCTCATAGGCTAGTGGGGCTAAAGGTGCATAAACATCTGATTACAAAATGTGCTTTGTTTTGTTTGTGTTTTGTTTTTATAGAGATTTTTGTTATAGGGTATGTGTACTCACTGGAGAGACAAAGAGAAACAGAGACAAAAAAGCAAAAAAAAACCCCCGAGGATGGATGGCCATGCTGCAATCCCTTCTCTTCCATTCTCTTCTCCTCATGTACACATGCTCAGTGTGTTTTAAGCCACCAGGTCCAGAACTCAAACTGCTTTTGATTATGTGGGAGTCCAGCAACGTAACCATTACACCATCTGCTGTTCTCTACAAAATGTTTTAAATGTAGTATGTCAGGGCCAGCATGTGGCATAGTTGTTAAGGTGCTGGACTCCCACATGGCTGACCACAATTCAAGTCCCGGACATGGTGACTTAAAGAATAACACCAGGCAAATGTGCATGCATGCCCAAAATCCCAAGAGGAGACTGGAGGAGAAGGGATTGTGGTGTGGCCATCCTCCTTCGGGGGTAATTTCTCACTTTCTCTATCTCACTCCAGTGAGGCACATGCCCTTTGGCAAAAATTTAAAAACAAACAAACAAATAAAAAGTAGTATGTTTGCAGTGCTATAGGAACAGAGAGGATGGAGCACAACTCCACCTTTGAGAAAGCCAAAGAAAGTTTACATAAACAAACCTCAATCCTAAAGGATGATTTAGCAAGATGAGCCACCAGACATGGAGAACAATCTATGCAAAACGACAGAGGAAAGAGAAAGCATGTCAGTTCAAAGGACAGCAAATAGCTTCCTAGGCATAGAATGTATGGAAAACATGAGGCAATGACAGAGGAGGGGTTTTTCTACATCCTAATAAGAAATTTTGCCTTCAGATAATGGGGTTTTGCATTTTTGAGATATGCCCCTAGGATTAGAATCAATGACTGGCTACAGGGAACAATGTGACACAACTGGAGCCCAGGGAGATGTTTGCAATGGTCTGAGTGAAAACAGAGTCAAGGTCGAACAAACCAGACTCACTACCTGGATGAGATGTCAATAGCAGAAAGGGTGCAGAAACTGAAAATGATTCAGAAACTTCCCATTGAAGATGTAGAAAGATGTTGCTTCCCTTCAAGAAGAGGAATGGAGATTAATAAGGCTTAGTTTATGAGTCTTCTACTTCAATTAGCTGAGAGTAATTCTAGATCTTTACAGTTATTGTATAGTTCAGACAAGGTAATTATATGGAATTGTTTTCCAGAACATACCTTGCAATGTGAGACTCCATTCTTTTCCCACCTTAATTAATTTTGAACTTCCACGGGTTATCAGTAAATAAATAAATATATAAATAAAGACTTCCCCTATCAAAAGTCAATATGACATTTTAAGAAAGTTTTTTAAGAATACAAAAGACATGGAACCAGCAGTTAGCGTAATGGCTATGTCGCTGGACTCCCATGTAGTCGACCACGGTTCAAGTCCCGGACCCGGTGGCTTAAACTCACGCCGGGCACGTGTGCATGTGTGCCCAAGATCCAGAGAGGAGAATGGAGGAGAAGGGACTGCGGTGTGGCCATCCCCCCTGGGGGCTGGTTTCTCACTTTCTGTATCTCTGTCTCTCTCTGTCTGGCAAGCGCACACGTCCTATAGCAAAAACTTCTCAAAAAAAAAAAAAAGAATACAAAAGACATTAATAACCCAATAAAAGTTCTCAAGGTTTCCATAGCATTTTTTATAGAACTAGAAGGAGAAATCTAATTCCAAAATTAGAATACAAGGGACTCTATAAATAGTGTATTTTTTTTAAAAAATCTTGCTGCCGTATCTGCTTCCTTTCTGCTTTAATTTCATCTTTCTCTTACTCCCGTTTCGATTCCATTTACATATGAATTTTGATTTTGCATTGGAGGCACATTACATGTAGTACTACTATGACTGTTAAAATCAATCATGGAAACCTACACATTTCTATGTTTAAAAATAAATTAGAGCCCAGTCACCATGGCACTTGCTGCTAAGATGCTGTACTCCAAAGGCTGAGACCATATGGGAGGCCCAGGTTTAAATTCCTGGTCCAACCTAAAAGCAGGGCACAGTGGTACCCACTCATAGTCCCAGCTACTAAGGAAGACTGAGAGGAGTATGAGCTCAAGGCTGGTCTGGGCAACCTTGAAAGTCCCTGTCACTGTGTTACAGTGACACATGCACATAGTTCAAACTGAAAGGCTAAGAAGGAGGAATACAATTGGTGAGACACTATCTAAAAAAAAGGTGTGCTTAGCTAAAAAGAAATCGGGATAATACAAGAGGCATTTAAGTAGTAGTGCTAAATAGTACATGCATGCTTTACATTAAAATAAGATTATGTATGTAAAATATATTAACATGCATGTTTAATGCATTAAAGTATTAGCTTGTGCATTCTTGACTCAGCAACTCCTTAAGTGTAAAATCCGTAAAACTATAAAACCTTGATAAACCATATTTTCTCTTTTGTGTTTCATTTAAGCTCTAGCACAATAAATGCAATAAACTTTCAGTAGATTCTTTGCCAAGAAAAAAAAAGCCTATCCTCTGATCACAGTTCTCATTTTTTTTCTTTTTTATGTGGAACTCTTCATGAATTTTTACTGTAATTACCTCAAGCAGATGTTCAATTCTTTTTGCCTGATATTGGAGACATAGTAGAATGAAACGGGGTAGTCCAGAAGATTTCATGAAAGAGTTTGGTAATATTTATGAAAAAAGACCAAATGAGGAAATTTGGGGATTACTTTAAAGAGGTCAAAATACACGTTTAAGTTAATTAAAATGATGAATTATGGAGACATAGCCTTAAAATTGCATTTGCAAAGAGATTGAATATTTAAACCCTATTTTATAGAGTTCATAAAAATAAATAAAACTCAAGCATTTTCATTTTTATATCTCAATTTCTTACATAGAGTATTACACGTTTAAACCAGATATGCTTCTGTTAAGGCTTTACAGTAAGGTGCAAATTGTAATACATAGACAATAGTTCACTCATTTAGTTTTGTGTTATATATATTCATATAAGGTATACCTTTTAGAGGTTGGGTTAAAATACAATTTTGTGGGTGGAGAAAAAAGCTATATAAATGTAAAGCAATCCTTTGAAGTTATTTATGTTGGTAAATGCATGCCGAAATTTATTATATTTAATACACAAAGGCAAGCATGAGGAGGATTCTAAATGTTTATGGCATCACAAGCAGAATCAACCAAAGAAATTATCAGAAAGACTAAAGAATAAAATTAAGTTGCACTGGCTTTTGCTCGTAGTGGTAGAACTTCATCAGTCGCAGTGGTGATAATCTAATGTGTCTGCCCAGGTTTAATGGGATGCACACTCAAATTATCAAAGTGTCAGATGGTTCTATAATGGGGACATCTGGTGGTTGAATATGTCCCAACCATAGGACAGCTGATATGGAAAAGTAGAATTTCTAAAGTGCTAAACAGGAAAACTTTCATTTCTCTACATGGAGAGAGTATAAATTAATCTGATATTTACATATGTACATGTTTAACTTACTTCATATAATCTTTGAAGTCATATCATGCAAAATAGTGGTTATCTAATCAAAATTAAGGTCATCATTCAGAAGCAAGGTTTGTTTTAAATTTTATTTTATTTATTATTATTGTTATTAATTTTTTTAAATTTGCTGTAGGGCACGTATACACATCAGAGAGAGAGAATAAGTGAGAAAGCAAACTGCCAGGTCTGGGGCTTGAACCATGGTTAGCCATTTGGGAATCCAGTGCCTTAACCACCATGCCACCTGCTGGCATCCCAAGAAGCAAATATTTCTATTTTTATAGAGGTTTTCACCTTGGGGTGTGTGTGCTCACTGGAGAAAGAGAAAGATAGAGAAACAGTGAGAGGGAAAGTGATAAATCACCCCTCAGAGGGGATGATCATGCCACAATCCCTTCTCCTCCATTCTCCTGGGATGTTGGGTACACACGCACACATCCCAATGTGAATTTCAAGCCATCAGGTCCAGGACTTGAACTACAGTCAGCCATGTGGGAGTCTAGTGATGTAACCACTACACCATCTGCCAGTCCACAGAAGCAAGTTTTAATTTAAGGAAATGGATGAACTTATTTTCACTTTTTTTTTTTTTTTTTAAGGTTTTTGCCATAGGGCCTGTGCACTCGCCAAAGAGACAATGGCAATGAGAGGGAAAGTGAGAAATCACCCCCACAGGGAGGATGGCCACACCACAATCCCTTCTCCTCCACTCTCCTCCTGGGATTTTTGGTTCTTGTGCACATGTGCCCAGAGTGATTTTCAAGCTGCCAGGTCTGGGACTCAAACCACAGTTTGCCATGTGGGAGTCTAGCACCTTAACCACCATGCCACCTGCTGGCCCATCTGCTACTCTTATAAGAGAGTATTTTAAGATTCTTATGTAAAAAGTAAGATAAAAGTAACAGTCTCAAAAAGTGCCAGGAGATGACCAGTTAGCAAGTTGCTTTTGATAACCATAGGCCCAACTTTTTCTCCTTGTTTTTCAGATGATTTATGCCTAGGATGCTGGGAAGTTCATTTAAAAAGAGCGCAGTTGCTAAAGATTCCAATTAGCTGAGTTGATTAAAACATTTACTGACCCCCAAAGTCAAAGATTTAAGTGAGTCTGTATTCTCTCAGATCTGTTTCTATTTATTGAATGGCTATGAGCCAAAATATGTAACTCTTGTCATGTCAACAAGACTATATTTGCGCCATATGTGCTTAACACCATGTATTACTATGCTGAGAAACAATTTGAGAGTGCTTGTTTCTTGACTTCTTTGTACGAAGTGGGCTCATCAATTATTAACTGCTTTGGCATCATGAGTTCTCCCTCCCACCTTGCTAGTTAAAAAATGAATTGGGGGGCCAAACCATGGCATGATGGTTAAAGTTTCTGGATCCCACATGGCCAACCGCACAGTTCAAGTATCAGACCTAGTCGCTTGAAAACATGTGAGTTGCTTGTTTGTGTGTGCCTAAAATCTTGAAAGCAAAGAGAAATCGAGGAGAAGGGATTACAGACTTTCCATTTCCCATGGGGAGTGCTTTCTCACTTTCTCTGTGTCTCTCTCTCCAATGAGAACATATATACCCTCTGGCAAAAAAAAAAAGTAGACTGAGGAATTGTTTAGAACTCAATTCAAATCTATCTGTTCCTTTAGTCATACTAAAAGAGGAGGTAGGAAACTTAAACTTGTTAAATCTCAATTTCCTTTAAAGTAAAAAACTAGGTATGAATACCTGTATAGTAAAGTTATTGGAAAAATTAGTTGATATTATGCATACAACATTCAAAGCATGGTACCGGACCAAAGAATGGCTTCAATAACTTCGTTAAATAGATGTTTTCAGACATGTTTACTGTGTATGAATAAATGTATAAAGCAAAGTCCTACAGAGAAATACATCATATTAGGTATGAAATCCAGTTGAATTTGTTTTATACAGCTATTCTTTCAACATGCCGGCTGGTTCTAATCAAACCAGAAGACAACAAATTTGCAAATCTTAGAGCAATGTTTCTTAGACTTTATGTACATGCAAATCACCTGGGGATCTTTGAAAAAAATGCATGTTATGATTTATTGGGTGGGATCTGCGAGGCTGCCTTTTGAGCAAACTCCGGGTGATGAATATGCAGCTCATACGTTGAATACATTGTAGCAAAGTCCTAGAGCACTTGAATGCATGACAACTTAAAAAATACTGTATTGAGAAACATATTTGTATAGACCTATATTCTGCTTCCTGGCGCAATAGCTTAAAATTCATTCATTTAACAAAGGATGTTATAGTCCCTGTTATGTATTAAGTGCAGTTATGGGATCTACATGTAAAGTAATGAACAAGACAGATAAGGATCAAACTCTTATTTAGTCTAGTGGCAGGTTAGTCATCAAATATGTAAATGATTCATTAGAGTATATTTTGGTAGTGATTTAAACTAGAAGGACAATTAAAGAGTTACCATGAGAATGACATCTTTAGAAATGAAAAAAAATGAGCTAAAACCAGAATGTTGGGAATGAGTTTGCTGTGTGAAGACCTGAAATCATCATATAAAATGATGATTTGTCTGTCTCTCTCTGTCTGTCTGGCAAGGGCACGTGCCCTATGGTAAAAACGTCTCCAATAAATAAATAAATAAATAAATAAATAAATAAATAAATAAATAAATAAATAACTTAAAGTACAAGAAAGATAAAAAATGTACATACCTTTGGATTATACTATGACAAATAATACATGACTTATGCCATGCAAGCTAATGGCAATTTTGTGGCAAACTCAATTGCTACAGAATGAATATTTTCCAAGTAGAAATATCTTAGAGAAGATATAAAGCTATAACTTGTTAACTATAGACTATAACCCCCAACTTTCCTTGCTTACCACAGAATTTTGGAAACAAGGTGAGAGGGAAGATAGTTCAATAAAAGGTAGAAATAGGGGCCAGTAAGTGACATACTGCTTAAGGTGCTAGACTGACATGTGGCCAACTGCAGTTCAAATCCTGGACCCAGTGGCTTGAAACTCACATCAGGTGCATGTGCATATGTGCACTAGATCTTAAGAGAAGAATAGAGAAGGGATTGTTATGTGGCCATCCCCCCCTGGGGGGTGATATTTCACTTTCTGTCTCTCTGTCTCTCTAGTGAGTGAACACACTCTATAGCAAACATCTCTCCAAAAAAAAACAAAAAAAAAGTAAAAATAAAGCAATTAGACATATGCATACCAACTTGGACTAAGAAAAACCCTAAGAAAAAGGGCATCCTTACTATGTAAATTATAAAATATTTAAAACCTTATGCTATGACTTTTGTACTCTACCTACTTAAACAGAATTATTTTATTTAAGACAATGTCCTAGGCCAGCAGATGGCATAGTGGTTACCTTGCTGGGCTCCCACATGGGCCAATGGCAGTTCAGTCCCAGAGCTGGTGGTTTGAAAATCATTCCGGGCATGTGTGCATGCATGCCTAAGATTCTAGGAGGAGAATGGAGATGGGATTGTGGTGTTGCCTCCCCACTATGGGCAGTGATTTTTCACTTTCTCTTTCACTGTCTCTGTCTCTCTCTATGACAAACACATTGTAGGAAAAACTTCCAAAAAAATAAAGACCTTGTCCTATGTCAGGATTCTTCTGACTCAACCATCCCCAGCTGGAATTAAAAGCTTATACCACCATGCCTAGCTCTTTTTAGACAGTCTCACTATTCTGCCTAGGTCAGTCTTGAACTAGCAATTCTCTTGCCTTAGCCTCGTCAGTCTCTGGGACTGTAAGAGTGTGTCAATGCACCTGGGATTTAGATTGAACTGGGAATCCATCAAGGGTCTCCATGTGGCTGAACCTACGGAGCACAATGCACAGCTTTCACAGCTGAGCCTAAAAGCGGAATTTAAGGGAAATTTCACAGAGCAGAGTAACTGAAAAACAATGACTGATATAATGTCAGTTTAACTGTAATTTTAATAAACTTCCTTTATTTACCAATGAGAAAGTCTAATGATTTAAGGTTTTATAAACTAGAGGCTATTAACATGTAAGTGCATTCTAATTGACTTCTGATTTTGTCTAATGATTAAAACCCTGAGAATTAGTAGCAGTTCACATGTGGGAGCATTTCCAATTGACTTCTGCCTTTCTGTCTTATTTTCCAAATACATAAACAAAGGGGTGCACAATAACATGACTCTCCTAACCATCCAGAAGTGAGAAATAGTTCAAAGTTGTCTGTTTAATAGTCAGTTACCCTTTCTCACCTGAGTGCCTACTGTGAGGCACATATTTTTTGGTATATCCATCTAGAATTATGGTGATATACTATGACAAAATAGCAGATTAGTTTTTGCGCATTTGCACATCATTAGATTCTGTTCTATTGATTTTATTAGCATCCTGTATTAATCAACTAAGCCACACAGAGTACAGACTTTTTCTCATACACTCTTAGTCATTTATTTATAATTCTTTTTCTCTAAAAATAAATAAATAAATAAATAAACAAAGCTGTAATTCTTTTTGTTATCTTTGGCATTTGTTAACTTCAACAGTATTTCTTTCTTGTTAGTCTTTTTGTATCTCATTCATTCAACAAAGTATAAATGAATGTAATTTTACCAATCTCTAACTCTTAAAGAGCAAAAGAGTGGAATGAAAGGAAAGGAGGCTAGGAAAGGATCAAGATCCAGGTCGTTTGAAGTCTTGTAAAATGATAATAAATCTGATCTCTATCTTAAGAGCAATAAAAAACTAATAAAAAGTATTATGCACTGAAGCAATACCATCTTTACACCTGCCATTTATTGTCTTGTTTGTTTTTTTTCCTCCCTCCCACTGTGATCACCTTATGAAATAACTTCTGATGCTCTTCTATTATTAATATTTCCTGGCTCTTTCCAACCCAAAATTTTTTATTGAAAGATAAAGGTGCCAGTGGTACAAAAATAACTTCTCTGAGAGATACAAACAAGTTTGTAAGTAGCGATATCTATGAGTTGGTTTGTGATAACATTTCAGTCCTGCTAAGGATAGAGTTACTAATTATTTGTAAATAATGGTCCCTCTCCAATAAAGAAATAAGGAGGGAAACATATTTTATTGATGTTCCTTATTACAACCTAATAAGTACAGAAATCACTTAAGAGGCAGGTATCTATAACATAAAAGTACTTTCAGCAGTGTGCTTGATCTACACACTATGCTTCTGATAATACAAGAAGTCTCATCCGTGTGTGTGTGTGTGTGTGTGTGTGTGTGTATGTACGCTTGTTCTTGACATCGTTTTAACTATATTATTAGACAGTACCTCTTTTGGCTTTGTTCTTAACTAAGAACAAAAGGGAAATGGTCTAATATATCTGGGTGCCCATCTGGTTTCAGTTGTTCATTTTACATTGATTGTTGATGATCTTGTCTTTCCCAGGAGAAGAAGTTGACAGGCAGCTGTGCAGAGATGCCATCTTCCCCATCCCTGTGGCTTGTGACGCTCCATGCCCAAAGGACTGTGTGCTCAGCACATGGTCTTCATGGTCCTCCTGCTCACATACCTGCTCAGGGAAAACCACAGAAGGAAAACAGATACGGGCACGGTCCATTCTGGCCTATGCAGGTGAAGAAGGTAAGTCACTCACTTCAAAAGGGACTTAGGTTTCTTCCAGAAACTGGTTATTATATTTGTGCAAGATAAATAAGATGATATTCTATGAAAATCAACTACTAGAAATCCAGCAATCCAAGGAGATTTACTATCTGTTGTTATATTGGGCAGTTGACTCTATTCCCCCAAATTAATCTTGAAATATATCTTTATTATAAAGGAGGAAAGACTTTTCAAAGTGAACTCATTTTGCTTTCTCCAACCCTTCTGGTGATTCATAGTCTTTCTACTTTAAAGTGTTAAACCTATGAAAAGGTCTGAAAATGGATTTCAAAATTCCAATTTTTTTTGTTATTTTTAATAGTTTTTATTTTGAAATCACATCATACTTTCTCATAAACAGGCATATATGTCCAAGAATAAAGTTTATTTAAAATTATCATCAGTATGGCTATTGCTTGACTGAAAATTATTGGGTCATTAGAAAAGTCGTGATACATTTTTGCAAAGAAAAATAATGTCATGACTTTTCTGAGAACCCAATATAATACATAGAATTTCTGCTATTCAGGTTTCTGAATATAGGTCTAAGATCTAGAAGTCTCATATGTGATGGTGTTCATTTAAAAAATATGTTTCATGTTTGTCACATATTCATACCTCACTTGCAAGTTTTATCATTGAGAAATACAGGGCTCTTGGTAATTGTCTCTCAAGCTGTTATCCAAATAGTAATTTGGTCTCTCTGTGACTGGATGATATAATGTCACAATCTTGTCATTCTGAAAAATAACACAGGAGTAAAGAAAGCACAGAAGCAAATCAAATTCTTTCATATTTAAAAATGTCCTCTACCAAGAACATATATAGGTCTATGTTATTTCAACATTATCAAACCTAATGACCCTTCTCGCCCATTATATTTAGCACTGATAAATAATGGTTTCTATTTGTAATAAGCATGCCTTTCTCTGTATTCCCCTAAATAGTCAATTTTAGGGGAGTTTTCTGTTATCTGTACCCTTTATTTTTTTATGAAGTATTTTAGTGTTATAAAACTAACAGTATTCTTACTTAGTCAAACTTGATGTATCTGTGTGTGTAATAACTAACCTTGACCTTAACAAATGAGTGTTATGTGAGTGAAAATTTTTTCGTATTAAAAAAGTCAATCTATGAGAAAATTTTAAATTTTCTTAATAGTTCCAATAACTTTTTCCTATCCTTTCAATATCATCTTTACTGTTTGCTACAAAATTGTGTCCATTGAAAAATAGGATATTTTAGGAGAGAAAAATTACATTCTTTGTGTTGTCAAATAATAATTCTAACCTTGTATAGATTATATTCAGACTTCAAACTCTATCAGCTCAGATTATGTCTTGGGCTTCATTAAAATTAGATCTGTGGTCACCTCCTTTCCTGTAAATCCATTAGACTCTGCAGACACTTGCTGTGTGACAAGTCATGACTGACTTTTCGCCCCGGAGTCACATGGCTGGGATTTTGCCATGCTTGCAGAACTCACAAGATCATTATTTCTGTAGACATGATGCTTCATACTGAAAGGTTATGAAATGTTTTTAAGGCAGAAATTTGTGATTGCTCTTTGAGATGTATCATCCACTTAGTTTGAAACAGTGGTACTTCGATAATTTTAATTGTCTAGTAGTCATCATAAGTAAGTCATGCTGGAAAATTATCGATGTTTATATAGTAACTCATAAGGGCATGAATTCAAAATACGATTTTAATTGACAACACAAAGGAAATGCTGTCAAATGAGGCATCTGCTGTTCGTCTGGTGTAATTATATGAAATAGTTATGAAAAATTTATCCTCCAAAACCTATTTATTTAATATCTAAAATTTGCTGGACACTGACACACATTTTCTTTTACTCAAAATAAGTCTTTTATAATTCAGAGCCATTTTTAAAAATGATTTATAAACTATTCTATCTCTGCATGAAGTTTTAAAATGTTTCCTTGTTTAGAATCCTTCATAATTTTACACAAAAGTATATTTTTCAACTAATCTTTAAAAATTACTGCATTTTATGTGTCATAAATTGTTCTTAATTGTTTATGAATGAAAAAATTACTGTGATAGTTTTAAAGAAATATGTCACATTATGAAAATGGTTTGTGGCATGTTTAGAAATGAAATTGCTTGATTTTCTGTTAAAATAACTTATAGGACAAGCCCATGTGCAGAGTATTTCTCGATTTACAAAATAAATGCTATAATTTTTGTTTGTCTCATTCAGATCATCACTATCAAACATTATACTGAAAATTAGCAAACCTCTTGTAATTAATAACAAACAGTTATGTTGTTCTGTAGTTACAGTACAGAGGTCAGAAGTTTAAAAGAAAAAACTATATTTATTTTTTTTTTCCTCATGAGCATTTAGCTACATACAGTTGTCCAGGTCAGCCTGTCTTCCATGAAATGTCTCAGTGTTGCACCACGATATAAAGATCTGCTTCTATAATATCCAAGCCAAAGGATGAAGATACTTGAAGAGTCTTATCTGTTGATTTTAAAGCATCAGCAATTAAATTCTTCCACAGAAGTGATGCCAATACTCCCATTTCATTATTAAAGCAAGTAATATAACTATGTCTAACTTCAAGAGGAATGGGAAAAATATAATATTACTGTGTACTATAAAGACAAAATTGGGCCAGCCAGTGGTGGTGAAAACAGCTGGATCCCACATGACCAACTGTGTAGTTTGAGTCCCAGACCCAGCATCTTGAGAAACATACCAGGTGTGGGACCAGCAGTTAGCGTAATGGCTATGTCGCTGGACTCCCACTTAGTCAACCGTGGTTTGTGTCCCGGACCCGGTAGCTTAAAACTCACGCCAGGCGTGTATGCGTGCGTGCCCAAGATTACGAAAGGAGAATAGAGGAGAAGGGATTGCGGCGTGGCCATCCCCCCTGGGGTGATTTCTCGCTTTCTGTCTCTCTGTCTCTCTCTGTCTGTCTGGTGAGTGCACGCACCCTATAGCAAAAAAAACTCCAAAAAAAAAAAAACACACACATACCAGGTGTGTGTGCATGTATGCCCAAAATCTTGAAAGTAGAATGGAAGAGAAAGGGTTGTGGTGTGGCCATTCCCTGTTGGGGAGCTACTTTCTCATTTCCCCTCTCTCTCTTTGTCTCTCTCTGGTAAGCACATGCATCCTCTAGCAAATTAAAAGAGAGACAGAAAAAGAGGGAGAGAGGAGAGTCCACTATGATCTTACCCTAATTAACTGTCTTCTTATTGTGTATCTCTGTGTATATATGTCTCTATGTGTATCTATATCTATATTCACAGAGGTAGGATCAGGGACTAATTCATATGGTCCCATTCAGTAAATAAAATAGGCTTCTCCATGAAGAAGTTATGAATCTTTGAATTTTATTTTAGCTTCTTTTAATGAATAATAGACTAGTACAATGGAACTTCCTCCTCATACTGTACTATTTTTTTTCTCCTTTCTTTCCTTTCTTTTCTAAGCTCTTTCTCTCTCTTCCTGCACAATTCTACCTAAAAAGCCATTAGGTGGAGTAAAGCAGCTATATATCTGGACAGCAGATTGGGGTGGGAAGTAGGGGTGGCATCAGAGCCTAGCCTGGAAAAGAAGAGCATCCAAAGTGGGAAGAGGGGTAGCCTAGCATGGAATTTCAGAGTCACCGTGTCAGCTGAAGGGCAGTGGGCATGTGGATTGTATGAGAGGGTAGTAGCAGTGACACAGAATATTGGAGCACAAGCAGGATCAGAAAGAAATCCTGGCACAAAGTAGCCAGCCCAGTGTTGCATGTCAGAACCAGACAGGGTAAAGAGGGTTCTATAAGATGGGGTAGCCTGACAAGGTATCAGAGTTTCTAGGCAGAGTGACAGAAATACTGTATGGGTACAACAATGAAGATGGCAGTGGAGAATGTGAGGTGAGGGGGAAAACTGAATTAAAAATAATAGGAGTGGGATCAGCAGATGGCTTAGTAGTGATGTTGCTGGACTCCCACATGGCCGGCTGTGGTTCAAGTCCCAGATCCAGTGTCTTCAAAATCACGCTGAGCATGTGTGCATGTGTGCCCAAGATCCTGGGAGGAGAGTGAAGGAGAAGGGATTGTGGTGTGGCCATCCCCCTGGGGGGTGATTTCTCACTTTCCCTCTCACTGTCACTGTCTCTTTTTCTGGTGAACACGTATTGTAGCAACTGGAGATAGTTAATATACTGAAGAAGATATTCATTCATTCTTTTCACTTAAAAAATTGTGTGTGTGTGTGTGTGTGTGTGTGTGTGTGTGTGTGTCTTACCTCCTAAGACTTGACTTCTGGATAAATAAAATTGACAATTCATATTTTAACGTTGTACAATGCAGGACTCTTGTTTGTGCTGTGCAAACACAGGAGATCCAGGTGCAGTGATGTGTGCTGCTGACACCCTGTGCTCTGAAAGCTGGGACCCCATGGGAAGCCTAGATTTGATTCCTACTGCAACCTAGAGGCTTAGCACAGTGGATGTGCCTATAATCTCCACAATTCAGGAGCTGATGCAGGAGGATCTCCAGCTTACAGCCAGCATGAGCAGCACAGTGAGACCTTGTTTGAAGGGGCCAGGAATGGTGGCATGAGCCTGAGGTCTCAGCCACTTGAGAGGCTAAGGCAGTAGGATCACAAAATAGCAAGACCCTGTCTTAAAAACAATAATAACAATACTAGGAATGAGATTTGTTATTGCTGGAGAAGGGAGTCCCAAATATGGTAGGAATGAAAACTGGATTCAAACCCCTGATGATGTATTGGAATTAGAAGTTACCAGTGTGAATGCCTGGTATTCAACTTATAAAAATAGGTATAGACATAAATATAAATGTGTGTCAATATTTGATAGATATATACATATGATATGTGTATATAATACATAAGTAACACTATTTTATTATATACATATGTACATATAGTAATCCGCCCTATTCACTGAAAAGGTCTGTAAGGACATACAGCATTCAGATTTTGGTTGTGATACCATTCTCCAATAAAAAGGATCTGGGGCTCCTTGGATAATGACTGATTCTGGGCTAGAACAGGAAAAGTACAAGATATCTTGGGAGAATCTTAGGCCAGAAAGTAAAGGAGAACATGTTGAAAGGTCACAGAAGGCAGCTTGAAGAGTTGCACATTGGCCACATGTGCAAACAATTTAATTGCCAAAATAATGATACTAACAGACCATAGCCCACGGAATAAAATAGAAAACCATGGATTCATTCTTGAACAAAAATAAATAGAGTGAACCTCTTATGAAGAGTATTTTGTTTACATTGTCTCAAGTGTCTTCCTGATGAAGTCTGACAGATACCACCTTAATCCGGTGATAAAGTTAGCTTCATCAGTAACAGAGCAAACCAAAATCTGTGTCCCTGATGTGATACGATGAATAATAGACTAGTACAATGGAACTTTCTCCTCATACTGTACAACATGACATCACTCTGTAATAACCCTGTCAAAGATACATATCATCTAATCATCAGGAAACATCAGACAAATGCTAGCTGAAAGAATTGTACAGAATAACCTTTAATCTTCCAAAGTGTTTAAATTGTGAAAATTAAGAAAGGACAAAGAATTATTCCAGAAGGAGACTAACAAAACATGACATGTAAGTACAGCACTTGATTCTGACCCAAATCCTTTTGCTAGAAAGGACATTTTGAAACAGCTGGAAATATGAATGGGGCCTAAGAATTAGATAATAAAAATGTATTATGTTTATATCCTGATTTCTTGATTTTGCATTTGAATGTGTTTGTATGTATAGAGTGTATTGAATTAGGAAATGCACACTAAAGTATATAGGATAATGGACATCATTTCAAATTCTTTCAAGCAGTCCAAGAAAAAGAATATCATTCTATACTTGTACTGTCATTTTGTAGTTGGTTCAAAATTAAAACAGAAATAAAAGAATAATATCAATTTGTATAAAATTGCTTAAACACAATCTTGAGTAACATTCTATGCATATATACACATGTAGATATGTAGTATATAATAAACATACTATATATACATATATAGTAAGTAAAAACATATAAAAATTGTCATAAAATGCTTCTTACTGAAAATGGTCTTAATGGAGACACATGGGGGATAGTTAATATACTGGAGAAAGTTAAAAGTAATTCTTTTGAGGGACCAGCAGTTGGCATAATGGCTATATCACTGGATTCCCATGTAGTCGGCCACAGTTCGAGTCCCAGACCCAGTGGCTTAAACTCACACCGAGCACATGTGCGTGTGTGCCCAAGATCCCAAGAGGAAATGGAGGAGAAGGGATTGCAGTGTGGCCATCTCCCCTGGGGGGGGGGGGGGGGGGGTGGTGATTTCTTGCTTTCTGTCTCTCTGTCTCTCTGTCTTTCTGGTGTGCGCATGTGCCCTTTAGCAGAAATCTCTCCAAGGAAAAAAATAAAAGTAATACATTTTACTTAAAAAATTGTGTGTGTGTTTATGTGTGTGTGTGTGTGTGTGTGTGTGTGTGTATGTTATCTCCTAAGATTTGACTTCTGGTTAAATAAAACTGATAATTCACTTTTTAACTTTGTATGATACCTAAAGGAAGGAATCTTGCTTGTGTTGTGCAAACATATTCCCCAAAACCTACTTTAAAAATACATTGGAAAGTTCTAAAAGAAACAAATCTTTTAATATTTAAGTCTAGCATATTTTAATATAAATAGTAGATTTAATTTAAACAAAAATTAAAAATCATTGCTAGATTTTAACCTTCTGAAAAATTTTAACTGTATTGCAGATCCTCAGCAAAAACTGTTTTAAAAGGAAAAAAAATTACTTCCAAAATGTTACACTGAGTGTAACAACTTCAGTTCATTCCCATTATATGTTCAATTTTCCTTACAGTGTACAAAAAAGGAAGAATCTTTATCTCTGAACATTTATAAATGACCTGATATAACCTCATCAGCCAAATATCAATGTCTCTTTGTACCTGCTTTATACGTGCAGAAAACAGATGCAGCTTGAAAGAGAATTCTGTCAATTTCTCTCAAATAATTAGTAGTCTTCAAAAATTATATTTTACAATGTATGACATTAGGAGATGAATATTTATATTTTAATTTGTTCAGTTTTTACAGGTAAATGATTATTTTTTAAGAGAGACTTTTGCTATTCGGTGTTTGTGCTCACCAGAGAGACAAAGACAGACAGACTATAAGCAAGAAATCACCCCCAAGGGGAGATAGCCAAGCTGCAGTCCCTTCTCCTCCATTCTCCTCTTGGGATTTTGGGCATGCATGCATGCAAGCACATGCCCACCGCATGAGTTTCAAACCTCTGGGTCCGAGAGTTGAACTTCATTTGACCATGTGGGAATCCAGAGATGTCACTCTTATGCTATCTGTTGGTCCTAGGTAAATTATTTTAATCCTAAAGGCCAAGGAGCATCTATATTTCCTGAAAGAATAGGAGAAACCCAGACTCTATTATATGGATATATGCACATAAAACTCTATTTCTAAATAAATACTATCACTTCCTTCAACCTCCCACAACTGACCTTGAAAAGGAAGTTCTGCTTCAATCTTTCCCTCCATGACCACCACACAGGATATATACAGTCTCCACAGTGGGAGTCTTTTATCTCTTTCTGAAAGAAACAAAGTGGGGGAAGGGGCTGAACTACAACAGAATCTCCTGAGGTTCTCTGTAGATAATTTCCTTCTAATTCAATTCCCCAGAGCATGCCCTTGCCAATGTGCTTTTTACCCAGCAGTGGTCTGCCATCAAAGGGATTTCAGCAACAGTGGCAGGCAAAGTTAAAAGCACCTTAAAACTGTAATAGTGCACTAATAGCTTCTTCATAACCGGAGTCCAGTCCACTTCCTTAACCTTGTTGCCAGTTACTTTTCTAGGTGAACTCTACACTCCAATTGATTGCATCAATATTTCCAATTTGCAAGGTCATACCTACCTGCATGCCTTTGCTTTTATTTGTTTTTTCTTCTGCTTAGGTGAAATTCTGCCTTCCTGTTCACTCTTCTCACAACTCTGCTTGTCAAATCCCAACTCCTTTAGAACTCAGCTCAATGCCTCATTCTACCTGAGGCATTTTCAGTCTCCAAAAAGTAATGGAATCTTATAACTTTGAATCCTAAATATACTAAATACTTCTCTCAGTATAATTACAGGTATTATATTCTATCTAGAATTATAATCATTTGTATACTGGCCTTGTCTTCCCTACAACTTTTCCCACTGCATTATAAGGTCTTTGAAGTAGCAGGAACTATTTCTAATCCATCTAGGTATGCACACACATATATAATTATTTTTTGAAACAAGATTTTTTTTTTTTAGAGGTTTTTGCTATAGGGTGCGTGCACTTGCCAGAAAGACAAAGAGAGACAGAGAGATAGAAAGTGAGAAATCACCCTCCAGAGGGGATGGTCACACCGCAATTCCTTCTCCTCCATTCTCCTCTCAGGATCTTGGGCATGCACGTACACGCATCTGGTGTGAGTTTAAGCCACCAGGACCGGGACTTGAACCTCAGTCGACTACGTGGGAGTCCAACGACATAGCCATTACTCCAGCTGCTAGTCCCGACAAGATTCTTGTTTTTACCATCATCTAGATAGTAAAAACAGCAATGTCAGAACTGTAGCTGTGTTCTAATGCATCCTAACCAAGCTTTTAGAAACTTGATGCAGACAAGAAAAGTCACTTTCTCATTTCTAAAAAGTTTCACATAATAATTAGTATTTTTATATAAACTTAGAAATTTATTTGTATAGTAGTATTTTTATCAAGCTCTCATAAAGTCTTTCACTGTGATGGAATGATAGAAAATCTAAATAATGGTAGTAGTATTATGAAGCATATGTAAGAGGGTTTTGAAAAATACTGTTATTACTATTTTTGTCATAGGTCACATTTTGTAATTTTCCAAGCACTGTGGAAATATTCCCAAATGTCTGGAATTAGATCTTTCCATAAATAATAGATATATTCAATATTATATCTATCAATTTTCCACCATAAAATTATTCCCCAAACACTGTGACAATGCTGCAGTGGCTGAATACTCTAAACTATACTTTGAAAATTGCCAATTGTTATTATAATTGAAGTCACATTGGGGCTTATCGGTGCAAGTAACCTGACATCAGGCCAAAACTGCTGATGTAGCTTTAATGTGGACTGGGGCAAGAAAATAAATAGGCTTTCTGTCTGTAAACTTAACAGCTACATTGCAGTTGTTCAGCACATTATGCTGATGCTGTGGAAGTTTTTTTCTTTGCACTTTTTTTTCCCAAAGCCAACATTCGATTCTAATGTCAGAAGTGATTCAGTTTTAAAATCACAGTTTAAACAGCCCGCTGATATTCACAGTAAAAATGGAATAAGAAACAGATTTCGAGGGCCAGCAAGTGGTGTAGTGGTTAAGGTGCTGGACTCCCACATGGCAGATCGTGGTTCAATTTCTGGACCCAGCAGTTTGAAACTCATGCCAGGCACATGTGGGTGCATGCCCAAAATTTTAAGAAGAGAATGGAGGAGAAAGGATTTCAATGTGGCCATCCCCCAGAGGAGTGATTTCTCATTTTCTCTCTCTATCTCTCTCTGAGTCTCTGGCACGTAAACACATTCTATAGCAAAAATCTCTCAAAAAAAAAAAAATTGTTGTAGGAAGATCAGTAATTTTACCATAAAATAAGAAATTATTAAAATAATTATACACACACACACAGCAGTCTTTGAGTATCATGTGTTTTTGTCTGAGAGTTAAGAATGAATATATTTAGTGCCTCAGAGAATAAGCAATAAAAGTTGCTCAATTACTTCTTTCCAATCCAATTAGCGTGTCTTAGGGTTTGTTTCTGTTCAAATCCTAAACTTCGCAGGAACTGTCAGGGTCACTGCGCTATGTGACAGAAGATGGGATATAAACTGTGACAGATGTTTTCACCTTCATGAAGCAGGGTGCATTAATGATATGCTGTTTACTGCAGGTTATTCTGATGTTGCGTCCATGTTTGACATTGTATAAATGATTCTAAATTGCAGTTAAGTTCTCACATAAACTGCTTACTGATTTATTTTGCTGAACAGAGGGATGTCCTTAATCATAAGGGAAGTGATACCTGAAGATCAGCTTAGGGCAGGCTGCAGGTTTTGTTTATGACTGTTGCCCAAATTTCAAACTTCTTAGGCCATTTTCCTAAGGCCTAGGGAGGACCACTAGCTATTAATTTCCCCCTTTTTCCCCTTATTGATTTTGTAACTTTTGAAGCTTGTTTTGTTAATATATAAAATCTACCTGTTATTATATGAGTATTCAACATTTTCTCTATTTACTGTCATAAATATTTGTGATAAACGTTCAAGAGTCCCATCACTCCACATCAGCAACTAGATGTTTTTCTATTCCTGAGATGAAATCCAGAGGTTGTATGACTTCCAATAAATCAAACTGTCAATACAGTGACCAAAAAACTCCTCCAATATCCTGATTTTTAACAATATCTGATTTTTAAGGACCAGCATTTAGTGTAATGGCTATGTCGCTGGACTCCCACGTAGTTGTCCACGGTTTGAGTCCTGGACCTCGTGGCTTAAACTCATGCCAGGCACGTGTGAGTGCATGTCCAAGATCCCAAGAGGAGAATGGAGGAGGAGAAGGGATTGCAGCATGGCCATCTCCCCTGTGTGTGTGTGTGGGGGGGTGATTTCTCACTTTTTGTCTCTCTGTCTCTCTCTGTCTTTCTGGCAAGTGCACGTGCCCTATAGCAAAAACCTCTCAAAAAAAAAAAATCTGATTTCTGATTTTTCTAATTGAAATCAGAAATAGCACAGTGATAAGAAACTGGGCTCCATGAATTTCTCATGTTACTTGGTCACATCATTTAACTGTTTCAGCTCACCTGTTTAGCAGGTTTTTGTCTCAGGCACTGTAGCATAAGTGAAAGGGGAAATTGCACAAGGCCTAAGGCCACACTGGAGGCCTAAGATCAGTTCTTAGCCCAACCTGAATAGATCAGACACAGCAGTGCCTGCCCGTGGTTTTACATAACAGAGAGGCTGAGGCAGGAGAATCATAATATGGCCGGATTCTTAACAAATATCTCTTTCTTTTTCTCTTTCTCTTATAAAATAATAATAATTTTTAACTTACTGGACAATTGTATACCCAAAAAGAGCTCCTACCTATGAAGTATTATAATGAGACAAACACATAAGAGAGGGTTTCATAATAACTCCCACACTATATTTTACAAAGTGAAAGATGTGTCTCTTTTACCCTTTAACATCTATGGAACAACTGCATCTTACATTGGCTATTTATAAGACCACCGGGGTCAAACAATAGTTATTACATAACTGTTATTGGTTATATGTGCGAGCTTCATCAATAGTCCTGTTGGAAATAGCAACACCATGATGCTTCTGCCAAAAACCAACAAACACAAACAGATAAGGACCACTTGAGGAAAAGAATAAATTCTAGTTGCTTGCCTAAAACTTTTATTAGCACCTTTTGAGACAATTAAGAATGCAACACCATCAAAATGACACAGGAATGTGGAAATGCAGGAGTGATCAGGTCCACACTCAGTGAGACATGGGTTCTTATTCCGTGCTCAGGAAAAATTAGAGTTGCAGACACACAAAGAAGGTATAGCAAAGCCAGGAATTTATTAACAAAGTGGGGAGTTTATTAAAGGAGAGGGGAGGAAAAACAGAGCTCCCAAGAAGGGAGGGGTCCCAGAAAATGGGTTGCCAAGGAAGAACTGTAGCAATGAGTTTTTATTTGGGTCATGCCGCCTAGGTCAATCACTGAGCCACTACTGCCTCATCTCAAAACTTAGCCATTTCATGACTCCATCTTGGGCCCATACCCTAACTATATTTTTAGTGACCCTTTTCCTACCTCAGAAACTTAGACATGAGTATCAGTATTCTGGAATTAAATGCTGGAGATAGCAGTGAAGAATGCCTCCCTTTAAAAAATCTTATTTATTATTATTTTTAAAAGTAAGTAAAGAGAGACAACACCTTCAACAGAATGATATGGAGAGACCCTGAATTCATGAATAACTCAGGGCTGAAAACTGCCTGAGGTTTCTGCCTTTTGGCAAACTAACTGCCCCTCCCTGGAGCTACAGGGTAACCTGAAACCTTGAATAGGTTAGACTTCCTACTTCTTGGACACCTCCATTTTAGGGCAGGTTCTGAGTCCCTTACCCATTCCTAATACTCTCCTCCCCAGTCCCCCCATAAAAGACCACGTCCCACCACCTATTGGGGTAGGAAATCAGAGTGTTAACTCCTCTGTGCCCACTGACATAATAAAGAGTTCTCCTGTCTCTTGGGACCAGCAGTTGGCATAATGGCTATGTTGCTGGACTCATGGTTGACTGCGGTTTGACTTCCAGACCTAGTAGCTGAAAACTCATGCTGGGGATATGTGCATATGTGCTCAAGATCCCCAGATGATAATGGAGGAGAATGGATTGCAATGTAGCCATCCCCCCTGGGGGGAGATTTCTCACTTTCTGTCTCTCTCTGTCTTTCTGGTGAGTGCGTGTGCCCCATACCAAAAACCTCTCTCAAAAAAAAAAAGAAAAGAGAGAGAGAGAGAGAGAGAGAGAGAGAGAGAGAGAGAGAGAAAGAGTTCTCCTGTCTCTCCTGAGTGCCATTTATGTTCCTCGGCATCTGTTTTTCTGGAACAGTTGGTGCATTGACCAGGAAATGGAATCAGACTGCCCCTTTGAGTACTGATCCCAAGGCGTTTCCCCCTGGGACGGGCACTATGGTGTGGAGAGATAGGCGTGCCCCATCTTGTTTAATGGGATCTTTTAGACGGGGTACCTGCCCCAAGGCCTAGCATTCTTGGATCATCAGACTCTGATTGGAAAAAAGGACCAACTCTTGGATCCTGATGCATCAACCTTGGTCAGCTCTGGTAATCTGATAAGCCCCCAGAGATATGTAGAGTCCTAGTTAGAACTACTCAAATAGAGTAGAGGAGGAGACCCGATCACTCTCCTTCGGTCACAGGACCGGCAATTAGGATTCATCTGGTAACTGGTTGGTGTGTGGAGGGAATATATAACCTCTAAGTGAATGTGAGTGTTTGTGACAAGTGAATGTGTCTGTGGCTCTATGGCTTCTCACTACAGACCATAATTGGGTCTGTGACTGTGTTTCTGGGGTAGTTCCGTGAAAAGCTAAATGGCAAAATTGGTACTGGGGGACCCAGTCCCTCTCTATACATTCAATCTGGTGGAGGGTTTATATCCAATTGCTTATTTCCAAGGAACTACACAAAGCCCATGAGAGACGTAGCCAGATGGATGCCTTATTGGTCCCCTCTGGGGGGCACCCACCCTGTGTCTATTGTGATACCATTCACAGGAGAGGGACACACAGGCCAATGGGAGAGTTTTCCTTGTAGAGGTGGATAGGCAGAGTAGCAAATGTCATGTAGCCAATTCTGTCCTTGGAGGCTAGGACACGAGTTCCTCCTGACTGTGACAAAAAATGTCCTCCTGGAGCTCGTCCTGACCCTACTACAAAGACTTCCACTGCAGAGCAAAACCTGCCCACTCTGTCCAGGAAAGGAGAGGGCAGGCATCACCCTCTACCTAGACAATGTTCCCTCATTAAGTGGCTCAACAGATTTCCATTCCTTTGTCCTCCTCCATTCTACCTGCCATCCACCACAGAAATACCCCTCTTCAGTACCAGAGTATCCACTATTGGAATACTGAAAGAACAGACCCCAGAGAGAGACTGCTGTGGTCCTTCTGATTGCAGCCTTTGGACAAGGCCCTCCTGCAAACTTGAACAAATTTATCGCCTGCGCTGCCTGGCCTTTTCAGCAGCACCCCCAAGAAACTGAGCCTCTGAGCTAAGGCCCACCCCCAGGAGCCGCCATCCCTCCAGAGTCTCTTCATCAATCACTTCCTCCAACCAGTGATCTCCTGAGTCTACTGGAAAGTTCAGGCTTTTGATAACTAGAGAGATCAGAGATATTTGGGATACGATGGGAAAACCTCATTCTAAGTCATCCAAGCCCACTGTGCTGGACTGAATACTGACTAATTTTAAAAAGAGTTTTTCTAATGATTATAAGGTTAAAATGAAACCAGAGAAGTTGAGAGCCCTCTGTGAGGTTGAATGGCCCTCTTTCAAGGTTGGATGGCCACCACAGGGAACCTTATATCTCCCTACCTGTGGGCTATGTACAGCGTTTTTACTGGCACCCCCAGGAACCCTGAGCAGTTTCCCTATGCTGAATCCTGGTTACAGATAGCCCAAGTCATTCCACCCTGGGCACAAATCTGCATAAGAGGGAAAAACCAGTGCATTATTTTGGCCACCCATGTCACGCCCCCAGTGCCAAACTCTGACCAAAAGAAACCTATGGCTCCAATCCTTCAGGGCCTCCCCAGAAGAGGAGTCATTAGCAGCTCTACCCCCATTGTCCCAGCCAAGCCAGTAATTGAAACCCCACCCTCATATGTTTCCTCGGTGCCTGAGGAACAGCCTGAGGAGCCAGCACTAGCTCTGCCAGCTCTGGGGGGAGGCTACCAACCTTCTCAAATCCCTTGCCCAGATTCTGTCTCACCTACCGTCACCCAGTGAGCTGCTACAGCCCAGGGCAACCTCACTCTTCAGATGCCTCTTCAGGAGACCCGAGGAACTCCCCAGATAGGCACAGATTGGGCTATTACATAAGACAGAGCAACTCTTTACTACCAGCCCTTCACCACTACCAGTTTGCTTAATTGGAAACACCATACACTTCCTACTCAGAACAGCCCCAGGCAATGATAGAGCTCATGGAGTCTATACTCCAATCCCTCCAGCCCACTTAGGACGACTGTTGGCAAGTACTTCTCACCCTACTTAACACAGAGGAATGCCTCAGAGTCCTTGGGGCAGCAAAGAAATGGCTACAAGAGCATCCCCTCAGTGATGTGGTAAATCCTGAGGCTTGGGCAGAACTACTTTTCCAAATGAAAAGCCTGACTGGGATTACAAAACTGAGGGTGGCCATGCCCATCTCAGCAAGTATCAAGAGGCACTCCTGCAGGGAATGAAAGCCAGGGCAAAGAAACCTACTAACATGGCAAAAATTACAGAAATAATTCAGAAGACAAATGAGCCACCAGCGCAGTTTTATGAGAGGCTCTATGAGGCATACCAGATCTATACTCCATTTGATCCTGAGAGCTCCAAAAGCCAGCAAATGATTAATGATTAATGCGGCCTTTGTTGCCCAATCAGCCCCTGACACCCGTAGAAAACTCCAAAATAAGAAAGGCTTTGCTGCGATGAACACCACTCAGCTCCTGGAAATTGCTAATCAAGTCTTTGGGAGCCAAGACCGAGAGAAAAGAAAGAAAGCAGATCAGTGGATGAAGCAAAAGGCAACTTTGTTGGCCGCTGCCCTCAAACAACTGGATGCCCCACCCAGTCCAAGAGGAGGGCCAAAAACCAGCTTCCTCCCACTTAAACCAACCCAGTGCGCATAATGCAAAGAGGATGGACACTGGACAAGTAAATGCCCAAGTGGAAGACAAACCAAGAAAAAGCCCACTTGGAGCCCCCAAGAATTTTCACCCAGAGCCCCCAAGAGACCTCCTAGACACAATGTAATCAGCATAGGACTGACCGGGCTCCATGATCCTAGGTCCCCAGGAGCCCCCAGTCTACGGCAAGGTAGGGGGCCAACCAATAACATTTATGGTAGATACTGACACTGAACACTCCTTTATAACTCAGCTTCTGGCTCCCCCATCAGGCCAGAAAGATTCTACCATGGGAGCCACTGAAAACACCAGGGCCCAGCCCTTCTTGCAGGCAAGAGGCTGCCAATTGGGGGACACTTGGTTACCCACAAGTTCTTGTACCTGCCTAAAACCTAACTGTAACAATGCCCTAGGAGGAGGAGAGGTGAATGTTCACAGCCAAGGCACCCAGAAGAAATGAGGAGATACTTTCTTCACTTGTTAGAGACTTTTCTGCAGTCTGGGCTGAAGAGAGCCTGCCAGGGATGACAATTAACCACCACCTGTAGTGGTCGAGCTGACACGTCTGGCACAGCCCATGCGCCTTTGACAATACCCAACAAGCCAATATGCTAGACTGGTCATTAAGAAGCACATCAACTGGCTCAGGGAAGCCAGAATCCTGGTCAAATGTCAGTCTCCCTGGAACACTCCCTTTCTCCCTGTGAAGAGGGGTACCACTAGAGACTATCAGTCAGTCCAGGACTTGAGCTGTGAATGCTACCATGCTGTCATTACATCCCACCATACCCAATCCATATACTTTGCTGAGTGCTCTCCCTGTGGAGTCTGAATGTTTCATTTGCCTGGATCTCAAGGACACTTTTGTTTCCCTGCGACTAGCAGACATCGGCTAGCTGTTATTTGCCTTTGAATGGGAAGATCCAGACACCCACAGGAAAATAGTCCATGTCAACTTAAAAAGAACCCCCATTCCTCTCAGAAACTGGGTATACAAACATGAGCCTGGAGATCTCGTGTGAGTTAAAAATTGGAGAAGAGAGTGTGGTGTCAGTTGAAGATATTTTGATGAACTGGACTGGGGAGAAATGTTCACATATTGAAATGTTCACTTTGTAAGCTAAATATTGTGATTGAACATATAAAAAATTTTAAAAAAATAAAAGAAAAAAATCATAAAAAAACAAACAAAAATACTGGAGAAAATAATCACTATAGCCCATCTGGTTGGGGCCATATGTTGTTGTGGTTATTACCTCTACTGCAGTTAAGTTTGCAGGACTAGCCCATGGATCCACCACTCATGAGTAAAGCAAGCCACAGCACTAGAGGATCCTAGGACCTGGACAGTGAAAACCACCCTGAGAAACTGACTATGATAACCTTCCAGAGGACCAAAACCTGTCATTGAGACTGTAGCCTGGCTGCAGTCACTCCTCAGCTGGCTGCTGTATGCACAGCGAAGCTTGAGGAGTCTATAGCCCTGCTTTGGTCACTGCGGACACTGACCAATCTATGCACAGCAGAAGCTTGAGGACAGTGACATATGACACCCCCACCATACCCTTATAATTTCCTGCTCCTATCCCTTCCATAGTGCTGGCTGTGCTTCTCTCCACTGGTCTGGTAGCAGTGGCCCCAAAAGGCTGGAAGTTATGGGGAAGGTTTTTGCTAGCAATATTATACCTCCTGGTAGTAGGAACCTTGATAGGCCTAAGATGCCTGGGTTAACTAACTGGGGGCATTTTCATTGGGGTTCTATTCCTAATACCAATTTTGCTTTAATGATACTCCTGACCCTGGCCCTTGCTCTTTTACCAAGACTGACATGCACCTACTCCCCCTTACCTCAAATGGTGCAACCAAACCATCCAGCAAGCTACTATCTGGCTGCAACGTAATGCCTACCTACCAATGATACATCACCTGCCCATGATTTATGATCCCATGGTCATTCCAGGGCTCCTTAGCCAGCTGGCATTCATACACCAGGGGTGGGGCTACAAGTCCTGCCTCAACTTAGTCACCCTCCAAAAGTGTCAGGAAGATGGAACAACTTGTGTGGGTAGGAGCAGAGAGAGCCATGATTGTTACAATTGTTTCTCTGCAGGCAAATGGGTCTGCTACACAGGACTCAGACAGTATGGGCTCCCAAATGGAGGAGGTAAATGTCCTACAGAGGCTCAGGCCACTGTCCAGGATACAGTAACAGAAGCTTAAGCCGCAGGCTCCCCAAGTTCAGTTGAGGCTCCATATACCTCAGAGAGACCCCCCCCCCAGCTCAATCCAAGAGTAATTATGCTCATTAATATGAACCATCCTCTCCTGTATCAGGCACAACCCCAGTTAGCATCCAGTTGTTGGCTTTACACCTGACCAGCCCTTCCTCACATATATGCCACTCCAACCTACCCTACAAATGACAACCCACTTGATAATCTGACCTCTGTATGAGAAGGACCAATCTCCCAGGTACACCTATCCTCCAAGCCCTAGGGCTGTTTTACAAATCAAGATTCTACTGAAGTAAGTAATATGACCTGCCACAGCACATATCCAGAAAATAGGACCGCAGTTTATTTCCAATACTTGGGGTTCCACCTCATATGCGGGCCCTACGCTTAACACTGCCTTCTAGCAACCTGGTCCAGAACCTGTACCTGGGCAATTCTCACCCCCCAAGTGTACATTCTATGGGGAAAAGAGACTGTCGATGTCCCCCTGGTAGTACATGCTAGAGTTTGGAGGGCGATACAATTCATTCCCTTCCTAGTGGGCCTGGGATTGGAGGGATGGCATCCTCGGCTGTTACTACCAGCAGCTGTCCACTGCCCTGGCAGATGGATTCCAACAGGTAGCGAATATTATTGAGACTCTACAAGTCCAACTAGACTCCTTGGTTGATGTGGTCCTTCAGAACTGGAGGGGGTTAGATCTCCTGACTGCTGAAAAGGGTGGACTCTGTTTCTGGGAGAGGAATGTTAATCCTATGCTAACCAATTAGGTGTGGTCCGTGACATGACCAAGCGGTTTAAAGATTTGGTCTCCAAACAGCGACAAGCCACAGCTGACTCCTGGGCAGGTTGGAATGAGTTCTGGACATGGGCCCCATGGCTACTGCCTCTCCTGGGGCCCCTAGCAGTTATTCTTTTAGCACTGACAGTTTGACCATGTGTCCTTAATCTAATTAAGTGATTTGTAACCTCCAGCCTCAAAGCCATCAGGTTTCTGTCCTGCAGCAAATTGATTGCCCCTCCCTGGAGCTACAGGGTAACCTGAAACCTTGAATAGGTTAGACTTCCTGCTTCTCTGCCACCTCCATTTTAGGGCAGGTTCTGAGCTCCTTCCCCATTCCTAACATCCTGAGACCTTCCTCCCCAATTCCCCATAAAAGACCATGTCCCACCCCCAGTTGGGACAGGAGATTCATAATGTTAACTCCTCCTTGTCTGTTGATGTAATAAAAAGTTCCCGTCTCTCCTGAGTGCCAATTTTGTTCTTCAGCATCTGTTTTTCTGCAACAAGGATCTTGACACTGTGATCCATCCCCAGCCTTTAGCCAGCCTCCAATCAGAGACCAGTGTGCACCCAGAGTACCCCAAGATTTTTCTGAATTTAAACTGGGAAACTTTCTCTGTAGGATTACTTCACAAAATGTTATATTTTAGGGACCAGCAGTTAGCGTAATGGCTATGTCGCTGGACTCCCACGTAGTCGACCGCGGTTCGAGTCCCGGACCCAGCGGCTTAAACTCACGCCGGGCACGTGTGCGTGCGTGCCCAAGATCCCGAGAGGAGAATGGAGGAGAAGGGATTGCGGCGTGGCCATCCCCCCTGGGGGGTGATTTCCTGCTTTCTATCTCTCTGTCTCTCTCTGTCTGTCTGGTGAGCGCACACGCCCTGTAGCAAAAACCTCTCCAAAAAAAGAAAAAAAAAAAAAATGTTATATTTTATCACTCTTCCACCAGCTCACACCCAAAGGAGAATTCTTTTGAAGAAATCCTGCATCACTAACCCTTTGAGGTCATAGAAGATGATTTTATGTAGGAGAACAAAAACTGATAAGTATAAATTAAAAAGTGAGTCAAAAGATTTGGGCTCTGAAAGTAAAGAAGGTTTACAATTTCCTTTTAATGTATGCTAAAGAGTGATATGGAAAATGTAATTAAGTCATAAAAATCTATTTTGATAAGCATGAAATAAAAATTAGAGTTGATCACAAAGCATTTTCTGTTGGTTTAATTTGCAATCACTTATTTTTCTTTGGGACACACAAAATGGTAGTACATTACACAGCCAGTGTCATCTTACATTTGAAAAATATGATATTTTTACATAATAGCTTTTCCAATAGTGCCCTGGAAAATTATAAACTATCATCCATTTTTTTTTTAATTAGAGGGCATGTCATTCACCAGAGAGAGTCAGAAAGACAGAGAGACAAAAAGAAAAGGAGAAGAGAAAGCACCCCTTATGAGGAACGGTCACCCTGCAATCCCTTCTTCTCCAACACTTCCTTTCAGTTGGGATTTGGGGCATGCATGTACCCACACCCAGCGTGTTTCTCAAGTTGCCAGGTCCAGGACTTAAACCTCATGGTCAGTCATGTGGGATCCAGCTTCCTTAACTATCAGGCTATGAAGCCAGCCTTCATTCAAGTCTAATATTACTATTTCTAACAATCTTAAAACCTAATACATTAAATATAGTATGTAGTATTTTAACACCATAATTAAGACTTTCAATTTGGAGGATAACATTTGAAAACAAACTTGGTACTCTTCATGTGTAGAGTCAACACCCATTCATTTCACAATCATGGGGTTCATTTCTATCTTATTATCAGCTTCTATGAAAATCAATGGCCTGGGGCCAGCACATGGTGTAGTGGTTAAGGCACCAGACGCCTGCATCATCGACAGCAGTTTCAGTCCTGAACCTAGTAACTTGAAACATGCCAGGTGCATGTGCATGTGTGCCCAAAACCCCAAGAGGAGAATGGAGGAAAAGAGATTACAGCATAGTCATCCTCCCTGGGTGGTGACTTCTTGCTTTCTGTTTCTCTCTGTCTCTACGGTGAGTGCACATGCCCTCTAGCAAAATTCTCTAAAATAATGAAGAAAAGACAATGAAAAATATCTTTAAGGTCCTCCGTAGTTTCCAAACAAAAATATTATATATACCATGTATTTTATATTTTATATTTTAAACCAGACCATGCTAAAGGAGGTAAGATTAATTTAAAAAAAAAATTGTTTCCTAGCAATGTGCTGGTCATATGTTCTGTGCTAAATAAGTGGCAGGTATCATTGTGGTGGGCTGTGTTAATTCCAAGGAACAGAAACTCTTAAGGTTCTTTTTTTCAATTTATCTAATCTACTATCATCCATTTTATAGGTGGAATTCGCTGTCCCAATAGCAGTGCTTTGCAAGAAGTCCGCAGCTGTAATGAGCATCCTTGTACTGTATACCACTGGCAAACTGGTCCCTGGGGCCAGTGCATCGAGGACACCTCAGTATCGTCCTTCAACACCACTACAAATTGGAATGGGGAGGCCTCTTGCTCTGTCGGCATGCAGACAAGAAAAGTCATCTGTGTACGAGTCAATGTGGGCCAAGTGGGACCCAAAAAGTAAGATCTTTAGAATGACAGTAAACCCTGGGACCAGTAGATGGCATAATGGTTATGTCACTAGTCTCCCATGTAGTTGATCATGGTTCGAATCTCAGATGCAGAGGCTTAAAACTCACACTGGGCGCATGTGTGTGCGTGCACAAAATCCCAAGAGGAAAATGGAGGAGAAAGAATTGTGGCATGGCCAACCCCCCACCCCGGCGGGGGAATGATTTTTTAATCTATCTCTCTGTCTCTCTCTGTCCTTCCAGTGAGCACCTGTGCCCTATTGCAAAAATCTCTCAAATAAATAAATAAATAAATAAATCCTATGGCCAACTATTCAGAAGATTGGCTCAGGCTTCACTTGTTTCATGAAATGGAGCATTGTGATGCCTGTGATACCTGTTCTCAAGAGTAAGATTTGTTTGTTTTGAATGCAAGCTGCTGATAAAGCCATGGTAACTTCAGAATCTTATACCTGGGATCCATAAATTCTGTTGCAATCTTTCTAGCTGGTACCTACTATCTGTTTTATAGTAGCACTTTCTGCTTTTATTAAGCTAGTGAGACAATGAAAGAAATGCTTGCTCCAGGCCTGGTTGATTCATAATGACAGCAGACAGTCCCAGCAGTGCAGGTCATCCGTGACCTCTCATATACCCGTAGGATGTGCTGGCTGCCAATCTAGTTTAATTGGGTAATAGCTTTCTATGGTCTGTCTTTCATTTACCATAGAAAATGCTTTATCAAAAATACTGAGCCCAAACTTATCATATACATCAATGGTTAAATTCAGAAGCCATTTACTTCCAAGGGAGAGCCTTGGGATAGGATGAGTGCTATGATAAGCAGAAAAACTCTCAATTTCTCATGGTGGATTTGAGTACTATAATAGCACGGCAAACAGTTTACTAGAGGGGAAGATAAAGTACCAGAGAGTTGGCATGTTGTATGTGCCTTGTGAGAAGTATAAACAGAAACAGATAATGGAATAATCAGGCTAATAGACGCTTTAGAGAAAACTAATAAATTATGTTTAAAAATTCCTTTGATGGGAAGAAACATCTCTCTTTTGAAATCTAGAAACATTTTTTAAAATTCAAATCATCTTGGGACCAGCAGTTAGCGTAATGGCTATGTCGCTGGACTCCCCCGTAGTCGACCGCAGTTCAAGTCCCAGACCTGGTGGTTTAAAACTCACACCGGGCGCGTGTGCATGCGTGCCCAGGATCCCGAGAGGAGAATGGAGGAGAAGGGATTGTGGCGTGGCCATCCCCCATGGGGGTGATTTCTCACTTTCTATCTCTCTGTTTCTCTCTGTCTGTCTGGCGAGCACACATGCCCTATAGCAAAAACCTCTCCAAAAAAAAAAAAGGAAAAAAAAATTCAAATCATCTTATTCATGTGAAAGATGGAAAATAAAACCAGTCAATTTGTATAGCTGTTAAAGTGACTTCATATTTTTCAAATACTTAGCTAAGTGGTTAAATATTGTGTATGATTTTAAGCATGATAGCTAATTAATTCTCGCTTCAGTGTTCAAGGTGTGCTAAAAGGATTTAATGAACAAAAAAGAAAGTAATGTACCCAAAAGGAGAATGGAGGAAAGGGGACTGTGGTGTGGCCATATCCACAGGGACTTGGGGAGTGGTGCTTTCTCTCTCTCTCTCTCTTTCTCTCTCTCTTTCTCTCTCTTCAGTTAGTGCATGCACCCTGCATCAAAATTAAAACCATAAAAGTAAATACTCAACAATATTAAAAGTATCGTTATTTCTTAAGAATTTGAGATCCTTCTTAGTGTTCCAGGACATCATTACAAACAATTACAATTAAGTACGGTCACTACTACGTATCATAAAGCGGGTACAGGTATTTTACATTCACAGAGGTATAATACAGTACTGTCCTACATCTATAATACTAGAGTATACAATTTAAAAGGTATTATTCAAGACTTGATTCCACTTTTCTAGCAGAGGGCCCAAGTTTGTAATGACACAGCTTTAAAGAAATGTACGTTCTTAGGTAGAATGCCTTTCATTACTGGTATAGTTCTAAGTACTCACTGCTCTTCATGAATATCAGCTAAAAATCATTAAAAAAAAAAAAAAAAAAAAGAAGAAAGGAAGAAAGAAAGAAGAAAGAAATTCAACCAAAAAAAAAAAATAAAACCAACCAACAAACCATTGGACCAAGCAGAGGCTAGGAAGACTCAAATTGTGCTGAACTTAAACAATAGGAGTAAGTTCACTTTACTTTTATTTGACCAGTTGATTGTTTTTTTTTTTAAGAATTATTTATTGGGAACCAACAGTTAGCATAATGCCTATGTCGCTGGACTCCCACGTAGTTGACCGCGGTTCGCAGCCTGGACCCAGTGGCTTAAAACTCATGCCGGGCGCGTGTGCGTGCGTGCCCAAGATCCCGAGGGGAGAATGGAGGAGAAGGGATTGCGGCGTGACCATCCCCCCTGGGAGGTGATTTCTCGCTTTCTGTCTCTATGTCCCTCTCTGTCTGTCTGGCGAGAGCACATGCCCTATAGCAAAACCTCTCAAAAAAAATTTGTTTATTTTTATTGTTATTATTATTATTATTTTAATTTGTTCAAGGGAATGTGCACTTACCAGAGAAAGACAGAGAGAGAGAGAGAGAGAAAGAGAGAAAGCAAGATGCCAGGTCTGGGATTCCAACAGTGGTCAGCTACATGGGAGTCCAGTCCCTTAACTATCATACCACCGACTGACTCTACAGTTAACCACTTTTACAATGTTGCTGTTGTTGTCTTCTCTCACAAACTGCAAAATATTTTTGCTGAGTAATAGATATACATATGTACAAGTCTGCTAGCTTAACATCATTAAATCATTCAGGAGGAGGAATATTCTGAAGTCCATGGCAGACCACCAAAATAATACATTAAAATTTTTACTTGGCCCATACAGCTTTGATTCAATGACCTGGATACATCTATAGATTTGTTAAACAAAATGTATTTACTTTGCCCTTAAATTTTTAGAAAATTAAGCATATACTGTGAATTAAAAAGAAAACATTATTGCTTGTTCCTAAATGCTAGGTTAAATTCAATGCAATCTTTCCAATACTAGGCATTTGAAACAAAAATGCAAATAGAAACCTTGTTTTAAACTCCTCTTAATAAAACAGATTACTGTGCAATGGTAAAATCAATATTATTGATCTTATCTATCCTCCCTATAACAAACTTCAACTCCTATCACATCTGTTTAATTTGACCTTGAATAAGATTGGGGGGAAATCAATTTCTTGATTTAAACCACAAACACTAAATACAAACAGTACAAAGAGAAAAGAAGCCTGTTGACTGAACCAATTGCCTCGCCAAAGGATGTCTGAATTTGTTTTATTGGATGTAATCTAGGCTATATAATTTATCTTTGTGTGTTCATTTAATGACTTTGTGTTAGTAATTTTGTTCTCCACAGTTAGCCAAGTATCGTGCTGTGGCTATTCCTAAACTAAAACAGAATCGTTGTCAGTGATAACATTATAAATTCCATTGATTTATTCAGGGCTAATATTTGAAGAACATGCAGTTGAGTAATGTTCTCCCATTGTTAAATTTGTAAAATTGCCTCACTAAAAAGGACTGCTTTCAATAATAATTACTGACCAATAATTCAATAGCTCCAAAAGAATTAACTGGATTATATGTGAAGTTTTGCCATATAATGTTTCCCAGTTAAATTTTAATTCCAGGATGAATTGTGATTCTAGTGATTTACCATCTAAATTGTAATAATACACAAACTTCTATGATTCTCATTTAAATTTCTTTGATGTTCAATAGTTTAACAGTTCAGAGAATCTAAACTCAACATAAATCAGAAAGATTATTTTTGAAATGTGGGGATTTTATCTTTTTAAAAGTCAACTCCAAATAAATCTAGTGATTTAAAGTGGGAGAGAAAAGCACGTACCTATAAAATTGAAAAAAGCACAGTGTGTATGTATGAGAAAGAACATGTAGATAAATAATAAATTAAAAGTAATTATTATATCTAGTATAAATGATGATTTATAACTAATAATTCATTTTTATATTGACTACATAACACAAAATATTGAAAATTAAGTGTCAGTAAAATGCTATAATGAAATTATGAGAAATAGATTCATGGTGTTCACTTTTTTCTTAGCTTGGTTCTGAAAATCTGTTTTACCTTTTTTTTTTTTTCTTTTGGTGAGGTTTTTGCTATAGGGCACATGCTCTCGCCAGAAAGACAGAGACAGAGAGATAGAAAGCGAGAACTCACCCCCCAAGGGGGATGGCCATGCCACAATCCCTTCTCCTCCATTCTCCTCTCAGGATTTTGGGCACGCATGCACACTTACCCGGCGTGAGTTTAAGCCGCCGGGTCCAGGACTCGAACCGCAGTTGGCTACATAGGAGTTCAGCGACATAGCCATTACACTAACTGCTAGTCCCCTGTTTTACCTTCTTGATAAAATTTGAAAATCTTATAAAGATTTTCTTGATCTACAAAACATTTGACTCTGTTATGTGTGGTATTTTAGTTTTATTTTCATTGATTTGCCAATTTATTCCACCGAGAGGTATACTGATTTTTTAAATTATTTCTTTATTGCCTGTTAGTTTACTTGGCAGGTATTTACATAAACTCAAAAGAGAATTGATTAGGAACCAGATTAAATTAACTTTAATTATATGAATTATGTTATTATATTTTATTTTCCTAAAAGACATCTATTTTTCTTTATAATGTTAAAGTTCATGACCCATATTTGACCACAGCAATAATCGAATCAGATAGTTGAAAATGCAGAGAATTGGAAAATTTAGAAATCTTATGATAGTAAGAGAGGAGAGAGGCTTAGTTTTCCATCTGTAATGTTTAATTATATTTTAGGTAAATAGATCATGACTGCTACAAAAAAGGAATTTATATAATAAGTATATAATGAACAAGAAAGTATATTTAAAACCTGTATATCAGCTTTCTATTATCTTTCAGGAATTGAAAACTTTATATAATGTAAGATATTTCAGTATTTTGTCATTCTTTTCCTATGTTCCAAATAAATAATGAAGCTGTGTTATCTTTTTAAAAATGAAAATTTAGTTAATTTTACGAAATTTATGTTAAGCACATAGTATTTTATTTTTATTCAAATTATTAATTGACTAGATTTATTTTACTTATATTAACTTTTTGTTACAAAAAAAAGATATGTAGCTTGTAAAAACACAAAGTACATTTTAAATTCTATACTTTAAAACTAGGGACACAATGGAAGGAAAAATAAGAATAAATACACTAAATAAAACAAGGAAAAAAACAAAAGTTGCTTATTGTAATGTTTTATATACTTTTATTACTATGTTACTCATTTATTATGAAATATATAGCTATTAATATAATATTATTTTATAAACATGTATAACACATATATTTTATTATAAGTTTATTTTGTGCTATACTTATTTTGTAGAACGAAGTGTAAAGTAACCTAGAAAGTTACAATAGACAAAAAGTTTATTTAGTTATAATAAGTTATAGAATTGGGTCCTTAAATTGGTTTTAATTTAATTCCCACAAAATTTCTTATAAAGCATATTAGAAAATGCCTATTTATGAATGGAGAGATTATTAGATGGGTATAGGTATAATTGTTATATTTTATTCTAGACAGTACTATTATTATTATTATTATTATTATTAAATTTATACATCCTGCCTGGAAATCTTAATGAGGTCTAGTTTGAAAGAATTAATTTAGTTGTAAAGTTCTCATCAAAAGCACAAAGGCTGCTGGAACTTAAATAATACAGATTAGTGACCATTTCACAACTTTAGCAAAGAAAATTCCAGAGAAATTAAATTACCTGGTTCTCTGGCCCACTACAGATACCTAATAATTTCCTTTTGCTTTACCTAGGTGTCCTGAAAGTCTCCGGCCTGAAACAGTAAGGCCTTGTCTCCTTCCCTGTAGAAAGGATTGTATCGTGACCCCATTTAGTGACTGGACATCATGCCCTTCCTCATGTAAAGAAGGTATGAACTTCAGAGTCCTGAAGGCTGTTCATCTAGAAAACCCACTCAGTAGGACTTCTAAGTTCTTCTGGCAAGGAATGTTTGTGATTCTTACATTGGATTGTATAATCCTGGTTTGGCATGGATGCCATAAAATTTTGGTTTCCTCTAGGAAAACATGAATTTGAAGTACTAGACAAATGAGTTTTATGCTAAAAATTGACTTGAAATTTTATGATATATATAAAAAGGAAAGGATTCTAGACTTTGTTGTATTAATAATGTGTACTTTTATAGTTTTTTTAAAATAATGTATAGTAGCCGTATGTATTTAAATATATAATATTGGGTTGTTGTAAAGTCGTGACACATTTTTCATAGGGAAAAAAACATGTCATGGCTTCTCTGATGACAAAATATATAAGGTGTATATATACACACACACATACATGATTGATCTTATTGGTATACATGACTTTCCACTTACTTAATGGCAAGAAATACATGGAACCAGATTTGCACCAAATTCAATTATGCAGCCTAATGATGGGAATTAAAGAAAGAAAAATGGCTAAGTTGTTCCGACAAATCTGAATGCACCATGAAGAATTTACAGGATGAGTATTTGTTCCCAGTTTTGTTTCATTTGACTTGATTACTTACAGACAAACACTCTTTTGTGTCATGGCAAATAGGTTGATAATTTGTTCCTCACTCTCCAGGGCAGGGTCTTTTTTCATTGCTGCTAAGAAAAGAAGCAACATACTCCAGGTATCTGAGATAATAACAGCAAATTTTCTCTCCATTTCACAAGTGAACTTCATCCTATTTCTTATTTTATTCTCCCAGCAAATAGATATACTTTTTATTGGATTCTCTGTATTCTTTTATTTTATTAATGCTTCTTAACTCTCACTAGAAAGATTTGGTTACATTAACGATCAACTTCTAGTTTAACAATTACTTTTAAATTGACAAATTTATTTAAATTCTATAGATATTACCAATTTAATAATGTATTATTTTTGCGATGTGATTGCCATTTCACAAAGGTGAAATATAAGTTCCTTTTTATGCCTTTACAATTACTCTTGAAATATCAAATAAAATTGAGCCATAAACTAAGGAAGAATAGAACATTTTTATTTTAAAGTCTTTTTTTTAATTTTAACTTTGTTTATTTATTTTTAATTTGACCAGAGAGGGGCAGAGTGAGCAGAGTGAGAGAGAGTGAGAGAGAGAGAGAGAGAAAGCAAGCCACCAGGCCCGGGTCTCAAACCATGGTCAGCCATGTGGGAGTCCAGCGTGCTTAACCACAATGCCACCTGCAAGCCCATAAGTCTTGTAAGACATTTAAATAGCATTAGTAAAAAAAGGAGTTAAAAACATTAACTTTTTAAAAATGTTAATGGCATAAGCTTACTAATAAAGCAATGTCATGGTCATTTTCCCCCAAATTTCTTATATCCTTATTTTCTTAAACATATGATATCTCTTATTTTGATCACAATTAGCGATAAAATGATATTTCTTTATAGGTAAATATTTCTCTAGTTATTGTTATTCATAACTTTAATGAGAAAAGTTATTTATTGCATAGAATTAATTTACTTCCAAATTTCATTCTTTATGTTTTTGTAGTAGAAGTTTTATGTTAGTATGAGACTACTTAATAATTCTAAAACATATAAAGTTATATTTATAACCATTTGTTGAATAAACTAACATGAACTTTAAGTGAAATTATTGAAAGTGGGAAAAGACTTTGCCTTTTTATGATGTTAGATATTTCCTTGTATTGTACAGTTTACTCTAAAAGTTGACTTGATCCAAAGTATTGAAAGGAAATTAAGCTTAAAAATACAGAAAGGATTTTTATTAAATTGGTTTACTGATTCATGATAGTCACTATATAAATGAATAATCAGATAAACTTGTCTTATATCCTTAGGCCTTTATTGAAAATAACTTGAGATATTAAAATGTAGCCAAGGAATAAAAATCACTTGATAGCCCATGGATTTTTTTTCCTGTAAATTCTTAGAAATGCATTTGTAATCTTGGCATTATATGTCTGAAAAGGAAAATAAAGACAAAAATGTACTTTACTGAAAGAAATTTCATAACCAAATGTCAACATTATTTTTTAACTGTGTGATTTTTATGGTACTAATAAAGTAATTTACTGTTTTCTGTTTGATTATATATATATTTGATTATATATATATAAATTTTAGAATATGTGAAAAATGTATTACTCACTTTCAAAAAACTTTTTAGCAGATAAATGAGGGAATAACTAGATCATTAATGCTACACTCATGTTAAATAAATCAGTACTCAAATATGTATGTATGTGTAAATACTTACCAAGTTACTTATTTTCATTCTTGTATATAACTAGCACATTAATGGTCTTGTACAGAAAACGTGGTCCTTGACTTCAAGGAAATTTTTTTAATCTGTTTTAAAATACAGACCTCTTCTACATAGACCAGATAATGTAAGACTTAACATGATTAAATAACATGATTTATTTTCTTTCAAGATATAAAGAACTCAACAAGAAAAAGAAAAATATATATATTCTAGGAGCAAGTATTAGAGGAAATCTTATTGAAAAGGAGATAGAAGAGATCTTTGGAAAGAGGGGCCATACAAAGAATCCCAAGTGAGGATCAAAGGCATCCAAAAAAGCTTAGATGACCATGATAAAGATATGGTTTTGGAGAAAGCCAGATCATGAGAGCTCAGGTTGTGTGCAGGAAGCTTAAGACAAGAAGTTACACCAGCAGGTGGTGTGGTGGTTAATGGTGTTGGACTCCCACATGGCTGACTGTGGTTCGAATCCTGGACTTGGCGGCTCGCTTTCTCACTTTCTCTCTCACTCTGTTTCTCTCTGGTCAAATGAAAGAAAGGAAGAAAAGAAGAAAGGAAAAAGAAAGAAAAGAAAGGAAGAGAAAAGGAGGCAAGGAAAGAAACGAAAGAAAAATAATTCTTTAAAAAAGAAAAGAAGGAAGAAGAATGAAGACAAGTTATAGGAGAATGTATTGGATTCACTCTGATATGTAGCAGGACAAACTTTTAGTTTTTAGCTACAGTAATGAATAGTAGGTTTCATGACATAATGGAATAAATGAACTTTCAATCAGTAGATCTAGTTTGGACAGCCAAGTTAAAATGAGTGGTCCTGCTAGGAGATTATTTGTCCTAGAGCTCTTCCAGGAGTGGTGGCCAAGGAAAACAAGAATATCAACTCATAATTCTGATCTCTTGGAAGCAAGAGGCACGCTGGGAAGCAGGCCTATGTTTGAGACAAGTCATCTCACGGGAACAGATCAACTCCTGCTTGTTTTACTTGGCAGCTCTATATTGAGTCTCCCAGAACGAAAGGTTTTCAGAAACCCTAAACTTGGGCACTCAACCTTTAAAAGAATGACTGTAATTGTGTGTTGCAGAAATAAAGAAAGCTGGGGGAAGGGGGGAGGGATGGAGTCGTTGCTGGATAACAGTGCCAAGATGCTTTCTGCTCCCCAAAAAGCCTTTTCTGTTTTGCCTGTAGGCTGCTGCAACAGAATAAGTACACAATGGTGTTACAGTAAGCTAGCCTTTTGTTGTGAGAAAAATAAAACAATAGGATAAGGTTAGTTTCTTCATTATTTGGTAAGAAATGGGAATAACCCAAACATCATTGAAATTACACTGACTTCCACACACTATTTAAAAATGCTAAGCAAAGTTGAATGTTCAAGAAGAGATGGTAACAACAGAAAATTGATTCAGGGGTGGAGTAGTTCCATTTAATTTAATTCTGCCAGTAAAGTCTACATTTTAAAAAGAGTTTTGAGCTTATTAAAATGTGGAGCAACCTCCTCTTAGAAATCACTCTAAAGAGGTAAAATTTACTGTAGTGTTGTGGAAAATGGAACAGGATAGTTTAGGGTTCCAGAAAGAACAAAAGGAGTTATTTGAAATGTTATTCAACCTTTTCCCAAGATATGCCTTGAAAAATCAAAGCTGGTAAATAAAGATGAGTATAGAGTATAATAGAATGCAGTTTAATCTTTTTTTTTTTTTTTTGAGAGGTTTTTGCTATAAGGTACATGTGCTTTCCAGACAGACAGAGAGAGACAGAGAGACAGAAAGCGAGAAATCACCCCCAGGGGGGATGGCCACGCCGCAATCCCTTCTCCTCCATTCTCCTCTCGGGATCCTGGGCACGCACACACACGTGCCCGGCGTGAGTTTAAGCCACCGGGTCCGGGACGCAAACCGCAGTCGACTATGTGGGAGTCCAGCAACATAGCCATTACGCTAACTGCTGGCCCCTGTAGTTTAATCTTCAAACCAGTGTGCTTGCTAACTTCTTGAAAATTTTAACAACAGGAACCTAAAAATATAAATAGTTTATTCAGATAAATTATTTTTAACTTCAATCTTTAAAAAACACTCTGAAATAATATATTTGGTTATTCATATTGTTGGCTCCATTTTTTCCTCACTGCATTTATTGTCTTCAGAGTGAGAAGTGTTCTCACAGTGTTGTCCATTCCATCTTCACAATCTGAATCAATAGAACACCAGAATTACTACAAAGAGCGGAAAACTACCTTTACACCTTGCTTCTTGAACGAAACAGTTTTCTTTCAATTACCTATTACTATTCCATTCCACTTTGTCATCTGTCCCACTTCCAGCTGAACAAATCACTTTTGCTCATCCTTTAAATTCTTTCATTAAGTAATTTCTCTGGTAAAATTTATTATGAATCTTTTACAGTATTTGAATAAAATGATGTAACTGCATGAGAGATTACACACTCTCTGTATCTATTTGCCCCATCATTGCATAATTATTTTCTGGAAGTGCAATCCCTTTTTTCTGTTCCTAACCTAGATTGGTATTTTCAAGTGTAAACATTACAAACAGGTAAATTTTCTCATGCTTATTATTTCTAATAAAACAAATAATAGCTTATTATTATTTTGGTAATCCTCATGCATAGACTTAGTACCCACGTGCTTACTACCACAGGGAAATGGTTTGAACAAAATTGGAGATGCTAATAACCCTTTTGAGAAGATGCGAAATAATGTGTTTTCTCATTCAGCAAATATTTATTAAGCACTTGCTATGTTTGACTATTGTTCCAGTTGCTAAAACACAAAGATGAATAGAAACTCTATTCATAAAACTACCGTATATAATTAATTGAGCACAAACACAAACAGGAAACTAAGAAAGGTAAAAAATAACAAGTGGACCAGCCTACATGATTAGTGAGGAACCTTCCAATTTTCTTTTTTAATGTGTACTGTAGCTATCCCTTTGTATCTGATATGAAAACTCACCTGGCTGAGTCCTACAGTACCATTACTTTGAGTGCACAAGCAATTTGTTCACTGTGATCTAAGAAGAAAAAGACTTCCCACTGAGTAAAGCATAAATGCCATGACACTTCTGTGTAACCCTATTAAACTTCCTCTCTGGGTGTTACGACTTTGACGAGGTTCCATTTTAGTCAGGTCACACTCTTTATCCAGTGGGTTGCACAAGGTTAAGGAATCTGTAACTTTTATAAGAATAAATAGGTCTCAATTCTATATCTACTTTTTAACTGCTTGTTGAGAAGGGTTGGAGAGTGATTGCCTCAAAGAATTTGACCACCTAAGAAATAAAGACCCTTACTTCTGTGCTCTTGTCCTGTTTTTCCTGTTAAAAACAAACCAACAAACAAAAAGTAAAAACAAAAAAAAATTCCTTCCTTCTCCCAATGTATTCTTTTTAAATAATCAAAGCAAGATAATGAACATTAAAACAAATAGAGATTGTAAAAGAAGGGTGGAGTCTAGTGAATGGGGGTGAAGGACTGAAGGAGAAAAAAAGATACTCAAAAATCAGAGTGAAGATAAGCTCCTGCAATTGAAAAGAAAATTAGCTTTGAGATCCTGGTGACCAAAGCAAAAAATAGAATCACAACGGATTCTTAGCTGATTATCAAGGGAAACAAAAATTTTCCTAGCTCTGAACTATTACAGGAATTCATCACCTGAGCCTTAAAATAGGGATCATTTGGACAATACAATGGATGGAGACTGCATTGGCAATTTATTATAAGTTCTATTGGCATTTCTTAGATCTTTCATAGATAAATCAAATTTAATATGTGAAAGTTGCATCTGGCATTCAAACTAGTGTTACACTAGAAAGTCCATGAAATATTTTTACATACTTTAATTATCTGCTGCCAAATACTTCTAGCCCCCAGTTTCCTACTCCATCATTAAAAATAGTTAATAAAAATTATTAATAGTCCAAGTTTTTCCCCACAATGAGACCAATTCTAAAAAGTAATGTGTGAATCCAAAATCTTAAACTGGGGTGGAGCCTGTTGGGTTACCTGTCCCAGTGAATCATAAACCTAGCTCTTATCACAATTACCCAGCAAACTTTTGAAAAACTCAGATTCCCAAACACAGCTCCCAAATAATCTGATTTAGTAGTTCAAGGTATAGACCCAGAAATTTTGTTCTTGTTAAAGAGATTCTCAGATGGTGTCAGACATTTAGGACTCCTTAATCTGATTTGTTCTCCCATATTAACAGGCATCTCTAAACATAGCTGGGAGTCTCTAAACATAGCCCAAACCATGCTGAGGGATACTCTGAATTCATGAGAAAGGATGCGCTCTGATGGGAAAGTTTTCATTGTTGACTCATATTTGTTTACTACTATAGTATTTTTTAATGTTTTGTTTCATTCTGAATTAAACTTTAATTGTTAAGGGTTAATAACCATTTAAATTTCTCTGTTCCTGCAGTCTGTGTGTCAAATATTTAATGATCTTGTTTAAAAATATCAATGCATCAGGGCTAGAAGGTAGCATGGTGGTTAAGGTGCTAGACTCCCACGAGGCTGGCTATGGCTCAAGTCCTAGACCTGGTGCCTTGAAAATCATGCTGGGCATGTATGTGTATGTGTGTGTGTGTGTGTGTGTGTGTGTGTGTGTGTGTGTGTTCCCAAAGCCCCAGGAGGAGAATAGAGAAGGGATTGTGGCATGTCCATTCCCCCTGGGGATGTGAGGGGATTTCTCACTTTTCCTCTCACTTTCTCTTATCTCTCTGGTAAGCACACAAGCCCTATGGCAAAAACCTTAAAAACAAAGTCAATGCATCAGGGGAACTCTATTAACAGAATTCTTTAGGGAATTCCCTTATAAGGGAAATCATGCTATGTGGTTATTCATCCTTAAAGTGTATATATTGTAAGTTCAAATATACTAAAGTTGGCAAGTCCAATACATTAGCTATGTCTCATACTGAAAAATTTTGAACATGCTTTACATTGCTAGTTTTAAACATCCTTTATACTGTCAAATTGCTATCTTTACTGGAGGTAAATTTTTTTATTTTCAATTTTTTAAGCAGAAGTTGCAAATATTTACTTAAGTAATTATTACTATTTTGACAGCTTTCCTTAAAATGTCTGCCTCTAGAAAACCACTTTTATTTCACTACTTAAATCCCTGACATTTAGAATGCAACCTGAAGATCTTACTTAACATGAATAATAAACGACTGGAGTAATTTACAAGTTATGCATTTCAGATTAAGTGAATAACAAAGAAATAAAATTTCACATTAAAGCACTGAATATATCCTCCTAAGAAAGATTCATTACACATGTATGAGTCTCTTGTGGTAAACAGGACTATGTGAAATGGCGTTCAGGTAGATGAAAATAAATTAATTAGATCTGTCAGATTCCTCAAGGGGAAAGAAATATACAAAAGAGCAATTATTCTGTAACCGCACATTAGGAGGGCTAGTTGACTGTGGAACTGTTTTCTCCATTCTTCACGTTTTCAAATATAAATTGATTGAGTTTTTCAATATAAGCAGTCTTTGGGAGAATTGGGTGAATGATTATGCTAGATGAGATCTCTCACTCAGGGATGTCAAAGCATGTGTTGCTGAAGGCAATGTAATGTTTTCAGACAGATTGGTATTTGGACGTTCTTTTATCAGTGTGAAATACAGAAGTTAACAACCTGCCTCATTCTAGGGGACTCTGGAGTCCGAAAACAGTCTCGGCATCGGGTCATCATTCAACTGCCAGCCAACGGAGGCCGGGACTGCACAGATCCTCTCTATGAAGAGAAGGCCTGCGAGGCCCCTCAAGTGTGCCAAAGCTACAGGTAATAGAGAAAAGGCACTGTGAGCCACATGCCCGGCAAATACTCCAAATCCCACTCTTTCAGAGGTTGAGGAATGGAAGCTAACACTGTGCCTTCCAAGGCTCAGTGGGGTTGGAGATGTTTATGGCTATGGTTACCATTTCCTCCTCTTCTGGAGAGCTGCTGCTTTAAAGCTGTGTTATTAGCTCCAGTAGTTTGGAGAAATGTATTATATTATATAATAAATGCAGAAAAGTGGTTAGTAATTATAAAACATACATTTTAGGATTCTTTTTTTCTTAGGAAAAGAGCCATTTCTTTCCTGGATCCAAAGAGCACCTGTTTCTCATAGAGGATGGCATTCTGGCTCAGGAAATAACATCTCTATTTCAGTGATGCTAGCAGGATGTTTGTTCTGTTCATTGTGATCACTCCACAGAAAATTATAGCTATTGAAGCTGTATATCATCTTGATAATTTATTAGAGAAACTTGGCCTCCTCACCATTAAGTCAGAAAATATCTAATTGAAATGATGTAGTATATAATTGTAATCCTGACCACAAATTAAATATTATGGCATCAATTAATGGCATATATAATCACTAAATAATTATTTAAGGTGAAATTAATGGCACCCTTGCCATTGCAATACATCTCTCTTTGATTCTGAGTTGACAACTAGTATAATTGCATATTTGCACTATGAACATTGACAATTATTAGCCTAAACTTATTTATTTTGAGCATTTTGTTTTGTTTTTATGAAGAGCATTATAATGGCAGTTGCTGAGTTACTCCTACAGTGCTAACCAAAAGAACACTATGCAAAAGGCTCATGACTTGAATGCTGTTTTATAACTTGAAAAGAATAAATTTATCTTATTTAAATATAATGGCTCACATCTGATGCTATCTGGTGCATCATTTCACAATCCTAATCGTCAAAAGGCTAAATGTTCTCTGCAGAGTCCATTCCAAGAGAACTTGACAATGATGTGCTCCTGTCTTCGCTATCATAGATAGTACTTTCATATTTATGTTGCTTTATATAAGGCCTCAATGGAGATCTAAATTTAATTTGCATAGATCTGAGCATTGTGAAATATATTTCAATTTGCAGTGGTCAAGTTATTTCCCTGCTGTTGTATCTGTGAACTGCCTGACATTTTTGCTCCCTCTCCACTGGGCTTCTGTTTTGTTTTGTTTCGTTTTGTTTTGTAGGTGGAAGACTCACAAATGGCGCAGGTGCCAATTAGTCCCTTGGAGTGTGCAGCAGGACAGCCCTGGAGCACAAGAAGGTTGTGGGCCTGGACGACAGGCAAGAGGTGGGAAGCCCCATTTGCCAGTTGATTTGTTTCTCATTACTCTTAACATCATTAGCTTAACCACTACCTTGATGCATTTGATACTTTGACACAATGCTTAGCGAACAGCAGAGGATTTGAATCTGCTATGACCCATTCTACCAAACACTAAAACCCAGACGCTTTAAAATTCTGTCATTTGTTCTGTGGCATTATCCCACAACTCCTAAAATTTTTCCTCCTTTATATCTGCAAGAAAATCAAATCAAACTTTAAGTTATGACATAGATGATACACTGAAGCTTGGTTTTTCTTTTTGTTTTTAGATCAAAGTATTCCATAATATGTTGCTACCTTACTTAGCAATCAATAAAGTTCTTACATCCCAGCCTATGTGCATTACATAAGTGCATGCATACAATGTGATATAGTTGGTTAACTTTCCCAGAAATTCTGAACAATGACATTTCTAACATTGTCATGGCTATCCACAATCCTATTCATATTCAGTACTGATTTTGAATGTCAGATTTATTTACTCAAAACCTGCAATATGTGAACTACAATCTGTCTGCACCATTAGATAACACCAAATCTTGCAAAAATGGGTGATGGAAATGTTTCAAGCCTGCCATTATTACTTATTAGATAATAGAAGGAATATGCAAATCCCAAGCTTTGGAATATGCTATTTATACAGGTAGGAAATTCAGTCTTTAAAAGGACATGATTGCTTTTACTAATAATACTTCTAGCCTATTATAGTTCCTTGGTAGGTGTGTAAAATGTAGTTTAATATGTAGTTGGATATATAATGACCTTCCACCTAAAGATATTTTTGCTCCCTCATCTGTAGTTACGTATTTCATGATGAATCAAAAGTCTAAACATATAGAACAAAATTTTCGTTTTTGCTGATTTGATCTAGGATCCCATTTTCTTTAGAGTGAAAAGCTTCCTTTTTAATTTTGAGGAAAACTGTTTCTTTTTTGTAAAAATTCTTCTATTTTTATGATCTTCATTTCAGAAGCCTTCATTGGAAACAAACTTAACAGACAAATAATATGAATTCTATTTTATTTTCATCATCTTCATTATGTATCACCCACCATCAATTTTGGGTAAAAAAAATAACTAGCTCCTTTCACAGTTATGGAGATTTAGGTGTGTAGAATAGGCAGTCATTCTCTGCATTTCAAATCATTCTTGAGAAACTGAGTGATAAAAAATCTTATCATACCCTGCTAATTCCCCCATGAATCAAGCATACATTTATTTACATTTTAGAGCCTATATAGGGTTTATAATGAAAGTAAGCATTTTTGGATTTGGGAACCAGGAAACAGTTTCAGCTAAGGTTCACATACTAATGCATTGTGGCTCTTGGTTATTCCTTTACCTTTCTGGGTCTCAGCTTATTTAGGTGAAAAAGTAAAAAAGAAAAGGAAAGGAAAAGGAAGGGGGGGGGGTTTGAACCAAATGATTTGTTAAGACAATTCCTGTTTTCATATTCTATAATTTATGCATAAAGATCAAATACCCAGAGAACAAAGTGTGAAAAGAAATTATGTAGATGAGTAAAAGGCATATTTTTTTTAGAATACCATTGCAGAATATAGAAGATATAGTAAAGACAGTGCAAGTGTGAAAACAGGTTCAGTTCTAAACTCTTATTACCTGTAAGTAATAAGAGTTGGACCTTGGCTGACCTCGTATGACCTTGGCTGCTTCATTTCTTCCCTTTGAGGCTGAGAACAAAAAAGCCTTATGGCACTTAACTGATATTGTCTTAATGAAATAGTCCTTCCTTCCTTTTTCTGGTTTATAGCTGCAATGAATATATACATATGTCATAGTAGGCATGAACACAACAATATTAATGTGAGCCTTTCATTTTTTGACACATAGTCTATACAGAAACTGTTTTTTCTCTGATTACTGATGATCTTTTCCTTTCCAAATATTAAAGCCCCTGTTTGTTCTTCAAACCAGGTGACTGTTTTGTAAAATCTCATATTATCCCTCCCTCTGTGAAAAAGGGTCTTTGAATTCCTGGACACTACTTTCTCCTGCCTCTCTGACTGCTCCCTGGTTTGCTATTACTGACATCTCTTCCTCTGTCTGTACTTAAATACTGCTTTCTAATTTTGGCATATTTGCCAGACTGTCACTCTATTTCTGCAATTTTATCCATCTTTGAGATACCTAGGATGATGATGATAAAGTCACATTATAACAAGTGATTTCTGCATAGATATACTCAAAATAACCCCTTTAATTTCCATATGAAGACAGTTTTTCTTTGTTGCCTTGGTAGATGAACTATTATATTCTTACAGGGTATATTTTTACAAAAATGTGAATTAGGGAGGATTGCGAGTGTAGAATTAGGCTGGTCCCATAGCCTTCTGGTTAATAAAGACGGATCCCACATGCTGTCCATGATTGAAATCCTTTTCCCAGTGACTTTAAAAACAGACCAAGCACATGTATATACATGCCCAAAATTCTGACAGGATGGAGAAATGGAGATGGGATTGTGGCTTGCGTGTAACTGTTTTCATTAGGGAGTTCTCTCTATCTTCTCTTTTTCTTTCTTTTTTTTCTCTCTGCATTTCTCAGGTGAGTGTTCATGCCCTCTGGCAATTAAGAAAAGCACATTGAAGGTTTTTTTGGCTAATGACAAGAAAGCATTTTTTTCCTTTGATTGTCATGAATTCTGTATTACTGATCTGGCAAACTCCTGACACTTTCATTTTTTTCCTTATATGATCAGAGACTAAAATTTTACAAAAGCAAAAAACTTGTACTTTTTAAAATTATTAAAATAATTGTGTAGTGAGCATTAAATCAATCAAGACAGAGAAGTTACTACCATCCTCTCTAGGACATTAGACTTTCTAATTTCAATTATTCACCCCACTGTGGTTACATTCAGAAGACTATGTAGAAAGAACCATGGATGTTTGGAAAGATGAAGATACTCAAACCAGAGAGTTTACATTCATTAGGGAAATACTAGTGAACTCATCCAACAAGTAGGAATTAAAGACTTAAACTGATCAATTGCAAAACCAATCACTTGAAGCTAAATAACTGAGGAAAGACTTGAAGGATGGGCTGATAGTTGACTTTTCTCATAATATTAGAATAAGCAGAAAAGATAAAAGAATACAAAATAGAATCATCTTTATAAACCTAAGCATTTGAGATAAGACAAAACAAAAACATTAGAGTTGCTCATGGAAAAGTGAATAGATTGAAGCACTGAAGATGTGAGCTAAAGCCTCAGGTGATTTTGTGAAGAGCTATAAATGTCAGGATCAGTGTCTTAGACCTAGTTCGATAAGTGGAAGGAGTAAGGATGCGATAAAAAGCAATGTTTTATCTGTCGACATGTACAGAATAAATCAGAAAGATAAGATATCTGGGCCTAGATTCCAGCTGGGATGCTGTTGCAGTAATTCAAGGTTCAGGTACTAGGAGCTCATCCCAGAACCACAACAGTGGAAATTGGCAAAAATAAATGAATTTTGGATATAGGATGAGGAAAGTCTTTTTGTAATTTAGTGACAGACATCAGAAGGTGTGATAGAAACAAGAATCGAAGATAATCGTATGATTTTCAACATTTTTAGCTTAAGAATAGTAATATTGTGAAAGTTCTTAGGTCTGAAAGTAGAGTTAATTTTGGAAAATCTCGTGTGTGTGTGTGTGTGTGTGTGTGTATTTGCATTTGAGGCCATGACAGGATAGCCAAGTAGAAATATCCAGGTATGCATTTTAAATATAATAGTGTTCTGTAGAAGTAACTTAAGATGGAGATAAAAATTTTGGGTAACATTTCCATAAAGTGATTTGCTGAAGCCATAGGAAAAGCTAGTATCTCTAAAATACATTGTATATAAAAGAAAAAGCAATTGCATTTTACCATTTACAGATTTATTTTTCTCTCAGTGATTTGCATTTCTAGGCTCTTGAAGCACATCTTTTCATTTAAAGAATTTAGTTTGATTGTTATTAATTTTTAAAATTCTTGGGAACCAGCAGTTAGCGTAATGGCTATGTCGCTGGACTCCCACGTAGTCGACCGCGGTTCGCGTCCTGGACCCAGTGGCTTAAAACTCACGCCGGGCGCGTGTGCGTGCGTGCCCAAGATCCTGAGAGGAGAAGGGAGGTGAAGGGATTACGGCGTGACCATCCCCCTTGGGGGGTGATTTCTTGCTTTCTGTCTCTATGTCTCTGTCTGTCTGTCTGGCGAGCGCACGCGCCCTATAGTGAAAACCTCTCAAAAAAAAAAAAAGTAAAAAATTCTTATATCCTTATAGCACATTCAGTATAAAGCAAATTAGTGAGAATCATCCTTACCTAGCAATGAGTTATAACAACATAGAAAAAAGAATATAAAAATATCCTAATACTATCCAGTAAATTTAGTTTTGAGTAAGTTTATGTTTTATGTGTCAATATTATATGAAAATATTTTCTGATCACATTAAAATACCAAGTACTTTAAAAGAAAATTAATATATTCCTGAAATGTGGAAAAGTACATAGAATATGTGTTTATTTATGACCCGCTTTCTTTACATTTAAAAGTGAGGTCTCCAGACTTAAACTGGGAACACTCTCATGTGACATTGACTCACAAAACATCATGTTTTATCTCTATGTCACTGTCTGACTCCTAATTTCCACCATCTTTTCTCTCTGTTCACATTTCCACAGTTCAGATGGTATTTATAAAGCTAAATTATTCGTTGGTCAGTTATTATATCATTGACAACTGGCCATAATAGCTATAGATTTTTCATTCAATATAAAATACGTGGCTCATAGTAATGACAATTTTGGATGATTTGCTTATTTTTTCCTCTATGACTTACTTCCCTGAATAACAATGTCAATCACTGATACTTAAATGTGTATATCTTTCTAGATTATTACTGTGTGACATGTTTATACCAAGAGAATGATATGAAAATCTCAAAGACTGGATACAAAGATTTTATATAAATTACGTCAAACTTGGTCTTTCTCAGTCTCCATGCCATTCTCATGCTATGTCCTGCCAAGTTTACTTTCTGTAGATTTGCTAGAATTTGGGTTAATAATGATCAGGATAAGCCTTGTCTAACCTGATCCCTCAGCCACTTTGTATTCTTGCCTGCCGAGAAACATTCATTGTAATGATGACCTGTCCCTAAGATCTGGCATTCATCTTTTTATGTGGAAGTCCACATAATTTGGATGCATTCTCAAATCTAGGCCATGGAAAATAAAATAATTTGGTAGCATGCTTTGCGTGGCAGAGACCCTCCTGGCCCTGAGAGTTCTCACCCTACATCACTTACTATATTTGAAAAGACGATAAAAAGAGTCTAAAAATGAAAAGAGAAAATTCTAATTCTCTCCATATAAAAAATTAAATCTAAATGAATGATGGAATGTGAGATTTTAGTATATTTTTAAAGAATTATTTGTTTTAATTTTTTTACTGATTTTTTATATTTTATTTAGTTTTTTTTTATATAACCACTGCATATCATTACAGTTTACAAAGTTAAGTATTTAGCTACATTTTATGCTGTTATCTTTTTTGTGACAAATATGCTAAAATATGATTAAGTGGCTTCATCTACATTGGCATCCTTTTTTAGCACCTTTTGCTTAAAACTCTAGTCCACTTTTTAATTTTAAAGATTATGTTTTAGAGGTATCATTGAAGTTATATATAAGACCCTGTTAATTTTCTGACATCATTTCTGTGATGGAAAGTAAAAGGATAGAAATATAAAAAGAACTAAGTAGAAAAGACAGAGGGAGCTTGCTTCAAGAATTTTTACACACATGTTTTTAAATAGTTTTTGGCTGATGTATTTACTAGTTGCTACCCAATATTTGTTTCATTGTCTTCATTTATTTAAACTATTATTTAAATCTTTTTGAGTTATTTCTATTTTAAAATGTCTTCCTCTAACTTTCTATGATGATTAGCATCCTATTTAATTTGGAGATTTGAGTTTTGTTGTATATCTCATCAAGAGTCCTCTCATAAAATGCTTATTAGCATTTGCTATTTTTCAAATAGTAGCTCATAAAATAAGCTTGGCACCATGCTGTGGCTGTGATGCTTCTTCGATGCTCCATGTGTCATAATGCAGTTAGTTAACCCTTCCCGGATCTCAGTCGCAGGATCTCACTGACCTCACTCCGAGATATTCCACTGGAAGCTGATTATTATTTCCTTGTACTAGGATTTTCACATATATTATGAGCATCAATTTGACTGGGGATCATTGGTAACTAGTTAGGATCAATAAAATAGAAAAATGCATTTTTTTTCTATTCTGCCAGAGTTGCATTCACAAACTATAATTAGAAAGTGTAATTTGGCACATTTGACAGTGAAAATCTCTTTTATGCAGAAAAAGACCAAGATCATTATATTCACCTACTAAACAACTGGAGCCCTCTTGCATTATTTATAGGTTTGGTCTTATTTCTAAACACATTTAGGTCTCTTGGTAACTAGCTCCCACTCACATTAAGCTTCTGTTTCATTTCATGATTTGTTACCACTATTGCCAATTTCATAAAACTGGAAGAAAAATCACTCGTAAATCATTCAGTCAGCTGAACATAGTCTGCCTCTAATCTTACCCAGATAGTATTGCAGTGGGATAACACATGTTAATATTGCTCAATTTAATAAATAGAGGCTCAGGTCCACTTATACTCTTTGTTACATGTAATCCAGTAGCTTTCACTGCACTTAGGCATTGATCCTATTCTGTCTCCTGTAATGAACATGGCAGATCTCGTCATCTGTTTCACTCCTGGTTATTCAAACCAGTGACAACATTGCCTTACATGCTGAAGGGTGATCTGATAGCCAATAGAACTCCCTCTTTTTGTGCAATCTAATAATAAGGGAGTTTTATTCCTCTTCAAGTAGATGAAGATGAAAAGACTATATCTTAAATCCTGCTAAGTTAACTTCAGAGTTACATCATTAGCTAGCCTTCAGTTACAGACTGACATGTGCATACAACAGATATCTGTCTTCTTTTAGCCTGACCAATGTCATCTATTCCCTGTCATTCCACAAACCTTTTTTTATTCTCTTCCCTAAAATGTAGCTCAAAACTCAACTAATGGGCCAGCCCCAAAGCCTAGTGGTTAAGAGAGCTAGATCCCACCCAGCTAATAATAGTTTAAAATAAAAGACATTAAACTAACATGAAAACATTCTGGAATTGACTCTAATTATTTTACTTACTAATCTTTTTTTTAAGTTATGGAAAATTTCAAAGAAATACTATATATATATATATATATATATATATATAGTGAGAGAGAAATACTATATATAGTGAGAGAGTCCTAGTAATGTAGCCATCACTTACTCCGCTCAACAGTGTTGAATATGTTGCCATTTTTGGTCATTTACCACTCCCTGCCCACATAAAAAGAATCTGCAGGAGTACTTTAAAGCAATTCCCAGATAAGATATATGTCACCCGTAAAATACTTGATTTTTTAAACATTGCAACAGCATTATTATCATACCAAACAAAATTAACAGTAATTCTTTCAAATTCTCCAATAGTCAGACCCTATCTAATTTTCTTCATTGTCTCAAAAATGTCTGTGTATAATCAGTTTGTGTGAAGTAGGGTCTAAAAACATCTCCAGATTGCATTTCATTAGGTATTTTTCAAGTCATTTATAATCTAACCACAGGTCTAGCTTTCTTTCCACAGCACTTGTTGAAGAAATTGGCATTCTTACTTATCTTTATAGCAGTTCCTACACATTGATGGGCTAAGCTTTCCTAACTGGATTCATAGGTAACCTACAAGTTAGTTACATCAGTGTCTCCAGGCTTTTAGATTGGTGGAAGTAGCCTGTCTCTTGTCATTTCAGTAAAAAAAAAAAAAAAAAAAAAAAAAAAAAAAAAAAAAAAAAAAATCCTATGTTTTCTGTAAATAAAATAAAGTTATAAATTAAATAAAAACATGTAATTGACAAAGAGTTAGATATGGAATTTTACTTTGAAATCATTCTTTTGACATTTGGCAATCTCACTAAGGAGGCTTAATGGTGATTACATAAGACAACCTAGTTTTTGACCCATCTTGGTAACAAGGCCTCTCAGCTGAAAGAACTTGCATAATCTTTATATGCAAATATACATGTTCCATCTGTAAATACAGATACAATTGTCTGGGAATATGTAGCTTACTGGTGCACTAGGAAATTATGCCTAGTATGATCCATTTTTTCCCTCTAGTTTAAACCACTGTGTTTTCAGTGTATTAGAAATTATTTTTAAGATTTATATTGTTGAGAAACCAGATGGTTTCCTTTCCAAACATTTATATTTTCCTCACCCTAATGGCAGGAAGTTCATCTCAGATTGCATTTTTGTGTTTGAATTGTTGTGTTTCCTCCAAGTCAGAATATAAACAAGTTGAGGTATATGATAAATTTTCAACATATTGTACAATTGCTACTTGTCTGGATAACACTGAATGAGTAATTCCAAAAGTACACTCTCTAAAAGTTCAGATAAGGGGAGTGAAGTGCTGAGCTGGTTTCTGAAAATAGATATGGGAATTTTTCAGTTTTTTTTTTCTTTTCAACTACTTTAAGTACTTAAGATTTTATGAAATCCAGTATATGGGGGAAAGAGCTTCTAATTTATGTCACCAGTATAGACCTGCACAAAATACATTAGTTTCTGGAATTGTATTTGTAGTAGTATTTTGTTTTTCTTTGTTTGTTTGTTTTGTTTTGTATTTGTGGTGTCACTTAATCTGATGATAATTGGAGTAATTCTGTAACAAAATATGTAAGAGAGACCATTAATGGAGAACCTAAGGCAATTTCATTTAATTTCTCAAAAGATTTCTATTCAAGTCTCTGTTTCAGAGAACTAATAAAAAAATTGAAAGAATATATAAAAAAAGCTTCATTTCAAATAACCCAAGTTTTACATTGTAATTTTTATTTTTTATTTTTTTAATTATGGACAGTGCAATTCTCTACACAATGTATCATCTAATATAGTCAAATCTCATTTTTAAAAAATAATTCTTAAGGTTCTTGTGTATCCTGATTAGCAAAAAGTCTTGCATCTTCCTCTTCATCAATTGCTTTAGCATCCTTGGGTAACTTTGCCTAGAGTTATCAGAGTTTACTAAATTAAAAATTCTCAAGTATGTGTGTAGGGGGATCTTGGGGTGGGAGAAAATGGCAGGTGATGTGGTAGTTAAGGTGCTGGACTCCCACATGGCTGACTGCTGTTTCACTCCCAGACCAGACAGCTTGCTTTCTCACTTTCCCTTTCTCTCTCTTTCTCTCTCTGGTCAAATTAGAAAATAGATAATAATAACATATAATATTAAATAAATTATTATTAAAAAAAATACTCAAGGGGTCAATTCTGCTTCCAGATTGCAGGTATAGAAGGAACTCACACTAGTATTCTGCATCATAGGAATTCCTCCTACACCATGCTGCAGATTACATTCTTCAAAAATATGAATGCTCAGGACCAGCAGATGGTATAACAGTTAGGTCACTGGATTCCCACATAGTCAACTGCAGTTCAAGTCCCAGACTTGGAGGCTTGAAACTCATGTTAGGCACGTGTGTGTGTGTGTGTGTGTGTGTGTGTGTGTGTGCTCGAAATCCCAAGAAGAAAATGTAAGAGAAGGGATTGTGGCATAGCCATTCCTCCCAGGGGATGATTTCTTACTTTCTGTTTCTCTCTGGCTCTCTCTCTCTCTGGCTCTCTGGTGAGCACGCATGTCCTATAGCAAAAATCTCTCAAAAAAAATTTATATATGTGGATGCTCTTTTTTGATCTGCAACCTATACAAGTGCTCATGACACCCCCTCCCCCAACTGAACTCCAAGTTTAGAGCGCTCTTACTCTATATTCAAATGCTCAGCCAAAATTTTCCAGAGCTTGGCCTGGTGCTCAGTGACTAAATACCAAAGAACTTTTGATCTTAGCCACAAGTCTCAGCCAGAACCCTCCTTGTACCTTGAATACTCAATTTAGTGAGTCTCAAACTTGAATGTGCCTCAAGATCTCCTGAGCAGCTTGAAAAACTCCCTTATTCCTTGGCCCCATAGCTGAGATCTCATTCTGGATCTCTTATGGATCCAGGAATCTTCAAGTTCACTCAATTCCAAGTATTTCTGATGCTTGTGAAAATATATTATTTAGTAGAGCAGTGGTTCTTCTGTGGCATATTTGTTTAAATTATCAGAGAACATCAGTCATTTTATGAAAGCAGTTAAAAAACAAAAACAAAAAAAAACCTAATGCCCAGGACCCCATCTTCAACCAGTAAAATTAGAACATTTGAGTTTAGCAAGAGCACCAGTAGGTTCCAAAAGCTATCCAGGTGATTATTATGTACAGCCAGATATATAGTTCTGGAGAACCACTACCTTAGACTGTTAGGATAAACACAATGCACCAGACAACTCCTGTCCCCGGTGGTGAGACTCTTTTTGGGATGCTTAATATGTTCTTTTCTGTTATATAACCCTTGCCAAGACCATCACTGCCCACCCTACCAGGTTTTTGTATCTCTAAAATTTGGGAACTTCTGTCCTTATCATACAAAATGGCCCTTACAAAATTGTACATACCAAAGGAAGAAACATCTATAACTAAGAAACAGCTGTATACTCACCTACATTTGCACAAGTAAAAAGAGCTGTTTATGTAACTATTACTGAAGTAACTGCAGTTGTGTTCAACTACACAGAGTTATGGCCTTTTACACACCCCTTTCCACAGCACTGCACTAGTAGATATTAGGTTTTTGTATACAGATTCAGAGAGACTTCTCTAACCTTGAACGCTCTAGCTCTAACTGTAATTTAAGGCCAACATGTCAGGCCTTTTCACCTTAATTTTATGATGGTGAAAAACAGAGCAAGGCAGAGATCAGCAGCAGTTTTAACCTAGACCAGAAATCTCACAAATATATATAAATTAGTCTGAATGAGGCCATTTAAGGTAACTCAGTTGGGGGGCCAGTGGCTGGCATTATAGTTAAGGTGCTGGACTCTGTCATGGTCAACCATGGTTTGAGTCCCCAACCTGACAGCTTAAAAATCAGACCATGCGTGTGTGCGTGCATGGCCAGAATCCCAGGCAAGAATACAGGAGAAGGGATTGCAGCATGCTCATCCCCTCTGCCTCAGGGGGTGATTTCTCACTTTCCCTCTCTCTGTCTCTCTCTCTTTCAGGGGAGTACACACACCCTATGGCAAAAACCTTAAAAAATAGAAATTAAACATAATTTTAAAAATTTAAAAATAAGATAACTCAGTGTAGACTTAACTTCAGAACTAAAGTTTAACTGTTTCACCTACTCCTGCAATTAATAAATAAATTGTTAAAAAAATAGATGAGGAGGATAGGGAAATGGAGGATAGGGGATTGCAGTATGACCAACCCTGTGGGGGGGTATGCTTTCTCCCTCTCCCTGCCCTCCTCTTTCTCCCATTACCCCTCTTTGTCTGTTTGTCTCTTTCTGGTAAAGCACATGGGCCTTCTGGAAAAAAAAAAAAAAAAAAAAAAAAAAAGCCAAAACTAACAGGAATATGGCAGAGGAAGAAAGTGAACTGTATACATCACTTACATTTTTTCCTTAGCATGTATTACCTTAAAGCAATTTTACATCTATGTTTAATAAGAAATAAAATTATTTGTTGTTTTAAATAATTCAGGAGAAAATGTCTTGGGAGATATAATGTATGAGTTAAAATCATTTGATCTTTTTTTTAGAATCTATATGTAATTTGGAAAAGCTAATTACGATATGATACATTAGGATTTTTTAAAGTTTCCATTTTTTTACTTATTTATTTATTTATTTTTGCTGCTGGGCATATATCCTTGCTGGAGAGAAAAAAAGAGAGAAAAAAGAAAAGTGAGAAAGCACCGCCTCCCCCCCCCCCCAAGGGAGGATGGCCATGCTGAAATCCCTTCTCCTCCATTCTTCTCTTGGTATTTTGGGTACACCTGCTTTGTGTGTTTTTTAAAGCACTGTATCTGTTGGTCACACTGTGCAGTTAGCCAGTGGGATCCAGCTGCCTTAACCACCATGCCATCAGCTGGCCTTTTGTGTAACTTTTAATGTATATGAATATTCTTTTTATTGTTATAGGGCACATGTACTTGCCAGAGAGAGAGAGAGGGAGAAAGGACATGGCCACGCAGCAATCTCCTCTTTTCTGTTTCTCCATTCTTTTGGGATTTTGACATGCACGCACACATGCCCAGTGTTTTTCACACTGCTGGGGCCCAGGATTCCAACTGTGGTTGGCTATGTGTCATCCAGTTCCTTAAATCACTAAGCTCTGGGGCCATTCACTTTTGTTTTTAAATTCATGTTGGTGTTTGTGCATGTGAAAAACTTGTAGAGAGAGGAGATGGAGGATTTTGACACTGCTCCCTCCATTAGCCACTCCATCCCAGTAACCTTCCAATGTAGAAAAAAGGACATGCTGCACTAAATCCTGTAGTATAGTGGCTAAGAGGGCAGGATTCCACATAGCCAACCACAGTTTGTGTCCCTGATGGTTCAAAAACACACTGGACCTGTGTACTTGCTTGCCCAGGAGCCTGATGGTTGGAGAAATACAGGAAAAAGGACTATGGTGTGACCACATCCCATTGGAGAGTTCTTTTCTTTCTCTCTCTCTCTCTCTCTCTTCTCTCTCTCCTCTCTCTCTCTCTCTCTCTCTCTATAGAACACACACACATACTCTGGCAGAAAGAAAAAAAAAGGAAGAGGAAAAAGAACATGCTTTCTATGAAGTTTCAAGATAAGTTACTTAAGTATCCCCTCCCCACCCTCCCCATCAACCAAATTGCTGTCACTAGTACCTTTCTACATAGAAATTCTAGGTGTCCAGGACCAGCAGATGGTGTAATGGTCACATCGCTAGACTCCTACATGATCGAATGCAGTTTATGTTCCGGACCTGGTAACTTAAACTTATGCTGGGCATGTATATGTGTGTCCCAAAAATCCTGAGAGAAAAATGGACGAGAAGGGATTGCAATGTGGCCATCCTCCCAGGGGGTGATTTCTTGCTTTCTGACCCTCTGTTTCTCTGTCTGGCAAGCATATGCAAACATAGCAAAAATCTCTCTAAAAAAATAGAAAAGAAAACTTCTAGAGTGTCCAATGTTATCAAATATTGTTGAAGGTACCCACTGTCACCCAGTGCCTCTATGAATATCCTATGTTCAATGTAAACTATTATCACAGCCCATGTTTGATTTGCCTCCTAAAAACATTCATTTCTAAATTTACCCAACACATGTCATGAATTGAACTTCTTAATAGTATCAAATAAAAGCTGCTAAATGCTAAGTGTGTGTGTGTGTGTGTGTGTGTGTGTGTGTGTGTAGTATGCCTCTTCCTGTTCAGCAAAAATCACTGAGGACTGTAAGATATTTTAAAAACCTACATGATTAATTTAATATCTTCTATGGTTATTAGAAACATACCTACCAGATTTCTACTGTAAATGAAGAATTAAGAGGGTCCCACTGAATATCTAGACAAATGGTAGGTTAATCTCTAAATTATAGAGTAATTAGACCTTCAAATTTGTAATAACCAGGCTTTTGCTTTTCTTTTAGCTATCACTTGTCGAAAGCAAGATGGAGGACAGGCTGGCATCCATGAGTGCTTTCAGTATGCAGGCCCTGTGCCAGCTCTTACTCAAGCCTGCCAGATCCCCTGCCAAGATGACTGTCAATTTACCAGCTGGTCCAAGTTTTCTTCTTGCAATGGAGACTGTGGTGCAGTTAGGACCAGAAAGCGTACAATCGTAGGTAAGAATAATTGGAACACCACAGCCAATGCTTGTCATGGTAGAAAAACACGGTAAGTGTCAGACCAAGAGAGTTCTGACACTGTCTTTAAAAATATCTTATTGTTGCTAGACTTATACTTAATTTTTCAATGGATTTAAGTGTTTATTTTATTGTAATTTGACAGTGATGGGGCATTACACCTTTTAGTAGAAATTAAAGCAGCCTGACTCCCTATCCAAATGTGACTGATCATTTTTTGGTTTAAATATATTCTTTTGGTGTATTGCCTAGAAACTATGAAGCACTTGAAGTAAAGAGAAAAGATTGCCACTATATTTTTAAAACCTATTTCTACTTTCCTCGGCTCAGGTCATCCTTCATCTCCTAGAAGGAGGAATGGGATGTTAATTATGTATCTGAAAACTGCATCTAAAAGTTACATTGACAAAAACCAGTTATATAACAAGCTGAGTAGGAGCCATCCTACTGAACTAGTAGGTACATTTGAACATATTATCAGTGGCAAAAGAAACCTAATTTTAAAGTTATAAAGTGACCACCAGTATAATTTTAAAGTTATAAAGTGACCACCAGTATAATAAAGACTGTTGAAAACTATACAAGGCAGCTTGTGAAAGTTACATACAAATTTACGCAATGAGTTGTACATAATTAATTAAGAGTATAAAATATATATTACATATAATATAAAAAGTATACAAGTATATGTGATACAGTTCAAATAAGTATTTTTAACAGCTCGCTGAGTGGTTATGTGAACATATATATGCCCATATAATCAATGAAAACTATATGGTATAAACAGTTTAAGAAAAGTTGGAAATTAACAATACTGTCTGTTATTGAAATAGCAAGAAAAACTTCACATATTTTAAGCAAATATTAGAAGAGGGTAACTACTTTAAGATTTCAGAGTGTGATTGATCTGGGATGACTGAGAAGGGCATTGTTTCATGCAAACACACCTCCTTCTATGCGAAATATTCTGTGAGTATATCTGGTGAGAGTGTTTTAGAGAAATCCTACTGTAAGAATAGTATCACACTGCACAGTAGGCCATATGGAATCCAGCTGCCTTAACTGCTACACCCCTGGCTGGTCCAATATTCATTTTTTATATTTTTTCCTATATAAATCACCAAGTGTGTCAAGATGACTACTCATTAGAAATACTGAGAGATCCAAAATTGTGATCAGAGTAATGAATTTTAAAAATCCCATTTCTGAATTGTGATTCTACATAATTCTACCATCAACTTGGAATTAGCAAGAAAGCTCTGCCGTCCAGGGAACTGACCTAATTTATTTTGCACATGTTATAAAGAGACCTATGTAATTACCTCAAACTCCCCAATCAGTGAAAACACAAGATCATTTTAGAGATTTTAATCACTTTCAGCAGTATAAAATTCAACAGAACAGTCAGTGTCTTATGCAAGACGGGCTATGTTTAAATGAAAAAAATAGAATTTCACTATAGAAAGCACCAAATAACAATATATAGAAAGCTCTGTAGGCTAAGAATGTAGCCGTTATTTATAAGCTACTGTTGAATATGGTTAAAAATGAACAGACGAAAAAAAAAGAGTAAATTTAGGAATGCTTGAAAATAAGAATGGTATTTCCAGCTTAAATTGTCTGGTGGTTTCTCTTCCACAGGAAAAAGTAAAAAGAAGGAAAAATGTAAAAATTCCCATTTGTACCCCCTGATTGAGACTCAGTATTGTCCTTGTGACAAATATAATGCCCAACCTGTGGGAAACTGGTCAGACTGTATTCTACCAGAGGGAAAAGTGGAAGTGTTACTGGGAATGAAAGTACAAGGAGACATCAAGGAATGTGGACAAGGATATCGTTACCAAGCAATGGCATGCTACGACCAAAATGGCAGGCTTGTGGAAACATCCAGATGTAACAGCCATGGTAATCAAAATTTTCTTCCATGTTATTTATTTGCTATTTTTTAGGAATATATCATAGTGGAAGGGGAATGAAAGTTTACAGAAGTGTGTTCTAAATTGGACACTATAGAATCCCACACTAAATATTATTGCTATTACAGCATATTCAATGGCATTGTCTCATTGTCCAGAAGTCAACCACTAAGTCTCAAAGATGGTGATGGATAGTCTTATGGGACCCACATCCTAAAAACAGTATTTGAAAGGAACCTACGTGCCTTGGGGATTATCAAAAATCTGTTCATTTGATAGATCCAACTAATCTCAAAAAGTCAATATTTAGAAAGGGAATGAAGAGAAGATCAGACTTGAATTCAATTTGAGATTAATGTTTTAAACTAGGTAGATTTTTAGTAACCAAACTAGCAAGCTTTATAATATGCCCAAAATGTCATTAAGGAGCAGAAAAGAATGGTAAAAAGTAGTAATTAGTAAAAACTCAAATATTTGTTTATTCTCCATTGAACTGAGATAGCCCCCCTCCCAAAACAAAAGGAAGAAGAAGATATAAAACCAAAATATGTACAAACTCCTGGGAAACTGTACATACTCTTGTTTTCTAAACTTAACATATAAACTAAATGCAACAGTAGTAATTGAGTTGCCAAAATAGTGATGCCAGTAGCTCTCTTTGATCAGAGTATATACCAACCTCATTAGTTTTTAACCTTAATATAGGCAGCATTAAGCAATGTTTCTCCATTATTCTCTTATTTTAATATATCTGACTTTTTATAATGGAAGGAGATAACCTTACAGTGAGTCAACCTGAATCATAGATGCCACATAGTTACAAACATTAGATGATCTCTTACCTTCTTGATAGAGGTGACAAAGAAGGATGAGTTCAATTGCTAGGAGCAAAGGCACATGGAAATTACCCTCCAACCTTGCTGAAGTAACTTCTGCTATTGGAGTGTTGCTTTTCCAGTTGTATATGTAGTTCATAAAATAACAACAAAAAATACTGGGTTGTCAGAAAAGTCATGACTTATTTTTGCATAGAAAATCATTAAAATAAAATTTTGACTTTTCTGACAACCCAATAGTAGAACTATCTCACATTTATGTTTTTTGGACTATCTGAAGTCTCTTCCTAAAAAAAGTTTCTTAGTCCTTTTTGGGAGATCTTATTTCATAGTTGATTGTGTGTGTTTGTGTGTGTTTGTACATATAGAGTTACTTAATTAGATTCTTAGCAAGACATTTAGAACACCAGTTTGTGTGAGTAAACTCCATTTGTAAGGGAAAACACGGATCACAGGTAGCCCTGGAGCTGAGGAACAGCTTTGATTTGGGATAAAATTTGCAAGCCCACAGCTTTCTGATCAACCTTGTGCTGCTCTATAATCTCATCTTTCTCTGTGTCAAAGATCTCACCTTTTTCGTTTCTGGGCTTCCACAGCTTCTTTTTCTTGAAGTAAGCAACAGTGAGGTGTTTGGGGATTTTTACTTCGCTAATTTTTTGTGGAGGTATCAATGACAATTTCTGGTGTATTCAATGCAGTGGAACTCAATTGAGGACCAGAGGTTCAGTCACAAGAAACTAACCTCTAGTTGCTTCAGGAAAACCACTCTCTTGCCTCTGTGATTTTCAGTGTGGGCAATCAGAATGGTCCTGGAAGTGATGCTAGCTTGCAGCTTTCTCACATGCTGACTGAAGGTATTTTTGCTGTAGTTCAATGGCTTTCAAGGCACATTTTCAGTAGGATAAGACCTAGGCATTTTGTAAAGTTTAACCACCCAGGTACCACAGTTCTTGGCACAAACAACTGGTTTTGTGACAGTGGCAAGAAACTTCTTTTTCTTTTCAATCCTGGATTTAGTGGCCGAGTATTTCCACTTGTACATGGCCTTCTGGAATATATGGCAGATTGGGAAGATCTGCGGACTCCTTTTGGCTGCAATGGAGCTTCCCCTTCTTGGGCTTTTTAGCCTTAGGGTCACTTTTTTTAACCTCGCCTCTGGCATCAGCATTCTTGGCTTCAGGTTTCTTCTCTTAGGTATCCAGCATCTCAGCCTTTTCACCCAACATCTTGTATAATGAAAATGATAACTAAGGTCTATAGTTCTTATTTTATCAAATCCAGTGATACAAAACCCAAAGAATCCATAATATTGAACTTGACATGTAAGTATTTTTTAGGTTAGTATGTCTGCATTGCTGAATTGAAGATTATTCCAAGTACTTAGAACAATAACTGTAAAAGAGAAATATTTTAGAGTCAGCAAATGGTGTAGCAGTGGCTTAGAAATCATGCTGGGCAGGTATGTGTGAATGCATGCCCAAGATCCTAGGAAGAGAGTGTAAGAGAAGGGATTGTGGTATATCCATCCCCTTTGGGGGAGATTTCTCACTTTCCTCCTCACTGTCTGTGTCTCTCTCTCTGGAAAGTACATATGGCCTAAGGCAAAAACCTCTCAAAAAAAGAGAGAGAGAGAAATATCTCTGAGTAACTGAGTATTTTGTTCTCTACAGCAAATAATATATGTGTTATTAATTTAGATACCATGAAAAACTGATACAAATGTCCTCCCTGTTTCGAAGTGATAATGTAGGAGATCATAATTAGACAGTAAAATATAAAATTGAATATCACTTTAAAAATACATTTCTTTTGAAATGAAGCAGATAAGTGTTTGCTCACATTTTAGCTTGTTATGCATAGTGAATCACTAAGGTAGTCATTTGTTTTCAGCATTACCTGTGAGCTTCCATAATGGCTTTCATATTTTCTCACTTTTCCCCTGATCTGTTAATTAGATGCATGAGAGCTTCTGTAAACCACTTAACAGTTGATCTTTTTTTGGAAAAACACTTTAAAAATATTCTGTGACTCACAAAAATGTTTGATGACTTAACGAGAGTAAAAGTATAAAAATAGTTGAAATTGGCCAAAGGCAGCAGACTTTTTACCTTTGCATTGTCAATTTGAAGCATGGAGAATGCAGTACTACATTCTAGAGGTACAGCTAGAAAAAAGATGAATTTCATGGGGAGTGTGAAAGAACCTAAGGAAGATCCGTTACCGAGTGAACCAGCCCTATTTAGTTCTTCCATATATCCTACATCACTCCTGTCTTACTCAATTTTATCCGTAATGGGATGTCTAACAGGATATTTTAGTGTTTACTAACATATGTACTCAAAGTAAAGTCTAGGGAAATTGAATCTCTATTGCCTGATGTCTGTGGAACTTACTACTTTCCTTAAATATGTGTGTTCTGTCAATTCTGATGGTGTTTATAGAATGCTACAAATTTGCCACCCTATCCTAGGCATTCTCTAAATTGCAATCTCTATGACAACTGCCTTCTTTCAGCCAAATTAGCTTTCTGGATGGATGATAGACATTGAGCTTTAAGTGGCTTTGGAGAAAAAGTCTCTTCTTGCTTTCAATTTAAACATCAAATTGATCCCCACGTGTGTACAGTGCAATGACACTAATCCCCTATTCAATAGTGGCCTTAGGGCATTTCTGTTTAATCATTGCTGTCCATCTGTGGATCATGTTATCAGTTATTATACTGATAAAGCAGTTTGACTTTCACCAGTTTAGTTATATTATTTTAGACTGTTATCCACATGGTTAATTTTTTTTTTAAGTCTTAAGCTCTAGGCACAATTTTAATATGTTAGACCTTCTCATACTAATAGAATCTGGGCCAAAAATTGATGTAACTATATTCCTAGAATCACATTTTACCGTGGGAGCTACATAAATGTCCACCATCCTCAAACATGGTGTTAAATACAATTATTACACAAATGTTAGCATATAAATACATTTTTTGCATTTATACGTCCTAAAACCACAATACAAGTCGTGTTCACTTTAGGTATAAATCTTGAATGGTGTTACTAGAAAAACAGATTTTTAAATCAGTCAAAAACCAAATTACACCTTTTCTACTCATCACTAAAATCCTCAGGGATCTTGATTGATTGGCTTGCTTGAAATTTAATGAATGCCTAGCCACACAATACTGGGTACTTTTCAAGTTAATCACTTTTAAAATGTACCGAACAATGGTAGAATTTTTTGACATTTTTTAATGTATCATTTAACCTTGGTATTTTAAGGACTCTTAGAGACAGCCTGGCTGGCTTATACAGGATACATGTAAACAAGATTTCTACTTGAACATAGTCAAATATATCATACTGCCCCTCCACCCAATAACATACTACATAATGTACTTATTATGTTTATTACTTATGTTTTCTCTCCCATATAAAAATGTAGGTTCATGAAATCTGATTCCCCAATGTATCTTAACCACCTAGAGCAGTAGGTGCTCAATAAATATTAATAGAATGGATGAATGAGTCAACTGCTAGAGAGAATTTTTCTTTCTATATAGAGTTGAAGCCTCCTGATGTTGCAGTTGATCCACAGTCAGACTCAGGCACTTTCCAGATAGTGTCCTTCTCGCTCAATCACATTTGTGGAACATAATCAAGCAGATCATTGAGAGTAACTATGATCTTTCAAACAAATAAGACCTGTATTATTACAAAGTTTCCTTAGGACACTGATCAAATATGTATGTTTCTCTCTACCTACTAAATGGGAGAAGAAATAGTAGTCATACACATGTTTCACTAAATTAGATCAATACTATCAATATTTGAAAGTCTTGTTGCCATCTGAAGCATCCCGTTCAGAATTGCCTGATGTACAATACTGGATGTGGACACCTCGTAGCCTTTGGTTTGAATTAGTAATTGTGACAACTTGCACTTTCCCACACTGGGTTAACAACTTTTGAGAGTGTAGACTGTTTATATAACTCTCTTTGCTTCTGCTTACCTTTCCTGGAGAAGATAAGGAATAACATCTCTGTTGATTTATCTGAAAATAGTTTTTTGAAGTGATTTAGACACCTTGTGAAACTGCCAGATGCTGTAGTTTTGGGTGCTATGAGCTACTTCACATAGACAGTTCAAGATATAATGCACTATCCATAAATGTTCTAAAATGGAATTCAATTATATTTATGATATCTTATGATCTGTTAATATCAAGTAAGCAGAAAGGTTTATCTGGTGCTTTTACTTTCTGAGCCCACATTGTTTAATATGCATATCTCTGTTTTCCAAAAGTACAATATTGCTGTTGATTGCTATAAAACACTTGCCAACCTAGAAAGACCATAAGAAAACTCAAGACTTGGGTATTAATTAAATTACTTATTGCCAAATGTTTTCCTAATATGCCAGATAGAAGATATTTTAGGCTGTGTGAGCCAAAAGGTCTACGTAACTTCTGCAGTTATCGCATGAAAGCAGCTGTAAGTAAGTGAGAAAATAGGAATATCTGTGTTCTTTTAAAACTGTATTTATAAAACCAGGTTGCCAGTCTGGTCATTGTTGTAGCAGGGATCTGATCCCTTGCTATTCAAAATGTGCTCACAGACCAGATGTGTAAGCATCACTGAGAAACTGGGGATTACAGAAACGTAGTCCCCATTACACACCTACAGCATCAAAATCTGCTTTTCGACAAGATCTTCAGCAGGTTCTATTGTATATTTAAAGTCTGAGGATTACTGCCCAGGATTATACAGATACTCACAAACTGCTAAGGCTTGGAAAGGACTGTGAGCTGCACATGAAGGGAAAGGTCTGTGGAAATTCCTTCCTCCAGGACCTCTGGATGTAGCTGCCCGCAATCAACACCTCCAGGTTGTAGTTCTCTTCATTAATAGTTGTGGGGAAGAGAATATTTGGAAACTTGATCTCTGTGAGCATGGATGTTCATACAGGAAAAGTCTCTTTAAGTACAATTTTGAAAACAGAATGAGTCCACAAGATCTCCAATCAAAAGTATATTGCCAATTAAATAATTATCCTGAGGAAAGTGCTGGGTTTCACTACAGGGTCTATGGTCACAAGGAAAATTTGGGCATCATTTTTCTTTTATAGTGAAAGGTAGACTAAACACAAGACATTTTAACATACTTACATGGTTTCTTCATCAGGTTTAATTACTCCATCTACTGTACAGAGTATAAAGTGTTTAACGGAAAATTCATAGTGAGTACTGTCGGAAAACCACAGCCCACTTCAGATTTGTTCTTTTGAAAATAGGGTCATGTTTTTGCCAAAAGAACTTTGATCAATAAAAACATTCACATTTTATAGCTCAATATATTTTTTAGCATTTTACTATAGTGTTTCTCATGTGTAAAGAAAAACATTCTTAAAATCATAAAGAAAACATAAATCAATATTAGTCAAACTATCTCAAGTTATCTGTCAAAGTACTGAGGGGAAAAACTATCTTTTTCTGTTCAGGTAGAGAAATAAGAGAGAGCTAACGGCTTATTTGCTCCTCTAGTGGTAATATGATGTGAAAACAAAGCGCAGAGCAAAATTTATGTACTCAGGAATCATGATACAGTGACTTTAAAATTATCAGGACTTTGTACTGCTGTGTGGACATCAAGCTGATCTTCATACAGCTGTAGTCATTTTTCTGTAGGTCATATTATACCCTTTTAATTATTTCTATTGTTCTTCTAAGAGTAGTCACAATTGAATCATGCAAAATAGTCTTTTTAAAGTCTTATTAGGATAAGATTAATTTCCATTTACCATATAGTTTAAAGGATAGTATTTCTATTGACTGTTTCCTGCTTTCTTTCCTTTCCTTACTATGTTCCTGAACGGCACTACAAAGAACCATCTGGATATTAATGAATGACTTTAGCAATTGTTTTTAAAGCATCTGAGATTCCAATATTTTGGAAAAACCCTTGCTAGTACCCAACGTTACTTTAGGATTTGCTTCATAGGGAGCAAATCCAATTAGCACTTTAGCCCTAATTATTAACATAAAAAGACCCTATACATTTTACAAATGAAGCAAAAGCTGTTGTTTTTAAACACTTTTAAACTTAAATTTAACTTTCTTACTATTTTTAATTTGCTATAGGACACTTGCCTTCACCAGAGAGAGATGAGGGAAGGTAGGGGGAAATGAGAAAGTAAGCCACCAGGTTCAGGACTCAAACTTGGTTGAACATGTGGGAGTCCAGCATCTTAACCACTATGCCACCTGCTGACCCTGAAGCAAAATCTTTTTAATAAAATATTTTCATATTATAAATATAGCCTATCAAGCATGGCAACATTTTACATTGTTGCCTAAAATCCCAATAGTCTATAGCCTATTTCATCAGCCTCTCACAGTTCTGATACAGAATATTTCAAAGCAGGTATCATACTTCAATGGCCATCACTAGCCACTCCAAAAAAAAAAATGTAAATTCCAGATGCTGTCCATCAGTCAAGAACTCTAGTAAACATGCCACAGCTGTGGATTATTTTCTGTTAGAATTTGTGGAAGCAGAAAAGAATCATCAAAACACAGAAGGAATACATCCTGGATGATTTTATTTTTAAAAATGAATGTATTGTCCAATATATGGATAGATTTTAGGAGTTTGTGCTTTTAAGTTGTTATGTAAAACTCAAGATACAGCTAAAAAAAATAATTATGAATATGGGTAAAGTGGATTCTGAGGATAATCTGCATGATCACTCAACCATAATGTACCTGAAATGTATTACTTATTATAATGGAATTCTAGCAAAGATTATATAGGTTTAATATTAAAGGTTAGTTAGAAATAAAATTGAATGAGAAATTGTTTCCTGTCGCAGTGGAAACTCATATTTGAGAAAGAACATGTTTTTAAAAAACAGGTAGAAAAGGCAATAAATAGAATCTTGTAAACAAGCTGAAATGGAGTCCTCATTTCTCTGAAGAGATTTTTCAATTGTTAGAGTCTATTTAATGTCTAATTCATTGCAGAATTTCAATTGCTCAATTGATAGTGTAGGCACTGGGAGTATTGCTTTTGCAGTTATCATTCACAACCAGTGTCTTTTTTTCTTTCAAATGTAAAAGAGAGACAGGAGTGAGGGATAGACTTTTCTATCTATCTGAGGTAACTGGCTGCATGTTTAAAGAACCAGAGCAAGACAGGGCATCTAAGGATACTTGGGTACAAAGAGAGCAGTTGCCTAGGGTCAAATTTAAATAAGCTGTGGATACCAGCACAGGCTCCTGAGACAGCACAAGGGAGGTGAGCAGCGAAAGGCTTCCTTTGGAAAATGTCCTGCAGCCACTATTCACGTCAAGTGTGGTGGAAATACGTCTGCCCTTATCATTTGGTTCTGTGTACTCATGTCCCTGACACCTCAACTTATTTATTACTTAACATGCTTTTCAAACTGGGCTCCTTGGAACCCCTCCGGCCAGGCTGTCACACACAGTGAGCGATGTATCCCTGGCACTCCCTTTCAGTGTCTCAGGAAGCAAGTATTCTTCACTTCCAATAAATCTAACTATCAAGAACATTTCATTATTTGCAATAATGAACAATTAAAAATAAAGAAATTTGAATTTTGCCTCTCCCGGCGATTTCTATCCTTTTTAAGGCCTCACACCCTTTAATATCATAGAAAAGGAATAACTCTAATTTCAATGAAATTATTATAAAATGATAACCTTGTGGTAGTTTTACTGATAGAACCATAGAGTTGTTCATGACTTACGTTGTGTTTCAAGGTTTGACAGTTCATAAAGCTACAAAATGGTCTGTGGGAATCCAAATGTAGATTCCTATTAAAAGAAAACGTCTGCAAATGCAAGAATTTTAAAGATCTTACTGCGTTAGTTCAATTTAGTGCCATACCTAAATAAAATCTATTTCTACTTCTAAATAAATCTATTTCCACTTCAAAACACCCTCAAAATAGTCAAATTTGTGTGCATTTTAAATTTTTTAAAGAAAATCTTTACTTGCAGTTACTATCAATGTGTATCCTGTTTCTGCATAGTCACATTGAAGTCACATGTAGCCCTTACAGAAAATACTATTTAACTGCATATAAAACAAAATTGACTCCCAGATGGTCTTTCAAATAGACATTTAAAAAAAAAAAAAAAAAACTTAAGTTTATTCACATAACATTTTCCCCTCTCTTAGTTGAAATCAATTTCTTGGTTGTTGAACCATAAATTTGATCTTTAAACATTGAAAGCCTAATATAATAGAAGAAAAAGAAACTCTTTAAGTTTTAGAGTTTTGGTTTCATTGTGTTTTTTGTATTTATTTATGTATTTATGGTTTGTTTGGTCAGTTTTGTATATCTGGAAGTGGACATAAAAAAGAAAGCCTACTTTTTAAAAAGCAATCTTAAAATCCTGTGTCATCTGAAATATGAATCTGATTTTAAAGCACTCTAAGTATAATCTATATCAATTATTTATTTCTCACTTATCCAGCAAGATGCTATAGAAAAAAAGAGTCGATAATTATGAAAATGAGATATCTGAGTCATTCTCCTAGAGATTCAGTTTTTATTAGCAAAGAAGAAAGCCCAGAGTAAAAAGAGCTAGTGATCCTTGTTTAATGCAGTGGTTTTCCAACTTCTCACGTAACACATTTTGTTAAAATTATGTTTAACACTTATTAGAATCTGACAAATTAGTGTTTAAATACTATCCTTTAGAAATATATTTATGGTAATATTAGATTTTCACTCATTGAAATAGCAGGACCCTTCATCATATCAAGTTAAAAATGCATCGCTCTAGGTCCCGCTACAGTAGTGTAGACTGGATGTTGTGGTTTGACAGGCTGAGGCCACACATGGGAAGCCTAGGCTGGAGTCCTAGCCTACACTGAAAAACTGGACCAGTGGCACATGCCTGTAGTTCCAGCTACTGGGAAGACTGAAGCAGGAGGATCTTAGCTCTCAGCCAGCATGAGCAATGTAGCAAGACCCTGTCTGAAAGAGCTGGACATGGTGCTACACCTCTCACAACACAGTAAGATCCTGTCTAAAACACCACAGATCCAAATACAAATGCACACATACACAATGAATACACACATACATACACAATTCTAATAAGCTTCAAAGTTAATTGATTTACCATTACTACATCTTCACAGTGTGAACACACTTTTAAATATATTTTGCTGCTGACAAAGCCCTAGTGACAAAATGAATTTTTTAGATTCTGCTTCTGATTTTTAGTACCATGTTATTTAAAACTGTGCATGTTAAATTTGGAGAGAAAGTCAACAAATGCTTTAATCTATGTATTTATTTCCAAGATTTATTATTTTGATAAAATAAGTCATCTGTAGATATAGGTCCTGACAAAAATAAGTTTATTTTTTCTTTTTAGAAAGATATGTATATATCTGAAAGTGTAATGCAATTGTGATACCAACCACTTGGAGTAGAGCCAAACTTCACAGTTTAGGGACTCAGTTCTTTGTGTTTGTTTTTGGTTTTTTTTCTGAGAGTTTTTTTTGTTTGTTTGTTTTTTGTTTTTTTGGTTTTTTGGTTTTTTTTTTGTTTTGTTTTGTTTTGTTTTTTGTGATAGGGTTCGTGCGCTTGCCAGACAGACAAAGAGAGAGAGAGAGAGAAAGAAAGCAAGAAATCACCCCCCAGGGGGGATAAGTCACACCGCAGTCCCTTCTCCTCCATTCTCCTCTCGGGATCTTGGGCACACACGCACACACGCCCGGCATGAGTTTTAAGCCACCGGGTCTGGGATGTGAACCGCAGTCGACCACATGGGAGTCCAGCGACATAGCCATTACACTAACTGCTGGTCCCAGGGACTCAGTTCTTCACAGACTGCTGTCACTTTAAATATCAACTACAAATTTGGGTGGTCCCCTCATTTAGAGTTGGGGATTATAACTAAGTGATCAACCTTACTTCTGACAAGCTGGCTGCAAATATGTGGATTTCTGTTACTTCCTCAGGCTCAATAATTCACCAAAATGACATTGAACTTAGAAAATCACTATACAGATGCTCCTCAACTTAGAATGGGTTACATTCAGATAAATATTCCGGTAGTATACTGGACTATATCAATTTGGATATATACATAGAAGTGTTTTCCCCAAGTTATCACATTAACATTTTTTTAAAGAGATTTTTACTATAGGGAGAGTGTGTGCACCAGAGACACACAGAGAGATAGAGAGACAGAAAGGAAGAAATCACCTCCCAGGGAGGATGGCCATTTTGCAATCCCTTCTCCTCCATTCTCCTCTTGGGATTTTGGGGACACATGCACATGCACCTGCACGAGTTTCAAGCCTCTGGGTCTGGCGCTCAAACAGCAGTCAGTCATGTGGGAGTCGAACGACATAACCGTTATGCCATCTGCTGATCCCCAAATTTCCATTTTTAATATATTATTGCAAAAGCATATTCTGTTTGTTTGGAAAGCGTTTTAAAAATTCTACTTTAAAAAAAATTTAAATCCTCGAGACCACCATAGATAAAAGTCTAGCTAAATACTCTTGTTTCTGGTTGCAGTCATGTGCATATAATACTCATTTAAGTAGGAAAGATTTTTGAGGTCGCTTCTGAAATTAATTCATATATTTCAGATAGAGTCCCAGAGTTACTCATTCACACAGCTGTAAATCAGAACCAACCAATATTTTCCATGTGCTTTCAACTTCTTTAATTCATCAACAGTGCACCTTTCAACAGTACAATTTAGTAATTGTGAAGATTGTTGAAAGCTACTTAATCTGCACATTCATAATTCAAATAAATGAGGTACTCAATGTATCTCAAAAACAGTATGTCCTTTGGTTGCCACTTCAAACCTGCTAGTATTGCGTATTCACTTCAACCTGAAAGCAGTAGTCAGAACACATTTAGGATTAAAAAAAATATGATCATCAGTCAGGAGTTTGATTTCCAAGAGTCAAATTCAGTGTTGAACTTCTAAAAGTTTTAACACCCTAATGCTAAAGTTGTTTATTTTATTCTAACATTTCTCAGAAACCATAAATTGCTACAAGATGCCAGCAGTTTATTTAGCCTTAAAATGCTTCCAATGTTTTTCTATCCCCCCCTAATTGTTTGATGTTAATTGCCCTCAAAAATGATCTTAGCAGAAAAGGCAAGGGAATGCTTATCTAGCAGTTCAGTAGTGGCATTAAGGATTTTAACGGTGCTAGATAAACATGACAGGCAATTATTGAATGTCATTACACATTGGAAAATAAAAATGGGATGCTAAGCAATATACTCTTGCAGCTTTGTCTTTATCTCAGTTTCTAATTTGTATCTTTTAAGAGTTTAATAGGTTGACTTTTATTTGAGACATGGTTTCTGGAAAATGCTATTGAGTATTCAACATAAAACTTTTACATCTCCTTCCTTAATAATACAGTGCAAATCAACCTGAAATCATACATGTTAAATCTCACTAATGCTACAGTATTCAACAGATAAAACAGAAAGAATTTTCATTTGTCTGTTACTCTATGAAAAATAGCATGAAAGATCATGTAATTCTATTTTCACTTTACAGTTGCAGAATAATAAACATTTAGAAGTTTACTTTTGACAGTCATTTTACAATTTTGCAAAGTGGAGAAATGCAATTCTACTAGAAATATTTCAATACCTAATTTTTGAAATGCAATTTTGAAATATATTGTACTTAAAAAAGTATTATTAAAAAGTCAGTGGCCACAGGACCAGCAGATGGCATAATGATTACATTGCTGGACTCTCATGTAGTTGATTGCAGTTCAAGTCCTGGACCTGGTGGCTTAAAACTCATGCTGGGAGCATGTTTGTGCGTGCCCAAGATCTGGAGAGGAGAAGAGAGGAGAAGGGATTGCGGCATGGCCATCACTCCTGAGGGATTATTTCTCACTTTCTGTCTCTCTGTCTCTCTGGCAAACACACACATCATGTAGCAAAAATCTTTCCAAAAAAAAAAAAAAAAAAAAAGTCAGTGGCCTGGTGATTAAGGTGGCTGAATCCAGGATTCGATTCCCAGACCCAGCTGTTTGAGAAACACACCAGGTACATATGCACATGTGTCCAATATTTCAAAGGAGGAAAAGGGACTGTAGTATGAACATGCCGCACGGGGTACATTCTCACTTTCCCTTACTCTCACTCCAATGAGCACACATACCCTCTGGCAAATTAGAAAAAAAAGTTTTTAAATAATTTGGTCACAATGTTATGGATTTGAAAATGACCTTGACATGTTTATAGTTTGGTCCAGCTGCAGTGGCACAGGTAATGGGGCACTGAGACACACTGCTAGAGCCACACCAGAGGCCCTGGTTCAGATCCCCAATCAGCGTGAACTCACCAAGTGTACCCACACACACCCATGATGCCGACCTGCTGAGAATCTTGGGGGAGGACCACTGTGTGACAGGACTTTGTCAGAGATGTCGTTAACTTTCTGTCCCTCTCTTTCTCTCTGTTTCTGATTATTACTAATCAGGAGTTAATTTTTAGGCATCTCTATTTTAGATAATTTTACTGTTTTAGATAAATGTATTTACTGGTTGTGCTATGGAAGACAGGGAATTAAATTTGAATATATTTCAACTCAAAATATTTCCCTACCTCAAACCATACTTAAAGTAAAAATATGAGATTTAAGTACAGTAAGTCTCTATAGTCTAGTTTTCGAATAGCTATCTATTTTTGCATTTTATTAATCCTCAAGTCTTTGTTAACCTTTCATTTGAATTAGTATCAACACTTTAAAAGCCTTCTTCTGCTTTCTTCCTTTCCCTGTCTCTCTCTCTCTCCCTGGCAAGTATACACATGGTCTGACAATTTAAAAAAGAGAGAATGCCTTCACTTTAAAAATGAATAAATAAGCTCTATTCTCATAATAGAATGCTATAAACTGATTAGAATTAACAGTCTTCAATAACATGCAGTAATATGGGTGAATCTCACATCACAATATAGAGTGAAAGAAAGCCAGCACAGATAGGTATATATGTTTGATTGATTATATGATTCCATTTATGTAACTATTTTTTTTAAGTGAAAGTATCCTACATTATGAGAAGCCAGAATAGTGGTTGTTCTTATAAGAAGGAGCAGTTTTTAGAAGGGAAAACAAAAGATACTTCTCCAGTGCAGGCTTCATGAGTATGTTCAGTGAACTTTACATTTATGAGTGATTTCATTTTATGTATGGAGAATATAAGAAAAAGTTGAAAATAGCTGCTAAATATCTTTGACAAAAGTATAGGGGAGAGTCAGCCACATAGCCTAGTGGTTAGGGGAGTCAGATCCCACATGACTGACTACAATTTGAATCCTGGTCCAAGCAGTTTGAAAAACACATAGAGCATGTTGTGTGTATGTGTGTGGGGGAAGCCCCAAACCGCAACATGGAGGAGAAGGGATTGCAATGTGACTAGATCCCATTGTGAGGGACTTTCTTCCCCTGTTTCTCTTTATGTGTCTCTCTCTGGCAAGTGCACATACCTTTGGAATAAATAAAAAATATAAAAGCATAGGAAATAATATTGGGTTGTCAGAAAAGTTATGACTTATTTTTGCATAGAAAAATATGTCATGACTTTTTCTAACAATCCGATATTTAGAAAGAGACACCACAAATCTGTTTCTCTTCCCTTTTTTACTAGTTCTACCTGTGCCTTACAACAGTATTCCTTCACTACAGTCCTACACACTCACACGTAAAGAATTCAACTAAAACTAGTAAAACCTGAGTAAATTCAATAGATTATATCAATGTCAATAACTTGGTTGAAATTATAGTCTAGTTAAATACCATTGGAGAAACTGAAAAAAGTCTGCAAAGAACCTCTATTATTTCTTGCAATTATATGTGAATCTATAATCATCTTGATAAAGTGTGTGTATATATATATATACACACACACACACACACACACACATATATTAGAGATAAGTGTGTGTGTGTGTGTGTGTGTGTGTGTGTATTAGAGAGAAATTTTTGCTATAAGGTGCATGGGCTCACCAGAGAAAGAGAGACAGATAGAAATCACCTCTCGGGGGATGGCCATGCCATAATCCTTTCTCCTCTTGGGATTTTTAGGTACACATGCATTCACATGCACCCATTGTGATTTTTAAGCCACTGATCCAGGACTTGAACTGCGGTTGACTGCTTGGGAGTCCAGCAAAGTAACCATTATGCTCTCTGCTGGTCCCTGATGAAATGGGAGATTTTTAATTTTTTAATTTACAAAAAAGAGGGAAAGTTGGATAAACACAAGAAACTATGCTAATTTCCAAAAAATCAGACCCTATCCCAGATATCAGAATGTCTGCAGCAAGCAGTGAAAAATCTATACTTTTAACATGTGCCCCAGGTAATCTGTGATTAGGCAAGACTAGGAAACATTGTATAGTAAATTGGCTTGTATTTTAAGTACTATTCTATTCTAGGATAGTTTGGGTACAAGCTTATCAATTACATTTGCCATTTTGTTTGTTTTGAAAATGGTTTCATTTCCTTATAATTAAAGATATCAGTGCTTATTGATTCTTTTTAAAAAATCTACCTAAAGTATAAAAATGTAATACTTAGGAATGAATTTAACAAAATAAGAGTTGTACACTGAAAACTATATAACATCACAGACAGAAGTTAAAGATCTAAATAAAATAAATGGAAAGAAATGCCATGTATTAAGGTTATTAATATGACAATGCTACCAAGTTGATCAAAAGAGTCAATGCAATTTCTATCAAAACCCTAACTTCCTTTTTGCCAAAATTGACAAGATAATTCTCAAATGCATATAGAAATACAAGAGCTTCTTAATGGCCAAAACTATTTTGAGAAAGAGTAAAGTAAGAAGATTCACACTTCCTGATTTCCAAGCTTACTAGAGAGTTCAGTAGTCAAGACAGTATGGCTCTGGCATAAGACAAGGCAAAAAAATAAACGGAATGGAATTAAGTGCCCAAAAATAAAGTCATATTTGTAGTCAGTTGATATGCAGCAGTGCCAAGACAATTAAATGGGAAAGAATAATATTTTCAACAGAGGGGGCCAAAATAACTCCATAACTACATACCACAGAACAAAGGTAAATTCCTACCTTTCTTCATATACAAAAATTAAGTAAAAAATAGGTCAGGTGATAGTGCAGCAATAACGCAATGCTCTGCAATGCTGACCCACATGGAAGGGTTCTAGGTTCACATCAAACAAATCTGTGAACATAACAAGTTTGGCAAAATTGGAACATTTGTACATGATTGGTGGAATGTAAAATGGTACAGTCACTTTGAAAAACAGTTTGGTACTTCATCAAGAAGTTAAATATAGAGTTACTATATGACCAAGCAATTTCATTCATAGTAGTAGCATTATTTATAGTAGATAAAATGCAGGGGAAAAAAAAACTCAGATGTTTGCTAACTGATGAGTGAATAAACAAAATGGTACATCCATTCAATGAAATATTATTCAATCATTAAAAAAAAGATATACCCATACATGATACAACATAGGAAAACTTTGAAAACAGTGTACTAAGTGAGGAAAGCCAATTAGAGATCTGAAATATCCAGAAAAGTACAATTCATAGACACAGAAAGTAAACGTGATTAGCAGGGAATGTAGAAAGGGAAGATAGAAAGTGACTGTAATATGTATAGGGCTTTTTATTGGGGGGGGGTATGATAAAAATGCCTAAAATTATATGTGGTGATGATGGTTATAAAATTGAGCAAATATACTAAACATAAAAACAAGCTGATTTTTGTGGTAGATGAATTTTATTTGAGTAAATATTTGAGACCTACCTGGAGTTCCTAAGTATAAATTGTTTTATTATAGTCATTTTCAGAACTGAACCTCTGCTCTTGAGATAAATGGTGAGTCAGTGTTTTCTTATGTGAGAAATGACCACTCTCCACAGAGTATTACAGAAAAGAACCATGTATTTTATTCTTAAGCAGAGAAATTTTGCTTTATCTACATACTTGCCTTGAAAACAACAGTGATCAATTAATATAAAATGCTATCTTGGCAGTGAAGGACTATTCAAGGAAAATATTCCCATTTCCCAATATTAATCTGTAGTCTGTTCATTTAACTGACTGTCTGATTGGTTGAAATAAGTACTGGGCCAGACCTCAGAAAACCTTTCCCTATCCGTTTTTGTCTGACTATGGACTTGTCAGTTATCACTCTGCATTTATTTTCTTATCCTGCATTGGAATATCAATATCTGCCCAATATATTTATGAGATTTTCAAGAGATTCAAATAGATACAAGACATGAAGGTGCACTGAAATGACAGTGTTGTAAAAATGCAAGGCATTACTTAACATACTTCGTTTTTCTTCTTTGGACTTGATTGTCAAAGAAAGGAAAACATTTGGTGCCAAGTTAAATGGTTCCACTTGCATATTGATTGGGACTAACTTTCCTTCTTGAAGAAGTACATTTCATGGTCCCAGAAATCTGAACCTGTATGACATTAACAGATAGGGTTTCATAAGAAACTGTGTTATAATTTTTTTAATGTATCATTCTGGCAGCATGAGAATGACACGGCAGCAGACAGGTTATTGTCAATTAAACACGAGCTGTCAGAAAGTCAGAAATGTTGAAATATGGTGAGCATGAATCCTAAGCAGATCATATGGCAGCTGCTCAGCTGTTATTTTAACAGAGTCGCTGCATGTATGTGTCATTTTCCTGCAGAATTAATTCGAGTCCTTAACAACGGAGACGTCTCTGCATTTGCATGCGGCTGTCAAGTCAAAGTTGGACCACCTAAATGAGCTAGAATGGTGGGTGGTAGTGGGAGAATGACAGTGGAGGAGATGGTTCTTGTCTCATTTTCTCCACACAGGTTACATTGAAGAGGCCTGCATCATCCCCTGCCCCTCGGACTGCAAGCTCAGTGAGTGGTCCAATTGGTCCCGCTGCAGTAAATCATGCGGGAGTGGCGTGAAGGTTAGGTCTAAATGGCTGCGTGAAAAACCATATAATGGAGGAAGGCCTTGCCCCAAACTGGACCATGTCAACCAGGTATTTTCTATCACTGAGAGTATTAAAATAAAATATTCTTTAAATTCACAATCATGTATTTCTCCCTCAAATGGAGAAGAGTAAATAATAGCGCTGAATAAGAAATTTCACCCATTTTATCTTTAGAATGCCTTAAGTAAATACTTGTATGTTATTAAAATTCCAAATTAGATATCTTTGTATTCTCTGGAGGGTTAATATCCTGCAAATGTATGAATATGAATATAATTCAGTGAAGAGAAAAATGACAACTGTCTTTGAAATAGTGCCAAGGTATTTCGTCTGTCATAAAATTTCATGCAACTTGTTTGTAGAGATTATCTCCTTATTATGCTTTCCCTAACTTTCAGAAAAGGCATCTCGGTTACCAACTACTTAAATTCAAATCAAAGAAAGGGTAGGAGTTTGGGTCTAAAATTAGGGAAAATATATTGTTTATTTATTTTAAATTATTTCATATAAAATAGAGAAAAATATATAGAAAAGCAGCCCCAAAGTCATTGTAAGTATACTATCAATGTAGTCATTGGCTATTCAATTATATTTGGAAATTTTATTTGACTTCAGGCGCACACTTCGTTAGTTGCTATTAATAGTTGTTACTTGTAGTCTAGTAGAGATAAAAAGTGAAAAAAGACAAATGGGGAATTGTGACTAATTTAAATGTAATGTAATGGACCATAATTATAACATTTTGGCCTACATATGAATTAGCAAAGAATGGATTTCATATAGTCTGTGTAGATGTTGTGTATTTGAATTTAAGTCACAATCCAGTGAATCAAGTCCTTAAATATATCAAAATGTTGCATACATACTTAGATTGTCTAATTTTAATCCCTAAAATCGTTGCTCATCAGTACACATACTTTCCTTCCCAAATTAACCTAAATTAATTCATAACAATGCAAGTGTGCCGTAGGGAAAACAAAAGGAACTTTTGAATACAGCAAACAATGATGAAGACAGTGGAGAATGAAAGTCCATAGAATGTACTCTCAGAGAGTTGATTTTTGTCTAGTGAAGTTGCTTTATTCATCCTTTAAAGGCAACTGAGGGCGAATAAGATGCTCCACTGCTGCCATCTACTGGTGATCAAGCTTCCCTGTCAAAGAACAGTGCGTTTCTGAGGTGCTAGTGATTATTTTCCAAAGCAGAAAATTCAGTTCCATGATTCTGTATAGATATAAAACAGAGTAAGCAAACTAAAATGTTTAAAACTTAGGAATATCTTTCTATAAGTTTTTGAAGCCTTGAACTTCTAAAAGCAAATTTAAATGTTATTAAGTGGAGAGTCACAGTTTTAATAAAGAGAAATTCTATACAGACTAGGACTTGTTACACTTCATTGTATGTGTGTGTGTAGGCATTCAGTCAGTCAGATCTACAGCTCAAATAAGCCTCAGCATTTATTTTTTCAGTAGTGAATTTCCAGAGGTTCAAGACATTGTGTCAAGTCATCTTTGCTATGAAGTCTTTCCTCTGTCACTTTCCAACTCAGAAATTATCATGTCCAGAGTTTGATAGGCACATCTGTGTATTTGTTATCAGCCTACTGAACGTGTAACAAGACATAAACAACTGTAAAATAAAACAGAAAAAAAACATATAATAGATTTTTGAACTTTTGACTTTGAGCATATATGCCTTATGCCAAAAACTAGAAACTTCTAAGGATTAATGTATTAGTAAAATTTTTAGAAAAAGCAAAGATACGCAAAGTTTTGGGGTCATGCTGAAAATTGTGAATCACATAGATTTTTTTACTACAACCATACGTATATTTCTTACGAAAATAATTGCCAATCCACTGACTCAAATATAATCTATAAGATTCTGTTCCAATTGAGGAAGGAAATCCTCAAATCCTAATTTCCTACAAAAGAAATCGATTGATTGATTAAGATTGATCAGAGGCTAGATCAATCTATAGATAGATCAATAGATAATAGTTCATTTACAATGTATGTCAATCTTATATCAATTCCCCATGATATGTCTTGGGTTGTCAGGAAAGTCATGATGCATTTTTCAATAGAAAAACAGAAAAAATTATGTCATGACTTTTCCAATGATCCAATATTTTAGAGTCAGCTCAGTTTTCTAAAGTTTCTTCAACCTGCCCATCTAATACTTTGTTTGACAATCCTTATTGGTGTATCTCATTTTTCAACAATATTAGTTGTTTTTTTTCTCTCCTAAGTCCAAAGAAAAATGTTCTAACCCTTTAACAAATATATGTATATTTTTAAAAGCCTAAAAATACATATATATATATATATATATATATATATATATATATATATAGTAAAGGATTATATATATAGGATATTATATATGTTTTATATATAGGATATTATATATAAAGGATTTTTATATATAGGATATTATATAATATATATAACATTATATATATATATTTGGTAAAGGATTTTTTATATATAGGATATAAATATATTTAGGCTTTTAAATATATATATACACATTATATATATATTTGGTAAAGGATTTTATATATATATATATATATATATATATAGGCTTATATACATGGATAATGATACTTGAAATGTAGAATCTAAGTTATTCTCACAATATACTGATATTTTACTTACCTTTATTTCTCCTTTCATCTTTCCCGTTGAACACTACTCCAGGCACAGGTAAGAACTCTTAAACCTCATGGTTCACTTCACTAATCTTTACAAGGCAATGACACCTTTTATTAATGCTTTCGTGCTTTTTAGAGAGGTAAAATGTACAGGCTGACTGAAAATGGTTGAGTGGAGATTGCATTGAACTAATTTGCAGTATCTCCAATGCCAGAGATTAGCATGAAAGCCATCAAAGGATTAGGAATAAGGATGTTTCCCCTCAATTTTGCCCTTCCTCACAAGTTGCAGGGTAGTGTTTTACCCTGTCATATTTAGTGCTATAATACAACACTCAAATGTGAATATGATCACTTAAGGCAGTAAATGTAAAAGCTGACTCCAACCAACAGCACGTATTTTTTAAATCTTGTTTGGTTCAGGTCCGCATAACTTATTTTATTTGGGGTTTTAGTCTACTAAGACTGGCACAAAAGAATGGTCCCAAAGGGCTATTTATGCCTACATTTTCTGAAACTAATTACATAAAACTTTCATATGATATAGTTTGTGTGTGTGTGTGTGTATGTGTGTGCATATGTAAAAAATAGAATTGGACTGGCATAGATTAGGAAAATATTTGAAAAGATTTTTCTTTAACAGTTGAGTCAGCTCAGTTTCAGTGCATTGTGGGCTATTTATTACCTTTATTTACTCATTCCTGAAACGAAGCACCCCATCCCAAACATGAAGCCAAAAGCCATTATAAACACCAGAGCACACAGACAATTTACTTTGATTCCTGTGGCCCTAACTGCTTTTTCTGTGACTGTAAAATGAGACCAATTTCAAGGCTTGCTTTCTATCCCTAAATGGTTAAGAAATATTTTTAACATAACTTCATTTTATATTACTGATATTTTAATTTAGTTTCCTATATGAAATATAAAAAATGCAAATTCTCAATGTCATATATATTATCTGGAAAATAGGCCAAATTCTATTTATTTGTAAAACAGCTTTAGCTGTATATTCATTTTTCCACCCATTCATATGTTCATTTATTTATTGGACAAAATTCTATGGCATACCTATTTTGTGTGAGCACACTGGACTAAGTATTGAAGGCACACGTCACTGAACAAAACAGATGTCCAGAAAATTATATAATGGTGTGATCAGCGAGATCAGTACTGGAAACTATGTAATCTATCCAGTGTGGCAGGTGCGTCAGGTTTATACCTGCATAGCATAGCAACAGAATAAGTACAGTACAGCAAGCCCTGCCCTTAACTGCTAGAATTCTCAAGAGAGTTCTCTCTACCCTTGTTTTAAACTGTGTAATAAACCATGAAGGAGAATGATGAAAGTAGCTTAACAATAAAATCATACCCGTTACAGTGAGGGAATCTTCCCACTCACTCTCAGATTCCTTCAGATCACTGAGAACCATGTGTTTCAGGTGTATGAGGTGGTCCCCTGCCACAGTGATTGCAACCAGTACATATGGGTGACAGAGCCGTGGAGCATCTGCAAAGTGACCTTTGTGAATATGCGGGATAACTGTGGAGAGGGCGTGCAAACCCGGAAAGTGAGGTAAGGCCAAGCCAGATTACACAGAGAAGCAAGAGGCACAACCATCTCCCTCCAAGCTCTTGTGTACCAACCTAGTGTTCACTCCTCCCTAGTCTCCTGAAAAAATTGTCTCTAGAGATGTCTTTGACAACTCTGTATTCATAGAAATCTCTAACATGATCTGCTTCAAGCCACATTTTATGATTAGACCTTGAGATTTGGGAAGGTTTACATCAAGATATCTTGAAAGAAAGGAGTGGCATGTTGAAAGAAACCTTAACTTGTGTAGATGTTCAACCCCAACAACTTTTTCTTAAAGGTCAACTCTATTTCTAAGTGCATTTTTTAAACATAGTCTATTTGGACTCTTTCTATAAAACTGGCCAACTTTCGATCACTCTCATCTTGTCCCGACAGCCTTCTCTGAAACTCCCAACTGGCTGTTGCCTCCCACTTGTCCTGTAACTGTACTGTCCAATAGGCCAATAGCCACATGTGGCTTTTGCAATTTAAATTTCAACAAGTTAAAATTTAAAAAAAAAATTAATGATTTTACTCCATCACATTAGCCATATTTCAGCTGCTCAGAAGCCACATTGGCTAGCAGCTGTTATGTTGGACAATACAGATAAAGAATATTCCCCAGCATTCTGGAAAGGTCCAACTGGGCAGTGTTGCTCCCTCACTCATATGTCCCTCATTGTCTTGAAAATTCCATTTACATATCTCTCACCTTTGGGACACTCTGTAAGCTTCATGAGAATTCCCAAAGTCCAAAACAACTTTGATACTCATTAAATTTTTCTTACACCATCTGTCCTATGTTCCTTAAGGGTTCTGGAACCTTGTGAAACAAACGTGTGAGGTTCTGTCAGCTCCATTTTACTGATCTGATTCTGAAGTACTAAGTAATATACCAAGAACACTCATCTTAATAAAGTGAAGAATTAGAATCCAAACCCATTTCCTATCACTCTTTGCAACTATGCTGGTGTCTCCTAATACTGCTCAATGGCATACAGTAAAGACTGACATGAAAACATTCAGAATTTATTCAGTCATGTTATGAAGTTCTTACCCATTAACCTAACTTTTCAAGAATTTAAGATTGATATTTCTTTCTTATTTGATTTTTTAGAGGTTTCTGCCTTAGAGTACATGTACTCATAGTGGGTGAGGGGGAGAGACACAGACAGTGATACAAAAAGGAAGAAATCACCCCCCAGGGGGGAATGGCCATGCCTCAATCCCTTCTCTTCCATTCTTCCCCTGGGATCTTGGGTACACATGCACACACACCCAGCATGAGTTTCAAGCCTTGGGTCTGGGACTTGAACCATGGTCAGCCAGGTGAAAGTACAGTAATGTAAATGTTATGCCAACTGCTGGCCCCAAGATTGATATTTCTTAATTTGCTTCAGTAAGACTAGAGCAAGGTAACATTTATATCATAAAGTCTTTGCCTATAAATGTATATATAGCTTTCCTTTTAATAAGAAAAAATTTTCTATTTCATTTTTCAGAAGCCCACTTGAGCTCTCAGTTTATTTTTCTCTTAGAAATGTAATAAAGGTGAACCAGGGATGGGGACTGGGTAGAGAAGTAATTAGTACATAAAGAAAGAGAAGAAAAATACAGATACTGTATTCCACCTAGCATTCTCATTTCAAATTATTAAAATATTTTTCTTATATTAAAAATTGGGGGCCAGACCCATAGTTTAGTGGTTGTGGGAACTAGATCCATTCCCCGTGTCTGAGCACAGTTCAAATCCCAGCTCAGGTGGATTGAAATACATCGTGTTCATTTGGGAACATGTGCCCCAAATTCCAAAGGATGGAGAAGTGGAGAAGGGATTACAACATGATCACATCCCATTGGCAGGTGTTTTTTAATTACCCTCTGGCAATTAAAAACAAAGAGAGAATTTGATGAGGTTGGTTGGTTGCTTTGCTAGAAAAAAAACCAAAAACATTATAATGAAAAAACTGTTTGTTCACTTTCCCCCTTCAACTCTCTTTATACATGTTACTTTTTTTGCTTTGAAAATAGTCCCTATATTTCCAAATAAATTCTAAATAAAGTAACTTTTCAGATCGATCTATTTTTTTCACTAAACAACTCTAATGCAAATAGAGAAAAGAGAGGGTGAATATTGATTGTGATCTCTGCTCATGTAATAATGTTCCTATTTGTTACTGATTGAGTAGTGTATCACCCTAACCTTATCCTCTGCTAATTAAGGTCGAAATAGCTTATTTAAAAGCAAATACTGGATGACATTTCAGGTTAGAGGAGTCTATAAAAAAGCCATTTTAAATTTATACAATTTCATTCTTCCTCATTTAGAATGATATCGAGGAGTGAGTGAGAGAAATGGATTCACAGAATTTGGTATTTTCACACTGACATTTTTAGAATTGTCAGCACATGGTAAATGTAAATAAATAAATAAATAAAACAGATTTAGTTACTTTTATTGCTGCTTTGCATTCTCTGCCAACAATGTACCCTTTTATTGCCTCACATGTGATGGGTCTCTGGACTAATTTTCAGCTTCAACTTGGTTTTCTACACTACAAATTTCTAACACAGTTCAACTTTTCTCATGGTATAATTCTGTTCCTTGGAAAGGAAAAAAACTTTCCTTTGCACTCAAAACATGATCCAAATATTTATTCTATACTCTAGAGTGATTAAAAAGCCTGTTAATACAAAATAAATAAAACCTATATGTAGTCTGAATGCCAACAAGAGGGTTTTTTTATAAAGAGTGCCACATTCAAGCAGTGAAATTCAAATGTACTCATAAAAAATGTGTATTAAAAAATAATTAGCAAACAGTAAGATGTCCAAAATGTATTAATGCTTTTTTTCTTAAGTGGTACAAATAGTAGATTAAGTTTGCTTCTATTTTATAAAATAAAAATATATATTAAATTAAAAGTCTGTTCAAAAGTAAGTCAATAAATATAGTTGGTTAAGAGTGGTTGTCTCTGAATGATGAAATTATAGGTACTCGTATTATTTCTTTTTATTTTCCAAAAATGAATATATTATATTACCTGCAAAAATACAAAATTAAAGGAAGTAAAGAGCTCTTGAAAATGAAATTTTATGTGTATAACTTCTTAATAAAATTTCGGACATCTGTTCTGAACTCTGAATCAATAGGTGATTTTACGAGTTAATCATTCTACATTGTGTGAGTCCTGCCATGAGTATAATCTTTTCCTAATAGCATATTCAAATTTTGAATTTTGAAATGCTCTGTCTCTCCCATGTCTTCCCTAAGCTACTGTCAACAAAACATTTTTAAGATGCTATAAAGGTAGAACTTTTTCATGAAAAAATAAAATTCAGAGATTTGTAATTTGATTCTTTCTTTCAACAATGAAATCATCTAAATAGCTACCTTCATAAGTTTTTTTAATTGCTTTTTATGAATTTATCTAATTTGGTAAAAATATAGAAGTAGGTATTTATATGGTTATTTTTCAGACTACAAACCCAATTAAGTCATGACCAAGGCATGGTTTTCCATCTTTGAATATATCCCACACAAAAAGGACATTTCTCTTACATTTGGCAGCATTTTTCAGTAAAATAATACTACAGAGTATATTTGTGAAGATTCAATATCAATACCAATTATAAATCTCAGAAAACTTGGGATTCCAGGAAAAATTGGTAAGGTAATTCAACTGACATTTTAAAACATTGCAATGGGTTTAAGAGATCAAGCCTTCCTTTGCATCTCCTGCAATGCAGTTCTTCTCCTAAACCATTAATTTGCTTGATCTTCTCCAAGTTATAGATGGGGTACAAAGTTTTTCTTATCTACTATTAAAGTCCCTGGATAGAGATTATTAACTAGAGTAAAATTGAAGTCTGGTACTAGCCACGTGAATTAGATTCTCAAGAGATGATAAAGAACCCTCATAACTGCTTATAATAGAATAAAGTGAACTACAAGGTTTAAATATGTTCTGTTAAAAGAAAACTAACTGGGACCAGCAGTTAGCGTAATGGTTATGTCGCTGGATTCCCATGTAGTTGACCGCGGTTCGTGTCCTGGACCCAGTGGCTTAAAACTCAAGCCGAGCATGTGTGCGTGCATGCCCAAGATCCCGAGAGGAAAACAGAGGAGAAGGGAATTGCGGCATGACCATCCCCCCTGGGGGATGATTTCTCACTTTCTGTCTCTGTCTGTCTGGCGAGCACACACGCCCTATAGCAAAAAACCTCTCTAAAAAAAAAAAGAAAAAGAAAACTAACAATAAAAAGACAGATTAAAATATAGGAAGATCCAAATTACCACAATGAGACAATTTGTGCTATTATCATTATAATTATCTTTTCACTTTTGACTTTCTTTTAAATTTAGCAGTAGATGGGATGCTAAGATGACTTTAAAATAATAAATGACTAAAAACACTACAAAAACACTTAATAAGCCTCTCATTTAGAGATTTCAGTGTACCTAATTATTCATTGTGTATGAATCAACTCCACCTTCTCTATAGAATCCACCATTTTTCTTGAGAAGAAAAAAAAATGCATTATATGCAAAATACAACCTCTGTATAAATCTCTTCTGACCACAAGTTTCTGTCTCATATATGAATGTAAATGACACTCTGCTTTCAGGAAAGCTGATATGACACACATTTTATAGATTATGATCATACATGCAACTATGTTCTTTTCAATCATGCAGAAGCACTACAAATATTTGGGGAGGCAAGGATACTTTTAAGTCTTCATTTTGGGAGAATTTTATTCATTAGTCGCAAAGCTTTCTGCCTCCAACCCTGGCCCTCCAAACCCAAGATGATATCTTAAGGAGAACCAGCTGTCTTTTGGGTGGGCCATTATTCTAAATGTCATGGTTCTTTCACTTCTAGAAGATACATATGTTTTCTAGAAGATATCTGTGTTCTCTTCTAGATGCATGCAGAATACAGCAGATGGTCCTTCTGAACATGTTGAGGATTATCTCTGTGACCCAGAAGAGATGCCCCTGGGCTCTAGAGAATGCAAATTACCATGCCCTGAAGACTGTGTGATAACCGAATGGGGTCCTTGGACTCCATGTGCTTTGGTGAGATGATTAACCATTTTATTGATATAGCATTTGTCTGACTCCTTACCACTAGAGCTTTAAAGTTATGACTGAGGAAATGTAATAACTTCATTAATTGTGTGCTGTATTTACCAAAGCAAGGTGGATTTTCTTAGCTACTTCCTTCAATGACTGGGCCATTTAAAGTCAGTAGTATTTCCTCACGCTTGAACAGCTCAATCTTTGTAAGCTTCATGTTCTTCTCAACCCTTCCTCCTAACCCAGCACAAAATGCCTTCCCACAGTTTGCCTTATAAATATACAGCATGCTAAAAACCTCAGTGGTGATAATGATTCCCTCTAGGTGAAAGGGAAAAGGAACGAAGCTCTAGTAAAGGCACTTTAATGGTGTCAGGCTATTTTCATCCATTGCTTTGTGACTAAATCATTTTATTTAAATGGGAGGAATAATCTTACACTCAGTGGGGAGTATTGCACTAGGAATATTAACACTAAAAAGCAAAAGGTCCCAGGTAAGAAAAGGAGGAGAAAGAAGAAAGCTGTGCAACAACGAATCTCTTTCCACACACTGCTATCTCTTTGGGCCTGGATAGCCAGCTGAGAGTTTGAAATCACACAAAGCTTTCAGAGTTCGACAGCCAGTAGGGGCTCTTCCACAGAACTCTGGGAAGAGACTCATTTGAACAGAACTGGCTGCACATGGAGGAAATTTGGCTTTACCCTTGGGTACCTTTGTAAAGCTGTACACTTTAAAAACGGCATTAAAAGTATGAAAAAATATATCTAATGTGGAATTAATTTGTTGAAATACAATATTGGGCCGTTTCAAAGAAGAGCTTATGGTGCATGTTTTCCAAGGAGAAATTGATTTTCCATCCCAGTGTTAACATTATTAAAGATGCTGATTGGCAACCAACTGATACAGCAAAAGCAACACAGGGCTGGCAGTTGACTTGAATACAGGTTAAATTATAATAAAGAATTAACTCTTTCACAACAGTATGCAAATGATGGTTTATTCTAATTCCACAGTATCAGATTCGAAGTTACCTCAAATAGTTGCACTACAGGGACCAGCAGTTAGCGTAATGACTATGTCACTGGACTCCCATGTAGTGGACCACGGTTTGCATCCCGGACCCAGTGGCTTAAAACTCACACCAGGCATGTTTGCGTGCGTGCCCAAGATCCCGAGAGGAGAATGGAGGAGAAGGGATTGCAGTGTGGCCATCCCCCCTGGGGGGTGATTTCTTGCTTTCTGTCTCTCTGTCTCTCTCTGCCTATCTGGCGATCACACATGCCCTATAGCAAAAACCTCTCCAAAAAAAAAAATAGTTGCACTACATTCTAGTGTCTATGCTTACAGTTTTGAGGTTCTTATTGTCACGGATTGTGCTGCAAAGAGAATTTCTTTTTGTAAAGTAAGGAACTTTAAACCTCATCTCCTTTTGAAGGGGATTCTAATAATAAGAAGTACTAATCTGGAGCTTTGTTCATTTGGTTTCTTTTTTAAATGACAAAGAACAATCACTCATTCAGCCTTGACCAGGTATAAAAGAGAGTTCATGAAACAACTTTGTGTTCCTGAGAGTTTGACAGCAGACATGCTTAGGATGAGAATAAAGTTCAGCTAGTGAAGTACTATGCATCTTGAGCTTTATATTTTACCTTTAATTCATCTCGGGACCTCACTCAGGCCTTCATTAAACAAACCCTAATCAGCATTTACTGTCTTCCAGGAACTGTTTGGTGCAAGAACACAGATATATTAAACATGTTATTCATATAATTCTCTCAGCACACTCACTCTTTAGGGAGGGACAAGGCCTTTACATAACTCACATTATATAAGGACAATATGTGTTATTCCAGTGATGAGACCGAAGTACATCAGGAGCAGAGGAGGAGAAAGCAATTATTTTAGGCCTAAAAAAGCTTGTCCCTGGCTACTTTCTGTTCTTAGAAACCAAATGTTCTCAGGAGAATGAACCAGTAGGAGAATGGCAAGCCAATCTTTTTAGATGCTAAATTGTGTTTGTGTGCATGTGCGTATACTCATTAGGAAAACAAGAGTTCATAACACCTAGAGGATTAAAGTTGCCCTTTAATAGTTTTTCAGGTCCAAAAACTGTTATATTCTATGTGTGTATCTGTAAGCATGGACATAGGCGTTTGCATAGGTGTGAGGGGATATGTGTATTAGGACTTGATACATAGCATAGCACCTGATGCTTCTTTTAATTATTAATGAATGGAATATATGAATCTCACTGAAAACCTCATTTTATACATGGAAAAACTGAGGCATAATGGAGTGAAGTAATTTATTCAAGTTAACCAGTGGCCCAGGTGTTCTAATTTTTGCACCAGTGCTCTCCCCAATATATAGCTTTTGTGTGGCTGAAAATTCACCATTCTGAGGCATTATGTTGTTCTTTGTAAGCCTTGCAATCAAAGCAATTTCCGGCAAAGGTCAGCTGATCCCATCAGACAACCTGCTGATGAAGGAAGATCCTGCCCTGATACTGTTGAGAAGGAACCCTGTAACCTGAATAAAAACTGCTACCACTATGATTATAATGTAACAGGTATGTGATCATAGAGTTAAATCCCATGCCTGTTGGCTCTGAAACATTCCTGTCAGCATAGTTCATCTCTGTGTGACTGTTGAACATGCTATTTACTCTTCCGGAACTACTTATTAAACTATAAAAATATGTATCTGATTTATTTATTAGAAAACATCAAGATATAAAGAATAAAAACATCACATAGACATTAGCTTTTAAAGTAGGTTCTAAATATTCCAAGTGGTATTATTTAAGGCATCCTTCCACTTTGGGAAGATAAAAATAAAAATAGTTTTACCCCAGTCATTATGTTTACTGAAAGATGTCTTTCTTTTTCAGGATATGTTTAAGCACCATAACATATTGGGGTGAAAATTATTTAGATGTATGGGCAGTTCATAAGCTTGATTAGTTTGATAAAAATGTCATCAATCTTAAACTTGTCAAAAATAAAACAACGGTATTATAAAAGGTGTAGTTAGAGGGAGCTGGTAGGTGATGTGGTGGTTAAGGGCTCTGGACATCCACATGACTGACCATGGTTTGAGTCCTGCATCTGGCACCTTGTTTTTTCACTTTCTCTCTCCCTCTTTCACTCTTGCTCTGGTTCTAGCTCTTGCTCTGTCCCTATCTGGTCACAATAAAATAAATAAATAAAGTTAAATAAAATAATTCTTTTTAAAAAAGGTGTAGATAGAGAAAAATGAATGATTATTTTTCAGAAAAGCAGGCTTCATTTTTTCCCTAAAACTTCACTGAATATAATTAATATGCATCCTCTAGGAAAAAATATGTATTTCATTAGTTCATATGACATGGGACAACATCAAAGCCTATTTTGGAATTTTTCTCAAGTAACTTTAATGCTAAAACAAGTTTAGGAATTTGTATAATGACATTTTACAGTCATATTGGCTTTTTCTTTCTCTTGGTTTTTCTCTTCCGTTTCCTTTGATGATGAAAAGAAATCAAAGTTCTCTGGGACATGCTATATTATCTTGGAGTAAAAGGTGAAAGAATCAGGGGCCAGAAGGTGGCATGGTGGTGAGGGTGTTGGTCTTTCATATGGTTGACCATGGTTCAAGTCCCAGACCCAGCGGCTGGAGGAACATGGACACATGTACATGTGGGCCCAAAATTCTAAGAGGAGAATGGAAGAGAAAGAATTGTGTCATGGCCATCCCCCTAGGGGGTGATCTCTCACTTTTTCTCTCTCTCTGTCTTTCTCCAGCAAGTGCACATGCCCTATGACAAAAACTAAAAAAAAAGATGAAAGAATTATTTTGCAGAGCCAGCAGATGGTGTAGTAGTTCTGTCCCTGGACTCCCACATGGCCGACAGTGGTTCAAGTCGAGACCCAGTGGCCTGAAAATGATGCTGGTGGCATGTAGTGTCCAAGATCCCAGGAGGAGAAGGGCAGAGAAGGGATGGCAGTGTTGCCATCCCCCCAGGGGGGTGATTTCTCACTTTGCCTTTTACTGTCTCTCTCTTTCGTTCTCTGGGACATGCTATGTTATCCTGGAGTAAAAGATGAAAGAATTAAGGACCGACAGGTGGCGTGGTGGTTGGGGCACTGGACTTCCATATGATTGGCCACAGTTTGAGTCCCAGACCCAGCTTTGGAGGATCACGCTGGTCACATAGTTAGTACATACACTCATACACCGTAAGACAAAAACCTCTCAAAATAAAAAAAAGAATTACTGTGCAAAAGACATAAAATAGTATGAAAATTAAGTAAATATGGTTAAAGTGTTTTGGAAATAAGTATTTTTTCTTTTGGAGAGATTTTCGCTATAGGGCACGTGCACTCGCCAGAGACAGAGACGTTAGAGACAGAAAGCGAGAAATCACCGCCCAGGGGATGGTCACGCCGCAATCCCTTCTCCTCCATTCTCCTCTCGGGATCTTGGGCACAGATGCACATGTGCCCGGCGTGAGTTTTAAGCCACTGGGTCCGGGACGTGAACCTTAGTCGACTAAGTGGGAGTCCAGCGACATAGCCATTACGCTAACTGCTGGTTCCCGAAATAAGTATGTTTTTGAAGCATTCACAATATAGGAAATTAGTAAAATAAGGAGTTTTATTTAAATATGATACAAAATATCATTCATTAAAATTATGATTACTTTGGTATGAGAAAAATAATGCTGAAATTTTTAATTCCACTTTTATTAAGAAGAAATATTTAAATGACATCAATCTGTAAGCCAAAGCTGTTTTTACAATGTCACCAAACGGCTAGCTATCAAGATTGTCAAGTAGACATCTGCCTTCGAGAATAATCCCTGTAGTTATGTGCAACCCCAGCAATTCCATTTGACTTCTGATTTGTTCCAAGATGGACCCATATGCTCTGCATGTGGGATGACTGATTGTGGGGCTTAGGAAGCAATTGTGAATTAAATATGGGATTCAGGTCATCAGAGTTTCATTTGAAATCTGTTTCATGTGTAGCCTTCTGCCCTGATGGGCTCTCTTCCTTGCAGACTGGAGTACATGTCAGCTGAGTGAGAAGGCAGTTTGTGGAAATGGCATTAAAACAAGGATGCTGGATTGTGTTCGAAGTGATGGCAAGTCAGTTGACCTGAAATACTGTGAGGAGGTGGGTAAATGCTGTGATATATCTTTGTGAGTAAATTCTTCTCTAATAATTTCAATCCATGCTGAGCCAGGTGACCTGTGCTCCATGGAGCTCGTTGCCAGCAGATGTTTTTCTGCTGTTTGCAGGCTGTTAAATACACTGTTGAAAAGAAATAGTGTCCAAGCTACTTATATAATTTCCTGTATTTGTTCTATGTAGAACCCAAAGTTATGCTAATTAGCTTATTCTGAAAGAATCACTTGGGGGACAATGAATAATCAAGGTGAATAAAGGCAATAAATCTTAATCAGACAACTCATCATCTTTTGTAATTTGACATGATTTTTGTGTAGTGCCTGGGACACCTGCCAAGGTCCATCATTTATTCTCTCTGTTGCTAAACATTGATCGAAACTGGTTAAGTAACATATTTTGATAATAAGATCTAGTACCCAGATGTGACAAAGTCTAAGTATTCAGATCTGAATAAGAGAGAGCTTGAAATTCAAACAAAAGAATAGAGCCTGCTATTATCATCTTATAGTTACAGAGAATTGTAACTGGTAATTCTCTAATTGATAAAAGTAATGTCATCATTTCTAGAAATGACCTTTAGAAATGTGAGGAAACATAGCTGTTGACCTTTCTTAGTTTTCATGAAGCTTATGTTATAATCCATTTTTTTTAACTGATTTCCATTCCAAGAAAGTACTTACATTTCTGACAAGTTCAGACTCCCAGTGCATCTGAAGTCCACTGGGTCAAACACAAAACAAGATAAGCAGGAGATGCCAGAGATCTGGAATAGATGCAGAGGAGTTTGTAACCTCATCGGAGTTCAGTAGACATGGTCACCATGACTTCGGTCCACACATCCTGAGGGCTGTTATAAGCTCACAGTAAATTGTTCTAACTCCTAAGGGAAAAACTCTAGATGCAAATATTTTAATCCATTTAATATCTTCATCATGTAGACCTACCTTAATTTCTTTCCATCTCTATCCGTGGAAGCACAACCTCCAGATGTGCTGAAAATACCACCTTTTTTAGTTAGTAAAAGCCTCCTGCTATAATCTCATAGCATAACCTAGTCTATTCATACCTTAGATTTAAGTAACTAGAAATTTCACACCAGAGCCATTTTGGTTTTGAAACTAATAACGTTGAAGTGATATAGCTATTGTAAAAATAACATTATCATCAATGAAAATTATTATAGTCATATACTCACTGAAGAGCATTCTGTGGCCTACTCTTAGTTGATAAGTATGTTCTTTTTGTTTTTGTACAAATGCATACATAAATACTCTTGTGGGTTGGACTGAAATATAAAATGAAAAACTCAGAGTTTTTTGAAAGCTGAACCCACATCATATGCGAACATTTTGAAGCTATTTCATATAAATAAAGGACAAAAGTATAAATAAGGCTGTTGATTTCTTAGATTAAAAAGTAAGAATTTGGGAACCAGCAGTTAGCGTAATGGCTATGTCACTGGACTCCGACGTAGTCGACCACGGTTCGCGTCCCGGACCTGGTGGCTTAAAACTCACGCCAGGCGCATGTGCGTGCGTGCCCAAGATCCCAAGAGGAGAATGGAATAGAAGGGATTGCGGTGTAACCATCCCCCCTGGGGGGTGATTTCTCGCTTTCTGTCTCTATGTCTCTCTCTGTCTGGCGAGCACACACGCCCTATAGCAAAAAAAAGTAAGAATTTGAAAAGTAACTAATTATAATTAGCTGGGAACCTAGATAAGCTTACTCTATGGGCAAAAGTTATACTATTTGAATACTACAATGAAGCTCAGAGATTCAAATCCTAAATTTTTAGCAAAAACTGTCTTTGGGGAGAAAGATGCTACTTTCTGTGATAATTGGATTAGATAGCTCATATCCTGTTTTATCCATCAGGATTAAACAGTAGGATTAAACAATAGCTCTAAGAAAAACTGGGCTATATTTTTAAACAGTGAACGACTGCCTACCTGCAATGTCTGTGCAAACCCTGCATTCAGTGCAACAGCAGTAGGTACCTCTCGCTGCTTTTCTAACAACCACAAAGGAAGCTGGCATTACTACCCAGCAAAGAAGGAAATTAGAGTTAAACCCACCTAGCACTTTGGTAGTACTTTTATCTTTGGGGTTTCTCAAACATTTATGCACCCGATACCTAGTTAATGGTTTCTCCTTTTCTATTCGTTGATCCCTGAAGATATTTATTTTAATTTACTTAGACACATCCATTGAGTGAGATGAGAAAGAGAGAGACAAAAATTAAAAGAGAGGGATAGTAAATGTAAGGGGAAAAAATAAGACATAGGTGTAATGTTTAATTATGGCTACCCAGAGTGTCTGTAAACACAGCCTCTTTAACTCTCCAGGGAAATAAGTAAGTCAGTAAAAGTCGAATTCTGTGATTCAAACCTTCTTTCCTTGAGTCTATTATTTTCCTTATATAACACATTATTTTCATCATATCACCTCAGGATTTCTACCTCCAACCTTCCATGACTTTTAAGACAATTTATGAGGTTTTAATTAAGTGATATGGTAAAATTTTTATACCATTCAACTCTAAGAAATACACTTTACTGGTATAGAATCTAATAGGAGCACCTGCAGAGGCATGTAACAGACAAAGCATTGATCTGATCCTCCCTCAGTGGATAACTTAGAGCTAAGAGGAATGCTTAAACACAACATAATGTTTCTGAGAATTTTTCTTTTATCCTTTTCTCCTGTTCTATAAATTAGAAAATATAAACGACTGCCATGAGGAAATAAAAAAAAGTCTTGAAAATTCCAAGAACTGGCAATAAAAAATACGTATTCTTATGACAAGCTCTTAAATATTCCTCCTTTTTTTTAAAATTTTTGCTGGAGGGTACGTTCACTCTCCTGGAATCTGCTTTATGGTTTTGACAGTTTCAGTATTTGTCCTTAGATAAACAGATTTTTTTTTTATTCTCTTATGTAGCTTGCTTGTTCTCCCTTATTCTATTCTATTTTCTTTTTTCTTTTCTGTTCCTCTGTTTTCTTTCTTGTTTCCTCCCTGCTTTGACAATGTATCTTGGTCATGTTTCCCTGTTACTCTTTCAGCTTGGTCTGGAAAAGAACTGGCAGATGAATACATCCTGCGTGGTGGAATGCCCTGTGAACTGTCAGCTTTCTGACTGGTCTCCTTGGTCAGAATGTTCTCAAACATGCGGTCTCACAGGTTTGTCCCATAATTAGCATTAAGCTAATAGTCAAAGAGTATGAGATAAAATGTCCCTCTTGCTTTAAGCCATATCATATAATATTCAGAAAAGTTCAGTTGGGTGTCTTTCTATCCAAAATATCTGAGCCATACTTGTTTCTGGAATCACCTCAGAAGACATATCTATCATGCCTTCCCCCAATAAGATAGATGTTTCCACATCTGTAACATCACTTTATAATTGAAATTGCTTCATTTTGTATCCTTAAAGGAAAAATGATCCGAAGACGAACAGTAACCCAGCCCTTTCAGGGTGATGGAAGACCATGCCCTTCCCTGATGGACCAGTCTAAGCCTTGCCCAGTGAAGCCCTGTTATCGGTGGCAGTATGGCCAATGGTCTCCATGCCAAGTGCAGGTATCAAATCAAGTAGTATAGACTGTGTGTTTTTTACCTGAAGTGACTCGGTTTCAGAAATAATGTTCAGAGCTTACAAATGGCAGGTTTCCTCACAAAGATTTTAGGTGCCTTGGTGTTTTATAACCATTTAATTTGTTTTGATAACAAACGCTCCCTGTCCTGTTCTTTTAAATAATTTGGAGACTGATTCATTTTAATGAAAATTTATTTGCCTGTCTTTAGCTAAAAAATAAACTGTTCAGTGTATGTTTATAACCAGTGCCCTATAGGGCTTCTTCCCTAGGGTTTCAGATGCTTCTGCAACTATTCATAAATCAAAATTGATGGTGCAGAGATGACTATAAGTGATGAGCTCTCTAATGAATTGTTTTTCTTTTTCTAATTAGTTATATCTGCTTCCATTCCAGGAGGCCCAATGTGGAGAAGGGATGAGAACAAGGAACATTTCTTGTGTAGTGAGTGATGGATCGGCTGATGATTTCAGCAAAGTGGTGGATGAAGAATTCTGTGCTGACATTGAACCCATTATAGACGGTAATAAAAAAATGGTTCTGGAGGAAACCTGCACCCAGCCCTGTCCAGGTATCAACAGCAAAATAGAATTTGTATTTGGTGATTTCTTCCTGGGGCCACAGTACAGACAGTTTTCAGGGGCCAGATGGTGGTGCAGCAGTAAAGCATAATACTCGGCAAGGTTGACCCACTTGGGAATGTTCCAGCTTATGTCCTGAATATGCCAGGCATGATTGCATCCATGATCCAAGGCTGGCTGAGGCTGGGAGTAGATTGTACTATCAGATATCTTAGTGTCTATCATTCATGACAGAAAAAGAGAAATAAACTAAAATACAAAGGTGAATTCCTTACTTGGCTCAGTAGCCTTGGGAGGCTTTATAAAGCTCTACTCTGAAGTTTCAGATGAAAGGTTCCAGCAAAGCCAACATAATCAATTATTCTTCTTATTGGGCTTTGTGCAAATAGCAGATCAAATTGAGACTGAACTTATTTTTTTGCAAATAATTTAGTTTATGCTTCTCTTTGGTAAAAGGAGGACTGGAGAGAGAAAAAAAAAGTGTTTCAGAGGAAATCTATAGTGTACTTGTTACTAGATTTTAGCTCTGTCCATGTCTATATTTTGAGTTTTTAGTATCTACCTACTGTTTGGACAGAATTCTAACCTTTTTCCTGATTTTAAGTCTTAGGCAAATTTTCTTAACTTTTTAAAATTTTGATTCATTAAAGCCAAAACTGCTTTTCTTGAAATTTAAAACAAATAATAATAATAGCAAACTAAAGACAGTGCAGTAGAAGGACAGACAACGGGGTGAGAAAGGGAATCAAGGTGGTAAAAAAAAAATTTAACAAATACAAAAGTGGAAAATTTTCTGCTTATAATAATGCATATGATAATATCTTTGACTGGACCGATATGCAGTATACTGAAGGTAGAAAAATTAATTTTGTATGCTGTAAACATGTACAGTGAATAAATGGAAAAATATTTTAAAAAGAGAAGGAATTGAATATATATATAGATATATATGGGATATATATATATAAATGGAATATATATATATAGATATAGATATATATCTATGTATATATTCAATATAAATTAAGAAATGTCAACAGACTTCTTTTTTTTAAGATTTATTTATTTATTCATTCCTTCATTCCTTCATTTTAATTTGACCAAAGAGAGACACAGAGAGAGAGAGAGAGGAAAGTGAGCAAGCAAGCCACCAGGTCCAGACTCGAACCATGGTCGACCATGTGGGAGTGTCCAGCGCCTTAACCACCATGCCACCTGCTGGTCCCAACAGACTTCTTATGCAGTAATATTTATGCCAACAGTTAGACCCTTATCTGTGGTAAAGGAGGATCGGGGGCACTGCTTCATTACTTCCAGGTATAGGTGAATTCTCCCATGTGGCCTCTGGGCAGCTCTCTGAAGTTTTCATATCTGTAGAGAATGGTAGTTATGACCTTATGCCTATGCTCAACAGAAAAAATATGAAATTAAAGTTGAGAAAAGAGGAATTGAATATAATATCCATGGAATTTCTAGAAGGAGAGAAGAGAGAATGAGTGAACTGTAATGTTTAAACACATATGGCTAAAGAAAGAAATTAAAAGTTTATTCTGGGTCCTAAGTAGAGTCAACAATAAGTTTGTAGTATATGCACTGTAGTTGAAACAAAAATGTTTAAAAAGATTGAGAACTGGTAAAGCATTAAGAAATAAAAAAATCAAATTACATACAAGACAATATTATGGAAGAAAATATTAAATACTATTTTCAATGTTGGATACAAGGAGTACATGCAGTAAAATACAGAAAGCTATGGTATAGTTCTGATACTATAGAAATACTTGATATATAGTGATAATCTAATACTTAGGAATTTGTTCTTGATGCAAAAAAATTGAAATCCATATGGGAGCTACAGTTCATGAAGAAGGCTACAAGTGAACCAATCTTTAAACCCCCAAATGGTATATTTTTATTCTTTAAATTTTCTTATAATTATGGTAAGAAAAAATACATATCTGTTTAAGAAACATGTTTTCTTGAATAAGAACTAAAAATTAAAAATAAGGATTTGGCAAAAATAATGGGCATAAAACATTTTCTGTCTAAAGGATATGATTTAAGGGAACCAGCAGTTAGCGTAATGGCTATGTCGCTGGACTCCCATATAGTCGACCGCGGTTCGCATCCCGGACCCGGTGGCTTAAAACTCATGCCGGGTGCGTGTGAGTGCATGCCCAAGATTCCGAGAGGAGAATGGAGGAGAAGGGACTGCGGCGTGACCATCGCCCCTGGGGGGTGATTTCTCGCTTTCTGTCTCTATGTCTCTCTCTGTCTTTCTGGCGAGTGCACGCGCTCTATAGTGAAAACCTCTCAAAAAAAAAAAAAAAGGATATGATTTAAGAAAAATTTTTAAAATGAATAAGTTATCTTTTTACAAAAATTAAAAAACCTGGGATTGAATCCTAAAAGTTTGAAAACTAAAGGATGAGTTACTCATCTATTGATTCACTAACATTTATTACTTAATAAATGAATTATTTGAAATGACTATAGTAATAATCTATAATTTTTTTATTAAAATAAATTGAATGAGAGGCTGGCAGGTGGCATGGTGGTTAAGGCACTGGTCTTCCACATGGTTAACTGCAGTTCAAATCTCAGGCCTGGAGGCTTGCTTACTCACTTTCCCTTTCTCTTTCTCTCTGTCTCTCTCTTGTCAAATTACAAAATAATAATACATAAAACAAAATACTTTTAAAAGTATAAAAATAATTAGCTGAATAAGGTTGAACTAGTCATAAATAAAATAACCTCTGATACTTTGAACTATATACTAGTCTTTGATGGTATTCAACTGTAGTAACAATTTTTGCACGTCTTCTACAGACTAAGAAATAAAGATTTTTTAAAAGACAAAAAATTTAAATCGCAACTGCTATTATGGGTCTAACATTTCAGTTATGCAAGATGAATAAGTCCTAGAGATATGTTGTCCAACACTGAGCCTATAGTTAACAATACCGTATTGTACATTAAAAATGTTTTTAAGTGATTAAAGATGGGACAGTGGTACAGAGATAAACTGTGATACTCTGTAAAGCCAAGGCCAAAGGACTGAACCTTTGGACTTTGACGTGTTGAATGGACATATAGTCATCAAAAAGTAAACAAGTCTAAGAGTAGAAGGCACGCCTATTCTGAAAGCAATGTCCAGCATCAACAATGGAATCACTGTGACAGCCACAACGCTGAGCAGAATAAGCATCTTTGACTGGCAGCAGTGTATTCTTGACTTGGAATCTTCCCTTAGGTTTTCATTCTCCTTCCTGCAGCACAGTCACCCCATAACTGGCTTTTATTTTTCAAGTGTAATTATAGGTCAGGCACTGGACTTGACTTTGGAGGTACAGTGGGCGACCAACAGACCCCCTACTCAACAGTGCTTACCTTCTAATAAAAAAGACATTTGCAAATCTAGTAGTGATATAGAGAGACATAAAATTATAGTTCATGGTAAATGATGTGAAGGAAAACTACAGGATCTCATCACAACCTAAAATAGGACAAACATAATAATCAAAGTAATTACAAATCCAGGAGGAGATTACTCTTTCCTTAAAAATTACACTCTATTCATTTTGGCTCCTCTCTTGCTAGTTTTCACTAATGATGGGTTTGAAAGCTAGCAATATAGGAACTAATAATCGTTAAAGAGTAGAATACTGAATGAGGAAGTGTGCTTTGTATATTTAATTATCTTATATTGGGCAGGTATAGTGTAACTTTATTATCATTACAATGGTTTTCATGGTCAAAATACAAATGTATGTTTAGTATAGGAGAATGTCTCACTCTCATTTTCTGTTATTAAATCTTTGAGGACTGACATGGATTTTTTGGGGGTGATATTATATAACTCACAGACTGTCACTAAAAGATTTACTAGCTTCATTGCAAAATGCAATGAAGATAAACACATAGATAAAACCTACAGCAAAAAGGTATTCTTTAGTCTCTTGTAGTTTGCAGCCATTAAAATTTATACTACATTCATATCAATAGGAATTTTTAAATTTTAATTTTAGTAGTTTTTTCCTAGATAATTAAAAACCAGGAACCAAAAGTGTCATTTCCTAAAACATCAGAGTGTTTCTATAACTTTCTTAGACTACTTAAAATTCTACCTAGTTTCTTGTTCCTTAGTAAGGTGTACTAATTATATGCTTTAAAAAGGTCACAAAAATCACTCGACTTTACTATATACATGTATCTATTAGTCAATAATTCATGCCTTGCCAGTATTTCTTAATCATGGCATAAGAAGTTTTTCCATTAATCAGATCTTCAGGCAACTTTGTGCCGATATTAGTCATCTTCAGCATAATATGGGCAATATGAATTATTCATGTGATATGGCTGAAATAATTAAAATGATAAGAATCCCTTATAGACTTGTGTCTATCATAATTAACCTATACTCTGACCAAGATTACCAAGAAGTCAGTCTGGAAGAATGGGAGGGAATATAGGAAAGGTATAAGATATTAAATCTTCCCTGTTCTCAGAGAGGGTGAAGAGGTTAAACTCATGGATACAGTGTGGCACAGCAATTCCACTTCTAGGTATATACCCAATGGAAACACAAAAGTTCATCAAACGACTTGTACTAAAATGTTCACGTAGCATTATTCACAGTAGGAAAAATATGTAACTCCCCACATGTTCATCAATAGTAAAATGGATATTATAGTATATTCATATAGGGGAATAAAGTGCCACAGTAAGAGTGAACGAACTAGAACCACATAAACATATGATAGATCTCAAAAACATTACAGTGCAAGGAGCCAAACACAACAAATGATTACAAATGGAATAACTTCTTATAACATGAGATGGGTTTCTGAGATTCTTGGAATGTTCTGTCCCTTGATTTGAGAGTTGATGATGTGAATATGTAATTACATTGGGAAAATTGAGCTGTATGTACATTTATGATATATAATCATTTTGCATATACATTATTCCTCAACAAACAATTGGAGAAAAGGAGGAATTCGATTGAAGATGTATATCAGAGGAAATAGCAAGGGTTATTTTCCTCCTGTCATTGCTCAGTTGTCTCAGCCCCATTCCTCTGGAAAGAAATAGAAATAAAACATAAATACTAGCTTGCCCACTGTGGACTTCAACTCTTTTGAAATTATGAATACCTAGAATATAAGGGCTGTTTATACTTATAATTTTAATAAATCCCTTTATGATATGGCAAAAAGGATAGTGGGTTTTAATAAAATATTTATTGCCTCTTAAGAAGAGGTGTGTCATAGTAGACAAGCCCCTTCAAGACATATTAGGTTGTTGGAAACATTGTAACAAATTTTTCTGTTTTTCTGTGCAAAAATCTGTCATGATTTTCTTGACAACCTAGTTTACATTTGATGTTATTAAGCAGCACATAACCTAGTAACAGCCACTCAAAAAAAATATTCATACAAACTTATACAATTACATATAGTCTTGAAAATATTATTTAAAATCTTATGAGTATTGTATATGACTAGCATACCTGCAAACATTGCCCGCTGGGATTTGAATTGAAATGACCATCTGACTGGCTAGTTCTCTGCAGATAAGGATATAACTACAAAGTTGTGTTTTGCAGGAGACTGTTATCTGAAGGACTGGTCTTCGTGGAGCCTCTGTCAGCTGACCTGTGTGAACAGTGAGGATCTAGGCTTTGGTGGAATACAGGTCAGATCCAGAGCAGTGATAATACAAGAACTAGAGAATCAACATCTATGCCCAGAGCAGACATTAGAAACGAAATCTTGCAATGGTGAGTGCTATAATTCGTGAAATTATTCATTTTATTAAGACTTTTATATTGACAAGAAAAAACACAAGATGATGAATTTTCTATTGAAAAAGCATTATTTGCTAAGATGGCACTCATTCGTAACAATTAAATTAAGGATGAAGTTCTGAATTTTAAAGATTTAGAGGGAGAAATAGTCACCCATTTATAAATTAGATGAGAAATATTGCAAAAATATTTCCCAGTTTTATAAGCTAAAGAAGTCTGAACTCATTAAGAATATGTTATTTCCACTCTTACTTAGCAATAATGATCACGTATGAGTCCAAAGTATTTTTAATTTATTTAAATCTAATGACAAAAGGGAAAAAAATCACAAATCAACAGCAAAGCCTGTGTCAACCTGAACATGTTGGGCTCACTCACATGTTTCTCTGATTCTGGCTCACTGGGAGGCTGTGGGAGGATTATGGAGTAACAAGACCATGACAGAGGTCTCTGACTCTCTCCCTTATCTATCTATCTATCTCTCTCTCTCTCTCTCTCTCTCTCTCTCATGAAAGAAATAAATGCTTTTTTTTTAAAAAAAAAAAAAGACAAGATAGCTAGCCTCCATACTCCCAAGTCAAACAAAAAATTTAAATCTGGTAATTATAAATGTTCATGAGTGTTTAGAATGATTCTTATATACTGCTGGTGGATGTGTAAATTTGAACCTCTTAGAGGAAAAAAATGAACAATTTTAGTACAGTTTTAAGTTATTTCTACAGTGATGCACAGAAATGTCCCTTCTAGATATTTACCTTAAATAAAAGTACCAGCAGAAATACATAAGGTTGACCATGGAGGCATTGTTTTCATAGCAAAAACATCAAATAACCCAAACAGGAAGAAATGAAATAAATTGTAGTAATTAATACATGGAATTTTACATAGCAGTTAAAATAAATAGACTGTATTTATATAAAACATTGAGGCCATCAGATAGCATAATGGTTGCATTGCTGGTTACATAGTCGACCACGGTTTGAGTTCTGGACCTGGCAGCTTGAAATTCATGCCAGACGTGTGTGCATGCATACCCAAGATCACGAGAGGAGAATAAAGGAGAAGGGATTGCGGCATGGCCATCTCCCCTGGGGATGATTCTCATTTTTGTCTTTCTGTCTCTGTCTCTTTGGCGCGTACATGCACCTTATACCAAAAAATCTCTCCAAAATAAAAAAAGTCATACCGAAATATTTCATCAGCAATATTGGCTGATCAGTTATAAAATGATACATGGAATATGATCCTTTTTTAATTTTAAGACCACATAAAAATAATATAATATATTAATATGTGTATGTGTATATATGAATGTGTGTGTGTATATATGTATGTGTGTGTGTGTGTGTGTGTGTGTGTGTGTATAAAATAAAAGAATAAAAACATGGCACAATAAGTTTTACATCTACTTAAGAGTAGTTTGTACTGTTAGACAGGAAAAGAGATCAGATCAGAAAGAAATATGGTAAGACATCTTGTTTATCTCTTTCATTTTATGCATCAGTGAGCAAAAGAATACTAAAATAAATATGGCCAAATGGTAATATTTGTTAAAAATTGCATAATGGGTAAGAAATTTTAAAAATTGATTCTCTGTACTCATTTGTACATTTGACATTTCATTACAATTTAAACAATATACAAAACTAAATTAAAAAAAAAAAACAGCTTCCCACCAAAGTGTGACAGCACATGTAAAAAATTAGTTTGGATTTAGCTATATAGCTGCAATTTGATAGTTGGATGGCAACTGTGGGAAAATATATTGACATTTGAATCATCAAAGATAGACATCATTTATCAAGTGTTCATAAATATTTTATTAATACTCTTTCCCTATGATTGTCCTTCTATTAATGGTGTCCCTGCAGATGGACAGTGTTATGAGTATAAATGGATGGCTAGTGCTTGGAAGGGCTCCTCTCGGACAGTCTGGTGTCAAAGATCAGACGGTGTAAATGTAACAGGTAAACCTCTTTGTTCTTTAAAAGTCTTCCTATGACATCCATGTAATTGGTTAAAGAAAATAATGAAGGAAACAAAGATGCTTCCAGTATTCAGTATGTGGTCGAGCTGTATACATGTTTCTCATGATTGATAACAAATTTTAGATTCTGATGTTTCTAATTCCCCCTCTCCCAACCTCTTTTAGATATTGCTATTAGACCTTGTTTAATTAAAATACTATTTAATTCTAATAAATTATTAGCAGTAGAAAATAGTTCCCAAGTTCTTTTTTCAAGAAATTTTATATATCTCACTACATGTTTTCTTTTTTTAAAAAAATCAATGCTTTTTTGACTGTTTCCAACTCTGTGCCTTGCAGGCAATACACATGTAGACTAAAAATGTCGCCAAGGGAGTCTGACTATACAAATTCAATATCAGACTTCAATTCAGAAATTTCTGATTTAGAGTTTTTCATCAATTAACAGGGAAGAGCTATGGGTAAATCTCAATCCCCGAGCACCCAAGCTGCTCATTTACTATGTCCTCACCCTAAAATTATTTTACACCCAAAGAAGAAATCCAAAGGAATAACTGTTTATTATTGTCCTTTGCCCCAAATTTATCTCCTAAGAACTACTCTAACCTGTAGCCACTAAAAATGTGTTTACCTGAGCCCAGAAAATGTGAGGGGAAAAATCTTTGACTCCAGGTACGTGGTGAATTACCCTGTAAATTTCCCAGAAAGAAAGAAAGGTCAAAATCAGAACCTCAAGCACATGGACCCAAAAATCTAATGTTTCTCCTTAAACTTTTGTCTAGATCTAATATATTGGAATTTCCATAGCGTAATGTAAGCAGGAGTATTAACAGTTAACTGTCAGGCCTGCTGACTTGCTGTTGTTTTGACCTTTCTGAAGAAAGAAAAAGGAATATGTATTTGGATGCCTCTGAGTAATGTCCATTTATAAATTTAACTGGAATACATACCGTACGATAACAGGAGCAGAGATCAATATGCTTTTTGAAAAGCATCAATTTTTATATTGAATTTTAAATTACCTGGATGCATTGAAATCTAATTACTTATTTCCTCCATATAAAATCTGGAGCAGGATGTTAAATTGTATTCTTGTGAAGATATAATTTTACATGACAAAGCTGTACCAAGAAACCCTTCATGACAGCATCTCCTATTGGACTACATATAGCAGAGAAAAAACACTAGGAAACTCTCTACTCTGTCAACATTATTATTGGAAGGAAAATATGTCCTAACCAGAAAATATGTAAGAGGTGTAGAGTAGGAAGCACCCTTGACAGAGAAGCATAGGCCTTCAGAACCAAAAGATGTTAAACACTTACCTATAAAAATCTTATGTTTAATTTCTTTCCAATTCATAAAGTATTCAGTCCATTTATTTCTTTCTCATACTGTTTGATAGAAAAAAGCCAATGTGCAAATGACTTATTATGAACTCTATATGCATTCTTCTTTCATAGTTTAGGGAAAACTGAGATTTTTTTATGTAAAGTATATTAATTACCTGGATGAATTGCTTTAATTTATGAATTGTTCTTATAATAAACTCAAGATATTACTTTTCTTTTACTCTTGGGTTTAATGATAATAACCCTGGCTATTTAACTGCAGTTGCCTTGCAATGACTAACTACTTTTCTATAACAACTTTTCTATGAATATTTTGCTTTTGTAATATGGAAAGAATGACAGAATTAACAAAAGGTACCTTTGAGGATCATCAGTTTCACAAACAAAGGAAAAACATTGCTTTGCTAAAGTTCTGTTAAACTGAATAAATACAGTTTGAAACTATGAATTCCTTCCATGTCACAAATATGACTTCTTTGTTACCTCTATTCCTATCATAAAACCTTGCTTACAACTTAGGCACAGTTAGTACTATATCAAGAAACAAGGAAGAAAGAGGAATAAACAGTTACAATATAAGTTAAAACAATAGTGCAGACAAATAACTTAGTGATATATTTGTTTTCTTCCCTTTATCCCCAAATGACCCTGAATTAGCAGAAATAGTGATTTTTCTCAAAAAGAAATATGCAGTGTAAAAAAATACATCTATGTGGTGATTACATAAATTAATCTCATGAGACGTGAAAACGATCATTTTGGTAAGTCAAGAAAGAATTTTAACCGTAGGGACCAGCAGTTGGCGTGTAATGGCTATATCGCTGGATTCCCATGTAGTCAACCATGGTTCTAGTCCCAGGCCTGGTGGTTTAAACTCATTCTGGGCGTGTGTGCATGCGTGCCCAAGATCCCGAGAGTAGAATGGAGAATAAGGGATTGCGGCGTGGCCATCCCCCCCAGGGGGGTAATTTCTCGCTTTCTGTCTCTCTGTCTCACTCTGACCTTCTGGCAAGCACACACAACTTATAGCAAAAACCTCTCAAAAAAAAAAAAAAAAAAAAAAAAAAAAAAAAAAAGAAAAAGAAAAAAGAATTTTAACCTTAAAACAATTAAATCTGCTCTTCATTTGCTGGACTTTTCCTCGGGAACTACTGATAGAAATAGGTTGTGTGCAGTTAGTATTTTCAAGATAGCAGCTATAAAATCATCCTTTTGACAGATGCATATTGAACACCTGGTAAATATAGGAACTGAGCTGTCTCACCTGGGTTTAAAAGGTATCAGGTTGTTAAAGAAGGTGGTCAAAGTTAACCACGTATTTCATAATCAACTACAGTCAGAAAAGTCCACAAGATTTCCAAAATGATTCAAGTGTCAAAGACAGGTCTATATCTGTATTTTAATCATAGCAAGAGATGGTATTTGTCAAAATATTTTTTGTTCTGCAGGAGGCTGCTTGGTGGTGAGCCAGCCTGATGCTGACAGGTCTTGTAACCCACCGTGTAGTCAACCCCACTCATACTGTAGTGAGGTATGTGTAAATTCATTAGTACAGACAAGTTGACTTCCTCATTCGTCAACCCACTGCATCTTATGCAATCCATGCCCCCTCCCCCAAAACTGTCTTGCACAACAACTCTATTTTTTAGACCTCTCCTTTAACAGTGTAAACAACTGTGAATATTATTGCTTTTACTTTTAAAATAACGTTGTGTATAACATTAGCAGTGTGTTCTTATTTATGTATACAGAAATTACAAGTAGTAAATTCCCCAAATAATCCTTCCATAAAGCATTTTCTTCAAGTCAGGCCAGTATACTACTGTAAACCTTGTTGTTCTCCTACAGACAAAAACATGCCATTGTGAAGAAGGGTACACTGAAGTTATGTCTTCTAACAGTACACTTGAGCAATGCACACTAATCCCCGTGGTGGTGATTCCCACCATGGAGGACAAAAGAGGAGATGTGAAAACCAGTCGGGCAGTACATCCAACCCAACCTTCCAGTAACCCAACAGGACGGGGAAGGACCTGGTTTCTGCAGCCATTTGGGCCAGGTGAAGTGACTAGATAGTGCTGATGTAGAATTCTTTAGTTATACATTTAGCTAATGCCAAAGGCTTAGAAACATGAGCAAATATTTTCATGTGAGTTATTATTTCATCTACATGCATTTATTCTGATGTTGTCATCAATTCTTTTATTTTTCACTGTTATTGTGAACAAAAAACCACTCATGTGCAAAGCTTAAAGAATCAAATTACTTCTGAGAGAAAACTTAGGATCAATATTACTTATTTTAATCTCAGTTTAAAGTTTTAACAATAAAGTTCACATTGATCAAAGAAATGTAATGAAAATATGAATTAGGAAAAGCATATTGTACTCAGAAGTGCGACAAATAAGACAATCAATACATTCTATAATTTTGGGACCAGCAGTTAGCGTAATGGCAATGTCGCTGAACTCCCACGTAGTTGACCGCGGTTCACGTCCCAGACCTGGTGGCTTAAAACTCACGCCGGGCGTGTGTTCATGCGTGCCCAAGATCCCGAGAGGAGAATGGAGGAGAAGGGATTGAGGCGTGGCCATCCCCCCCTGGGGGGTGATTTCTCGCTTTCTGTCTCTCTGTCTCTGTCTGTCTGGTGAGCGCACACGCCCTATGACAAAAACCTCTCCAAAAAAAAAAAAAAAATACACTCTATAATTTTTAGTTTGACCCCAGTAAGAGTAATAGTTTTGAATCTTAAATAGAAACATGACTGATGCAGTCCTTTTTCAGGGGGCCCTTGGTAGGTATACCAATTTTGATCAGTCCTAAAGATGGCATACTCAAATACTTAGAATCTGTGTTGGCACCAGATACACAGGGAAGGGAAAGAAACTTCCTTTCTGGATGGGCTGATTCAAAGTTGGAGGCTGATCAGAAAGTCCTTTTCCATATTAAACAGATAGCTCTTAAAGTATTTAGTAGTCGACATAAAGCCAATAAAGGCAAAAGCTTGAAACCCTGAAGAAATGCTATTCCCTTCACTGTATGCTTTGTCTCCTTGGTTGGATTCAATCATAAGGTCATCCCTAGAACTAACCTAGTTTTTGAATATATTTTCCAAGGACTGTATAGTAGCAAAAATCATGCCAGTTTTTCTCATACCCTAGAGGAATTGCTAATTCATGACCAAAAGAAATCTCCAGGCAGAGCCAGGTGTAGACTGCTTTCATAAACTCCATTAAAAAGCACAAGAAAAGAAAGAAGGAATTTGCATAGCTAGCACATTGTATTTTTAATGTGTAAGTCAAAATATTTTCCCCTGTTGACAAATCAGTATTGGATTTTTCAAAACTATTTTAAATATTTGGTGGTTATCTTTTAACCACACTATTTCTGTCTTGACTAGGTTTTATCTGAAAATAGACTTATTTTACAAAGCTGGTTTGTCTTTATAAATATGGGAAGCTCTTTCTTTCTCAGTGTTCAACACAGTGGGCCAGGAAATGACCGTTAGCAATCTTGACCTTGACCAAGAATTCAAGCAGATCACCTTATACTAAAACCAGTTTTAAAAAAAGGAAGAAAAAGAATATTTTGTCATTACTTTAAATTTAAAATATAGTTGCCCCAAAGTGAAAATTTTAGTTCTGAAAAATTGTACATACACATTCCTTGTTTTTGAAAAATGCAAAGCACATTTGTTGAAGAACTCTAAGGGAAGAAAAACCCAATTCTGTCCAATCTATAATTTTATCTCTAATATTATAAATTTAATTGTATTTATGCAGTAGAAAATATATGTTGATATGAGGACCAAATTGTTAGGCAATATCATTAATAGCATCTTGTGTTTGAAATTTATCCAGATCATTAAACTGATTCTTCAAAAAGAATCAGAACAGAAAAACAAATTAGAAAAGTTCTTGTCATGTCTTATTTTACAGAATAGAAAATGTAGGAAAAATATTTTCAAGAGATTACTTTAGTATGTGTTAATCAAACTGGTTATTTTTGCAAATAATATTGTCAAGCCAATTTTAAAGAATGCTATAAGCATGTGCTAAATAAATGATTATTAGTTTCAAAAAGATGTTAAATCCATTCACTTTCATTTCATTGGGAACAAAAATGTTAAAATGCCTAAGTTTATGTTTAAATACTTACCTGCATCAACTCTAGATGGTAGGACTTTATAAAATTGAATTATTTTTCATATTTTTATAGAATTACATTCTCAAAATAAATTGAGTTTTAAAAGAAAATATTTAGATAGCATTACACGTACATCAAATTTGAAGTAAAATTCAGATAAGAAGGAGATGTTTAGACATACAAACTTGACAAATAAGCTCAAACAGTATTACTTTTCAATTCAATTTTCATTGAAAACTTATCTTTAATGAAGCAGCCTCTAACCTATAATAGCAGCTTTGCATTAATCATTAACCATGCCAAAGCAATAATTCATTTTGTGCTTTTAAAGGAATCGGTCATGTGTGAGCGATCATTGGTTATAGTTAAAGGCTGTCATATACATCCCAAGTGGATGCAAGGTAATAACTAATATCCATTCTTCTTAGATGGGCGACTAAAGACCTGGGTTTACGGTGTTGCAGCTGGGGCATTTGTGTTGCTCATCTTTATTGTCTCCATGATTTACCTAGCTTGGTGAGTGCTTAAATCTTTCAAAATCTAAGGGGATACATAATGACTACTTCAGAGAAAATCCTTTCAGTAACTATAGCACAAAAAGAGCAAGCTAATGTCTGAAATAAGAATTATGAATTTATTTACCATTCACATGAAGTCTGAAATAAGTATGGCTTTAGTCTTAGATGGTCCAACAACTACCGAATCAGAGCCATGTAGTTTCTGAAGATGACACAGGACCACTCTAGGTCTTTTTTTCAAGTATGTTCTACTGCAAGTATGGAAGATACAAGAGAATGTTGTTTTATGTGGACTATGGAGTGTTTTAGACTTTTTAATATTGAATACTTACTGGAGGAAGATATGATGATAATGCCTAATTCAGCTATCTTTTTAAACAAGTGTTATTTGTAAGTTACATACCACTTTTAAAACTTTCTGGGCAAATACAAATGATTATGCTATAATGTTACTTCTATTGTTAGTACTAAACTAATTTCACTTAGATAATTTATCATTATAGGATAGTAAAAAAACTTGAAGTTTATTTATTCAGAGAATAAAACTGTGAAATTCAAAAGACCAGAACATTAAAATTATAAGTTTCTATTTAGATAATGTAGGCAGTTAGGAAACAGGTGTATCAATTTGTTTTGATTTTTTTTTCACTTAAAACAATGAAATTACAATTGAGGACTGATTTTATTTCTTCTGATTTTAATGTATGTTTTACAGCAAAAAGCCAAAGAAACCTCAAAGAAGGCAAAACAACCGACTGAAACCTTTAACTTTAGCCTATGATGGCGATGCAGACATGTAACATATAACTCTTCCTGGAAACAACCAGTTTAGGCTTTCTGATTTTGTATTAGATATCCAGAGGCCATAACAAAAATATCCAAACCATGTGGATTAAAATTAGTTTTAACTTTTTAAAAGATCACCATAAAGACAAAGACTGAAAGTCATACTGCCACTGGGAATATTCAAGACAGCACCACTTACATATAGACCATCAACCCTGAGAATCCTGGGAGATTTAGTTAAATACATGCTGCAATTCTGAGAATTTTATGTCATCATTTCTGAAATCTACCAACTGAATAACCACTTTCATCTCTTAAAATTACTGGTGGGACTAGCAGACTCTGCCTGATTGAAGACTCTTTGCAATGTTAACCCATAACTTTCTAGCATGAAGAGTTTATACCAAGATCTCTACAATATTATAGTCAAGCATAACAATGCATACACTTAATTGAATGAAACACATTATTACATCAGATTATGTACGTATTAATAAGCAATTTTAATGATGAATAAGAGATAAGCTCTCAGCTAGGAAGAAAATCATTGAATGAATTTGGTATCTTGGTGGTTGATGGTAGCTTCTGTTGACTTGCATTTCAGAGACAAAGACCCTTTTATAAAAGACTTCATTCTTGTCTCTCTCCAAAGTATGAATGCTGAACATCTACTAGTATCTTAGAAGAAAGAGTCCTCAAGTTCAGTATTTTATAGTGGTTATTGTCTGAAAAACTAATTTGCTTGTGTTAATACATTTCTACTTTCTCTAATTTTCAAACTGGTTGCCTGCATCTATTTTGCTATATGGAAGGCACATTTTTGCACTATATTAGTGCACCATGATAGGTACTTAACCAGTATTGCCATAGAAACTGCCTCTTTTCATATGGGATGAAGACATCTGTGCTAAGAATGACATGGAGACTTTTGCAAGTTCTTATATCCTGAAGAGAGTAAAGTTCAGTTTGGATGGCGACAGGATGGAATCAGCTCTTATACCCGCTATCTACACTCTCCCGCATCACTGCAGCCATTGTGAAACCAACAACATGGTAGTAATTTAAGTGTTAAAATACCTAACATATTAGCCCTCTAAAAGATGGATCCCCTAGTTGGTTTGTAATTGTTCTTTGAAGGCTGTTTATGACTAGATTTTTATATTTATTATCTTTGCTAAAAAAAAAGAAAAGAAAAGAAAAAAGGAACTGGTTGTCTTTTTAATTTTGAGCAGATGGAAAAAGTAATGTATTGCTGATTTTTATAACTGAAAAAAAAAATTGTGTTGAGTTTTGCTTCTCCCTAATTTGTTTTCCCAATTTCTGTCTCACAGACAATATTTCAGAATCCATAGTCTTTTGTTTTTCTTGCTGGTAAAATCTAAAGCATTCTTTTAATACATGATTTCAAAGATGGAAATTTTAAAAAGAAAAGACTAAGTATATTTTCCAGGACTTCATTAAGTATTTAGGCAAAGGGTGGCAAACTTTTTCTATAAAGGGCTGAATAGATAGTAAATGTTTAAATCGGGATCTAGGTTGCAATTTTTCAGCGCTACCATTGCGCTAATGCAACATAGACAGTACCCATGAGGTAAAAGAATGAACATGGATGATTTTCAGATAAAATTTTCTTTACAAAAAGTGCTAGCAGGCCACGTTTGCAGATCATGATATGCTGACCCCTGGTCTAGATGTTTTTTTAATGCTAACTCTCCATTGTATCATCTTTTGTTTTCACTTACTTGCTTTCTGACTGTGATCAGTGTTTAATTTAAATGGTGAAATTTACAGTTTTTAAATTTACTACTGTATTAGAAGTAGTTATATTTTTCACAGATATAGCCCTGGGAGTGGCACAGTGGAACAATCTCTAATTTACCAGATATCTTTCATATAAAAAAAATCAAAAGGTGCCATTAAAAAGCAATACCATTTTTCAAGCAGCATTTATTGCAACAGCCTTTAGCAGAGGGGAGGACATCATGTTTTCAGTTCTTTTAAAAAGTAGTATAACAATCCAAAAGACAAACCAAAAATCTGTTTTATCGTAAGCATAACTGTGTTAATATAGAAGTAGGTTGGATTTCAAGGCATCTACCTGCATTCTGGAGTCGGAACTCCCCCTGCTGTTCAGTAGAGTTTTTGCAGATTATGAAAGATCAGATTGGGATTTCATTGTCCCCAAAACGAAATATCTATGTATTTCAATAAGAACTATATGCACCAAACACTAATTCCTTATTCATTAGTCTCTGTATCAGATAATGTAAATCATTTCAAAGAGAATAGATATTTAGGAAGATGAAAATTTTGCTTTAAACCAAGAATTTAAACAAGGAAAAACATAAAACCCATTTCATCAGTATTATTGAAAAGGAAGAAAATATATTATTTTGACTCTAAAACTGTGACTGTCGATGTAAATACTCAGGGGTCTTCCAGATATTCCTCAAGTTAATCTCTTTTTAAAAAATTAACTCCATTTGTCCAATATGGTTAAGAAAAAATCTACTATAGTTACTTTAGAAACTTAGCTAACAATAAAATATGTGAAAAACCTAACAGTTTTAAATGTGGAGAAGAACAAAATAGTATTCCTACTAAAGCTATACTTAAGGTATTAATTCAGAGGGAAATAGGTATTGGCCTACCTATATTGTAAGAAGAAATTAAGAGATACAAAATTGTAAAATGTTATGAAAACACACGATGTTTTTATTCATAAAGTGATTACATTTTACAACAGAAAAGATTAAGTAGATATGACCTATCATTAAGAAACACATTTAAAGTTCATTGTTAGGATAGAAAAATACTGGAAGGCCTCTTTTTTAAAAAAAAGAAAGAAACAAATAGAACTATTTGGCTGTTTTGGACAAATGGAAGGTTACTATAGTCATGTTTATAACATGAAAATGGCCTTAATTTCATTCCTGGCATGAGTCAATAATGAGTTAAATACTTTGCTGGAATTTCACCAAACCTTTATTCTTCCTGTTCATTCTAAGAATTCAGGAAGGGAATACAGTAGTAACTTGTCTATTGACACTTTTTGCCTTACCAATATGGTCTGTGAGCCCACAGGATTTAGAACTGCCATTCCATAACTGGGGAGATCTGCAGGGTTTAAAAAAAATGAAAGAAAAACATTGACTCAGTATTATATGATTTTGTTGGACTGTATCATTAGAAACCATAGGTTACAGAAGTGGCATAACTGATCTCTCTTGAAATGGACTGATTTTCCTATTTACCAATACTGAGTCCAGTCTATTGACTTTAATCCTTATTTCAAAGCCTTTTCGAGGACACTACAGTGTAACTTAAGCTAATTGAAAAAGAGTGCATAAGAGCATGTTTTTGATTACTTATAACAAAGCACAAATTACTTCAACAAGACAAATAGTTACTGAATTATCACATGTATGACACTCTGCGTGGTACTGTAAAAACATAAATAGTAATGGCTTTTGTATTCATAGGTACCTAAGACACTCAAAAGAAGGAAAAAATACTTAATGAGTGAAGAGAGCATTTAAACATTTTGCCCTTTACTCTAGACTTGTTTTTATATGTGGTTAGTATTTTCCATGTGTAATATTAGGATCTGTTAGGATCACGCTTGTTAAGAGTTTGACTCTTTCCTACTCTATCATCAGGCAGGTAGCAACAGTCATTGTAGTTTAATCAAAACCTGTTAAGTTGCTGTACATTTCAAGATAACTCACTTCTTGCAAAAAGTAAGTTGCATCTATCACATTTACTTATATTCCCTGTATCCTTTATCTTTGATGACTATTTTTTCTCTGCCTGATCTCTCCACTCCACTCTTATGAATAGCTAATCTGGTCTCCTTTCCTCAGAACCATCTTCCACTACACACATCCAAACTTTTAATAAAAAGAATGAATACCTATATTTCCTTCCTATTGGAATCAAAGTGTCAGCATATGAATATCTTGATTTAAGCAGAATGCCCTGTTCAAAGAAATTAATAAAGGAAAAGGAAAGATGTGAAAAATAAAAGCAAAAACAAAAACAAAGAAAACCAGATCTTTTCTATAAAAGTGTCAGTTCCTACACTTAACTTTAGTATTGCCTGGTATCCTCTTACTCCTACCTCCATCTTGAGTCTTTGTTCACTTCCCACCCTACAAAACAATAATGGACTGAACCTTTCAGTGCTATACAGAAATAAGAGCCTATTTTGGGCTGACTTGGGATCTGAATAGATTTGCAAGAGCCATACTTCCCAAATGGTCTCGGGTCTCACTATTTATAAAAGTATTACCAAGTGAAAATGTGTTTCTTATTCTATTTCCTCTCTACCACGGGGGATGTTGAAAGGACAGCAGCCCATAAACAAATATGTAAGGGCTCTTGTCAGAGAGTGATCTTTCATGGGTCTACTTTAGACATGAGAACTACATCTGCCCATTCTGATAACATATTCACCTGATCCTACCCTCAGGTGCCCTGGTCGCAGGATTTCAGGCATCTGAAACTGAGGTGGAGGCTTAGTTTTAGTTATTCCTTTATAAAAAGGATTTTCTGTAGTGTGATATGATAATCCTATTTCTAGCAGGGACACTGAAAATTGAAAATTGGTTGTGTCTAATTGGTTATTAAATTCATAAAAACAACTGCTAAACAAATATAGTTAATTTTGTAGTATTTGTTTGTTTGTTTTGGGTACTTCTATTAAGACAGATCTTGAGATGGGTAATAAAAGAAGGATTTTAATTTCTGGGAGTCATGTTTTCAGTGATCAAAAATCTCTATTCTCCTTGAAATATAATTGGATGTTAGTTTTATTGTCATGTTTTGTATTTTTTTTCTTTTTTTTAGTAGTGATTTCTAAATTACCTATTTTTAACCCTCAATGAACTTTCTTAACTATTTTTCAGAAATCTCCTTGTGTTTAATTTTAAAACGTAAACATTAAGATTCTCTTTCTGATACTTTTTCTTGCCCATTTCTATAAAAGAAATTTGAAGAGATCAGTATCTGTCATTGTAAAATATAACTTTATTCTATTTTCAGTCTGTCTTTCTATAAATTATAATTCCCTAAATATGTATTTTTTTGTTAATTTAAGTACTCAAATATTTATTTTGTTTAAATAAGGAGGCAGCTGTCTAGGACTTTTTTGTTAATATTACTTTGTAAATTGTGTAATGTAATTTATTTTAAATTATGTACATTTCTTTTTTAATGCACAAAATGTCTATGTACAATTAACTACAGATTTACAAATATTGTCACTAAGCTTTATTCAGTTAATACAGATGGCATGTGAAGATGTAATATGCTTTTTTTACATTTTCATATGGGTTATTTGTAAATAGCTATATTGCTAATAAACATGAACATGGAAATCATTTTCATTCTAATCATGTGTATCTGTTTTAATTTACATCATTTGCTTCTTAAATATGGGTTAAAGATTTTTTTATTCAGAGAATAACTCAAAGTCCTTTAATACTATATTGCCCTTTCCCAGGCCTTTTTTAACAACTCCAATTTAGAAAATTCAAGAGTTGCAAATTTTTACTTTAAAAGACAGCTGAGGCCACCAAATTAACCATTATGGACAGAAGACCTCTTAGTTTTCAGTAAACTGAAAGAGGGCACAGAGAGGATGGCAAGACTCCAGGACAGAAAACAGCCCTCCTTGCTCCATCAGTCATAAGACAAGCCTTCCCTGTCTCTTCTCCCTACGTCTACCCATGAAAGACCAAAACTAAAAGTTAAGGCAGGAGCTCACACAATGACACACTCAGGAAAGGATATGCATATTAGACAAATCACTGCCAATTTGCAATGAAAACATTTTCTGAAATAGGTATTTGCTAGAGTATGCCTAAGAAGTGAACTCTTTAAGCTCTTAGTATATGAACCACTCAAAACAAGTAGCCAGTCTCAGACACTTGAAAAAAGGGTGATTCTTAGTTTCCTTGTTTTCTGTATTATTCCTTACAATGGAATCAAGATGAGAATATTTTAAATATTCCACCCAGATATTTCCCTCAATATATCTAAACATCATAGTCAAATCGCTAACTTCTTTTCTTATTTTGCAGCTCTAGTTTATCCTACAGACACAAATATGAACATGACTGCTCTACACTCTGTATTTGCTTCTTCCATGTCCCTAGTGATTCCTTTCATTAAATTCAGAATATACTCTAAAGAACAGCCAACACATTTGAAGTTTTATCTCTTGTCGGTGTCAATTATTCTGGAAAAGTATTATGTACATACAAAAATGCATAAATGCATCAAGTGTTCTGATATTGTAGTATTTCTCTTTGTTTTTCAGCTGACTTTCTCTCCCTTTTCACTTTCCTTCGCAGCATCTCCTTGCCAAGACAACACAAGTTAAAACTGTGATGTGTACTCTGTCCTATTTTTCACCTTAATTATGTAAACATATAAACCTGATGATGGTAGAGGGATTGGAGAAAAATTAGTTAAATTTAGCAGTGCAATTAGGAAATTGGTTAGTGCTTGTTTATTTGTTTTTCTTCATTACTGTTTTCAAGCACTGTAAAATGTCCTCCCCTTGGCAAGACATAGAGCAAATCTCATAGCTTTTTTGTCACTAGATGACACAGGAAAGTTCCAATCCAAGTTCAACAAAATATTTATCCCTCTCATTGTGTTCATTTTCTTGACTGCTAGCAAATTTGAGCAACTTTTCTTCTTTCGTATATATGATGGCCATAGGGATTCAGTCTTCTATTACACATAATTTTTAAATGTCAATTCTGCTGCTATCAATGTGGTTGCTCATTTTAGGCCAGCAACTAAATTTTAACTTTTCTAGAAAGAAAAAAAAAAAAAAAAACCTGATTCTATTTATTTCCCCACTACCTTTATTTCTTTTCTTTTCTTTTCTTATTTTAAATTAGGAGCAGAGGCCTGACAAAGGCCTGTTTCCATGAGAATTGCGAAGCTGGATATTCTCTCTGTCCCAGCTCGCTTAAGCTAGTTATAAATGCTCACCCTCACTCGCTCATGCTACTTCTTGAGCACCAGGTCACGTGTATTTAATTAAATGAACAAAATCCTTGAAGAAGGGTCCTAAATGACTGCCTTTCTGTTTAACAAGGAGTGCAGCAGCCATTTGCGGACTGGAGGGGGTTACTAGTGTTCTCTATGTTTCTGGGAAAACCTCAAACTGCACATTTGCACTTCTGTTTCTGAAACCATGGGCTACAACTTGACTCAACCAATCAGAAATGAACAAGTTTGAGTCCTTCACTGGCATAGAGGACCTAAATAGAAACCTGAGCAGGAGCTTTTCTTTAACACTAGCCCCTCTCTTTGTTACTCTCTGACTATGCATTGAGTTTAGGCTGCAAGCTGTGTCTTCCCAGTGTGCAAACTGTTCCCAAAATAATCTCTTTCACTCTCCAAATTTCTTTTCAGGAAATTTTATTGGCACAAGCAAGTGATGAAGCAGGGTCCCAATCTCTATTAAAATGACACACTTTATATAAAGTTTGGTCTTTCCAATTACCTCTACCTAGAACACTTTACCCTTCAATACCTCTACATGGGCATTGCTGTTCCTTCATTTCAAGCAGGTCTCTGCTCAAATACCACCTCCACCTAGAACACTTCCTGGGACACTCCAGTCCCTCTCTACTCTCCAGTCCTTCTTTAGTTTTCTTAATACTTGATACTATCCATTTTTTGTTTTCTGGTTTTTTATCCTTTCCACACATGGAAAGTTCTTTTATCATTTTTTCTTGCCTGAAATGATACTCAACACATAATAAGAATAATAAATTTTGTTGGAAGAATAAATTAATTAAAAATTATATCACAAGGTTTATGGATAAAGCACTGTTGGGATAAATAGCAGAGCAATACTAAAGAGGCCACTATGGTTAAGAGGCAAGCAACTAATTCCTCTAACGCTTAAAGTTGTCAGTTCTCCACTGTTGTCAATATGTCTTATATTTGTTTCATTTAACTTTAAGTAAAGTATGTTAAACCCCTCAGAAGGCACAATGTTGTGACATGCACAGAACAGTTGCAGAGCAGTTGAATAAATACAAGAGTGACTGAGACAGGCATCACAGAGGAGTGACAGCAGAGGATATTCCAGTAAAGTGTGGACCTTTCGAGACTTGCACATCCATATTGAAAACAGGGTTTGTAAAAGAATGAATTATATTAAAGTTCTCTCTCCATTTAATTATGTAGGAAATTCTAGCATAACAGGTGCAGGATTTCACATTAATGAAAAATGAGGAAAAGGACAATTGCAAATATCTAAAAACCCTTATTCCAGAATACAGAAACAGTACAATTATAATATTCAGTCTTGACATGAATAAATTTATTTTATGGAGTCAATAATAATTAAATGATATCCTATTGGCTTCAGAGATGAAATAAAAGAGAAAAAAAATAAAATGAAAATTCAAAAGTGTTTCCCATCATTTTTTTTGTGTGTGTGTGGAAAAATAGACTGGGACATTCATCAACCATGTAGACACAATAGGCCATTTAAAATCCATGCCTTGTTAAAAGCAATATCTTGATTTCCTTGAGAATTGAAAAGAATTTCAGAAGCTGAGTCAGCTTGTAAAGCCAGAATGTAAGATGGAAGAGAAAATGGGACCAGCAGTGAGCATAATGGCTATGTCACGGACTCCCATGTAGTCGACCGCGGTTCAAGTCCTGGACCCGGTGGCTTAAACTCACGCCGGGTGCGTGTGCGTGCATGCCCAAGATCCCGAGAGAAGAATGGAGGAGAAGGGATTGCAGTGTGGCCATCCTCCCTGGGTGGGGATGATTTCTCGCTTTCTGTCTCTCTGTCTCTCTCTGTCTTTCTGGCGAGCGCATGCGCCCTATAGCAAAAACCTCTCCAAAAAAGAAAAAAAAAAAAAAGATGGAGGAAAAAATGAACATCTTTAGAAGGCTGCATAGGCCTGCAACCCAAGCTTTGGTAAACACAGTGTGTTTTCAATTTATCTTTATAAAAAGTTCACTTAATTATAATACTTATCACCTTTTTTTGGGGGGGTGGGGAGAGGTTTTAGCTATAGGGCGCGTGCACTCGCCAGACAGAGAGAGGCATAGAGACAGAAAGCGGGAAATCACCCCCCAGGGGGGATGGCCACGCCGCAATCCCTTCTCCTCCATTCTCCTCTCGGGTTCTTGGGCACGCATGCACATGCGCCCGGTGTGAGTTTTAAGCCACCGGGTCCGGGACGCGAACCGCGGCCGACTACGTCAGAGTCCAGAGACATAGCCATTATGCTAACTGCTGGTTCCCCAATACTTATCATTTTTTACAATATCTTTGCCAAAGGACTGTAAGTCTCTCTTCTTATGGCATTACCTTACTAACTATAAAGAAATGGTTTATAAAAATATAAATCAAGAAGTATCCCGGCAATCAGAGGCATAGTGAATAGGACTGTGATCTGATACTTGTATAAAAGATCCTTAAAAATTAATAAGGCCAAGCCAATGGCATGATAGTAAAGGCAGGAGGATCCCACATGGCAAATTTTATAGTTCATTCAGGTCCCAGACCCCAAGACTTGAAAAACATGTCAGGCACATGTGTGTGCATGCCTAAAATCCCAAGAGGAGAATGGTGGAGAAGGGATTGAAGTGTGGCCATTCCCTCCAGGGGATGATTTCTCACTTTCCCTCTCTGTCTCTCTCCACGGAGTGCACATGCACTATAGCAAAACAAACAAACAAACAAAACAAAAAAGTTGATTTCAGTAAGTTCATTAATTCTAATGTCTAAATGTGAGAAATCCATACAGAAGTTTTATGTGGACCAGCTCCATGACCTAGTGGTTAAGACAACTGGATTCCGCTTGGCTGACCACACAGTCTAGTCCTGGACCTACAGCTTGAGAAACATGCTGGCTGTGTGTGTGTGTGTGTGTGTGTGTGTGTGTGTGTACATGCCCAAAATCCCAAAAGGAAGGAGAGATGGAAGAGAAGGGATTGTGGCATGAACATTCCACATGGCGGTGCTTTTGCCTCTCTCTCTTGCCTCTCTCTCTGTGTCTCTCGGGTGAGCACATGTGCTTTCTAGCAAAAAATAATCTTAAGTATTTCCTATTACAAAACATAAAATGATAGACTGAGGCTGTGTCTATCATGACATGCACTCCCATTGCAGAACATTTTTATCATTGTTCAGTGATAAAAACTGAGAGGCTTTGGTACACTTTCCTACAGCATAGACGTCATAGTGGCTTTCAAACATCAATATTGTAGCCAGAAACATTTACATGTAATTATGGATTTGTAGTAAAAGTAGCAATAAATTGGCATGTTAGCTTCCTTAGAGTACAATGCCCTATGTGGGCATAGTCCATTGGTACAAAATTATTAAGAGCAGTACCTACCACTGACAGATCAGATCCTACATGTTTTACAAAGTGTATTAAGAAAAGGAAATGAAAGAATAACCAAAAATCTCTACTGAAAGTTCCATTTTACTATCTTGCAGGATATGAGAACAGGACCAGAAGAACAACAATGAAAATACAAATAGCTTTTGAACTAACAAAAGGATCTTCAGAAACACTCATAGGTAAAGAAATTTTTGTTTAATTTTCTAGGGGACACATGCACACACCAGGGAGAATTTGAGTTGGGGGTGAGGGACATGAGAAAGCATCCATGGCGCATGGTCATACTGCAATCCCTTCTCCTCTATTTTTCCCTCCTTTTAGAATTTTGGACAAGCATGCGCACACACCAAAGTTTTTCAGACCACTGGGTCTGGGACTAGAACTGTGCTGTCAGCCATGTGGGATCCAATGCCATAATGGTCACACTACCAGCTGGTCCAAGAAACATCATTTAAAACAATGAACCTACAGATGGGGAAAATATTGTCTGACCATTCACAATTCTATGAAAAACAAGGTTTTTTTGTAATAGTATTGATTCAAGTTGTTGCAGAATTTTTGAGTTGCCAAGTTTGTGTCCTGCAATCACAAAGAATTGGAAGTGCTGACAGCAGGAGTGAATAGCAAAGCAATATGTGTTGAAGGAGAGGAGGGCTCTCTAAGTAGGGAGAGGTCTTCAAAGTGGGTTGTTGCCAAAGAGGCGCTGAGGCTGAGGTGAGGAGTTCTAATCCAGCAGTCTCAGGAATTGGCTGTCTCTCTGATAAGGAAGTGGGCTTCAGAAAATAAATCACCCATGGAACCAGCAGTTAGCGTCATGGTTATGTCGCTGAACTCCCATGTAGCCGACCACAGTTTGAATCCCGGACCCTGTGGCTTAAACTCTCTCCGGCCGCGTGTGCGTGCGTGCCCAAGATCCCGACAGGAGAATGGAGGAGAAGGGATTGCGGCATGGCCATCCCCCCTGGGGGGTGATTTCTCACTTTCTATCTCTCTGTCGTTCTCTGTCTTTCTGGCCAGCACACGTGTCCTATAGCAAAAACCTCTCAAAAATAAATAAATAAATAAATAAAATAAGAAAATAAATCACCCAGTGATTTATTACCTCATTCTTTGTGGATTCAGCAGATTATGTTGATTTGTACTTGTTAGTATATAGTTAGCAAACAGTTGCCCTCAGCTATGCTTGTTTTGAGCCCTAATGTAGCTAGCTCTTTGTTAAAACTTAGTCACTGTGAGACCAGCAGGTGGTGTGGTGGTCAAGGCACTGGATTTCCAAATGGCCAGCTGTGATTCGAGTCCTGGACTTGGCAGCTTGTTTTCTCACTTTCCCTTTCTCTCTCTTTCTCTCTCTGGTCAAATTAAAAATAAATAAATAAATAAATAGATAGATAGATAGATAGATAAATATAAAATAAATAATTCTTTGTAAATGTATTTTATTTTAATTTATATTTAATCACATTTATCTTTACAGTGTGCAAGATTGCTTTCTTCAGCACAAATACCATGCATATATTCAAGGTAAACACATTACTACATACATTATCATCATCAAATAGCTTTTCATTTTTTGTCAATTAAATATACTTTTTTCTTCCCTTCTTCACCTCCCTCCCTCTATTACCTACCCCCATATTACCCCTATTGTTACTTTCTCTAATATCTACCATTGCACTTCCTTCTATACTTTTCAGACTTTCAGTTTCTATTATACAGGTTAGACAATCGATGTATATTGAGTTGGGACATACAAAGTCTGTCTTTTATAATCTGGCTTGTTTCACTTAGCATTAAGTCTTCCATATTCATCTACTTTTTATCAAATGTCAGGGTCTCATCATTTTTGGCTGAGTAGTATTCCATAGAGTACCTATGCCACATTCTTTCAATCCAATCATCTATTTTTGGACATTTGGGTTGATTCCATGTCTTAGCAATTATAAATAATGCTGTAATAAACATGAATGTGCAAGTGTTTTTCAATTGAGGGTTTTTCTATACTTCAAATAAATACCTAACAGTGGAATTATTGGACAGTATGGTAGTTCTATGTGTAGGTTTCTGAGGAATTTCTATTTGTTCTCCAAAGTGGTTGTACTAATTTGCATTCCCACCACTAATGTAAGAGAGTTCCCTTTTCACCACAGCCTTGCTAGCACTTATCATTATTATTAGTTTTTTAATTTTAGTCATTCTGACTGGGGTTAAGTGGTATCTCACTGTGATTTTGAGTTGCATTTCCTTTATGATAAGAGATGTCAAACATATTTTCATATACTTTGGGGCTGTTTGAATGTCTTCTATCAGAGAATTATCTGTTCAGTTTATTTTCCCATCTTTTAATTAGACTGATTATTTTTTTGTTGGTAAGCCGCTTGAGTTCTCTCTATATTCTGGTTATCAGTCCCTTGTCTGAGGTATAGTTTGCAAATATATTCTCCTACACTGATAGTTGTCTTCCTCCTTTGTTATTGTTTCTTTCACTATGAAGAAGCTTTTCAGCCTAATATAGCCCCATTTGTCTATTTGGGGACTATTTCGCGTGCTTTAGAGATCTCTTTAAAAAGTGATTGCCTATCCCAAAGTTTCCAAGAGTTTATGCAGTGTTTTCCACAAGTATTTTTATAGTTTGTGGTTTTATGTTTATGTTTTCAATCCATTTTGAGTTAATTTTTGTTAGTGGTGAGAGATAAGGATCTAGTTTCATTCTTCTGCAGGTGGATACCATTCTCCCAGCACCATTTGCTGAAGAAATATTTTTTCCACTGGATTGTCTTGTGCTCTTTGTCAAGGATCAGTTGGCTGTATGTTTTGGGGTTCATTTGGAAGTTCTCAACTCAGTTCTATCTGTCTGTTTTTGTGCCATACCATACTGTTTTAATTATCACCACTTTGTAATATGTTTTGAGGTTGGTAAGTGTAACACTTCCTTCTTTATTACCCTTGCATAGTACTACTTTGGCAACACAGGGCCTCTTACACTTCCAGACACATTTTGTGATTGTTTTTTCTATATCTGTAAAGAATATCTCTGGTAATTTGATTGGGATTGCATTAAATTTGTAGATTAATTTGGGTAGGATTGACATCTTAATTATATTAATTCTTCCTATCCAGGAACATGGGGTGTTTTTCCACTTTTTTGTATCATTTTAAATTTCTTTTTTAGTGTTTTATAATTTTCCTTGTAGAGATCTTTGACATCTTTAGTAAGGTTTATTCCTACATATCTTATCAGTTTTATGTCTATATTAAATGGGGTTTCTTTCTTCAATTCTGTCTCAGTTTGTCCATTGTTGGTGTATAAAAATGCTATAGATTTTTGTGTGTTGAGTTTGTATCCTGCAACTTTACTATATTCATTTATCAATTTCAAGAGTTTTTTGTGGATTATCTTGGATTTTCTATGTATAGCATCATATCATCTGCAAATAGAGATAACTTCACTTCTTCTTTTCCTATTTGGATGCCTTTTATTTATCTCTTTTGTCTAATTGCATTGGCTAAAACTTCCAGTACTGTGTTAGAAAGGAGGGGAGCAAGTTGGTAGCCTTGTCTTGTTCCAGCTTTTAGTGAAAAAGCTCTCAGCTTTTCCCCATTCGGTATGATGTTGGCCATGGTTTTTCATAGATGGCTTTTATTGTGTTGAGTAATGTCCCTTCTATGCTGATTTTGCAGAGTTCTAACCATGAAGGAGTGTTGTATTTTATCTAAAGCTTTTTCTTCATCAGTTGATATATGGTTATATGGTTTTTATCTTTCCTTTCGTTAATGTGATGTATTACACTTATTGTTTTGCATATGTCAAACCATCGTTGTATCCCATGTATAAAGTCTACTTGGTCATGATGTGTAATCTTTTTAATATGTTGTTGAATACAATTTGCCAGTATCTTGTTGAGAAATTTTTGCATCTGTATTCATCAAGGATATGGGCCTGAAATTTTTTTTTTTCATCATAGTCTTATCTGGTTTGGAATTAAGATGATGGAGGCTTCATAAGATGAATTTATGAGGGTTCCTTTCCTTCCTTTTGAATTTTTAGAAATAGTTTAAGGAGAATTGGAGTTAGTTCTTCCTTATAATTTAGAGCTGTCCTTTGGGAGACTACTTATTACTGATTCAATCTCATTGCTTGTTATAGGTCCACTCAGACTTTCTATTTCTTCCTGGTTCAATCTTGGTAAGTTATACATGTCCAGAAACTTGTCCATATCATCTGAGTATTCTTGTTTGTTGGCATGTAGCCACTCATACTATCCTCTGATGATAATTTGTGTATTTCTGTTATGTTAATTCTAATAACACCTGTTTCCTTGATCATTTGATTTATCTGGTTCCTTTCTTTGATCTTGATTAATCTAGTTAATGGTGTGTCAATTCTGTTTATCTTCTCAAGAAAACAGCTTTCAGTTTCATTTATTTTCTTATAGTTCTTTCATTCTCTATTTCATTTATTTCTACACAAATCTTTATTAAGTCTTTCCACCTGGAATTTTTGGGGATTGTTTTTGTTGTTGTCGTCATCATCTTTCCAGTTCCCTGAGTTGTGTCATTAGGTTGTTTATTTGTCACTTTTCTGCTTTTTTCTTTGGGCAATAATTGCTATGAACTTTCCTCTTATGAATGCTTTTGCTGTGTCCCATAGGTTATAAACACTTGGTTGTTCATTTTCACTGGTTTCTATGAACCTTTTGATTTCAGTCTTATTTTCTTCTATAGCTGCAAAGTTATTCAGAAGTAAGTTGTTTAGTTTTCATGTGTGAATTTTCGAGGGCTCTTTCCATAGTCGATTTCAAGTTTGATTCCATTGTGGTCGGAAAAGATACTGATATAGTTTCTATGCCTTTAAATTTGTAAAAATTTGTTTTGTGTCATATCATGTGATCAGTCTTCAAAAATGTCCCATGTGGGGGGTGAGAAATTGTATGTCTTGTAGTATTTAGGTGGGAAATACTCTGTAGATGTCTGTCAAATCCATTTCATGTATGGTATTATTTAGATCTTTTATCTCTTTATTTTTTGTCTAGATGATATTTCCAGAGGAGTAAGTGGGAGTATTGAGATCCCTGCAATTATCGTGTTGCAATCTATCTCTCCCTTGATATCTAACAGTCTCTGATGTATTTAGGTGCTCCAGTGTTAGGTGCAAAGATACTTGCAAGTGTTATATCTTTTGGTGAACAGTCCTTCTTCGTCTTTTCCTACATCTTTCATCTTAAAATCTATTTAGTCTGATACTAGTATTGCTACTCCAGCTTTTTTTGTTTCCATGTATTGAATATCTTTTTCCAGTCCTTCACTTTCAGTCTATGTATGTCCTTATCAGTGACATGTGTTTCTAGTAAGCAGCATATAAATGGCTTCTGTTTTTGTATCCATTCAGTCAGTCTGTGTCTTTTAATGTGAGAATTTAATCCATTTTCAATATTATTATTGACATCTGCAGATTTATCCCTGTCATTTTGTTAGCCATTTTCTCAATTTTGTTCTGTTCCTATCTGTCTCTCTTTAGTTATCCTGATACACATTCCCTTCAATACTTCCTATTGAGCTGGTGAATTTTTTCAGTTTTTGTTTATATGATGATACTTTTATTTGTTCTTCCCATTTGAAGGATAATCTTGCTAGATACAGTATTCTTGGTTGAAATTATTGTTTTTTTAATATTTGAATACATCTTCCCATTCTTTCCTTGCCTACATTGTTTCACTTGAAAGGTTTAACTTTAGCCTAATGGAATAAACTTTATAAGTAACTTGACATTTCTCCCTTGCCATTTTTAGAATATTATCTTTGTCTTTAATTTTTACTATCTGACTATGATGTGCCAGGTGTAGGGTCTTTTTATGTTGACTCTATTTGGGGTCTTTTTTATTTCTTGGTTTGAATTTCTTCACTTTTCTCTAGATTTGGGAAATTTTCAGATAGTATTTCATGAAAGAGGTTTAATAAATTAATAAATAAATTATAATGCAAACATAATTCAAGATTCTGTTTATACAATTTTATCTCTGCCTTGCCAGAATTGGGACTGGCAAAAATTATGTGAAATCACATCACTTATTCACAAAATAGTTCTTAATTATACTATTAAAGAGCTTCAAGCTATTTACTTTAAATTTGCAAACTGCTAATTGGAAATCAGCAGTCCAGATTTTGGTATAGAGCTAGAAGGTGGTATGGTGGTTAAGGTGATGGACTCTTACAGACTGACCAGGGTTCAAGTCCCAAACCTGGTGGCTTGCTTTCTCACTTTTCCTCTCTCTGTCTGTCTCTGGTCAAGTTAAAAAATAATATTAAATAAAAATAAATAATTTTAAAAGACTTTGGTGCAACATAAACTCAAAAATATTTTCTCCTAAATTTATGCACCTTTAAAGCTAGCTTTAAAAAAAAGCAATTATAATTGAAGGCCCTTCCATATCAATAAAAGGAAAAATTATAGTAAATATTTGTTATCTTGTAATGGACCTTTCATAACCCAAGTGTCTATCTTCCAAACTAACTCTAAAAACATTTTAAACCCTGTGCTTTATCGTTGCTAATGTGAAACTGAACTTTGGAAGTGCCAAAGGAATAACAAAAAAGAATTATCTTGCATTTTAGAAACTGCCTGACGTTAAATTTAATGAACTGAAAAGGAAAGTTTCTGCAACATTAGGAAGAGCAACTGGAAAAAGTCTTTATCTGTCTACAGTTGTTAGTGTTTACCAGATAATAAGCAAACTGCAGCTCATCTGGACATAGAAAAACACCAACTTGGAAAAACACAAAATTTATAATTGTCTTTCTGACTAGATAGCTAACCTCAATTATTGAGGCTGATAAAATAGGTAGGAGAAAAGTCACACACCAAAAAAAAATCTGCATCAAAGACTTCTGTGGTGGGGTAGGGAAGTTGAACAAATGCCTAATTGGATTATTGCTATATGTCTTCTGAAACAGTATTAGAACTTGGTTGTGAAGAACAAGAACAAACACATCCGAAACTTTTATCTTCTACCCAGAGATAGTGAGAGGAAGCTGAAAAATACCCAGAACCAATATCAATGATCAGCCCAAGGGCAGGTGTAAAGGGAATGTTACCACAAGAAAAGATTTTATTCTAACATTTCCCAATTACTTCACTAATGATAACTGGAAAAGTGTATTTATATTAAAGTATGAAAGGAATTGCAGATAAATTTGAAAGTCTGAGGAAACCACTTGATTAATATAATTTCTGAAATCTTCTCTCACACAAATAAAGAGATGTGGTACAAGTATTTACTAAGTACAAGCAGTGGCATGTGGTATTTACCTTCTTACAAATTCATTCATTTGATAATTATTGTGAGTCTACTGAAGGTCAGGCACCATTCTAGACTTTGAAGATACAAACAAGACAAAAAATAAAACATTAATTTCTTTTTTTTTTTTTTTTTTTGGAGAGGTTTTTGCTATAGGGCGCGTGCGCTCGCCAGACAGACAGAGAGAGACAGAGAGATAGAAAGCAGGAAATCACCCCCCAGGGGGGATGGCCACGCCGCAATCCCTTCTCCTCCATTCTCCTCTCGGGATCCTGGGCACGCACGCACACGCGCCCGGCGTGAGTTTAAGCCGCCGGGTCCGGGACTCGAACCGCGGTCGACTACGTGGGAGTCCAGCAACATAGCCATTACGCTAACTGCTGGTCCCCAACATTAATTTCTTATAAGGGAAATTAAGAATATTAAAACATGGGAACCAGCAGATGGCATAATGGTTACATCACTGTACTCCCACATGGTCAACCACAGTTCGAGTTCTGGATCTGGAGGCTTCAAATTCATGCTGGGTATATGTGCATGCCCTACCCTAAATACTGAGAGGAGAATAGAGGAGAAGGAAGTGGCCATCCCCTCGGGTTGGAGGGGCGGGGGGTGGTGGTGATTTCTTGCTTTCTTCTTCTCTCTCTGTTTAGCACACACACCCTATAGCAAAAATCTCTCTTAGGGACCAGGTGGTGGTGCAGTGGTAAAATGTGATACATTGCAAGTCAATCCCACAAAAGAAAATTCCCAGTTCATGTATGGAGACCTCCCTGAGTGAGCTGGACATGTGTTTGCCCATGATCTGGGACTGGCTGAAGGCTGACAGGGGGTGAAAGTGTTGAGACCCTGTTTGGGATACTGTGTATGTGTGTCTCTCATCTTTCTCATTCATAAAAAAGGTAAATAAGTAAATTTTTTAAAAGTACTTTTTAGTGTGACACATATACACTGTGGAATACTACTCAGCCATAAAAAAACAATGAGACCCTCGCAGTTGATAGAAAATAGACAAATACAGAAGATTTAATGCTTAAAATCAGGAAGGTGCTACGATAAGCGTAGTTGCAGCTGTGATGGCAGCCTTTGTCACGGAACCTCAGGCGCCCATGTTGGGATCTGAACCAATGATGTTGGGTTCACCCACATCTCCAATGCCGGGAGTTAATGCCCAGTTCTTACCAGTATTTTTAATGAGAGAATTGCCATCTCTAATGACTCCACAACCTTGGTCAATTAGTGGCCCTTCAGTAGGAGTAATGGAAATATGATTATCTTTCCTCGCATGTGGATCACCACCACAACCAGTCGTACCAGCTCATAAAGATAAAAGTAGAGCCCCACCAGCTAGAAGTATATATGATGGTATTTCTAGCCTAAGACTTGGATCAACCTCTTTAACTTCAAGAAACCAGCCAAACATTTCAGTAATGCAGTAATACTCTTGTTGGAGTATGACAACTCCTAGAACAGGGCAAAGTATGTTTAGTCCAGCAAATATTGGTCAACCATGAAAGATTGTGACTATCAGGTTCTTTCTTTTTTTTTTTTTTTTTTTTTTGAGAGGTTTTTTTTGCTATAGGGCACATGTGCTCGCCAGACAGAGAGAGACATAGAGACAGAAAGCGAGAAATCACCCCCCAGGGGGGATGGTTACGCCGCAATCCCTTCTCCTCCATTCTCCTCTCGGGATCTTGGGCACGCACGCACATGCGCCTGGCATGAGTTTTAAGCCACCAGCTCCGGACGCAAACCGCGGTCGACTACGTGGGATTCCAGTGACATAGCCATTACACTAACTGCTGGTTCCCCTATCAGGTTATTTCTGACAAACACCAAAAATGATGAAAGTCTTGTATCCACAGCAATGGAGTACATGTTCAGTCGATAGAATAAAAGCTAAAAAGTCAACTACAAAGGAGGACGTTGATACACAAAAACAGCAAGAGTACTGTCAGTGTCTTTGGTTAGTTATATAAACACTCTTAACAGTATAAGATAGTTTTCTCAAACTTCTTTTAGAAGCCTTTTTCTTTAAGGATGAAGCCTATATGTAGCTTACACTTTAAAAGATGCTGGAAATATATTTTAATGAATACTAAAAACCCATGTAAATATAGTTTTGTGCTTTCTGTGAAAGTGGATGCTTAAGCACAAAAACTTGTCATTGATTACTATAAATTAAATAATTGAATCTGTGGTGAAGTTTTGTAGCTCTCATGAGAAGGCGGAGTGAATTTCATGAAGGAGAGAGAACTATAACTGCTTCTACCAAGACATAAATAGTATAATTAGCAATTTGAATTATGTTCTTTTAATTTAGATAGTATTTAATATCTTAATTATTCTTATTGTGTATGTCCTGTCATGGATTGTCATCTTTCAGCATTGTAAAAACAAAACATTCTTTTTAAAAACCTACCAGACAAGTTTCTTAATAATAAACTTTGTCCATTCTATGTATTGAAAAATAAGAATATTTAATGCTTAGTGAAATAAGCCAGACTATTAAAGCAGTATTGTCTGTCCCCACTTAATATATACTTAATGTCTGCACTCTATGGCAGAAATAGAAAGATTAGATGGTATAAAAGCATGGAGGCCCACTGTGAACTAGAGACAGTTTGGGAGGTGCGTTGGCAGTGGGGACAGGAGGAAGGACATCAAGAGAAAAAAAATAGAAATGCAAAATATGTAAAAGATATAAAATTGGAAAATTATCTGTTAATAATCATGTCCATGGTAATATCTTTGATTGGACTTACATGCAGCGTATTCATGCTAGGAATATTCATTTTGTAGGCTGTAAAGATGGACAGTTATTAAATGTAAAAAAATAAGAAAAAAAGTCTCTCTCTCTCTCTCTCTCTCTCTATATATATATATATATATACACACACACACTTTCCCTTTCTCTCTCTCTATCTCTCAACAGTAAGTGCAGGTGGCCCATAGCAAACTTTTAAATATTTTTAATAGTATATTTAATTTAGAAACATATAAAAGCATGACTTTTTTTTTTGAGAGGTTTTATGCTATATGGTGCATGCACTTTCCAGAAAGACAGAGAGAGAGACAGAAAGCGAGAAATTAACCCCCGGGGGGTTGGCCATGCTGCAATCCCTTCTCCTCCATTCTCCTCTCTGGATCATGGGAATACACGCACACTTGCCCAGCGTGAGTTTAAGCCACTGGATCTGGGACTTGAACCACGGTCAACTACATGGGAGTCCAGCGACATAGCCATTACACCAACTGCTGGTCCTAGTGCACCCCACTTTAAAAATGCAATCTTCTGGGGCAAGCAGATGGCATGGTGGTTAAGGTACTGGACTCCCACATGGCCAACCTGGCAGCTTGCTGTCTCACTTTCTCTCTCTCTCTCTGTCCCTCTCTGGTCAAATTTAAATAAATAAATAAAGTTAAATAAAATAATTTTTTTTTTAAAAATTGCTTCTTCTGAAATGACATGATGGACAACATACATCATTTGACAAGATCTATTAAAAACTATGCTAGGTCACCATTGCACATGTAGCCACTCAAAGAGCTAAAATCTCATGACATTGTATCCTTCAAAGTGCAGATATGCAAAAAGGACACCTCTGCATTTAATGAAGAAGTTTCAACCTTTCTGTGTACACACAAATAAATAAAAAATAATGATGACAATTTGAAATTGTGGCGAAAAGAACTGAAAACATGATTCAATATTTGACAGTATATAATACACTGATAGATTATGGATAATTGTATAAAAGTAGTTCATAAGAGCTGCAGGCTTTCATGCTCAATAACTATATTTTGAAGTCTCAAATCATAGTGAGTAAATGTTTTTGTTTTCTTTTAGGGCATGGCTCTCTTAGAAGAATATATTCCTGTTTGTTTTCTACATGGCTCTTTTTTCTTGAAATCCTTCTACATCAATATGAGCATTCTCTTCTAAATTTTCCCATTTTCAGTGACATGTTCTATATTGTTTGGGGTACACAAAAATCAAATCTGAATGTACTCACACATACAGACCACAGATTTGGTGGAAACAATACTGGTGATCAGGATTTCAGTCAGCTTTCAAGATTTCAATGCTCAGGATTATGATGCTCAGGATTGTGTCTTTTGGGATTATCATTAGTACCAATTTTATTATTAAGTCCATTAAAATTGATACTTGATTGATATTTGCCCAAAAATGAAGAAAATATCCAAATGGCTTCCATTTCCTGATCATGTGACTTGTTCCCACAACCAGAAAAAATCAAAACAGTTCTCTTTCTTTGTTTCCTGAGGACCCTCACCACTCCTCTCCTTTAGTCAGGCCTATTACAAAGGTTGCCCACTCATCCAGTCCACCAGTTTAAGGGCAAGTGGAGTAAGTAAATAAGACTTTAACCCTTTACCCCATCCCAGACAACCAAAAAGAGTCTGCAGAAGAGATAAATATCCTGATTTAGACAATGAATTAGATCACTCTACAGCATCATGGCATTATATCAGAGCCTCTGCTAGGTTTTGTGTAGCTGTGAAATAACTTTTGAAAGGTTTATGACATGCAAAACAAAATAAGGGAGACAGCACGTAAATCATGGGCTATCTGATGAACAGTGCTCCTCTCAATGCTCAAAATATCTAAAAAACACACTTGCTATTCTTGAGAAGACTACCAAGAGAAGAGACCCTGTCCCTTTACTAGGATACTATCTTGTGGGAAGAAGCAAAAAGAGAGAGAGAGTGTCTTAGAGACTAAACATTTTATTAAAAATAAAAAAACTAAATATTTAAGGAACTATTAAAATTTGGATCAGATTATATTTTAAACTGTATAGTATGAAAAGTTCATTTTTTCCCCTCTTAAAGCAGGAGGAAAGGTAAAGTTCAAGCAAAATAAAGATAATTGGGGGACCAGCAGTTAGCCTAATGGCTATGTTGCTGAACTCCCATGTAGCTGACCGCAGTTTGAGTCCTGGACCTGGTAGCTTAAACTCACGCCAGGCACATGTGCATGCATACCCAAAATCCCGAGAGGAGAATGGAGGAGGTTGTGCGTGGCTATCCCCCCTGGAGGGTGATTTCTCGCTGTCTCTCTGTCTCTCTCTGTCTTTCTGGCAAGCGCATGCGACCTATAGAAAAAAAAAAAAAAAAAACCTCTCCAAAAAAAGAAATAAATAAAAAGATCATTGAATTATAAAATTTATTTAAATATGCTAGATGTAAATTTTATTAAAATTTTAAAACTTTTAATTGTTAAAATAATTGTTCACTACTCTAGAATCAGATCTAATCTTCACTGTTAAGATCAACTGAAATTCTTCCTACATGTATATATGGTGACCTGATTGCCCTCAGATTTTGTCTAATAGACTAAAATGAAATGAAAGTAGAAAATTACA